>JAQAHW010000020.1:6257500-7695000 GCA_027580185.1 Tuta absoluta
TAAAATAGATCTAAAAAGAATTATTCTACTATTCTGAATTAAAATGTTTTGTCAAATAGGTGAGTTTAATTTTGAAATGAATCGAGCCTTATTTCTCAAGGGTTTTGTATTACCTACTTGAAACCTAAGGTTGGTACGTTATGCTATGCTGCTATTCGGTGACTTCTAAGATTTCCCATGCTTTTGAGAAACTTGAAACTAAGTAAGTAGGTACCTACTATTTTACAAGAAAACTATTTGCTTCAAGCATCCAGTCTACGATTTAGTTTTAAGCAAAGTTTAAGTAAGTATTTGAAAGGTTGAACTGGTTCTTTTATTTTCTAGTTCATTTCCCATTCTCTGAGATGTTTATAAATATCCCTACAAATCCACTATAGTCCGGGTACTCCGCAGACTATAGAGTTTCCCTGCCTAAGTAAAGGAGAGGCTAACAGCAGCTAAACCCTACAACCGCGTTAAATGTGACTACCTTCCTAATCTTCTGTGTAGATGGCAAAACTTAGGCATGCGCCTATATTTACAAATTAAATGTGTGGTGTGTGGGTTGGTAGGCTTCGCCTTGAGTTCAAGACTAATCCTCTATTCTGAATAAGTGTACTCGACGGCAAAGTCAAGATTTGTGTGTTCTACCTAGTGCACCCTAAGATCTCACCAAACCTCTAGTAGTCCGTGGACTGGGTTGGAGGGGTAGGCCCAGTGAGATCAAGTGAGTTATGTTTGGAGAATGGTCTGAGTGTTTGGACAAGACAAGAGGTAGTGGGCCGCTAACAGGTATGGTCAGGTACCCTCAAGTTCAATGATTGATACATCAGATCGATCACAACTGCTACCTTCATCAAGTCCTACACGCGAACCATAGAGATTAACAAGGGCTCCGTAAATAGCCCTCCTCGCCCTCTCTAAGGCAGAGTCCTAACAGAAGCGAAGCTAACGTACGTTTCAATAGGCTTACCAGTACCTACCAAAGATAAGTACCAGAAATCCCAAAGGAAAACACATTAGGTTCTACATAACATTCGTCTTCTCCCAAAAAACCCAAGGCTGTACTTTATATGGTAGATTTAAAACAGGAGGAGAATTTACTGAATTTAGGTATTAAAACAAAGCGGTCAATATCATGATTGCTATCACAATATCCACCATAGATTCCAAAACCCAATGATTTTAAAAGCAAGACTCTAAAATAACAAAGTGTAAAATTTCTTAGGAAGAAATTACCCCAAAGATCCAAAGGATGTGTGAAGCGACGAGGAGTTAGAAGACGAATGAACCCCGCTTTCCTGAGTTGTATGGCTTAAATAGGCTACCCTCATAATAACCACTGCACCTTATCACCCAGGTAATAAAGTTCAACTCCAAAAGCACAAATTCTTTTCCCCAAAAATATACCTTACGACCTACATAATAAAGTCCACACATCTTACACATACACATCTGAGAAATAAATTCCTCTTCTCAATATATCCAGTATCATAAACAAAATATCCTATTCTCTAAAATGAACCTTACGGTTTACACAATAATGTCCAACACCCTATTACCTGAGCGGTAAAGTTCAATTTTTAATTCTCTATAGAAATCCAGTTCCAGTTTTATTACTAAGCAAAATCCCATTTTCCTTAAACAAATCTTATTATCTGAACGATAAGATTCAATTTTTATTTGCCCCATTTTATAGAGTTCCGTGTCCAAAGGGGTTACGAATCCAGGTTGGTCCTCCCTTCTGTCGTTTGTTTGTTTGGTTATTCAATTGCCTATTTCCAAATCATATCGCATAATGCGTGATATCCTGCCTGACAATCTAAATTTACCCAGAACCAGAACACGTCTTCTATCATCCATAGATAATGGCACGGAACCCTCGAGTACAAACCCGACACGCACCTGTCCTACTTTCTCAATTTTTCACCCATCACCTATTCGAAAACCTCTATGTCCTATGGGCTAAGTAAGACACACAATTTATCTCCATACTACCTACGGAATTAATCTTCAGAAATAATTTGAATCAATTTCCAAGGTTTCATAATAATTATTATGTAGCTTTTCTCCAATCTCAGTTCTACCACTAACATCTTTAAAATCATTTTTCAAAAATGCCCGGTCTCATAGTTTTAATCTTGAAAAATCTCTCAAGAAATTTTACGATCAAAATTATACCTTTCCTTCTACGTATAAAAGTTTATTTTCGTTTGCATCCCATCCCCTTAATTTAAGGTTGCACCTTATCATGTTCGCACGAAGGTTTATATTTACTCGTTACTCCAGCCCACTTCAGATAAAATTCCTTACAATGTTCCACAACCGTCCGATACACTAAAACGAACCTTCCCATCTACGTATTAAAGATTATCTAAATGCATTCTCAAAATCTGCTGCGTCATGCTACCTTGCATTATTTCCGAACAAAAATTAGTTTTCTGATTGCAAATTCCTTCAATTGATACCAGACTTTATTATCTATGCGTGAAGGCTCCTTTTTGTTTTCCCCTTACAGCTTGCTTCTAAAGCGAACTCTTCCACCTACACATTAAGGTGTTTATTCGATTGTCGTCCCACCTCTTTGCTTTTTCATTGAATTGATCAATAATCCGACCTGGGACCACTGCTTGGCCACAGCGTTGACTATTGGATGAATGCACCTTATGTTCTTCGCGTGAAAGTCTATTTTTAAATGATACCTGTCCCTTTCTTCAATAGCAAACCTTACCACTCACATATTAAGGCTTAATTTTTAATGACATCCTTAGTCCCGCTACTGGTCACAATTTTCTCAGATATTTCACAGAGTCTCTTTTACTGATTTTAGTTATACCTTACCCCATATACGTTAAGGTTCATTTTCCCACTTTCTACTTCACATGAACCTTACTGCTAAGAAGTTAAAGTTTACTTTTCTTTGGCTCATTTTTCTACGATATTATTGTCTGTACAAAACGATTCTTGCTCTGATTCGTCATTCGCAGTTTCCGTTCCGAATTCAACCTTTTCCCTTAGATGACAAGGTTCACGATTTTACGTGATCCTTACTGCTCAGATGTTAAAGTTTACTTTCCTTTGGCCCATTTTACTACGATAATATTCGGTACAAAACCTTTTTTGATGTGAATCACAGTCCTCTTCCTAAATTCAACTTTTCCCTTCAGACGATAAGGTATACTTTCACATACTTCACATCGTATGAGCCTTACTGCTTTGATGTTAGAATCCACATTCCTCTGACTGGTTTCTTTCTGCGGTTTTAGTTTGATTTTACTATGAAAACTGCGTGTCGTTATAATTCCTACTTTATTACCTTGGTGGTTAGATTGACTGTTTAATACACTTGATCTACAATTTCTACCGTATTGATAATTTGATACAAGGATCGATTCTATCGTTTGTTACTATTATCTAAAGTTATTCTATTGCATTAAGTTTACTTTCATTTTAATACCTATTTAAGATGGGAGAAGTCCAAAATAAGACTCGGTGTTTATTTTTTGCGCAGACTTTAATGTGTAAGTAGGTACTTAGGTACATGGCTAATATTTTTATGATCCACATATTTTGTGACTGGAATGGTGGCCTACAGAATCAGGGCCCCGTTCCGTTACACCCAGCCCCCTTCGAAAATCCTTCATGTCTATAAAATGAAGAATTATTCGAACCCCAAAAATATAATTGAATCGCACAAAATATGTAACAAAAATATTGCCGGACCTTCAAGAAAGTGTATTGTGTATGTGGTGTGTAATATACCAGGTGATTAGCATCCATAATTTCGACTGAAAATCCAAAATCATCGACAACTTCCAAGAACATGTGCAACTATCTATATTCAGCGGATTAAATCGAGATCTTGCGCAGAGAAGAGGGTGTGAATTCTCTCGGTCAGAAGGACACAGTATTTTGCCTCATGCCAAAACTCGTTTATATGCTTTTTTGTAACATGAAACTCCATACTGCCCTACACAAAACAACAATACTCCTATTTGCCGTATATCTAAATGCGCATGGGTAAAAATTGTCTATCTGAATTCCACAGCTTATTTACTTCGCTAACCTCCCAGTACAATGTATGTCACCTATAATAAAATATTAAAGGCGATGTGTGGGGAAAAATAGCATCAGCTTTTTGCATCCTGCTAGTCAGCTGCGTGTGTAGTGCAGATTTCATATGAAACATCTGTTAAACACAGAAATGACAGCTGTCCTATACCTAACTCCAAATTTTCATATGAAGTCCTCTTGTAAGTGTAGTGTTTTCTAGAAGGACAAGCAATATCTGTATTCACCAATAGATGGCTTTTGACAATCTGAATGAACCTTGCAAAATTACTTTTCTATTTATAAAATAATATAAATAAAATAGATATCAATTTATATTAATACAATAAATATTGGTTTGTATAAAATCTGGTATTCTTTCTTCACATTTATCCTTCCTCAACCTCTGATCCTCTCTTTCAAACGGAATTTCAAGGCCTTACTATTCGTGAATTCAAATAAAATATAAGAAGCTTATATTTTTTTGTTTATAAACAAATTTAGTTTAAAAGTTATGCAACCCCAATCTTTATATATATTTTTTCATTGATCTTAAACTTTACCATGAAATGGTTAACACCAAAGCAAATTAAACATACACAAACAAGAAAGGACAGTCACAAGACAAACACAATCATTAGTTGCAGCGAGCAGTGAAGAGCCCTAGAAAAGGGCACAAGGAAAACTCCTGTAGGCTTAGAACTTATCACCACCTAAGTCAGAGCACTCCAAACACCGATCCACGTGACTCCTGCACTCCCGCCCAATTTTCTTAAATCTAAACATGTAACATAAAGTATACAACTTTAAGAAGAAAACACAAGTCCACTTAAACAGTATGTGTTCCTCTTGTACCTTGTAATGTCTTAAAATTAAAATTTGGGATGTCTAACTACTTTTTCTACCATGCAAGAAGTTACGCAAAATGCAATGCAAAACTGTGAAATTACGCTTTAAATCGCTAGGACAAATAAAAAGTTACGCAAAATGCAATGCAAAACTGTGAAATTACGCTTTAAATCCTAGGACAAATAAAAAGTTACGCAAAATGCAATGCAAAACTGTGAAATTACGCTTTAAATACTAGGTCAAATAATACTCGCAACATCTCTCAATATTTAGTATCAATCAACAATTTAAACATATTATTATAAAGTAGGAACGCTACTGCAAATCTCCCTTTTTTACGCTTCGATATCATAGAAGATTTTACAGAACAAAGACAAATTTCACATTTTGTTCTCGATAAGAATCACGCTAAAATACAAGAAAGAAAAATGATTGTTTGTCAATAAATACAAACACAATTTGAAATAAAATCTTGATCAATTACGTTCCGTTCTTCCAAGGTCGCGTTTAGCAAACTTCCTGTTTCATGCCTTGGATGCTAGTTGTTTTAGCTTGATAGGCTGCATAGAATTTATTGAAACCATCTATAACAAGAAGAAGAAAATTAAACCGGAAAAGCTTATTTGAATTGAAAATTTTCCTGACCACGCGTTCGAAAATTGTAAAAATTTTAAAAGAGCTGAATTTCTAATATTTACGTCCAATATGATATTCACAAAGGACTTAATCAAGGAGGTGATGTCCTACCCAATCCTTTACAATCCCACTAATTGTTATTTTAATAATAACAAGAAACGAAACGCTACATGGAAGGAGATTAGCAAGGCCCTAAACTGCGACAGTAAGCCTTTTCTAATATTATTTTTCAAACAATTTTCCCTGTGATTTTGCTTGAGTTGATTAATTACCTTACCTTTTTGCTTATTTTAAGAGATAATAGAAAAATCATACATATTAAAATGAAAAAGAACATTGTCACATACATTCAAAGCGAAAACCTTTTTTTTTCCGTCAAACATATCATACAAAGACTAATAAGTACACCTCCAAAAACTAGTGCTTTTTAGCAATGTACCTACCCATCAGTCCTTTCCATCGTTCTCAGGCCAAATATGCAGAACTCAATGGCACGCCATCAAGAAGATGTTGGAAGCGCAGCTCGAGCTCAAGAGGGTGGTCAACATACACCAATAAATTAACTACGAAATGGAGCTGCGCCCCATTATAACAATTTTGGACCCAAATTTCCGTTTTACGACTCCTGACTCTTCCCCGACTGAATTCGATTTACCCGCCGCTAAACTTTCCCGTCCTAATCTGACACACTCCGAACCAACTTTCCCAACAGCTCCCCTTGCCCCTACGACTTGTTCTTCCAACTTATCTATCCCATATTTTAACCAATTCCTACCTATTACCCAACCCACTACAACTAAACATCAACTTTCTCTCGCCTCTCTCTTGCCTGTCCCCTTACTTCGACCGCCCCGTCCCACTACTGCTACAGTTACCTACTCTGCCCAGCAACCTATTATTTCTCCAGCTCCCAACCCACAAACTCCGACTGCGACCTCAGCTTTTGACCCAACCCTACAACAAAACTCTCACCCCCTCGCTAATAACTCTACTTCTAACTTCACCTCTTTTCAGCAACTCCAACCATCGACTTTTAACCCCTCAAGCTCCCAGCCTCCGAACACTCAATCTCAGCATAACTTTCTACCTTACGTGCCTTCTCTCTTCTGCCAATACATTGACATGACGCTAAATACTTTCCCCCCTGACCAACAAATAGAAGCTAAACGGTACATCATGACTTACTTACTGCAACTCGAACAGACTTTTACCCAACCTTACTGACTTTTGACTTAACTTTCTTTTCCCTGACTTTGACCAACCATTGTTTTTTATTTATTATTGTTTTAATGTTATTAATGTACCTAATTAAATTTTATTCATGTTTATTTTACTTTTCTTTGTTATAAATTTTATTCCATTTTTGTTTCTGCTTGTTTTTATTCTCTCAGCTTAAACCTATTAGGTATGTAAAAAATTAATCCTTACCAAATGTACCTTCTGTTACCTGGTAAACTTACTATTTGCCATACCAAAAATACCATCTTATCGATTTTACCACTATTGTCAGAACAACACCTTTTTCTTACTTATGTTTTATTTCTTTAATTACTTTATCTATCTTACATCTAAAAGGAAGCCGCCAACACTCCCCTTCTCTTCGTTACTATGGAGTCAGATGACAGCTGTGTTCTTTCACCATACATTAATTCACAAGGCGTAAAACCTGTTGATTCATGAAATATATGATTATAAAGTTCTTCGATCCTTTTCAAGACCGATACCCAACTTTTATGACTTTGTCTACAATATGTACTGTTTTTATTAACCTTCTCGGTCCCATTCAGGCGGGGATTGCGTACAGTAGTATACGTAACCCTAATCCCCTCTGATGCCATTTCTTATTTCCACAGTTTGCTCGCAAATTGTGAACCGTTGTCCGACAAAACTACCTTTGGTTTAATTAATTCAAAAAACTTTTTCATTCTCCCTACAACTGCATGTGCTGTTGCCTTCCTTAATGTATACAACTTCACAAATTTACTGAAGGAGTCTTGTATCACAAGGATATAATTCATATCAAACTCTCCAGATGGTAGAGGTCCATACAGATCAACCATCACCACGTCCCCAATATTTTTTGTTACAATAGATTGACAGGGCCCAAAGTATTTTATATTATTGCTTTTTGTAATTTGACAATCGTGACAACTCCTAACCAGGGCTTTTACCATTCTAGTTATTCCTCTCCAGTAAAATCTATCCTTGATGTATTTTATGACCTTATGAGCCCCTTGGTGGCCCATTTCCAAATGGATTTGAATTACTATTTCCTTTCTCAGTACTTCAGGAAAATATACTAATTTTATACTAGTCCCTGGTGGAACAAAATATAAGATATCATCAGACACCACAAACTCTCCTTTTGCTTTATCATGCTCTTTCCCTGCCTTTTCTTCTTTACTTATTTTTATTCGCAGTTTTCTGATACCTTTATCCTCCTTTTGTAATTTTGAGATATGCTGAAGCTTCATTAATTAATCTTTATTGACCTTTGTTTCCATGTATCTAATTTCAGGTAACTATATCTTTTTCTCCTCTAATAATTCACGTTGAGGGGGATAGCGAGATAGAATATCCGCCACTATGTTGTCCCTACTCTTGATATGTTCTACCCTGTATTGAAATTGTTCCAAAAAGTCCATCGAGTAACACGAGCGCTATATATTTTCCATGATTTGACAAATATAATTGCTTTATGATCAGTTTGAATAATCACTCTGGATCCCCTTAGATAGGTTTCAAACTTTTCCAAACAACTTATCACGTAATATAATTCCTGCTCAGTAACTGTCCAGTTCAATTGCGCCCCTCGAAACATTTTACTGTGAAACCCTAAAACTCTTATTTCCCCTTCGTCATCCTCTTGATACAATACTCCCGCCAGTTATATTCCTGAACTATCCGACTGTAGATAAAACTCTTTCCCAAAATCAGGATGTTGTAGGTAACTGTATTGTTTTAACAAAAAGCGATTTCACTTTCTCAAAAGCCGTTTGTTCTCTATCTCCCCATTCCCATACCTTTTTTAAAAGCTCGCATATAGGCTGGATTTCAACACTATAATTAGGAATAAATCTTCTATAAAAGTTGCACAGCTCTAAGAATGCCTCCATCTGTTTCAATTTCTTTGGGACTGGGAACTCCTGTATTGCCATTTAATAAATTCGCATTTCTTCAAGTTACATGTCATCCCTGCCGCTTGTAACATTCCTAGTATCGTATCTATATGTCCTAAATGTTCTTACCGTGTACCCGTTGTTATAATAGCTAGGTATATCATCAAGATGATTTACGCAATACTCCCTTACTTCATGCCCTAATATTATGTCCATAGCTCTACTAAAACTTCCGACTGACTTTTTAAGTCCTTGAGGCAGAACATTGTACCTTCACATAAGATTTACCATACACATATATAATCACGCCTCTTTCCCATAGGAGTAGGCAGAGACTACATCTTTCCACTTGCTACTATCCTGACATACCTCTTTCGCTATTAAATGTAAAACCCGTGTGGTCCTTCCTTACTTTGACCCTTGCTCTAACACATTGATTAGAAGGCTCGCTTTGCTCTACTGCCACCTACACACACCTACTGGTTGATTATTCATAGTTGCCGTCTCTTGTTGAACAATCTCAATACTTGGCGAACTACTCTCTTGTCGATCTAAAGCCGGCTTATCCCCATTCCTGATCTCCCGGCAGCTGTGTCGCTAAATCATCTTCGGTATCGTTATACCTCACTGGAACAGTGCGTTTCCTATTTGGTTTCGGCATCCTATAAAAGTTCCTTCTCTGAATTCCTAAAATATCTAAATATATTATTAAATCAATCAATTAAACCAAGCCATCTAATGTATGTAATACACCAGCATGTTGACTCTATCCTGTCAAAGCTCGTTTTATCTTTGGGTTTTAGTTTATTAATTTTGAAAACCCCTACTAAACTCACCTATTTGACCACTATCCTCCAAAATAGCGTATCATTAAATATAATTTGTTTACTTAACAGCCCCCCTCCCTTTAAGATTGCAATCCAGGTTATAGTACAATAAAACGCAAAAGCTTGACTTACAGCCCCCCGACTGAAAAATCTTACACTATGCAAAAGTTTAGGTAGTCTGTCTTCCTCATTTTCGATCTCTTTCACAGCAACAAATTGTGGTCACCGTCTGACCACCAAAAATACTTAAAATAGCCACATTATACCTACCTATGTTTATACCTACAAATAATTACTCAACACAATGGGACTCCGTAGTAACTCATCTTCAATCTGTGAACGGCACCCACCAAACTGTAAGGTGACGTGACCACACAATATATTCATGATCATATAAACCAAAAACCCAAATGAAGAGAAGAAGAAAGAAAAGATTCGTAGTAACCCAGTTTAACCATATCCTGGTCACGGCCTCCACATTGTAACGTCCCCCTCTATTTAATCTATTTAACCCTATATATATATCCTATATATAAACCTATGCATATACACTCAACTACCTATCTGATAATTATTAAAGTCTGGAACTATATGCCTACTATAAACTAACGTATAAGAACTGAAATCTTGGCCTTAGATCTCGTATAGTGGGAACCCTACGCTGTGTGAGTAACCTCAGAGAGAGGAAGACAGTCTAAAGAAACACCTACAGTTAAAATTAAATCTCAACTTTAAACATCTACGAAACTTGAATATTGACTTTGGCTGAAATGCTTACGAGGCTGTTTGGTTTTGAAATTACCGTTTCATAAACAACTTAACTTAATACTTTTGACCATTTTATCCTTATTCAAACCCGATATTTATGTAAAGCCATTTACTACACATAATTCCTAACATATGATCTAAGCCCTAAAAGCCTAGTAACTCATCTTAAAGATAGTAGTCCTGAATGGCTGTATGGTCTAAGTTCACTTTGCCCGTTCCAACTTCCATTCCATTAAAAAAACAACAATTGTCAAGTACACTGAACGCGGTATTTGATTTATTTTACTTTCTTTTTCCAAAAATCGTGAAATATGTACAAAAGGTTATTATTATTTAGTGAGTTTGTATTAACTTAGAGTTTAAACAACCCTGTGCGCCTTATAAACCAGTGGAACAAAGATACTTTCATAATTTTGGTAAGTTTTTTGTTGTATTTTCATAAAGTTTGTTTATGATTTTTACCTGCCTACTAATAGTTTTATTGATCTAATTAAATTGATTTTTCACTCAACAACCGTAGAACAGTGTGAGCAGTTAATTGAAAGACTAGAAGGTTTAAGTTTCTACTATAACTCCAGTAAATATTGTTGGACAATACCAACTATAATTTGTATTCCTTTTTCAGTTTCACAACTTCATATTCTTCAGTGCTGCATGCTACACTAATAACTATCCGTGTTACTAGTTACTAATGTACAACAAGTTACTAATGAAATAAAAAGGAATTCAATCAACCTACAGAGTTTCAGCTAAATATCCAGGTATGTTTGAAAAACTTTTGTTTTAAGCTTGTGTGTACTCCTAGCCTTTTATTATGGTGTTCTCTAGTCATCCAACTTTACCTAAATGTCAAAACATTCAATTTACAAGAATCTTAATACTATTTCAATCCTGGAAGGTGCTGTTTCAACACTCATCCACATGAAGAAGTTACTAATGGTATTATTCTTTTACAGGTGTAAAATTTGATCCAAGATTTAGCTAGTACTCCATCCAAGATAAGCTACCTTGACTATCAACTTTAACTAGATACTTTGAACTCTCTGAATAGGGTAATGTGCGAATGGAAGTAGGTATTGTTACTACTAATGTTTAGGTAAGTATTGTATTTGTTCCTTTGGACAGTTGTAGGAAGTGATGGTGAATAGCGCTAAGAAATTTATTTAACTTTTAACTTTCTCTAGTAAATATTAATTTTATTTTATTTCTATTACATACAGGGGATGACCTGATAGAAATCTCTTACCTGGAGGACTAAAGGATCTTGTTTAAATGAAGATGAATATTGAATCAGTTTATTCGGTTCCTTACTTGAAGCGGTAAGCAAAATTTTAATTTGTAATTTATTGAAACGGGATTGATATCTCCCAAAATAATAATAAGTAAGTCGGTACTATTCAATATCAGGAACTACAAAATAACAATTAGAAATGAAATTATTTCTTATTCGTTTCTCAAAGGAGTTTGAAAGAATTTTGTTGGTATACTTAGGGCTACCTAGGTTGTAGAAATATTTTACCTACATTTTTTTAAATGTGTGGTTTTATCTTACAGATTATCAACGAGTGAGCTGTCCTGCCATAGAGAGAAGATGCCCTCACAAGATCTACAACAGCTGTATTTTAATAAAAAAAACTCTTAGTATATAATATTTCTATGCACTACCATTTAAATTTTCTAATTATTTCTGCCTTTTATATTTTCATGTGCTTGACAACATTTACTTGGAAAACAATAAAGATATGCCTGTCTTTTATTACTAAAATGAATTAAAGGGGAGATAGGGGGAATTTACAATAGGTTGATAGGGAGAAGTTGAGATAGGTACCTTTTACCTTTTATTAATAGAATAGAATAGAATAGAAAAAGTTTATTTCAATGTACTACAACTTAGAAATTAGAATAAATCAATGATGTTTTATTCATAACTTTTATCAATCTTTTTTATTGATATTTTAATTAGCTTAGCTATTTATTTCCTCACTTGGAGGTGAATAAAGTGAAGCTGGTAGAAATACAGTTTGAATTCCTCTACTTCAGATGTGCGGAACATCGAGTCGACAAACTACCTGATATGTTAACTTCTTCCTAAGTACTTTATTTTATTTTTATAAATAATTGTCATTTCGTGAGATTTTTAGTTAGACTACCTAAGGATGTAAGAATTTCTTTGTGATATCTTTTTTAGAACCCAAGTTACAACATGAAGAGGTAGAAGATTGTAAAATGTCGTAGTGCTAGTACTTATTTTGTAAAGGGCTTTAAGATTGCCGCCCCGCTCGCCGCGGCGCCTCTGTGTAAGTATAAAGTAAGTTAGAGGCCACATTTGTATTTCCAGTTATTAATTTCTCGGAGGGTTGTAAAGTTAGATTTTTCCCTCATTCTGAAAATATCCTATGCAAATGTGAATCGTGTCATGCGTCACCTGACGGGATAGACTCCACCCTTCTGTCTCCAAACGATGCTAGATTCTACATTTAATGTTGTTACAATATAGAACGCCTTAGAATTTATTTTACATTTACTTGCAATGTTCAAAAAGAGGAGTTATAATAATGAATAAATATATACGTAACAATAAGAGCTAAATCTGGGTTGTCCACGTCCAGAGAGTACCAGCTTTGTCAAATAGGTATCTAAGGCGCTAAATTAAATCAAAGGAAGTTACGTTTTCAATGCCAAGTGTTTGGAGAGTTTTCTTTTTATCTCAATCTACTTTATTACTGATTCTACTTGGATCATCAAAGCTATTGTCATGTGGTCATTAACCTTTTCACCGCCACAGACGGGTATAGCCGACAACCCGCGACTTGCCGTCAGCGCCACGGTCGGGTATAGCCGACAAAACGTCGTTAAAGTTTATGTTCATAAACTAGCATTTTAAAACCGTATCTATCTTTTATTTTTTCGCATATTTCATTTATTGTACCCTCTACTTTGATTTATGAACTTTTGCGCTTAGATATTTATTAGATTTGTAGTATAAATAAGAAAAATACTGATTACGTTTTGAAGCTGTCAGAAGTACCATTCGCACACACCATAGTCGGCCCCACACGACTGGAAGTGTTGTTCCTTACAAGTACAAATGTGAAATATCGATACCTCTATAATATATTTACGGAATATACTATGCCTAGATATTTGTCAAGTTTGTCATAACAATAACATTTTCTTATTACTTTATTGTATATTGAAAATATTCCCGACATCGATTTGTAGAAATACGCCAAGTATTAGACATTATTTTCTTTGTTTGATTGAGTATCAACAAACCGGTTTCGGCGACTCGTGCACATCGATAATTGCTTGACCATTGTGAGTCCACTGTACGCCGTAGTCGGGTAAAGACGACACGCTCTGACGTCATTGCAGTAGTGACATAAAAATAGTAATGGGAAAATGAGTGCCGACGATCTTAGTTCAGCAGAACAGTTGATCTGTCGTTTGAACCTGGATTTAGAGGTAAGTAATTACCTAATAATCATAAATATTAATAAATAAATTTGGAGCGTTTGGGAGGGTTTCATGTGAACTTAATTTAACGGGTCAAATTGTGATACAAGATTATTATTAGATAATAAGAGATAAGATAATTATTTATTTAATAAACGTATAAGTAACTATCCATCTATCTATCTAATTAGCCTATATTAGCCTACTGTTGGATATAGGCCTCTTCTTTATAAGTAACTATGAAATGCTAATAAATAACCGCTAATATAAGTACAATACCTTACGAAGGGCGTTATAAAAAGTAAATAGAAACAAACCGAAGAAATAACCAAATAAACCGGGTAGGAATAGAAAAAAAATGTTCAAGTATCATAAATCCTAAAATAATAGTTATGTCGGTTTCCCATTTGCCTGAGATACTGGAATTCATATTCTTAGTTTAGGAAATGGTTAAGCCACAGAATTATTTCATATAAGTGTACCTATTTGTAATTAAGTTTATTAAATAAATAATTATCTAATCTCTTATTATCTAATAATAATCTTGTATCACAATTTGACCCGTTAAATTAAGTTCACATGAAATTTGTGCCATTCAAAATCGTTTTAAAAAAAAAACAAATAGGCACAATAAAGTATTAAGATAAATACCAGCATAAATCCTATGATGTTCTAATTTTTTTTATCGATATTCTATATTACATCCTTATTTGTCCTAAGGATTTGAGAATATAGAAATGCCACCGACGCCACAGTCGTCTATAACCGACAACGTGATATAGAGAGACGCGTAATAGAGATGCGCCAGTGCTGATTGAAAACTGAACTAAAAATGAACTTGTTGAATATGCCTAGTGTTGTTTACGAGGCCACCACTACTACCACTATCCTATATTATTATTTTGATCTATATGAAATCAGAACTGAAAAGTAGGGGGCAAAATAATGGTTTTAGATTAATTAAAACTCGGTTTAAAAAGTGAAGATTTATTATCGATATGAACTGTTGGACATCTCTATTTTATTGAGTATTTCTTTACCAAGAAATTGGTGTGGCGCTGGTTGCAATTTTTTACTCGAATGGCTTGGCGGCGAAAAGGTTAAGAAAGTGTCCTCCGTTTCCCCTTTTTTCAGAGAATTAAAAATCATTCAAACTTTTTTATAATAAACGTTCTGTGCAAGTTGTCACATCCTTAGAGAGCTTTCCATTTTTATCTTTTGGTAAAATCTCAAGCTAAATAACCATAATCGCCCATATGGTACGATATGTCAGATTATTAGGAATATTTATAATTCCATAGCATGCGATTCTATTAAGCCTTCTTAGACAGACAACTCTGATATTAAGTAGGTATGTAATTATAGGTGGGTATATTTTATCTTGAACAAATCTTAATTCTCATGCATACAATAATGTATTTTATCTTTCTTGAATCCCTCTTAAGTAGGTAAAAGTAGGTAGGTTTTCATTTTAGTAAAATTCTTAGATCCAAAGTTCTTTGTCTCAACAATTCTTTAATTTTATTATTTCAACAGTAATAGGAGAATTTGATTCTTACGTTATTTTTCATCTTTAATTTTGTACTAGTTATTTTTAGAAACTGATGGTGGCATTTGTTCTTAACGTTTGTAGATAATGATAAGATAGGGGAACCAAAATATTTGCTTCTGCATGCTTATTCAATTTTAATCTAAAATAGATCTAAAAAGAATTATTCTACTATTCTGAATTAAAATGTTTTGTCAAATAGGTGAGTTTAATTTTGAAATGAATCGAGCCTTATTTCTCAAGGGTTTTGTATTACCTACTTGAAACCTAAGGTTGGTACGTTATGCTATGCTGCTATTCGGTGACTTCTAAGATTTCCCATGCTTTTGAGAAACTTGAAACTAAGTAAGTAGGTACCTACTATTTTACAAGAAAACTATTTGCTTCAAGCATCCAGTCTACGATTTAGTTTTAAGCAAAGTTTAAGTAAGTATTTGAAAGGTTGAACTGGTTCTTTTATTTTCTAGTTCATTTCCCATTCTCTGAGATGTTTATAAATATCCCTACAAATCCACTATAGTCCGGGTACTCCGCAGACTATAGAGTTTCCCTGCCTAAGTAAAGGAGAGGCTAACAGCAGCTAAACCCTACAACCGCGTTAAATGTGACTACCTTCCTAATCTTCTGTGTAGATGGCAAAACTTAGGCATGCGCCTATATTTACAAATTAAATGTGTGGTGTGTGGGTTGGTAGGCTTCGCCTTGAGTTCAAGACTAATCCTCTATTCTGAATAAGTGTACTCGACGGCAAAGTCAAGATTTGTGTGTTCTACCTAGTGCACCCTAAGATCTCACCAAACCTCTAGTAGTCCGTGGACTGGGTTGGAGGGGTAGGCCCAGTGAGATCAAGTGAGTTATGTTTGGAGAATGGTCTGAGTGTTTGGACAAGACAAGAGGTAGTGGGCCGCTAACAGGTATGGTCAGGTACCCTCAAGTTCAATGATTGATACATCAGATCGATCACAACTGCTACCTTCATCAAGTCCTACACGCGAACCATAGAGATTAACAAGGGCTCCGTAAATAGCCCTCCTCGCCCTCTCTAAGGCAGAGTCCTAACAGAAGCGAAGCTAACGTACGTTTCAATAGGCTTACCAGTACCTACCAAAGATAAGTACCAGAAATCCCAAAGGAAAACACATTAGGTTCTACATAACATTCGTCTTCTCCCAAAAAACCCAAGGCTGTACTTTATATGGTAGATTTAAAACAGGAGGAGAATTTACTGAATTTAGGTATTAAAACAAAGCGGTCAATATCATGATTGCTATCACAATATCCACCATAGATTCCAAAACCCAATGATTTTAAAAGCAAGACTCTAAAATAACAAAGTGTAAAATTTCTTAGGAAGAAATTACCCCAAAGATCCAAAGGATGTGTGAAGCGACGAGGAGTTAGAAGACGAATGAACCCCGCTTTCCTGAGTTGTATGGCTTAAATAGGCTACCCTCATAATAACCACTGCACCTTATCACCCAGGTAATAAAGTTCAACTCCAAAAGCACAAATTCTTTTCCCCAAAAATATACCTTACGACCTACATAATAAAGTCCACACATCTTACACATACACATCTGAGAAATAAATTCCTCTTCTCAATATATCCAGTATCATAAACAAAATATCCTATTCTCTAAAATGAACCTTACGGTTTACACAATAATGTCCAACACCCTATTACCTGAGCGGTAAAGTTCAATTTTTAATTCTCTATAGAAATCCAGTTCCAGTTTTATTACTAAGCAAAATCCCATTTTCCTTAAACAAATCTTATTATCTGAACGATAAGATTCAATTTTTATTTGCCCCATTTTATAGAGTTCCGTGTCCAAAGGGGTTACGAATCCAGGTTGGTCCTCCCTTCTGTCGTTTGTTTGTTTGGTTATTCAATTGCCTATTTCCAAATCATATCGCATAATGCGTGATATCCTGCCTGACAATCTAAATTTACCCAGAACCAGAACACGTCTTCTATCATCCATAGATAATGGCACGGAACCCTCGAGTACAAACCCGACACGCACCTGTCCTACTTTCTCAATTTTTCACCCATCACCTATTCGAAAACCTCTATGTCCTATGGGCTAAGTAAGACACACAATTTATCTCCATACTACCTACGGAATTAATCTTCAGAAATAATTTGAATCAATTTCCAAGGTTTCATAATAATTATTATGTAGCTTTTCTCCAATCTCAGTTCTACCACTAACATCTTTAAAATCATTTTTCAAAAATGCCCGGTCTCATAGTTTTAATCTTGAAAAATCTCAAGAAATTTTACGATCAAAATTATACCTTTCCTTCTACGTATAAAAGTTTATTTTCGTTTGCATCCCATCCCCTTAATTTAAGGTTGCACCTTATCATGTTCGCACGAAGGTTTATATTTACTCGTTACTCCAGCCCACTTCAGATAAAATTCCTTACAATGTTCCACAACCGTCCGATACACTAAAACGAACCTTCCCATCTACGTATTAAAGATTATCTAAATGCATTCTCAAAATCTGCTGCGTCATGCTACCTTGCATTATTTCCGAACAAAAATTAGTTTTCTGATTGCAAATTCCTTCAATTGATACCAGACTTTATTATCTATGCGTGAAGGCTCCTTTTTGTTTTCCCCTTACAGCTTGCTTCTAAAGCGAACTCTTCCACCTACACATTAAGGTGTTTATTCGATTGTCGTCCCACCTCTTTGCTTTTTCATTGAATTGATCAATAATCCGACCTGGGACCACTGCTTGGCCACAGCGTTGACTATTGGATGAATGCACCTTATGTTCTTCGCGTGAAAGTCTATTTTTAAATGATACCTGTCCCTTTCTTCAATAGCAAACCTTACCACTCACATATTAAGGCTTAATTTTTAATGACATCCTTAGTCCCGCTACTGGTCACAATTTTCTCAGATATTTCACAGAGTCTCTTTTACTGATTTTAGTTATACCTTACCCCATATACGTTAAGGTTCATTTTCCCACTTTCTACTTCACATGAACCTTACTGCTAAGAAGTTAAAGTTTACTGTTCTTTGGCTCATTTTTCTACGATATTATTGTCTGTACAAAACGATTCTTGCTCTGATTCGTCATTCGCAGTTTCCGTTCCGAATTCAACCTTTTCCCTTAGATGACAAGGTTCACGATTTTACGTGATCCTTACTGCTCAGATGTTAAAGTTTACTTTCCTTTGGCCCATTTTACTACGATAATATTCGGTACAAAACCTTTTTTGATGTGAATCACAGTCCTCTTCCTAAATTCAACTTTTCCCTTCAGACGATAAGGTATACTTTCACATACTTCACATCGTATGAGCCTTACTGCTTTGATGTTAGAATCCACATTCCTCTGACTGGTTTCTTTCTGCGGTTTTAGTTTGATTTTACTATGAAAACTGCGTGTCGTTATAATTCCTACTTTATTACCTTGGTGGTTAGATTGACTGTTTAATACACTTGATCTACAATTTCTACCGTATTGATAATTTGATACAAGGATCGATTCTATCGTTTGTTACTATTATCTAAAGTTATTCTATTGCATTAAGTTTACTTTCATTTTAATACCTATTTAAGATGGGAGAAGTCCAAAATAAGACTCGGTGTTTATTTTTTGCGCAGACTTTAATGTGTAAGTAGGTACTTAGGTACATGGCTAATATTTTTATGATCCACATATTTTGTGACTGGAATGGTGGCCTACAGAATCAGGGCCCCGTTCCGTTACAGTGTGCAGTTAGGTGAGAGGCTGGAGAGTGACATAGGCTACTTTTTATCCCGGAAAAACATATTTTTCCCATCGGAAAAGCGATTAATGTTTAGCAATAGAATACACCCATACTACGAACATAGATGAGTATCATGCAGCGATGTAAAGCATTTTTTTTTTTGAGAGCAGCTAAATGAAAAGCTGGTGAGTGACATAGGTTATTTTTTATCCCGGAAAAACATATTTTTCCCTTCGGAAAACCGATTAATGTTTAGCAATAGAATACATCCATACTACATACATAAATGAGTATCATGCAGCGATGTAAAGCATTTTTTTTTTGGAAAGCAGTTAGATGAAAAGCTGGTGAGTGTCATAGGTTACTTTTTATCTCGGAAAAACATATTTTTCCCATCGGAAAACTGATTATTGTGTAGCATAGAATACATCCATACCACATAAAAAAGATGTATATACAGGATGTAAGGGACAGCCCTCCGAATACTGATATTCCCATAGTAAATGCAGTGAGCTGATTGTGATTTTGTATGGGATATAGAAAAAAAGAATTTAATCTATGGCAGGTTGTTCAGTTTCATGGTTTGAATACACCCAATCAGTATTCGAAGGGCTGTCACTTACACCCTGTATAGCACTACTATGAGAATGTCTCTTGAATATGAGTTTTGGGATATGAATGTGGCTTTAAGGGTGATGTGGGTATGTACTTGAGATACTTCTTACCACAGTAGTAAAGTTAATTTCTACAGTTAAACATGATTTGAAAGTCCATTTCTATAATAATAACCATTTTTAGCACAGTAAGTTTGCCCTGCGTATACTTGCGAAGACACATAATAAACTTAAATTTTTTGGTACCATAGTCCTGAAAATTGAAGACTAGGCAAAATCATTATACTGCGTATTCATATTATTATAATTCCAATCCAAGAACATCCATCCCCAAGTTAATTTGGTTTGGAGCTAATATAGGTTTTCAAATCCTTGATTACATACCCACTCCTTTCTTTCATGTCTTCTTGGAGCATGTTTGTATGTAATAAAAATTTCAAAATAGCAGGAATATTAAAAAAAAATTAAAGCTATATAGCAATCTATACTTTCTTATTATTTATTAACCACCAATATAACACTAGGCAATATTCACAATATTCATAAGGTAGCTATACTCTATGGCGACATAGAGCGCTGAGTGTAATAGCTAGGCATAAATATAGGTGTATTGGTAGTTTAGTAGTATTGCTAGATGTAGCGCTGCATTGTGTAATAATGCAGGTTATGCCAAATTATATCGCTGATATAATTTGGCATAACCATTACTACTATATTTGTATTATAATATTCGCGTAGGAGTTAAATAAGTGACCCATAAACGTAATTTTAATAGAGACGCAGTCACTAAACCGGAAAGTAATGACCTGTGTTGTGTGTGCTGTCGCCCTGTTTAGAATACACAACTAATTAATAAAACTCTATGAGTACGCGGGCGAAGCCGCGGGTAACAGCTAGTTCACAATAATTAAATCTCGTAGCAAAACTATCCCGATAGATGGAGCCATGCTACGCGTTACTGGTATTATGAAACACTTGCATAATTTCGTCAAAGGTAGCTGAGCCACGGTAGCCCAGTCGGTAAAGGCGTCGAGATAGCAAAAGCCGTTGGTTCAAATCCTTCCTTTTACGGTGCAATTTTGCCAGTTCTCCAAAATAACCCGAAACTCAATCCAAAAGTACTCTACCGAAATACCCAAACAACAAAGGCGCGTAGCAATCTGTTACGACGTAGTAAAATTTCATGTATATCGCGCTTATATGAAGCTACATCAATGATTACTTACTATTTTAATTAATGAATAATTAAATCACACGCTAAAATATTCCAAGAACGGTCGTTATCTCGTTGCATCAGAAATTCAGAAGGTCAGTGTTGCCAAGTCACTATCGGGGAACAATGGATAGTTCCCGGTTCGGTTCTATTGTAATGAATTAATTAATAAAATCGGGGGGTTGGCACCCCCACCCAGGGGAGGCAGAGAGGGGGCTATTGTCCAGTGTAAGGATGGATCTGATCTCATTAACCAGTCATTGTATAACAATGCCGTGGTCAGCGCACCTTTGCGTCATCTTCCATACAGCCGTTGTGTGTTAAGGCATGTCATAATGATTTTAGCTAGTAGGGTTGAGTTTATGTTCGTTGGTATTGCATATAAACGGGTTAAATCACAGCAGAACTGAAACCAGAACGGTTGGTACGAAATAGATTAGTTTTGATTGATAGAAATTGAAATAAAAATATTGATCCCACTCTAGAAATTACTTTGTTCCGTCATGTTATTCTACATTTAATTTCTGATGTGGATATTAAGTTCGTTATGTTGTATAAATTATGTTTTATAGGCTAAGGGCTCTATACCTTAATTGATACCATTATACTTAATTGGCAACTTCCGAGGAAAATCTTTGATGTTATATTAGAACAATCTAAAAGTCCTTGACTGGTACGCATCGGCTGAATCCCATCCAACCTAAAATGCTTATATTATATAGGTCTAATTACAGATAATAATTAACAGATATCAGAGAAACATGACATAACAAATTAAATAAAAAATACTTGTCAAATTTTACCAAATGTTTTCAGTATCATAAAATATTATAAAAATGTCTAGTTAATAGCAAAAATGTGGATATCATTGAATTTACACGAGACGAAAATATAAAGCGTAGGATATTTCCGTAGCACCGTAGACCCTGCTACAAAACGCTACGAAGCTCCAACACTCCGCCATACCATTAACCGCCGGCATCAAATCACAGAGCCGAACAAACCTTTACAAAACTATTCAACCCCTGAAAGAACTCTCACACAAAAGTCTTTCGGACAATAGATGGCGCTTGATCTAGATAAGGATATGTTAACATTGTCACAATGGCTCGGTAATGGCGCGATTGCACGGCACAATGCTTTTAGATGTCACCCCGACAATGGCGCGCGATACCGCCACTGTTGTGAGCAAACCGAATCGAACGAAAATATCGTCAAGAAAGTTGTGAGACGTGATAACGGGGTGATGGCGTATCACGCCGATGGCAGTTGTATCTCTTTTGAATTCTAATGGCTACGACCATAGCAATTTCGGGATATTGAAAGGCGAGTTTTAATCGAAAACGTGAAGCTAGCATGTATTCTGATTCCGAATTGTTCTAGCAATATGAAAATGTTATTATCAAAGCGCGTTCAAACATAAATAAATAAATAAAAACGGTTTATTTCTTTAACAAAACTGTTTACATTCACAAAATGTTGCTGGAAGCTCCTGGTAAGCATAAAGACAGCCAGGAACTATAAGCTTATTTTCGAGCAAATCTTTAGTGTTTTTGTCGTGTTATTTAATATACACATTTCATATCTCGTCTAGTACAGCCTGGCATCTTGTAACGCAGGTTCATTAGTAAGTATTAGGACAAAATGCTATCGAAGCGTAGAGCTTCCTATAAAGCTCTTTAACACGTGACGTCACATCACTGCAAGTTTAGCTGGAGTCTTCATGCAAATGGATCCACATCCATTTGTTATGCGCAAATAATAAGCAATTGATATAATGGCCGCCGCCGCTGCCTGTGACAATTCGCACTCGAATCAGCAGTCAACAATGGAGTGAAGCGCCAGGGTGAGGTGATCTCTCGTGTGTCAGGGGTGGATAAATGCTATTTCTGTGCTATTTCATAGTATATGAAAATGAAAGCATTTGGCATCATATTTCCTTCACATGTCACACTAAGCTAGATTTAAGCGGAGGCTTCATGCAAATAACTCCTCATCCATTTGTTATGTATCACGCCTATAATCTCTTGCGGCGATGGCATAGCGTACATAGTGACAGGTTGCCAGCTCATCGCCTAAAATTGCAATACACACCCTCGAGTCTCTTAGTCGCCTCTTTCGGCTCCCACGGGAAAGAAATGGGGTGATGCTATTCTAATCCGGTATCACACGGCAATTTGTTATGCGCTAATAATATGCAATTCAAGAGAGAGTGAATCATATTCCGCGTCATAATCTATTCACATGTCACATTAAGCTCCTTAACCCCCCATCTAGCCGTGGTACAGTGTGTGTACCAGTGATAATATTTTCTTGAATTTGCACAACTGATAAAGAAATTTTAAACGGATTTAAGTTGTGTCAACTTAAATCCGTTTAAAATGGTTTTTTGTGATGTGTACCAGTGTTTTGAACCTTAACCTAACTCTTAAAGTTAAAAAACTATTGAAATAATATAACAATAGATGGTACACTTGTGGTTGATCCGTGACGACACGTCACTGCAAGTTCAGACGGAGGCTTAATGCAAATGACTCATCACCCATTTGTTATGTGCGAATAATAAGCGATTGACAATTCGCACTCGAATCAGGGGTTGACAATGGAGTGACGCGCCAGGGTCAGGTGATCTCTCGCAGGGAGGTATAATGTTGTAGCTTGCAGTCAGGTGTAGATTTCATAGCCCCGGGGCTAAAAATTTAAGTCCTGAACTAAAATATATATATAATCGAGCTACATCGTTAAATTGGTCACATGACAAAATGCTGATGTTCCATGTATGATTGGCCGTGTAATGTGAATAGAGTCAATCAAACATGCTATTTAAGAGTCCAAAACTAAAAAAATACATAAACGAGCTACATCGTTAAATTGGTCATATGACAAAATGCTGATGTTCCATGTATGATTGGCCGTGTAATGTGAATAGAGTCAATCAAACATGCTATTTAAGAGTCCAAAACTAAAAAAATACATAAACGAGCTACATCGTTAAATTGGTCATATGACAAAATGCTGATGTTCCATGTATGATTGGCCGTGTAATGTGAATAGAGTCAATCAAACATGCTATTTAAGAGTCCAAAACTAAAAAAATACATAAACGAGCTACATCGTTAAATTGGTCATATGACAAAATGCTGATGTTCCATGTATGATTGGCCGTGTAATGTGAATAGAGTCAATCAAACATGCTATTTAAGAGTCCAAAACTAAAAAAATACATAAACGAGCTACATCGATTGGTCATATGACAAAATGCTGATGTTCCAATTAAAATTGGCCGTGTAATGTGAATAGAGTCAATGAAAAACGCCGTATTATCTTGTTTACGATTTGATCAAAGAAGATAGACTATGCCATTAGGTGGGTCTCCCACTTGTCGTCCGTCGCTGCGTATTTTTTACGCACCGTAACGCATGCGTCTGTAAGACGAAAGGAAATTGCTAATTCCGATCTTATTTTCATACAAATACACGGCTACGATGCGTAAGAGTTACGATGCGTAACATATGCGTCTGTCAAGTCATATGGGCATAAGATTGGAATTCGCAATTTCCTTTTGTCTGACAGACGCATGTTTTTTTTAAAATCTTTATTTAAGGAGTTTTGTCAAAATATGACAATGCCACTGCATTGTGATGCGCAGTTTATTTTAGTAAGTTTTTGTGAAGGTATATTTTGGGAACGAAATCTAATTTTTCGTAGTAGTGTAATTTGTTATTTACCATTATTATGATTTCACACCCGAGTGCACCCGTGTCATTTTCCCTTTATCCTCGATTGGCCGGTAGAGAATGCCACGTTGCATAAGGCCCGCCTTGTGTACTTTGTGCAATAAAGTATTAAAAAAACAGTTACAGACACGTGGGAACCCGCCCAAGTTGTGCGGGAGGAGATGGAAACTAGACATATCTCACGTCATATTCAATACGCCATTTAAAACAGTATTATTTTGGATGAAAAAGTTTTTACCATTATTTTACTAGTACGAGTCAGTACTCTTTTGTAATTTTGTTACAAGAAATATATATTTTCCAGGAAAAAAGTGTCGATGCGGAAGCCACTGTTTTCCTCCAAGGTGTGTTTATACAATTTGAACTAAGTAGGTAAACAAGGAAATGAATATCAACATGCATGCATGCAATAAGTCAGGGATCACAAAGAGTTGGTGGAACACATGCCACCCAACAACTATTCAGCGTGTTATTCAGCTCGTGTGATGGATCACAATTTCAGACAACATTGTATGGAAACAAATGCCTGTCATATAATGGCATTCGATATCGTAACTCTTCTGTAGATTACAATGATAGAGAATGGTATTCGCACATTAAAACATTTGCAATGCAAGGACATGATATAACAAATTTGGTGGTCGCTTAAATGCTGTTAATGTAGTAGACTAATAGACTCTGGATTATATGAATTTGCATTTTTAATAATTTTCATGGCAAATAGCATATTCATTCAATAGCAATATTCTTCGACCGCAGTGCGTCTTTTTTTGTTCTCCCTCCCGTCTATTTATTTATTTCTTTGGAAAACTTACAGCTTAAATAATATCTTACAGTAGTTGTTGGGTACTAAAATATAAACGTATAGCCATTAAAAATTATGCGTGTTTTGCTAAAATTGTTTTCATTGTTGGCGAATACGCTCATTGATCCGTCGAAATTTGTCAGCGGACCTTGTCTTTTGGAAAAAAAGGTGAAGATAACTGACTTTCGTAGGTCATTTACATATGGTGAAGCTACATGGTCAAGTTTGTAAAAAAAATGTTTATTATTTGTTTTCATACCTAAAACGTGTAATTAATAATAATACTATTCGTGCATATTTGAAACATTTTTAATGCATGCATTTATCAGCCGTTTTTTATGTTGCATATAATCTTTATGTTGTATATATACTCTATGCTACTAAGAAGTCAAAGAAACATTTTACTAAGAATATTTTTGTACTTTCTGATTCTTTTCCTACCAAATTAAAGCTGTGCTTTAGTATGTGCATGCTACAATGAAAATGGCACTCTGCCATTCGTGACCTCAAAGAAGTATGGTACAATAATACCACCTTAATATTGCAAACAAATTGTGGTCGACAAAACTTCCCACTTTCAGCCTAATTTATATGTACAATCATTCGTTGCCTAGGTAGAGTGATCAGTTTTTTGGAAAAACAAACTAAATTATTCCAATTAATCATATTTTTCAAAATAACTACGTATGCTCACCTACATACCTACGTAATTATCTGTTAGTGAAAATATGCTTAATTTCGAACTTCAATACGAGACGTAATGAAATAGAACTTTTACTCCAGTAAAAACAGACGGTAACTTCATCTACAACCATACGAACTGCAGAAAACTATCAGTAAATGGAAATCATAACCAGTGAAATTCAATTTTAATATTGCAGCAGTGAAAGATTGAATTTTGATACGTTCCGCACAGAGCGGGATGCGGTCGTATTCAGCATCACCCAAGCGTACCGCACACTCAAAGCAAAGGAAATTATCAGAGAGAACACTACGAATAATCAGTGAAGTTATGAAAATCTCAGAGAAGTTAGACTTAGTAATCTATCGAAATTCTAGATGTTCTTTTATTGAACATAAAACTAACTCAATTTATTTATTTACAGAAAAAAATATGTTCTTAAGCACGCTATATTTTGTGTGTAAATTCCGTAAGCCGGATCTTTTTTTATAGTTTGCTTCGAAAATATAGGTAATTTAAAAACTAATTGAATTTTTTCAAAATTGCATTATTTGTTTCTATTTTTAATATCTTTCTAAAGTTTTGAGGAGGTGACGTCACAATTAATGGTAGTTTTAAAATGCCTATACCTGCACAAAAAAACTAAACATAAACAATACAAATGTCAGTTACGAACATTTTGTTTTTTTTTTCACTAGCATTTATTAATATTTAGGTAATGAGGCGCCATACAAAGGTCATAAAGAAATAAGTAGATAATAATAATAATAAAATCCTTTATTGCACATATAAAAAAAAAGCTAATAACATTCTTAACATAGGAATTTGTGAAGTAGGTACAACAAGGCGGCCTTCTTGCTATGGTAGCAAGTTCTACCAGGCAACCTTTGGGTGATAGGAAAGCGCGTAAAGGTAAGCGGGATAGTGCATATAATATAAACATACTTACACATACTACATACTATTGTAAACACTAATACTTAAATAACCTAATAATATTATAGACTAATACATATAAACTAACTATGATAGATAGGATAGATAGATATATATTCTGCAACGAAGGAAATAAAAGAAACAGAAATAAATAGCAGTTTAATTTTAAAAGAGAATGAGAGATAGGACATAGGTATTAAACTAAACAACAATATTAGACAAAAAATGTTTTTTGACCCGATCTTTGAAGGATGTAAGGGATGGAGCTCGCCGCACGACTTCAGGCAAAGAATTCCACAGCCTGATTGCTCGCACTGTGAAAGACTTTGCGTAGAAGTCGGTCTTGTGCGGAGGAAGGTTGAGCGTGAGACTGTAGCTGGCTCGCAGATTGCGAGTCAGGGTTGAGGAGTGAAAAATAAAGCGCTCTTTAAGATAGGGGGGAGTATTAGGATTGGAAAGGACGGAGTAAAGAAGGGAAAGGATATGGCTGTCCCGCCTACGGGATATAGGTAACCATTGAAGCTAGGATCGGTAAAACAGTCAGGTGTAGATACAGTCAGGTGTAGATAACAGTCAGGTGTAGACACAGTCAGGTGTAGACACAGTCAGGTGTAGATACAGTCAGGTGTAGACACGGTCAGGTGTAGATACAGTCAGGTGTAGATTAAAAGCCCTGGGGCTAAAAATCGTAGGGTCCACAACTAAAAAAAAAAAAAAAAAAGGGACCGGTAAAGGGAGACGTGGTCGTACTTTCGTAGACCGAAGATGAACCGAATACAAAGATTTTGCAGACGTTCGAGCTTGTTTAGATATTGTAGGTAAAGTAGAATTCTCAAACGTGTTATGAGATTTTTCTTGAAATCGACCATCTTAGCATACCGAATTGAATGAACTATATTTGTTTTAACTTGCAGGTATTTTGTATTTCCATGACTTACATTGTATTTTAACGCGTGCCAAACGGTCGGCCTGTTTTTCATGGCTTCAAATATGTCTTGCGTAGGGGTTCGCTCTGAAATTACCTTAGTCTGAGACCGCACAGTGGCCCAGTATGATGTAGACAAAAATACTTATTTGAAGTTCCGTACTACGATTCATGATCTATTTTTTTAAATATATGTAAATGTAACGCCTGTGACAAGAAGTAATGTTAATCAATAATATTTTTGGGTCTATCATAGGTAGGATGATATTAAACTATAGATATGACAACTAGTCAGAATCCAGTTTCCAGTTTAAAATCATTATTTAGTCGCAAAATTTAAAATATACGACAACTTGGACAAAAATCTTTCACGTCATCTTCAAACAATTCATTTTTTTTTAATTTCAATCAAATAATACTTTTACACAGATTTTTATATATGAAGCACGAAGAGTAAATTATAATAACCTCAAAACTTGGTCCCTTCAACCTTTAACCTCAAAACTTTCCCGTGTGATGCCGGATTAGAATATCATCACCACGTTTCTTTCCCGTGGGTGTCGTAACAAGTGACTAAGGGACTAGAGGGTGTGTATTGCAATTTAAGGCGATGGGCTGACAACCTTTCACTATATACACGTGATACACAACTTTCCGAATAATCCTCAAATGTTTGTCAGACGTGGAAAAAATGTCCTTTTTTACGGTCGTTTATGCTCTGCCTACCCCGCAAGGGAGTATAGGTATGTATGTTGGTCCCTTCATGGATATGAGCCTACCCACTTTGTAGCTCGTTACTACAGAAATGATAAAGGCGAATGATCAAACGGCGGCCGATAACGAAATGATACTTTTCACTGCATGGCTGACCACGACGAGACCCTCTCTATGAATTAGCGACTTATTTTATTTGACCTTGCGAGTACCTAAGGCGGGGACCACACTAGACGTACGATGCTGCGTATTTTTAGCGCATTCGTAACATACGTTTCTGTCAGACGAGAAATTGCGAATACCGATGTTATTCCATACAAATATGGCGATTGCGATTTACGGTGCGTTGACGGATGCATCGTATGACAGACGTATACGTCGTCGCCGCACCGTCGTCGCCGTATTTGTGTGGGAATAAGATCAAACCTCGCGATTTCTCGCGGAAAATGTATTACGGATGAGCTAAAAATACGCAGGAACGGACGTTAAGTGGGAAAACCGCCTAAGTAGAAGTGTATGTTTGTATTAATACCGATGTTTTTGTTTCAGAAGCTGATGAAAGCGGGTAAGTGCGAGTTTCCACGTCAGAGCTATGTTGGATGGAATACAGTTGCGGTTTTTTTACCCTGAATTGCAAATGGATATGATATCACAGATTTCCTCCCAAGTTGTCATATTTCATACAAAATAATAGAAAAACAGAGGCTGAAATTTTAGCAGGTGAGTTCCTATTTTGATATTAGGTAATAGTTTCTTGATCGTATTTTGTAAGAGAAATTGATACTTTTTACACAAGAAAACCACACAGATGATATCAACCGCCAATAGTAAGTTAATGAAGAATCCATAGCTGTGATCCAAAGAATCTTTGACCAATAAACCGAACCTGAAGAGATAATATTTCCCTTGCGTTGGTCACACGACAACGTGGCCACGAACCAGCAAGGCCACCCAGCACCATGTCAAGTTCGCAGCACGTACATATTTCGCTAAAGCGCCGCTACAGTAACAATAATGGCTCAGCGCCATTGTTTGGGCCCGTGGCACATTACGCTTTTGTCTCTGCTCTGCCCTCCTCCGTTCCTCACAATGCGGCCAGGAAACAAGTGAGCCTTTATTTCGCCTCTTTTTGTCTCGGAGTATCGCTGCTTATTGTCTTCATTCGATTGTTCGGGGCTCTTCAGAGGGCACATTGTTATGGACTCCAGTTAGCGCTGAGCCGGCGGATGGCGGATGTGCATGCTCGTTGTTGGAGCGTTTTGTTGGAAAGTTGGTTTCTTTGACGCACGCACGCTCCGTGTGGTGGTAGCAGGATGTTAATGTCAATGCTTTACGACAGTACCTACTCTCTCGCCTAGATCAGCAGGCTACATACTTAATTAAGATGGCTGATCAAACTAACCAACTGCAATTACTCGATGATTGAATTAAAACTTTTGGAATTTATACTATTATTTATTGATGAATGAATTTATCTTATTGATAGTTGTCGTAATCAAACAATTTGTCGGTAAAAATCCGTTAAACAACTATGAAACAAAGAAGCAATCGCAAAAGCTCAAAATTTTTTTTTTTTTTTTTTTTTGTTTATTTGGAAAAGCAAACAACTGTATACATAGGTTACTTACATAATACATAGTACACAAAGCATAAGTTTATATACAGCCAACTACGCTATTCACGGGTTGAATATAAACGAGTAGGTAGTTTAGAAACAGGCTGATAAATTATAACATGTAACATGTTTAGGATACTTACGAGCTATTATCTTTATGAATTACAATAATCAATCAATTTGCCAATTCTCTTAATAGTGATCTCTTAAAACTACTGCAACTGAGTGTATATAAATCAAGGTGCGGGAAATTATCGTTGTAAGCAGAAATAATTCGGCGCATCGGAGAACGCAATCCAGCATTGGTTTTACAGCGAGCGGTAACAAACAGTTTATGGCGATTAGTTGAGCGTTGATGGAGACGGGAAGGAACATTGTAAGCAACGTAACTTGTAAGACTTGGACAACTAACAAGGTTGTTACAAACTTTATAAAACAGCATTACATCTAAGAGAGTGCGTCTAGATTGTAGGGACATAATGGAATACTTGGTTTTTAATTTACTGAAGGACAGCTTCTTACGATAGCATTTATAGTGAAATGAGCGGTAGAATTTACTTTGGACTAACTCGATTTGGTCAATATATTTATTATAAAGTGGGTTCCATATTTGCGATGCGTATTCTAAGTGGGGACGTACTAAGGCATTATACAGACAGATGAAAGTGGACGGACGCTTAAAGTCGCGACAAGTTCTCATGACAAATCCGAATATACGAAAAGCGTTGTTAACAATTTTTTCTATATGTTGTTCAAGATGGAGTTGATGATCTAAAAGTACACCCAGGTCCCGTATTACTGATACAGTAGACAGAACCGAACCGCATAGTTTATAAGGATATCTAATGACATTAGGTTTTTTTTGTGAAGATTATTTTATTGCATTTAGGTATACTTTGATGAAGTTTGTTTTTAAAACAATAGTCGGTAAGTCTATGTAAATCGTTTTGGAATTTAATGCAATCAGTCTCAGAGCAAATACCTTCAGATCATCGGCATAGAGTAAGAAGTTACAATAGTGAAAGCAATCACCTATATCGTTAATAAATAGGACGAACAGTAAGGGCCCGAGAATTGACCCTTGTGGTACTTGTGGTACTAAAATTGTAAGCTTTCGCGATTGTTTCTTTGTTTCATACATATTTAACAAATTTTTAACGACGACTTGTTTTTATTACGACAACTATCAAAAAGATAATAGATACAGTAAAACAGAAAAGAATGTAAAATTTCCAAAAAAATGTTTCTTAAATCTTTAGCTTCGCACGGTCCGCAAGAAGCCACCGTCCAACCCTTACACAATGCACGGTGCATCCTCGTAAGTTTGACCCTATCGATCCCCTTTATCTGCAAATGATACAAGCTGCATCTCCTCTAGTTAGTATTGTTCCCGGCCCATTGTGGCGGCTCGGCGGCGCCCGGCGGCTTTGTTCCGACACGTCCCGGTTTTTCCTTTTCGCTTTCGAAGCAATGCGCCGGCTCAAAACTGAGGGCCCGTCTTGGCTAAGGGCTGCCAGTGTTTAGCGATTTGTTTACATTCTTAAGCTGGGTTGGTAAGCTGAGGTAAACGGAGCGTCTATATTTAGTATTTAGTACCAATCTTTCTAAGCATTTTTTGATCTAGAAAGGTAAATAAACAAATTTCAGAAAACATTTCTTTTAATTTCCACTCGCATTGTATGCGCTCCGCTTAAATATTCATCTTGCGTCTCTGCGTCTTTTGAAAATCGCCCCGCCGCGTCCCTTTCGGCCGCGCTCATATTTCCCGCGTTTTCCATATACAATCTCTATACAATATTGTGACTTTGTGCGCGCTCCTCAAGTCTCCAAATAGTCCATTGACGAGCGCCGAGCAAACTCGCTATAGCGAATTAACACTATTCATAGGAAGTTTTCAAAGAGGACTACTCTCATACAATTTGGTGGCATTCATAAAGATTCACTCCTTAGCTAGCTCGATGAATAGCTTTATGAATAACGTTCCGTTTTAGTTTGTGCTGATGTATTCGCGTATTGAAGATACGTTTTCAAAGAGCTGAGTTGGGAGGTGTTCTAAGACTAATTTGTGTTTCGTAGGCTTTCGTGATGAGATCTCTTATATAACTGGGCTTGTTTATATTTCCTACATTTACCCAAAGATATGGTAGGTAGGGAATGCAATCTCGAGCCGAGATTGGCAACTCGAGATCTCGTTCGAGATCTCAGGGTTCGAGATTGACCAACTCGAGATCTCGTTGGATTATTGGTCGAGATTTCGAGATCGAGATCGAGATTTTGTTTTTCATATAATTTTGGTAAACATTGTACTTTTTTACTTTAAGTTTAGAAAGTAACAGTAATAAAGACCACGGTCTGACTTTTTATAATATTTGGCAAATGAAGCACAGCATTGATTGAACATTACATAAAAATAATCAACTTTTATTCAAGAAAAAACACAAACAATGTCAAAAGATTAGACAATGTCAGTGTTCTTTGACATATTAATATTTCACATTGAAAACTATCTAATTTAGAATGATACTGAATGTTATTGTATAGATAAATAATAAGTTTCACTCGAAAACACGAAATGCACCGTGACGAAAATGCGAGTAAGTAAACAATAAACAAGCTCTTGGGATTGGTCGGTCGCCCCCCGCAACGCACCCGCTCAATAGGTAACGACTGCTAGGTCCTGCCGCCGGCAAACGCCAGACACTGCGCGGAAGCACATCAATGCCTTACGCAAGCTTATTCTCGAAATCTCGAAAATCTCGATGGATTTTTTCAAGATCTCGAATGATTTTTCTGAGACGAGATCGCCTTTTTCGAGATCTCGATCTCGAAAAAATACTCGAGATCTTGGGGATTTCGAGATCTCGCGAGATCGAGATTGCATTCCCTAATGGTAGGCGATACTTCGAGAGTACCATATTTAGACTGCCTATATAAAATTTACACGAATTCACGGGACAAAAATACTCGAAAAGTAATCACAGCGCTATAAATAGAAGAAGAAGAAACGAAAGTTTTTTGTTTGTGTTGTATTATGTAAGCACATATGTAAAACTTTCCCATGCATACATACACTATGTTCAGCACCTAGCCTGCCCACTATACTGAGTGAGCATTACCCCCGTAGTTACTACATTCACCCAAGCAGCGGTGCGCAGGCGCCACTATCGCTTCAGCTACAGCGGTCCACTGAGAGAACGACCGAACAATGCGCCCCAATTGTGTTACACCGAGCTTTGTCTCCGCGAATAGAGAAATGGCTTGAATACGAAATGCGACTTATTTTTGACACAGTCTTCCATGTTTTGTGCAAGAATAAGATTCTTGTTTTGAGTTCGATTGTCATTGTATGTACTGTATATATATGGTATATATAAATCCTTTATTGCACAATATTAATAAAACGTTTTACTATACAATAAGGAGCAAAGGCGAAGTACTGTGCCTATTTGCAGGATAAATTCAAGACAAATTTCGGGATTATTATAAATTATAATTAGCCTATCAGATCCCACTGCTGGGCAAAGGCCTCCCCCGCGGTTTTCCACTTGTTGCGGTCTTGTGCAACCTCGGTCCAATCCTTTAAATGGGCATCGAAATCATCACGCCATCTTATTCGGAGTCTACCTCTGCGACGAGACCCGCCTTGAGGTACCCAATCTTCCGTGACGATTCTAGCCCATCGATCAGGGTGCATCCTGCAGACATGCCCGGCCCAGTCCCATTTCAACTTGGCAGTTTTGTAGCCTACGTCGGTGATGCCCGTCTGAGCTCGAAGTGTAGTGTTCCGAACTCTGTCTTTTCTCTTGACGCCGAGGATACTTCGCTCCATCGCTCTTTGGCAAACCTTGAGTTTGGACTTCTGACCTTCTGTTAGAGACCAGGTTTGAGCACCGTAGGTTAAGACAGGCAGAATACACATGTCAATGAGTTTTCTTTTGAGTGATAAAGGCAGATCACCCTTCATGAATTGTTTTAACGACCAGAAGCTTTTCCAAGCGTTTTCAATCCGACGATCGATCTCTTTTTCTTGCCTGTTGTCCAACGAAGCAATCTGGCCTTAGTTTCGGGATTATTCGATGAAAAACAAGTTACGTACGAACGTAAACGTACGTATAAGTAAGTACGATTATTCAAAAAGTTTATTAGGTCATTCGTCGACTCCATGTGCCACACAACAAGAGGGAGAGGACGAAAAAGTTTTTGTGTTATAATGATCAAAAAGGGTGAACCGTTAGTGCTTGAACTTGAGGTACCGCTTACAAAATATACTAACTATGAATTTGTTCCCGGTCTGGTTAATACATTGCAGGGTGAACCAACTGATTGTCCGAAAAGAAATGGTTTCGTGCTTCGGAGGGCACGCTAAGCCGTCGGTCCCGGTTGCTGTCTATGATAACTTAGACGGCGGTCGTTACACAACCATGTCAGAGGCCTACTAGTGGTAGTAGGCGGTTGAAAAACTCTGACACCAGAGTTCATCGGGTCGTTGGACGACTCGTTGTCCCACACGAAAAGAGAGAGAGACTATAGCTACTATTAGTGAATCAGTATTAAACACATTTATAATACTCTCTGAAAAAGTTCTATAATATCAAATCATAGTTGCAGACCTTTCAGCAATCTTTCAGACATCTGAATGGTGTTAATTTACTGCTGAATTGGCACAACTCCCGGGTGTGAGCTTTGAATGGGAGGTTTGGTCGACAGAAGCACCAAATTGTATATGGAAAATGTGGAAAACATAAATGGCGGCAAGGAACGCAACTGTAAAGGAGGGTGATTTTCTAAAGGCTTCAGCCGTTTTCAATGGCCCACTGTTAAACATTGCTCAATGAGCGATATTTTCTCTTGCCTTTACAAATACGAGGCTTCTCAGCTCTCAGAGAAATACAACTTTTAAAACACCTTTATATGCTGAAGACCAGTTGTTATTATTATATTAAAAATAAATCGAAAGTCCGGGCAAGAGGCGTTTTTTGGAAATAGGCGTTGCTTTTGGATATCAAAACATAAAAATTAAACAAGTTTGGAACATAGTTTCATAGTTCGATCGAGATGGGACTTCTCAATCTATGCCCCCGGTCCACGGCCTATAAAAATCTCAGATTCACTCAGATATAGACTTTTCTCTTTTAAATCTTCTTTAAGTTTGACATGACGTTTGTTTACACGTCTCAACGCATATTTTATGTTTAATTTCCTTTAGGACATATATATAAGAGATCTGTGGTTTAATTGTGTTTACACTTCACAAAAACTTAAAAAATAATTACAAAAACAAGAATTTAAATTGTAAAGCATGTGTTTTATATATCATAGATAAATTAAAGTACGCAACACAATGTAGTATCGTTTTTTGGCACTGTAGTTAAAACTTTCGAGAACAATAAGACCGACCTGAGCCAATTAGTTCCACTTGGTTTCAATATTTAACTTGAAGGTATACAAATCTATGCAACAATGTCAAAGAAGTGGATAAATCAAATGCTTGGGAAGCACGACGACCAGAATTACGAAGACCCTAGAGATCTCAGAGATCCCAGAGACTACAGGGACTACAGAGATCGTAAAGGTATTAAGGGACGTGAGATAATAGCCAACCTAGCTGAATCGGTAATGGGTTGTGGTCGGCAAGAACGACAAACCAGCACAAAAGGACCACAGGGCGGGAAATGCCTTACAATAACAATAGTTGTCGTCCTTGTTGTTGTTGTTCAAATGACTATTTTTATTTTACTTTATAAGCGTTATAAAAAGAATGAGAATGCAACTCAGCCAATCAAGATGATAGAGCTGGATGGTGAACCTTCACCGGAAACGGAGTTTTCGTTTTGATACCTACTGTTCTGCCGTAATTAGCATTTAAATCGTTTATCTAATAAAAAAAACATATCATAATATTTCATACACGTTATTAGTAAAAATGAACTTTAAACTGTTCTAACCCTTTAACGGGCAGAGCATGACAACTTTTTTCATTGGTTTTGAAATCTATTGTGGGTAGTTAAGGTTAAATTTTAGGTGGGAACATTCTTCCCATTGCCTTAAACTTTCGCGGTCACACATACTAACTCAAAATACTGAAACGGCGTTCTTACCGCGATACTTATTTTTTTTGGATTGTCCGATATTTCGACCCAGTTGCATGGGCCATGATCACGGTACAACTCATGTTCCGTGTATTGTAAGAAATTTAACTTTGCTTGAAATTTACTCGACTGCTGAAATTAAGAAATAAGAAACAGTACCTAGCGCTGTTTTATAAAACCAGCCTAATAATCAAACCCATTTTGCTAACGACTCCCTAAGTCTCATGTGGAAACAGTCTGGATTCAATAAATCAAGTGATAAATGTTTTATTGCTCATCACAATAAAACAATTTTAAACGGATTTAAGTTGTGTTTATTTTAAATCCGTTTAAAATTGTTTTATTGTGATGAGTAATAGTTGTGCAAACTCAAGAAAATATTATGTTTCATTGCTCATGCAACAGTTCATTGGTATAAAATGCTTAAAACTCGCGCAACGAGGTCTTTGAAGATAATCGAGGTAACCGGCTGTTTTCGTTGTCCGACTGTCTTGCCAATTATGGCTAGCTTTCATGTTTCAAAAATTTTAAAGTTGTTTATTTTTTCCCAATTCATTATTTTGTGTCATTTTAAGTATATGCTAACATACTTCCGTTTGCATTGGATAGAAGCGACTGAAATTTGACTTGTTTTTACACTGTGTAAAAACTGTCATACACAATACTGGTACAGTTTATATTATTAATTTAATTATAGACATCTAAAGAAATCATAAATGTGCTACCATACATTAATCGAAAATTTATGCAAGCGTAAAAAATTACACACAAAGTAATATGTGCGTGCGTGTCTGTAAAGAAACACGTACCGCAATGGTACAAAAAAAAGCGACTTTAGAATTTTTGTATGTTATGCCCTCAAATAATGCCAGCCGTATCGGATTAGTCGGTCCTTTGGTTGGTGCATTTCAAGAATGATTACTACAGATTTTCTTAAATAAGATTTTATTTTCCTGTCTTCGTAGCCGCTTACTACAGTTTGCTACGGTTGCTACGCCGTAACGGAATTGGACAATGGAAGTGTTTAAGTGGTTCAAGTGTTAGTAATAAGTTGAAGATTTATATTGAATCGGTTTGAGTTAGTATATTTGGTTTAATACTGTAGAATGTTACTTAAAGACTAGTTAGAAGTACGTACATGTGTTAATGTAACGTACAAGATCATACACTAAAACCTAATGTGACCTATACATTCACTATTGGATTACTCGGTTTACCTATAGCCTATAGATTTGGTTTTTTTCAGAAATAATATCATAGGTAGGTATACCACACACACGCCTCTCATTACAAGAAAATTTCTGTGACGTAGGTAGGTATCATCTTTTTTTAACAATCTCGTCTCATGATTGGTTGATTTCTTGTCGTGCTACCGACTCTCCTGAATATCAATATCTAATGCTGCGTTCACACACTCGAGGTGTGGGCAGGGAAATAGTAATTGAAAAAAGTTGGCAATGCGAGCATGTAAACTGATTACATGCCACTGCTAGTTCCTGTGTTCCCTCGATTGCTAGTTGAGCAGGTGCAAAGTGTGACGAAGCATTAGAAAGAAAAATAATAATTGCATAAATCCTTCCTCCATATTCCTGCCACCAAATAAGGGTTTAATACCTCTAGGTAATTCGTTTTTCCTCTAATCTAATATACCTCCAATACAACGCTTTTAAGGGATTGAACTGAAAACTTCATTGTCATCTACGAATCAAATCTTTTCTTTGTTAGTACTTATTTGAAAATAAAAATATTAAACAATGAAATCAAAATTGCGTCTTTATTTTATATTGTAGAACAGTGGTCCCTGGAATTCGTAATTTCTTTGATTCCCGGCTATTGTGAGACTGATAAAAGCGACACTTTCAGTCTCTCCCGTTTGAATGAACACCATTATACCGACACAAAAGTGGATATTCCAAACAAAAACATCATTGCCGCAGTTATTACGCAGCGTAAAAAACAATTCCGACTATAGTCCAGGGGTTCCCAAATATTTTCATTTTGTGACACCCCTTTTCCAAGAAAAAAAAATATAGATACAGAGAAAAGTCTATAGAATATAAAAGTTAGTACCTACATGTAGTAACACGAGCTAAGCAACAGCAAACATTTTGGTTGAATTACGCGATGTCTCATTTTGTCTATGTTCATATTTAGAAAATAGCTTGAAAATTTTCTTCTGGAAAAATCAATCAAATTTTTTTCAAGAAGATTGCAGATGTTTCCATCAAAATAGGATGCCAATAGGTATTCATACTTAAACATATCTAATGTAATGTAATTATTCTAACATTACATTAGGTAGGTAGGTTCTTTCTTTCTTCTAATAAAATAACAAACATATAAATCATAAATCACGCCTATTCCTTTACGGAGTAGGCAGAGTGCTGCTGTACCTATAGGTATTGTTGGTCCGTCTCCGGGCTAGTTATTGCCCTGATGACTGTGGCGTACTGAGTTATGTTCCTCAGGTTGTACAAAACAGTGTCGGGCAAAGTCAGTGTCGTGCCTTGATGGTTCCCTTCATATCTCTCATAGCTAGTTAGTTTCATAGCTAGTTTTATTATATCTCTTTGCGTAAGACTACAATGAAGAAAATGCCGCCCCGCTCCGTTGCAGTGTCGTAACGTAGTAGATCAGAATTAAGAATGCCAGACCTCGATAGACAATTCAATTAAATTCATTTAAAAAAATATGGATTCTGTCAACAGGGTCAATTTTACCATTGTCGAGGGTTGTTGCGACACATAGTTTGACAACCCTTGCTATATTCCATTATGATTTCGAACAATGTAGTTGCTGAAAATGTATTTTGTCGCAAATAACGGGGGCGGCATTGTTCGTATCCGAATGAATTGGGAGACAACAAAATTACCTTTCTGTCATCATAAAAAGTTAGGGTAATTGAGGTCAAAGTATAGTAGAAAATGTAAAAATTGGAAACAAAGGCAATGTAGAATCTTGTCTAATGCAAAACTTATTTTTTTTTAATTGGTCATTCAAAATCAATGCTGAACGCTGATTTTGTACCGAGTAATTAAGTTAGGCATGTAAGATAAGCCAATGGCATCAACACAAAACCATAAGAATAGATAATAATACAAAACTTGAAAAGTTGAAACCTAGGAAGTTAAGTTACAGTAGTTGATTTTTAGAATGGAAGTTCATCTTTGTTATTAAGAACTAGCGCCACTTCACGAAAAAGATCTTATATTTTCATGCAAATAAAACATTAGAACGCTTGCCGAAGAACTAGCGCCACTTCGCAAAAAAACATATCTCTTTGTGCAAACAATTGCATCAAAATGTCCTTTGCCCAAGTTTTTGTTGTTAAAACCTGTAATAGACATAAAAATAATGTTTTTTGTTTAGAGTTTTACTAATTATTATAACTTAAATAACCGCGAATACTTCATCGACTTTGAACTGATCTAATTTTTTAAGAACTTGGTCAAAGTACATTCTGATGCAATTGTTTGCATAAAGATAAAGAGATGTATGTTTTTGTGAAGTGGCGCTAGTTCTTCGGCACCATTAGCCTTAAGACGAGTGGCCGTGAACGACCTCGACGGTGGTGCCACTTTACACATTTATTTTTCCCTATTTTACAAACAATCAATTAGAATGTCCGTAGCACAAGTTTTTAGTAAGTGTTAGACCATTCATTGGAACTAAAACCCAATGAAATATTCGCTGTAATTAATGTTATGGCAATTAATACCAAAAGTGGCTATTTTTAGGCACTTTTTGACGTTCTGATTGTTTGTATAAAGAGAAAACTTTTTTTGTAAAGTGGCGCCACCGTCGAGGTCTTTCATGGTTACACTCGCCTTAAAAGATTATTTCTCTTTCAAGATGCATGTTTCTCGTATTGATCTAAATTCTGGATAAGATTTGTAATAAAATTCCCTCTCTATTGTATCCAGGCTATCTAGCTACTGTCTTTCACTAATTGCAAAGATCCATTCTACCCGTTTGCGCTGATAGCGACATCTCGTGTATTTACCATGTACTATTACATTCTGCCTCGGTGGGCGATGACGACGAGCAGGTTTGTAGAGGTTCTGTTTGAATTCTAGGCGCTTCCTACTAAATCGCATAGATGGCGCTGTACATAGTTTCCTGGATTTGAGTGTTTATTTACACGGAATTCTGTCATTCCAGTTTTTTAAAATTCGGCCAGGTACATAAATAATGCATATTAAATAATGGTAATTGAATGCTTTCATCGTAGGTATTATTCAAAGGGTATCTGTGATTGTTGATGTTTACAATGCGAACGTTTAAAAATACGTATGATGGGAGGCCGGGCCGATGTGGCGCAGTGGCAAAGCGACTGCCTGCGACGGAAAGCCCGGGAGGTTCGATTTCCGGAGGGGCACTCACGTGTTAGGTAATTCCTAGTCTGCTTAGGACATTGCAGGCTGAAACACCTGATTGTCCGTAAGAAACATGGTTCCTTGCTTCGGAGGGCACGTAAAGCCGTCGGTCAACGTTGCTCACTATGATTACTTATGGCGGTCATTACACAACCGTGTCAGAAGTCTATTAGTATTAGTAGTAGGTGGTTAAAAGACTCTTGATACCAGGGTTCATCGGGTCGTTGGTCCCCCACGAAAAAAAAGGGTGTCCCTCACGAAAAAGAAAAAGGGTGTTACTGAAGCCTAATCAAACTATTTAGTCTGCTCTATTATTAATCGGTGAATTTCTAAATCAATTCGTAAATTTGTATCGAAACGAAACTTTCAACCAGATTTTGAGAAGCCATTATAATAACTATCTATCACTGACCATAGCTAGTCCATTTGTTTTTGGCACCATGCCCGCCGCACGAATGTTTTGGACACGAAAACTAAACGTGACCAGTTTTATTATTTGGAAGAACTGTTGACAAAATTGTGTCACAGTAGGAGCAGAAACCTCCACACTGGCTATTTCCGATTTTAACACACAAAAAGCTATTTCCAGAAGAATACCGCGTAGGTAGCTATCTATTTTAAACGCGTTGAAGTGTGACCAACACGTTTGCAATATTCTGCATGATTGTATTCGCAACAATCTTATTTCAGTTCTCGTTGTTTAGGTATTGATCTGCTTTGGTGTTTTTTTAATGAAACATCCTTTTACATATAAAAATATTTTATTAAAAACATTTTGGTAACATTTAATAAGAACACTTAGGTAAAAATAAATCGACTTCAAAATTATTTCAAAAGAACAGCCTGGACTGGAAGTTCACGGAGGAAGCCGGAACAGCAAAAACTAAAATAAATAAAACAATGATAACACTCTAGGCAGAGACATGTCTAATTGACAACCAGAATTAAGGCATCGCAAGAATAATTATTAAGTACGATAAAATACCTACGGCTATTATTATAATTACAATAAATAAACGCCTAGTGTCTATCGTTCAATTGTGTATGCGCTACCGTCGTTGGCTAAGGGGCCGCAGTTGGTCATTTCTGCTCTCACATAGATCTTCGCATTCGGATTCAAATCGAAACTTTTCGACATATTTATTAAGTAGGTTCGAAGTACCGGTTATAATCCAGCCACCAGTAATGATCGGCTACAAGCCCCAATGATTGGCCACAAGCTGCAATGATTGTCGTGTCGTGGGGTGGTGGGCCTGGTGGATTATTAGCCTGACCAACAGCTACCCTTTGGCCTGAGACGGCGCGCGCGCAAGTCGCGACCCTGTACAAGTCTCTTGGCAGGGAACTTACATCGAGTATTATTGCCACTTACATTATCCACTTCACTCACGAGACAGTTTGCTTGCCACTACGCCATAATTAGACAATACTAAATACTAAAACATCCCAATTATACGAAGCTATGTTAAAATTTACCTAACTAATAATAATATTAACATCTTCGGCTAATTTTGATACTAGAATGATAACATCATCTCATATTGTACTCTTAACATTACGCTGGATTAAATTAAACTGAGGAATTAAACTTGTTACACATAATATTGCAAGCATTACTGAGATTGTGCACGTTACGTGATTGATTAGATATTAATGGAAACTTAATTGTTAGGAGGAAGATTGCTTATACTGAAGTCAGGAATAGGACAGGAGCGCGCCCGCCGGGTCTGCCCGCCCAACGCGCTCTTACAAACAGCTATGATAAAGGAACAGTCATAAAGATTAAATTACGAGCATTGGCACTTCATTAAATCTTAATTACACTCTTGAAATAGCACTGCATATCAATAACCAACTTAAAAACTAAATTCAGATCAGTCATTTATGATATCACATTAAAATAAACAGGGAAATACATATATTATGTGATTATCGATTGGATATACTATATCATATATATTATATTCTTTTCAAAAGAGGTATTAATTTTTCTTAAGGGTTACTAAAAATATTGAGCTCTGCGCCGCATGCGACACACTATATCACCATAATACGAGAACAACATTAAACCAATAAGTTTTGGTACTTGGAGTTCGTCTCCGAGTTAATCTATTTCACTAAACCTACATAATGCTTATCAGATATACGTAATACACACTGGCGGAGCACCCGCCCCGGCCGCAGCCTGCCCGGGCCCCGAGACCGGCGGACCGGACCGGAGGCGCCGGGCGGCCTAGGCAGCGGAGACGCTCCGCCTAGGCAAAAAACCCTCATCCCTATACAATTTTCATTACAAAAATACTGTCATTTGACTACAGTTCATGAGAAAAAAATATTTATCATAAATATGAATGAACAATAGATAAAATACAACATATTAATAATATTATGTATAATATCATGTATAGGATTTGACTAAACAAAATAAAATGCATAAAATTGAAATGATTTAAACATTGTAAAATCACTTGAAGACACTTATTAATGGAAGGTACTAATTTGATATTTTTAGAAATTTCGTTAAATAAATAGCACAACAACCAAAATATTTGGCAATGTGGATTAAATAAACATTAACAACTACTACCCTCGGCTGCTAACTTAAACACAAAACTGGAATGCAAGTATTGCATCGCACCTCGGCCTCTGATGGCTGTCGGCAGAGCGACGGCTGCGGGCCACGGACCCTCACTGAGCTCCACGGGGAAAACTGATGCAAAAACTCTTCCTTTGGTTTAATATTATTCTAATGGCAATTTATTCCATCCTGTTGCCAGGCCTACGTCAGGGCTATAATAAGGAGTTTTTGCGGCATTCCCAGCGAAGCACAGCGGCCGCCGGCGTCGGCCAGCGCAGCCGCCCGTGCAAGGGCCAACGGGAATCGCTAACTTAGGAGACATTCACAACATGAGCTAGTCTATTCACTGTGCGTATCGCTCCAAATACTTTCTTTGAACTACATTTGATTGCAGCTTTGTCATTATATTAAACCTAAGTTAACTAAAAATAAACTGAATGCAACGTTGATTTAAAATAACCAATAACAACCATTTTGTGAGTATGTGTCGCTGAGGATATAACACACTTTGTAGGCACTCGAGACACTCTTGAGATATTTTTTAATTTGCTATTCGTGTGTTTGAGTGTCCACTGTCAGTCGGATTAAAATCACTTATAGCTGCATTCTGAGATCCATGCTATATGTTCAGTCATGAGCATGACCCACCGACTCATAAATACATAAATAATATTTTTTGTATAAATTGACCTATTCGTTTATGTTTTGTGTTCATAGCCCAGTAAATTGATAAGGCAAACAGATAAATTGTGGCGATGACTAAGTAGGTAATGGTGATAAAATATAAAATGCAATGTAACATTTAGATCACGATAAGTCTCCTGAAAGTGACACGCTAATGCCGAAAGAATTTGCAACAAATCAAAACGTGGATGTTGGTCCCTTCCTTATGTTCCAAACCTTTAGCGAATCCGTATCAATATAAAAAAAATTTTGAAAACTACGTAATGTATTGTCTCATATTAGCATTTTTTTATAAAAATAACTTTGTGGGAAATATGTCAACATTATTGTGTACAAATACTCCAGTTCCAATTTAAAGCTGATCACAACATAGCTGAACTAAAGTTGCACGAAAGGACAGTATCGATCGTTACAGTTAGTAAGTTACACATTACTTACATGTAATTGAAGAGACTCACACTATTAAATATCTTGACTAAATTGAGAGACCACGAATATTACATTTTATATATATGCACGTACATAGAGATATTGCCAGTCTGTTAACGACACTTACTATAATTTCACTAGTTACCCAGCATCTGGGCATATCAATGACTCAAACGTTTTAAAACGGTCTGTAACAACTACTAATACCTTAGAATATCTAATCACTGCATTAATTTGTGATGATATGCACTGAATAACCCACGTTGACTAAGTTCTGTATGGGCTCGTATTAAATTGAGTTGTTCTGTTATTGCCTCGATCCGATCAATAGGAAGTTGATTCGATTTGGGCAATGTGTCAAGATCGTTCCCTCTTATGTCATCACTATTATTATGTAATGCTCGGACGGTAAATCCAACAATTATTATTACTTAGACCTTAAAATAAACCTACAGCTTGGCTTTTAAATTCGTGCCTATCATCTCGTCAAAATCGTAAATTTAATAAACATCCGAGAAGCAGCCTTTTGGTTCAAACACGACGATCCTATTGATACATGACTGTGGAATATATTTTAATTGTTATATCTACACTAATTATTAATTATAAAACAATATTTAAATAGTTAATGCTCTGGTGGGAAGATATCATTCATCTAGGGTTCATAATTTAAATATTGCTTTAATAGTAACTGGTTATAAAATCCAAGAGCCGGCAAATTGCTATTTGGATTTTATTATACTATCATTAGAATTGTAAGTTAAATATGTTATAAACGATGATTCTTTGGATAAGAAATATTTATCATTATCTAAGTAAGAGGAACTAAGTGTAGCATAATATATTATTTTTAATTTTAATGGTCTTTAGTTTTACTAAGTAGGTAGGTAATTGTTGATTCAGTCAAATTTGGTACTTTAGAATGCTTTTGTTTGACTTGTGGCATAATTTTTCAATAAGGACCTAGAAATGCTGATTTGGAATAGTCTGCAATTTTGTATGGCATTGCAAGTTCATTATGTAGTCATTAGCTTAACTATATCACACAAATAAGTTAACAAAACAAAAATAAAAACGAAAATAATGCATCGTCGCGCGTTCCATTCACAGAATTTGTCAAAAATTGCCTTGATTAAATTAAGATCACAGTATTAAGTCACGTTTAAAATGTAACTCTACGAATGCGCGGGACGATAGTCACATGCATCATATTCCACAGTCATCCGTACAACTGGGGCACAGCAGGCGACCGATACAATACACAACTAGTTTATTCGATTACTTAGGAAGATGTCACTAAGCCAGTGCCTCTAATAACTTTGTTGAAGAGTCTTTGAGACGAGAACAGCCCAATGACATTCATATTAAAATAACATAAGAAAATGCCTAATACTACTTTGTTCCCTGACAGTTAAATCAGGTTGTCATAATAATTAAATGTGCTATGAGCCACTGGCTGATTCGCTTATAGTGACTGGAAGATACATTTAGTGACGGTTAACACGAGATTTTGATATGCACCCTGATGTGTCCCAGTTGTACCCTCTCAGTATCGTTTGTTCAGTTTATGCGTTGTCTCAATCTGTGGCAGCAACGACCCACCCGAAGCCACACATGCGGCAAGTGTCCTTTACGTACTGTGTGCGGGTTCCGTAGGGCCCGAGGCGGTGGTACTGGGACCTGTTGGCGAAAAACAGCGCGGGGTTGTTGGGCGGCAGCACCGTCGCCCGGTAGCTCCACCGCGGGTCGGTCAGATTACCCATCAGGTTCAGGACATCGCGCCCCTCGTATGTGATTTTCGCGTCCTCGCATGGCTTTTCTATCGGACGCGGTTGAGGCTGCACCACAGGCTCGAATATTTTCTGAAATAAGTCAATCTACCTTCGCAATCACCGACTACAAAAATAATATGTCGCACCCGCGGTAACATTGTCTTCACGGCTTATCTTCTGTCATAGGTACAAACATTTTTTTGCTTTTATTTTATTTTAAGCTATGATGTCATCCAATATCAAAATATTGCCTTTATCAAAATATTTATATGGTTTGCGTCTTCAAGATGCTCAAATTTTTCCATTATCATACGTCGATATTGTACACAGAGTTGATAGCGTAAGACATTCGCCATTACGGAATATTATGAAAATAGCGAGGTCAAGGCCAGGACGAATGCAAACAAATGCGAATATAGTGTTGAATATCTGAATCTTACCTTCTCTGTGGTTTGAGGACTAGACGGCAGGGAGTCACTGTTGACTGACTCCGACTTGAGCGAGCCCAGCGAGCCGATACCGCTAGATTCACTGGACACGGAGGGGCTCGGGCTGGTCTGCGACTGCGAAAGCCCCGCTATGTCTATGATATGTCCGAACGAGCTGAACGAGTTGAAGCCTTCAGCCTCCAAGCCCGCTAGAGGTAGTGCAACGCTCAAAGCCATGTCTGGAAACGAAAATTCACCACTGAATTGCGATTACACGTGCATAATAACGCCACTGCGCGAACACCTTATTGGATATGTTGACAGGCCGAACGCGCCAAATCACAGTAGATTCTTGACACTTAACACTTCCCGAACGCGAAACTTACCTTTTGTTGAGAATACGAATTGGAAATGACAAAACCACTCCGTATACAATGACAAAAACAATAATTACCGAATAGCGTAATCCCAAAAAGCACAAGCCTCGACGTAGATGAAAAGATCGAACATTTATGATGTGAAGTGAGCAGCACATTCGTTTGCGTGTGCGTGATGTCGCCGTAGAGCGCCAACCGGAAACAGTGCTGTCGGTAAAACAGTCTATTACGCAGCAAATAAACAAAGCACGAAATAATCAATTTTTCATGCTTTGTGATGTTTATTACAAAAGAAATAGTAAGCAATAAAATAAAATCAATCATTTACCACCCTATATTTCTTTCCTGCAAAATTAAAATCTTGTCCAATTTGACCTCTATCTACAGCCAGGCTAGAGCGACATCTGTGTTTTACTTTTGTAACAGTTGTAGGCGTTAGAACATGATTAAGTTCGCATTTACTCCGCTGATCCGCTTTTGGCGCTTTTCGTACTGGTGACTGGTGCGGTGCTACGAGGTGCTACGTTCGTTTCTTTACGTTGTCTAAGAGCTATTTCGAAAGTTCACGCAATATTGGTAGATGGCGTTTTGCTAATTTAGAGGTTTCCAACAAGATCGGTGGTGGTGCATCAGGATCATATCACAGGGCCTGAACTGAACTGCTCGTAAGTACTTACCTACTATGTACTTTGACAAGTAAGGAGCAGATGGTGCTGCGGTAAAATTTCGACCTTATGAACAGCATATTTTATGGGGGAGAACTCCAGAACTCAAAAATTTGGTATCTAAAGAGTTTGATAGGTGCATGATATAGTACCACAAGGATTGAATTAAATACAATACCTAAATTTATTCTTCTAAACTAGATATCAATTTAATTTATGTTTTTAATTTAATATTGTCAAAGTATTTAATTAATTATACATTCACGTGTAACTGTTATTGCTTTCCTATTAGAATTATGTATAAGTTTTCACTAGATGCTTTCATACTTTAAGCTGGTGCCTTCTTTTATGTTTGTAAAAAGCTCTGTTCTGTTGGTGATAAAGCTTTACTTATCTTGACTTGAATCTGTCACCAGTGTGTTCTCTGCGTCTTTGTCATATCATAATAACTTAGAGATGGAGATTAAAAAAAAAGTCTTAACGTTTTTGGAAAGTTTCCTGGTGTTCATCAGTCCCAATTCAAATAAAGTCAATATTCTTTTTAGTCCAGTTCAGATGATCATTTCGTTCTTAGAATTCATTTACGAAGTAACTTGTGATTTTTTGCTATTGATGATCATTTTACAATAGTAGTGCGTATAAAAAAAAACTCCCTACAAAATAAACCTTAGACACGCCTTTAATACATCTCTTACTTTTTGTGGTAAATCCCTTACATTTGAAGTTTTCGGTTAAACATGATCTGGAAAAAATTAAGAACGCGTTGATGTCTTTTGTTTATACTTACTTATATTTATACGTAGCAACTCCGTAGCAATCTACACATACGTCGAAATTCTGTACTTATACACACACACACATATCACGCCTAGTATCCCCTGCGGGGTAGGCAGAGCGTAAACAGCCGCAAAATAAAAACTGTCATTTACGCCACGACTGACAAATATTTGAGGGTCATTCGGAAAATTGTGTATCGCCATAGTGACAGGTTGTCACCCCATCGCCTAAAATTGCAATACACACCCTCGAGTCCCTTAGTCGCCTCTTACGACTCCCACGGGAAAAAAATGGGGTGATGTTATTCTAAGCCGACATCACACGGCAGTCTGTACTTAGACTTACATAGACGTAGCGTTATTCGAATAACATTGTTTGGGTATACTTAAAATTGATAACAGAACACGTTCCAACAGTTTCCCTAGTTCCAGAATTTTTGTATGTTTGTCTGTCTGTTTATCTGTTTAGATGTTAGGTATATGTGAAAGCATCACGCGAAAAGGACAGAATGGATTTTGATGTAGATTTTACCAATATGTCGAGAAAATTACTGACCAGGTTGTAGTTCTAGGCTATAAAAATACAACCCCTAAAAGAGGGGGTTGACACTGCACTCAAAATAGGTCGGTCGGTTCGGAGGCTAAACAAAACAACATACGAAAATTGCTCCATAATGGGCTGCTTCTGCTGGTAGGTATATAGATATGAAGGGTCTGGAATACCTGATGTGGAACACCAGGAGCCTGGCTAGACTATACAAGATACGAAAAATGACTCCGTAGCAAAAAGTGGTTCGGCATGATAGCTGATGCTGCTTCTGCGGGTAGGTACATAGACTCGAGAGACTGGAGTAGGTAGGTACCTGATATGGAAATGGCTTAACAGCATGCTATGCCGCTTTTGCTGGCACACAATCATCGAGGGTCTGAAGCACCTGATGTGGAACAGCAAAGACAAGGCTTAGAATATTGATGAGGAACTCAAGATAGCCCAGATAAATAATAGAAAATGCTTCTCTTACTGCTGATTTCGTTGATGAACCACTTCAGGTATTATGTAACGTCTAAATCCCAGTGCAAGTAACTGAATAAAGGGACGCTGGTGAAGAGATATAAATCAAGAAAAAAAAATAGTTCTTAGCTGTCTACAAATTAACCGTATACAAAAATCTGGCTAAAATACCTACATAGATATAGATATCTAACAAAAAAATGTTAGTAATAATATGAAGTTGGTGAAATGAAGTTCGCGGGCACCAGCTAGTGAAGAATATGTTAGGTACCAACCTACCAAGAAATTTTAGATATGGGTAAGAGAAGTAGGTATTTTTACTCGTTATTAGGTTTCATAACTTCCTAGGTATGTCAAACAATTTTACCTAGGTATAAGGTGTAGGTATATAAGTTAAGCAAAAAATTCCTTAAACGGCATGTCGTAACGTTCCCCGATGAAGTTTTGTAATACATTTCCTATTTTAAAATTAGTTTTTTTAATCCCTGTAGTTCTTGGGGAAAGTGGTAATTAATAATGTGGACAGACTGTTTGGATTTGTCCTTTTCTTTTAGGTAGGTACATATACACACACTGTAATAATTTAATACATACCTTCTTATCTAAAATTAACTATTGATTTGCAGTTGATTTTTTACACCATGTATAAGGTAGGTACTTTAACTAATTTACTATTACTTACTTACTTACTATATCAACAGGACTTGAGGCGTTTCTATTTCCTATCTTAGAATATTTTTTTATTTATTTGTTCTTAAACAATACAATTATTTCAAAAAGTAACAGTTAACAAGGTACTAGTCTGTGTACCTCCTAAGTAGGTACAAAGTTGAATGATCTCATTTCATTTCGTAAGCTATGAGAAACGTCAACTTAGTTGGAAGTCATGTAAATGTTTACGTAAAATTGTGGTAGAACTTAGTGCGCCAAGTTAGTCTATCGAGAAAAGGGGTCGAAGTAAATATTTCTTATTTCGCCACTTAGCAGCATCCGTTCAATAAAATAATAATAGTAAACATCCGTGCAAATGGCCGGCGGGCGCGGGGGTGAAGCGCGGGGCGCGGCTTGCGCGGGCGGCGCGGGCGGCGCGGGAGGAGGGGGGCTTATCGATTCGCGCCCGCGCGACACACTGTATCTATCCTCTCATCGATGCCCGCTCGCTGGCCCCACAAAGAAAGAGATAGGTTTCGCCGACTTTGATCCTTTTGTTTTTGGGCAGCGTCCGGCGATGCGGGCGGGGGCTGAAAAATGTGAAGGGGCGCTGATTGGCCAGCCGGGAGCGCCCCGCCCCCGCGCCGCGCACCCCTCCGCCGCGAAGCCTTCGACCCAGTTCAAGGGCGGTTGCCGCCACGCACGCCGATTTGTTTGGGTTTCTACTATCTATAGTAATTTATTAAATAAAAGTATCATCCACCTGTCGATTATAGCAATCAAGTAAATTATATCAAGCTAATTGATCATGTATTAAGCTATTTGCGAGGTTTAGCGGCCTGAAGTCGGTCTCGCTGTGTTACTACACGACAAAAAAACATATAATAATATTAATTTCAACATCACATTGTCTTACTCAAAGAAACAAACCCTTACGGTTTTTATTAATTGGTACACATTTGACAATGATGAAGCCATAGAAAAGTATGATTAATGATCTAAAATACCTACCTTACTCAATATGTCAATTTGATAAAAAAACTGAAATAAGCTGAAGGTAGAAGTGGAAAGTTAAGTTTTGAAGACTTTTTATTTACTTACTTACCCTATTTTCTTAAAAGACTTTTGTAGTCTCGTGAAACAAAGTAAAAAAAAAAAAACTGTATAAAGTTAACTTGACATAATCTCTTTTCGAGATTTCATTTCTATTACCTAATCTTGTTTGAATAAAACTATTTCCATAGTTTATTATTCGTTTCTAACTTAAGCCTTAGGAAGCCTATGCATATGTAGGGGAGGCCGGGGCAAGATGAAGCTCGGGGCAAAACGGGAAATGTGTTTGTATGCGTGATTGGTGAACATAAGCGCACCCAATACGGCGCCATTAGTGCGAAGTTCAGTCGATTCATTCGAGTCCGAGCGGCGAGTGCGTGTCAGAACGTGTTTTTGGTTTTCGGCGGAAAAAAACTGGTTTTGGAAGGATTTTAACGAAGTTTTGTTCTTTAGATCAATGTGCAATAAGGTAAGTACAAGTGTTTACGTAATATTTTACCATTTACTAGTTGTAGAAGGATATAACCTTCGCGTTCAGATTGCTTTTCGGCGCATTTATTTTGTAGGTTGGGTGGGCAAGGTCGTTTTGTAATTTTTGTCCTCTGGGGCAAAATGGTCGGGGTAAAATGGGATAGTATCCCGTTTTGCCCCATTTGAGAATGCAGAATATTAATTCACAGTTGTGTAAACACTGTTTAAGTTTTTGTCTTTTTCTAACGTGTGGGTCACCGAGTCGATGAACGACCAGATGTACCCTGGTGTCAGAGATTTTTAACTACCTACTGCTACTAGTAGGCCTCTGGACATGGCTATAATGACCGGTGTCTTAGTAATAATAATCATAGACAGCGACCGGGATCGACGGCTTAACGTGCCGTCCAAAGCACGGAACAATGAATTAATCTATAAATTTTTTATTGCAGCTGAAATGGTACGTGATTATAAACGTAAAACGGATCGAGGAACATGGGAGGAAGAAAATATGAGAAGAGCTGTAAGGGCTGTGCTTTCCGAAACAATGGGTTTTCTTAGGGCCTCAACCACATACAACGTGCCTAAGTCAACCTGATCCCAATCCACTGAAGGCTGGGTTATGTGCAGCGTGTGCCATGGCTGGGCCCATAATTCTTGCGCAGGTGTGGACGAGGATGATGACGAGGCACATATTTGCGGAAACTGCCAACCTGATTAATAGTGCACTCGTTTTGCCCCATGCCATTTCCCATTTTGCCCCACGGTCGGGGCAAAATGGGATTTTTGACTAATTATACTTCGTTTCTTTTTACCAAAAAAATGAGTGATTTAGTGCCATATAAGATAATTATTATGTTAATTAAAACTATAAGTGTTGTTTTTGTTATAAAATATTTTTGATAAACAATTTAATTTTCGTACTATGATTTTTTTTTTCTTAAGTATCCCAACTTGCCCCGGTCTCCCCTAGATACAAAGAATGTGGGTAAACAGAGTATGTTTGCATTTTGAGAACTTTTGATTTTGGTGCTAGGGATATTGGAACCAATAATAATAATCCCTTTTTAATTTTAATCTCCAATATTCTTTAAAATTTTAATGTTAAGGAGAGCATGTAGGTAAATATTAGAAGTAATTATTTTTTATAAATTAAGTATTGTGTGATGCCGGCTTAGAATAGCATCACCTCATTTCTTTCCCATGGGTGTCGTATGAGGCGACTTAGGGACTCGAGGGTTAGATGTGTATTGCAATTTGAGGCGATGGGCTGACAACCTGTCACTATATATAGTGATACACAGTTATCTGATTGGCTCTCAAACTTTTGTCAGACGTGGTATTAATATCCGTTTCACGGGCGTTAACGCTCTGCCTACCTCCTAAGGGATATAGGCGTGGTTTATGTATGTATGTTATTTTTTTAAACTAAATTAAATAGATAATCAATTTTATTTTTAACTTTGGTTCAATCAAAGTACCTACCTATCTACATAGTAAAAGTATATATATAAAAAACAAGTTTACCGCTAGAAAAAACATGTTGGAGGACTTAAAAAAGTGATTTAAATTTAAATAATTATTATTGTCGTTATTAAAGTTTATTGTCTTATCATGTACTTGGGACACGGATTCAGTAAAAAAATAAATAGACTTTTAAGGAAATCATAATGAATTTAGTACTGCTACAAGGTCTTAAAAAACAAGTAAGTACGTTAGTATAACACACGCACGACTTCCCTATTGGAGTACAGTTAGCAACTTCGGGGCATTTATTCGTGCTGTTAACAGATGACATAGTGACAAGCGGAGCGGAGATTAAAATAGCAGTTTTTTTGCGTTTTTGTGCTGTATTGAACGTGCTATAGTTGTGCTGTGCCTTTGGCATTTGACGAGTCCTTTCTAGAATCCAATCATCAGATCCTTGCTACGCGATCCGAGAGATTAAAAAAATCTCCCAAATTCAGTACACCAAGTACCTATCCATTCAAGTCTACAAATAAAAACAGCATATTTTCTATCCTGCAATGATAATCCAATCATTCTAAGTAGTACACAGACAGGGTGTTATTTCCGCTGGAATATATTTTAAGAAACGACAAATATTATTTGACATCCCATACAAAAAAATCAAATGGCTTAAAATTCAGCCATGCGGCGTCCATACCTTTCTTACACTAGATATGTAACTAAGACACCAAAACTTCTTGTTGACCAGTCTAGAATCATGTGAGCATTTTGCGTTTTTTGTACTGTATTGATGAATACAAAATTTTAAAACACTGCTCGTGTTGGGTATATCTATATCTCTTCAATTTCAGAAACATGCAAATCCTGAAGAGGCGTCGCTAGTACTGCTTGCGAAAGTCGCAGGTTCAAATCCTGACTGCAGTATAAAAATATGCAAAAGTATTCTAAAATTTTTTTGCTGGTGATTTTGTATGAAAGGTCCAATTTTTTAAATTGTTCTAACATAATGATCCTAGAGTAAAGTTGTTCAGTTTCATAATCTGCAAGATAATATAAAGGTGAGGACATGTTAAAAGAGGGAGTATGACTGATGGTATCAGTATTCGGAAGGCTGTCCATTACACCCTGTATGATAGTTCGAGCTACCTAGACCTTTCGTGGGTATACCCAAAATCGAAGGCCATAATTCCATTCTCCGCTCGCTCTTATAACATGTCCTAGCCCTTATATTTTTTTGAGCACGTTACCATGTAGGTATATACCTACTTAGTAGGTAAGAACATAGATACCGCAGAAAAGAAAATGTATGCAAGAGCCGTGACATTGTTGATAAATGTTGTGGAAGTTGCGCGTTGCTGGGATAAATCTAGTGTCGTCTATTTTATTTTGGTATTCCGCTATTTGAAAAGAGTTTCAGTTTGATGCCCAGGTTGGATGTCATTCGGATGAATTTGGCCGTTTCGTGTTGCAGTTTGAAGTATAGATAATCACAGTTGCAGTGGAATGATAGTTGAGTGTTGATTGCATTATAATGGGAAAAAATAAAAAAATCGGGACCATGTTCTAACTGTTTAATGTATAGGTAAGTAGGTAGTTTGAGATTTGATTTTCTTCCTTTTTAACTAAGACGTACGTATATAAATTTTCAATAGCTTATTTTAAAGTGTGAGAATATTACATGCATACAAGTCAAAAGGAAGATCTCGATTTTTGAAAACGGTTAATAGAATCGTCACTGAGCGTTCGCTATCTATTTAATCATAAGATAGATAAGCTTGCTTACCAATTGTATTTGCGCTGCATGTATGTTCAAAGGTACCTGCATCGATCTATGTAGGGCTCTTTTGAGGCTTCCTTTAGCAGATTGATCTTGGGCAACCGCGTCGCCACAACAACACCATTAGCCGTCGCCTGCTAAACGACGAAATATTTAAATAGGTATCCACCGCGGCTATCTGCAGATAAAACGCCCCAATTCACATGCGTGAGCCCCGTGATGGATGAGTCCGGCGATCAGACCCTTGTGCCCCCCCCCCCCCTCGCAAATTTGCCTGCCCCACCCCCCCTACCGTCCACCCCGGCCTAAGTCCTGTAGGTGATCCATTACACTGGCATTTTTACGTAATCCCCGTTTATAAATATGAAATTGAAGGAAGACCTAGTGATGCTTAATCGACTGGAGGTCGGGTCAGCGGGCCCTCTGTTGCGAATAATTTATGTGCTGAAAAAATTTATGACCTAAAATATGTTTTCGTTTCGTATTTCTTTTTTGCCATAAATCTTTTGCAGTAAACAAACGGAGGTCTTGATTCGGGAGCAGTAGTTACGCGTACGCAAATCAGTGAGTTTGATTATAGACGGGGTGTATTCTGATTATAGATAATTATAGTTGGGGGAGGTACGTTGGGGCCGGAGTGCGCAGTGCGCTGATGAGCGATTTGGGTATTATTTGCGCTTTATTTGGGTATTTATTGCGCTCGAGTGACGACGCAGATATTATGGCCGGGTGTAATATGCTCGTCCCTTGAGGGCTTACACCCTTCGCCAGTGCTGACGTTGATTTTATTTTATTTTGAATTTAGGATTGATTCGATTTAGATGTTGACAATGTTGATTCTCTTTTCAATAAAAATAAAGTTGTAACTTTGGCCAATGTATTCTCCACCAAAAACTTAAAGTCAACTTTGAAACATGAATACAACATAATTAACGATTTACTAGTTTAACTATGCGTTCACATCGGTACGGTCGCAAAAGTGGAGTCATAGTTTAAACAAACCTTATAACACAATAATTATTATTCTTTATTAATGGTGTTTCCACATTGTCATGTGATTTTGCACAGTCTCGAGTTATAAACGATTACAAAATATAAAAAATAGCGAGTGCGCCAGTGTCAGTACTTGCAATTCCAGCGCTGAAGGCGCGCGCACTCGCAACTCTCACACAATGACACAAATGACAATGACATAGATACTATTTACAGCACTCTTTATTTTTTCTCATCTTCATTTTCTGGACCACAGAGACTCACTGCATGGAAGGGTGGGGGAGTATAATATGCGCGAATATGCCTCGACGCCTTACGTTATCGAAAACAACTGAGGAAATACGCAAAATTTCTCTAAACAGCGACTCCACTCAGTTTTCAGTCATATTGGGTATTCGTGTTATGAAAAACATAGTATAGTAAGCAATGTATGTCGAAGTAGGCCCAATAAATGAGGTAGTGTAATCAGAGCTGCAGTCACTCAACGTCTGCTTAGTTACCAGCGTACTATAATTTACCTAATTAATAGGTAGTATTTACGGGACAAATGTATTTGAAAACAAAACAAACAAAAAAACAAAACTATCTTGATCTGATATGGGCTCAGCAATAAGGTGGATATTTATTAGTAGGTACAATCTATAATCTTTCGTGTGAAAGTTAGTAATGCAAGTGCAGAGGATTATATTATAACCCGTATTGCAATGTGTCACTTAGTTTTACTATGACTTCTGAATTCAACTGTCCTTAATTCAGGAATCCCATAATATTAAAAATTCACAAAGTTCCACCACCAGGCATATTTTTGCAAGAAGTGTTCATACTTCTGTGTTATGTACGACTTATAAAACAATTATCTTATAAACTATAGGTATAGTAGGTATTGATAATTTTACACCGCATATCATAAACCGAACCGTTGGTTGCCTGTGGTTGATTTCCATTGCTTGTTTGCAAAAAGTTTTGCCACATAGTAGACTTGTGGAGTGTAAACTTATTCAGAACAGTCAGATGGGTGGACGGTTGCCACGCGACTCCGCAACCGCTAGAACCGTACCTACCTATCTCCCTCCACCGCAGCAATTATCAAAATTACGTCCATTGCGTCGACAGAGCATAAAACCGTATAGCTTGACTACTCCGTGTCTGATACACATTATTAGGTATAGGAAAAACAATATTAAAGATAAAATATAGGTAAGTACTTTTAATATATTTCATGGTACAAAAAAACATAAAATTACAAAAAATAAGTACAGTTAGACATGAAGAGTTTCCACAATTATAGCTGTAGGAAGAGTTATGTTCACGTCCTGATAATAATACCTATAGGTATTGTACACGATAAAAGACAATCTTAACTAAAGGAACCAACTTTGGTACACAACAAGGTATGTGCCTTACGCAGCCTTACCTTAGACTAAAAACTAAATTCAACGAAACAACTAGGCACGTAATATCATAACACCCAAACTTTTATCCCAATTTATACCACCTGAGGGGTCCGAAGCACAGATAGGTAGACCACAATAATATCACAGATTATATCTAGGGGAGCCCCGAGCAATAGTGCACCGATGTGACGATAAGCGCTTGTTTGGGGCGCACTTCTTTGCTAATGCCAATTACCACAGACAATATTGCGCAGAAGGATTGGCCCTATTAACGTCGGATATTGTTACCGAGTCGGCGGTGCGGAAACTTTTGTGGCCGGGTTATATTAATATGGAGGGACTGTACTTACCTACAGAGTGATTTTTTTTTCAAATAAGTACCTATTTATTTACTATATTTAAGAGAATGATAAGCCCACTGGACAGCTTCCAGCTTCAGAGTATTTCACTCAAATGTCAAGTCAGTTCTCCTGTACGGATGCAAGACATGGCTCGGTAAGAATGAAGTAACCAGAAGACTCCAGTATCGATATAATCAAACTATAGGCTACAAATTCAATTTTCATTGCGTAGTCGGTTAGCCATTATGATACCAGGAATATGAACCGGCTATATACTAAGAATTTCACCAGTAGACTTGTAGCCTGTAGTTTCATAATATAGGCACCAGGTGTTCGTGAATTCATACTGGGGATCCATTGGCCGCGAACCATTTCTAATGCAAGACTGTGTGAGATAACTGACAACCCATCGACAAAGAGATACTTCTTAGAAAGTGGCGCTGGATTGGACATGTTTTGCGAAAACCAGACAACCATATCTTCAAACAAGGTCTAACGTGGCAATCAAACGGGAGGACAAGGCCGGGTCAATCCCGTACTACCTGGAGGCGATTAGTTGAAAAAGAAGCTGCATCAACTGGTCTCGGCTGGAAAGACCTCGAAGCCACGGCAGAAGATCGGCAGCGGTGGAAGTCTCTTCTTCAAGCCCTATGTCCCTGACGAGGGATAAGAGGACTTCATCATCATCAAAAGAATACTACCGGGACTAAAAACATTGCAATACGTTGGCATTGGCATAAAGTTGATATTCGTCACTTTGTAAGACTGTTCTCAGTTTATCGTTGGAAGTTTGTTGTTGGAAGACTCTGTAAATCGAACTCGAAAAAGAAGAAGTTTAAATAGGACATTAAAGGCTAATTCACCTGATTTCTGTAAGTAAGATAGGTATGTTATGTACTTTGGAGGGTACGTTAATGACGGCTAGCTTATGCTGGTTTCTGTCTATGACTCAGGTGGCGGTCGTTACACAACTACTAGCAGGTAGGAGGTTGAAAATCTCTCACAGTAAGGTTCTTCAGGTTTACCGAGCTCGCTAGATGATGAAAGAGATTTTACGCATCAAAAGATGGCATCGTTCTTAAAATAACAGTTCAAAAAATGGATTTAAAAAAACAACATTATATTTACAAAATTTCATGAAAATCGTTAGATCCGTTTTCGAGATCCCGATTACATATCAAAAGATTAATTAATGCTTGCAATGCAAAATCAAAGAATTGATTTTTTGAGATATAAGACAATTAATTAATTCTGTAGTACCTATAAGCTTGATTTATATGAACATCCTGTATATGATAGGTAGGCATGATTGTTGAATCGTTTAGGGTCGAAATCAGTGATGCAAATTCCACTGTTTCATTTTGATTAATTAATACTTGCTATCTAGCATTACATATGTTGGTTATTTTAATTAGTAGGTATTTATTTGGTTACATTGATGAAATAATTATAAACACGATCGCAGTAGGTTTTCGATTGGTAACAACCATTAATTACCTACGCATAACTTTTAAAACACGAATAAATAATTAAGCCAAGGCAATTTTAATTGCCATGCCATGTGATGCCGTCTTAGAACAGCATCACCCCAGTTCTACACGTGGGTGTACTATTGGATAATCATCCCTGTAAATGCAACATCTTGCACTGCGCCAAGTGTGGTGAGTATGGCAATACCCCCCAATAGGGGGAGGCCCATGTCCAGCAGTGGACTATTGTGGCTGTTAATGTAATGTATTTTTATTAGCAATAGCTTAATTATTGACACTTATGACTTAAAAACAAAATTGTAAATAGTTACGACCCATCGTAAGAAAGAGGTACTTACTTACCGCATCAACTCACTCAAAAAGTTTGTATCTAAGAGCGATTTTACAAGATTCATGTTAATTTTACAGTGAAAATTAGAAAGCCCAGCACTAGATTAAGCTGAAGCTGAGGCTGATATTGAATTATGTCAACAATATTTGAATCAATAAGCATTATACAGTGAAAGCTCTCAACACAATAAGGTATAGAATGAAATTTTACTAGTGACCGATAGCAAAATCTCATGCCCGGCTGGTGATAAGGAACAACTTTCCCGGAACATAATTTGAAATATGACAAAAATATTTCGAGTCTCCCTAGTAACACAGATCAGCTGATCGGCAATTTTATATGGGGAGTTATTATTTTTTTCCTATTTAGACCTATGTTCTTTGAGGTTAGTTGTTTCTGATCAACAGCCCGTCTTGAGTTATCGCTATCAGTCATGAGTAAAATTTCATCCCATATTCACTTTTTTACACGTGTGCAAAAGTAAAACTTTTGTACAGGCTCAAATGTAATGCAAGCGAGCGTCGATCAGTATCCATTCATCGCTTCCTAATGTCACTCGCATACATCCTCCATACATCACAACATTAATCTGACGTGCATGATGGATCGGGTGCCAAATCTCCTTGTTTTTTACCAAACATACAAAGTAACTGTTTAGTCCAGTGAATTGAGGTTTGAGTTCCTCGCAAAGGCACAGTGTTTTTTAAAATGTGCTCACACGTAGGTACTTATATAAATTAGTTATTGCTAAAATGTTTTTTTTTATTATGTTGACAAAACCAAGCACAAATGAGATCCAAATCCTCCTTTAAGTAATGCCACGGATATCCAAGGAGTGTTGTATTATTTGTATATCTTGACTCAAAAACCATTAGCGCCATAGTTTTTTTTAATTTAACATTGTGCCTACAATGACGATGTCGATGGATACCGAAATTATATAAAAATATTATTTTGAAAGCATTCATTGGCCTCGATTGGGGAAATATATATTTTCTTGACTTACCTTAAATTAGCGCTGTCAATTTCCGTCAAATAGGTTTAGGAAAGCCTAGGAAATATCGAAATCATCTCATGTCTTATGATTTGATGCAAAATACGCGATATCTGTCAAAATAAGATGACGATTAAAACAATGGCGTCTAAGTTGACTAAAAATGGCGAAGAACCCATTGTTTTTTTTAAACATGATAGGACTTAGGTGTCTCCTATTCTTTTCTAAACCTATTTGGCGGAAAGTAACAGCATTTAAATTTAAGGTAAGTTAAGAAAAAATATTTTCCGAATTAAGGCCATTGTGTACATATTTTCACATTTATCTTATTCATATTTTAACGTCAATGTCCATTTTCATAGATTAGTCCTGTTATACTGGACTAAACAAGTGTGTTTTCTCACAGTTTCCTCTTAAAACACCACCGGATTAATTGTCCGATTCCGTGTTGGATCAGTATTAATGGCAACATCGGTTATAGTTCTGGTTCTATCGAGGGTGAGTACAGTACCCCTCTCTTTAATTATAGAATCTCATTTGTCATAATGCGTAATGGCGGTGTGAGTTATGGCGCTAATTATTGCTATCAGGAGTTTCCGGAAACAAAAGAACGGAACGTTGGCTGGTCGGTTTTACGCGAAATTTGGTGGTTTAGTGTAATGAATTGAATTGGTAGTATTTTGAACAAGGCACAGCTTCTAATATGAAACTTGCGTTCATTTTAATTATTTAAATATTAAAATTGAAATTAATAACGCAAATCCTTGATTATCGTGTGATATACCAAGTGGGTTAGCGATCTGATGAACCCTGGTGTCAGAGTTACCAAGGTGAGCATCGCACTTGTACGTCGCAGACTTGACAGATGCATACGTTACGCACCGTAATGCACCGTAAACGCGCCGTAGCCGTATTTTTATGGAAATAAGATGGGATTACGCAATTTCGTTTTGTCTGACAGACGCATGCGTTATGGTGTATTAAAACACGCTGCGATGGACGATAAGTGAGAGAACCGCCTAAGTAGTTGATATGGCTGTCTAGCCCGGTATCTAGGTTATCATAGCTATCAAAAAGAGCTGAACCATCTGATCTTCTAAAGTGCAATTGGGAGATTCATCTGGCTAAACTTTCAAATTCACTGTTATAAATTTGATTTTATAGCGTTATTGAATTTATAAATTATAATATTAGTCTTCGATATCCGTAATTATTTATTTCATTTTAATACTTATTAAGTATACTTGACATTCAAAAATTTGTATAACTTAAATGTGTACCTATTATTACTAACAAATATTTGCACGTTTGCATGCGAGCTACTAATTGTGCTTATTATTGATAAGATTTTTTGTAACTTTGTTCTTGAAACTAATCTTTCTTGGTTTTTAATCAAACCTAACCTGAGATGGAAACAATCTCACAAAGTGATAAGAGGAAGAGAGACAATATCTAGTTAGGTATGTATGGAGTTTTGGTCGTATCTACGAATTGTGGTATATTGGGTGAAACTTTACTATAGACCGATATGAAACATAGGTCGAAATATGACACAAATATTTTTAGTTTCCATAGTAACCCAAATCAGCTGATCGGCGATTTTGTTTCATTATTTGGATCCATGTTCCTTGGGGAATGTTGTTCCTTATCACCAGCTCGTCTTGAGTTTTTGCTATCGGTCACTAGTAAAATTTCACCCTATATGCACACTTATCAAACATTTCGCTAAATCAAAATTTAATTTTGGCTGCAATTCCCAGAGTGGACAGTCCAGGGAGGGCGGCATTTTCACGAGCCAGTGCTTGTGTGACCTTTCTGCCTCCTACTTTGGGGACTTGCACAGGGAGGGAGCATGGGGCCCTTATTTTGGCCTTAAATTGCTATAATACTTCTTTTGTCGTTTAGGACGCCGACTCGACCAATGAGCAATAGTGTCAGGGATAATTTTACATAATTGTGTCGTATGACGTTTTCTATAATACTTACTTATATACTTTGATTAAATTTGAGTGTGCAACAATTCTCCTTACAGAACTAAGAAGAAATGAATTAAATTTACTTAGATCCCAGACAAATATTTCTTGGCTTTAGGTAGGGTTCTTACCTAAACTTTTAGGCATCCAAACCAATTTTTAGAATGATATTGTCATTTTGAAATTATTAATGATATCTGTGGCCACCGGCCTACGGCTCAGTACAGGGCCCCCGGCTCGAGGGACCACGCGAAATGCCATCATGTTTTCATTTTTTCCGTCGCTCGACTCTACGACACTCGATTAATTTTTCACGGTACGCTTGTCAAAATGTGATTTAATATATCGCGAGGGTTGGTCTGTCGGACTGTACTGTCAAAAGCACATAAACATACCCTTCAAGGGGTCAATCTATGCTGGTTTTTCTTATAAACTATATGAATACCAATTTAAGCTGATCTTTAAAAGGTAAGCTTGATGTGCCGCTGATAGTAACAGAATGTACCGGACCGTGCGATGTGCATTCGTAGCTTTGACGTGTGATGCGTGCGATCGCCAGTTCGTTTGGCAGACGGATAGACACGCCAAATCCGGTTAGGGACTGGCAGGATCTGATGTTTATTCGTTTTGTGAATGTATTTTTGGACTTCGAAAGTGCTTTAAGTCAAGCTTTTGAACGAGCAAAGCGGTACAAAACGGTGCTAGTCTCCTTTGTCATATCAAACGTAGTCATAGATCACAAAATGACGAGAAATTGTTTCCGCTACCCAAATTTCACCACCGAATTTCCATATCCACTTACCAGTGGCATTATCTATCAATAACGTCCAAAAATAGGCACCGCAATATCCAATTTGCCGCGTCACTCCGGATTCCAATAGGAAGCGCGAATAAATGGAGTCACATTCCAATATGTCACCCAGCCCGGCCATTCGGCTTTTCGGCGGCATTCGCCATTCGGGCATATTCGGCATCGCAGATATTCACCAGGGTAGCACCGTAGCACCGTTGCTGGATATTTGCTCGTGCATTGGCCGAATACTGGCTCACATACCTCGCTCGCCCCCTAAATGAGATTCTAAACGTTTGCTTGTCAAATGGATTAGTAATTGATTTTATTACGTTAGTTAGGTTTCGCAGGAAGAGCGCGGATAAACTCTCTGTGGCTGAGTTTACAGCGAGTTTAATATCGCTGTCAGAGTTGTTTTATTGTTCAGCAAATCTACGGTATTATTGTGAATGCAATTGCAATAGAAACAAGTCCAACTGTTGATAATTACAATGTTTGTAGCGAACTTATTTCTCATGTAAAATCATGGGCTTTTTCTGTATTACCTATAGTTTCTGAACCTTAATCGCATCAAGTAGCGGTTCTCGGCATCTACTCCTTTATTTCTGAATTATACTAAGTATTTAAACGTATTCACTTTATGTGCCGCTGCCACCTATGTGGTACCTGCCATTCTCAACATTAAGTATTCGATACCCACCACGTAACCTCTCCGAAACACAGACCTAATAAATAGGGTGAAAGGGCGAATGGTGGGCCTTTCAGCTTTCAGCGTGTCACATTAGCAGTCAACGCGACGCATGGTAGGTACCTACCGTCACGACACGCGTGTCACGTCACTCGTTATTGCCTGAAATATTACGAGAGCTAGCTACTTGAATAGTCTAGTATTTATTATACTAAAAGAAAATATATAAATATGGGTGTAAGGGAAAGCCCTCCGAATGCATTGAGACTATGAAACTGAACAACTTTCCCCTAGAAACATATGACAGGAAACGACAAAAAACATTCGCCCTCCTATACAAAAACACAATCAGCTGACTGCTTTTACTATGGGAAATCAAATACAAAACTCCTTTCCGGAAATATATATATATATATTATATATTTATAATATATATATATATATATATATATGTAGTTTTTCAGTTTCATGGTCTGAATATACCCTATCAGTTTTCGGAGGGCTGACCCATATACCCCAATAACCCCATAAAGGTGGGTTGATCTCTATAAAAATGTATCTTCGTGCCAACTAGAAAGGCAAGAGGCGAGCCCCAGGGGCAGATAACTTGGCTAATAATTTTCACGGAAAATTTCACTGTTGCCATCGACTTGGCGACGAAGAAAAACTAGAAATACTGATACGGAGAAATAAATACACGGGGTACGATAATTAATATATCTATAATCTGTAATTTACATACATACACATAATATCACGCCTATTATCCCTTGCGGGGTAGGCAGAGCGTAAACAGCCGCAAAAAAGGCCATTTACACCACGTCTGACAAATGTTTGAGGGTCATTCGGAAAATTGTGTATCACTTTAGTGACAGGTTGTCAGCCCATCGCCTAAAATTGCAATACACACCCTCGAGTCCCTTAGTCGCCTCTTACGACTCCCACGGGAAAGAAATGGGGTGATGCTATTCTAAGCCGGCATCACACGGCAATCTGTAATTTGCCGTGCAAAAAAAGAGGCTGAAAAATGCGTAGAATATAAGCCAATCTAATACTCGTACTTGCTCCACTTGCAGGGTCTCAATTGTGTTAGGTACGGGAACAATCTCAGAACTCCGAGTGTAGTGCGGTGTTTTAGGCAATTAAATTGTGCACTTAATTTGCGAAAACTTTAAGTGTATTCAATACTTAGATAATTGTTGGCAAAAAATAAGTGCCAGGCGACGTCCAAACGTCGATAGGTACTTTTAATTCTTGGCTTTTAATATTTGATGAAAAATGATTGGTACCCTACCATAATCAAACGTGCCAATAGAAAGGTACCAGGTGCCTTGATTTGTTTTTACAAAACTAGTTACATGTTTTTCATACCACATACATCTTGTTATTTCCTTTCATGTGCTAGCTCTTCGTCTATACCATGTGCCGGGTCTGAGACGCCATTGCCCGCGCTGATTTGAAATATTTCCACGGAACCACTTATTCGCAACTCACGAAGAGTAGGATGGGTAAATCTTGAAAGTAGGTGAATATTAGATTATTCACAGATTAGAATGACAATAAGAATTGCAAAGAAAAATCTTGCTGGAACAATATTTCTTCAGAAATTCCTGAAGGGTTTAATTTTGGATCATGAAATCAAACTAAAATTACATTACGACACCAAATGACACGAATCTTAGTAGATAGTTCAGGCTAATTATGAATGACCAGCGTTTACTAAAGCGTTCCTGGACTCGGAATCCTATGAATGAGTTCAATCATGTCAGAAGTATTGAGTATGTATGTCTGAAAGTATCAAGGTAGACAAACCGCCCCAAATCCGCAATGTCACTCACGGCATGCGAGTCTCACGGCGAGAGGGTAATCGTCCTGTAGTGCGCGTTTTGTACCGTATTGTGCGATCCTACGCGAGGTAATCGTAGCCGCGTATTCCCGCGGCGTACCACGGTTAAAGGGGTACGTGTACCCTACGTACCTACTCGTAACGTACTTGAAGCAATCAGACATTATAAATGTGACTTTTAAATCATACGCGAGGTGTGCTGAATAAAGTATTCGGCTGTCACCCACTCAGTGAAGGAAAACGACGGCGATTTGATATTATATTTTCTTATGAGTACCTTTCTTCAGTACGTACCTACCTACTCACCTGTTAAAAATTTTCGGTCGTTCTGAACTGAAGAATATTTAAAGCAATGGCAATTTTCATTTATTCTGGAAAACATGAAACAATTCTTGTTCGAAGAAGTAATATAATTCATTTTCGGCAACTGCAAACGTTTTGCTCTATCATTGGCATCAAAGTCCTCTAAGATACGAGGTGTAAATTTCCTCAAAAAACAGCAGCTGTCTCGGCGGGGAGCCGTTAGATTGGCGCGAAATACCTAGACAACTGTCATCATTTTCGAAAAAAGAACGATTAAATCTTGCGCAAGCTCTTTTTTGTGTGAGCAGATGCGCGCGTGCTCCACCTGCCACACGTGGCCAAAGATAATGGCAAGTTTGAGACTATTGGCGAGTACAAAGAAGCCCCAAAGTTTGATAATGAACCGGCTATTGTAGAAGGTCGTTGAGCATTGATTTAATGTCTGGAAGGACGTTATGGTTATGTATGACACCGTGCCGTGAGGTGACACCAGTCTGGAGTGGAATGTTCCGCAATTTTGATGTGTAGGTATATACGTATCACAATAACACAATTTTAAACGGTTTAAGTTCATTTTGGATTTTACAATTTCTACGTTTCGAGCTCTTTACAGAGTTTGTAGTCACGGATGACTAAGGTGTTAGACATCATTAATTACAATTGAATCTATCATTGTTTTACCGCCATCTATTTTTTAATTGCCTCGCGTAACGTCCAGGTTTTACGCAGACTGCTGAAACTGTATCTTAGGTCTTGCAGTATCTTGGGTCGGGTTCTTCCGCTGTGTAATCAGTGGAGTCTAAGTTAATGAGATTTCCCATCCAGTATCTAAGTTAAAACTCGGATGTTTTTGAATTTCTATGGCTTCTCGTACCTTCCTAGAAATTAATATTTTTTCTATCGATTGCAGCCTTATCGAACCTGAAATAATGGGTGGGGTGATCCATGATATGTTCACACACTGCAGACTGTCTGTCACGACGACGGTTTTCACATTGGCAATATGATCCTTGCGACGTTTCTACCTACCTATTACCTATGTATTTTAGGGTACATGATTGTATTGTTTGTAAGATACATTTTGCTAGTTTAGTTTCCTAAATCATTCGGTGATTGTAAAAAATATGCACGCGACTGTAAAACACTGCTGAATATTTTCTTTTAAGTACACCGTTTTCGTTGAAATATATGATTGCATGGCTCATTATCGATGTCGGTGGTATTTCCAGAACGCAATAAAAAGAAACAAAATTGGTAAAGTCGGTCCATTAATTCCCGAAACTCATTCATACATCACGCTTCATGACAAAGACACTGTACGCTTTACTTTTTACTGCTTTTTACATTTACCTGCAGCTAATGATTTATGTTGCCAAATTCGAAATACACTTTGATGTGTCTTAATGTAATGTGAATAAGGATGCTTTTTTGTTTGTTGGTGTAAAGTTAAGACGGGAAATTAAAAGTCCTGCAGGCCTATCGACAATTGCTTCACAATTGACCTACGGACGTCCATCGTATTTCAAAGGTTTTACGGCATGTCGTATTTTATATTCTTCACCTTCAAGTTCAGAAGGCGTATTATAGAAAACAGTAGAAATACAATTTTAAATGCGCCTGAATAGGAAGAGTAGTCTAACCAGTAGAATCATATGTTCTTCGAATCAATTCGTCTTAAGGCAGTTTTTGAATGGTTTCGTGTTAGGTATACAAGTGGTAAGACAATTCGTCACAGAGTAATGCATGCGTAGTCTAATATCTAGGTACTGATTCAAAAATACGCCTCCAGAGACAAGTTTAAGTTTAAAGCGATAGTGTAGCATTAATATTTGAAACCGTGTACTTAAATGAAAAGACGGAATTGATTGACGTGTACTCGTGATAGCCTTCCGCGTATTCCAATCAAATTTACTCTTTGATATCAATGAACCTATAAAGTTTATGATTTGATTTAGGAAATTAAATTGCTTAGAGATGTTAGCTTGAATTTTAATGTTAATCTTAGAAGATTCATTTAGACTTCCCCGTATTCAACTAATGAAAATGTCACTTACAACTTCGAAATGTCAGTAGAGTGTACTTAATGTAAGTCCATCTCAATAAGCCATATTTGACAGCTGTTTTCTTATACTAAAAGATGTGAATTTCAATTTCACCGATGGAAAATGGACCCTCTGTCATAGCATTAGCAAATATGGCTTATTGAGATGGCCGGACTGTAGTAAATTTTGTTATTTGTATGTACCTGATAGTTCTGGTAGTCGTAACTTTAAACTAGCAATAAATCGCGGGTTTGCCCGTGCCGCCTACCTGGCCCGCAAGCGCCGCAGCGCACTACGTAGAACACGACAATGCATGTCAATTTTTTTCTCAAATCCAACTTCAAGCGCAGTTTTTCGGCGCAAATTCCAAAAGGACACCTGGTCGGAAACGGGCCCCGGGGGTCCCGGCTTGATTGATAGAGGCCCCGTCGTAGGACAATAACCAGAAAAATCGTACCTAAATTCGGCCCATTGGAAACGGCCTCGGCGGCGGCGTCGCGGAGTCTGTCCGCTCGTTTAAAACAATCAATGATCGAGATTTGTGAATGGGTGGTGAAACAAAAATCTTTTTGTGCCGTCTAGTGGGTGGGCAGGATGTCAGGTGGATGAAAGTAGTGCATGACAATGGATGTATGAGCGCGTTCTGCATCGATGCCCCCACGGTTTGCTTCAATAAGAATTATGAATGAGCTTACGCTTCTCGAATTTCATATTCGTCAACAAATCACCCGTATTACGGATTTTAGTAAGTAGGAAGATATAATCTAGAGTTAGGTCTAATACTTAATTGCATCCTATGTCTGGCGTACAATGGGCCACGTAATCAGCCCGCGAGCCCACAATATAACTGAGCTAGGGTTGCCTGCTGATTATTTTTTAAACCTAATTACTGCAACAAATTCAAAGGCAAGGAAATAGACCAGCTCACTGTCGAACTGGCTTACGTAGTAGCTTCAGACCTTCCCCGTAAGTCCTATTGTAATTTACTGAATAACTAGAGCTGAAATAACTTGGATATTACAAGGGCTTACAGTATTTTATCTTCTTTGGCTAATCTCCTTTAAAATAACTACAATCTTGACCTACTCGTGTAATCACCAATAAAAATACTGCACTAAGATTGTGAACTGTTCTGTTCGTCGAGGGACTGAGTAGCCCTAACGTTTATAAATGACTTTTATCCAAGTTAAATGAAAACTTTCTGAAATATATAAGTAATAATCTGCGGGATATATGCTATTGTGTTAGAGTTTCCAAAATATGATAGGTACTGATAGTTCGACTCAATAGAAAAAAACCATTACAACGTACTGTGTGAAAAATACATACGAAATAATTAAGTGTCTGCTATCATAATGATCGCTCTACAAAACTCTTTAAGTTATTGTTTTGGATTTTCAAATATTATGTACTTAATTCATTTTTAAACAAGCTATCATCAAAAATACAAAATTAAGGTCATATCGGCAGGATTTTCCGTTTTATTCGCATGCGCGCATTTTGCCATCAAAAGGGACCAGTTTTTAGTTCGTGACAGCCCCTCAATAAGATATTTTATTTTATGGTTGATATAATGATTCTAGTGTATTAGGTACTTTGTGTAACTACCGCTGTCTAAGTATAGACTATGACACCGCTAATAAGTACAGTCTTAGACAGCGGTAGTTGCACAACCATGTCAGAGGCCTACTACAAGTAGTAGGCGGTTGAAAAACTCTGACACGGTTTATCAGGTCCCACACGAAAAGGAGAAGAAGAAGACTGTATTAGGTAACTGAAAATTAAAACACTTATTCCTCAAGGCGTAAGTACAAAGTGTGAAGCAGCCCTACAGGAACCCCCACAGGTCGCCTAATCCAACTATTCAATTTTCAGCCAAAAAGATTGTCCCGTCTTGCGTTTTTTATCACTCGCCGCTGATCCGCTACAACCGGTTATTGCCGACACGGACTATCTCTGTTCTATATTCTCTCATTTCGGACTATCCCTATTCCATATTCTGTCCATACGGTTCGAACAATTTTGTTTCACTTATTTTCTATACGATCTTCGGCAAACAATATAGAAGAAATAATATTAGCCAAACATTAACCTTTTTTGACTGAAAATCTAAATCGAATTACTCTATAAAGAGTTTTTCAAGTTTTACCTTGTTATTACAAAAAACGTTAGACATAATTTTAGCTGTTCGTCAACGTTAAATCGTAAGGAAAAATAATTCAAACACTGTCTAAACGCGCGTCTAACTTTTTTGATATAACACCACTTTTGTTTATTTTCCCTTAACGTTTTCAGATCTGATAAATAAAATAAGTAAGTAAAGCAGATCATTTAACTCTATTTAGTTAGCGGCTAACTTGTAGCGCAACTTTGTAGAGCTCGCTTGTAGCCGTATCTTCAACTTCACATTGAATCAAACTGGCCTTTAAAGAAACTCTACAAAAATAAATGCAAACAAACTTCAAGAATACCCAATTCGCTTAAACATCGACCAAGTTTCCTAATTGTAGCGAGATTTACGTCAGGGGACGACTTGAAACTTTCGCAGAGGAAAAAAGCAATTATCCTTTCTGTTTTATGGAGGTGAGGAAGCATATTAAAAAACTTGAAAGCGTTGTCAGCCCTCGCGAGTGGAGCAGACACTGATGGCTATTAATTAGAAGGGTTGGATGAAGATATTTCATTATTTCTTCTCGTCGTTTTTCACTTTTTTTTACTTTTCCCCATCGCCGACAACTTTCTCGTTTTTGCGCCGTAAACTCGGGGAAACGAGTGAGTTTTAAAAGTGTTGGAAGGCTCGTTTACACGAGCTATTGGGCTCCTATTTAGATATAAACGAGGATCACAAACATGCTTCAATAAGACGATTAAACTTTGATTTTGCTGAGTTAATCGCTACATAGTATAAAATAAAGTCACTTTCCTTGCCCCTTTGTATGCTTAGATCGTTTAAATTACGCAACGAATGTTGATACGTATTTTTTTAAAGATATAGAGTGATCCAAGAGACAGGTTTTTAGATACATTTTACCGCGAAAAGTTTTGTTCCTTTAGGAAAACGGGTAGCAGCGGGTGAAACAGCTGGGCGAGTTATTAGTTGTTATATAAAACGAGTTATAAAGTAAGCGATAAAAATGTATCCCCCTACAGTAACAAAACCCAACGACACCGACTGTATCAAACGATCTCATAATCAAACATTGCAGTTTGTTAACAAGGTCCTAACTCCGGAATTTATGTAAACTGTTCTCAGCCGGTTCAGTTATCTGAGATTAAAATCTGGTGCTGGTAGCAGTAGGCGCCGGCAATCACTCCTCTGGGACCTGCTATATTTGCGGGCTTTATCGTCACTTAACATATCTGCATATTCATTAAGGGATCAATCAAATTATTGTCTTCGTGAGCTGGATGTCGGGTGCGATGGAAGCCGGCTCTGTTTGACGTAGAGCGGATTAGAGTCGTCGGTACAGTTTCTATGGGTATGCGAATCTCGTAAGAATGTAAGATATTTTATTACACTTTATTTAATGAAATCTTAAGAAATCAACTGTCTATAGTTATGTGTCCTTAAATGGACGCTGGTGCTAGATAATAATGTATTATTTGTTTTTGAAACTTTTACAAGATTTGTATTCTGTAAGAATCTTATTCTAAGGTTTCAGAGACCACCTTAAATTGAATATTATATTTTTTTTCTAAATGTATGAATGAAAAGAAAATGGATCCCTTTAACAATTTGAATGCCGTCAAGATAACGTGCAATGGAAGAGCATTTGATTTTAAGCTCTATTAATTTAATCTGCTTGAAACATAAGTGTAAAACAAATTACTTATTGGTAAAATTAGTTTCTATTCCTATTAGAAATAATAAAACCATTTAGATGGCATATTACAGAATTCTAGTAAGAACCAGTACGTAGACAAGTAAGTAACTTCAACCTGCGAACTAGTTTACAGGTGCACTAGGATTGCAGGCACTTAAGTGGTAAATTCTAGGAAACTGTCGCGGCTCGAGTGGTCTGCTAACGAACACGCGTGTCAAAGCGAATCACTTCATTAGGTGAGCGACGCTCCTCAAATCTCCACAGTAAGAGAACCTTACCTACTCATCACTCCCTCAGAGAAACTCTCGCTCGCACTCCGATACCAGGCACTCCTTTCAGCTAGGGTGTTGATGTTTGCTGTGCTATATAATACCTATTAGCTTAACTAAAATATGGTTTTTTGATGAACACGCGTGTCAAAGCGAGTCACTTCATAAGGTGAGCGACGCTCCTCAAATCTCCACAGTATGGGTACCTTACCTACTCATCACTCCCTCAGAGCAACTCTCGCTCGCACTCCGATACCAGGCACTCCTTTCAGCTAGGGTGTTAATGTTTGCTATGTTAGATAATACCTATTAGCTTAACTAAAATATGGTTTTTTGATGAACACGCGGGTTAAAGCGAGTCACTTTATTACGTGAGCGACGCTCCTCAAATCTCCACAGCCACAGTGTACCTTACCTACTCATCACTCCCTTAAAACAACTGTCGCTCACACTCCGATACCAGGCACTTTTTTGACTAGGGTGTTGATGTTTGCTGTTTTAGACATACGCATTGATAATATGAGTAGGTACACAGTGCTCAACTTTACGACACATTTGTGTCAAAGCGAGTCACTTCATTAAGTGAGTAACTCTCCTCAAATCTTTCTCTGCTCCTCAAGTCTTTTCTTCATTTCTTAACGTTACTTAGTTGTCTGCTCACGCTTCTCCTGTCCGATTCGTTCTTCAGTTCGATTCGTTCTTCCCAGAACAACTCCTAAGCCCAGTCGCACCCCAAGTTCGTGATTGGGCGGGTTGTTTGAACAACGACACAAACTCCTCCGGATGAGCCTTTGCTCACCAACCAGTCAGGTGTAGATTTTAAAGCCCCGGGGCTAAAGTTGCCATGTCCATTCTTAAAACTCACGCTTCTCTGACAGGACGCATACATTTCCTGGGTAGGGTCTTCTTCTTCTGTTGGGACACTAGGTCAACGGACACTCAGGTATTGATATCAGCTGAGTGTTATACTTACTTAAGAGTATTCTGAGTATAGGATAGACAAATGTACAAACGTGTCCAAGCAAGGCGGATGATAAGACAAGTTTCAACCTTCAGATTTCCACAGAGCTCTTAGATATTTTCAACAGACTAGAATACTTATAAAGTGACGTCACCCTACTTAACTATGTGCTCCTATGCGGTAGGCGTCTTCCCGACTGCGCTAATTAAAAGCGGCCGCCTCTCTTCTCATTAGTGGCGAAATTATGCAGTTTTCGACGTAGGTTAAATGTTGGCTTAGTTGCTTCGTAAGTAGTAATATTTCCATTATAAATACGGCCAACTTATGGTACTCTTTTTGTGGAGATAAACAGTGGATTTCAACCTATGATTTGAATTTCGTGCACAGGATTTGACAGCCTGACAAATTCTGAAATCACAGCAGCTTTCAAACCAATATTAAGGAATACTCCGTAAATATAGAAGTAGAATATACTTGGTTGGTATGAAAAAGATCAGTTGTTTCAAATTGTTTTCTAAAGTGAATTGAATATTTCACTACGCGTTGTAGGATGAATGTAATCAAAAAGGGATGGTCTGAAAAATAGATTTATATTGATCGGCCATTCAAATCCATCATGCATGAAAATAATTGGCACTGTATTTTGTGTCATATTTATACGTGTGTTATGTATAAAATTAATAAAACATTTAATCTAGGCGGCTAATTAAAAAACGGAGCCCACAAAAGTTGGTCATGGAAGTGATAAAATATCTATCGCATATTTTGCGTTTTGAGTAAAAATCATAAAATATTCATCAGTTCATAGTACGTATTTAATGATATTGTGTCAATCTTAAATAAAGCTTAGGATCTAAATGGCTAAAGAAAACTGAAAGAAGTAAACGAACAAAGGTAAACTAAAACGATCTGAAAGAGAGACGAAACTTTAGGCTCTTTCATGCTTCTTTCGGAATAATTACAACAGCGCCAAAGAACAATCTTCGTTGGTGCATTTAAATTCAAATCTGTGAAGTTCGCCGTCTGACTCAAGGGCACTCTATTCAAGGCTCCAGAAAGTTTCAGCGACGGTATTATCTTTTCAGTTGTCTTGTGAGAAAGGTTGTGTGTGTAGCGATCTTGCTTGGATTGAATTGACACATTATATAGGGTGAAATTTTACTAGTGATCTCTCAATATGGGCTGGTGAAAGTGAACAACTTTCCCCAAAGAACATAGGCGGAAATATGACATATTTATATATTTCGAGTATGCCGGCTTAGAATAGTATTACCCCATTTCATTCCCATGGAAGTCGTAAGAAGCGACTAAGGGACTCGAGGGTATGTATTGCAATTTTAGGCGATGGACTGATAACCTGGCACAATGGCGATACACAATTTTCCAAATTACCCTCAAATATTTGTTACATGTGGCGTAAATGTCCGTTTTTTGCGGCCATTTACGCTCTACCTACCCCGAAAGGGATTATAGGCGTGATATATATATGTGTAATATTTCGAGTTTCCAAAGTAACTCAAATCATCCGATCGGAAATTTTGTATGTCCGAATTTTTTTTTCCTATGTTTCTTATGGAAAGTTGTTCCTTATCACCAGGCCGCCTTGAGATTTCTCTATCGGTCATAAGTAAAATTCACCCAAGCTGGTCAAATATTTAATAATTCATGTTATCAAATTACAGAAAACTTTACATTACGAACCTACTTGGAAATATGTCCTTTTCCTCATATTGAAGTTGTTATAAATAACAAATTCACAGTAAAGCCTTCATCCAGCACAAATAAACCCTGAAAACTTTGTTGGCGCCCGGAGAATTTCCCCTGAAAACTAATTTCCACGAGCTGGCACTAGCCAATTTCCTAAACAACAAAACAAGTCGTGACACCTCAGCGATACCGCATTAATTATTCGCCGAGACAAGAAAGGGGCCGCCCATTTGAGGCATTTTCAATATTTATGTGTTGTCGATGACTGGCGAAATATCGGGCCGGAGCGCTCGCGAGGCGTCGACTCCTTTTTAAAACGCGAAGAAAGGCCGAGGGAAGCCGGGCTTTCTTAATGCACAAACACCACTCTGCCTCACCTGCCCGCTTTGATTTATTGGACGTCTTTGTTCGCCTCGTTACAAGCTTGTTGTTGCGTTTTTAATTTATTTCCTTGGCAAAATTCGGCGCGCTAATATTTAGTTAGATAATGACGGTGTAATGGGAGGAAATCGCGGAGGTTGTGTTCGCCGCTTTGTGCAGAAACTGTGAGGCTAATTTATTTGGCTTATGCTACATTATCCGCGTTGATTGGAAAATATAAAAATATGCGAGTAAAAAATAAGAGAAATGGACATCAAACATCAAGCGTGCAATCATCAGATCAGCCATTTGGCAGCAAATAGAGCGTGTCCTGAATCGAGCACGTCCCGCATTTGTTCTGAGTCGGAGCGGAGGTGGCCACTGCCGCCGCCAATGGCCCGTGAATGAATACGATTGCCGTCGCCTCTTGCCGCAGACCAACGCCGCTGCCCGATTGTCGCCAGTCGCCGCCACTCATTGCCGATTCAACGGAACACTCGCAAATTCGCCACCCTGTATATATTTGCGACAAATTCTGTCGATAAACACGGCACGTCTCCGCTTGAAAATAATTCAGTAGGCATTACAAATTCAATAATATAAACTCGGCAACTAGATTATCAAATGATACAACATTCCACCTGCTAAACCCCACAAAATATTAACATGATGATATTAATAACCGTTACCCCATGTCCGTCATGGGGCGACATGCAAAATGCCACAGCGGCGATCAGTACCCTTCCCTCATCAGTCATAGGGCCGTCAGACGCTAAGCGCCATTCAAATTGCCAGCCGATGACGCCGTGCTTTCGCGACCCCTGCCTTGTCTATGGCCGAGGGTCAAAGACTGAAACCACAGAAGATACACAACATTCATCAAATTCCTGCCAACTATTATGCCCCATTTTAAGGGCAAGAGCATAGCATAACATTATATCGGCCTGTATCTACTAAAACTAATCTGTCTAAGAAAATAAAAATACTGAAAGTTTTAAATATCGTCATATAATTTTCGCCGATGTTTTCATAAATCATATTCATCGATAATTTCGCTACTGAACCTTCCAGAAACAGAGACCTCGCTTAGCTCAATATTCACTGCGACCTGTGTAAAGTCAACAACTGTAGGCATTTAAAGGCATACTATTTTATGTCGTATCTGAATTCCTGTCTACTCTTCACATGCTCGTCCGGTATTACATCGGGGACAAACTTTTTACGTCATTAGACGTCGGTTGGATCAGGGTGGATCAGTCGTAGCGGTGGTAGCGGTTACTCCAGTCTGTCTGGGGACCGTGAAGCGTGCCTTATGATTATTATGACTTGAATACACTTATTGATTTCGACGTTCATCGTTTATGAGTTGCGTTTGTCAGTAAGCGAATTGATTATAGATGTATATCTGGAGCGGGCTAAGTATTGAAATAATTGTATCTTAATGTAGGTATTTAACATAGTCTACTGCTGAACTTAGACTTCTTCAAATCACGCTAATGAGTACCTCGGTTAGCATCATCTTGTTTTGTTTCAGCGATCCTTTAATAGTAGTTTATGCAACTGTCATATAATGGGGGTCATTAGAATGCGAGTGTCTGTTTATCACACGAGGCGTAGCCGAGTGTGATAATAGATTGACACGAGCAATCTAATGCCTAATTATATGCAGTTGCATACACTATTTTATCTACACTCTAAAAAATTAACTCAGTTGAACACTTTTTCAAACGTCCGCACCGGCGATTGCAAGGCCCGATACATGGTCAAATTCAATACGAGAACGTAATATGGCTTGATATGAATTTTTGAAGATTCTTTACTTACAGTTGTTTAGATGTCGAGTCTCAACAGCAAATAACTAAACAACTGAACAACAACTGAACAACACTGAACAACATCGGAATAACATCTGAACAACAACTAATCAACATCTGAACAACAACTGAACAACATCTCAACAACAACAGAACAAAAACCTATTAAAACAACTGAAGAACATCCGAAAAATTACCGTACAACAACAACTGTCAGGTGCGGCGGAAGATAGCGATTTGAGTATTGGCAAAAAAACTTCGTTTCATTTCTCAACTTTATCGTATTTAGAGTTTTCTCATTAAGTCATTACGCTTCTGTAATTTATAGTAAACCCTAGTTTTTATAGGCAGAATGCATAAAGTAGGTCATTAGGCATCTGTTTTCGAATTCATAATTCGAACATTATGAGACGAGTGTAGATAAAGATTATTACAATATTCGATAATGAAATTAGCTAAATAGTGCCAGCTACTGCATTAAGAATGTTTTTGCTCGAAAACTATGCTTGTAAGTATAAACACGTCAAATATGAACTGTGAAAAATGAATAAAAGCTCCTGTATCGATAGTTGATAAAAAACCGACATCATTAATTGAGACAAAAGTGTTTACGTGCAGGAATCAGTGTACTGAACGTGTAATACATCGCAACACAAACATGGCGGCGGACAACAAATGCATCATTCAAAACGAAACGGAAACGCGGCAATAAACATTCATTTCCAAATTAAACAACCCACCTGCGTGCGGGGGCTGCCAGCTGCTGAAACCTGAAATCTGCAGAATTTATTAATCAAAATTCAATTTTTAGATTCAAAACCATCCTTGTGATAACAAAAAAGTTAGACGCTCATTTAGACGCTGTTTAAATTAAAATAAAAGAAAAAAGGTAGTTTGTAACCTTTTTTGTAATAACAACTATTGAGATGGCAATATTCACTTAAGGGCCGCCTAAATAAATCTACTAAGTAAGTCTGAAAGCATTCGCAAATAAAAAATGGCGCTACATGATGACGATTCGCACTAATATGTATTTGTCCCACGTGTTTTTGGCGATCAAGAGATTGGCGTGATATATGTATGTATGTTTCAAGAAGAAGAAAACAGGCACGATATAGAGGTAAAAATGATTAAATGGTATACGAATGTAAAATTTCAGCATTAAACTAGAATTTTGTTTCGTGAATGATAAGATATCTATTTAATTGTTTACTTCTTACATAAGATTAAGGACTACCTTCATATAACTTGGGCAAATAAAGAAAGTATCCCGAAATGGCAACATTATTGTTTGTATGACATATGATATGATATGTTAATGTAATGATATGATATGATATGTTAATGTAATGTTGCCACATTATTGTTGAAATTTGGTCTTTTCTTTTTCGTTTTTTTTTATCTGCGCGACTTATACTAATAAACTCAGATAAATTATCTCAAGCTGGCAACTCTACCTGCGTATTTACAGTCGCGGCATCGCTAAATGAATAAAACAGTGAGGAATCGACTCGCCGTAAATTCATTTGCCGAATATCAATTTGGCAACCGACGAGAAACGGACGAGAGCGACAAATAAAAATATAAAAGCATAATGTCCCAGTCAATATGCGAAATCTGGTATTGTTGACAGTGCCTACTTGCAAATGCTAATTTATTTATTTTTGCTTACTTGGACTCATAATCACCGTGATGATTACTTTAACACAAAATTTACATTATTCATAGTTATAATTTAGACTCGGTAAGCGTAGCGTTGGACGACCTCCAGCCAGATGGACCGATGGCTTAAAAAGGCGGCTGGTAGCGACTGGATGGCGAAAACGAGAGACCGTGCCCTATAGCGTACCCTGGGAGAAGCCTACGTCCGTTAAATTCTACGCCTAAACGTTACTAGTGAAACAATAAAAATATACAAAATACATTTTTTACAAGTACGCCAGCCAGTCAAAGTCGGTATAATTTTTAAATATATCAAACCATTGCACTTATTAATAGACCATAGGTATGATCCCAAAAATCCAAACTTTTTCATATTATCCGTAACATAATACAACATTAACGCATTACATAAAAAATACACAGCAGTGGCATGAAAGCGGTGAATGGCACTTGTGAAAAATGGACTCGCCTCTCTTCCTGCGAAGCAATCATTCAAACCGGCTGTTGTCTGCTTTCGCCTCTGCTCTGCTTCACCTAGGCGAAACATTTTTACCCGACAAAGCAAAAGTAAGTTAATATTGTATTTTTTTTATTAAAATATAATGTATCACACGTAATCATAGAGGTATAATACTACGAAAAAGAACATGCAGTATAATGTGATCGCTTAAATAGGTAGAATAGTAAATGGCACTTGTGAAAAATAGACTCTCACTTCTTTTTGTATGTTTTCGCCTCTGCTCTGCTTCACCTAGGCGAAGGATTTTTAACCGACAAAGCAAAAAAATAAGAAGAGTACTGTTATTTTTTTATTTAAATATGACACATAATAATACTGCTATACTGCTGCTGTAGTTTTTACTGGAGCATCATGGAGTACTGTATTTACCCTAGCTGAGAAAGGGATGGCTCGAGTATCGGATTGGTTGTCAAACAACTTCCTAACACTAAACATATCAAAAACAAATTATATATGTTTTGCTATTAGTAAAAAATCACAAGCAGATTTAAACCATTCTTTGAAAATCCATAGATGTTCTGGTGAAGACTATAGCTCGTGCCAATGTGAAGTATTGGAAAGAGTTAACTCTACCAAATACCTAGGGATAATTCTAGACCAGAGACTATCATGGAACTTGCAAATAGAATATACAAATGACCGCATAAGAAAATTGATTTGGATTTTTAAAACCCTTAGGCACATTACATCTATAAAACTACGTACACAAATCTACACTATTTAAGCACAATCTATTTTAAGTTATTGCATTTCAGAATGGGGTGGTGCAATAAAAACTAAAATGTTGGATGTTGAAAACGGGGCAACGCTGCTTACTAAAAGCTATGCTCAAAAAACCATACCGGTTTCCAACGAGTAACCTTTACGCGAGCTGTAACTTACTTACTGTAAGACAACTATATATATTGAATGCAATATTAAGACTACACAAAACGTTACCCTATAAACCGACTAATACTCTAAGAAGAAGGAAAAATAAACCTGCCTTAAGCCAAAACGTGAAAACTGTATTTGCTCAAAGACAATTTAATGCACAATCAGCTTACCTCTACAACAGACTACACGAAAAACTTGACCTATATGACCTAAATTTCCATGAGTGTAAAAAAGTTTTTTTTTTATTAATGATGGGTTTGCTCTTGACTCTAGTCTAGGTCATACTTAGTACAGAGACAGAGTCTAAGATGGAGCGAGCTCACCCAGAAAAAGCCTGTTAAGAGCTGTGTAAAAAAGCTTTGAAGAACTGGCTACTCACCACTAACTACTCAGATACCGAGAATCTGCTACAACGTATAACTTGATGTTATGATAATTACAACTACATAACTTCCATCTACAAACACCGACCTATCCATTCACACACTCAACACACACACACACACACACACACACACACACACACACACACACACACATGAATTAATTTTAAGTTCATTTTCTTGATTTTGATTTTGTTTTCTTTTTTTATATATATACATACACATGTTGTGTGCACCGTCTGCATTCAAAGAATGAAACAGGAAGAGCGGGAGCTCCTGGCACAGGCTATCTTTATGCTTACAAGGAGTTTCCAGCGACATATTGTTATTGTAAACTTTTTTGTTAAAGAAATAAACAATTTTATTATTATTATTACTGCCTCTTCATATGGCGAATAACAACATGCAGTTTGATCAAAAAGACATCACCTAGGCGAAGGATTTTTACCCGACAAAACAAACAAGTAAGCATAGTATTATTATATGTAATTAAAATTTATAACACATGAAGAGGTCATAAGAATACTGCCTCTTGATATAGCTAAAAAAAATGAGTATAGTTTGATCTCTTAAATAGGTAGATTACCTAGTAAATGCCATCTGTGAAAAATGAACGAGCCTATTTTTTTTTGCTTTGTCTGCGTTTGCTGCTACTTTTTCACCTAGGCGAAGATTTTTAGACAAAGCAAAAAAATAAGGACAGTATTTTCATTAATGTTTGTAACGACGCATTTATCACATTAAAACCCTACAAGGAATTGCAATCCTTGTGATCGGAGATATGCAGATTTGGGAACCATTAGTTTTTTGTTTAGAAAATGCACACCTGAAAGACTATTCATTATATTCTTGAGTCTACACGAATAGTACTTATGTTTGACTATCACTGCCAGCTACCTAAATAACAATAAAATAAAATAACACAGTCGGGTAAAATTTTTACACAAATGAAAACCCAAACTCTCCTAAGCGACAGATATTTAGCAATTTTTTCGGCAATGTCATCGGCAGCAACTCAGGTGTCGAGACACGTGGTGCGAAAAAAAACCAAATATTAATAGCGGACATTTTTTAAAGTCCTCGGCACACCAATCGCTTATTGTTGTCAATATTGGGTAAATGATTCCTGTGTGACGTTGCGTTCCTCCTGGCCTTTTGTCCACCATGGGCACAGAGCAAGGATTAATTCAGAGGGAACTGTAAGCAAGCAGAATGAAGCATGAATAACTCGTCGCAATCAGAAATGATATGACACGTAATAAAGACTCTCACACATAACTGCAAATTCACATCGCATCGCTAATATCTACGACGGATGTTATAAATCGCACATATTCGCAATTGGTCTCCTTTAACAGGCCTTCACTTAAACACGATACAATTTGCATAAATATAATGTTACTTAAATCAAGTATAAACGTGCTTATATAATCTGCACGTATTTACATACATAAGAATTTCATGTTGTTGTGTATTTAGTTACAGCCTTTCATTAAATACACATCATAACCAATGAATATATAATAGTACTAACATAACTAACGCACGCGCCTTAGTCGTGACGAGTTTTTAATGGGTTCATTTTGGTATTTGTTGCATTCTCCCTCAAAATTCCTTACTCTGAAGCGGTGGGTGGGGAGGCTACATGAACGCAGCTAAATTTCCTACTCTGTTGTGTTTGTTTATTAGCTATCTAATGGACAGGTTGCTGTGCTGAAAATTCTTTCAAATTTGATTAATTTAGATGACTCCGATATTTTCAGCAGCTTCAGCTATGACCTGAATAAATTGTAGTACAGAATAGGTTTGAAAGTAAATATTAAAGCTTCAAGTTTGTGGGTGACTTAAAAAGCGACTAAGGAATAATCACTCAGGGAATAGGCAGCAGCGTTCCCTGTTAATGAAATATGTTGCACTGCGCTCTAAATCCGCGAGCCAAGCGTGTTGAGAGTATGGCAAACACACCTCAATATAGAAAAGCCAATGTCCAGCTGTGGACTGTTGTAGCTGTTGATGTAGTTTGTTTTTAATGTAATCTTTGTAAATAGCTACAGTATCTATCGTAGCAGTTTGCGAGGTATAAGTGTAGGTAACTATGTATCATAAGCTAGCCACTTCGAGTTACTCATTTGACTGATAACATAGATAGAGGCATACAAGTATTGATAGAGCATAAATAAGATCATTGTTTGGATCAAGAGGCGTCGTTATCGAATAAAATGGAATCACACACACACACACACACATAGATATCACGCCTATTATCCCTTGCGGGGTAGGCAGAGCGTAAACGGCTGCAAAAATGGGATGGTGGGAAAAAAGTAGGTACATATACGGGGTGTAAGGGACGGTGTACCGAAAACTTTGCAGGCATGATCAGACCATAACACTGAACAATTTTTACTATGGAGGTCATAATACTAACAATTTTATATGATTAAATTTTTAAGTATTAATCTGACAATAATTGCGTAACAAACTATTATCTACATGACAAATTAATGTTTGCACACCTGTAAAAGGTAGATTTTGTAAGGGATTATTATAAATGTAACACCTGTATTTCATGTACCCAAAATCATTCGCAAATAAATTTTATTTGAATTTGAATTTGAATTTGAATATGTTCGGTAAACGAGAAATATATTTCGACCTCCCATACAAAATTCACGATCAGTTGACTAACTTTCTATGGAAACTCAAAAAATAAGAATCGTTGCCCAGCATAGGCTCCTTTGTAAAAGTTGTTCAGTTTCAGCGTCTGATCATACCTGCAAAGTTTTCGGTACACCGTCTCTTACACCCTGTATAAAAAAAAAAGTATTTTTTTAGTCAGTACGCAATCTATATGTCGCAGTATTATGGCAGAATTAGGATTTCGGCCGAAATCCTAGGATTATGGCCGAAATCCTAGATCTACTTAGGACGATGGTCGAATGAAGTCTACGATTTTACCATAATCCGGCTTTTGGACAAAATCCTAGGATTTCGGCCGAAATCTTAATTCTGCCATAATACTGCGACATATACAGGGATACTCATGATTATAAACAACTTTATCTACACTCGTCTCATAATGTTCGAATTATGAATTCGAAAACAGATGCATAATGACCTACTTTATGCATTTTGCCTATAAAAACCAGGGTTTACTATAAATGACAGAAGCGTAATGACTTAATGAGAAAACTCTTAATACGATAAAGTTGAGAAATGAAACGAAGTTTTATTGTCCAATACTCAAATCGCTATCTTCCGCCGCACCTGACAGTTGTTGTTGTACGGTAATTTTTCGGATGTTGTTCAGTTGATTTAATAGGTTTTTATTCTGTTGTTGTTGAGATGTTGTTCAGCAGGGCTAAGATGGCAAAATAGTCTTCGAGTCGCTTCGAGTTGTCAAAAAGTTACACAAAGGACTAAAATCTCATACAAACCATAGAGAATATTATCAACTGACTTTCAATTGAAGTTACAAATAGAGTGAATCTGACATTTCGAGTCTCCTATCTAAGCTTGGGCGACTCGATAGACTGAAGCGAGTCTTCTAGTTATCACAAAAAATAAAATGATAAAAGTCGAGGTAATCGTGACGTATAGTACTATTGATTTCAATGAAATGAAATTATGTTTATTGATATTGATATTAATATTAAAAATTGCCTATATTCAAAGAATTTATTGCGAGTGCTATTTATCAAATTATTGTAAATGTTTGAATAATTTATTTTTACTCTGTTGACGATGTTGTTAAAGCTGAATAAAGAATATGAATCTGAATCTTAAAAATTTATAAAGTTATATTTTATACAACTTTTTCCTTACTACTTATGAGGAGAGGAAGGCGCGTAAGGTGCAAAGAGGCAGAATTAGAGATATATGCGACCCATTTTCTATCCCGAATAGCGAATTTTAATCTCCTTAGACACCTTACGCGTTGATCTTGACCCGCATAATGGGGAAGGTATGCCAACGCATATTATAGTGAGTAATAACTCATAAGTACTTAGGCCTACTGCCAATATCATTACCTTTAAATCATCACTAACAGTGCAATTCGACACATGCGTCGCTTCCCGCTGTCTCTTTGTCACTATGTAAATATTCTTCGATCTTTCAAACTTCACAACCGATTTTAATGCCTTTTTATATATCGAGTCATTTAAGAGATAGGTTAATATCATTATTTATAATAAACTCTGTGAAAAAGTATTATTCTCACGGGAAAACGCTGGGCTTCTTTACAATAATTACTTCTTACTTGAATAATGAGACTGAGTTTTTATTTGTAGATACTGACCTCTGTCCAATTTCTTGCTAATGGAGGGTAACAGCGCCAGTTGGGGCAAGACCATGCCCTTTGTGCTGGCCAAACGACAATGGGCAAATTTCTTGACAAGATTGTTCAAGTGATCTATGCGAGGAATGTCAACATTTTAGTGTGGCTAAAGTATCTCATTATACTTCATGATATATCCCGTTGGATTGCAGTGTTTCCTTGCAAAACAATTTATCCTGTGTGTCTTTCTATATTCATAGTGTACGAAGTTTTATAGATAAAAAATATCTCAATTAGTTTGGTTATCTTATTTTCACGGTAATTTTGATTTAACTGCATACTGTTTTGAATGATGATGATGGTTTTAATAACTTACTATATTTTTAAACAAGGTACTAGAAAATAAATACACTCTTGAAAAAAGGACATAACATACACTGGGTTCAGCAGTTTACCATCCTTTTTTAAATTTACTTTCTACTTTTAACTTTTTTTCTGTTGGGAACTTTAATTACCTCGTTTTCGGAAAAATTATATCTGAATGATTATTTATCATAACAATTAAAAAGTTCCTTAAGATTATGAAAATTTTAAGTAATAAAAACTTAACTCAATTTATTGGTTGCAATATATTTGATATAATTATTGTATTATTTTACATTAAAGATATGCGTGTCTTTATTATTTTAACCAAAATGTTGCTTGATATCAAAAATATGCATGCATGTATTTATTTTAAAAAGGATACGATTCTTTATGCTGTAAAAAGCTCGTGTTTTTGTTATCAAAATTCATTCATAATTTTATATTCAATTACTTCCCTCAGACCTAGAACTATAAAATTTGGCAAGAACCTTCGTTTCGAAGTACCAGTTATAGAAAAAAAATACTAAATTTTGAACTGTTTAAATAATGTTTTATTTATTTAAATAACAATGAGGCTAGTAGTTTAAGTGGGGTATCATATAAAATGACTAAATGTGCATGTTTCGAACCCTCGGTGGTCGGAACCCAACTCGCACTTGGCCGGTTTTTTGTCGTTATGTTGTCTCAGTGTTGGAAAAAGGTCTTACCACGCTTCTTTACCCAAATTAGGAACATTACTATTATGTATGAATGTATGATATATAAAATGTATTTATAATAAGTATTTAATTGAATCATGGGTAGGTATTAAAAAACTTCTAGCGAAAAGAAATAATTTATTTTACACACAAACATTACACACATATTTTAGTTCGAAGATAATATTATATTTGACTGTCTAATATAGATGTATTTGACAAATATGTAGGACCTAAGAAATATATTGTATTAATATAACTTAATAATTTTAGCATGTCATTGTACAAAGTGAAATAATTTCCGGATAAACCCAGAATTTCTTTTTGGCTTTCATAATTAAATATTAGAAGGCTAACGGAGTAAAATATCTTTGAAAAACAAAGACAGAATAACTTTGTACGCGATCTCGGAGGCTGTAGATAGAAGGCAGCAAAACTTACTTATTAAACCCAAATTCAGAATAAAAGCTGCCATTTTAAATTTCTAAGACGAAAACATTACTTACAATTTCAATTATGAAGTAGAAGGGTGTCAATTAAACATATAAAACATAATCGTGTATCTTATAATATGGCATACACATATCACGCCTATAATCCCTTGCGGGGTAGGCAGAGCGTAAACGGACGCAAAAAACGGAAATTTACGCCACGACTGACAAATATTTGAGGGTCATTTGGAAAATTGTGTATCGCCATAGTGACAGGTTCTCAGCCCATCGCCCAAAATTGCAATACACACCGATGCACCAATTGCAATATACCGCGAGTCCCTTAGTCGCCTCTTACGACTCCCATGGGAAAGATATGGGGTGATACTATTCTAAGCCGGCATCACACGGCAAATAATATGACAAATAGGAAATATGAGATATTTGATTCAAAGTTAAAAGATATTAATAGAATTAGATATTAGAAATCTCGTAGCAGTTTCTTCAAGTTCACATTCAAGAAATACGAAATATTTATGTCTAAATATTTATTTTAGTATAGCGAATGAGGTGACTTTGTTCATTAAAAACTTTTTTTTACACAAAATGTCTACCAAAAACTGCTGATAGTACAATCAAGCTCAGCTCGGGTTATTTTAGTATCATTTTCACCTCACGGACGGGACACGCAAAGTTATTATACTATGAGATTGTTTCCAATTTGGTAAGATATATTTTTTAAATTTCTAGTCTGCTTTGGCTTAAATCACGAGGGCACGTTAAACTTATAGTTTCTGTATAAAAAATTTACAACTACCAAGCAGGTAATCTATATTATCTACGCTTTAGTATTCTTTTTGCTCTTACTTTGTATGTAGTACCTATCTAACTATAGATATTAGCTTCATACTTACTTATTCTAAGTTGTTATAATGCCCTACAGGCACGTAGGTAACCACTTAAATTTTAGGAAAACACAGTATTTGCGCATAAACGGCAAAAAGAAATGGGAATAAATAAAGTAAGTAGATGAGATAAAGATTAACATAAAGGAGTAGGTGAAAAAGAATTTTAAATATTATTTCACACCCCAACACATGAAACGTTACTTGCTTTGTATAAAATTTATTATTTATACCCGTTTATTTAACAGGAAATAGATGGCACAGATTGTTTTTAAAAATCAGTATGAAAATTTGAAGGTGAATGTTAGTTCCTAAACATATTACGTAGTTGACTTTGGGGCTAGATGGCGATGTGTGTTTTATCCCTATATTGATAGGATTTGTAGTTAATACACTTCGTAAATAGTTTTTTTTTTCTTAAACACGCCTCCATAGGCTAGGTGCTTACCCCTTTACTTTAGAATTCTTACATACATACATAAATCACGCCTATATCCCTTACGGGGTAGGCGGAATTCTTTCCTCTATAAGAAGGTATTTTATTAAAAACCGGTGGTCCAGAGTAAAGTACAAATACTAAACTGATTCTGTAATAAGCTTCAGTATCTGAACTTCGACTCGACCAGCGGAAGCGTCTTTAATAAAAGTAATAGTCACGGTCTAATACGCTGCAATGCAAGTCACGAAACCATTTCCCCCGCGCACCTGTAATTATGCTCATATACGCCAGTTGTGCGCTAATTTAAGACAATAGGTACATCCCTGTCTGAACAGGCAACGAATCCAAAAATCATCAGGGTATTCAGTCAGGAATAAGCTATTAACTTATTTTTCCATTTATTTTGTCCGTTAGCCATAAATGTTCTATTTTAACTGAAATGGTACATAAATAAATAAAACAATTGTAGAGCTTAAATTATTATTTATGACACGAGAGAGAGGCCGAATTTTAGCAGAGGCTTGCTGAAGCTGATGAATCATTAGGTATTCTTATCCTCATGTGATAAATATTCAATTACTTTATTGCGGATTACAACAAAATGAAATGGTGGCAGGGTATTCTGAAAAGACAAAAATAATGTTGTTATTTACGAACTGTTATTGTATATTTATGCACAAGAGTCTGACTCTCCATACTCCCACTATAAACTCTTATAAAACCATGGCTAATAAATAAATAACCGTAGCTGTAGGAGAAATATGTTTCATTGTTTTGATGGCATTGCATCACTGCACAAAAAAATCGCCAGTAAATATAATAGGAAGTATGAAACGCAGCACAGCAGATAAGCAGTACCTACCTTCCTTAGTCAGCTCATTAGCAAAGCAGATCCAACAACCACTGCTGATTGAATCACACAAAAAATCCATACTTGATAATAAGATCAAAGTTCCTAATAGTGCTATTAGTTACTTACATATTATTGAGCATTTACGTGATTTGAGATCACTTTGAGATATATTATTTTGTAAATCAATGGTATATGACCATTATATAACCACATATTGCAAAAATAATATATTTTTTTTCTTTGTTGTTGTTTTTATTGTTTACAATCATTTTCAAAGAGAATATAATAGAACTATAGAACTAGCGTTTTAAGAGTTGGGACTCCGAAGAAAAAAAATGAACGACGCAAAACGTCAAAACGCAGTTCCCAAATCATTGCCAATATGACAAAACAAGTCAAGTCTAGTATAGCCAATATAAAGAACACACGTAGTGGTGTAGCTACGCGACAGCCTGCAGTTTATCCATATCGACAACGTAGCTGCCGAAACGGCGCGGCAGCTCAAAATAATATTTTTATTCTAATAATAATTATGTTTCAGCAATTTAGCAGCAGGTAAGTTCCGACAACAACCGACTTTCCCGAAGACCCTAAGCCCGTCAAACTGAGCAACTTTCACTGAGGATCAAAAGTGATAGACAACATTAAAAAGTAGTACCTCCCATACAAAAATTAAGCTGACCGAATAATACTCGATGGACGGTAATTTTTTTAAATTTTTGACCTATGCTTCTTGGGTATAGTTGTTCAGTTTAGCCGGTGGAGCTTAGCGTTTTCGGGAAAGACGGTTTTTCGGAACCTCCCCGTATTTGAATATTATCGAAACAATTTTAACTCAATATTTCAATAACAATAAGTTGCCGAAACATAACTAATGGACTTTTTTCTAAGTAAAACAAGCTAAAGGATTTCAATAATTATTAATTTTGTAAAATTCTAAATAAATATAATAAAACAGTAACTCAACCAAGTCTGTACATTTGAATACTTAAAATTCCGTTCAAGTTATAGGTCTTAAAACAACACTAAAAAAATTACTGTTTCTATCTGTCTGTTTGTCCACGTTTCTAGCAAAACTACTAGACGAATTTTTACCAAATTTTGTATAACTGGTCAACGCTTAGAGGATACTTTTACTTCAGAAAAATCTCACACCCCATTCCCACAGGAAAAGAGAGCGACTGGTTTGGCGGAGTTCATACAAGCATGTTTAGCATTTAATCGTCTACAATTTTTAGTGTAGGTCCTATTTCTTCATCAAAAACTTTGACGTGACGCCGTGTGATGCCAGCTAAAACGCCGTGTGATGCCGTCTAAGAATAGCATCACCCCATTTCTTACCCATGGGTGTGGTAAGAGCCGACTAAGGGACTCGAGGGATGTGTATTGCAATTTTAGGCGATGGGCTGACAACCTGTCACTATAGTGATACACAGTTATCTGATTGACCCTCAAGCTTTTGTCAGACGTGGTGTTAATATCCGTTTTACGGCTGTTAGCGCTCTGCCTACCCCGTAAGGGATATAGGCGTGATTTATGTATGTATGTATGTATGAAAAACTTTGACCATATTTTCAATCATTGCACATAATTTCATTGTAGGGTAGATCGAAGATTTTTTGATGTACCATTCGTTCAGGGCTATATAGCGGTACATTTCTTCTTCACCTGAAACATATAATTAAATCTTATCAAAAAATAAATACATTTAATTGATTAAAAATTGTTTAAACACTTCCCGTGTTATGTATAAAATTTTGGAAAACCCGCATTTTTTTTCAACCGTGGCTATGATTTGAACCTGCGACTTTTTCCTTTACTAGTGGCGACGCCTCATCCGCTACCGCGGATCGTCCCCTGCCCGTGAACTTTGCAAGTGTATCTTATCCTACGCGGGCAGGGGATGAGCCGCGGTAGCGCAGATGGAAGAGGCTTTGCCAATAGTAAATTTCGACGTTTCATAGGGCCCAGAAGCGTTTACTCCAATATCCCCCCGCCCCGAAAAACATAGGTACTCTGACCCAGAACTCGGTTGTAAGGAAATGTTAGAAACATTCTCCATTAAAAATAAATTTGTGCCAAGTGACAACGCATGGTATCGATATCGATTATATATTATTTTTGGTCGTACTACATAACAGTGAAGTTACTGTTATGTAGTACGACCAAAGCAAAATAAACATATTAACTCAAATTAATGTTTATTGCTATAATAACGATGTTTATGAGTCATATTCTAGGCTTTATCATTATAATTATCTTTACTTACCTTTCTTTATCCAGAGGAAACTGAGCCATGAAATACCATTTCTGTCCATCCTTTCTTTCGGTTTCAAATTCACAAATTTCACACTTCCTATACTTCATTATTCCTTTGCTTTTGCCAAATACTATGGTTTTGTTACTTATTTAAAATTATTTGATAAGAAGCAAAGCAAAATAAACAGTATTAACTTAAAAACAATTTCTTTGTTTGATGATTGAACTGAGTCCACAGATCAAATGATGTTGACATTATTGCCAACAAAAGAGAAAGAAAACGGAAATAAGTGAAACAGATATAATAGCTGCCATGAAAGTTCTCCTGCGTTTCATACATTAAATTTTTTGTTCAAAGTTTCGATAGTATGATCATTTTGTCCATTGTATAACTTTTTCCTTCAATCCAAGCATTTGACAACGTAAGTAACGTCATTTTTAGTAGTGCTACCGATGATAGAAAACTTTCAATAGACTATCGATATCGATTATCTGAGTTTCAAAGTAGTACCTATTTCAGAGTAGTATAATATCACCCTCAATTCGGGATATAAATTCTCTTAACTTACCTTAAATTAATGCTGTCACTTTCAGACAAATAGGTTTAGAAAAGCATAGGAGATATCTAAGTCATAGATATCTCCTATCCTTCTCTAAACTAATTTAAGATAATAACTTAAGTTAAGAGTAATAATAATAACTTAAGTTAATTTAAGATAATAACTTAACTTAACTTAAATTTACTAAAATTTAAGTTAAGAGAATTTATATACAAATATATTTATTTCGCATCACATCTTAGGCACAACAATAAATAAATTCAGTACAAATATACAATATGAGCTGAAATGGGTGTAGGCACAGCACACTGCTGGTTTTAAGCTAACCCCTAGTCAAAAATGGGTGTTCTTCAATATTTCATTTCATAGAAAGTAAGTAAGGAAGAATAGTTTATTTCTAATATATCCCGAATTGAAGCCATTATTATTCTTAGTTAGCAGTGAATTTCAACAATTCAAATGCAGGAAAAAACTACAAGTAGTGCCAGGCGGAATTTGATCACCCATTTCTAGCTCTAGGTGTCCTTAAATCAATGAAGGCAAGTATCAGCAGTAGTAACGAACAGTACAGTTCTCAAATTCTTATTGAATGCAACGCCTTACATTTGGATCGCCTACAAAGCGTGGTATTATACTCGTAGTACGCCTCAATAAGAGAAGGTTCATGGTTTTATGGTTGTAGCTATTGATGACGATTGGATGGACTTGTTTCCACTGGCGATTTACTTTTGCAATACCCATTAGTTCGCGCCACGAAAGAGGTCACTCAGACGCAGCATTGTCATTCAAATTCTAAAACCACACGGCATGCACCGCGTGAAAGAAATGTAATACAAAAATAACTAATAATTGATTAAATAAATAAAAGTATTATCTCAAATCTCAAATAATGCAGGAACCTGCGACTTTCGAAATCAGTCCTACCGACGCCTCTATCGATTTGCCGTGTAATGCCGGTTTAGAATCTTCTTCTTCTCGGTCGATGCCTCATTCCTAAGGCACGTCCCTTAGGAACGACCGAGCAGTAACCATGGGGAGTTACTGCTCCGCCAAACTCCTCCAGGCTCCGCGGTTTAGAATAGCATCATCCTATTTCTTTTTGCGGGTATCGTAAGAGGCAGCTGATAGACTCTAGGGTTTTATGTGTATTACATTTTTAGGCGATAGGCTGACAACCTGTCACTATTGTGATACACGATTTTTCTAAAACGGACCTTACATATTTGTGAGACGTGGCGATAGCGATCGTATTTTACGGCCGATAACGCTCTGCCTACCCCGCAAGGAATAAAGCCGCGATATGTGTACCTATATATTCAGGTTATCGATAGTAAATTTTTGTTCAGCTAGGCAACCCTATGAATAACTTTTTGGCAAGTGTCAAATGGTATTTTATTTAAATAGATTATATGGCTTTTAGGATTAGGAACAATGAGGTCGAATTCGGTACGTAAATATTACGTGATAATAAATCACAGTTTTTTGTAGATGATGATGACTATAATAGTAAAATTACAAAGAAAAGGAATAAATAAGTCAAAATCACAGTGTAACGTTACTTCCATTTAAGTGATTTCTTCAAACTTATTACACAATAAGCAAATTTGAAAAAACTACAGTTTTTGAGTGGGTGAAAACCTCCGATGAAAATCTTCATGGTCTTGATAGTGATAATCGTCTACGGCAAAATGTCCAGTTTGTAACGCGAAGACTCAATCGAAGACTAGAAGTCGCGCCGTAATGTCAAGTCGTATAGAACTTTTGTAGAGTCGTGCTGCCATCTTAGCCCTGCAGATGTTGTTCAGTTGTTGTTCAGATGTTGATTAGTTGTTGTTCAGATGTTATTCTGATGTTGTTTACTTGTTGTTCAGTTGTTGTTCAGTGTTGTTCAGTTGTTGTTCAGTTGTTTAGTTACGACATCTAAACAACTGTAAGTAAAGAATCTTCAAAAATTCATATCAAGCCATATTACGTTCTCGTATTGAATTTGACCATGTATCGGGCCTTGCAATCGCCGGTGCGGACGTTTGGAAAAGTGTTCAACTGAGTAAATTTTTTAGAGTGTAGATAAAATAGTGTATGCAACAACAGACACTCGCATTCTAATGACCCCCATTATATGACAGTTGCATAAACTACTATTTGCTATGGAGAAATAAGCGAAATCACGAAAAAAAAGACATACAAAATAACGAAACCCACTCTAAAATGTACCTATGAAAACCTTTTTTTGTCGGTTTTCGCTGATGGCCCCATACTACAAGTAGTTCATTATCACGAATAGAATCACCCTGCAAGTTTACGTTCCTCCTGACAATCTAATAGTAAAAAATGCACTGTAAAATAATAGTTAAATAATACGTATATGACGTGTTATCCTACACATCCATACAAAGACACATTACGGCTTTATCCTTTCCGGGTATGCAGAGCGTTAACCGTAAAATACGGACGCTATCGCCACGTCTGACAAATATTTGAGGACCGTTTCAAAAAATCGTGACAGGTTGTCAGACTGTTGCCTAAAATTGTAATACACATGAAACACTCGAGTCCCTTAGTCGCCTCTAACGACACCCGCAGGATAGAAATGGGGTAATGCTATTCAAAGCCGGCATCACACGGCGTAATACGTACGTGTAGATTATTATCTTATCCTAACATTTTATATACCTAGTTTGAGAGGATTTGTCGTATGAAATGGGATGCTCGCAAGACTAACTTATAACAAACTCACCCGTTTCCGGCCTGGAGAGTTTGGTACACGAAACTAGCATTAAAACAAGTCTCAACTAGACTGTAGGTGCGTATTCTAGCCAGACCATAACATTTCAACTTATTCTTACCTGCTTGATTTTGCTAAAAGTCGTAAGGGAAATTTTATAAGCATTATTTGTAAAGCTGTTACCCGCGCGGCGTTGCCCGCATAAGTGGTGATAAAAACTATTCTGTGTGTTAATCCCTGTTACCTTCTATATGTGTGCCAAAGAAGAAGGCTCAAAATTACCCCACGTCCTATAACAATGTGACGTATCTCAAAAAAAAGGAAAATATGCATATAAAAATATGTCATACTCAAAAACTTATATTTTTCACACCTACATAAAAAAAAAATTGCAATGAAAATTACTTCATGGGCAACTGTAAAAATACGTTTTTACGAGTATTTAGAATCGATTAAAAAAATATATCATCATCATCATCATATTGTGTGGGACACCGACCCGACGACCCGATGAACCCTGGTGTCAGAGTTTTTCAACCGTCTAGTTTTTCAACTAGGCTCTGACATGGTTGATAACGAACGCTATCTAACTATTTATAGACAGCGACTGGAACCGACGGCTTAACGTGCCCTCCGAAGCACGGAATCTTCGTACTTACGGACAATCAGGAGATTCAGACCTGCAATGTCCTAACCGGACTGGGGACCATACCCAAAGTTATAAATTGACAAATATCAACTTTTGTCCCCACCGGGAATCGAATCTGGGACCTCGGCGCAGAAAGCAGATACAATAGCCACTGCACCAAACCGGTCGTAAAAAATTATAAAAAGATTAAATAAACATAAATAAATGACATACAATTCACGCAAAACATTTATTTATTTATTCATTTTCTAAATCTCTTATTAAAACATTGTTCAAGAAACCTGCCGGGTGGACCTCTCTCTCTCTCTCAATCGAGGATCGAGATACAACTCATTATTCACTTGAATTTTTATCTCCTGTAATAATGTAAGTGAATCAACCTATGTCGATCACTGCTGACAATCACTTTGGGTATGGTCCCCAGTCTGGTTAGGACATTGCAGGCCTGAATCATCTGATTGTCCGAAAGTACGATGATTCCGTGCTTCGGAGGGCACGTTAAGCCGTCGGTCCCAGTCGCTGTCTATAAATAGTTAGATAGCGTTCATTATCAACCATGTCAGAGCCTAGTTGAAAAACTAGACGGTTGAAAAACTCCGACACCAGGGTTCATCGGGTCGTCGGGTCGGTGTCCCACACAATATGATGATGATGATGATATATTTTTTTAATCGATTCATAAATACTCGTAAAAACGTATTTTTACAGTTGCCCCTGATGTAATTTTCATTGCATTTTTTTTTTACGTTGGTGTGAAAAATATAAGTTTTTGAGTATGACATATTTTTATATGCATTTTTTCCTTTTTTTTGAGATACGTCACATTGTTATAGGACGTGGGGTAATTTTGTATGAAAAGTGCGCCGTCTTCTTTAATTTCAATCGGTTCAGTAGTTTTTACGTGAAGAAGTATCAAACAAACATACAAACTTTCGCATTTATAATATTAGTAGGATTCAGATCATTCTAGGGATCGATTTTTAGGATCTTCGATTTTCTGATGATTGAAATAGTCTACAGCTTAATCATTTCTTTCTTTCATTAATTACTTTATTCGATATCATAACTTTTCTTCCGGTTTTTCTGGCCGTGTGATGCCGGCTTAGAATAGCATTAGCCTATTTCTTTCCCGTGGGTTATATATAGTAAGAGGTGACTAAGGAGCTCGAGAATTTCATGACGTGTATTACAATTATAGGCGGCAGGCCGAAAACCTGTCATTATAGTGATACACTACTTTTCTGAAACGGCTCTCAAATATTTGTCTTACGTGGCGATAGCACCCGTATCTTACATCCGTTAACGCTCTGCCTATCCCGAATGCGATAAAGATGTGATTTATGTGTATAAATGTATGTATAATTTTTCTACCTGATTTGAGATAAGCTTCTAAAGCATTGAGGTATAAGAGTAAATGTGAAATCGAGAAGGGTGGTAAGAAGTTGACGGACAAACTTATAACAAACTCATCGTCGTCCGGCTCTGGGTTGCCAACTCCAACAAGAAACTAGCGTTAAAATAAGTTGTCGCCAGACAGTTGGCAACTCTGGAGACGACGGTCAGCGACGATTTTTGTTTTCACTTCTTGATGGCTCAAGTTTGAAGAGGGTGGTATACTTTTATTATTCGATTTACTTTCCTACATAACATAGCGTAAACATCTAGATCCAAACATAAGTTGGACTTACTTAAATCACTGAAGTTTGTTCGTATCTCTACAAAAACTGACTTATGTCTTAGGAGCAAAATTTTAATTTACAATTAAACTTTTAGCGCTTCTTATTATGTGTATTGTAGTATCAAAATATGTGGTATCCAAAACGAGGCAAAGCATTTCGCTTATCAACTCAAACAGAAATTAGCTTCACGCTTCAGCTACCCTGAATTTGGGGTGAAACGAACGAAACGTCAAAAACAAAGCGCGCGCCAGCCAAAAACTCGTCGTCTTGTTCAACAAAAAAATGGGCTTATCTCACACACGCAATTTGCGCCGGCAATTCTAGCCGCTTCCTCTCATTACCCCGCCGTGATATATTTGCGTGTTTATTACTGCAATTACTTAGAGTAAATCTCACGTCCTTCCTCCCCCCTCAACCCTCCGAGGGTCGCGCCCTCCGGCCCCCTCCTTCCGGCTGGCCCGGCCCTTAAGTCTTATGTACCTCGTAAGTTTCTTCGGACTCTCTAGCCGGATTCAAATTGGGGCGAATTTAGTAGCAATTAATTACGAACGGAAACGTTCCAGTAGAGGTTCGAGTTCGACCCGCGGCGACGCTGTTAATAAATTATGAGTAAATTTGAGATTTAGTAGTTTGCGGCTGACTTTTAGTGCTAGCGTTACCGGAACGGAATATTGCCACGTAATTATAATACTTTATTAGGTAATTTCTACCTTGACCACCGCTGGCCGTAAATTAGTTTTAGAAATTAAATTTTCGTTCAGACTCAATATTATAATTAAACTTTTCCTGCTTAGCTTTTAGAAGTTACTTGATGCTTCCATTTTTTAATTATAAAATAAGTAGTTACTAAATGTTAATATATATTTCCATAATATCTCGCACACCGCGCGTACATAACGTCAGTGCAATATTAAATTGGCACATAGCGCTATATAAGGCGGCAGTACCCTCGCAGTCGACTTCGCTGTAATTAATTAACGAGCTTAGTTTAAAAGCAGGGCCGTAAGACCCCCCACCCGGCGGGGGGGGCGGGCATTCTTAAGGAAGGGGGGTCCATGAAGAAATTCGGGGAAAGTTTATCATATTTAGGCGCAAAATGGCGAATCCAGCGCTCCGCCGGCGAGAGATTAATATCTGGCTTTAACTCGTGCGATGAATTTTGTTGTGAATAATGCTGATGTAACTTGGCGATTTAAGTGCGTTTGAGGTCGTGAATATTGTGGCGGGATAACGCGGGGTTTTAGCGTAATGTTATGAAATGACGATAATTGTTACTGCTTTAGTATTGAGGTTAGGATTACTCTACATTTTGAAGAATTGTACTAGCACCAGAACCTAGGCTACGGTGGTTGAGGCGTTCAAAACAGCTAGGTATCGAATTTGAATTTTTGGTAATAAAATAAAGAAAGCTTACTTATTTTTAGATGATATGAGATAGCTTCATGATTTGAACAATATACAGGGTGTAAATAAATTTAAGGGATGAACCAGCCCATGACACTGAAAAGCTTTCTTCAAGGAAAATATACCAATATATGAAAAAATAGTAAGACTTCACATACAACTAGACTTGGTCTGCTGCTACATTTTGTATGGGAGGTAATTTTATTTTAATCATATTTCGACCTGTGTTTTTTGGGAAAAGTTTTTCAGTTTCATGAGCTGGTTTATTTCTTGTTAGGAACGCAGTACTTTTTCTTACACCCTGTATTTAAGTATGGGAGATATGACGCGTCCACGTCATGCTTGTCAAATTTTTCAACTGTCAAAGTCGCAAAGTTATCTCTCACTCTCACTTTTTCAAAAGACGAAAATAAATCACACGAAAGTGTATACGTATAACGTGTATATAGTTCAGATTCCCACGATGTCGTCAACGTAAAACACCGTCGTTCGTGCAGGCTGCAGGCGCGCGGCGAAACACGTGTCCCAGCCATGTAACTTTCATGTACCGCTGAAACGCCTAACACGAATATCGCCACCGACATCACGTAAGGGTGAACTACGTTTTACGTCATAGCTACATGATTATTAGTCTCTTCGAATTTCGTAATAGAGTTTATAATATGTTATCTCAAAAATCTTTGGTGGTTAAATGACAGACCGTTTGGAATAAAATACATGTTCTTTCCTTTGAATATAATTGATTTATTGAGAAACACACAGTTACTTAGTAACTTACATAGTTTATTAAATGTAATAAAAAAATATCAATGTTGTTAATTGTTAAAATAATATATAAAAGAGCGACACGCCTCCCTAGAAGAATCCATCTGTAATCCTGTATCTACATATTCAACAGTTTACATAATGATTGTTGTACCTAATGTACCTACTGAACTTTAGCAAATGTACAGATATAAAAGTTAGCGAGAACATAGTAATTTCTGCAGGAGCCTACTACGCCACGCCGTAGCAGCTACGAGCAACGTCGCGTAGTCGCGTAGCTGTGCCGCGGGCTACGGCTAAAATATGAAATATCTGAGAAAATTACGCCCCGCGCCCCGGGCCGCGTAGGCTTCGCGTTATTTTATTTTTCGCTCTCTTGAACGCAAATCGCGTTGTGTTTATTTTATTTTTATTTTCCAACTGGTTCACGACTTGTTGGGTTTTGTTTTTACGTGTACGTACACGGGGTACGCTTGCCGAATTTAAAATGTTTTGGAATAGACATACCCATTAATTCTGTTGTGCGTGCATAATTTTTAGCTGTGAAGTTTTATTTGATTTTTGGCAGGCGTGTGTATTAAAGCAAATAAAGTTGCAAATTAAGTATTAGGGAATTATGCCTTAGTCGCAGTTTGCGCCCGTTAATATTGCTACGTAGACCGTAATGAAATTTGACTTAATAGACGGTGCACTTAGTTTCTGCCTATTTTACAGTAAACGGGGACTTATTTTTACCATTTTGATGATATATTATGATTTCTTATTTGAACTTTTATACCATGATGATGAAACTCTCTTAAAATGTGTACTTACCTAAAACTAAAATATTTACCAATTGTTTGTAAGAATAACTTGAGTTCTACTTAGATAGGTATTCTTCTTCTTCTTTTCGTGTAGTAAAATTTTTCAGGACCCCGAATCGACGAACGACCTGATGAACCCTAGTGTTAGAATTTTCAACCGCTTACTAAGTACTAGTAGGCCTCTGACATGGTTTTGTAACGATCGCCGTTTAAGTAATCATAGACAGCAACCGGAACCGACGGCTTAACGTGCTCTCTAAAGTCAATCAAGTGGTTTGGCCTGCAATGTCATAACAAGACTGAGAACATATTCACAAAGTGATAATATCAATTTTGTGAGTGCCCCACCGGGAATCGAACCCGGCATTGCGCCGCAGGCAGTTGCTCTACCACTGCGTCACATCAGCCGCTCTCTCCCTCTTTTTTGTGTGGGACACCGAGTCGTCCGCTGTTGAATACTTATTTAATATAGGTACTTAGACATTCACATTTACCTAAATCTAATAGAAAACAAAATAAACAGTAATTGACGTAAATGCGAATAAGTACAACAATTGGTTGTCCGAACTCTATGTCATTGCCCCTATATATGCCCTCTAAAATGTTTGCCATTATACCAAGAACAATTACCCATTAAATGTATCAGCATTTACTGGTTTTTCATATTATTATCATATATTAACAAGTATAATTTGGTCCTTTAGTAAGTTATTAGAGCGGTTGTCTATCGTACCAACTACCTGAATGCGTAGGCGAGAAAACTTGTACTTTGTACTGATTCCATACACTTATGAACTGTTTATTACGAGCTAAATAAAGAATAGAGTTGTTACGTTTTATGATTAACATAGTATTTAGATTATGAAAATAGAATTTTACATTTACATACACATACACATATCACGCCCATTATCCCTTGCGGGGTAGGCAGAGCGTAAACGGCCGCAAAAAACGACCATTTTCACCACGTCTGACAAATATTTGAGGGTAATTCGGAAAATTGTGTATCGCCATAGTGACAGGTTGTCAGCACATCGCCTAAAATTGCAATACACACCCTCGAGTCCCTTAGTCGCCTCTTACGACTCCCACGGGAAAGAAATGGGATGATGCTATTCGAAGCTGGCATCACACGGCAACAATAGAATTTGGTATTTTTAAATTCGGAAATATTTATTTATTTAAAATAAAATGTATACATAGTGTCCTTCTCCTTCAAATTTTAAAGTCAAACTATTGTCTGCGGAATGGCTTCAACTACTCCTTTTCTAGGGAAAAGTTTGGTGCATAGTGTCCAAGTATATAATATAATTCTAGAGACAATAGAAAATCTTCGATTGCTAAGATTCCACGTCAACCTAAAAGAATCGTCGCCGTTTCCAGAACGCGCAGATCCAAAATAAATAAATCTTCTTATATCAAAATTATGAAATTCCTTATTGCGATTGTCGATTCCCGTCAGAATATCCACAAAATCTCGGCTCGTCGAGAATCCGTGCCGTCTCGCTGCGTATCCGCTGCGTGCCGGCGGACCGGATGCGGCACGCAGGAAACCTATTACGCCCAAATGAATCCCCGCCGTTTCCGGACCGCGACGGTTCCGGCCCCGCACCACACCTCGGGCTTAAGGATCAGGGCTGCCAGGAGATTAGGAAAATAATCATTAAAAAAATATTGGGAGTATTATTATGAATAGAAAAGCAAAGTACCTACCTAGGTACTGTTGATAAATCAATAAATACACACACACATTGTCACAATTATCACGCCTATAATCCCTTGCGGGGTAGACAGAGCGTAAACGGCCGCAAAAAGCGGTCATTTGCGCCACGTTTGCGCAAACATTTGAGGGTCATTCGGGAAATTGTGTACCGCCATAGTAATACAGAACCTTGATTCCCTTAGTCGCCTCTTACGACACCCACGGGAAAGAAATGGGGTGATGCTATTCTAAGCCAGCTTAAATAATGATAGATAATGGCGGCGAACCTAACCCTCGAAGTGTCTTACGCCTTATTTTCATCGACAAATCGCAGTGTTCACAATCTACCTGAATTGCTTTCAAGGCATGTTGTTTGCCGTACGGATTTTAAAATTTTCTAAAGATGAATAAAAATATGAAGCATTTTAAGTCTGTCAAATGACATGATCTCTGTTACTCTCTTTCGCTTATACTTTCTGAATGCAGCAAGTTCTAATTGTTACTAGAAAAATTGATACAAATAAGTGCTGAGCTATATCAACAAGAATATTCTGATGTGACAACCCTGAAGAGATCTCGGACTTGACGAAGCGGAATTTTAATGAAACTTCAAGATATTATTTTCTCGTCTTTTGTTGTCCACACACTGTCTGCGTCACATAATTATTGCTATTACACTGTTTTTTACATGACTCATATTTCCTATGTACAAAGTGGCTATTTATGTACGGATTACGGAATAGATTATTGCTCAGATATACCACCAATAGGTATTTCATATAGGTGCTACGATAGGTGCAAATTAAGCGGAAAATAATATTTACTTAACTACTTATGAAATCTGCCTTTCCTTACAATTGTCTGTTATACCTTAAGATTAAACAATATTGTAAACCAGAGACAACGAAACAATCATAAAAAAACTAGACGGATAACATTATTGCATACGTGAGGTAGGGACAAACTATACTTACTTCTAATTCTGAGCTGTGTCGCTGATATGCAAAGTAGTTTATTTTGTCCTGAACTCTGCTAAAATTGGTTCAGTTGTATGTCGATAAGATGTCAGTTTGACGGTTTTCTAAGTAGGTAGTATTCTGCTAACAGTTGGTAGTACAGAAAATCACAGTGGCAATACAATGATAGTTGAGTGTAGCTGGTATTATAATGGTAAATAATATAAGAGATTCGGGACCTGGGCGCCAAACTTCTTAAGAATTTGTTCTAAATCCCACACTGGATTGGATGGAGTACCTACATAACGCAGATTTCCTCAACCTTCGCTTTCACTCCGTTATCACGCGGGGCATGCCGTAACTTACGGCAGTATTTATCACTCCGACACTGCGAGTATTTATCACGTAGTGTGTATATGCCACCTGATAACATGTTCGCTGCTAGCTGCTACACTTCCGCGAGGGAAGAAAGGATTGCCGATCGGGAAATAGTTGGATACTAGATGCCGTAACGTAAGTACATTTTCTAGGCCTTTCAAAGGCTTGAGTGAATAGGAATTATCTAGATCAACACGCTCTTATATGTCCTGAATATCACTGACTATCAGTAGAGTTTTTGTGTCAGTTATTAACAAATTTTGTTTCTCTTCCTGTTGTCATTCTACGTCTTGTCTTGTCTTGTCTTGTCAAGCCCACACCATCCCACTGCTGGGCAAGGGCCTCCCTCTTCTCCTTCCATCCATCTCTATTTTGGGCTTCCGCATGCCAGTTTCGTGAGAAATTGTCCAACTCGTCGCGCCATCTACGACGGGGTCTGCCGCGTCAACAATTTTATTTAAAAATGCTAGTTGGTGAGAAAAATCACAAAATAGCTATTGTCGAGAACCCACCCACAGGGCTTAGCCAGATCCAAAGTTCCCGAATTCGCCAAATTCTATTCCGAGCAAATATTTAGGTCTCGGAATTCGCACACTTCCAGTGGGGCTATGCCCCGCTCTCACCTTTCGGGCGGGGTGTGACGTGGCCATAAATTACGTAAAACAAGCAGATGTCGGGGGGCAGCACCCCCCGCCCCCCCTGCCCCGGTAATGGCAGCATTAGCAGCACTAAATGGCTGGCCGGTGACGTTACACATAAATTCCCGTCAAATTTAGGACGACGGTGGGATGCGGTTGCTTGGTGACTGACTTATGCTTGATTTAGGATGTTCAGGGTCGTCTGGATACAGGCCTACTTGATGCAGACTGACTAAATTAGAACATAAATAATTGTTTGCATAATCTAACAAATGATGCATTCACGCTACGCATAACCAGTAATCGTTATTCATATTTCTCAACACTCAACGAAACAAGCTGTCGAAACACATTTAGATCCACTCCCGAGAGACTCGAATGCATGATGCTAAAATAAATAAACAATCCTAAAAAGATAATAAATCAATAGACACGAGAGTCCGTGAGAAAACTATATCCCGCTCGCGCTCCCCTAAAACAAAGTTACCCCCGCTCCATGGGGCACTAAAAATTCCTCGTAATTGAATGAATCAATTCTATCGCCATTAAATCGAGTTACCGAGCATATTGGGTGAGCAAATTTTTTTAGCTAATAACCCCTCTAGTTGCGTTCATCCGCTCATCCCCTACCTTCTACGTGATATACGAGGCTACTCACAAAAGAAAGGTACGCAATCGCAAGAAACTTTCGCCGAACAGATTCGAATTAAATTCCGAGCCTAAATTCCATTATAACCTCGCGGTTCAAGTTAATAACAAATCTGACACAAAGGCATGCTCAAATCACATTCAACTTTATGAAGTTACAGTGACAGTTCAACTCCGAGCTACTCTGGAAACTCGAATAAATATTTAATCCGAGTAAAGAAACCGTCAACGGCACGTCTCGGAACTTGTACAGTCTACTGAGGGAGGAACTTGCAAACTCAACGCGACAACTAACGTAAATTAATACCTGACATAAATTTGCCATAACGCCGCCAAGTTTGCGGCTGTAGGCTGGCTCAAGACAGTCGTACAAACGACGAACAAATCACGAGGCCGGTATAGAGATGCACCATCAATGTCATAACAGGTTACTTCATTGGAGTCATCATAATACTTATATGAGAAAACAACTGGCATCTAAAATCGTCCACTTTATAAACGTCTTTATTTGGAAATGTCTGGCATATTGTATATTTTTCAGTTTCCAATAGAATTTATATTTTTCAAACACTGCATGGACTTGGTTTACAAATATAACACGAGTTCCGAAAAACCCATCAAGAAATCACATCCACTAAACAATACCAGCTAAATGAGTTCAATATTGTCAAAGAAATACTTACATAAACTCAAACACAAAAGCTTTTTAACTTACATCATTATGTTACATCAGTTTGAAGGCTGTAATGAGCGCATCTTTTGAATACCAATAATTCGCCGAATAAGTAGCAACCGAAATACTAGTTACCTTTTACCCCATCAAGTTCTACTTACTCCGGATGCGTATTGTCGTAATGGCGGGCGAGGCGACCCTCCGCGTGATCTTATCAATTTGCAGGACACGGCGATACCGCCTGCTTGTGTACAAGTACCTACGAGTACAGCTGCAGGGAACATCTCAGATTCCCGTGATAATGTGTGTTTCGGGGGCGGCCAAGTGCTTTCCTGTTCTCGTCGAGATTTGATTGTGTTTTTCTTTATTTTATTCGGCATAAAAGATTTCTGGATCTGTTAAACAAAAATGTTTTCGTTTACAAGCAGTTACTTCATGTAAAAAGTACAGTAAGCTTATTTTCCGTGTTTAAATAAACCAGAAAATCCTCAGACTCTACATTTACGAAAAATTGGCCGCCATTATTCTAAGTAAAAAATTCAGTCCGTGTTCGTGGACTAAACGAAACCCTTTTACGGAGACATAGCATTAGCACCCGGCCGAGTTGGTAGTTGGCTCACGTAGCCCCGGAGTGGCCCGGGCGGCCAATCACTCGCGCTAAACTAATAAATCGGAAGGAAGCACCCGCGCATACGGATTGCAGCTGTTGCATATGAATTGGAGACAAAATTGACCGTGTACGTGCGGGGCGTGCGAGCTCCTGTAAGACGTATTGTTCTCAAAGACGTGATTTGACCTCAAGAGAGTAGCGAAAGGCTGAAGGACTGGCTTTACGGCTGCTTGGTAGTAATTTTTTAGCACTAATGATTTTGTTTTGATGTAAACTATACACGATCTTCTAATTTAACAAATTTATCAAGTGACCATAAACGATTCTTTTTTAATGTTGTCTTCATAGGTTGAAGAGCAGAAGCTTCTTCTTCTTCGTGTGGGACACCGACCCGTCCAACGACCCGATGAACCCTGGTGTCACAGTTTTTCAACCGCCTACTACTAGTGTGTTGCCGTGTGTTGCCGGCTGAGAATAGCATCACCCCATATCTTGCCCGTGGGAGTCGTAAGAGGCGACTTAGGGACTTGAGGGTGTGTATTGCAATTTTAGGCGATGGGCTGACAACCTGTCACTATAGCGATACACAATTTTCCAAATAACCCTCAAATATTTGTCAGACGTGGCGTAAATGTCCGTTTTATGCGGCTGTTTACGCTCTGCCTACCCCGCAAGGGATTTTAGGCGTGATATATGTATGTATGTATGTACTACTAGTAGTACAGAAGCTAGTAGAGTTTTATGGTAGTTGAAACAAAAATAAAATTGTACGATGAACCGTTCCAAAAACGGTTATAACAGGAACAAGCTTAATCCCCACGGAACCACTTTCGCAGCAAGGAGATACGAAACAGAAACACCTGAAAATATTATCACTTCAATTCGTCGCAGCTAGCCATCCATCGTGCGAGTGGAGTCAATTTATCACCGGGGGAAAAGAAAAATGAAAACTAGGGTCCATTAAAAATAGTCGCAAATAGTCGCATGACCCATAAAATGGAGGGCCACGTGAAAAGGAACTGGCGGGAAAAAATAGTCGCCACCTCGTCAGCGACGGCGAGGGCCAAAAAAGAAAAACCAATTTGCCCGCATGAAAAGGTTCGAACCAGAGACGGAGTTGGTCGACTGGTTTTAATAAGATTTTCGCGTTCAGTTTATTAGGTGCCAACTTTCTGAGTTTGCGGAAATGTTTTGATTAGTTCCATCGAGAACTAGTTAGCTGTTTATGTAATGTACTTGTTTAAAATGTTGGTCGTTAAAATCTTATAGTACTTTGTACCTACTAACAAATTAAAATACATTACAAAAAGCTTATATTGCACCAAGCAAAAGAACATACAGGTAAAGTACATAAATAGCTTAAAATTATTAAAAGCATTAGTTTACGGTAAGGCGGCCTTATTGCTATTAGGCAATCTGTTCCATTATATAAATTCCTACGTAGGACTTTTTTAACTATATAGTTCTTTTTTGTTTTATTTAATATCCAAGTACTATCAGACGTTAAAATTATGTGTATTCTTTAGATAATAGGGTATATTCTTATTTATGTAGGGTATGGAATAATAAACGTCGCCTCAGTGCTTTTTGTTCTATTGACCATCCAGAGCAATTTCCGCACCTAGCCAGATTCTTTTGATTAAAGTGAACTGGTCGTTGTTGATCTTGTGTGATCAACCTCCTTAAATCGACAGCGATGGGTTTACTATAATCAAAAGAAATTCGCTAGGTGCGAGAAGTGCTAGATGTTCGATAGAACAAATAAGCACTAAGGCGACAAAAAAGATTGGATGGAAAAACTGAGGTAAACAAAAGTTTTCCTAAATCCCTCCCTGCAACAATCCAATCGTACCAGTGCCGTATCCACTCATTTGATATTTTCACTCGTCGGAGAACAAATTACAAAATGTCAGTTCAGCGCGACGCCAGCCAGTACTAGCTATTTATTTCTCTGTCACCTGTCATTCCACCTTAGTGGGCTTATGGAAATACCATTCACCGCATTCATGGCAAGTTTCCCTATTAACGACCCCGATGAAAGCTTCTACGATTGTATTAAAATTCAAGATTGCCAATAAGCGGCTTTTTACGTTCCCTCGAACGGAAAACGATTTTCGGTTTGATTGAGTCCGTAATCGCTTTTGTATTTGAATAACATAGCTTCGTGACACGTTTTGAATACGTTATTAAATAAGTATCCGTAATAATTTGCGCCAAACATTTCATATTTTATTTTACAGATGTTTCAATAGGAAATATTAATAAAGAGAGAATGTGTCCACAATAAATTTGCGCCGAAAAATAATATCCACGCAACGGGGCTGTAGATAGCTACTTGTATCATAAATATGTATTTTAGAATAGAGAAGCCTCCCCTCGGTTGCCGGGGCAACCGCGGCGTCTGCCGATCGTTAAAATAAAACGCTACGTTTTAATAAACGATATAACTCGCAGCGAATCAATGTTAATACCGCCAACATCGTAAACAAAGGCTGAAACTTTACAGCAGACAGAAAACGATGTTTTTTTCGTGTTTATTATTCTGACCTGACAGTGTTAAAAATGGTTATACCTAGGCTACCCTTTGATTTCTCCTCCACCCAAAGGTTATCTGGCTTTCAGCGATAAGGCCGCCTTTGCGAATGTTTAGTTTAAATTTTTCTGTTATGTATTTGTGTTTTGAATGTGCAATAAAGTGTTTTTACTTTAACGTACTTACTAGGTACGTGTGTTGCCGGCTGAGAATTTGCCGTGTGTTGCCGGCTGAGAATTTGCCGTGTGTTGCCGGCTGAGAATAGCATCACCCCATTTCTTGCCCGTGGGAGTCGTAAGAGGCGACTTAGGGACTTGAGGGTGTGTATTGCAATTTTAGGCGATGGGCTGACAACCTGTCACTATAGCGATACACAATTTTCCGAATAACCCTCAAATATTTGTCAGACGTGGCGTAAATGTCCGTTTTATGCGGCTGTTTACGCTCTGCCTACCCCGCAAGGGATTATAGGCGTGATATATGTATGTATGTATGTATGTATGTATGTATGTATGTACTTACTAGGTTACCAGCTTACTAGCCATAATAATATTTTTTCAAGATGTGCATTAAAAAATATCACCACCTATAACAGATTTAATAAGTACTTACCTATATAGACTGATATTCAGTAGAACATCTTATGCAATATTAGCGTCAGAGCTTCTGTCATACCAAAAAATCAGATCTTGCAAATTATTTGACCATCATTGATAATTTTGTATAACAAACTTCATATTATGTCTACGAGTCCAACTCAATATGTATCACCAGTGTTGCGAGCAGTTTGTTAGCAACATTTCTGAAACATAAGTTTATCTAATAATGTCAATTTTTTCTTCTGTTTTCTTTAACGTGTGCGAGATGCTGCTATAGTGAAAAGAATGGATAATAAAGGCTTATATTTTGGAGATTCCTGCGTTTTAGCCATCCAAACCTAAAGACCACGCGATACAATCACATTGTTTTGTCATGAGTTGGATCAAGCTTGTACAGGCTGTCCCATTCTTTTAGGTGCAAATGAACACAGAACACAGGTCGTGTGAATATGTATCCCTGGATAACAGTTTGTGGTATTAGTGAGAGGAAATACCTTTTTGATAAAAAATTATGCTCGAATTTTAGTTTTTAGGGGACCTCTTTCGCTTTTTTTACATTCCAGCTAAACTTATAGGTACATCTTGCATTCTTTTGGTAAAGAATGCTCTCAACTGATATGGCCATGTAATTAAATAATGATTTTACCAATCATTTGCTGCGTACTAATTTATTATTAGTTTATGTTAAAATCTAGAATATTATTTATAAAATTAAAGAGGTCAGAAATTCCCTCAAAATCTAAAAATCAACTATAAGTTTTTATCGAAAAGGTATTTCCTCTCAATAGTGCTACAGATTAGTAGCATGGGATGCACATGCCTTAGGGTTTTCCCTCGGACCAGTTAAAACGGGACGCCTTTGTATCTCGTAGTCTGGTTGACGTATACTTAATTGTTTTTGAACGATCACTTTTGCTTCTTTGTAACTGCCTCCCGTTGAATGAGCAGCGATTTCAAACCTGTCGAACCAGACCTCCAAAATGGTGAATCGAATGACACATTCATTTATAAATCAAAATTTCCGGCGGCTGCAGAGAGATGGTTGCGACATTTTTCTACCTGTTGGGTTGAGTTAATGAGGGGCAGCCATATTGAACAGGCAGTCAATAAATCATATCGGGAAGATTGATGCAGGGCCGAAAGGGAAACGGTTTGATTTGTGACGTTGGCGACAATGGAGTGACGTCACAGCCTCGCCCCGTCCGGTGTGCGACAAAGGCCGCCATTGCGCGAAGGCGGGAAAAATGAATTTAGAACTCTAGATGACCTACCTTACAATGTCATTAGAATAAGTACGGTACACTTAAATGCGAAGCACGTCGATTACTGCGACGATTGTGATTGAGGGCCGATGTGGCGCAGTGGTAGTGCCACTTACTGCGATGCAAAGATTCCGGGGTCGATTCTCGGTAATTCACAAAGTCGATATTTATCACTTTGTAAATTTGTTTCCAGACTGGTTAGGACATTGCAGGCTGATTGTTTGATTGTGACCTGATTGTGCGAAAATAAAGATGGTTCCGTGCTTCCATCGGTCCCGTTTGCTGTCTATGATTACTTAGACGGCGCGTCGTTACACAACCATGTCAGAGGCCTACTAGTAGAAGGCGGTGAAAAAACTCTGAAACCGAGGTTCATCGGGTTGTTGGACGACTTGGTTTTACACATAAAAAATAAGAAGACTGTGATGATTTATTCGCCGTTTTTCCAGTGTCGTGATTGAGTTGGTTAACTCTACACTTTAAACTTGTGACTTTTTTTAGTTCATTATGAAAAAAACGGGCTTCGTTAATTCACTCCAAAAATCAAACATCAATATATCAAAACTAAAACGCAAGAAACATTTTATTTTTCAATTACAATTGTTAACGGCATAATCAGGAGGTATCGTGCACAATCGCAACGGGCCGGCTAATCCAGATTTATACGCCCAGCGCCGGATTAAGGTGGCGTGAATTACACATTTATAGGCCATAAAGAGTGATCCGGTGGCGTGCCGTACCTGTCCCCGGTGGATATAGTTATGATGCGGATTTGCACTGCCTCTCAAGCTACAGGATGATCTTGCACACTAAATATGACCTATTTGCTGAGACGGTTTAATCTAACTTCTGGTTTGAAGTTCTATTTTATGTAATAACATACATACATACATATAAATCACCCCATAGTCTACTTGAGTAGAAATTAAGTTTGAAAGCAACTCTTTGAATTAAACTTGCGTAGGAAAACATATTCAGTAGATGAATGGTTCATTCATAAAAGTGAGTGAAAAGTGTATTGTTTTCAGAACAATAAAATTTAAAGAGTTTAAATAATGAGTATCTTCTACTTGTATTCATTATGTTTTGCATTTCTAACTGGCTAATTTTACTGCACGAATTGTTATTTTTTTCGACCACTATCTGAAAAACCCTGATTGTACGTCGAGAAATATAGATCTGTGCTTCGGAAGCCGTGTTTAGCCGGTTCCTGTCTATCGATCGCCACTTCGCCACGTCAGAGGCCTCAACTAATATTTGTACATAGTTATCAAAAAAACCGTATAATCACGTATCAGAGGCCAAGACTCACTTTGTGTCGTCAAGCCGTGAGTTGAACTAATTTAAAAACTCTGATACCAGGGTCTATCAGGTCGTTCATCAACGTGGCAAGACAGACAGTCCCAGACAGACAGCGACAGTCTTCTTTTGGTACAATCAGTTTATTACATACAAACATACGAAAAAGTAATTTCAGAATCAGCCTGTATCTCCGGCGACGGTAGTTAGCAGTGCATGCACGCGTCTTGTTGTGCAGAAGTTATGGCGCACCCACGCCACGCGCCCGGCGCCGCCGCCGCGACTCCTGCGCAGCTCCAATACTGCCTGACATTCCATCTTTCAGTATACACTGCTTGGCCACCCTATTGGGTTATACATACATACATACATATATCACATCTATTATCCCTTGCAGGGTAGGCAGAGCGTAAACGGCCGAAAAACGGGCATTTACGCCACATCTGTAATACATTTGAGGGTCATTCGGAAAATTGTGTATCGCCATAGCGACAGGTTGTCAGTCCATCGCCTAAAATTGCCATACACACCCTCAAGTCCCTTAGTCGCCTCTTACGACTCCCACGGGAAAGAAATGGGGTGATGCTGTTCTAAGCCGGCATCACACGGTACGGCTATTGGGTTATGTTCTGGGTAATTAATAAAATATCAAACATGGATTTCCTCAACCAGAGTCCAAAAGAAATATGGTTCTTATTTATAATTTTGCAGAAATATGTAACAAAGACAATAATTTAAAAGTTTCTATTTTGACGCCATCCTAAATAATGTATAGTGACGTCACAACTCCCGTTTTCATACAAAATACCGTTGTAAAAAGTAGCTCGTTTGACTAGTAGGACACAAGCCTACTAGGTAGATACTACTAGTGTGGTTTCCAATGTTCGATTACACGTCTCTAAACGATTTTAACCAATGTTAGCTCGGCCCTACCGACAACCGGTATGTACTTATTCAGTACGTTTTCTTGAATATGGAAAGTGCGGTTGTAGCATCAAAAGTGGAAGTGGGGGGGAGTTATGACGTAACAAAGATGGCGGCCGGACCAACTCTACTAAGCGGTTTTTCTAGATAATTACTGGGCCGATATACAAAAATGAGGTGTCAAATGAGAGAGCATACAATGCCCATTATTTTATATTATACATTTATGTACGTAAAACTAATACCAAATGAAATATTTCATAAAAATCGCATTTTATAAATTTTCAGTTTTTTTTTCTTGCTTATATCTCGGTATCCGTCAGAGTTATCAAACTTTTGACAGGTACAAAACATTTTGCAATTTTAATCAACTCTCTAATGAACCCCCAGTTATTGAGATCAGAAAAGAAACAACGGAGATACAGCAGTTTGAGTTGTCGGAGTCGTAGGTACAAGTGATCTAAAATTGACGGAGCTTGGCTGTGTGTTCATTTAAAATAATAATATAGTTTAAAATATAATGATAATCTTATATTGAACACGGGTCTTCTCCAATGGGGGGTACTATGTGTAGTATGGGTTGGCAAGTGCAGTAGGTACAGGGTGTTAATTTACTTATTTTCACTGTGTTGAGGTTAACATCGGCTTTAAACCACTTGATGATGAAATGAGAAAACACTGTGGTATTTGAATAAATAAAACTAAGTATTTGAATAAATAAAACTAGAAAGTCGATAACAAAGTGCGATTGTAATCATTTTTACATTAATTAAAATAATCAAGAAAAATAAACTACTTAAGTATGATCATCATCATTCTGGATCAGTATCACCTAGTTAATTAAAATGGTTGAAACATTTGTATCCCACATGGCATATCCCCTCCAAGCATTTATGTTTTTTGACACTACATCCACAACGGGATGAACGACATCCAGCTATGCAATGACAAGATATCAATTCAAGAACTTTTAATGAAATCAAATTCACGGATGATGTAATTGGCACTAGGCAACCCGTTTCTTTGATCTTCCAGCCGCTGTCCGTGGGTGCAAGTAAAATAGGCTCTGCCTCGTCAGCATGCAGCCAACAAAACGTCTGGTAATTGGCTCTTAAGGCATGTTGGCGAAATGCTTCTCGTGTTGGCGGTGATTTGTCAAGCTCCCTTATATTTTGGAATATCGCAACTCTCAGATCGTCTAAATTATTTGAGTCTTGAGGGCCCGGCTTCTTATTTGTGTACATAAAAATCACAAATCTCTCAGCATTTCAGAGCTGCACTTCCGTAGGGTGTGGGCTTGTACCAAAATCGGATAATAAATTATTGTGCCGTTAAAAATTGGGCCAGCTTGATTTTTTGTGTGCCCAGATAGTGCACTTGTGGTATCACACCAAGTTATGCTGCGATAGGCCAACAAAGCTTTTCTTCTTTTCTCTGACGCTAATAAATCATTGTTTGCGTTTATATGTTTTCCGTCAATGAATTTTGTTTTTTGGTAGTTCCTGATTTAATCCAGACAACACTTGATAAACGTTCATAAAAATGCAAAATGAGTAGTAGCACGTCAGTATCGCGATTATTAACAATTAATCTCTCATAACCGGATTGTTTAATGTCAATACCATGTAAAACGAATCTGGTATCCGCTTCTTCTTGAGTATTTCGTTAATAATGATCCACGTTTCTCAGAGCATATGTGCTGACTTCTTTCGAGTCCAAGTAACCACCAGAGGTCAAAAGTTCTTGTCCAGCTGGGGGCATCGATGCATGCATTGCAAATTCTTTTGAAAGAAAATCAGACAGACGGGCTGTGTTTTCAGAAGAGTGTATGAATCTGTTTCATTTTGCAGGAAAAAGTGTCTCACGTCCTGCTATTTGATGTACTATTGGAGTGATAGTATGTCGTCTCTTGTCACGAGTACTAGACTTGATGGAAGTCTTATCGTATCGGTCGAAAAGAACGTGCACGCTCTCGCAACCATTAGACCTGAAATTTGACACTATAGACTTCAATATAATTTCACTTAAATCTCCAAATGTTTTGTCACTTTTCGGTTTTCCACTACTCTGCACCAAAGCTTGACCATCAATTAGAGTGGCAGTTTTCATATCTGTTTCATTGTTTATAGTTTCAGATATGGATTCGCCTGCTATCAAATTACCGAGAACTGCTTTTGTTGTAGATCTGATAAGGCCATTGGTGTCAAAAAGAGATGGTGGAGGATCACGTAACTCATTCTTTAGAATAATTTTGAGATCTATTTGACGTCCACTTCTTGCAGAAAACATGTTACGGACTAACATACTTGTGTCAACAGTGTTTACTATATTTTCAGATTTACCAGCTACGTTTACAACGTGCAAGTGTTCAAATGTTTTTGGTTTAACTTTTTTTAAAGGGCTGTAAAAATCTGTCTGTTTTTCAATAACACGATCTGTTAAAAAATAATCCTCAGACAGTTTAAAACCAACATGCCTTAAGAGCTAATTACCAGATGTTTTGTTGGCTGCATGCTGACGTGGTAGAGCCTATTTTACCTGCACCCACGTACAGCGGCTGGATGATTAAAGAAACTGGATGCCTAGTGCCAATTACATCATCCGTGAATTTGATTTCATTAAAAGTTCTTGAATTGATATCTTGTCAATGCAAAGCTGGATGTCGTTCATCCCGTTGTGGATGTAGTGTCAAAAAACATAAATGCTTGGGGGGGATATGCCATGTAGGATACAAATGTTTTAACCATTTTAATTATCTAGGTGATACTGATCCAGAATGATAATGATCATACTTAAGTAGTTTATTTTTCTTGATTATTTTAATTAATGTAAAAATGATTACAATCGCACTTTGTTATCGACTTTCTAGTTTTATTTATTCAAATACTTAGTTTTATTTATTCAAATACCACAGTGTTTTCTCATTTCATCATCAAGTGGTTTAAAGCCGATGTTAACCTCAACACAGTGAAAATAAGTAAATTAACACCCTGTACCTACTGCACTTGCCAACCCATACTACACATAGTACCCCCCATTGGAGAAGACCCGTGTTCAATATAAGATTATCATTATATTTTAAACTATATTATTATTTTAAATGAACACACAGCCAAGCTCCGTCAATTTTAGATCACTTGTACCTACGACTCCGACAACTCAAACTGCTGTATCTCCGTTGTTTCTTTTCTGATCTCAATAACTGGGGGTTCATTAGAGAGTTGATTAAAATTGCAAAATGTTTTGTACCTGTCAAAAGTTTGATAACTCTGACGGATACCGAGATATAAGCAAGAAAAAAAAACTGAAAATTTATAAAATGCGATTTTTATGAAATATTTCATTTGGTATTAGTTTTACGTACATAAATGTATAATATAAAATAATGGGCATTGTATGCTCTCTCATTTGACACCTCATTTTTGTATATCGGCCCAGTAATTATCTAGAAAAACCGCTTAGTAGAGTTGGTCCGGCCGCCATCTTTGTTACGTCATAACTCCCCCCCACTTCCACTTTTGATGCTACAACCGCACTTTCCATATTCAAGAAAACGTACTGAATAAGTACATACCGGTTGTCGGTAGGGCCGAGACAACATTGGTTAAACTTGTCTGAAAAGCTTCGGAGCCTATACTATACTAAGTAGTCTTCTTCTTTCGTGTGAGATACCGAGTTAACCAAAGATGAGAGTTTGGCAATGAAACCCAAGGGGAACCCATGTCCCGCAATAGACTGTAGAGGAGGTTGACCTTTTTGCCACTCTGAAGTTTAACTAGACCAACTATTCTTAACTTCTTGAGCGGTAATAATGTTGTTTATTTTTAGCCACTGGACTAATCTTATCACCACTAAAGTAAGGCCATTCCAATAAATTATATTTGGCAGATGTCAGTGCCATACTAGAAGAGATGTCAACAAAGAAAAATGGATTCTCTGCCCTAGCATCAGCACAGCATATTGGGATGTCTGCACTGGTCTGTAGGGCGACTTGAATAGTCGAAGGTTTATTACAAAACCAGCAATGGACTTTAAAGTGGGTGCTGGTTCTATAAAGTCAACCAAAGGCAGCACCAGGCAGATGAATAGCCCATTCAATACAGCTGGGTATTTGTAATGATAATTAGGAAAGATGATAGCGTTTCAATCAAGATTTAGTACTTAGTTAAGTATTTGAAGTAAGCGCTACGGAGGTAGTTACCACAGGGAACTTTGTAACCAAAGGGAAACCTTATATAGGCAGGCTCCACTTTGTTTATTTTATTTTATTTACTTATTTCGTAAACTCAACAGCACATGTTTTATTATTACAATTTGCCTTAAAAACTTCAACAGCCAATAACAGAGTTTAACATATTATAAACATATTACGGGTAGGTAGACAAAAAAGTTAAGCAAAAGTAACGGGAACTTATTGTATTGTTTAAAGTGTGTGTGTTTACAAGTTAAAGTTATGTTCTGTATATAATTATAATAATACTAGCTTTTACCCGCGACTTCGTCCGCGTTAGATAGTTTTTTTTTGGCACAGGTTATTCATAGTAAGTATGACAGTGATATTAGAACAGTTCTTATCTCTACTGTTTAAAGATGACTTGCTTGCTTCTGTTGTTAAAGGGACAATTCAAAATTTGCTATCCGGTGCAGTGCCCTGAGAGATCAATATTTATAACCATTGAATACAAAAGTCAGTAGATAACAAAAAAATCCTCGGTAAAAAGTTGCCAATGTCCTTTCTCAACTTATTCCCATCATACTGAACAACTTTTGTTTTGGAGGCATTTCTGTATCTCTAATAGTTTAGGTGGGCTCCTGATGGTACACATAAGGTACTCCAGATCCTCAATATCCTTGTGAAAAGAAGCACCCCATCATACTGAACAACTTTTGTTTTAGAACCATGCCGGTATCTCTAAAAGTTTAGCTGGGCTACTAATGGTACACCTGGTGGTCTACAAAATGTACTCCAGATCCTCTATGTCCTTGTGAAAAGAAGCAGCTCATCATACTGAACAACTTTTGTTTTAGAACCGTGCCTGTATCTCTAATAGTTTAGCTGGGCTCCTGATGGTACACCTGGTGGTCTACATAAGGTTCTCCAGATCCTCAATGTCCTTGTGAAAAGAAGCGGCCCATCATACTGAACAACTTTTGTTTTAAAACCATGCCTGTATCTCTAATAGTTTAGCTGGGCTCCTGATGGTACGTCTGGTGGTCTACATAAGGTTCTCCAGATCCTCAATGTCCTTGTGAAAAGAAGCGGCTCATCATACTGAACAACTTTAGTTTTAGAACCATGCCTGTAATTCTAATAGTTTAGCTGGGCTTCTGATGGTACACCTGGTGGTGTACATAAGGTACTCCAGATCCCTAATGTCCTTGTGTAAAGAAGCGGCCTATCATACTGAGCAACTTTTGTTTTAGAACCATGCCTGTATCTCTAATAGTTTAGCTGGGCTCCTGATGGTACACCTGGTGGTCTACATAAGGTACTCTAGATCCTCAATGTCCTTGTGAAAAGAAGTGGCCCATCATAATGAAGAACTTTTGTTTTAGAACCATGCCTGTATCTCTAATAGTTTAGGTGGGCTCCTGTTGGTACACCTGGTAGTCTACATAAGGTACTCCCGATCCTCAATGTCCTTGTGAAAAGAAGCGGCCCATCATACTGAACAACTGTTGTTTTGGAACCATGCCTGTGTCTCTAATAGTTTAGCTGGGCTCCTGGTGGTACACCTGGTGGTCTACATCTGTACTCCAGACCCTCGAATGGTGATAAAAAGTAGCCTATGTTCGTTCTCGGTATGCTAACAATCTCTGTGCCAAGTTTCATAAAGATCGGTTCAGCGGTTTGGCCGTGAAAGCGTAGCAGACAGACAGACAGAGTTACTTTCGCATTTATAATATTAGTGTGGATTAACGGAAAAGTTTTCTATTATAGGTATATACGGTGAAATTTTACTAGTGACCGATAGCGAAAACTCAAGACAGGGTGGCGATAAGGAACATAGGATAAAATATTTTATATTCCTAGGGGAAAGTTGTTTCTTATCACCAACCTGGCTTGAGTTTACTAGTAAAATTTAACTCAGTATTTAAAATAGAATAATTCTTTTTTTTAACGTAATAATTTTCTTTCATTGAGTTTTATGACTTACAATGAAGAGCAACGATGCATATTACTTGCAATAACAATGTAAGTTGAGATAGTGATACTTCAAAGATAGAGATATTACGGTAAATTCCAGTGTATGTCTGAGTTACGTTTGAGTTGTCTTATGTACTTATTACCTTTTTACGATTAAATCCAGTGTATGTCTGAGTTACGTTTGAGTTGTCTTGTGCACGTATTACCTTTTGACATCAAAATAATCCAAGAAGCGTAAGTCTTGTATGAAATTTACTGACTATAATGCAATGAAATTAAACACTTTCATAAAATCTTATATTTTAATGTTTTTCTACTTAATATATATTATACAAAACAAATATGTGTCATACAAAACAAAACTTCTTTTCTTACCATAGATAAATGTAGTCATTATTAAAAGAAATGAAAGCAAAAATAAGCAATTATCATTATCATCAGATTCATTGAAATCTTTCCAATTATCATTTTATGCAACAGGCAAACTCTTATAAAATTTGTGATAATATGTAGTTGAAATTGCTTTTGACGAGCACAAACTCCATAAGTCTTTATATTTAGCTGCTGTAATTGCGGTAACAGACTTACGTAATCGTTGTCATACATACATACATCAGCCTATTGCAGTCCACTGCTGGACGTAGGCCTCCCCTAGGGTACGCCATAGGGCACGATCTCCCGTTTTCACCATCCAGTCGCTACCAGCCGCCTTTTTTACGTCATCGGTCCATCTGGCCGGAGGTCGTCCAACACTACGCTTGCCGAGGTGTGGCCTCCACTCAAGAACCCGTTTACTCCACCGCCCGTCGGTTCTACAACAGATGTGCCAAGCCCACTGCCACTTCAGTTTCTACACTTCCAGATAATGTCCGTTACTTTGGTAGTTTTGCATATAGTCTCATTCCGGAATGTATCCATAGAGATACCGAGCATAGACCTTTCCATAGCTCTCTGAGTGACATGTAACCGGTGGGCCAGTTTTACTGTCAGGTTCTACGTCTCGGCTCCATAGGTCATGACGGGCAGGACGCACTGATCGAACACCTTGGTCTTGAGGCATTGTGGCAAGGGTGATTCCAAAATATGACACAACTTCCCAAATGCTACCCAACCCAGCTGCACTCTCCTGGTGATATCAGTCTCAAAGTTGTCTCTACCCATTTGCAAAGTTTGCCCAAGGTACACATACTTATGGACAACTTCAAGGGCTATACCTTCGACGGACACCGACTCTGGGATGATGTGTTGATTGAACATGACTTTCGTCTTGTCCAAGTTCATCCCGAGTCCAACACGTCTCGAGGCGACGTTGAGACTGGTCAGCATTTTTTGCAGACCCTGCAGTGATTCAGCCATTATGACTTTATCGCCGGCAAAGCGGAGAATTGTGAGATATTCGCATGAGATCTCGAGTGGAGGCCACGTCTCGGCAAGCGTAGTGTTGGACGACCTCCGGCCAGAAGAACTGATGACTTATAAAAGGCGGCTGGTAGCGACTGGATGGCAAAAACTGGAGATCGTGCTCTATGGCGTACCATGGAGGAGGGCTACTTTCAGTGGAATGCAATATGCCGATGTATGTATGTATACATGATACTTTCACTCTTTTTTATTAATATAACCTACTAGCGGCCCGCCCAGCGGTTTCACCCGCTGCTACTTGCCAGTTTTCCCGTATAAATTGGATCTTTGCCCGCAGTAAAAAGTAGTTCACTTCTTAACTCCGTTTCAGCAGAAGTGACTCAACAGGACCATGTGCCAGCAAAAGCGGCTCGTCATCTTAAACAACTTTTACTTTGATTCCGATACCCTATCTCCTGTAGTTTAGATGGGATGCTGGTGGTCTGCTTTATTTACTCTAGACCCTCGATGACCATGTAGCAGCAAAAGCAGCCCGTCATGCTTAACAACTTTTACTTTGAAGCCATTACCGTAGCTTTTCTAGTTTAGATGGGATGCTGGTGGTCAGCATCAGGTACTCCAGATCCTTGATGACTATGTTCCAGCAGAAGCGGCCCGTCATGCTGAACAACTATTGCTATCAAGCCATTATCGTATCTTATATAGTTTAGCAGTGCTCCTGGTGCCCACCATCAGGTACTCCAGATCCTCAAGTGCCAACAAAAGCGGCCCGAAACAACTTTTAATTTGATGCCGATACCTTATCTTCTGTAGTTTAGATAGGATGCTGGTCGTCTGCTTTAGGTACTCCAAACCCTCAATGACCAAGTGCCAACAAAAGCTGCCCGTCATGATAAACAACTTTTACTTTGAAACCATTACCGTATCTCCTATAGTTTAGATGGGATGCTAGTGGTCTGCATCAGGTACTCCAGATCCTCGATAACCATGTGTGAGCAGAAGCGCCCCGTCATGCTGAACAACGTTTGCTATGAAGCCATTTTCGTATCTCTTATAGTTTAGCTGTGCTCCTGGTGCCCTCCATCAGGTACACCAGATCCTCAAGTGCTGACAAAAAGTACTCCAAGTCCGTTTCCAATATACCACCAATATCAGTGCCAAATTTCACGCAGATCGCAAATCGGTTTGGCTAATTTGGGTAATATCCGCTATATTTCCCGTTTTTCCTGTTTCTAACCGTTTTCCCGTAAGAATGAGGAATTTTCCCGTAGTAAAAAGTATCCTATGTTACTCAGGAATGTTGTAGCTTTTAAATGGTGAAAGAATTTTGGAAATCGGTGTACTAGTTTCGGAGTTTATCGATTACATACAAACAAACAAAAAAACAAATCTTTCCTCTTTATTATATTATAAGTGTAGATTAATAACAAACAATGACTAAAATGAAGTTGTTACTTACAACATAGTCTGGAAGGTTGGATTTCGTGAATCGAAACAGTATCTTCCTCATCAGTACCTAGTCCAATTGGAGAACTATGAATTGAATACGGAGAAAATCAACGTAACTCAATTTGCAATCTATTTGCATGTAAATTAGGTAAAAGATAAATACGATCAATCATTGTAAATAAACATGAGTTGTTATATTTTTTAAAGAAAGAATATTTGATCCGTATAACAAAATTGTAAATCAATATAACATGTTTTACCCGGTGAACATTTTCTTTTTTCAGAAGGCAATCACAGGTTACGTTGTTTTGATTCTCGCTAACTTCGGTTCTATTGTACTTAGAGATACGTTTGTTGGACACACGTGTAGAGAAAATTATCACGAACAAGGGTATGTAATTAACTCATTTTTGTCGTAACTCAAGTTACGTTGTTGTTCATTGGGCGTGTCGAATTGTAAATTGTATAATATTGATATAACGTTGTAAAATAAATTTTAAGTAGTAACTCGTGCTAAAAGTTGTACCTACATAACTGATTAGATTTCCGCTCAGCATACATACCTACACACACACACACACACACACAAATTCTCAGATTTATAATATTAGTACGGATAGAAAATATATTAGCATGATCATGTTTAACATTCAACATATATTTCATTTATCTGTAAATCATTTACAATTGATTTACCTGACATCATGCCTAATATTGAAGATCATGTTTTATGATCTTCAATATTATGAAATCATATAAACTTAATAGTTAATTAATACTATTGACTGACGTCACGCGTCGACTATCATCAGTTCAGTAATGTAATGTGGTATTAATTGCTCCTAGTGCACTGTGTTCATTCCTGATGGGGAATTGTAATTGCTTTTAGGGCAAATCCCACTGAAACAAGCACAATAAATTTAAAAATAAAAACATGACTGCTTCTGAGATAAAGATAAGCCTATGACACTTGGGATAAGGTAAGGATTCTTCCGATATCATTCCCATTCCCATTTGAATCTGTTCAGTGGTTAACGAGTTTCAGTCTTTTAGAGAATCCAACATACATACATACATACAAACATACATAAATGAACTCTAAAAACATTACACTCCTTTTTTGGTTGGACAGTCGTGTAATAAAAGTTATGTCATACAAAATTATATGAATAATCTGTAGTTTTTTACTTTAAACGCGGTTCTGCATATTGGTGGGATCGGGCCGTAATGATGTTGATGACCTTCAAGGGTACTGAAAGTATTATCTTATTACTGGTTATAATTTCAATAATCATCACATCACGCCTGTTTCGATTTCACACACATTGGTATAATGTAGGTAGGTACGAAAACAAAAAAAAACTAGATTTGAGTTTAGGAATGCATTAGCATAAGTAGATGTTTTATTTGATTTTTATACGTACATACATTTATTACATCCTCTTGCGGGGTAGGCAGGGCGTAAACCAACGTAAAAACGGTCATTCACATCTTAGAAAAACAGAAAATGTATCACCGTAGTGACAACCCATAGACCATCGTCTAAAATTGCAATACACACACAATAAGTTACGTTACCCACGGGAAAGAAATGGAAGGGATAGTTGTATTCCAAGCCGGCATCACACGGACGTATGTAATTTTATGTATATAATATTATAAAATACTTACTTTCGTACCTACCTTTTTATTAGGTCCATATAAACGCAATAACAATCCCCTAACCTATGATTTCATTGCTGGCAATCTGGTTTGCAAATAAACCACAATGTAAGTGGAGCTAAACGCACTCGGATGTTCGTCACGGCGCCATTTTGCCTCTCATTCGAAGAGTATTCGGTAGGTATGTAGGGGTAGAAAAGGGTAGTGAAAGTCTACATAAGTATTATAGAATAGCAAAAACGGTTTGTGAACAATGTGTTTAAGACGCAAATATTAATTTACCTGCACGAATAAACACAGATCGCAATATCCCGTTGTTTAATAAAGCATCTTTCAGGAAATATATTTCCATAATATCGGCGCGGCATCCGTAGGAGGGGAGGGCCAGGGAGCCAAGTAGCTCGCATCTCTAGGCAACGAGGAAAAATAAAGAAGTAAAAATGACAAGACGTTATTTGCATCTCGCTAATGGCCGCCGCCGCCGTAATGCGGGGGTAGATGAACAAATATTGCTTTATCCAGTCGCACAATTTATTCTTACGGATCTTTATCCTCCGCAAGCCGAGGGAAGTCGCCCGACGCTGCCATTTGGGTTTTAAGCGATTCGCAAATCATTCTGCTTAATCAAATGACCTTATTTGTTCGAGGATTTTCCTTGTTTTTCCTCCAATTTACCTTTGAAAATACTGAATTTCTTTTGAAGACTTTACAGGTCGTAGAACTTCGGCAAAATATCACTCAAGGCCCTTATCGTAGAGGGGAGTGAGCTGCAGGAGAATGCCCTTATCTAAATAGCGTGACCGCGCGATACGCGCCTTACCTGCTGACTTTATGCCTTTCCCGGGTAAGCGTGGCGCCGCATACAAACGACCTCTACCCTCCATCCGAATGTCCACCTACACTCGTAAACTTGTTTCAGCCCTGCAATTTATTTCCTAGAAAACGTAGCAGTTTTCCCAAATTATACGGAAAACGCAAATTAAAATAACTCTCAAATCCCAACTCAACCGTGTCGGGGCTTAATCCGCGAAGTGACAACGGCATTCTGACGAGGCGCCGGAGCTGGGAATTATTAAAACGAACGCCAACTTTTTCACTAAGCCCCGTCGCAAAGCCGTTTCAATTGCGCTGCGCTGAAGATAATTCCGACTGACGTCATCTTTTTTCAAATTCCCGACTCTGCTGCGTTCTGTGTGCAGCAATTATAACATTTCCACGACTAGGAAAACAGAAACACGTGGAGAGAGCGCCGAGCGGAGAGAGCGCGTCGAATCGTGCCGTTCGTAATTTAAATTTAGATGGAAATTTAATGATGCATCCACAAAGGGCGCTCATAAAGTTGGTTGCGAGATATTTTTTACGAGGATCTCGCGAACTATTGCGCGCTTAACGACTCCGAAGCAAGATCGCCCTCGGCTTTAATGAGGCCCTGATAAACGCGCTAACTGCCTCCACCTTATTTTTATGCTGATGTAAAATTGCTGGAAAGCGGATTCATTACTCTGATTGTGGGAAAGTGGAGCTACAGTTTTCTCTTATTGCATTGCGTAACGACCACTCTGGGGCATCACTTGACCTGACTACAAGTGTCATCTAATGAAGATGTTGGCCTGATGGCAGTATGAAATGTACCTCCTATAAAAAATACTTAGGTATGTATCTCGCAGACGTCACTGTTTCTTCAAGCTCTACACACAAAGCTCGCTAAACATAGCCTTAAGCCTAGACGTACTGTTGCCGTCAACATGTACCTACGTAGCAGGCAGGTAAGGCAAGGCAAGGTGGGCATGTTTAATATATGAGGGCAGGCGACGCAACGGGCGAGCCCGGTGAACGCGAGCAAACACCAACCTTAGCCCAGTATGGTCGGAGAGCTGGCTGCATTAGAACACGTATGATATGATGAAGAATAATGAAGACAGGAAACGCAACAGGCGAAAATGGCATACACAAAACTTCGCCCAGTGTTGACGGAGAGATAATACGGGGTGTAAGCGACAGCCCTCCGAATACTGATAGCAGCATTCAGACCATGAAACTGAACTACTTTCCCGTAAAAATATATATCAGGACACGACAAAAAAATATCGTCCTTCCATATAAAATCAAATTAAGCTAAATGCATTTAGATAGATGATAGATGAACACTTTATTGCTTACAACATACACAACAGAAACAAAACAATACAGAAAACTTAAGACTAAAAGTAAGCAAAGGCGGCCTTATCGCTTGCAGCGATCTCTTCCAGGCAACCTTTACATAGAAAAAGAGACAAACAAAAAACGATTTGCAAGTAGTTGCATAAGCAAATTAAAAACGGTACACTAAAATAATTAAATTTTACTATGGAAAGTAAAAAAAAACCTTCCCCGAAATATTTTTTATGGGAATTTATTCAGTTTCATAGTCTATATGGACCTTACTAGTATTCAGAGGGCTGTTTCTTACACCCTGTATATAATAATAATAATGAAAGTTTTTATTATATAACTGTACAACATAAAACATAAGATTTCATAAGGTTTTGTGCGAAGACGTACGATATGATGAAAAATATATGAGGGTACCAAGTGTATGGGCCCCGCTATGGTCTCTGAAGAAAATATGTTAGTTTTGTAAACCTAACCGTGGCTTGGCTCTGTTCGATTGCAATCGGGATGGTCCTGCAACAGCTCAGCCGCCGTACCTAGTCTCGTAGGTCATCAATTCGCACGCTGTCTGCCGTAGCCAGCTCTCCACCTAGCAGCAAACACGAACCTTCGCCCAGTGTTTGCTCACCGCTCTGGTCTCCGGAGGAAATATGTTTGCTTTGCATACCTAACCGTGGCTTGGCTGTGTTGGCTCGCAAACGGGAGTGCCCTGTTTTCTGCGATATGTTTTTCTACAGGCTTGAAAAATATGCGCTACAGTAGATTTGACCCGTGTTGTGTAAAATAGTACCCTGCCTTTCAGAGAATGGGCAGCAGCGATCACGGGGCATATAGGATGAAATTTTACTAGTGACCGATAGCGAGAACTTTCCCCAAGGAACATGTGACAAAAATATTTTAAGTTTCCCCAGGAAATTTCGTATAGGAGATCCATTTTTTTCTCGTGTTTAGACCTATGTTCTTTGGGGAAAGTTATTCCTTATCACCAGCACGTCTTGAGTTTTCGCTATCGGTCACTAGTAAAAATTTCACACTTGTACTCAACAACACGCCTGCCAGATAATATGAGAATGGCATAAATAGCACCCAAAAGGGGAGGCCAGTGTCCCGCAGTTCACTGTTGTGGCTATTGATGTGGATTCAAGACTTAGGAACACTACATCTTGCCGATTGACTGAAGAAAAATTAAATATATGGCCGTGAGATACCGGCTTAGAATTCCATTACCCTATTTCTCTCCTGCAGGTGTCGTAAGAGTCGACTAAGGGACCGTATGTTTCGTCCGTTAACACGCTGCCTACCCCACATGGGGAATTGGGGAGATATGTGTAGGTATGTATGTTTAGAGGATATATTACCTATTTTATGAAGAACTATAATAAAATCTATACTCATAAAAATATATGTCCTAACTGACTGACTGACTCATTCATCAACGCACAGCCTAAAGTACTTATGTTAGAAACATGGAATTCGGGCTGTAGGTTTGTTTTACTACGTAACCATCCCCTAAGAAAGGATTTTTAGAATTTTAACCTCTAATGGCATAAAAAGGAGATTAAAAAATACAATTTGTATGGAGTTCATGGTATTGAAATGTTTTAATTAGATTCAGAAGATAAAATAATTAAGTACGTATTTGAGAGTTTTTTGTAGGTTGGTCGGGTTTTTTGTTGACTCGGTTTTCCGTACGAAAAAGGAGTGAAACCGCGGGCGGAAACGCTAGTAATATCATAAAACATTAGAGGAAAAACATAACCTTTGCATAGAACATAGCTACTCCAACATCTTCACCGTTAATCAAACAAACTTCACGAGTCATTAAAACTGGGATCGATACTAAAAAATCATAACCGATGTTTGTTGAAGTGCTGAGCTGCAGGCCATAATCCTCTCTGCACTTTACAAACGCATAAATAATACTCCGAGGGTAGTTCGAGGGTAGGGTAGTCCCGGGTAGTGTGGGGTACTTTGACGGCGTAACGAATCGAAAAACCAAATCATCGAGTGGCGCCCCTACGTAGACCGCTACATGATAGTTCACAGGGAAAGGCGTAGAGTCGAAATTATAATAAATGTTCTCTATCTTTCCGCTTTCGGTGTACAATCAAGCTCACGTCCGTTTATACATACGAACCGCCAATATGTAAGTCGAAAGCGCACAATGTCTTACCCAGCCTTGGCTTGTCTGTACCTAACCTACCTGCGCTTATTAAGAAAATCGCGGTAATAGGTATTATTTTGCAACTGCTGTCGTTCAGGGTACCTCATCGCCGTGAACGTGGTTGCCGTAGTAAACCCTTATTTCAAATACCACGTAGTCGCACTTGTTTTACAATAAATTGTTTCATAAGACGGACTTGCAGGCTGTACGGTAAAAAAAATGTTGTTGATATATTCAGTAATTCTTTAAACTTAAAAAAATAACTATCTTTGAAGTACCTTTCGAAAAACACTTAGTTTTTATTTACATCAATCATACTTTGTAGGTCCTCCTAGTGTAAGAATGTTTTGATTAATTTAAAGAAGGTAAATGTAGGTCTATAATCTGATATGGTTACACTGTACTGTACTAGTTATATACTATATACAGGTATGACTGTTTGTTTCTTATAAAATAAAGTTAAAAAATAAAAAAATATACAATGGAGGGACAAATTTCATGCTCTTCTATGACAACATTATTAACTATTTAAAAAAAATATTAATACAGCTACTTTGTGGTTAGAGCCTGTTCGGCAAGAGAACGAGAAGAAAGATAGATGTGGGCGAAAAGTGAATTAATATTTTTTTCATACGTTGCCAAGACATTTCTCACACTGAGGCACATACGCGCCCTTAATTGCCACGCCTATTCTCTTTGCGCACATACTCTATAATTCAGTAGATTGTATTAAAGCAGGCTACCTTGAGCATTGTTTAGGTACGGGTACAAAATAATAACTTTTTAATAACGTTTTGTGGATCTACTCTACTCTACGCGTCTCCCTATTGTTAAATCTTTAGGGCTGCCCCTCGCGGTCTGTGGAGAGTGCTCACGGCTTTTTATATATTTTAATTTTAATTTCATACCGCGCACTAATGGTAGCGCAGCCCTGCGTGCCGAATCGCAAGTATTCATACCGCAATGAAACCCAATGTAGCGAGTGAACTAATATTGTCTTATTCAATATTTAATTTTCAAATTTTACTTGGGCAATTTTTGCGATTCATAAATTTTATTAGAACGGGGGAAAGGAAAGGGGAAATTGATTTTTGAGAGAGTTTCCGATTGTAGTTCGGTTTGTTTTGTTGCTGTTGGTTGTGAAGAAATGTTCTTTTGTTTTGAATGTTCGGAAAGTAGGTAGTTTACGTTTTAGCTAAGAAGGGGTTCGTTTTTTGCATGAAGTTATAATAAGTGCGTTTCAACTGCATTTACGTACCTAACCTAGATAAGTCTTTTGAGACTCATAATAAAATGTGCTTGATCTTTGTGTGGATAACATAGTCCTACTTTGCACTTCCATACTTACAATAACCTTAACTAAAATTTAGCGAGAAAGTCACAGAATTGCATTCGTGTGTGTACAGCTCGAGTGGCATGTTTGTTTGGCAAGTGCTGCTGCCTCATTTGCCGCGTGTGTACCGAAGCAATGCTAGGCCGATACTGTTTCAAATAACCTTTAAGCCGTCACCCCTCATGTGCTGAACAAACAGTCCAAGTCAAATCAGCGCCAAGTTAATCCGTTTAGGTGCGCGAGCCCACTTGATTAAGTTTAATTTATTTTAAAAATCAGCGCGAGCGGCGCGCCGCCTCCGGCGAGCGTCCCTCTGAATACATTATTCAGTGTTTTAGAATAATTTTCAAATTCGATTACATAGGGCCGACCCTCGGTAAGTGGGTGGGCCGGGCGGTGCGGTGCGGCGCAGCTCGGCGCGGTGCGGTGCGGCGTATTTAGCCAACACGGGGGTCCCGCCGCGTGCGACTCTGATTTGAATATACGTCGCACGTGGCCCCCGCGCCCTGGGACCGCGCCGATCATATTTCAAACGTCACCAGCGATGTCTCACTCAGATACTATCGGCGATAAACGACGAGATACCACCGGCAAGGGTCGAAATAGTTTGCAGCCGAGATGTCTGCCAGCTATTTTTTACCCGCGATTATCGCGTGCAGTTGACACCTAAATATTACTTTTCGCTGTGCTATAAAGGCATTTTGCGGTTAACTCGCGAGAGTGCTTGAAGTTTATTGGCATGACACTTTTGCTAGTGAATTTTCCGAGCTTATTATGATGGAATGGGTGCGCGGGAAATGCTTTCTCACCTGTGACGTAAGAGCTCGTGTCGACACCCAGCAGCGTGATGGAGCAGATAAAGGTGATGGAAAAATTGATATGGTTTTTGATGTTTATTATATAAAGTGAAAAATTGATTGAATTTTCACCTGCAAGAAATGCTTTTGAATGGTAAGTGCTCGGTTGAGGGGCCGTTTTAATATCATCCTTATTGGCAAAATCTGATGCAAAGTAGTTATATAAGATATCCTCAGCTAAAATAACATAAGTTAGGTTTTTCCTTATAAAGGGTGTATATTAGGTATTTCATATTTATAGTATTTCGACCTATGTTTCTTGGAAAAAGTTGTTCAGTTTCATGGACTGGTTTACTCCTTGCAATATTTTCAGTAATATTTACACATTTTATTATAAATACCCTACTACCTAAAGATGCACTGAGTAGGCGGCTGTTATTACGACATAAATTTTCATATAAAAAGAAAATTAGTATATAGTAATTCAATAAATCTAGTACATTTAAAATGAAACCAAAACTGATAGTTTGGTGAAGCAAACTGAGCATTTCTTATTATACTTACGTTGACTCGAAAAGGAACTGTAACTGTACTTAAACGTCACCGAAATAGTGGTCGAGCTCACTAGTCGACCGTTCTTGTATCGGCGACTAATCGGTTAGGTACTAGTCTACTGATTTTAAGACTCTATACCTCGTTATGGACAACGTTTGTAACTTACCTACGTATTTCATCAATCTTTTATAATCCTCAGACGTGATAGGTTCTGGCGAAATTTCTCACGTGGTAGCAGCGAATAATCGGTGGGAGTGCTTGCACGCGCCGCGCGGCTCGGCGGTTGCGCCGCTGCGGCTGCGCGGGCGCCGACACGTGCCGACACGCGGCGACACGCGGCGCCACGCGGTCTGCCCACGCTCGACACGTGCCTGATGGCGGCACTCCATTACCGCGGGCAGAGTGGAAGACGGAAAGCCAAAATATTAGCAAAGAGTTCACAGAAAGTTCAAATAAAGGTAACGTATCTACTGTACCTAAATTGTGAAACGTGTAATTGCTGGCACGGATATCGAGAAAGCAATAATAAAGTTGGTGACCATGGATCGCAAACGTAGGTAAGCGTCCAAAACTGGGATTTTGCACATATCTCGGTCTCAGATACCCGCAGGAATCCTAGAAGCCAACATGGATTATCATCATAGTTATCCTTTAGAGAGGATAGTTCTGCTGTTGAAGCTTAATGGCTGAAACGAAGAAACCAATGCAGACTAATAACAAACACCTTCTGCAATATCTAATCTTTGACACACATTAGCTCGCTTTGATACGATTCCAGAAGCGACAGACGACAGCTACTGGCACTAGCAAATCGCGAATAATCCTCTACTTGTATCGTCAAATCGTGATATGACGGAATTAATTTTGGCCGCTTGCCGTTGTAATTGAAAGCGAATACTAGCAAAGACTCGACAGATGTAAGCCAGATTGAAACTAGCTTTAGATCAGAGATAAAAAAATTCATTGACTGTTTAAAAACGATAGGGGATGATTAAAATGACCTCTGTGAAAAAGGTCATGCTGTATAGTTCTTATAGTTTTTTGTATTATACTTTCAAACACTTGGTTTTAACAACGTAAACGAATTTGTTTCGTATGAATATGACAAGATTATTTCCAAGCAAGTTGTCATATCTGATACAATCTGAAATTCTATGATTAAGAAATAGAAATAGAAATAGAAATTTATTTGCTCAAAATTATGGTAGGTACAATAAGATGTTAATTTTACAATTCAGTCTCACATAATTTTACCAAAATATATGGCATGCAAATTTTTAAGTTTAGAATTTACAATTAATTAACATTACTATCTAATTAAATTATTAACATGTCAGGCAAAGTAAAATTAAATCATTTTATATTACGAAATATCATTATGGAAAAAAAACAATCAATTAAATATGTCATTAATATCATAGAACTGTTTTTCCTTAAGCCATTTTAATAATTGATTTTTGAATAACTGTCTAGGTAATAGTTTGATGTCATTGGGAATAGCATTATAAATTCTTACACACATGCCACTACATTGTTTAAAATAAAATGTCAACTTTGGTAGATTATTATATACAAGCTTATCTGAAGTTCTAACATTTCTTCTATGCACATCTCGGGTTTTTTTAAATAGATTAATATTAAATCTTACAAAACTAGCAAAAAAATGTACATGCATGGGAGTGGCATAATTCCCAACTGCTTAAATAGTGGCTTACAAGAATCTCGGGGTGATTTGCCACACATTGCACGAACGCATTTCTTTTGCGCTTTAAATAATTTACTGATATCAGCCTTGTCTGTAGGGCTGCCCCAAACCAAAAGTCCATACCTTAGCAGTGAACTGACATAGCCATGATAGGCTGTGATATTAGTTTCGATAGACGATATGTTCCGAAGCCTACACAAAACATGAACATAACGGTGCAGCTTATCACACACAGTCTCTATATGATGATGCCAACTGCAGTTACTATCTAGGTGAATTCCCAGAAACTTTGTAAGCTCTACTTCCTTAATTTTATAATTGTTGTAAATAATTTCTAAATTTTGTTTTTTATATCTATTTGTACCAAATTGCATAAAGTTTGTCTTCTCCAAATTTACTGTCAAATTATTTTGTGTCAACCATTTAATTATTGAATTTATCGTATTGTTAATGTCCATTTCATAATTCGATACATTGTCATCATATGGTATTATTACTGATATGTCATCCGCAAACAATATGTACTTATGTTTTGTCACCTCAGGGAGATCATTTATATAGAGCAAAAAAAGAATAGGCCCCAACACGCTTCCCTGTGGTACGCCACACGAGTTTACACGAAATTCAGACTTACTTGAAACTATTTCTGATTCAAGGTTGAGGTGTTGTACTTCTACCGCTTGTGTTCTGTTATGGAGATAGGAAGATAACCACTGTAGGGCTAGGCCTCTTATGCCAAGGTTATCTAGCTTTTGGAGCAGTAAATCATGTGACACGAAATCAAATGCTCGCGTCATGTCAAAAAATACTGCCGATATCATTCTGCTGGAATTAACGTTCTCCACAATTTCACGGACAAGATGAAAAACGGCTAATGTTGTAGATTTATTTGCTTGGAACCCGAATTGTTCTTGTCTTAGGACATTATATTTTTCAATAAAGCCCAATAAACGCTTTTTCATTGCCCTTTCGAAAATTTTAGAGATCACCGGCACTAATGTTATCGGCCTGTAGTTTCTAATACATGTTTTTGGACCCTTTTTGTGAAGAGGTTTCACTATAGAAACTTTCAATAATTCTGGAAACATGCCTCTCTCAAATGAAAGATTTATCAGGTATGTCAAAGGCGTTGTTAACTGTTCAGCACAATATTTAATTACCTTGGTTGAAATTTCGTCATAACCAGTTGCGTTAGTGCTGTTGAGTGTTTTTATAAGGTTCCTAATTTCAAACAATTCAAAAGGTTCAATGAAGATGCTATTTGTCAATCGAGTGCTATTAGTGTTTATCATGCAAGAATTTTTATTGTTTGATGTATTTATCAAATAGTTATTAAATTCATTTGCTATACATTTTGGATCATCTATCAACTTGTCATTTATTATTATGTCATTCATACATCTAGTATCAATTGTATTCATATCATCATTTTTTATAATACTCCAACTTGTTTTTGCCTTGTTTTTAGATGCTTGTATCCGTTTATGGTTGTGTATTTTTTGTGATAAACTTAAGCATGAGCGCAAAATTTTTGAATATTGTTTGTAAGCTCTTTTTTTATTTTCAGATTTTTTCATATAGTACTGGTAGCGCATTAACCGCTTAGTTTTGCAGCTTGTTACCAGCCCTTTAGTGATCCATTTGGGCTTCTTGTATTTATTAAAAAATTTAATTCTTTTCTTAGGGAAGCATATATTATAGAGCATAGTCAAAATATTGTGAAAGATAGACATTGCTTTATTAAGATCTGATTCTTCATATACTTGGGCGAAAGAGACCTGTCCAAGATAGTTGGAAAACTTATTTAGATTCTCTTCGGAGTAGTCCCTAACATTCATATAATATTGCAGGATCTGTTCCGTGGTTTTTTTTACAGGAAAACGTAACATTTGGGCAGTGTTGTGATCTGATAAGCAGAGATTTAGCAATTCAGCCGAAGCATTCTGCAAATTACTAATAATATGATCAATGCAAGTCTTCTGGCGTGTTGGATCAGATATATGAACTATTAAATTATAATTTTTTGCAATGTCGAATAGATATCTGGATTGCGTGGTTGATTCCAATGTATTTATATTTATATCTCCAGCAATTATTATGTGAGCTTTAGAGTTCCTTGTGAATTTGAACAAGACTTCCTCTAAAGTTTGTAAGAAACTGGTAACCTTTGAGTCAGGTGTTCTATAGACACATACAACATAAATATTATAAGGAGTCAGACGGATTCCACAACACTCAAAGATTTTATCTTTGGTAAATTTTTTTAAATCTATCTCTTGAAAACCCAATCCCCTTTTCGTCAGTATACATACTCCGCCTCTCTTTTTGCCGTTATTTCTACAATATATGGATGACAAAATATATCCTGGAACATTAATAAAGGACTCACTGCCTCTCCTAATATGAGTCTCAGACAAGCAAATTATGTCCGGTTTTTTTCGTGTATTAAAAAGTTCTGAGATTGTGACATTAAATATATCTTGTTTCGAAATATATCCGTTCATATTTTGATGTAGTAAACTTAAATGACTATTATGTACTTTACGGTCGAAAAAACACCTCGTCTTGGCTGTGGATGTCACTGCTAGGTGGAGTCCTGGTCTGGTTCACGACTTTTTCCCCAACTTCTAATTCTCTACATGCGGATATGTTTTTAACTAGCCTATTTAAGTCAGACATAACCACGGAGAAACCCCAGTTCCCTAAAGTACCAGAGATAATATTAAAGAATTTTGTGGAATATTCTAAATTTTTGTTAGAATCCAACAAGTACGCGTATTTATGAAGCTTATTGTCCAAGTATAAAATATTATTAAAAGTTTCCACTCTTACATTGAAAAGGTTTGAAAATCTCGAGTATTTGTAAGTGGGGACACAAATTATTACATTTGTATGTTGTACCTTTTGAATGGTTGATCGAATGCACTCAACCATTTTTACATAATTGTTGGTTGAAGTAAAATCCTGTTCACCCACAAAGATAACACAATAGTCATCTAAACCGAAGTTAATCAGCTTTTCTTCAATGCCGTCCAACAGTTTTTGAATACCTGCTCCCGGATAAATATAGTGACAAATGGTGGAGTACTCAAGATTCTTTTGAGCTAATTGCAGTATTTTGTTTTTATTATTGCTACTAATTAAAGAAATTTGTCTCTTCACATCTTTCTTGCTGACGCGCGAGCGTAACGAATCAGGTGACTGACTCCTACTACGATCTTCATTGTTTATACTTTCTATTTTACGACAGTTCACTTCATTAATTAGGTCCTGTATTTCAGCCTGCGTAGCACAAAGTTCGTTTTTTAACAAGATTATTTTCTCCAAAATTGATTCGAGTCTTCCAGTCGACGCTTGAGATAAGTAGAGGCGTTCAGGTGTAACACACTTTGGAGTAGAGACATTTGATAGTGTTTTCGAGGTGTTAGGGCTCTTGTTACTGTTAACAACTTTTGGTGTAGAGGTATGGTCTCTATTCAGGTTACGTTTTGCCATTCCCAGTGACATATTTTTCAATACACTGGATAGTTTTTTCTTACGTCCCGTAGAACATGTAGAGTGAATTTTATTGTGATAAGATTTAGTCACGCCACAGACTCTAGTAAGCCGATCAATTTTATTTTTAAAATCTTTAATTTGTCTTTTCAGTTCTTCATTTTCGAGTAAGTATACGTCCAACATGTTGTCAGAAGCCGCAAATTTTTTTTCTGCGTTCAATAATTTATTATTAAGTAAGTAAATTTCCTCGCTTAAGCCTTCGTATATGTTCTTACTTAAATCTGGGCAGCTTCTGTTGAACTTGGTAGTATGAGTTTGCTCTGTAGTAGTATTCGTCGATTCATCGTCGCCGTCGTCTGTGGTTAGCGAATCAAACGAATTATATACAGATACATTAACACAATATTTTTCCTTTACTGAGTCTTTGTTTGATGGATTTGTGGTAATTTCGGAACCATTTGGTCCCGTAGTTGGTGCCATTGCTATCAGAGATGGTATTTTTGTTATTATAGATGGCTGCTTTTCTCTACTTGCAGGTGCATCTGTAGGATGTGGTGACGGTAGTGGAAATTGCTGCGGTGAATTATTATTTTTCAAGCATCCTGAGCACCTCCAATTGTTCTTATTCTTTATCAAATAATATAATTTTTCAGAATGGGTACAACCTAGGCAATATGTGTTTTTGCAGTCTGTGCATTGCAGGGACTTTTGACTTGTAAGGTTAAGATTGCATTTCTTGCAAAGTAGTTGTTTTGCTTGTCTTTTAGGTGCCATGATTCAGTATTGAATTTAATTCATTCAACAACTAGTGACATCTGTTTTTTAGTAGTAGTACTGAATCAGTTCCATTCCACAGGTGTAGATGGCAGTATAATCAACGCTTAGCGCCCTCTGTTTTTTTCTAAGTATGTACTAACAAATAATTTGCGTGTAATGGATCGCAAATGTCATCACTGACGACCTGACATTACAGGTAGACGCCTCCAAACTGACATTAGTCCAATCAGCTGACTTTAGCGATATAAAACTAAAGTGATTCGTCAGTGTTTATTTTATTTTGATTTAAAAATCTATTCCAACGGCAGAGTTTCCACTTACTTTTGTGCAAGAATGTGTTTTTTCCAGTGTTAAATGCAGTGAAAACACTTCAGTGGCTGGCCTTGAGGTTATGTGTTCAGGTTATCCGAAATTGGTAAGCTTCCGTACACTTTTTCACCAATAAATCAAAATTAAACCAGCAGAAGGCTTTTAACAACTATATAAGACACTTACCTACGCAGGTGAGTTTCGTTAAATAAATACTATGATCGAATTGATCCATTAAATTTCATAGTATTCGCATGCCATCTTCCTAATTTACACATATCACGCCTTTTATCTCTTGCGGGGTAGGCAAAGTGTAAAAGGCCGCAAAAACGAACATTTACGCCACGTCTGACATATATTTGAGGGTCATTCGGAAAATTGTGTATCGCCATAGTGACAGGTAATTTGTGGTATTACAAGAACACTTATTTTGACTTCATTATAAAGAAGCAGAAAATATCCTTATCCAAATAATCGGCAAAACATTTTGAGAGAAAGTGGTCCCGAGCAGAAGTCACAGATCCATTTGTGCATCAATGCGTGTTGACATCCCCCTTAGGATGTACGATCGAATGACACCCGCCCCACTACGAGGGTATAGGTACCTACTGCAATCGAGGGAATCCAGACGAAATGATATCGTGTGACAAATGTGCAATAATAAGTCAAGGATGGTAGTACCAGACCATCCGTCTGATTTTCACTACTGCAACAAGCATAATAAATTTAAAATCACGACTGCTTTTTAAGATAAAGCCAAGCCTATGACACTCGGGATGATGCAAGGATTCCTCCGATCCAATTCTCATTCAAATCTGTTTAGTGGTTACCGACTTTCAGTCCTTTAAAGAATCGCACATAATAGTAAAGTTTATGTATGTATGTATAAGTTTATTATTTACATACATACATAAACTCTACAAACATTACATTCCTTTTTGGTTGGGCAGTCGTGTAAAAATATAAATATTTCTTGAAATCTCCAACTTCATACACATATGAAGAAATCTGCATCCGCAACATCCCTATTTGATATTCCCTGTGATTGAGTGATATGATAACCTAAAGAACCATGGACGAATATTGAATTAGTAAAATTTATAATCTTGTTTAATTTTTAAGTATATAAAAATATTTTCATACAAATACAAATTCGGGAGGTTTTATGTGCGGAGAACGAAATGAAATTAATTTTATTCAATATAGGATAGTACTATTATTTATTGAAGACATCCGTCATTGTAAAAACATAAATTTGTATAATTCAATTTTCTTCTTTTTATAACAATTTTGTATTGTCCTGATAGATAACCGACTCAAAAAATAAAGGCACTGCCTCGCTGGCCAGGTTAATCACACGGCTAGTAACGATGAGGGTTCAATTACTAATCAACTTCATTCCATATCGATATCCGTGGTACATCACTCGGTAGAAAAGCTCAGTATCCGATATCGATGAGTTGGCAGACTGATCGACTCACTTCACTACAGTATGCAATTCAATGAATGGACCACTCGAGTGCTGAAACTTGTAGAGTCATTTCATTATGCAATTTTCCTTCAGCTTTGTAGCATATTTTTGTCTTTTAATTTATAGACCATTTCGTTTCTAATAGATCAGAAAAAGGTGAGGTAAGAAAATTAATGAATAAACTTGTTTCGTTGTTTTTTTTTCATGCATAGATATTTTATCCTAACCTGAGTTTCAAGCGATATCCCGCTATTGGAATGCGCTATACCTTACATTAAAATTGCATTTTTAAGGCGGTTCTCCCGCTTGTCTGTCGCTGCGTTTTTTTAACGCACAATTTTTTTTAACTTATTGCCATACAAATACGCAAAAGTTGTATTTGTATGGCAAAAAGAATGTAATTCGCCATTTCCATTCGTCTGATAGACGCATGCGTTACGGTGCGTTAAAAATACGTAAGTAGTAACGGATGACAAGTATGAAAACTACCTAATACATGATGAAACATATCGATGGTCTAGAAGACAAACATGATAATTACAGAATACCCAACTTTTCAGGACGAGCATTTTTAATTACGTAAAAGTTCTAGATGCTGTAATTTAAAATGGAACATAGGAACCATGTATATACTACCTGTATTTGGATAGGATATTTATCTTTTTAATGATGTATTTATTAAGTGAACATGATTTTTATTTAATATCCTTAAAAAATTGAATGTAGTAAAAAAAGGCGTCACTTAATTTGTTTCTACATAAACTTAAAACACGTAATATTCATTTAACACTTTTGTGTAGTGTGATTTGATACTAAGAAAAATCAAGAAGTAAGTAATAAAAAGCCTTTATTAGTAAATAATTCAAACATGAGATCAAATCTTAATAATGTAGTAGGTACCTTCCTAATAATTCAAACATAAGTTCAGTCATCATCAGACTCCGAATCAGAACAATCATCAATTAAAGTTTCTTCATCAACAGCAGGAATATGGGCGTACGTAAAGTTCTCACTAAAGGTAGCGATACAATACATAATAAGAAATAAACAAAAATACAAAGTACTTAATAATTTAACATTATAAAATGTAAATACATAAACCTACATAAAATAAATACATACATACATCAGCCTATTGTAGTCCACTGCTGGTCGTGGGCCTCCCCCAGGGCACGATCTCCCGTTTTCGCCATCAGTCGCTACCAGCCGCCTTCTTTAAATCATCGGTTCATCTGGTCAGAGGTCGTCCAAAACTACGCTTTTCGAGGCGTGGCCTCCACTAGAGAACCCCTTTATCCCACCTTACATCGGTTCTACGACAAATGTGCCCAGCCCACTGCCACTTCAGTTTGCTACACTTCCAGACTATGCTCGTTACTTTGGTCTTTTTTCGGATATTTCTGTGCCGGTAATCCGGAATGCCGGATTTTATCCACTATAGAGATACCGAGCATAGACTTTCCAGTTTCCATAGCTCTCTGAGTGACATGTAACCGGTGGGCCAGTTTTACTGTCAGGTTCCACGTCTCGGCTCCATAGGTCATGACTGACAGGACGCACTGATCGAACACCTTGGTCTTGAGGCATTGTGGCAAGCCAAATAAATACATGCATACATCATAAATAAATAAGATATACCAATGACAAGCTAACAGAAATAAAATAGGATGAACGCTCAAACAAAATAACTAAGAAAGAACCAGAGAGACTAGCCAGGTATGGCAACTATTATAGGATAGAAGGGGCTGCATCATCTGAGTCAGCCAAATATAGGTCGAGAAGTAGTTGTTTCAGGCGGGGAGTGCGGCACCAGGGCAGCAGTGGCGACCGGTGAAGCAGCGGCGGCATCAGGGGCTAATGCTGGCACGTCAACGTCAGGGCTAATGCTATTACGTCAGCGTCAGGGGCTAATGTTGGAATGTCGGCGTTTATTTCTGGTGGGACGGTGGCATCGAGGCAACAGAGGCGAGCGGTGAAGCAACGGCGGCATCAGGGGCTAATGCTGGTACGTCAGCGTCAGGGGCTAATGCTGGCACGTCAGCGTCAGGGGCTAATGCTAATACGTCAGCGTCAGGGGCTAATGTTGGAATGTCGGCGTTTATTTCTGGTGGGACGGTGGCATCGAGGCAACAGAGGCGAGCGGTGAAGCAACGGCGGCATCAGGGGCTAATGCTGGTACGTCAGCGTCAGGGGCTACTGTTGAAATGTCGGCGTTTATTTCAGGCGTGGACTGCGGCACCAGGGCAGCAGTGGCGAGCGGTGAAGCACCGGCGGCATCAGGGGCTAATACTGGTACGTCAGCGTCAGGGGATAATGCTGGTACGTCAGCGTCGGGGGCTAATGTTGGAATGTCAGCGTTTATTTCAGGTGGGGACGGTGGCATCGAGGCAACAAAAGCGAGCGATAAAGCAGCGGCGGCACCAGGAGATAATGCTGGAACGTCAGCATTTACTTCAGGCGGGCACGGCGGCACCGGGGCAGCAGAGGCGAGCGGTGAAGTAGCGGCGGTATCAGGGGCTAACGCTGGAACGTCAGCGTCAGGGGCTAGTATAGGAATGTCGGCGTTTATTTCAGGTGGGGACGGCGGCATCGAGGCCACAGAAGCGAGCGATGAAGCAGCGGCGGCAGCACCTTGTTGCTATGACGAGATTTCCGCCAAAATAAAATTATACAAAGAAAATCCTTTGTTGTGAAATGCAACGTTATAGTATGAGATATCACTCACATTAATATCAATATTTCAATATTTGTCTATACCTTGGTAAATACATTAAATAACTTTAAAACTTTTGGGCTCCAGAATTTTGTTTAGTAATTGGTGATTAAATCATTTGTCAATTATGATGTCTTCACGTTTAAAGCACTTAATATATTTTTCTGTATGCTGAGCAGTGTCCAGTAGTATTAAGACTACTTAGACCATTTGTCACTGGCATCTTGTAAAGATTAATATTTTTTATTGTAATTGGGAATCAAGATTTACCAAATGACAATAATAATAATGACATTTAGCTTATTTGTGTAATTATAGTAAATCCAAAAAAGATGCGCTAAATATATTTAATATTTTTGTAGTTCAAGTTTAATTGTAAATAATTATAATTACATTTTTTGGCATCAGACTGACATCACTTACTATAAGTGTACATCTATAGTTTGGGGAGAAAGAGACGTAATTAGGGTATTTGGGTTCGTGTAAACGATACAGCATCTTCATTTAATACATATGGCATTAAAATGTTAAAATCGATTTTTTTGTAGTTAGCACGTTTGTCTTCTAGACCATCGATATCGTAAAACAGTGCTTTTCGTAATATAACTACTATCAGCAGAACCTCAATTTACCAATTCCAAGGATGACCATAATTATAGTGAACCCAGCGGTTTCACCCGGTGCCACTCATTTTCCTGTCGAAATAGTTGTTTTTCCGCGGTAAAAAGTAGCCTATGTGTTTTTCCGGGTTATATTCTACCTGTGTTCCAAATTTCATCCAAATCGGTCGAGCCGTTTGAGCGTGAAGAGGTAACAAATATACAATAATATATTTATATTATTAGTACGGATTAATTATGTAAGTAGAGACTGATCCCTGTGAATAGACTATGGTTCTGAAAATAGTTCTACTTTTGAATTCTTTTATTCTTACTTACCCATTTATCTTCTACTGATACAAACTAAGTACGCCAACTTGCTCCCCAATCGCTCTCCGAATATGTCGGGCGCCATATGTTACGTCGAATTTATTATTTTATTATGTGTTTATTTACTCTGTGTCCGCAGAGACGAGTGTTTAAGCCGACATTTATGATATTCTCCTGCGGTTTGCCCTAAGGTGCCGTAAAGAGATTGAAACTGTGACGATTGTGTAACAATCTTATTGCGTAAATATGTACGGCATAGAACGCAATTATCATGGTCTTCTTCTTTTCGTGTGGGACACCGAGTCGACGAACGACCCGATGAACACTGGTGTCAGAGTTTGTCAACCATCTACTACCACCGGTAGGCATCTGACATGGTTGTGTAACGACCGTCGTTTAAGTGCTCATGGACAGCAACCGGGACCGACGGCTTAACGTGCCCTCCGAAGCACGGAACCATCTTTCTTACGGACAATCAAGTGGTTCAGCCTGCAATGTCCTAACCAGACTGGGAACAAATTCACAAAGTGATAAAATCAACTTTATGAGTTCGAACCCGGAACCTTTGCGCCGCCGCAGGCAGTTGCACTACCACTGCGTGCCACTGCTCCACATCAGCCGTCATTATGATAATAAGGCTAAACGTCGCATCAGAATACAAATGCGTATTGTGCAGTCGCAAATTTTATTTAAAATGGGATATGACAATACGCACGTAAAATCTTTGATGTAATATTATAATAATCTGGAGCTCTATGTCAGAACCAGTGTGTTGCGATACTCCTATGTAAAAAAACAGTTTATGTTGATTTGATATCTTAGATGGGCAGTTCGAGCTTATTTTCTAGGATCACTATGTAGAACCACAGATCACAAGTGGTAGTAGTGGGATGAGATGAGTTCGGCTCTTGGGCGATTGCATATAGCTATTGCTGCATTGTACAAATCTCCCTCTACCGGAGGCTAGGGGCGAGTGCGTTGATGTGCCATTGTTTCACTCGCACCCCTCTTACGTCAACTTGATTCACTGTCTAACTTGCTTCATCAATATACTCGCTATGTTTCTTTGTAAATTCTCTTATGTTGTGACATTTTATGCTGTGTGTTGCGTAAGCTTCAGTTCTCTGCATGTTGTTTTATGTGATAATTTTGGAATGCTGGAGAATTATTATTTCCATTCCATCTTCTACTAAAATTGCACTATATATTAATAGATGAAATAATTATTCTTGAGTTCAGAGTGTGATGGCCACAGTACAAAGAACACGCGTGCGCCGCTACATGACGTTTTGTGTGCTCTGTGGTGATGGCGAAAGTTACAAATTACACCAACCCGTAGATATACCTACTTCTTTAAAATTCTGTCATAATTTTGTTATTTAGAGAGGGGGTGGAAATTGAAAGTACGATGATTCTTGGAGGATTTATTAAGTGGTTTTATTTTGTCTATATTTACATTAACAGTCCACTGCTGTACATGGGTCTCCCCCTATTGGGGATATTGCCATACTCACCACGTTTAGCAGGTGGATTGGCGAGCGCAGTGCAAGATGTTGCATTCACAGGGAACGCTGTTGTCCATTCCCTGGACTAATTTATCTCTTAGTTGCTTTTTACGACACCCACGAGTAGGATTGGGGTAGTGCAATTCTATGCCGGCATCACACGGTATGCATGTATTTATTTACTTTTTAGTATGAATTTTATATTATACACCTAGCATCATATAAACAAGAACTGCCCGTGCGGATTTCATTTCGCTCGTCACTAAATTGCTTCCGAGCCAGAGGATTTCATTTGCGTTTTGCACCAGTTTTAAACGGTATGCAATATTTTAAATCGCAGCCATTGTCGTCTGGCAACAGATGAAAATATTCTAAAGTGCATCTCCAATGATCCGAGCCGGATGGCGACTGGCGCGATATTATATCCTACGAAGTTTTAGCGGTAAAACTGGGCCAAGTTTTCTTGGGTGCACTAGATTGCTGCCTACCCGCTGGATAGATACGACATTAGATGCGTCCGGATGCAACACTCAACGAGCGATGCAACGAGCTGAAGACAGAAAGTGGCCCGGCGACAGTTCACTTCTGCTTAGTGCTACTTTTTGACATGACCTTTATAAAAGAGGAAACGATGGTGAGGAAGAAGATTGCCATCTAAAATTCATATCTATTTTGTATCACTTTGGGATAGTTCTACTATATGAAAGGAATTTTTCCTTAGAAGCATTTTCTAACTTTTGACACTTACAAAAATTTAGTAGAGTTCAATTTCAAAGAGAAAATAATATATGCTTTAAACTTGGCGTTTAGCACACCCGTACGTTTCGTGACTTATGGCCGACCGTCAAATCACGACCCTTTGCCGATAAGTAATTAAAAATTTAACTGTATGACGAATATTATTCGACATAATTATTAAAATAATAGCTATCAGAAAAGGGTTGACAAAATATGGAATATTGTATTTTAGTATTTTAATGAATAGTCATAATGACAAAGGTTAAACAAAACCGAATCAAACATTGCAAATGTTTGAAATAGAAACAAAGTAACGAAGGGTGATTAATGTGGTTGTACTTACAATTTAATTTGCATGAACAAGCTCTAAACTGAACAATAAGTTTCAAGAATATTTTACTGAATGTATAAAAAAACACAAACATCCCTAAACAATAACGAATAATCATTTTCTAAACAAAACAAAACTAAGCACATCATATAGAGCTGTCATAACCAAAAACCGTGAATATATTCATCTAGTTGTGATTGGCACGCGGTGAAGGGCTGGTGAACGGCCACGCAGCAGGACTCCTCAAGGGTTATTGAAAAAACTACCCTGCCCGCTATAACCCGCCTTGTTTCACCGCAGATTGGGGTGACAGATTTACACCCCATCACCCCACAGGATGCTGGAAGGGTTCGGGTGCACAATGTTTTGGTCTGGCTGGTGTGTTTCCAAAGAAGGTACCTATTTCCAGATAAAGTTGTAATCTGGGCTATTTATGACAACAATCTCATTCAATACGGTAGGCATCTTTTTGTAAATGCAATTTAAGTGCCCGTGTCTAAGCGTGCTTGCCATAACTATTTACCAAAAGGATTTAGATCGCAGGAGGTATAGATATTGCGATTTTGACGATTAATCTGGAGGCTTTAAGTAAACAATATGTAGCAATAATACTAATTTTAGTACCCATGTAAGGAAAACTGAAGCAGTAAACAATACCGCTTAAAAAAGCAATGCAACAATTCCTTAAAAATTTGCAAATCGAGGAAACCGTACAAATGTTATATCTATGACAACTTAAGAATATTTGCGTCTAAATCAAATCACAGCTCCTGGGGCGAGTTGGAACACACGGAGGGTCCTACCGATGGAAGTGATAGATAATGGAACATGTCGCGGGGCGCGGGCGATAATAGACGAAGCCTTATTTGAATATTGTTCCGATTCGTGGGGGGCGCCAAATTAAATCCTACCGACTGCGCCAGGTATGCAGCGTATTGAAAACTGTACTTTACCTACTAAATGTAGATAGATAGAGAAAACAAATATCTAATAACTGTCATTGGGATTAAGAAACCTTAGTGGTGAGTGATGGATGAGTGATATTCTAATGTCGATGTATTATAAAATTTTATCTAACTTAGTCTTTAATTTTTAGTCTCAAATTTCGTTGCAAGTTCTTGCAACGAAATTTGTGTGGAAAAGGCAGTCAATTAGTGGGAAAAATTAATACGACGGATGTAGCGGAGTGGTAGTGCGACTACCTGCGACGCAAAGGTTCCGCGTTAGATTCTCGGGGGTACTCACAAAATTGATATTTATAACATTGTGAATTTGGCCACAGTCTGGTTAGGACATTGCACCGCCTGATTGTCTGAAAAGAAAGATGGCTCCCTGATTCGGAGAGCTCGTTCAGCCGTAGGTAACGGTTGCTGTTTATGACTACTTAAACGGCGGTCCATTAGCAGTAGGCGGTTGAAAATCTCTGGCACCAGGGTTCATCAGGTCGCTGGACAACACGGTGTCTCTCACAAAAAGAGGGAGAAGAGTGGTGAAACCTGTGACTATTATGGTGATCTACTCAAATATTAGTAGCATTTGAGGGCCATATGAACAAGATATCTTACTTAGAAAGCATGTTGTAGATTTTTTGTTCTCTAAGTAGCTGAATTAATGTTGGCCAAACTGTGTTGGCTGAGCCGCGCGGGTGTCGTGAAAAATGAGCGGTCGGGCGGGCGCGATAGCGCGCGCAGCCGGCGGCCTAATGAACCAGAACGCCGATAGAGTGACCTGTATGCACGCGGCTTTACATCGCGATGCACACAGAATTAGATGAATGTAAAAAATAGGCGCTTGTTTATTTCGCTTTAGTTAGTCAGGAGCATAATTTGAGGGTTTTTAGGACAAATTTATACCATAATGTACCCTTCAATAGCCCCTCATCTTTTCATTTCCGCTTTACGTTGGCAGCATTGGAAAAACTGTAAACGATGTGATTTGAAATACGAGTAATAAAATATTGACGAATTTTGGTGACATGACCGCGACTATTTGTTTTCAGTACGTACCTAAGTATGCTCAAGCTCTTTAGCACTAACCGGTCTTGAGATTTCGTTATCGGTCACTCACAAGTTTTAAATTTAATTTTATATTATGTTTTTATTCCACGACTGCCCAGCCAAAAAAGAAGTGTAATGTTTTTAGAGTTCATGTATGTATGCATACATGTACGATTCATTAAAGGACTGAAACTTGGTCACCACTGGACATATTTGAATGGGAATTGTATCGGAAGAATCCTTATATTATCCCGCGTGTCATAGGCTAGGCTTTGGCTTTTTCTCAGAAAGCAGTCGTGTTTTAAATGTTTAAAATTAATTTCTTAAACTACCATAGTTTTGACACTTATCAAATACAAACATTTCCAAATGTGCATCTAGGAGCTTCTGATAAATCCTAAGCAGCGATAGCTATAGGTACCTACGTATCAAGTTATATAATAACTAACGCGTAACGTACTGCCGTGTGGGTACAGATGAACTGATCAAGCGTCACTTGCCACGTCAATGAACTTGGCTGCATCATTGCACACCCCATCATCCCATCACCCCATGGATCATGGAAAAAGAATTAATTGTACTGACTAATCTGTGGACATGGTGTCTTAGGGGGATTGCTAAGTAGAGTTTCCAAAACTGTTGAGAATATTAGCGTGAATGAATGGCTTTCTTTATTTACCTTTTAGAAGATATAATGAGTCCTCTTAAGTCACTGAAAGATTATGGTCCGAAGCCAAATTTTAAAACCAGTTATTCGTTTATCTGATAGTCTCGATAGTATGGTATATATACGGTGAAGTTTTACTAGTGACCGATATCTCAAGACGGGCTGGTGATAAAAAACTACGTACCCTAAGGAACATAGGTTGAAATATGCCAAAAATATTTTGAGTTTTCATAGTACCTGAAACCAGCTGATTGGCAATTTGATATGGGTGGTCCAAATATTTTTTTTTCGTATTACGACCTAAGGTTCTTGGGGCAAGTGGTTCCTCAGCACCAGCCTATCTTAAGTTTTCGCTATCCGCTAGTAAAATTTCTCCCTATGTACCTCCTAGTTATAGCTTGGTGATTATATTTACCCAGACCAGACCCAGCAAACGAATAAAACAGTCGATTAATGACCCCGTCAACGTATCACCCAGTTGATGAACGAACATCATATAGTGACATCTAAAGTTTGAGTATTTATAATTCCACAGGAAGACAGAACTGATGCTTTTTTCCACCGGTTGCTAGTATTTTTGAGTTTATCTGCAGGATTCAGAATTTCACTGAACGAGCGATCGCAGGGTTCACTTAGCGAATGAATGCGTGCGCTGTCCTTGCTATTCACTGGCCCCTATATTTTTAATGTTAGCTTCTTCTATTCAAATCGACGACCGAGTGGAAGGAGTCCCAAACCATCGGTAGTGATGGGACGTCATCATGGAATGTGAACGATAACTTTTTCTATCGATGATCTTTGGTGACGGTATACCGTGTGATGCCGGCTTAGAATAGCATCACCCTATTTCTTTTCCGCGGGTGTCTTAATAGGCGATTATTGGACTCGAGGGTTTCATGTGTATTCAAAATATAGGCGACAGGCTAAGAACCTGCCACTATACTGATACATGGCTTTTCTGTCACGGCCTTCAAATATTTGTCAGACGTGGCGATGGCGAGCGTGTTTACGGCTGTTTACGCTCTGCCTACCCCGCAAAGGATAATAAGTTTTTCGATTCTAGTCGTCTATTTTAGTCCCAGGGCTTTGAAACCTACACTTGACTTGTAGAAGTGTCTCTACTGCATGGAATACAATTTATAATTTTTTGACTTATGATTTCGATCACTCACTCACACATTTGCAAATTAATAATTTAGTATACTTACATTTATCATTGCAAGCATTTACAATGTTGCGTCATTTAAAAAAACCTCTGAACGTGTATGTATAACGTCCACTACTGCCATGAATATTTTATTTCGCCAACAAAAGATCGTTTAGTGTTTAATTTTTAACTTAAAAGTAAATACTTAATGATTTAAGATTAAGTTAAAGTTTAAGATAAAACAAAATTAAAGACATTATAAACACAAACACAAACCTGGAAATAAGTTATTTCAGTCTGCCATCATGAGTAATTTCTTAAAACAGTTTACACAAAAAAGGAAAAGGCATTAAAACGATGTCTCAGAGAGATTAGTCACAACGATAGAGACTTAGCCGAAGTGGGTAACATCCCTAGCCGACAGAAAAGCCCGTCAACCAATTACTCTGAAAGGCTCTGAGGTATTTCAATTTGGCTTATTGGCTCATGTGCCCCGATTTTGACAACTTTTTCCCTCCCACCCCCCGCCACCATTTCTATTCTCCTCTGGTAGTCTGCAGTTCATTTACCTACTTATACATTAGCTCTATTAATCGACAATTTCTAGTTGATTAATAGATATTATTGTATCGTTGTCGCCGAATACAAGCGAAATTATCATACTTGATTATAAGCATTAAAAAAGTGGGAAAAATTAAAAGAAAAGTAGTTCATCAAAGATCTAAAAAATATGGAAGGTGTTGTCATCTCACTTATCAAAATACTTTATACAGCAAAGACTGGAGTTTACCAATTACTTAAACTCTTTCGCTAGGGTTGCTCGGGTCATTCATTGACTCAGTGTCCACCGGAACATTCAAAAATTAAATCAAGCGAGAAGGCAATATAGAATACTAATTATTTCACTTTCTCTCTCACTTCTGATTTTACAATATTTTCTCAGTATTCTTCAAGTATTTACAGTATTTTCTAAGAATTATCACTCTATTTCCTATCTGTTCAATTTCCTTGCACGTTATGAGTCGCCACGTGCGCCGGAACACTCCATCGGTCCGCAATACGTTCCCAATCAGGATTATACAAACCCCCCGAGGACATCGGGAAATAATTACGATGGCTCCGGGTAATAAAGTGCGGATTGAGGAAAAGACCGAATGCTTACGGGGACGACTTGCTCGGCCTAGTTTCGTAAGGTTTTCGAGAATAAGGATGTGTTGTACCTATTTCCAATATATCAGGTTTGGTATTGTGTTTGGGGATTTCACAAAGACAATAACAATTGCTATAAGATTTTCTAAGTACTTTATGTGAATTCATTAAAAAATTTACTCTCGAAATTAAAAAAAAAAACATAGTAGAATATAAATGTAGGAAAAACATATGTCAGTAGATAAATGCAGCAACACAAAAAACAAGTTTCTAATTAATTACGAAACAAGCAAAAAGGAACTGGCTTTAATTTACTGCGTACATAAGTAAGTGAAGAAAATCTAGAACAAATTAAAAATTTGTCTCGTTGAAGGGAATTAAAGTTGCCTGCAGACATTTCTCCTTGGACGCTATTCCCGCTTAGTCGATTTTCCATCCTAACTAGTTGTTTTGTTGTCGTTTTGACTTGTTTCGGTTGTCGTTGTAAAATTATAAAAACAAATGTCCTCACTGACTAACTGACACATAGAATTTTAACACCTGAAGAAGTAAAATATTTGTATAAAAATTAGTGGTCCTTGAAGCAATACAAAATTTATTTTTTATATTTTAACTAATAAAGTGGTTAATAACCTTGTTCCACCAGCTCCCTTCTACCATCGGACATCCAGACGCACCGCCGGATACCATATATACCTGGTTGCCATTTCACCAATTCGGACTAAGCGCTTCCAGTCATCATTTATAATGAGCACTGCTAAAGAGTGGAACTCACTACCTGCGTCTGTGTTTCCAAACGCATACAACCCTAATCTCTTCAAAGTAAGAGTGAACAGGCTTCTTCTGGTTGAGCTCGCTCCATCTTAGACTCTGTCTCTGTCCTATGACCTAGACTAGAGTCAAGAGCAAACCCATTATTAATTTAAAAAAAGTAGGTAAATATTTGTATGGAAGTTTGTGGTTTTTAAATAATAAAACACGTGTTTCAGCATTTAAAAATTTTACGACTAAAAAGAAGGAGAATTACGGCAGCATCCGCCGGGTACGTGTTTCTAGAAACTGTATGAAAAATAGTTTAAGTTGATCTCTTAAGGGGGAAAGTAGGTTGATGTGGTGCAAATATACTACCGCTGCCCTCGTCACACAATAAATAATAGTACTAGGGTATCCACGTACTAAGCGGAATCCGTCCAGATTTAAACAGCTATGACCAAAAGCTTACACTTTATAGAAAAAATTGCGCAATGAGAGTAACCCGGCTGGGAGACGGCGATAACGTGACAATAGGAATTTGCAGTTCGCGCCGACTGCCCGCTTCAACCTAATTACCACTCACAGCCACTGAGATAAAGTCCATAATTACATGACGGCCAGAGCTAATTTCTTTTAAAATATTTTTCAAGGAATTTCACCTCGGATTCAGTTTTTTTAAACTGTCCAAGTTTGTAATATCAGTTAGGATTATAGGACATAAGGAGGTGTCATTCCAAATTGGCGTACTTATAGTTATTTAATTTGTAAGAGTCAATATTCCGTATGTAGGTATATAGTCAGTATTTAAGATAAGTGAAGACTAGTATACACAAAATTACAAGTTAACCTGTATATGTGTGTATATTGAAACATCAACAACCTCTTACAGCGAAACTACATAAGAGAAACAGTCCAAAATTCTCACGAATCCCGCCTGAAGCCGTCCCAAAGACGAACTTACAAACAATTGTTGAACAATTGTTAAAACCAAGAAAACACGCATTGTGCCGATGAACCCCGAAAGGTCGCGGGGAGGTCAACAAGTGTTGCCAAAGTCACAGGGCAGGACACTCGGGCTTCTGGTTGTTGATCGTGTTTGGGGTTGCCAGAATGTACATTTTCAAAAGATATGTTACATCCATATATCACGCCTATATCCCTTGCGGGATAGGCAGACCGTAAACGGCCGTAAAAGCGCCACGTCTGTCAAACATTTCAGGGTCATTCAGAAAATTGTGTATCACTATAGTGACTGGTTGTCAGCCCCTAAAAAGATATAATACCTATTGAAATCAAAACAAAAAAGGTGCTATCTAGGTCAGGCGGTCTGATTTTGGGGAATTTGGTTTGTATTTGCTTCGAAGGGTGGGTTAAGCCATTGATGCCGTGCAATGATTTTGTGATAGTGAGATAGCGTCGTTTTTTTTTTTTTTTTTTTTTTTTTTAGTTGTGGACCCTACGATTTTGAGCCCCGGGGCTTTTAATCTACACCTGACTGTATGGTGGGGAGCAGGAGCTCACCCGGAAAAGCTTGTGGTTGTTCAAACAACCAGCTCAATCGCGCCCTTGGGGCGCGATTGGGCTTACGAGTTGTTCTGGGAAGAACGTATTGGACTGAATCTACCCGGCACGTGCCGGTAGTTCCCAAAGTGGGGAGCAAATGAGGGACCTCCGCGCCCCCGCCGGCGGGGGCGTCGGTTGCTTGAGGAGCTTGTGGAGTGTAATCTACTCGCAATGGCTGCAGCAGTGGCTACTGTGATTTCATCATCTTCTTCCGTAAGGATGTGTCTCGGACGGTGTTTAAAACGCGAGGTTGGATGGGGGAAGTAGTTGGACGCGGCAACTATCAAGGGGTTTTTATGATGGGGAGCATTATCGAAGAAGCGACGGGACGCTTCTTTCATATACGCTTTAATGGTAGGGAGGCCTAAGTCGATATGGAGGTTGGCGTTACGCATGTACCAGGGCGCCCCGGTAGCTTTGCGCATGAAACGGTTTTGGATGACCTGCAGCATTTTCAGATGTGAATCGAAGGTGTGAGCAAAGGCTACGCTGGCGTAGGTCATAATAGGCCTTACGCAGGTGGTGTAAATTCTCACCTTATTTCTAAGGGAGAGTTTGCTCTTTTTGTTCAACATCGGATGTAATCTGCCCAAAACGAACGCGGCGCGGTCGCGGACTCTCATAATGTGGCTACGGAAGCTGAGTCTTGAGTCGAGGGTGACTCCTAGATATTTGGTCTCGTTGACCCACGGGATGGGTCGGCCGAAAAGCTTTACAGCGGGGACGTTTAATCGGTGCGAACCTCTACGAAAGTGCACGGCTGCACTTTTTTCCGGGTTTACCTCGATTCTCCATTTACGAAACCAGCTCCCGAGGGAGTCTAGAGCGTTCTGGAGAATCTGAACTAATTTTAAGTGGTTACGGTGGGACGCGTAAATGGCAGTGTCGTCGGCGAACATAGCCAGCTGTGACATGGGCGATTTGGGGATGTCGCTAGTGTATAGCGTGAAAAGTAATGGAGATAGGACGGAGCCCTGAGGGACTCCTGCCTGTATGGTGTGGGGTGAAGACAGAGTGCCTTCCACCCTGTAACGAAAGCTTCGATCCGACAGAAAGTTACGTACTAAAAGCACGAGACGATCAGGCACAGCGAGCTGGTGTAGCTTGTATACCAGCCCGTTGTGCCAGACCTTGTCGAAGGCTTTCGCCACGTCGAGAAAGACTGCTCCTGTCGGGGTCGGTTTGGACGAGACATTTAGCTTAAGAGCGATGTGTTCGACAATGCGGTGTACTTGTTGGGTACAAGAGTGCTGTTGTCGAAAGCCAAATTGCTCGTCAGGTATGAGATTGTTGGTCTCTGCGTGGTCACGGAGTCGGGCATAGATCATGCGTTCGTAAAGTTTGGCGAGAGGGTTCAGTAAGCTGATCGGGCCCCCATACAGTAACTCATCGACCCGACATCCTCGACATAGCCCTTCTAAAGAACGTAAACCTTCGTTTAAGTTCTATAGAAGTACGCCACGAGCTTTGCGACTCTGACCACAGACCAGTTTTACTAAAACTTGACCCGCGAACCGACATCCCCGGCCCCTCAGGTCTGTGCGGCCCGACCAAAACTATAGTAGACTGGCCGAAACTAGGCCAAGCCTTGAACGCTCCCAGCTCTACTCACCTGGACCAAATACCGACTAGACTGACTACCGAAACCGACATCAACCTAGCCGTCTCTTCCATCACAAATCACGTTAGCAGCGTCGTGAACAGCTGTTCACGGACGGTTAAAATCACTGAAGACAGTAAATATAAACCTCCAAATGACCTTCTTGAAATGATAACAGAGAAGAACGCCGCGATCCGCGCTTACAAATCCTTCCCAATCGAATCTAACAGACTATTCATGCGCGCCCTACAGAGGGACGTAAGGCAGCGTGCAGCTGAATGGCGTGACGCCGGGTGGGATCAGCACCTTGAGGAGCTGAACCCATCCCATCTCGCATTTTACAAGCTGCAACGCTCGCTGAAATCTGACACCATCTCTGTGATGCCGGTACTTAACAGACCTGACCAGACCAAAGCCTTTGACGACGACGAAAAGGCTGAATGCCTAGCTGACAGTCTCGCAGCACAATGCACCCCCAGCACACTCCCTTACGACTTGACCTTCGTCTCAACGGTCGACTCCGAAGTCGAACGTCTCATTTCACTACCTCCATCGGGCCCTCCACTCAGAGTCATCACTGAGATGGAAGTGCGCAACGCCCTTAAGGCACTCAAGCCCAGAAAGGCTCCAGGACCGGACGGCATCACCAACCGTGTCATTTCAACGAGACATTTAGCTTAAGAGCGATGTGTTCGACAATGCGGTGTACTTGTTGGGTACAAGAGTGCTGTTGTCGAAAGCCAAATTGCTCGTCAGGTATGAGATTGTTGGTCTCTGCGTGGTCACGGAGTCGGGCATAGATCATGCGTTCGTAAAGTTTGGCGAGAGGGTTCAGTAAGCTGATCGGGCCCCCATACAGTAACTCATCGACCCGACATCCTCGACATAGCCCTTCTAAAGAACGTAAACCTTCGTTTAAGTTCTATAGAAGTACGCCACGAGCTTTGCGACTCTGACCACAGACCAGTTTTACTAAAACTTGACCCGCGAACCGACATCCCCGGCCCCTCAGGTCTGTGCGGCCCGACCAAAACTATAGTAGACTGGCCGAAACTAGGCCAAGCCTTGAACGCTCCCAGCTCTACTCACCTGGACCAAATACCGACTAGACTGACTACCGAAACCGACATCAACCTAGCCGTCTCTTCCATCACAAATCACGTTAGCAGCGTCGTGAACAGCTGTTCACGGACGGTTAAAATCACTGAAGACAGTAAATATAAACCTCCAAATGACCTTCTTGAAATGATAACAGAGAAGAACGCCGCGATCCGCGCTTACAAATCCTTCCCAATCGAATCTAACAGACTATTCATGCGCGCCCTACAGAGGGACGTAAGGCAGCGTGCAGCTGAATGGCGTGACGCCGGGTGGGATCAGCACCTTGAGGAGCTGAACCCATCCCATCTCGCATTTTACAAGCTGCAACGCTCGCTGAAATCTGACACCATCTCTGTGATGCCGGTACTTAACAGACCTGACCAGACCAAAGCCTTTGACGACGACGAAAAGGCTGAATGCCTAGCTGACAGTCTCGCAGCACAATGCACCCCCAGCACACTCCCTTACGACTTGACCTTCGTCTCAACGGTCGACTCCGAAGTCGAACGTCTCATTTCACTACCTCCATCGGGCCCTCCACTCAGAGTCATCACTGAGATGGAAGTGCGCAACGCCCTTAAGGCACTCAAGCCCAGAAAGGCTCCAGGACCGGACGGCATCACCAACCGTGTCCTGAAGATTCTCCCCGATCACCTGATCAATCGCCTCACCCTGATTTTGAATGCCGCCATGGCTAGTTGTACCTTTCCAGCTTGCTGGAAGGAAGCAATAGTCATGGGCATTCACAAGCCGGGTAAACCGGCGAATGAGCCCACTTCCTACCGCCCGATCAGCTTACTGATAGCGTCGTTTTGTTCCTCAGGAGGCTAAATATTTAGTGACTTGTCGGATGATCACGTTTGATTATCTGCTGCAAGAAAAAATACTTGCAGCGTTGTCTCGGTGATGGCCAATCACTTACTGTGGTCTAAATAACAAACAACTTTTGGGCCCCCGTAACCAAGCAATAGGGAAATAGCGCGAGCAAGTTTTTAAACCCTGTTTTATTAAGACGACAAGTACAGCCATAAAATTTTGAAATAAAAAATACGCTACTGTTGAGGATCTAACAGGTAGCATATACTTATCAGTTACACAATTTGACAATTTGAAAGAAAAATATCCAAAGTTACCACTATTTGAATCATATTTTTCATATTATATCTACAGTTCTAAAGCTTTTTTTTATTAATGATGGGTTTGCTCTTGACTCTAGTCTGGGTCATAGGACAGAGACAGAGTCTAAGATGGAGCGAGCTCACCCAGGAGAAGCCTGTTAAGGCACTGACACTCCCACACACTGACGGAACGCAGCAAGCAAGCTATTTAAAAAATAATGATATAATTAAGATACATACCTTTTCGTACGAATACCTAAATAAGACAATGTAACGGCATTTATCTCTTGTTTCTATGTTGGAAAAACCGTGATATCTCGCGAATATTTGAGCGCATAATACTTGTCTGTTTCTTTCTGGCGCAGTGCAAATGAAAGGGACAAACTTTTAAGGTGAACATACATACATACATATATCACGCCTTTATCCCTTTCGGGGTAGGCAGAGCGTAAACGGCAAATAACGGACATTTACGCCACGTCTGACAAACATTTGAGGGTTATTCGGAAAATTGTGTATATCACCATAGTGACAGGTTGTCAGTCCATTGCCTAAAATTGCAATACACACCCTCGAGTCCCAGTCGCCTTTTACGACACCCACGGGAAAGAAATGGAGTGATGCTATTCTAAGCCGGCACCACACGGCAAAAGTGAATCAGGGCATTAATCCAACATCTGGCAATACTATTCCTGGAAAAAGATTTCTGGAACCATCAAGAGGCCACATCTTGGTCACATGGAGAATCATGCGAGTGATTAAATCACATGGATAGTAGTTAATTAATAATTATAATACTCATATTGCAAAGTACGAACTTAAAAATATATTATTGAAAATACATACTTAGATGTTTTCATAATATGGTAGCAGTTGAAGTGAGTTATAATTATAGTACCATACCTCGGTAGATAGAAAACAATGCGAGTTATGTGGTTGAATATACCTAATTACACGACAAACAATTTCATGACATCAAACAATCAAATTGAAAATAACAATAAAATATTAAGTTTAGTTTGCAATTATTACCGCGACCAAAATAAGATACTAACCTCGAATCGATGTAAAGTCGACATTAGTGGGAAAAAGCACGTGCTGGTTACAGTATCGCCACTCGAATAAGGCACAAAATGATGCGTGAGACGTTGTTTTAATTTAATTAGTAAGTAATAGATCATTAAAACGAAAACATTTTAAATGTTAGCCCATCGCTATTAATGGTTGGTCCTCATTTATTTCTAAGCTGAAGCAATGTTTCAGGTTGTGTATATTTGTAATTTGATCATGCAATTTAAATCTAGTAGTATTTTTCAAGTTTGATTAATTTTTATCTCAAACTGATTATTATCGTATAGTATGAAGCAAGAAATAACAAAGTTCAGCAATTAATTTCTCATTACCATGTGTGTACAAACTACTAAGATAATTGCACAGTGGCGCAGTAATCAGTACGTCAAAAAGCCCCTCGCGTCAAACACACTACTCTCTCTAGCAGAGGACAAATTGAAAACGTATACCCTCCCTGTGGCCACTGAACAGGGGTACCCTTAAGCAAAATGATTTTGATTTACTTCAATCTGAATACCAAAAAGATAAGTGAATTCTAATATCTAATCCACCTTAATATTATAAATGCGAAAGTAACTCTGTCTGTCTGTCTGTCTGTCTGTCTGCTACGCTTTCACGGCCAAACCGCTGAACCGATATTCATGAAACTTGCCACAGAGGTTGCTAGCATACCGAGAACGGACATAGGCTACTTTTTATCACAATTCGAGGGTCTGGAGTATAGATGTAGACCACCAGGTTTACCACCAGGAGCCCAGCTAAACTATTAGAGATACAGGCATGGTTCCAAGACAAAAGTTGTTCAGTCTGATGGGCCGCTTTTTTTCACAAGGACATTGGGGATCTGGAGTACCTTATGTAGACCACCAGGTCTACCTTAAGGAGCCCAGCTAAACTATTAGAGATACAGGCATGGTTCCAAACAAAAGTTGTTCAGTATGATGATCCGCTTCTTTTCACAAGGACATTGGGGATCTGGAGTACCTTATGTAGACCACCAGGTCTACCATCAGGAGCCCAGCTAAACTATTAGAGATACAGGCATGGTTATAAAACAAAAGTTGTTCAGTATGATGGGCCGCTTCTTTTCACAAGGACATTGAGGATCTGGAGTACCTTATGTAGACCACCAGGTGTACCATCAGGAGCCCAGCTAAACTATTAGAGATACAGAAATGGTTCCAAAACAAAAGTTGTTCAGTATGATGGGCCGCTTTATTTACACAAGGACATTGGGGATCTTGAATACCTTATGTAGACCATCAGGTGTACCACCAGGAGCCCAGCTAAACTATTAGAGATACAGAAATGGTTCCAAAACAAAAGTTGTTCAGTATGATGGGCCGCTTCTTTTCACAAGGACATTGAGGATCTGGAGTACCTTATGTAGACCACCAGGTGTACCATCAGGAGCCCAGCTAAACTATTAGAGATACAGAAATGGTTCTAAAACAAAAGATGTTCAGTATGATGGGCCGTTTCTTTGCACAAGGAGATTGAGAATCTGGAGTACCTCATGTAGACCACCAGGTCTACCATCAGGAGCCCACCACACTATTGGAGATACAGAAATGGTTCCAAAACAAAAGTTGTTCAGTATGATGGGCCGCTTCTTTACACAAGGACATTGGAGATCTGGAGTACCTTATGTAGACCACCAGGTGTACCATCAGGAGCCCAGCTAAACTATTGGAGATACAGAAATAGTTCCAAACAAAAGTTGTTCAGTATAGTGGGAATAAGTTAAGAAGGACATTACCTACTTTTTACCAAGGACAGAAAAACAAAAAATGTGGTATATAAAAATGTGATACAGTAACTTAAATTACCTTTTTATCTGTCTTATCTACTTATGCTAACCATTTTAGTGTTCTCAAATCGGCACCTCTGGAGTAAGTACTCTGTTATCTACTGACTTTTGTATTCAATGGTTATAAATATTGATCTCTCAGGCCGGATAGCAAATTTAGAATTGTCCCTTTAACAACAGAAGCAAGCAAGTCATCTTTGAACAGTAGAGATAAGAACTGTTCTAATATCACTGTCACACTTACTATGAATACACATACCTACTTTAGAACTTCTGCCTAAAAAAACTATCTAACGCGGACGAAGTCGCGGGTAAAAGCTAGTATCAGATAAATATAAACATGAAATGCCGTGTGATGCCGGCTTAGAATACCATCACCCCATATCTTTCCCGTGGGTGTCGTAAGAGGCGACTAAGGGACTTGAGGGTATCACGTGTATTGCTATATTAGGCTGTGGGCTGACAACCTGCCACTATCACGATACACAATCATCTGAATCACCCCCAAATATTTGTCAGACGTGGTGTAAATGTCCGTTTTATATGTCCAGCTACGCTCTGACCACCCCGCAAGGTATATAGGCATGATGTATGAATGTATGTATGAAATAAAAGCCTCAGTAGATCTTCAGGGCCCCGACTCTCCTATTTCTTGTGTAATGCAATAGAAACTCAATTGTATTTCTATCGCCATTGTGATTTTCTATACTTCAAACTGTAGCAAAAAACTATATGGTCAAAACTATCCAACAGACACTGACACTATGTTGGAACACATCTTACAGGATTTTAAAATTAAATATGACTATGCCTTGAATAATGGGATTTTTAGTCAGAAAGTTTTGTCGGTACCGTGTTTTGATCAGAGCGATTTTTTCATATCATATCACAGCGCATAACAAATTAAATACGCTGCCACCAAAAATACCCAAAAGCTACAAGGATTCTAGACATAATTCATTTAAACAATTAAGTCCGTGGGCTGCGCCGGCGATGACGGCAAACGCAATACTATTTTGATACGCCTGCGTTTATTAGGTAGAATTATTGAGCTGCACGCGGTACGGCTAAAGATATGCAAAGTGTTTCGCGCAGCATAATGCCTCATGCCTTATAATATGCAGACAAAGCCGCGTCTCGCTCGAGACCAACGACGTTTCCACGAAACGAAACGCAAGTAGTGTAGCGGCCATGTTACGCGTCTCGGTGATTTCTCGGTGTTGGCACGTCGGAAGAATGTCAAGCTACACCAGAGGCATATACCGCGGCGGAATGTTTTGTCAAAGTTTACTGAATGCCGTGACCTTGTCTTGCCGTGTGGGCCAGCTTATAAAAGCATCACCCCAATTCTATCCGTGGGTGTCGTAAAAAGCGACTGCGAGATAATCATCCAGGGATTGGGCAGCAGCGTTCTCTGTGAATCTAACATCTTGCACTGCGCTCGCCTGCTAAGCGTGGTGAGTATGGCAATAACCCCCAATAAGGAGAGGCCCATGTCCAGTAGTGGACTGTTGTGGCAGTTAATGTTAATGTTACTGGATGCCGAGCTAGCCAGCGAGATTGTCAAATCTTTGTGTTATGCTCAAATGGTGCCTTTTATTAAAGTTCAATACTTTTAAAATACAATCTAATAATAACAGGCGCTTTATGAATTGTCGAGTATATTTTATAAGAAGGTGCCGACCGATTGCTAAAAGTCAAGATTGCTCGAAACACCTGCGGACTGATGGATCGAGTTCATCCAATTTCAACCCTACCATACGAGAGCGTCACCAGCCGTATGTGTGTTCCACCATGAAAATGCCGCTAGTGTGGCCCGACACTAACATATTGCATACTTAGTCCAGAGGATGAAGTTTGTCTGGCTATAACTATGAGCAATTAGATTTGGTTTGGTCTGTACTTAACCATGGGAACAGTTGTTCTTAGTGATTTATTGAGATGAGTTACTGTTACTGCAATGCGTGTGAAACTGGTTATTTTAAACAAGTACCTTCTTTTTTTACCAATAAATGCTTGAATCTTTAAAACGCATTTCAACAAAACAATTTATTTTCTCTACAAATTGCGATTTTACAAACGAACTAACAGAATTACACAAACTATTCGCAATCGAAACTACGAACGAGACTGCTCAATAAAAGCGAACGAGGCGCTTGGCAACATTTTCTTTCGTTTGTTTCCTTTCACATTATCGTAGAAGGGGATGAGGGTCTGGACGTACGAACTTCGCATTTAAAAGCGATATAAAAAACTTGGGCTTTTATTTCGCAGGATGACCTAAGTGGCCGGCCGGACCGTACAAAACCCCTCTTGGACTTACCTGTATTTTTCCACTTATTTATCCAGCGTTTTTTACATTCGCACTGTTTGTTGATACCGGCCGCTTTGTCTGCTCGGGAAGATCTTGTTTTTTAACGAGTGCTTAGGGCCTAATTAAAAGGAAAGCTCGTACGGACAGTCGAGGCCTTTTGATGCCGACTGTTATTGCGTCCGTGCATGAATTTAATTTGGCTGGATGGATTCTCGAGTGGGCAGCCCCATTTTGTTATTTTTTTGGGATGTGTTATTGAACAATTTCGAGTGGAGGCTTTGGAGCGAAGGGAATGCTATAATGCCTCTTTATAGATTTAATTATAAAACTCTTCGAAGCAGTAAAAAGTATGGACGAGACTTTACCTGTTACTTCATACGTTCTACTTATACACCTCATTTCAAGGATAATCCGTGATTCGCCGTGATGCGGAACGCGCGCAAGGTCGCTGCGTGTGCGCACGTCGCGTCGCCATACTGCGTTACAATTACGCACCACTCTACTTAATTTTAAAATTCTACAATCTAGGAAACACTATCGCATGCACATCATAAAACAGAGATTTAAAACCCACGTAATGCCCAATCACCAAGCTGATTGGAATTGTCTGTAGTTTCCTCGCTTTACAAGCTTATTATTGCTGTCTAAATATTTATGGAAAATATCTTGAAACTTGACGAGTAGTAAATCGGAATGTCGGCCCAGTAATGAGGAAAGCGTGCATTAACAGTAACTTAAGGCTCGTGGACAGTAAATGTCATAGTGAGAATGATGACACGCGCTCCGAAGTAAACTCCTGCGCATTGCCCGCGCATACCGACCGCCATTACGTTTTATCACCTTTATGACAGATGGAGCTATAAAATTTATTATATTTAAAATCAGCGAAATAACTCCAATAATGAGAGCGCACGTGTTGTGTCCTTCGGGTTTGGGATCATTACTGTATTGGACATTGGAGGATCTCGAATGAGAAACCTCGTTGATTTACTGCCGGACTTGGAAAGTATAGTACCTAAATCATGTTTCTAAAGAAGTTGAGAAAAGTATTTTGCTATTATCATTGGCGAACTATACACAACCCTTTATATCTCTAACCTCAAATAGCATGACTTTTTTGTAGTTCGGGGAAAATTATGAATATGTAATCCATCTAAAAAGTTGCGGCTCCTTTGCGTATAATTTATGGGAAAATGATTTATTTTGCTCATTGTTGCAACTATACGTGTTACTTAAAGTAGATTTCTTTGAATGAAATTTATTTGAGTGAAATGTTGTTGACATTTAATTCAAAATGTTTTATTACAGGTTTTATTAATTCGCAATATGAATCGCAGCATGTTTGATAATTAACACATCTACTCCTCTTTTGTGTCGAATGCGGTGGAATGCAAAAGGCAATATCGCACGTTTTGTTCCTTTTTAGGTATTATTTACGAGCCTCATTCATTATGGGCGGTCAGAGTTGCGATAGCTGATGTTTGGCACGCACGTTGGGCCCTTAGAGTAAAAAAAATATACGGGGTGTAAGGGACAGCCCTCCGAATACTGACAGGGTGCATTCGGAGGATGAAACTGAACAACTTTCCCCTAGAAACATATATCAGGAAACGGAAAAAACATATCGACCTCCCATACAAAATCACAATTAGCGGACTGCATTTACTATGGGTACTTAAAAACAATTGTTTCTTGAAATATTTTCTTACGGGAAGTTTTCTGAGGGCTTTCCCTGTATTATTCCAAAATATGCAATGAACTATCAAAATTTAAAAGCACCTCCATCTTTGCAAAAAAGAGCACAAACCATTTTTTTTAAAATTTTGGCTTCCATCACCTTCATTAATAAATCAAGTTGTGAAATTGTTTCAGTGATCCATGAAGTTGATATATTTTTTATTGTAGATTCTACAAATAAACAAAAAAACATTGGGGTCTCTATGTTACAAAAACCAATACTTACAATATATTTTCTGAGTCCAGACCAGATAATTATTATAGTTTTAAACTGGTTATAGGCATTTCAATAATAAATCATGTAGGTAAGTACTAGAAATTACTTTCATAGACCATCAATAGAAATATTAGTCCTTTTGTTTCTCGCAATGAAAGGCTGGGCTCACGCCCGGTGCTGGAGGTGCCAAGCAGTCTGCTGGTTGATACCATGATCTTTTTGGTATCACGTCATATGATGCTGGCTTAGAATGGCATCACACTTCCTTTCCCGCGGGTGTCGTAAGAGGCGACTAAGGGATACTAAGTTTTATGTGTATTACCATGTTAAGCGACGAGCTTACGTCCTATCACTACCTATTACTACTAGTAGTAGTAGGCAGTTGAAAAACTCTGACACCAGGGTTCATCGGGTCGTTGGATGACTCGGTGTCCCACACAAAAAGAAGAAGAATAACTTCCTATGGTAACATACGATCTTGCTAAAACGGCTTTTAAATATTTGTCAAATGTTGCGATAAATACCTCATTATGGGGAATGCTCTGCCTACCTCGAAAGGGATATAGGCGTAATACGTAGTCTATAAAATTATTGAAACATTGGTCCTTTTGTTTCTCGCAATGGAATGTGGTATGCTGGGTCAACAGCCGTGCCGGTGGTGCCAAGCAGTCTGGCTGTGGGAGGTCCATGATCGATTATACTACTTTTTTATGGCAAACGCATATACAATGGTAACGCTTATGATGATCGTTACGTGAATCGGAATGCGAACAAAAAATACACAAACTCAGCGTTTTTTGTACGATTCTGAAGAGTTTGATAGCTATGTTAGGTACAATGTAGAATTGTGAATTTCATCAACTATATTATAGATTTTTTCAAGATTGGTTGAAGAAATATGCAAAAAAGCTTGTACTCCTATTACAAAATAAATAAATATCATAGACAATTCACACAGCGCCACCAGCCCCAAACCAAGCAAAGCTTGTGCTATGAGAACCAAATAGCTGATATTAATACTCATATACTTTCTTTTTTGGAAAAACACCCAGACTAAACCCAAATATCTGAAAATAGTTTAACAAATATTTGTGTCATGTGGGGATCGAACCCACGACCTTCGGCGTAACAGGCAGGGGTTCTATCCGCTACGCCATCGGGACAGTCGACAAAAGCGTTCGGTAAACAATGGTTTAGACCAACACACGACTTGAAGAAAACATTTTTAATTGGCGCAGAGTTTTTTGCAATGAGATTATAGTTGTATGTATGATTATAACGTACATTGACCCCAGACTCATAACAAACAATAAACGTTCGTAAACTAAAGCCATCCCCATAAGTCATATTTGACAGCTGTCATATCCATACTAAAAGAGATGTCAACATAGGAAAATGGATTCTCTGCCATAGCATTAGCACAAATCCGACAGTTGTCAAATATGGCTTATTGGGATAGCCGTACTTTAGTTGTATTGTGTCAATACTTTATATCACCCCGATAATTCCTTACGGGGTAGGCATAGCGTAAACGGCAGTAATAAACGGACATTTACGCCACGTCTGACAAACATTTGAGGGACATTTGGAATATTGTGTATCACCATAGTCACAGGTTGTCAGCCCATCGCCTAAATGCAACACATACCCTCGATCCCCTTAGTCGCTCTTACGACACCCACGGGAAAAAAGGGGGGATACTATTCTAATCTGGCATCACACGGATTTAGTTTGTGATGTTTGAATATCAATTAAAACAAAGAGAATTAAAACAAATTCATATACACATCCTTAAATCTACGAGAACTCGTAATAAAATTAAAAAAGTACCTATTACTCAATTCATTTTTACGCTAGAGGTGAAATGTTAATCCCAGATAATCCTCCCAAAGTCATTTAACAAATAATCACGGATTGGATGTCTCCCGACAATACGGTAGAGCAAAGAAACCCACCCACGGCCTCCCGTACCATTCACCATTGTAAAAACTTTATGTACCCTATCGAATTACAAATAGGCCCAATAAAACTCCAACATTTCATTATCAATAATTTACTACACTGCGCCGACGAATGTAAAAATGAAATTAAAAACAAACCATTAAACCATTTTTATACGAGAATCCCTAACAAGGACGCTTCCCTTAACCGGATCGGGAGCACACCTGGGTACTCGAAATTGCCCTAAAAGGTCCCAAACGACAAACCACCTAAACTGCAAACCGTCATATATCACAATCCGAAGATTCGAAATCGGCTTTTGCCGCCGCAGGTATACGACTGAAAATTGATGGCTGTTGTCTGATGGTGGTGCTAGCGATTGGACATAAGTCGTTCCGGAAACGAGGAGTGCCGAGATGGTAGATTTTTAAAATGGAACGTTTGATTTGCATTTGAATAAGAGCCCCCGGCGACCCAGGTGCGCGCCGGTACAGTCGCCGCCCGAAACTTTTACAAGTACGACTCAACATTTTTCAGGAGTTGACAAAAATCTAATTAATATGGATGAACGGGTGGAATAAACTCTTGTAAATTAGCATAGGAATCAAAATATAAACGAATTCAGGTAAACATTTTTTTTGTAACTTTCAAAGCTTTTACACAATTTTGTGTATAAACCTTAAATATTTGTCGTGGCGTGCGTATTATATATAAATATAATACGCAATTCGTTTTTACTGCCGTTTACGCTCGGCTTACCCTGCAAGACCTGTATGTGTTTCCATGTAAAATACAGCTAAAACATGAAAATTTAATTTTGGGTTCGCAAAAATTTGTTTTTCAGAAAAGGTATTCGATATAAAATATATATAACAGATTTGTATGTTTAATAACAGGGAGTCTCATAAGTCTTATCCCACTAATTTCCGCCGCGTTGTAGGAAAAGAATAGCATACAGCTAGTTTGAGAATAAAACCAGTAGCATGCGTCGACAATGGGGGGGTTAAGGGGGGCAGCAGTAGTTGGCTTTGATAAACTTGTTGTCCCACACGAAAGAAGGAGATAAATAATTTTCCTACTCATCTATATAAGCTTATTATTTTTTCTACATTTTTACTGATGCTAATGTACCTAATTTTAAGCAATATAGAAAAAGTAAATAAATTCAATTTTTACTTGTTTATTTTAGTTTTGTCCTAATGTATCTCTTTAGAAATATCACTTGCTGATAAGAAAACTCACTAAGCTGCGGGTGAAATCGCGAGACGGAAAGCTAGTTCAGAATAATAAAGACGATGTAAAAATATTTAAATTAACTACGATTAATTCTGATTAATTTTCGTGACCGCCTGTACTCACATTAGGTCGGGACTCGGGAGCTCCATGTGATTTTTACGCACGTAGCTAAACGTACAAGGGTGACACAATGCACGTGTAGCCAGCACTCAATTACCAGCTCTTACCAGGTTACCGAGTGTTCTTACAAATTACGCATTTTTATTCACTTGACGGTTACGCACCTTCAGTTTTGAGATGTTTCAAAAATGTTGAGGTATCGAGCTTGTCCGTAAATAATTTGTTTTCTTTCATGAGTATTATAATTATTTAAAATAAATTAGTTTTTTAATAATACAGGTAGTTTTATTACGACTCATTTAATATTTTGTTGTTTCCGCCTGTACTGACATAATGTACGAGACTCGATAGTTCTATGTGTATTTAACGCACGTAGCACGTACCAGGGTGACAGAATACACATGTAGCCATCACACAATTACTAGGTTACCAAATATTCTTACAAATTCGGATTTTAATTCATTTGGCGGTTACGTATTTTGAGTTGCTATGTACGTATGAGTAATTGAAGTTGAATATTCGGTTCTTTTCAGTTGTCATGCTCATTATTATTATTAACATGGAAATTATGAGCACAACAAGTAGATATCGAGTCATCAGGTACAAAATTCACATTTTAATTTTACCCATCAAAGATGCATATTTTATGAATAATACACATTTTCTTCTGTGAATAATCTAATTCTGTACACATGGCGCTCAAATATTTACGTGAATAATTACCGTATTTTTCCGCGATGCGCTAGTGTTGGTCCGTATTTAGATCTGTTTAATTACCAGCTTATTAATTTACTTAACTTCGTTTGTCGCTTAATATTTTTATAGTTTTTTTTAAATTGTTTTGCGCTTACGACTATCAAACAAAAGCTCATGATTCCCACGAAGCGATCTTAAAGGAACTCGTCACTTGATCGCGTGAAACGTATCGCGTTTCTTATTCGTACATCGCGCCCGCACAATACTCTCCTCATTCCTGAAAAAAAAGAAGATATACAGATTAAAAAATATGGCATAATCTGTGGTATAAGGTTGATCAGACGCACCGATAACTTACACGATACAAGGCTACCCGCTTACGCGTTTTGTTCTGCAGCAATAAAAACTCAAACAATAGCATTGAAGCCTCCTCGAGAGATAAAAAAATATTGTGCTGTGGATTCGGTTTACTTATTGCGTTCCCAAGCACTTCACGTCTGTTTTGGTTGCCTTGGGCAAAAAATATTACGTAATAAAATTGTATGTAAGTTTCAGTAAGTACATACTTTAAACTTATTCCTATTATTTTTTTCCAAATATTATGATTTATTCTAATTGAGAATCTAGCTTTATTTATTCCTATTATTCTAGCTTCATACATAAATGTTTGAATGCTTGCCTGTTGCGGACAGACGATTGACCAAATATTATGATTTATTCTAATTGAGAATCTAGCTTTATTTATTCCTATTATTCTAGCTTCATACATAAATGATTGAATGCTTGCCTGTTGCGGACAGACGATTGACCTCATTAGTACTGCTGAAACAACACTTGTCGCGCGCCTTTTCCCCTCAAAAATAACTCATCCGCTTTTCGCGAGGTGTTGCAAATTCCAACATGACAAAATATGAGAAGTTGTACAACATTACCATAAATAAACAAACTATAGTACATTGCCATTTGTACGATATGCAATAAAGTATATGAAAAAAAAAACATAAATGGCAGACGAGAAGTAGATGCCGCAAATTACAATTATTTCATATTTTATTTGGATTATCAAAAGGCTTACTTAACCTTGATAAAAAAGGTTTATGTAAAATTGGTCATAGATATTTCATCTCAATACCTATAGGTACACCAAGGTGAAATTCACTTTATTATTAAAGTATTATCTTATCTTAGGTAATGCCTCGACATGGAACTAAACGTTTTCATGTCTGCAGAACATTCGTTTTCCAATAATCCTATCATATAATAAAATACATAAAATAATACTTTCTGACTGACGGAACTCATCCGCTGTTTACCTCACGAAAACGAGAAAAAGTAAAAAGTTACAATAATTAAGTTAACTTTTAGTTTCTACCCGTCACTATATTAATTATTATTTACCTAGCTCTATATCTACTTATTAACCAAAGCCTAAGGCGGTTCACTCACTCATTGGAATTCGCAATTTTGTTTCGTCTGACAAACGCATGCTTTACGTTGCGTTTAAAAAACGGAACGACAGACGACAAGTGAGTAAACCGCCTAAGGACATCAGCAGATCCAAATCAGAAAATATAGGACGTCAGAATCCCGGAAATAGGTAAGAACTTAACTTCTTTAAATTTTGTGAGAGTTTGCAGTCTAGGTAGGTAGTTCGAAGTTCAGTACCGTGTGGTGTGAAGGTGTCATTAATCCCGAGCCTTTGTGGCTTCATGGCGCGGCAACACAAAGCAAGCTTTTACCTCATTAACGGATGATTATGTTTTTACTACCATTTCATAATGTCATCGTGCACAGATTTTGGTAGTAGCGTGCTATAAACACTTCTATTGTTATCGTGATTCTGAGATGAAGGTCGCATGTCAATGCAAGGTCAAGATGACTTAAAAAGACGCCCCGATTCTCATATTTTCTAGTCATTGTAATGCCATCGAATGTCAATTGTCATTATAATGCTACTGTGGTTTCAAACTATTAGCAGAAAAATAAATGACCAAAACTGTCCCACTGAAAGGCCATTGACACACAATTGAAACTATTTTCATTTAGCATACTTCAGGCCCAGGACAGAAGCCGTTTACGCAATTTTTCGCAATAAAAATATTTTGGATACGACGGAACAAGTTATTCCAGCAGGCTTGAAATACAAACAGATATAATATTATTATGATTGAATTGAATACAAAATTTTAAAACACTTCCCTTGTTACGTATGATTCTCCAACAATTTCAACGCGATTTCGCTTTTTAGAATTAAGTTCTAGTGTTAGTTTTATCATTATCACGGAATAAAAATCTTTTTATAATCTTAAGGTACGGTACGGAATAATTTTCCTCTCTCATCTCATATTATTCCCATTTTCTTCCATATTTAAAATAATATAAAGAGGACAATAATAATTTCCGAATCGCCGGGGGCTTGAGGGCCTCCGTTCTCTAATTACTGAGGGCGTGTCTCAAGAAGCCCAGGAACACTCCGCGGTGCCAGTAATAACTAATGAGCTTTACTTAACACCTTCGCTGCACGTTACCTTAAAATAAAACTTTCGTGACCATAATTTACAAAGATATAATGAATAGCTACAAAAGCCTATTGCTGGAGATTGGTCCCCCTTTTGGGGGTTGCACTCTCTGGTCTCTCTGTAACAACGGCTCTAAGCAAAGCCGAACAGCGAGATGTACCTATGGAGACAAGTCATCAAAGATGTGATGGACTTTGTTTGCGTCTGTGTTTCCAAACGCATACAACCCTAATCTCTTAAAAATAAGAGTGAACAGGCTTCTTCTGGGTGAGCTCGCTCCATCTTAGACTCTGTCTCTGTCCTATGACCTAGGCTAGAGTCAAGAGTAAACCCATTCTTAATGAAAAAACAGAATACGACAAAGGAGAAAGCCATACCTACTCACCGCGCCACGAGCAACAATTTACGAAACATAAACTGTGCATTGGTATTTTTTTGTTATCTGTAATGTCTTAAGTGTCAGTAAGTAAGCCAGTTTGAATAAACCACCAGCCAGTTTGAATAAACAGGCGAGCTAGTAGTAGGACATAGCATAGAGTCGAGTATTATTATCTATTCTTATGGACATAGGTATATATAAGAGATCTGTGGCTAGTAGTAGTCGTGCCGTTTTGTATTAGGTACAGCGGATCAACGATTAGTCGTATTGTTATTGCAACGCGTTCATGAATTTTTTTATATCATTTCAAGCAATGTAATGTACATTTTGAAAGAAGACAGCAGTCAAGGTGTCAAGTATACACGAAATAAGGAAAATATGGGAGTAATTAAAAAATAATTATGTACAGTTTTTTTGTTTTTTTCTTCCGATTACATGGAAGAGGAAGTGACAATTTTCCTAAAGTATTATTAAAAATGGTTTATAAATGAAAATTGAATATTTGATTTGATTTTGAACAGCTTGTGTAACAATTTGCAGGCTTAATGTAGGTAATTTCACGTTTTATGAAACACATTTGATTTATAATTTCATGAAGTGTAATTTAATTTCACGCATGCTATTCCAAGAATTGAACGGGCGCATATTAGCAAATAATGAGCACCAGCCGCTTTGTCGCCGCCATGTTTTCCGGGAAACAATTAATTCGGCGTCACTAAACAAACACGGCATAAGGCCGCACTCATCACACCACGCTCTATCGTCTATCCCGCCACCTATTAAACCCTGAATGCGAAGTTAATCCGCAATTACCGCCTAGTTATCGCCGGAAGACGGCAGAGATAGTTAGGGAGCGGAAAATATTCCGTTCACTAATTATTCCGCGTAATTAAACCCGCGCATTATCGCCGGCGCGCCGCTGCCACCTGCGGCATTGTACCGCCGTGATTTACGGCGGGCCCGCCGCGGTTCCGCCGCGCCGCGCCGCGATCCCGCGCGCTGCTACGCTTTTTGTGCCAATTAATTGTCGAATTGCTCGTATTTAATAATTGCTGTGAAATTAATGTGAAGAGCACTGCCGATCGGTAACCGCCCCTAACATGGAGGCTTGGTGAACCGTTAATAAGTCTTTGATTAATTCGAATAATATTATATTACGAGCTTTTTCTCATTGCATGAAATTCTGTCCCCTTGAACCTGTCTTCTGAGACAGGTGAAGTAGGTGTTCACAGTCACGAGAGACCAGCCGGCCGGTCTGTCTAGGCCTGAAGCCCGGCCTGATTGTCTTCAAGATATGCATATATATATACAAAAGAGTCGATGTACAGTGTACTATTAATTATACTGTGGTACAGTCAAGCTCACTCAAACTGCCAATTTAAGTCCTATGCGCGCAGTTCAAAGTCCAAACTGTTCTAACCCAGCCTGATCTTGACTACATATTACCTATGGCGCAAGCCGATTTCAGTGAAAAATTTTAAAGTTCCTATTTCTATTAAAATAGAGGCTCACTTCTTTTTCATCGAGGAAATGGTAACATGATCACAGTAATTTGGACCAATGTAATAATCCTATTAAAATGTGTCTAAAAACGGCTAGCGCTATAATGTGCGCCAGCCCTTATGCTACCATCTTAAATGTGACCCAAAATATACGCTCGAAGAGAAACAGACCCAGCTTTTTTCTTTGTCTAATGAGCGCCACTATTTGCTAATGTGAAATTCCGCATTTTTCGGCGGAAACGGAACGCAAAGTATCTGGCTCGCAAGCGAGATGATATTATACAACAAATATGCGCGTGGTATCAGCACGGTGTTTCAGCCCGGGTTGCGCCTTATGTCCACTTCCACTGATAAAGGCAGGCACATATCTAGATAGCGGCATTTGGCACGTACTGATTTAGCTCTGCTATGAGCACTATGAGCTTGCCAAACGACTTGATGAACCATTTTTAGTAGCAAGTGCAAACAAAGTAAGTAAATTCTGTTCATATGATCGGTTGCGGTAAAATCTATCGAATTTATTTAAATCCAGGTAATAAATCAGAAATAGAATATATTACAATACTGCTGTTTATTTTCACTTGCAACTGAAAACGTCTTGCGCTAAATATCACTAGATATGCGTATGCCTTTACGGCACTCTCTAATTTTCCCTACAGAATTTTCTCTTAAATTTCCTTTTACCTCAACAGTGGCATCCTAAATTAGAGAGCAATGTGTTCGATGAAAAAAACAATTAGGTTTTGTATGCGATTTCATCGTAAGTAAATAGGTATGGGACATAAAACCTGGCTCAATAAAATCTAAATAATATTTAATAAGTGCACTCAAATCCGCCCCGATTAGAAAATGATGTAGTCCGGGAGTCCACTGCGTGCGCCCCAGCAATTAGTTCCGTGGAACAATGTGCAGTGATTTTTGTGCTGCCATCTGTCGGGGGCTCCCGGCCCGAGCACGGTCAATGCTCATGCAATATCGGTAATTGCTTCTCATCACACGGCGATGGATCCAGCTTTTGTTCTTGCGCGTTTTTTTCTTGTAGGTAATGGATTAAAACATCTGGGATTTCAAGCTAGATATTTTGAGCGCGAGCTACTGGCAAAATTTTGGAGTCTGATGGGAATGAAAATTAAATGACTTAAAAAACACTTTCTAAATGAGATGCGTTTTTTGAATTTTAATGAGAGCACAATAAATAAGGATTATCTATTTATTAAAGTGTATTAGCACGAAAAGAAGAAGAAGCATGAAGACCAAGGTTTGTGTTGCTCGTCTGTTTTTTATATTATATTATATTATTATGTTTGTTTATTACTATACTAAATATACGCATGTTAATAAAAAAGCCTCCATCCAAAATACAAAGAAAATTGCTTCATAATTAAATTCTGCCCGAAAAATAATATTAAAGGCACTCAGTTTAATTTGCCAGCATTACGCGCGCTTGGCTGTTTATTGGCGACGGGAAATTAATATTTCGCACCGATATCAAAAGTTGGAATTACACTACACACCAACATGGACCGATTCTGGATACATTGCTGGACATCTTCAGCATATTTACTAACGCACTGAAGCTAGCCAGTAATGTACGCCGGGCGCTGTTGGCAGAGTTTGTGTAATGATTCCTAAAAGTTTACGCTCAACTAGCCACCCCGGCTGGGGGCACTACTACTCACCTGAGCAAATGCGCTTAGAGATAGTACAGGGTGTACAAATAAAAACAACTTTGTTAACGATACTAGGGTTCATTTTGATGACATTCAATCTTTCAGGTGAAAAATATTTTTAAAGCATCTTTGAATTTACAGACCTACATAGTTTGTATTTCAATATTTATTCACTTTCTCTTACTTCGGCAAAGTTGATTCCATATTTTACTTTATATCAGCCAAATATATTTTCTTCAAGTTTAATTTTGCGCCCCGCTGATACAAATATTGAATATTTCCATTATACGTCTATCATGATGTTTACATCCTATATTACCGGGTATTTTACCTACCAAAAGAGATCAAATGTTGTCAGGGCGATAGGAATTTAGGTAGGTACGCGTCGGATTATTGTGACGCGAGTTATTCACGTGTCATAAATCGCAAATTACATCGCGGCCACGTGCCGGGCGTGTGCAATATGGTGTCCACGTTACAAAACAATGCACATCACATCGACCACCCACAACGGTCCACTGCTGGACATTGCCACTTCCTATGCTATAGGTACTCATCACGCTGGCATACGGTTTGGCGAATGCAGTGCAAGATTATGCGTTTACAGTGAACGCTGCTGCCCATTCCCTGGGTTTATCAATAATAATAGAAATAGGGAGATGCTTTTTTAAGCCAGCATCACACGGCTGAACGTTTTAAATTTGCATAAATCGCAGATTACTTTGCGAGCCACGTGGCGGGTGGCTGCAATATGGCGTCCCGCGGTTCGCTCTCTAAACAACACACACGCAGTTTAAATTATTGGGAGTCTTGTTGCGACATTTAAAACGATTAATCTCGTCTAGTAATTTATTGATTGTTTACAAACATTGCTCAGGGGGCCGATTTAGGTTATAACGGCGTCGAGATTTTGTATGGAATGACACATGGCGGCGGAGTTCGGTCGGAGTTCGGTCGGAATTCGGTCGAGTTTCATCTAGGTGTCAAACAGAATGACAAGTAATTTACATACAAAGTTCTTCATGTCATCGGGTTTTTGTCCCTTTCTACGATTATTTTGTCTATGGTGTCGAAAAGCGGTCGAGCTATGACAACCAAGTTTCTGTCATTGTACTCGACCATGAGCAGTCTCAAGCATAGGTGCCTTGCCGTTGTCGAGTTACATATAATTATGATAACTAATTGAAAATTACCCATAACTATAAGATTTTCAAGGCAGGTAATGCATCTGTAGGATATTTTAGACCACATGAGCAGAATAAACTCGTTTAAAAAAGTAGTTAGGTAAATTTACCGACACACTGAAAGTACATATAAAACTACCACTTGCCATCAGCTACTGTTGATTTTCGATTAGCAATACAAAGCACTTTCAGAGTCAAGAGGAAGATGTAGGAGTCTTTGCAACTGTTTTATTTTGGGTTCAGTTTTATGCGTTATATATTTACATTCTAAATAATCATTTCGATTACTTTTCAGACTGATGATGATAACATTATGATAGCTGATATTCAATATTATAATGAATATCATTACAATAACGCTTGTGTTATAAATGCTTTATCTCGTGATCAAAATTTGTACTTCTTGTGCTTGTCAATAGTTGGCGTAGCTTTGTACTGTATCAACAAACATCACTGTAGGATTGCTAAAACTTGATATTTTTACAAAAATTTACAAGAATGTTTCATTAAATATTGAATGCACACTTTACTAATTTTTACATATCATACATAAATCACGCTTCTTTCCCGCAGCGCCTACTTCCTTCCACTTACGACGATCCTTGCATACTTTTTTTGCCTTCTCTACATTCATTTATCTTTTCATGCAGGCTCGTTGGTTTATTTTTTACCAATGAACGTACATGCGTGTGATGATGATTGCCGTGTGATGACGGCGTAGAATAGCATCACCCCATTCTTTTCTCGTGGGTGTTGAATCAAGCGACTAAGGAACTCGAGAGTTACATAGGTATTGCAATTCTAAGCGATGAGCGGCTGTCAGCTACTTACTATAGCTGTTACTACAGCGATACCGAATTTTATGAATGACCCTCAAATGTTTGTCAGAAGTGGCGTAAGTGATCGTTTTTTTACGGCCGTTTACACTCTGCCTACCCTGCATGGGATATAGGTGTGATATTTGTATGTGGGCATGTATGTAAAGTTTTCACTTTCATTTTGGTTTCAAATCCAGGATTTCCATATGAAGAGCCATCAGGTTGAAGGTTGTACTTGTGTACGGTGTGTGCAATATTCGTTTATAACTCGTGCTCTACAATGCGCTACATACATACATAGATCAGACTATTGCAGTCCACTGTTGGACGTAGGCCTCCCCTAGAGTAAGTACAGGGCAAAATCTCTCGTTTTTTCCATCCAGTCATCAGTCCATCAGGTCGGAGGTCGTCCAACGCTACGCTTGCCGCGGCGAGGCCTCCATTCGAGAACCCGCTTACTCCACCATCCGTCCGTTCTAGTCTCATTCCGGATTTGATCCATTAGAAAGATACTGGACCTTTCCATAGGACACAGACACGTTTACTACGCGCGCTCTATTCTTTTCTTTTGTTGGTGACGCGTATTTTGCTCGTGTACAACACGTGTATGATACGTGTGTAACGCGTACTCTACACGTGTGTTACGCGAGCTCTACTTGTATACAACGCTTGCTTTACAATATGCAACGCGTGCTCTACATGTGTACAACGCGTGGGCTGCGCGGGTGACTTTGTATTAACACGCGTATACCACGCGTAAAACCGCCCAACATCCTAATAGACCAACATCCTAAGTCTTACAGTTTTCAGAATAATCACTTTAAATTACTTCATAATAAGGTACAGAAATTCCATACATTTTAACTGACTATTAAATACTCTTTTCTCCAATTTGCTCGGAAATGGCTTCAGTACTTTAAAAAAAGAATACGTCAATGGGCTCATTTATGTAGTCAAGGCGCCGAGGACTGTAATAGAAATTTCCGGACTAGGCCGGAAAAAAAAGGTTCTTTAACTTCACACTTTCGTGTTTAGGTGTTTTATGGTACACAATACCATGTTCAGGAACACTTATACCGCGCGCGTTCCATTTTTTAACTAATTGTACAAACTGTAACATAACTTTCAACATGAATTAAGTGTCGCTCCATAATTCTTTCTTTCAAAATAAATTAATTATTTTCTAAAATTACTGTATTATTATTGTCATTTCCTTGCAAATGAGAGAAAAGTATTGTACAATCCACGGCCGAAATAACAATTTCTGGTCTCGTTTACTTTAGAAGGCCGAGACTCGGCCTTCCAATGCCACTCCACCAGATATTGCTTTATACTCGGCTTGTGACGTAATGTACTATTACATCATACTTTAACAATCCTTGATAAATTTTCATTTCATTATTGTAGAGGAGCCCACATTGCCAATGGGGTTTTACTCGAGCGTCAGAGACCATAACATAAGATCAGCCAAGATTCAAGATTAAGCTGTAGTCCACCTAGAGGTCCATCTGGAGGACCACAAGTATTTTTTCCTATGGTCCACGCTACTGCCGTGCTAACAAAAAGTATGCTAAACACGATTTTTTCAATATTGAGTTGTGTACAAATTTTGGGATCGAGTTTTTAATTTATAATATTCTGCTACACTACTAATGCATGCAGTGTCTTTAGATTCTGCATTCTTTTGTAGCAAGTCATTGCTATTGCTAATAATTTCAATTTCTGAACGATTCCGATTATTTCCGATCGTCTGAATTCTGAAAAAAAGGCTAATTATGTCTTAATTTAGGAGATTGCTCCCGACCGCGTGCCGTGCATGGCGATTTTCAGTTTTCGTTTTTTTTTCGATTGATTGTTTCTAATTTCTAACCAAACAGTTCAAAGACCTTAAGTGAAGTAAAAATACAAACTCTTTGTGGTGATTTGGTGCCTTGGATTTCATGTAGACTTTACGAGGGACTATAAATCGTTTCCGAGTCTTATTTCACTTAAACATACCTATTATATTTACTAACAATAAGCGGTTGATATTACATTCTAAATATTCACCTTATTCCATCTGGTATTGGTCTAAGTATTTAGTTATAAAAATTAGTATGAAGATGAAAAGAGATGCGACGCGCACGCACGCCATGCACACGTCACGAATCTCCATATTAATTCTGCACGCACGCACCCGTGCTGCATCCAATCTGAGTTAATGACCTTAAATGTTAAATTTTCTGTTTTGTTTAGATGGTACATTTTGTTAACGTACCTTCATTTAATTTGTATTTTGTTTGTCTTCATAAAATGTATGATTAACAATGGGCTTATTGAAAAATATTTATACAAGTTGTAACAATAGTACCATCTTATCCTATCGATAGTATCAAGTTTAAGAATATTTCAAAGTTGATTCGAGGGGTACGTACGTACATATTGCAAAGCGAGATGAACCAGTTCTTTAATTGACTACAAAACATACATCTCGACAAGACCTAAAACTTCCCCAAAGAACAAGTAGTTAAGCATGCATAGTTGACGAAATAAATTAGTTCAAAGTTTGACAGTTGTCATCTAAAATTTCAAGACCTACAACTTCAACAAAGAAATTAGTTTTGCATGCGCGCTGATGATTGCGCATGACTTGAACTTAAAAAAAAAATATGATAAAGTGGACCACAGGCAATAGAACTTTAGTTTAGAGCGGTAAAACATTTTTGGCGGACCACGCGACAAAAAAAAATACCTATAGGTGGACTACGGGTTAAAGGAAAATTGCCTAACTCATTTCATGGCAAAACTGCCTAGCTCATCTTCAATAGAGACCTAAAGAAGATATAAGACATAGGCTTGATTCGTTCTTTTGCTGTTGTCTACACTGCATCCAGCATTAACCTTGCATTTTCTTCTGCTACAATATATTTAGGAAGTAGACGAGTTCGGAAATGGACGAAGTCGATCTAAAGGATCCGCAATCCTTACTTGGGCTCCTCTACTATTAGAACTTGCGGCCGTATTCCTATTTACTCGTAATGATTAAATTGAATAATCATGAGTCGTTATGAATAAAACTTTGTTCAGATGACTGAAATCTGTAACATACCAAAATTTCATCGAGTTCACCACTTTTCCCCCACTTGTGTCCCGGGGCACATATTAACTACCATTTAACTACATTATGGTCTGGGGTCGGAGTGGGAAATTGCACCATCAAATACATCTGCTATGTAACGTCGATCAACACGGCCTTCCGTTATGTAAGGAACGAGACGAGAGACCGCTTGGCTTGCTGACTATGTGTTTATATGCGGATGTTAAAGAAAAGCAAAAAGAATTTCAAGTTAGTTGTTTTTATTTCATCAATTACCTATAGTTTTTATCCCAAATGAGATGCCATCTAAAACACCTCGAGTATAACCTTTTAAAATACCTTAAATGGATAGCTTGAGGTGATGTTAATAGAACAATCATAACTATTGAATGTATAAAAATCCTTTCTTGACTTTTCGAGGTTCTGTTCTGTCGCATCTAAAAGGATGGTTCTTTCTGATCGTTTGCTAAGATTTTCACAAAGAAAGCAAGGTCTTAATTTGTCATGAAATTTGCGCTGGAAAATTGTTTGAAAACCGCAATACTTCACACAAATTATAAGGTTTCCTGGAGACAGCTGAGCTACAATGTAAACAAAGTATATTAATGAATGCTACCATCAAACTTAATAAGTGAACTCTGCCGGTATTCGCAAAAACTGGAATATAAGGAAGCCATGCAGATTAACTTCAACAGCGGTTCGATTATAGAGTAAGCGACGAGTTTGCTAAGATATTTGGCATAAACATTGTGAAGGAACTAAAATTGAGATCATCATCATAGTAAGACAAACAAATATACTTAACCTTCTAGTAACGAGTGGATAGGTATTTCGCAAGCGTGTGGGGATAAATACTGTAATCCAAAACCAGTGCTTCGCCTCATACAATTCGGTGTTTATTTAATATTTACAAGAAAAAATTAGAAACCAAAAGTAACAACCAAAACGTAAATAACCAAACGAGTCTCCATGACAACCAATCAACAGGAAGATGCCGCGCGCGCCGATGCAAAATAACTATAAACAAACAAAAAAATCACATTGTCGCGCTGTCTATCTGTAATAATATTTTAAAACAACTAAATATAAATGCAGTGGTGGCGATGCACCAAAAGTATAAATATTTTGTCTAATATCATTATTTAATTTTTAAAATGATTTATTACCTGTTTGTTGGAAAACCTTTTTGATGTTTAAGTAGAAAAATAGTAATGTCAAAGTCTCTTGACACAGGACAATAATGGCGATGGCCGACGCGTTTGTAGAAAAATATACAAGAATATAATAAGCCCGTAATGTCTGAGTTTCACTCTATACGTACCTTCACTAAATATTATATACTGTTATTATGGTGTCCATGACTGCAAAGCTGGAATGTTTTGCATTAAAAAAGTTTCAAGCCTTTATCTTTGTATCTGATGCCTCAGATTCTCAGTTTATCCTGTTCAGTAGTTATAGTCCTACGTTTTACGATCACTTTTCAGCTGAATTACTGGTAGAATTTCTGCCGATTCGCTCAATGATAGTGATATATTTTAGCTAGCCGTTTGGACGGCCGTTGTAGCGTAGTGATAGTACCACTGCCTTGAGTGATAGTTGCGGGTTCGATTTCCAGTGGGACGTTACAGTCTATGATTACTTAGACGGCGGTCGTTACACAATCATGACAGAGGCCTACTGGTAGTAGAAGGCGGTTGAAAAAATCTGACACCAGGGTTCATCGGGTCGTGCATCGACACGAAAAGTAGGAGATTTCAGTTACCCGTTTGTTTATAAAAAATAAGTAAGATTTTTTAAAGTAGTCAAAACGTGTCGCTTTTGGGGTACCTACTTTTGGTACAAAACGGCTGGAATATATTTTGTCAAAAATTCACCAAATGATCCGAAATTTCCTCACCACTAACACTATAAAAGGAGTTCCGAAATATTTTTTTTTTTATTTTTTTTTATGTGGTTGGGTATGTGAACAATGGAAGCAATACTATCTTTATGGTTAATAGTTGCCCGTAGATTATAATAGATAGGATTTCGGGTTGGAAACACTTGTTGCGTTTATAGATTTAGAAAAGACCTTTGATAAAGTTAACTGGGGGAACATGATGGAGGGTTTAAAAAAGTAGGAGTAGATTAGTAGTAGGAACAGAAAAATTATATTTGAACTATACAGACAACAAGAAACTATAATAAACATAGGACAAGAAGAAGGAAGAGCAAAGATTAGGCAGGAGTGAGACAGGGGTGCCCACTTTTGTCGTTGATATTAAACATTTTTTATAAGAAAATAAACGTTTACTGAATATGGCCTAAAATATATTTTTAAACTTGAACCTCAGTTACATCAAAACACCCACAGAACCATAGACCAGTTACCCTAAACATCACACCGCTTGAAGAAGTCAAAAGTTTCAAATATCTTGGCAGCATTATTACTCATGACTCATCCCACGTCATCCTTCGCCCGTCTCTTCTCTTTTCTCTTCTGGAGCGTAGCATTGTACGGCTGCGAAACATGGACCACAACGCAAAGGGACAGGGAACGGATAGAGGCTTTCGAAATGTGGTGTTAGAAGATAAGCTAGACAGAAAGGAGGACCATTAAAGAACGTTACTCAATATAAAATATAATACATCTAGAAGGGAATTATGATAGGACACCTGATACGACATGATCAGTTATTCAAAACGATTGTTGAGGGAAAGACCAAAGGAAAAACAGGAATAGGAAGACCAAGAAGAAGTTATTTAGACCAAATAAAAGAAAAAGTAATGATCATGTCAAACAGGGGAGTCAAGGAGTAGGCAGATGACAGACAAAACTGACGGAAACTCTACCGACTAGTACAATGTTTTTAAATATAATAACAAGACAAAAAACAAGTCCGCTATCTTTAAATCTATTGGATGAAATTTTAATTTCCTCGGATATAATTATTCACAATACCCCTTGTATCACTGAGCAAAGCAGCGTAAACTGTGCCAGCACTTAAGTTTACTTTTGACACGCCTAGACTATACTTTAAAGAATCACACATCATATATGAACCCTAAAAACATAACGATCCTATTTGTGGTTGTGCACACACACACATTTATATCTCGCTCATAATCCCTTGCAGGTTAGGCAGAGCGTAAACGGCCGAAAAAAACGAGCATTTATGCCACTTGTAAAACATATTTAATGGTCATGCGGAAATTAGTGTATCACCATAGCGACAGGTTGTCAGCCCATCGCGTTAAATTGCAATACACACCCTCGATTACCTTAGTTGCCTATTACGACTCCAATGGAAAGAAACGGGGTGATGCTATTCTAAGCTGGCATCACAAAGCTATCAAAGCCGGCATCACACAGAAAATTGGTTGGACAGTCGTGTAAAAGGTATTATAAGATCAACTTCAATATATTTCTTAGTTAAAAAAATACTTTCACCAGCATATATCTATAACATAAAGCACCAACTTAAACTGGCTTTTTTACAGTTTATAAGAAAAAGCAGTAAAGGTTGGTAAGCTCCACTAAATGGCACAAATTCTACATAATATTTTGTAGAATATTCATAATTATAATAATAAAATGATTAATGTGTATCCCATCCCATCTCACACTTCTATCAAACGGCCTATACTTGTTTGGCCTATATATGCTCCACGTGAGCCCCGTGATTTTATAACGAGAAATAATAAGCTATGAAAGCTAATGTGATTACTTCTTACAGGCATCACCTCACATAAGTACGAGGCATCTCATAGGGTCCCAGTGGGTCTTCACCTTTTATTCTTGCTTAATGAATATATCCCTTCGTATACAATATAAGCACGCAGGCTAGTCCGCGGGTAACAGCTAGTCTACATTTATGCATATACGAATTTTAAATAGAACCTCCAAGCAATTGATAAATTGACCTTCAAGATATAATAAAAGAAAAGATTCTCTGTGGTTACTATCTTGCCTTCCCTTCTAGCCTCTGCGTCGAACTGGTGGAAGCCGCAATAGGTCTAATATCGTCGCGTCGAGACGTTTTTACCTCTATACCCCTCCTGGCTGGGCCCAGTGCTCTTATTTTTTACACGTCTGCCCAACAAAAAATGTGTGTAATGTTTTCATAGTTCATTTATACATGTATATTTATGTATAAATATTTATTATACCTTCCTTTATTATATATTTTAGTTTAAAATTTTGATATAGTATTCAGTGCACGTCTTATCCGCATTTCGTTAAATACCATTACTCCTCGTATCAGAGATATACAGTGACTGTTGTGTCTGTATTCTTTATGTGTTTGTCTCTTTACTGTTTGTTTAATTTAGTGTTGCTATGCTGGGGAATCAGTTAGGTATTAATGACGGTCTATGAATGCGGCGCGGTGCTCGATCGCACGCGTCGCTCTGGGCGTGTGTTGTCCCTTTCTCACTCGCAGGGCGAGACTGGCGACGTGCGCGCAGACCGCCTGTAGGCGCCAAACGGTGATTTCTGCACCGCAGTCAGTCACTCAAAACCGTTCGGACGAGAATGTATTGTGTTTTGTACGGATTTCCCGCCACGCGTTTTGTGATGCCGCGTGTAATGGACGATTCAATTTGAGATCGCGCGTGTTGATGCATCGTATTATTGCGGTTCTCCTGGGTTATACTAGAATACCAGGCTTAGTGATTGTTGGATGTCTCGACGTCTTCCACGTGAGCGTCGCGTTGAATAGGCATCAGGTGGCCATTTTGGCCCGCGTTTGTACGGCCCAAATTCGGGTTGGGTCACGCGTAATGACTAATATCAAAGTGAAATACGAACAGAAGCTGTGAGTGATTTGAAGTGAATAACGCGCCAAGGCTGTAGTGGAATGCTGGGTGTCGATATCTTTTCCACCCAGCCCTGTAAGTACCCACGGAATTCCTCTTTGATCCATTCCCTGTACTTCCTTTCTCCGTTGGGTATTTTATGCATTTGGACCGGCACGTTGACTGTAAGTGGTAAACCTAGTTGTCTTAGTATGTCTTAGTGTGTTCCCTTTAGTCATATTTGTTGTACCATATCATTGTGACTCCTTAGTACGAGTTGCGGAATTCGTGGGGTGATATAATTTGGAGGTACTTACTTAGAATCTAGTGCTAATACGTGTGACGTAACGCCAGATCGGCAGACGGTATTTACTACCGGCTCGAGTTATGTAAGGGTTGGAACACATCATTTGCCAATTTCACTCAACTTAGTTAATTAGGTTAAATAGATTTAGGTTCACTTTTGATTCATAGTATGCGCTGATATATTGTGCAGCGTATGCTATTTAGCGCTGCGTAACGCGGCCATTGTCTGCCTTCAGTTGAACTCCTGGTATTTTACTAGAAATTTACCTGTGTAAATCGCTTCCACTGCGGGAGTTTAGCTTGGAATTAGACAATTTTTGGTAGCAGAGCGTGGTTCAGAAAACCACTAGATTTAAGATTATTTTAGTATAAGATTTTTAATCTACCTACATAAAAAAAAAAATATATTTATTGTGATTGTAGTGTGTGCCCTGTGTAGAATATCCTATCGGTAGGATCAGGGCCAATCAATTAGTGAATTGCTTGTTATTATCGTTGTATTTACCCTGTGCGGATATCCTAACGGTAGGATCAGGGCCGATTGTCTATTATTGTTTTTTATTGTAAGGTTCGGTGTTACTTTGGGTTGGTACCATGGCTCCCACAATTAGACAGCTTCAGGCAAAAATTGGAACGCACCTAATTTGGTTCGCGACTAAGCAGGCGATGGTCGGTCGCGGGGACCGAGAGGACGCACTCATCGCTTGTGCGCAACGGATTGACGAACGGGTCGCGGAGGTGTTGGATTGCCTCACTGGATGCGAGGAGTTATTTGATGGGACGCCTGATGAGGAGGTCAAACTTACGGTCCGGGCGAATGTGACCCAGTGCCTGGAGATAGGGCAGGAGATCCAGCAGGCGGCTGCTGTGATCACCAGGCGTAGGGCTGGGGAGCCGGACCCACCCCATGGTCCGCGGGGACCGGGGGTGCAAGTGCCCCTGCCGGCTGTGGCGATTCCGGTCTTCCACGGGGACTACACGGATTGGACCCGATTCCAGGATCTGTTTGACAGTGTGATTCATAACCGCACTGACTTGCAGCCGGCATATAAAATGGCACAATTGATGGCCAAGCTGCAAGGTGAGCCCCATGAGCTGGTAAAGCATCTACCAGTCGATGATGCAAGTTACGAGACGGCTCGCGGTTTGCTGATCGAGAGATACAGCAACAAACGTCTCATGATTGACCAACTCCTGGAACAGTGGCTCACCGTGCCGACCATCACACGAGGGACGGACCTCAGGGCCAAGGTCCTCAACCCTGTCTGCGTTGCAGTGAACGCTCTTGAGAGACAGGGGATGCCGGTGTCAGGCTATGATTATATCCTGGTCCACACGTTGTTGCGCCGCCTGCCGAGCGACATGGCCGCTCGTTTTGAACAGTCACACGGAGGTAAGACATCTGATTACCTCCCGACCTTCGAGGAGCTCAAGTCCTTCCTCGAGGCCGAGTGCAGGCGGGTAGATGCCCAATTTGGAGAGTCGCCTCACGCGGAGTCTGCGGCCGCTCGCCGCCCGGAACGGCCGGGTGCACAGGCGCGAGACGGTAAGAGTAGGCCACCCAGGCGATACAATGTCGCTAATTTGGAATCGAGGTGTGCCTACTGCAGAGAGGCGGGGCATCAGGTGACTGCGTGTGAGGAGTTCGCTGCACAGCGGGTGCAGAAACGTCGTGGTGTGGTGCAGCAACGGCGTTGGTGCTTTAGGTGTATGGGGCCGCATCAGGTGCGAGAGTGCCCATCAAGCACCAACTGCAGGTACTGCCAGGGTGCCCACCATCAGCTCCTATGCATGAACCGCAGCGGAGATTACGGAGGCAGAGCTGACGCGGGTCAGCGGACGGAGTCTGCCCTACCTAGACGGGAGCAACGCTCCCCACCCCCTCCAAGGAGGAGTCCTCTTCCACCAGGGTTTCAGGGACGAGGCCAGGGACATCAGCAGGTGATGCCCCCTTCACCACGCGCGAGACAGTCACCACCTCGGCAGCAGGTGCCGGAACGGGGTAGGTGGTCACAGGTCCAAGGTCAGGGGCACCCATCACAAGTACGTGATGCTACGGGCGGGTGCCAACACCAGGGTCAGTACATGCAGTACTCGGCGGGTCTGAACAACATGGTGAGTTCCCATGACCCACGCATGCCTCTCCCCTTGGCTGAGCACCCGCGGCTACAGGCGCATCCACGGTACGCGCGCCTGCCGCAGGGTTACTATAGGCTGCCAGCCATGGCGTACAGGACCAGAGGTCCCTATCAGCAGGAGTGGGACCCACTCGAAGGTGTACGGAGAGAGGGGACCCCCCCGCAGGACGCGGACACTCCGCGCTTAGGTTCCTGCTAGGTAATCGCCGCCTACACGCCAGCTTCGGCCCCCCGGCCAATTACGGTATTGTTGCCTACGGCAATGATTTGGGTATGGGGATACGGTGGCCGCAGCATACAGGTAAGAGCCTTGTTAGATACAGGGGCTCAGGGTTGTATTGTGTCTAGTAAGCTGGTGAGTAGGCTACGCTTAAATATAAGGCCCACAACGGATGGGGCTGTAGGTATTGGAGGTGTAGATGTGCCTGACGTTCGGGGTCAGGTGAACTTCGAGTTCACATTAGGTAATACAGGTACAGGGGTCAGCTATCATGCCTCAGCAGTGGTGCTGGATGAAGTGGTAGGGAAACTTCCTCAGGTTCGGTTACCGTCAACGGTACGAGGGTTAACCACAGGCTTAGAGTTAGCTGATCCTGAATTTGATACTCCTGGTACGGTGGACGTTCTCCTCGGGTCAGACGTCCTCGGGAGATTCTGGTGTGGCAGAGGACGGGTACTTCAGCAAACTGGTTTAGTGGCCGTTGATACCACAGGGGGGTATGTTATTTTTGGCCCAGATTGGAGATCTCAGGACCTACCAGAGGGCGATACGGTGCTCTATGGTAGTGTGTTGTCGGAGGTGCTGCAGAGGTTTTGGGAGTCTGAGGAGCCACCCACAGCGGATAGACGGAAGCCAGAGGATGACGAGTGCGAGCTGTTCTATCAGTACAACACTGCATGAAGTTCGTCAGGTAGGTTTGTTACCAGGCTGCCATTTCTCCCAAACCGCCCCTCCTTAGGTAGTTCGCGACAGATCGCGGAACGGAGACTACTGGCTATGGAGAGAAAGATGAAGCGAGATGCAGCACTTCGGCAGAAGTATATCGAATTCATGAGGGAGTACCTAGAGTTAGGCCACATGTCGGTGTCCAGCATGGATTGGAGGTGTGTCGAGCATTACTATATACCACACCTGGCTGTTTTGAAGTCACCGGAGGCGAAGATACGGGTAGTGTTTGACGGTTCTGCTCCTACATCGAATGGTGTGTCTGTGAACCAGTGTCTGCACGCGGGTCCCAAGTTGAACCGGGACATTGTGGACATCCTCACAGATTTTCGGTTGCACCAAGTAGCGTTCGTCGCAGACGTCAAAATGATGTTTCGCCAAACAATTATACACCCGGATGACCGTCGGTACCAGCTGATTTTGTGGCGTGAGAGCCCTGACGAGCCGATGGTCACTTATGAGCTTAACACGGTAACGTATGGTCTGAAGCCAAGTCCGTTTTTGGCAGTACGCACGCTGCGAGAGTTGGCCGCACAGGAAAGGGTAAGATTCCCTCGAGCCGCAGCAGTACTGGATCGCGACGTCTACGTGGATGACATCTGCACGGGTGCAGATAGCGTGCAACAAGCACTGCTACTACGAGACGAGCTGATCGCGATCATGGAATCAGGAGGTTATGAGTTGCGGAAATGGCTGTCCAGCTGTCCAGAGCTCCTGGCCGGGTTGCCAGGTGAGTTCCAGCAGGACCCGCACCTTTTCGAGAGCCCGGACAATCCAAATACGTTGAGCATCCTAGGGGTGCAATATAGGCCAACGCATGATGTCTTTACGTATCAGATCGAGCCAGACCTTTTGCAGAAGACTTGGACGAAGCGTTCGGTATTATCGACGATCGCCAGAACTTTCGATCCTAACGGGTGGATCGCACCGGTGACGTTCATGGCGAAGTGCTTCTTGCAAAGGTTGTGGATAGCAAACTTGGGTTGGGACGACCAGCTCTCCGGAGAGCTGTTGAATGATTGGACCAAGTTTGTGACCACCTTACCAGGGATCGTACGCATCGCCATACCTCGCAAGTTGCTACCATCGGTGGGATGTAAGGCTACCCTACATGGGTTTTGTGATGCCTCGGAGCGAGGGTACGCGGCAGCTGTCTATTTGCGGACAGTCAGTTCAACGGGAACTGTAGACGTGCGTCTAGTTATGGCCAAGAGTAAGGTGGCTCCGGTTAGGACAAGATGGACCATTCCAAAGTTGGAATTGGTGGGAGCAGCGCTTCTCACGCGCTTGCTACATCATGTCGCTAGTAATCTACGCGGTACCATCACTTTGGATGAAACGGTGTACGCATGGACCGACAGTAGGATAGTTCTGTGCTGGTTACAGACGTCGGTACATACTCTTGAGGTTTTCGTGGCAAATCGGGTGTCACAGATTAAAGGATCGGAAACTCCGTTGGTATGGAGACACGTACCGGGAGAACAGAACCCAGCGGACTGCGCCTCACGGGGATGTAGGGCCCCTGATTTGGTAGGTCACTCACTGTGGTGGGGACCTCAGTGGCTGACTGAGTCACCTGAGAGATGGCCATACAATGAGTGCGGGTCGCCGCTTGGGCCACCTGATCGAGGTTTGCGAGTGAACGTAGGGCAGATCGTACCTAAGCCTAGTGCGGCTTTCTTGCTGGAACGATACAGCTCCCTCGACAAACTTCTAGGGGTGACAGGTTGGATCAAACGGTTCGTGAACAACTGTAGAAAACCTCAAGCAGAACGGAACTTGGCACCTGTCCTCTCGCCTGCGGAGCGGAATGCGGCTCTAAGTTTATTGGTTATTGTCGTCCAGGCGGAACATTTTGAGGAAGAGGTCAGGCTGCTCAGGGATGGCCGTGGAAAGCTGAAGGGAGGTCTTGTGCGCCTCAACCCGTTCGTGGACGAGCATGGAATGCTCCGGGTTGGAGGTAGACTTCGGAACGCTAACCTGCCCTTTTCAGCACGGCATCCGCTGTTACTCCCAAAGAAGGGACCTTTGGTGGAACTTATAGTTAGGGATCGTCACCAGAAAAACTCGCATGCGGGCTGCAATGCACTTTTGGCTATTCTGCAGCGCGAGTTTTGGATTTTGTCTGGACGACGTACGGTACGGAGCATTGTGTTTCGGTGCTTGCCTTGCTATCGGTTGAAGGCAGCCACAATGCAACCTCAGATGGGAGACCTCCCACCGGACCGGGTGACGGAAGCCTGGACGTTTGCGGGTGTGGGAACGGACTTTGCGGGGCCTTTTATGGTAAAGGCATCACGCCTTCGCAACGCGAAGTCAATCAAGGCGTATTTGTGCGTGTTTGTGTGCCTAGCAACCAAGGCCGTCCACTTGGAACTCGTGGCCGACCTCACTACGGAGGCTTTCTTAGCAGCTTTAGATAGATTTGTGTCGCGAAGAGGGCGACCAGCGCTGATCAGGTCGGACTGTGGTACCAACTTTAAGGGCGCTGATCGATGTATGAAAGAAATTATAACGTTTTTATCGGAAAACGAGGAAGCTATCGGCACGAGCCTCTCCCGTCAGGGCATTAACTGGGTGTTCGATCCACCAGGATGCCCACACTGGGGTGGTATATTTGAAGCGGTTGTAAAGTCCGCTAAGACGCATTTGATGCGCGTTATAGGTTTAACGATATTAACCTTTGAGGAGCTAGCGACCGTGTTTTGTAAAATTGAGGCCGTTCTCAATTCACGTCCTTTGTGTCCGCTTAGCTCAGATCCGAATGATCTGGAGGCCCTGACACCAGGGCATTTCTTAATTGGCCGACCACTTAACGCCTTGCCAGAGTACCCCTACACAGAGGTCAGTAGCAATCGTTTGACGCGTTATGAGTTGCTGCAGCAAATGTCTCAGAATTTTTGGAAGCGATGGTCGCTTGAGTATTTGCACATTCTGCAGCAACGCCTTAAGTGGACGGACAGAACTGAACCCCCTCGCATCGGAGATCTCGTTCTGGTTAAGGATGCCAACCTGCCGCCACTGCGATGGCGCAGAGGGCGCATTCTCAACTTGTTCCCAGGTAGTGATGGCACTCCTCGAGTCGCGACAGTTCAGGTAGGGGATTCAGTTCTTAAGCGAGCAATAGCAACGCTATCTCGTCTCCCCAGTAGTGAATAGGCCTAAGGGATTCGGCCTAGGGCGGGTGAATGTTTAATTTAGCGTTGCTATGCTGGGGAATCAGTTAGGTATTAATGACGGTCTATGAATGCGGCGCGGTGCTCGATCGCACGCGTCGCTCTGGGCGTGTGTTGTCCCTTTCTCACTCGCAGGGCGAGACTGGCGACGTGCGCGCAGACCACCTGTAGGCGCCAAGCGGTGATTTCTGCACCGCAGTCAGTCACTCAAAACCGTTCGGACGAGAATGTATTGTGTTTTGTACGGATTTCCCGCCACGCGTTTTGTGATGCCGCGTGTAATGGACGATTCAATTTGAGATCGCGCGTGTTGATGCATCGTATTATTGCGGTTCTCCTGGGTTATACTAGAATACCAGGCTTAGTGATTGTTGGATGTCTCGACGTCTTCCACGTGAGCGTCGCGTTGAATAGGCATCAGGTGGCCATTTTGGCCCGCGTTTGTACGGCCCAAATTCGGGTTGGGTCACGCGTAATGACTAATATCAAAGTGAAATACGAACAGAAGCTGTGAGTGATTTGAAGTGAATAACGCGCCAAGGCTGTAGTGGAATGCTGGGTGTCGATATCTTTTCCACCCAGCCCTGTAAGTACCCACGGAATTCCTCTTTGATCCATTCCCTGTACTTCCTTTCTCCGTTGGGTATTTTATGCATTTGGACCGGCACGTTGACTGTAAGTGGTAAACCTAGTTGTCTTAGTATGTCTTAGTGTGTTCCCTTTAGTCATATTTGTTGTACCATATCATTGTGACTCCTTAGTACGAGTTGCGGAATTCGTGGGGTGATATAATTTGGATGTACTTACTTAGAATCTAGTGCTAATACGTGTGACGTAACGCCAGATCGGCAGACGGTATTTACTACCGGCTCGAGTTATGTAAGGGTTGGAACACATCATTTGCCAATTTCACTCAACTTAGTTAATTAGGTTAAATAGATTTAGGTTCACGTTTGATTCATAGTATGCGCTGATATATTGTGCAGCGTATATAGCATACGTATTAGCGCTGCGTAACGCGGCCATTGTCTGCCTTCAGTTGAACTCCTGGTATTTTACTAGAAATTTACCTGTGTAAATCGCTTCCACTGCGGGAGTTTAGCTTGGAATTAGACACTGTTCCTGTGTACAATAAACCGTAAATAAATAAATAAATAGTTCATGTGTGTATGTATGTATTTATGTGCGATTCTATAAAAGACTGAAACTCGTTAACAACCAAATAGATTCAATTGGGAGATGTTTCGAAAGAATCCTTACATTAGGCTATTTTTTTTTCTCAGAAAACAGTCCTGATTTTAATTAGACGTGACTTTTATGTAACTATTATACAATTGTTTAGCCATTATTGTGACTTACACTTTGAAATCAACTGTATATACCCGTCAAATATATCAAAATGACACTATATATGACTTTTCTAGCCCTGGTTCATTGACTCATTGGAAGATACAAATAAGGCTTTTTCTGCGGTGTAGCTACGAAAATGTACAACAAAGTTATGTACGGGGTGGACACGCCTTACTAATATTCAATTGTCTTTATCTAACAAATACTTTGTCTTGTTTCAGAATCAACCTTCCATCATACCTTGGATCTGTGTGTAAGTAAGTATAGAATAATATATGTATCCTTAATTACAATTTATATCGTGAAACTGTAGGCAAATTAAGTACACTCAACCACATTAAATATGGGTACCTATTGAGCTGAGACACTCGTCGTTATAGTTTTGACATATTTCTACGAACCCCCGATGAATTGAGAACCTCTTTCTTTTTCTCAAATAGGTTAAATATGACCGTGACACAGCTGACTGCCGACAATGGTGGGCCAATTGAATTAATGTCCTATTTCCTGTGCATCAGATTCATTTCCTTTTTACTCATTTGCCGCACCCGCTGCTTTTAGCGGCGACCGAATTTAGTTTCGTCTACATTACATGTTTTAGTTTTCTTAATACAATAACGTATTGAGTGCTGCATGCTATTCTACAAATAATGTCATCCTCGCGCGTACCTTTATTAAAGACGCCTTTTTGATAATACTGCGTGTAAGCTAAAAAAGCCTACTTGAGTACTGTCACTAGCGTACATTTCAATATTTGACGTGCTTTTCTAGTCTGTCATTTCACTTGCTTGTATTTTATGGTTTTTATAGCGTCTCTATAGTCTGGCAACGTCGTGCATGCCGCTCCCTGCGGCGTTACAGACGTTCGGGGGGCAGGGTAATTATGATCTCTGCGGGGGTGCGGAAAGTGTGCGGGGAATGGGCGCGAGCACGACGCGTGTCACTGATTGTCATTTGCCGGCGGTCACTCGCCGCGGTCAGTTGTGTACTTAGGAACTCGAAACTTTTTACAAGACGCACATGAGATTACGACCCCAAGATGAGTCCTCCAATAAGGAAACAAACAAAGGAAGTTATGTATAACATACACAAATTCTTTGAAGAACGCAAGAAAGATCCTTCTACGCAGGAACACCAGAATGATGTCAATTTAGCAAAATTAGTAGCCAGCGTTACGGGATTTTCAGAAATATCTGTAAGGAATATTGTAAGCGAAGGCAGAACACCAAATGAGGCGGGAAGTTCAAAGTTTAAATCTCCCAAGAAAAACTTATTTCCAAAAAAGCGAAAAGAGGTTGATAGTTTCACTTTAGGAGTGATTCGGCGAAAAGTGTCCCAGTTTCATTCTGTTAAAAAAGCTATCCCGACTGTAAGAACATTATTAGCAGAATTAAAAGAAGAAAATATAATTGATTGCTCGCGTGAGTATTTAAGAAAAATTCTACACGATATGGGATTTAAATTTCGAAGTTGCCAGTCAAAAAGAAAGTTAATTATTGAGAGACATGACATAACGCGCTTGAGGTGGCATTATATTCATGATGTCAGAAGATATCGGGCCGAGAGAAGAACAATATTTTTTCTGGATGAGACATATGTAAATGACAAATGTAAGGAAATGCTGGCATTCTGAAAACGAACGTGGTGCCACAAAAGCATAAGTTTCCATTTTATAATGATTTGTACGTACATATTAAATTTTTTTCATATATTATTGTACTTTATTTATTTATGATTTATTGTACACATGAACACACAACAGGCACTGCTTATCTTTAATAAGAAATTTCTTACAGCAGACCTAAGGAAGAGTAATGATATTATACGATATGCGGATAATATATGCACAGAATATATGTATATCTAAATTTCTAATTACTTTATTATTTATTAATTAACAACACAATGGCAATTTCACATGTTACCGTGTTATGTATAGGATCGACCCATTTTCTTCGCGCAGATGTCGTAATCAGCGACTAACGTCTGAAACGGCTCTCAAATATTTGTCAGATGGTCAAATGTGGCGATAGCAACCGTATTTTACGGCTGTTAACATTTTGCCTTACGCTGCAAGGTATAAAGGCCTTATGTGTGTGTGTGTGTGTGTAGATTTACTCGTGGAATCATTCGCGGCAAACATAATATAATAAAAACATATGAAATTATTGAGAACCATAATTACCTATAAGTATTAATCTCGAGATATGTTCAGTTGAAATCTCTACGTGTGTAGCATACGCGTGCTAGTGACGTGCAATCCTCCCCCCGCCTCACCGCAACCAATGAAGGAGCGGCAAGCACGAAGCTGCCAGTCTATAGTAGCGGCGCGGGTGAGGATCACATAATTGCTCTTTATTTCTTTTACATTTGGTTAGTATTTAAAAATTAACTTACTTGTATCTACTTGATCTTATCTTATCTAGCCGTCAGGATCCCACTGCTGGGCAAAAGCCTCCCCCCTCCCCTTTTTCCACTGTTCGTGATCCTGTGTCTCCGCATACCAATCTTTGGAAAATCCATCCAGTTCGTTTTGCCATCTGCGTCTGGGCCTAATGCGACGACGACTACTTGATCTGATTTAAAAAAAAAATATATTTTTCATAGATCAGCTTTGTGTTAAATTAAAACTGTGTAGCAATGTACTACGAAATACGCCTGCGTAGCCATTGCCTCTTCTGCTTGACAAACTGTCGATGTTCATTTGTCAATATATATTTTGGTTCTCATAGTTCATTCACAAATCGAGTTTAATTCGTCTATTGATATAAATGTGATTGAGTGTACTTACACTAATAAGCAGTTTATTAATTCATTGAGTATTCATCACTGATGTAATGATGAATCAGGTTAATTTTGTAGTTACTTTTGAAAACGTAATTTAAAATTAAAATTTATACATTTATTATTTACATCAGTGACTAAAAACTCATTAAGAGCATGCCAATGTGTGGCATTATTATTACTATTATACCTAGTCTACTAGGTCCCACTGTTGGGCAAATGCCTCATCTATTAAAGTGATTTAATTTAAAAAGTAATATGCCGTAAAAGTTTTATGTTTACGGGCAGTTTTATGAAACTTACAATGTTTTCCAAAGTTACGTAGTTTTAAAAACTGCACAATCTTGTTCATATCACAGATGTATGCAGTACTTTTAATAATCAACATCTTCACACTAAAAATCTGAATAAAATTTATATTTAAGATCCCTCTCATACAACAAAGTCAATTTATGCCATATTGAAACAAAATAATACGGAACCCTTCGTACGTGAGTCCGACTCGCACTTGATCGATTTTTTACTTTTGTAATATTCAGATTCAGACGACATAGATTTGTCTACTTTTAATGTTAAAGTGAAAGTTACTTTACCAATGGTTTAGGAATAGGAAAAATAGGTAGAAATGTAACCGTAGCTGAAGAAATATGGCCAGTAATTTGCCTAAGGGCCACAACTTGACCGTATAAAACATGATCGTTCCGGTCGGCAGGACAAATGGCCGAATGTCCAACAAATTCACGGATGCCCTCGTTGTCCATCTTGAGATTATCTGGTCTATGGGCGGGAAGGTCCACCGCTTCCGCGCCATCGCCGCCCGAACGCTTTTTTAAGCCAAAAAGCTTTATCACTTCCGGAGGGATGTGGACGCTGGGCGGCTTACGTAGAGGTTGTTATTCTAGAAGTGCTTTGATTGAACATATCTTTGCTTTTTTCACAATTTGATGAAGGATAAAAATATAGTACCTAGTTATACATTCTAAAGCAATCATACTCGCATATGTATGAAACCCTTACTTACGAAAATTATGTGCTAAAGCTTACTTTGGTTTCCAACCCGTATTTACTACATTATGGTTTAATAAGTGAAATAAGAATACTAACAAAGCATTTCAAATTTTGCTTCTAAACTACTAGTAATACTAATTGTTTAATTATTCAACCAAAGCTATACAAATAAGCAAGAATTGTAATGCTTTGTTGGTATTCTTAGTAGGAAATTGATAAAAGGAAACACGGAAAAAACGAGGTATTGGCACGTGGCTCTTCAACGGTTGGTTTTTAACATGTCTACTCTTTACTAATTCTCAGGCCGTGAAACACCAATACCTGAACGCTTGACAACTTCATAAACGTTACTGTGAATGTTGTCCGGGCGGCCGCAAAAAAAAAACATTATCTCGACACGAAGCAGAATTTGATGACCCTTCCAGCACAGGTTTCTATAGCAACGTGAGCGGCCAACAGCAACGGTGCAGAATGCAAGCCGTGGATCACTTTTATGGCCGGACGCCGTAAAATAAATGTCGTGGTCCATCGCTGCCCCGGCTAATGACATCCTACATGCTACTATCGTAGTAAATATTCCAAGAGGGAGGAATCTACTAAAAATCGGCCCGCTTGTTATTTTTGGGACAGATTTATGTGTGAATAGATTTTTTTACACGTTACTTCCAAACCTTACGAATTTTGGACTTTCTTACTAAAATATCTCTTGTCTTTGCACACGATACATATGGGTACAAAACTTTGATTTTACCTCCCAAACAGTTTAAGAATCCCAAATAATTTTTGAAAACTTGCAAAATTTTCAAGCGCGGGCAGGATTTGAACCTGCGACTTTCGCATTACTAGTGGCGACGCCTCTTCCATCTGGGCTACCGCAGCTCATTTCTTGCCCGTCAATTTTGCAAGTGTATTTTAATGCCAGTAACGCTTGGCATGGCTCCATCTACCGGGTTAGTTTTGCAACTAATAACCGGCGACTAATTCTATCTTTACAGATTGAATGTAGTCTAAGCGATGAAAACCTGCGATAAATTGAGTACCAAATTTTAAAACACTTCCCGTGTTAGGTATAAAATTTTTGAAAACTTGCAAAATTTTCAAGCGCGGGCAGGATTTGAACCTGCGACTTTCGCATTACTAAAGGCGACGCCTCTTCCATCTGGGCTACCGCAGCTCATTTCTTGCCCGCCAATTTTGCAAGTGTATTTTAATGCCAGTAACGCTTGGCATGGCTCCATCTACCGGGTTAGTTTTGCAACTAATAACCGGCGACTAATTCTATCTTTACAGATTGAATGTAGTCTAAGCGATGAAAACCTGCGATAAATTGAGTACCAAATTTTAAAACACTTCCCGTGTTAGGTATAAGTACAATTTTTGAAAATGCGAAAGTCGCAGGTTCAAATCCTGCCCGCGCTTGAAAATTTTGCAAGTTTTCAGAAATTGTATACCTAACACGGGAAGTGTTTTAAAATTTGGTACTCAATCCCAAATAATTATGAAATTAATGATTTGTGAAAATTTTGTTGCAACCAACGCGCAAAATATATTTTTTTTATTCCTAGAATTAATTGTTTTGTTCTTTACTGAGAAATGTAAAGAAAGGTTTCTTATGTTCTTGAAATTGCTAAAGTTTGTTATAAAATGCTGAATTGGAGTAAAAGTATGACAGAGCTCATACAACTTAGCTGCCCACAATTTTTGAATTCTTTGCGAAACAATTTATTGTATCGCATCGTAATATAGTAAAAATTTAACCGATTTGAAAAACATTTAAAAGCCTGGATCTTGAAAACTACTTAACCGGTTCGGATGAAAGCCTTATAATTTTTTTCTGAAGAATGTTATTCGGGTCGAATTTTTGAAGTCGTCTAATTTTCATTTCTAACCGTGGGTGCAGTAAAGGGCGACCAAGGAATAAACACCAGCGTTCTCTGTGAATACAACACCTTGCATTGCGCTCGCCAACCCGCCTGTTAAGATTGGTGAGTATGGCAATACCCCACGGTTAGGGGGAGGCCCATGTCCAGCAGTGGATTGTTGTGTCTGTTAAAATTAATAATGCATATGCGTCCATCGACTCAGTGTCCCACATAAAAGAAGAAATACTCCAAATTTCCGCCGCCTGGGTTATAAAATGTATGTATGTGTTTTCTACGCCAAGTGTTTCATGTAAAAGCTCTGGATTCAAAAGCTCGACTGGGACGACAGACTTCCCCCTGAGCTGGAAAAGGAGTGGGCAACTTACGCATCTGAGTTGCCTTTGTACATATGTCACGCTTGTATTATTATTAAATTTTATTAGGCAGGCAGTTGTAACAACTCATGGTGCCTGTATCCCACTGTTCACTTAGAACTTTATATTTTTTAAGTGTTTATCAAGTTTGTTTTTAAATATATTGATATTCTGTGCTGATGTGACATCTTGAGGCAACTTGTTCTAGTTTGCAACCACTCTATTTGCGAGAAAGTTTTGTGCAGATTGTTTTAAGAGAAACGGGTTTTTAACTTGAGGCGAGTGTAGCCGTCAACAACCTCAAGAGTGGCGCCACTTCAAAGAAATAAGTTTTCTCTTTATATAAACAATCTATAAGAATATCTGTTCCTCAAGTTTTAAATATTATCCTTAAGTAAAATTAGAACCTGCGAACTCAATGAAATATTCGCTGTAATCAAAGTTATGGTAATTAATAACAAAAGTAGCCGTTTTAGGTATTTACTTTTTTCCATAACTTTAATTGCAGCGAATGTTTCATTGAGTTTGCAGGTTCTAATTTTACTGAAGGATAATATTTAAAATTTGAGCAACGGATATTCTTATAGATTGTTTGTATATAGAGAAAACTTTTTTCTTCGAAGTGGCGCCACTGTCGAGGTCGTTGACGGCTACACTCGCCTTAAGACCTGCCCTCGCAGACGGGTGTTTTGTCATAATTAAAGAAGGCGTCAAAATCTTTAAGGTCGTAGTGCCCGTGTAGGATCTTGTAGGTCTCTATTAGATCTCCGCGCTCTCTTCTTGCTGATAGTGTGCTTAGTTTCAGCACCTCCAAACGTTGTTCCTTGCGGGGTAGGCAGAGCGTAAACGTCCGTTACGCCTCTGTAACGCCCTCTCTGAAGAATGTAACGGACTGACTTGACTTGTCAGGCAAAATACTAAAAACAAAGAATTGATAAAAAAAAACGTAGCCCGACTATTGATCTATCTCTAGTCTGTATGTTATCAGGTGGTGATTAGTGGCTTGACAATAGAGTGCAAACTTTAGGGTTAAACAAGTCATCTTATTTTGCAAAGTTCGCTAGCTATTGTAGTCAAACTGAAACCTAACCGAATAATTCGGAGATTATGTTACTAGGTCACATAACGTGTCTGAAAACTTCGTCCTACATTGATCTTGAACTTTAGAATATAGAAATGAGTTTAAGTATGTTAATGTTAATGCCACGTTCACACACAAGGCAGGGCCATATTAAGGAAAGTGGGCAGCGCGAGTATGTACACAGATTACTCGCGCTGCTTCTCGTCATGCCGCTGCCACTTCCTGTGCTTCCCTGGATTAGTAGTTTTTCGTGCGGAAGTCAAAGAAACGGCAGCACGAGCGCTAGTGGAATGTTTTGCTATCTCGCTCACTCGTATTGATGTGAGAAGAGCATGACGGCAGTGTGTGAACACGTACTCACGTTAATACTTCCGCGGAAGTATTTCGAGCAATATTTGCGGTAGCAGCAGAAGCAGGTGCATAGTGTGTACGTAGTATAATACTTTGGCTGTAGTAAAGTCTGTGGCAACGACCCGGTCGTTGCGGGCATATAAATTGTACATAAGATTTTGGGACGCGACCGTCCGGGGCCTGTAATGCTGTGTTTCCCAAAGTGTGTTTCACAAAGTAGTTTGAGCTAATGCGTTTTTTATGCCTGTTCCGGGTTTGTCTTTAGTTTAGTCAGTTCTGACAGGCTTGAGTCAGCGATGAAACGAGCTCATCCAGAAGTCTTGCCGGCTCGTGGTATTTCCACATGATGACTAAGCTTACTGCAAGCTTATTTGCGCCCAATAATTTTTAATTTATTTTATTATGAACGATTTAAAAATTACTTTTTTGTAGTAATTTATAGTGTTATTAGGTCAAAGTAAAATGTATACTTTTAAATCGTTGGTAAGAAATAAATAAATAAATGAAAAGGTTTTAAATAAAGTTATCGGATACTGGAACACTGTAGAATTTGTGTACAGTTTTAATGGTTATTTAACGTTTTTGCACTTGGTTCTCAGATTACTTTCTCAAATATCAATCTGATGTTTCTCGAAGAATATTGTTCAGTATATTACTTTACGTTTTATTAGAAAACTTTGAGCACCTCTGCCCAGCATAATTTTTCACTGGACTCGTTAAGGGCCGGCCAGCGGAACCCTAAATAAATACATTCCACGGTTAATCGACGGTGAATTCGACGAGGGACTCTCGTTTGGCCCTCCAAGGAAAACAAAGTGGAAATATTACACGCGTCCTTGGGGAAAAATGACGGTAAACGCTTAGAATGTGTGGCGCATGGAATATAATGATGCGAAATATTATATTCCATGTGTAGTTTAAATTACATGACATCAAATCGCATAGTCCTAGTAATTTGGCCGAATTCCGCATTTTACCATAGTCCTACGACATATACAGGTGTAAGGGACAGCCCTCCTGCTGTGCTGTCAGACCATGAAACTGAACAAATTCCCATAAAAATATATTTCAGAAAACGTAATTTCTTTTTACTTTCCGTAGTAAATGCAGTCAGCTGATCGTGATTTTGTATGAGACATCGTTTTTTTTACGTTTTCTGACATATGTTTCTAGGGGAGAGTTGTTCAGTATCATGGTCTGCATGCACACACATATCACGCCTATAATCCCTTGCGGGGGGATAGACATAGCGCAAACGGCCGCAAAACGGACATTTACGCCACGTCTGACAAATATTTGAGGGACATTCGGTAAATTGTGTATCACCAAGTGACAGGTTGTCAGCCCATCGCCTAAAATTTCAATACACACCCTCGAGTCCCTTAGTCGCCTCTTACGACTCCCACGGGAAATAAATGAGGTGAGGCATCACACGGCAATGCCTGCATGCATCCTATCAGTATTCGGACAGCTTACCCTTACACCCAGTATTTACATTGATGACTCGATGTTGGTGTCAAACCGTGCCCAGAGCGTGACTTGCCGGCCGCGCGATTTCCGCACTCAAATTAATCATTTTCTGCCAAGCATGCCCGCCTGCCTGCCTGCCTTCTTTCCATTACTCGGCTTACTCTGTTTTCATTAGCCAGAACGACTGTTTGCACCAAAAGCTTTAAGTTTTTGATTTTGTGAAAGTAATTTTGGTAATTGAAATGCTCAGAGAAAATTTATTGGGAGGAAATTTACGGACAAGTATAATGAAGCTATGAATAATGAATATTGAAAAAATTTATACAAAAGGGCCATATTAGACCGCATCATCAAATGTAATACTTTAAAAACGCATAACTTAACTAGGTAAACACGTCTATACGTTTAACTTTAATTTGGCAAATTATTAGGCATTATTTTCCTCCCTATACCATTGAAAAACATATTAACGTAAGACCATAAAACTTATTGACTTAATTGTTTTGGTCCATTAGATAAGTCTTCTGATTTAGATGAGCTCGTAAGGTCCCCCTCTCAAATTTTTCCTTGATCTGAGTTGAAGTGCTTTACGGACATCATTTTCTAGAAATGGGAAGAATTCAGAAAAATAAATATATTGCTTATGACAGCCAAATAGTATAACAAGTAACTACAGGGTGGACAAAGAGCTAATTATGTCGTCTAATTATGGTTTCATCGAAACAAATTATGACTTTTTATGTCCTAACTTTTATGGAATTTCATTTGATATGGGTTTATATACCGATAAAGTGCGTGTTTTTTCTACCTAACCTTATTATTAGAACATTTACATAGATATTTGGACTGCTATGGTAAGATCAAAATGAATACTTATGATAATGATAAATTAAACGCCAAAACAATTTGATTCAACAACATTTTCTAAGAATTCATGCATATCAGTTTGAATTGACAAAACTGTAAACAAACAAACTAAGCACATTTAAGAAACATCTGTAACACCGTATTTGCAACAAAAAAAAGTGTGTTTACAAGCATGAAACCTAAAATCTGTATAAATTAAAAACTAATGATTACATCGTCTCAACAAAAGCATGGAGCGCCTTACAAGTGTTTTTGTAATGAAAATTTTAAGGACTGCTTCGGTTCAGGAATTTTTGAGGCTTACTTACAACTTACTTACGGACAATGTGTTTCAATGTCCTGCGATGTTCTAATCAGACTGGGGACAAACTCAGACTTTCCCCACCGGTAACCGAACCCGGAACCTTCACAGACAGTTGTACTACCACCGCGCCACATCGGCCATCAACTTGGCCAATTTTACCACTAATCCCATCGTTCGGGAGTTACAACATTACAAGTGTCGACCGCCCTGGCCAATTATTTTGATAACCTAGGCGTACAATTAGCGTAGCGTAGGGTGAATGTCGACACAGAATAGATAAATGGCTCTATTCTACGCACTTACAACATTACACGGTATACATTGCTGCAATTGTCTCTGGTTCAATTCTCGGGCGGAAACACCTTAAGTTGATACTTATGACTTTGTTCTCAGTTTGTGTAGGACATTGCAAGCTGGACAACCAGAGCCTAAAGAAAGATGGTTCCGTGCTTTGGAGGGCACGTTAATCCGTTTGTCCTAGTTAATGTTTAAAATAATTTAAAAACGGTGGTTTAAAAACTCTGGGTTAATAAGGTAGTTTTTAGCCTCGGTGTCCCACACGACAGAAGAAGTAGGCAGGTTTGGGGTAAATGTAGCAATTTTCAGAATTTCGTGATTTGGAAACCGTTTTATGGGGGTAATAATACCTAACAGTAAATTGTTATAACTAGAGATGCACCTCAACATAATAAAGACATTGAATTTGAATTATAGTAATTATTTATTTCAACTAGTAATAATTTATGTTCGACATGAGACCAATACTACTTTAATTGTTAAAAAGGGTCGAAAACGTGCACAGATGCGATTTATTTTCCCAAACGTTACCGAAGTAATCGGCGGTTTTTGCAGTCGGCGACTAGTCGGCGAGAACCATAGTCGGTGCATCTCTCGTAATAACTAATACGCACGCTTCGCACACGCACGTTCTACGCACGCTTCATGCTTCATCCTTTGCTTCCAAACGCCTGCGGCTACGCTCACTAATTTTCATATTGATTATTGTTAGCCTGCAATGTACACTTTTATTCGAATTGGAAACCGTTTTATAGGGGTAATAATACCTTCATACTAATAAGTGTACGGCACGCGCGCCCTCAAGCACGCTTCATGCGCTCTCCATTGCTGGCCATCGCCTGCGGCTGCGGTCACTAATTGCCATATTGATTATTGTTAGCCAGCATTGTTGATTTATCATTGAATGAAGATTCCTAATGTAATTCTGTGTATATATTGTAAACTGTACAACTTTCTGAAGTTTTTTAATACTTGTGCGTAGTTATCTTCTACGATAACGTACCTAGCACCTGATACATATGATGTTTTCTCTTCTTGGTCAATCATATTCATGACTGAGACATGACACAGTTGTGTAACGACCGCCGTCTAAGTAATCATAGTCAGCATCCGGGACCCACGGCTTAACGTGCCCTCCAAAGCACGGAGCACGAAGATTTTCTGTATAAGTTGATATGTCAATTTGAAATTCCGTGACTGTTTTATATGCAGGAACTTACTTACGTTTAGGTCTTGGAGGACGTTAATGCATTTCCAACAGGCTTAGGCGGTTCCCCTACTATGAATGACTGACGTTTGACGCATCCGTCTATCCTTCGAGCAACGACGGCCTTCCGTCCCTCGGAACGAGACGGAAGACCGTGTTGCTCAAAGCGTCTATCAGAAGAAATGAAATTTTGAATTGTCATATAAAAAACTAATACCATGGCACACTGTTACGCATGTGATTTGATCAAAGTGCTTTACAGACGCATCCGACAGTCCGTCATAGTGTGGGATTCGCCTTAGTAATGCCTTTAATCGATACGTATGATTGTGGTAGGTATTTTGATGATTCTATTCACTAGGTATAAATTGTATTGAGTATTGACCGAAATACTTGGTCAGATTTTCCTCTAGAACGTCATGTCATGGCTAGTTTATACGCGCCTGAGCGCTAGATATCAGTGGCTGCTAATTGGCTTATTGATTGCTGCTTGTGTTCTGGCACGCCAGTGGATCAATGCGTGGAAAATGGTAATGTATCTCGTTTGTTTTTCACGTAGTTTGTACGAGACCACTGCTTTATGCCAGCATACTCATACATACCTGCATACTCCATCTAATATAATTCTAATTAGCTTTTGCTAGGGTACTGGACTGTCACCCTTGACAAGAAAACAGTCTTTTACACCGGGATTTTTACCCAAATTATAATAATGTCTACTTTGTTAGTATTTTTAAGCACGAGTGATCGATCGTCGAGATCTTCTTCTTCTTCGTGTGGGCACCGAGTCGACGAAAATCCTGATTAACCTTGATGCACTTGATCTAAAAAGGTCACTGAAATTTATAAAAGAGCTAGGGAGCCTTAGTTTAGTTAGAACATTGCAGCTGAACTAAGAATAATGCCATGCCACTGCTACGTACGTTTACATTTGGTTATGTTTATTTCCCGTGTGATACCGGCTTAGAATAACATCATCCCATTCATCTTTCCCGCGGGTGTCGTAAGAGATGACTCAGGGATATGTATTACAATTTGAGGCGATACCTGTCACTTCACGATGTTACTCAAACAGCCTTAATATCAGGTGATATTTTACTAGTGACCGATACTGAAAACAGAAGACGGCTTGGTGAAAAGGAACAACTTTCTCCTAGGAACATGGGTCGAAATATGACAAAGTATTTGAGCTTCCATAGTAACCCAAATCAGCTGAACGGCAATCTAGACCTATGTTCCTTGAAAAAAGTTGTTCCTTCCTTTCCTTCCGTTCCTTCCATGAAAATTTTTGTGCAAATTTTGACCTATTTTCCTTGGGGAAAGTTGTTCCTCATCACCAGCCCGTCTTGAGTTTCTGCTATCGGTCACTAGTAAAATTTCACCCTATATTTTAGTCAGGCGTGGTTACAGCAACCATTTTTCAAGGCCGTTAACGATCTGCCTACCCCGCAAAGGACAAAGGCATGATATATGTGTCTGTGTATGTTCATTTCCTACCTACGTAGGACCTATTAACTTATACCTTATATGCATACCTATATAAGGTTGTTAAATTGCCACAATTAATTAGCTGGTTGGCTGAAGCGCGGAGAATGGAGGATTGATGTGTGTAATGTATTGACGCCACGAGGTGACGGCAGCATCAAGCATGCTGGTTATATATAGAACATTCTGGATTTAAGGTATGGATGTAAAAAAATATCTTCTCATACCAACATTAACAGCCACAACAGTTCACTGCTGGATATAGGCAGAAGCCTATAGGGTGGCATTGCCTTACTCGCCACGCTTGGCAGACGGATTGGCGAGATGTTGCATCAAAATTCATAGTAATCAAGCGGTATTAAAGAAATATATAGAGTTAAATTTTATTAGTGACCGATAGCAAAAATTCAATACGGGCTGGTGATGAGGAACAACTTTCCCCAAGGAACATGGGTCGTAAATTGCTCAAAAAGGATGAGTACAATAATTTTCTCCTATTAGGCTGCGTTCACACGACGCATCATCCCGCGCGATCAATCATCATCATTGTAAACCACACCGCTTCTTCTTATTCTTACCGTTACTAATCGTTATGGGGTGTTGATCTGATGGTTAGATGTAAGTAGAATGATCGATGAATTTGTCTAATGTCTCGAGCAATCTTCTACTTTTTCGTGTGAGACACCGAGTCGTCCAAAGACCCGATGAACCCTGGTGTCAGAGTTTTTTGAACCGCCTACTACTAGAAGTAGGCCTATGACATGGTATGGACGGATGTAACGACCGCCGTCTTAGTAATCATAGACAGCCACCGGGACCGACGTCTTTCTTTTCGGACTATCAGGTGGTTCACCCTGCAATGTCCTAACCAGACCGGGAACAAATTCACAAAGTGATAATATAAACTTTCTGAGTGTCCTACCGAGAATCGAACCCAGAAAATTAGCTTCACAGGCAGTCGCACAACAGCCATCAATTAGTAAGAAAAAGGGAAATAATAAATTAAACAGTAATTTTAGTTAGACTGTCGTGACTTACGAGGTTTCAGGTCTTGAACAGAACAATCGTCTAGGTGTGTTTTATGGTGTAAAATTTAATCACGGCAGCAATTCCGGGTGAGCCCAATCTCCCCACCTATTTTCAGGTGTAGGTTTCAAAGCCCCGGGGTTAAAATCGAAGAATTTAAAAAACACGACATCGAAGAGCAACTGCGTTTTTCAGTGAGGCATGGTAAAACTACCTATCTAACAAGTGTTTACCTATTTAAGTAAAAATACGTAGGTACCAAGGTAAAGGCCAGATATGTTCCGTAATTCTGACTAAAGATGTGTAAGGGCAAATGGCATGGCCGTGCTCGCACGGAGCGCTTCCCGCCTTGCATTTCTAATTATGGCAGCTAAGGACAAGAAAGGCGCGTTTTTATTCTCGTTACCATCATTATATTGCAACAAATGAGTACACTACGAAAGGATACGTTGTGGAGATTTCAAAATTTAAAATAATTTTGCTTTTGGTTCTTAAAAGTTTTTAGTTGCAATTGTGATATTCGGTTCTCATTGCAGTCATAGAAACTTTATCTTGGAGTGACTTCGATTACCTCAGTCAGTTATGAAAATATACAGGTTACAAGTCTCCAGGTGAAATTCTTAGCACATTGCTTAGCCGGTCAATATTCCTGGTAGCATAATGGCTAACCGACTACGCTATAAACATCGATTTTTACCTATAAAATTGTAGCCTATTATTTGATATTATCAGGCACAGCCCTTATTGCTTTAAATTGATGCCTAAACTCGTCGCAAAATCTTTGCAGACGTGGCGATGACGTCCGTTTTTTTCGGCGTTTGCGCTCCACCTTTCTTACAAGGGTAATGAGCGTGATGTGTACGTATGAACGTGATGTAGTCGCAGCAAGTACAAAGTAACCGCCATCGGTTCCTCACTTGACCCCCATCAACACATTCCTGACGAAGAATGATGATTTCGGCTGCGCGCGCGAGTAGGTAGAGCTTTGTCCGCGTGATTAAGTGCCTCACGGCGCACCGTCCTAAGCCCTTCAGCTAATGACTCCGCTCGTATTAATCATTGGATGACGAACGGACTGACGGATGTAGCCATGTTGCTAACATGGAGGTGGGTGTGGGTCTTGAAAATCTGTTTGAGAGTAGTTTGGATCAGCACTGAGAAGTGCTGTTGTTTGAACCATCACATCGTTACTCAAAATACTGAAACGAGGGTCTTACCGCGATACATACTTTTGTAGAATTGTTCGATATTTCGACCCAGTTGCATGATCACAGAACAACAAAAATAAGTATCGCGGTACGAACCCCGTTATAGTATATTGCGTTATTTTGTGTGACCGCGAAAGTTTAAAACAGTCCATCACATTGTGTTGAAATGATTGGTCAGGCTAGGCTCTACGGTATCAAGCGTATCTAAGGTATCAATAATAGTGAGTAGTGACCGTATGCGAAATCTCAATACAGCTTGGTGATACCCCAAGGAACATCGATTGAAATATGGCAAAATTATTTTGAGTTTCCATAGTAACTCAAATCAACTGATCGGCAATGTTTTATAGGAGGCCCAAATTCTTTTTTCATATTCTGACCTATGTGCCTTTGGGATAGTTGTTCGTTATCACAAGCCCGCCTTGAGTTTTTGCTATCGGTCACTAGTAGAATTTCACCCCATATATGTATTAGGTACGCAATTATTTTGCATGTCACAATAATTATCCTCTTTTGAACAGATTGACTGACGGTCGTATCCCAAGTAGTTGTTTTAGACTTGAGTTATTTCAGTCTTGAATGCTATTGATGCAAAAGACGTATCACGTTTTCATTTCAGTTGCTAAATTTATTGAATTGGGTGAACAAAGAAGACGATGATGACCATTATCGTGCAACATATGAAGTTTTAATCGCTGCTACTTCTACTTTTAATGTGTTGTAAAAGGCGATAAACGTCTTAGCGGTATTTACCTACGCTACGCTACAAGTGTGTATCGCTTACAACACTAAATATAAACTTCAAGCACTTAATCACGCTCTATTCAAACGGTATAAAGAAGCATATCTTATGCCGGCGCGGCTCTCGCTCCACCGATCAAAATCAAACTGTCATTAGTTCACGTGTGGAGAACTAATAACTTCGGTAAAGAACGCAATGTTCACACAGTCAATAAAAATAACAGTAGATCATGGCGATCTCTATACCGCACACACACACGCGTATAATAATTGGTTATTTTTTTTTGTGACCGATACTGAAAACAGAAGACAGCCTGGTGATAAGGAGCAACTTTCCCCAAGGAACATAGGTCAAAAAATGGCACAAATATTTTTCAAGCGGCCATAGTAACCCTAATCAGTTAATCGGCAAAGTTGTTCGTTATTCTTCTTCAGTTTTTGCTATCAGTCACTAGTAAAATTATACCTGTATATATCTTTATAAAACTCGTGCCAACGCCATTCATACGCAAATTGACCGCTGATGGCAGGCCCGGATTCCGCTATTTGAAATGCGTGATAGTTCTTTCTCAATACAGTCTCAGTTCAATGGTTTCGTGTTACTAAAAGTTTATGTTAAAGAGTGACAAAATGGCAATAGAATGGCAGTTGCGTATCGCTGATTGCAAAGGCCCAAAAAATTTGAGAATCGTGGTTTATTTTCAGCCATTTGTCAGAAAACTGTTTTTTTTTAAACTATTATAACTATAATTATTATTCTTTTACAGCTATACTTAGTGTAAATTATATAATTAAATATTTATTTTTCAATTACTCGTACCATAGTTTACCTGCGCACACCAAGTCCTCTGGATTTCTCAAAGGTTGACTGGGAGAGATCCCTTAATGGGATAAGTCCGCCTTTGTTTATTTGTGTTTTTCTTTGTGATATTTATTTGGTACAATAAAGTTATTACATACATACATACATAACTACTTTATGGCTCTGTGTTTTTTCTGTACAACTGTATTTCTCCTACTGTGACTCGGACGTGTTATGCGGCGACGCATGCGGATGACGGATCCGTCGCGCAAACTAATGTTCTTTTAACCTTTTTATTTCCCAACTGCACAAAAGCCAAGTCATGAGTTACACTGACTTGTAGTTTTTACGATACTTGGATTAAATATTTACGCATTTTTTGTGTGAAGGTCTGGCATGGCAAGCCGGGGAACGTGATGGCATGTGACATTAAAATGACAAATTGGCTAATTATTCTTAATCCGCTGTTTCTTTGATCCGGCGAGTGGAGGAGTGATGGCCGTCACGCCGACGCAGACAGGTCGCTGCTTATTTCCATCGTATGTGAATCCGCTTGATGCCTACATCTCAGGTTCATTACCATGGGGCACTGCAAAAAATGAACTCAACGTATAGAAGGTTCTAGTAATCTCTTGTGTGGAATTCATAACACCTCATTATATTCGTTTAAAATCTAAGCTTCTACAATGTACACAGTAATGGCTCAGATTCTAGTATACACTTTTTTAACCTAATTTTCATGTAATCAAATCTATTCCTGACACTTTTTTTATGCAAATAAGTAAAAGAAAAGAGATAGGAATGCTACAACTGATGTCTAATTCATTATACGAGTATCATATACATTACCTACTCTACAGCGGACAATTTAATTCATCAAATTAAACACATTCTAATTTGCACTTTTTTTTCTTTCACAATTTGTTTCTTTCTTCTCAGCAAATTGATTCTAACGCTTTAGATGTATTTGGACCAATAGGTACTCAGCTAAGCAGTAGCTTTGTACCTACAAATCTTTGCGTATGCAGGTACTAGGGCACGCGGGGCAAGACAGTAGATGTGCCATAGATTGATGGTGATATACCGCATTGGCAAGCACTTTCCGAGATGCACCCCTATTTACTTAAAGAAGACATCGCTTTTAGAGATAAGGCGGACTTTGCGTATATTAGCAATGTATTTTTCTGTATTGTATATGTTATTTTTGTTAAATAAAGTGTTTTTACTGACTCACTTACTGTTACTTATTATTATCATTTACTACGGCTGACTTGGGTTTGGAGTCTGTTTAGAGACGTCGGCCAGGTCAGGTGACGTCCTGGCAGTCGCTCAGAACGTTTTTGTTGCTTCAGGATATACCCCGCCAAAGATTTAAGTGATTTTGAGAGACTTCGTCATCTAAAGCGGGTACATCTTCTATAAAGCTATGCCGACTTCTTAACATTTGAGACACCTGGTGTAGTGGTGCATTGGATGCTTTGGGTTGGGATTGGTGGCTCTTTTTTCACCCTTTCGCATCGGCTCGCCAATTCTTTGCGAACGCTCCAGCCTGCCTCATGAGTACAAAGGGTGGTTTCAGACAACCTGAATTTATCCGGAATGTGTCATTTAATGCTGTACCCACCAGCCGAGTGTGTGCGAAACGGCTACAAGCTTTGTAACATAGACTAAGCATTAAGTTACATAAACATACAGACATCAAAACCTGCGTTTAAAAACAGTACGCTCACCCCGTAATCGTGAATGGCTGGTTGGTTCACGAAAATGGCGGGCTTACAATCTCACAAATACTCACAATTTTTTGCCATGTCGGCTGTGCGCACATTATTATGATAATAACGAGCGCATTACCCGTTTAGCCTGCCACGGATGCGCTTATTTTTCACTGCAGCCGAACCCGGGTGAACCGGGGTGAGTGCTGCGACGACCTAGCAGTATTGATGCTTGAGAGCCCCTGAAAAAAAAAGGAATAAACAAAGGCATTTTGATTATGCCAATCTTTCTTTCTTTTCGTCTGTGCAACCGAGTCGATTAACAGTTGTTTACCAATGTTTAGCAAATAATGCATTGAAATATAGGAGGGATATTTACTTACTTATGTAGATAACTAGATCTGGACTAGTCACATTATGTAACAATCTTTATTTCACAGTAGCAAAACTATTTTTTTTAATCTTCAGCACAATCACTGATAAGTCTGAAATAAGATAGATACTTATCATTTATCAATATAATAATGTTTTTATGAAATTTGTAATAAACCACTGTCCTGATTTTAGTAAAGTATGAACCTGCGAAAAAGTAGAGTCTCCATCTGAATTTGTATTTTTTAAGGTATAGTATCAAGAATGCTTTATTGCACTCCATCTCCGCACAATAGACGGGTACAAATATCAAAACAGTCTCGGAGAATCCACGTCATCTCGGAAAAAATACCGTGAATATATACGTAATTTGAGAATTCCGGAAGAAACCTTTATTATTCAACTAGGGTTGAAAGCCCTAATTATGAAGATTATCGCGAACAGGATGTGAACGAATATGCTGCAAATGTTTCAAGGGATGTAATGAAAACTGTCTGGTTCACGCTTTGTATTATTTTGATCTACATTTTTACAGTTTATACAAGTTTTTGGAGTACTTTCAAGGTGATACATTCATACATACACATATCACGCCTATTATCCCTTGCGGGGTTGGCAGAGCGTAAAAGCCGCAAAAACGGACATTAACGCCACGTCTGACATATATTTGAGGGTCATTCGGAAAATTGTGTATCGCTATAGTGACAGGTTGTCAGCCCATCGCCTAAAATTGCAATACACACCCTCGAGTCCCTTAGTCGCCTCATACGACTCCCACAAGGAAGAAATAGGGTGATGCTATTCTAAGCCGACATCACACGGCATACAAGGTGATACACGGAACGATACAGAGCAGTGGGACGGTACCCCACGGTCCGGGGTTCAATTTCTTTTCATTAACGATATAGAAATTTTAAATCAGGCCCATATTTAGTATTAACATAAAGATTTTCGACAATGCACATGTCTACCAAAAAAGTTTCTTCTGCTGTACCATAAAAATGTACGGTTCTTAAAATAACAGCATAATTCCAGTAATTACTCCACTCATTAGAACCCAAGAAATTCATAGCAAAGTTTCCTTGTACCGATTATGCACGGCGATTCACATACGAATATTCATGTAGAGTGTAGAGGGAACAGTTAATTTCGTGACAGAAATACAGTTTGTTGTATGCAGGCTATTGAGAGCGGGCATTCACCAGCGCTGGGCTGGACAATGCTTTGTGCCCGAGATCAATGTCTTGAGTGGATATGTGGGCGTCATACCACCTATGTAAGTAAACGAGTGTATGTGTAAGGCCTGAGAACATGGTAGGGTGATCGAGGTAGTCTTCTGTAGGACACCGAGTCATTCAACGACCCGATAAACCCTGATGTCGAGAGATTCCCACTTACTACTACTTGTATTTTGCATTGCTACGGCACACATACAGGTCTTGAGCAGGGCCCTAATTGTCACAAATTTAATAACATTATTGTATATGGAAGGATGTAGGTATATGTGTGTGTGTGTGTGGAGGCCCATGGCTAGCAGCGTTAATGTTAAACTTAAAAATAGCAAATGTTTTAAGTTGACATATTGTAACTTTATATTTTTGTTTATATTTTGATTTTGTGTGAATTAAATAAATTAAATTAAATAGCCAATCTATTTCCTTACGTTAGCCGTCAATTGGCCTACTTACCTATATATTTTCATTTTGTGTGAATTAAATTAATTAAATAAAATAGCCAATCTATGTCCTTACGTAAGCCGTCAATTGGCCTATTTACCCTACTCGGATTGGCACCTATATTATCTGTGTTAGTCCTTTGTGTTGTTGACCGGTGTAGGCTTGTAGGCACTCGTGTTGGATAATTAGCGTCGAGCTATTAATTAATAGGCACCTAATGTGTACGCGATAAACTTGAGTGAGAGGAAGGGAAATTGTGTTGGGTTGCGTAATACCACTATTAGTATACCTATTAAATAAGCTAAGTGTATGGGATGCAAACCTTTTGCTTGGAAGTAATAAATATTTTTTCATGGCAAGCACAAACAAAAATCGTTTTCTTATATTCCATACTATATTTTTGTTTCGGATGATACTTAGGCTAAAAGTATTTTTGTATTTCTTTGAGTTGTAAATTGTAATAAAGCGATGACGAAAGATAAGCTAAATACTCAAAAACTCTTGTATTGATAAATGTCTTTAAATGACCGTCGGCCGTCGGTATTTGACGTCCCCTCGTATACCTGCAATTGTATTTAAATTTTATATATACTATCGCTAAACATTGATGAAACAGTACACTTTTGAAGACATTATCAAGATAAAATTACTATAGCAATAGCATGAAATAGAAATAGCTACGGCGTAGCAATTAGAAGCTAGCGTAGCATTAAGACAAGCTTAGCAAATTTATAAAAAAAGTAGAAATAAAAATATGTATCACATCACATTTATATTGTTGTAGGTAACTTTTATTCCCGATTCATGACACAGTGCTGCACACGGGTACTACAAAGCAGAGCCTTACAAACTCAAAGCCATAAAATATGTCAGCACCTCCATAAAGCGCTCAAATAATGCCTCATACCCGACACGAGCCTTCTGTTCTGGTAATTCAGACACCCAAACAAGCGTTTGTGGGATTCACCTGTTGGCTCAATAGGTCAATGTTACAGCACAAGGAGTTTAGCGAAACACACTTTTGTGGCGAGTGAATGGCAGAGGAGCGGCATTGTGGCCTACACAAAGGACGTATGCGCGATTGACTCGTTTCGTTTGGATGCGAGCTGAGCTGTAGTCGGTGTTGCCTGATGGTTTCACAGCATTTTGTAACGCGACTGAGAAATATACAAGGAGTAACAAAAATGGTATAACAAACCGAAAGGAGGTTAAGGTACTCATAAAACTGAACAGTTTTCCCCATAAAACATAAGTCGAAATATGAAAAAATAATTGACTGGACCTAAGATATAGTATGTTGACAAGGAGGTCGTAAGTTGATCGGCCATTTTGTATGGGAGGTCCAAACATTTTTTAATATTTCGATCCTTATTCCATGGGGCAAGTTGTTCAGTTGCATGCGAACTTTTTCCTCTTTTCGGCTTGTTAAACCCTTTTTGTTATATCCTGTATACTAGTTTTGATTATAGGGAAAACTGCCTACTAAAGGATGCATTGAATATATCGTAAATGTATCGGTTGAAATACACTTCAAGATGCGTTTAGCAGTCCTAAACTGGAAAACTTTATAAATCTTCACGTCGCGGAAATGTTCTATGTTGTGTGCGTTTTACCAACCAATCATAACCATACCTACCATACATACCTATCAATCATATCATTAGCTACATGATAAATTTAGGTGTTCAAAATATGCTTCTGTTTTGTTTACAGTTGTTTCAACATAATAGTGAATATTTGCGAAACATAATTTGTATGAATAAAAATCTCATGGGAAGTTCGACACTATTGATAAAAATATTTTAGATTCACTTTGCCTATTTTTTTACCTACTTCTAAGAATCGTCTTTAAGCTGGCAACTCTATCTCTAGGCGCTGGCTGGTGTTGCTGAAACGGAGAGTGCCGCTATTTGTATGAATGTGCCAGGAATTTGATTTAGAAATCTGGTTATTGGCATTTCAGCACGATTGTTTTGGCTTTACAATGCATATCCGTCATTGGTAATTTTGAACAATATTCTTAAAGATTATCTAGATTTATTACAAAATTAAAATATTACCTATTCCATATATGTTCACTTATATTGGATGAAATCGCAACAGAAATAATTATTTACTTAATACTAACACCTAGAACAACATTCCACACAGCTGCAGAATTTTTAAAACAAACATACAATCTTTTGTATTTGTACCAACAGATTGGTTGTACGTAAATATTCTTAACACAAACATTTACCAAGAAAACACGCTACTGGATATCCGCACAATAGTCCTATGGTGCCCTCAAAACCACTTAACATGGGACTGACAGGTTAGTTCAATCACTATAATACGCTGCGGGCGAAATATCCCAGGATATTTCTTTCCCTATTTTTTTCTAATACGCCGTCACCTATGAGAGTCGAGAGTTTCTCACGGTACAATCGCAACAATCCGTAAAACTATTGTGCGATTTCAAAATATATTCAGTTCACAGCAGTTGGCGAAAGTTACGCAACTTTCCAATTAAACTCGGCGCGATTCACGAAAGTAACGAAAATAAAACTTGGCTAAAATAGAACGTGATGTTCATAACTCATAAGCATAACCACGGCGTAGAGGAAAATAACCGGGTCTGAAATATCCACAATGGGGGGAAAAACAGAGCCGGGTCGGGAAGTCGGCGGATAGGCAGCTCGGTAGCCCAGTAGCCGGGCCACGAGGAAAACACACCCGTTATAAAACACGGCGCGACGGCACACGAAGGCCAGCTAATCGATCGCGAGAACAATGTGACGTAATAGAGGGGGTGCCCGTACCCGGGTGGGAGCCGGTCCTGCGAAAGGGGCGGCCAAATATTTACCCCGGAATATGTTTGGTTTCTTTTCCTTTGCCTCATATATTTTTGCTTTGATCGCGTAATGGGGCCCGGAGGCGGCCCGATTTGTCCGAGATTAATTTTGCTCGCCTCGATGCTGTAACAATCGCGAGTCAAATAAACTGTTTGGGGACGAAACTTATGGTGTAATTTGGGGCACTTTATTTTTAAAGCATTATGACTTGCTTACTTGTTGTTCGAACAAATTACTCACTTTTCTTACAAAAGTCAGCTTTATCGAAAACTTTTGAAGAAAGAATAACTATGTAACAAAATCACGAGACAAGAATAATAGCTGTTACGATTGTGCGACGTCATATCTCAAGTTTTAGTCGTAACCCCGAACTCTGTGGGCAGACCATCTCAACAAAGTTTCTAGTCTTAAAATATCGTTGTGGAAAAGGAGTGGTAATTTTAAAGGGCAAGGGCACGCACTTGAATTGCACGTTTAATGAATTGTATTAATATTGCATTAGCTGGTAACTAGCGCCCCGTGTAGCCATGGCGCCCCTGCACCCTGCAGCGGTGTTTGCGCTGCGCGGATTTGTTTGCGAATACAAATTGATATTAACGTGTTTGAGAAGTCGCGACGAGGAAGTCTCTTTTGCGAGTTTTTCTCGTGAAGTGGACGCTTGAGCTGAATAACTTGTCAATAGTTCCAGCCAGTACACTTTTTATCTTTTTCTATCTTGTCCCTTTTCTACGTCTCTAAAGAAGAAGCGCAATATAAGAGGTGGATTGTAGTGAATTCCTCAGTAGAGCTTTAACTTCTGTTGATTTATAAAGGTACCTAGCTATTTTCATTTGTAGTCAAATACAGCTCCTTTAGGTATATTAAATCGGGTCGTTGGATGACTCGGTTTCCACTCGAAAAGAGAGGTATATTAAAAGTGAGTTGGTACAAAACGCGAGAAGGCCTACATCATGATAATGATGACGGTCGCATTAAAATTCCGGTCAGACGTACGTCAGTTACTAAGCGGCTGTTGTCACTGAACTAACGCCAGCCGTCGCAACCGGAAAATTGGACATCGCCGTCTGCCCAATCACACGCGACACTCAACGCAGATTAGCACGCTCGACCACAACTCGCCTCGCTCGCACTACTCAGCCGCGAACAATCACGAAAACCCTCACCACACACCGTCCATCGAACATCGCACTCGCTGTTTCGCCGCTAAATTGGCCTTTGAAGCGGAATTGGACGACGCGGACGTCAGTTCCGAAATTGAACGCCGAGCTACAGCACAAGTATTGAAACCATACACGCCTTTCCAACCCTCTGTCTGAGCTGAAATGATATTAGTGAGCACCCTCGTTCATCGGTCTTTCAGTATCTGAAAACGGATTTGTTTTGAATGCACGCTTTCCCGTTAGCGGTGAGGTATCTCCAAATATTTGGGCTGATAATAAACATCTGTGTGAATAAAAAAGTCAATAAATTGAAAACTGGAGCTTACTAATTGACTCCACTTCAACTTGGAAGGAAGTGTCTAAGCACGTTCGACTTTCGACCCAAAAAATGTGAACCCATAGACGTGACACGGCTAAGTCGCCATCGCGTTGCGGAGACCGCTCCCCGCCATTCAAATCTTTACTTGTTTAGCATTCCAAGTACTGTCGGCGGGTTTAATTTTTAAGGCTCACTACAACGCCCATACCGTATTCACCTCGCGTTCCCACCACTCTTACAGATATGTACCTAGCTAATGGTGGAACGAAGCTTGCGACCCGAAAGCCTTATCCGTCTGGTAGAGTGTGACCGCAAATTGCGTTCTGAATGGGAAGCAATAAAGTTTAAATTTTATTGAGGCATATCGGCTGATAGTCTGTTGTTAGAACCGTCGTATTCAGAGAAGTGGTTTGCATAGTTATGTGCGCGTTTATCTAAGCTATATCGGTCTGTAGAGACTACGACGTGGACTCGACGCTCCGGCCCACAGTTCACGGCTTAACAAATGTCTGACACAGCCATCATCGGCTTACATACCTATAGGTAGCTTGCGTTTAAACAATATTATAGAAACAGGGAGATTAAACTGTGGTTGCTTAACAAAGTGCGTAGTAACTAAACTAATTACTCAATCAAAGGTTTGAGTTCCCCAAAATAACACAATGGCGGTGCTTTGTGAATTGAATATGTTAGAAGCCAATGTAATAGTGATTGGTTGCTGGAACTACTGAGAAGTGTAGCAGTGGGTCGTATACGCCCGAATAGTTGTGATTCAATCCAATCTACCTAATGGCGGCATATACTAATAGAAGTATATAAATAAAGAATTAGATGATATTTTATAAAAGCCACTCAAAATACTGTTGTTTTGTGGGAGCTAATCCAAAAACAATAAATAAATGCAAGGCGTGTATAGAGTTTAAAGAACCTGGCGGTTGTATTTACCCCATTATCCAGGCGGGGCGGCGGGGCCAGGCCGTATCAACTATTTATAGTGTTTGAGCGACTTCATAAATATGCAGCGGTAGGCGCGCGCCTTGCCGACACCAGCTATTCAGTGCTCGCTGAAGGATTGGACCAAGTCATAGGGGAATTCAGTTGTTTGTTTATGATCATCATCAGCAACCTACTCGCGATTCATACATACTTACATCAGTCTGTGGCTGGACGTAGGCACCCCCACGGTACCCTATAGGGCACGATCTCTCGTTTTCGCCATCCAGTCGCTACCAGTCACCTTTTTTGAGACATCGGTCTATCTCGCCAAAGGCACACCTCGGACACTGGCGCTCAAATGTATGACACAAACGCGTTGCTACGCACACAGTCTAAGCTCGCGTAGGTGAACGCAGAGCATGCCTGTGTGTGTAAGACAACAGGTCAGGGTTGCCGCCATTTTGCGTTCGCGAATCGGGATTGCAATGTGCGGCAGTATGAAATGACCTTCGTCGTCGCGTCCCCTAGCTAGCCGGTGACTGTGCGTCCTCCGAGCGCGGGTGGGCGGCGCTTGTAGGGGGAGGCAGGGAGTGACCATACTGTACGCTAGTACTATTAATTATACTGTGCCAAAGGTCTTCAAACGCTACACTTGCCGAGGCGTTGCCTCCACTCGAGAACCCGCTTACTCCACCGTCAGTCGGTTCTACGACAGATGTGCCCAGCCCACTGCCACTTCAGTTTGCTACACTTCTAGACTGTTACTTTGGTCTTATTGCGGATAGTCTCATTCTGAAATTTATCCATTATAGAGATACCGAGCATTTCTACCTGTAGCCGGTGGGCCAGTTTGTCACTACTGTCAGGTTCCACGTCTCGGCTATGTAGGTCATGACTGGTGGGACGCACTGATCAAGCACATCGGTCTTGAGGCATTGTGGCAAGGGTGATTCCAGAATATGACGCAACTTCCCAAATGTAGATGATAACGGTTCATCGGATTCTTCCGATTGACGGCCGATGTGGCGCAGTGATAGTGCGACAGCCTGCGACGCAAAGGCTCCAGGTTTGAATCCCAGTGGGGCTCTCACAAAGTTGGTATTTATCACATTGTGAATCTGTTCCCAGTTATGTTAGGACATTACAGGCTGAACCACCTGATTGTCCGAAAAGAAATATGGTTCAATGCTTTGGAGGGCACGTTAAACCGTCGGTCCCGGTTGCTGTCTATGTTTTCTTTCAAAGAACTACTACTAGTAGCAGGCTGTTGAAAAACTGATACCACTCGGTATCCCACACGAAAAAAGATCGGAATATTCCCTCACCATGTATGTAGATCGCTGCCGCTTGTCGCGTTCGCCGCTTCCTTAGCTCCACGGTTGGTTAGTTGCAACGCTCCGTGCGTTACCTCACTTCCAGCAGAAAGTTCGCGATGTATTTTCCACTGCATTTTTTAGAGTATCGCTTTTGTAAGCCTGCTTGTTTTAAAATACTGGAGCGGAATTTTCCACGATCCTGCCTCCAACAACAATATTATAAGCATTTTTAACAGGTGAAATGTAAAAGTGAACGCAAACATTAAAGCGTTGCGAAATTTTGAATTAAACTTCATCGTTGAAGAGTAATAAAACATTAAACAAAATGTCTATTTTAACTATTGACATTACGTAGATAGAATACAATTACTTACAATACATTACATACAATGATATTATACGATTTTCAAAGATACCATACAAAAAATCTATTATTTAACTTATGCTCTTTTTTTGCCGAATACGCCAAATACTTGACGTCCATTTCTGCGTATGGATGCGACATTTGTGTCGTTTGACAGACGCATCTGTCAATGCACCGTCAACGCAACGTCACCGTATTTGTATGAGAATAAATTCGGAATCAATATCGGAATTCACAATTTCCTTTCATCTGACAAACGCATGCGTTACGGATGCGCTAAAAATACGCATGTCATGTAGGAGAACCGCCTAATGGATATTAGTATAGTATCTTCTTGAACAGCCAGTAAATTAGGATCAACAAAAATGTAGGTGATTAGATTCACGCCAAGTTTCTCAGTGATATCTAAGTTATGATACATATTGAAAGTGTGCTAGTAGGTAATCTAGAACTGTCCGTTGGCGTGCCGTGGCGATTCTCCACGCCTCGTCCGCTGGCTGCCTCATCTGTCGCCTGTCACTGGCGACAAGATGGCCGCCCACATTTACATTACATAGTACCTACCTATGTTTGAGTACTTGTAAATTCTATGTGATAAATTATGTAGATTATAAAATCAAAGTGTCCGTTGGTTGCCGGCCCAAAAAAACAGATGAGAATTTGGAACATCGTGAATGAGTTCCTAGTCAAATTCTTAAAAATATAGTCTTTATAAAAAATATTTGTACTAAACAACCACACAATAAAAACACGCATAGTACAACGTTAAAGGGCTACCTGTGCTCTTTTCCGTACGAACAATGAGTTTAAACAAGCATTGACTATCTTATCGGGTCGCCTTACATAATGCAACCACATACATATTGAGGAGCTGTCGCTTCATTCATGCGGTTGACATCTCACCTGTCAGTAACCTCGAGATAAGATTATCATCGAAAAACCCATTCACAAACCAACAATTGTTCAGAAACCGCCCCCAAACCTAAAGGGTTGATAAACATATCAAAAGCGGAATCAAAAATCAAAAGCATTTTTTTATTACCAAGAAAGAAGCACCTGTTTTTTTGAATATCGAACAATATATGTCGCCGGTTGTATTGTTGATGGCACAATTGAGCACAAATATCGATTATCATTGGATATCGATTGTGTACACCTTTATCGATTACACAAAGACCTCCCCGGAGTTATATTCCGATGCTACAATGAAGGGATGACGAAGTCGCTTATGGAATATTCAAAGTTAAAAGGGTTACATACAACAGCATCTTTTGTTATAAATAATATGACGCAAATTACGACTTTTTAATTCTTTTAAGAGATGTAATTGTATCACGAGATTTCAAAGTTGAAAAAGTCAGATATAGACAAAGTTGTCCAGTCGTAACGGTTTTAGGAACAAATATTCAAGAAATTGGCATAATAGCGACGAAATTTCATAACAACACGTTATTAATATCCAGTTGGAAAGTCAGATTTTCTGTGTAATGTCGTAACGCGTCAAAAATACACTTTAACTTCAATCAACTCGTTTTGAACGAAGAAACTCAATTATTATAACTTAAAAATGTTTACAGACGGTTCACGTGAATGTCATTTACGTCACGAAATTTACGATTAGGTAAGTTTTAAAGGGTTCTCCCATTTGTTGTCGCTGTGTATTTTAACGCATCGTAACGCATGCGTCTGTCAGACAACAGGAAATTGAGAATTCCGTTCTGATTACTTTACAAATGCGGCTACAGTGCTTTGACGGATGCGTCTGTCAAGTGGTTTTGACAGCACCGCGAACGCACCGTAGCCGTATTTGTATGGGTATAAGACAGGAATCCGCAATTTCCTTTCGTCGCATGCGTTACGTTAAAAATACACTATCATATTTCTGAAAAACACTGACGCAAATCGTATGTATGTATATAGTGCTAGTGGAGAATGGAAGCCTTGTCTCTTCTACACCTTCTCTTCCTTAAATTCTTGATAACTCCTCCCTTTAGCATCTACCAACTCTACTCTATATGGATGATATAATCAGTGGTTGGAACACGACCGGTGGGCCACGTGGCGTAGTCTGCAAGTGACAGCTGGTGACAGATGCGATTAGCCTGCTGCATTTCTGAGTCGAGGCGGGGTGATTTAGGGCTGATGGTAACCTCGATTTCCTTTCCAGTCTTGAGAAAGGAATCAGCTTGTACTCTACATGGACGACATAATATCAGCTATCTAGTTCCTGTAGTACAAGCTATGCTTAGTTTAGGGCTAGATGGCGCTGTGTGAATTGTGCAGGATATTTATATCTATTTATTTATAATCACTGCGGCACATAGCTTAGACTGCTAGTGGCAATGTGTGATTAGCCTGCTGCGTGTTTCAGTCGAGGCGGGGTGATTTTGAGCTTCTGGCATCCTGGTTTTCCCTTCGAGTCTTGAAAAATCCTTCAGGTTGTGTACTCTACATAGATGACATCATCAGTGTTTGGAACACGACCGGTGGGACACGTAGCTTAGTCTGCTGAGCCTTGAGATTCCCTATTCCTTTCAGTTTACAGGTTCTGTACATAGATGACATAATCAATGGTGAGTACATGACCGAGGGGGCACGTGGCGTAGTCTGCTTGTGACAGCTGGTGACAGAGTGCGATTAGCTTGCAGCGCGTCTCCAGTCGATGCAGTGTGATTTAAAACTGCTGGTAGCCTGGTGTTCTTTGCTTGCTTCAATGTAAGAAAATTTGAGGATTCAAGGAAAATAAAGATCAAAACAAGTTCTTTGAAAACGAAAAAAATTGGTTTTCAAATTTAAAGTCCATTGGAAGTTTATTCTTCTTAGCAGTGGTTATCAGTAGTTATAAAATGACAATTTGTTCCTGTTGCCAACGTGGCTAAGTTAAGAGGATTTTAGCAAACCATAAGTTCAGTCAGAACTTAAATCGTAGATCCAATCTCTCTATTACTATTATTCTAATTATTTGGAAATGAGTGCATAAATACTTATTTAATTTACATCTGTAGATGCCTAACAAGGGAGCAGTGCGCTGCAGTTGACAGGCGCGATGGAGTGGCGATTAGCCTGTCGCTGCCGACCGTACGGCTGCGCTGCTGTCCTGCCTGCCTGTTCGGCTGCTGACGGTACTTAACGGTGCTACGTACAAGCAGAAGTAGTCTACACAAGGCCTAAAGATTTGGCGGATCTACACGGGTATTTTAAAATTGACTAACTTACACGAATACATATGACAGTAAAACTGGAATCTAATACCTAATTCTAAGATAACTAATTAAAGATGGTATACTGGTGTTGAATTGGTCACCGGCTGATAGAAAAGACGTGTTAGAACCTCGGTCCAGTTCATATCTTGCCCAGAAAAATTCAATTACCTACCATTTAGCACAAAGTAAGTATTGGCGGCTGCGCGCCCAATACAGAGAGCTCACTTCAAGCAAACGTCACGAAACTCTCCACAATTTGACACGCCGCCGTTTACAAGTAAATCCAAACCAATCCAAACACACTTGTAGGCGAGTGTCAACCGTGTTGGTGCGGACGTGCAAAAAAGCTTCACGCAAATATAAATAGGTTTATTAGTATACGATGTGATTTGTACAATGTTCCTATAATATTATGTACCAACTTACATAAAAACTTGCTGTCATAAAAGAACAAACAAGAATAATAACTCTTATCAGTATATATTTTTTTATAATGTGATTTGAGTTTCTACTTAAATAAAGGCAAATTTTAATTTTTGATGAACATACATACACATATCACGTCTATTATCCCTTGCGGGGTAGGCAGAGCGTAAACGGCTGCAAAAACGGATATTTACGCCACGTCTGACAAAAATTTGAGGGTCATTCGAAAAATTGTTTATCGCCATAGTGACAGGACAGGATGCCAGCCCATCGCCTAAAATTACAATAGGTACACACCCTCAAGTACCTTAGTTGCCTTTTACGACTCCCACGAGAAAGAAATGGGGTGATGCTAAGTCTTAACAGCCCCAGAGCAGATATCTACCTATTCGTCATTTCCCATTTCATAATCATTGTGCTATGTAGGTAGTATACGTAATGTAAATACAGGGAGTAACAAAAGGGGTATATCAAGCCAAAAGGAGGTAAAAGTGGGGAAATGGGGAAAGTTGTTCAGTTTCATGACCACCTTTAGGTTTGATATAGAATTTCTGTTACTCCCTGTATGTTAAGGTACCTACACCATTGAATAAAATCGGTAAGAAAACTGTGGCAGCCCTTGCCGAAAGCGGCAATAATCGAAAAAAGGGCCGAGTGATCCTTCTGTACATTCTCTATTTTGTGCATTCAGCGAGGCAATGCCACTAGAACCTATTTTAGGCACTTTTGTGCAGGGTGTGATGTGACTCTATGTGATAAGTTTTTTTTTAAATCATTATTTTTGTATTTGACGCCGCACGTTGCTGAAATTACCTTCTATTTCATCTTTCACCTTGTTTGATAAATGGCTTGTTAGTATCTGTTCTTAGTTTTTGACGAAGCATGTTTGAATTTAAAAATGTATTTGATATATATATACGAGTGTACTATGTTAAGGTTGTAACTTGTTACATTAGTTGTTGACTGTACCTACTCTCACTCGCCTTTGAGTTTGCTAATCATCCCGCATCCCTCGCACCACCTCACAAACAAATCTAATTCGATAAAATCAAAATTCCGGACGACCAACTCCGAGTGAAACAATTTGCAAACTCGAACCAACTCCCAAATAGTTTATCTAGACGAACGCCACACAAACATAGTGAACGAGCAAAACAAGCAACTCTGACACCTACCTACCGTTTTACACACAGAGATCCGTATCCTTAACTACACACTTCAGTAGCTGCGTCTCTCTCCCGCTAAGAAAATGAAACGGACCAATGAGGGGGTGAGGTGACACGCATTTCCGGGCCCGGCTCCAATCAGCTGCTAGAACAAAAGAGTCGCGATAGCTACTTACCTACAAGTAGCTACAGACGAGGGTCGAGTGTACGCTAGCTGTGTTTGTTCACACACGTGCACTAGACACACACACGCACCATTTTTTACCTGCTGACGAGTTTTTGTGGGCGTAAGTCTGTTTGTGTGGCAGGCAGCGTCTAGCCGGGTGATCACTTGGCGAAGTAAGTTTGCGCAAGTCGCGGGTGTAATGGCTGGAATATATCGGCTTTGAGACAGGCCCTCGCGACGCGTCGCCTTTGTCGCTGCGTCAACACAACAGCAGCAATGTGAATAGGCAGCGAGCACGGGTTCAAACGTGCCACAAAAAAGTTCAAGGATAGCGTATATATGTATCATATAAGTATTACGTAATCCTCTAAGATTACCCCTGAACTATAACGTAGAAATAGATTGCTAGCTTAGGTAGGATCTGAAAAGAAAATAAAACGAAAGAGGCATTATCCTGAACGACATCCTGTTACGGCTTATTTCTCCTCTCGACTTCCAGAATCCTCACGTACCTAGTCGTTAAAGGTACATTTTTCTTTCGTAGTTCTCATACGACGTACCTGCCGCATCCCGAGGGCCCTTCCTTAGGGCTCAGTGTCGCAAATGGTGCCTTATTCGTCCGTAACACAGTTGCGAATGTAATGACTTAATGGTAACACTCTGGTAAGACTACAATTTGACTATCGCGAATTTCCTGCGTGCGCGTGGTGCTGAAATGTCAGAAGACGTTGCGTGGTTATGATTTGAATTGAGTTTTAGATTTATGCTGGGAAGGTTTATTATTGAGTGTAGGATATCAAGACGGTGAGAAACAAATCTGCGTGAGGCACGGGTGTCGAGTAACTCGTGTTCTTACCCTCTCTCTTTGTGTTGGCCGGAAGAGTGCGCTAGAATTACATGCTCGAGTCTGATGTGCGCTTATTTTTTACGGCGCTATATTGTGTTTCGCTCTCGTATAGTGATGCAGTTCAACGACTGAAGCAATGAGAGGGTGTTTGAGGGAGTAAACAACGTGTTTACGCTGTTGTTTAGCTGAACTTCTGAGAGAAAATTACTTGAAAACAATACAAACGTAGGAATGTTTTCCCAAATAATATTGTTTTTTGAAACAATAAAACACTTAAATGTTTAGCGGTCCTAGGTATCAATATCACTTAGTATGAAACAAGATTAAGAGTGGTACTAATTTCTACAGCTATTATTGTGAAAAGTAGAGACCCAGAAACGGACATTAATTGACTTTAATTAATCGACTCTACGATGATCTGTATATACTTTATTTCGTCATAATTAAAAGCCTTTACATTACCATGGCTGTACATGACTGCCTAGAACTACCCAAGACACTTCCGGAGCCCATGACTTTGGGCCGAATACATATTCCAACGACTCTTGCAACCTTTACCTACAATTTGGTCTTCCCTGTTAGTGGGAGTCATTAGCATTGGCTGCAACTCTAGAACCTTTCGAACCCCATCAATCGCCGGTTATTCTATAGTTTTTATTTCAAGCAATATATCGGTACATACTCACTGGGTAAAATACCCAGCAAACACATTATATATATATATATCCTTTATTGTAACGAAACAAGTAAACATACAGTTGAAACTTAAAATTAAAACAACAGGCGAGCTTATCTCTTTCAGAGATCTCTTCCAGCCAACCTAGCGGGGGTGAAAGATAAGAATACACGGGAACAGATACAAAGAATAAATAAAAGTTCAATATAATTTACAATATAATAAAATACATACAAAAATACTGAATTTAATACTAATACACATATAGCTTAAATAAAAATAAACTAATACATACTAATAAGTACCTATGTAGTACATGCTAATATATTACACCACAATTAACAATATAATGATGATTATGATTATGATGATGATTAACACATTAATTTGTACAGAACGTCCAGTGGTTGGCGCGAACCTCATTGCCTCCCAGAGCCCGTCCGGCGCGCGCACCGCATACTGATCCACAGATGAAATTACTCTCCCAACTATTTTACACAAAACCAGGGGCCATAATTAAACCCCGGGCGAAAATGGGGGGAATCGTCGAATCAAACGCCTTATCTGACCAGCGGGAAATAGCGTTTCTTCGCTGAATAGTTCAGCCAGCGACCGGCGAGTGAGCGGAATAAATAATTATTGCAGCAATCTAAAGTTGCTGGTTCTCAGTGTGGCCATCACTGTTTTTCAAAAAAAGCTAGCTGAATTTGAAGTAAATGTGATTATAAGCCAAGAAAGGTAAATTTTTGATGAAACTATGTATAAGTAGGTAATTAAATAAAACTTTGAACTCTAAATTCAAGAAAAATTTAAGGATCCGTCAACAAAACAAGTAGGTTTTCTTCTCTTGGTCGTAGTTTTCTACAGTGACAATCAGATTTAGTTTCAATTTTGTAATCAAATTAGACCCCAGAAAAGTCTGTGTTTTCAAAGTATTTTTTTAAGTAAATGTTTTTTTTTAAGTATTAAAAGTATTCAATTTAAATACTATCACAAAATGTGTCTTTTTTGAGCTAATTATCTTGAAAAATAAATGGATTTGGCTCTTCTGTAAGAGAGTAAGAACCTCTGTAGGTAAGTTGGCAACATTGCCAATTGTGGCAATGGCGACTTGCTCACAGATAACTAATGAACATAGTTTCAATTGGCTTGCCTTTGTCATCTTCGGTATCTTAGCTGCTTAGCTGGTTAAAGTAGTTAAATACGGATAGGTTTTGATACCAAAACTTAGCTACTTTTGTAATAAAATAATACTTTGCTTTATCGCACTTCAACTCATATACAAGTAGACCAAGCCCTCCGGCATAAGTTTTTACACATCAACAGACGACGTTGTTTTTTTACAAACATCATCTCGCAAAAGACGAATGAGTCAATGATTTCTTATACAGATCGATTTATCGCCTCGGAAACCCCCTCTACATACAAAATTTCATGTGAATTGTTAGAGCCGTACGTCTAAATCACATACATATAAATAAATACATAAATGTACACAAGAATAGCTAAGTTTAAGGTATTAAATAATTGAACATGAACTCCGCCAAAACCGAAACCTACATTTCAATCAAAACGTTTCACGTCACGAATCGCACCCCACACAACTTGGGATACTCATTTCAAATAATTTCAATATCAAGACAAGGCGTTCCCATAAAATCAATAGCACAAGGAAACACAATTCACTTTCACGGTGTCTGAAATACTGAAATAAACCATTCTTTGCATTGAAAGGGGAATAATCTCGCCGGAGCAGCGGGGGTTTAATCAAAATCCGTGAATTGCTTTAAATCGGGGAAAACGCAGGATATATCCTTTGTGCCGGCAATTGCGTGCTGGTACGGTACCTACTACACGGCGTAAATCAGATGGTACGCAAATAGCGCTCATTTACGATAACTTTACTTCAGGAAGGTAAAAGTGCTAATGTGCGTTTGCACCTTCTGTGGTGTGGAGATCTTTGGCACGGACGTTGGTCTAAAATTTACAAGTTGATATAAGCCATAGCCTGTAGTGTCTATCTATGATATGCTTATCAGCGGGTATTAGTAACGACTTTGTTACTATTGTGGTGCTTGGGTTATTTTTTAATACCTACATGACTTCATTTTCTGATACGAATTTCAACTTTCGTGAACACAAAACAGCTAATATTTCAGTTGAATGATTGTGTAAGCTTTTTCAGCATTTTTTAAATTTTTAGAGTCTGCAAAGTACTACTGCAGGGCAAAAGTCTTTTCCTTTTACAGAAGGCAGGTATAATTTTCACACTTATTTACGAGCAAAAAAGCAAGACAACTTCCATTAGGTAGAGCTGCATCATAAACCGCGGATCTCTAAGCGTGATCCGCATAAGTCGCGACATATTTCGTAAATTTGTCCCGGAGGGAGACCGGGGAGGGGCGAAACACCTGCCGTAAAGATAAGCCTCTGATGTCGCGTAATATCCCCCTAAAATAACTTCTTACTGCCTCCGGTGCTTCGGTGCCATAGCGACCGACCTGCCCCGGCTTCCTCTGACGATCGGTTATTGCGAGACTATGTACGGGGCTTATGTAAAATTGGGAGATGATTATAAGTAGGTATCTTTGGGACTATCTATCTATCTCCCCAAAGTCAAGAGTCAGTTAGGGAGGGATTTTATAAACTTCCTGGAAATGCTATGGTAAATTTATTAGCCAATATTGCTAGTTTTAGGCTTACTTTATGTTAGGTATGAAATAAAGAACTTCTTGTTTTCGTGCGTAACAACAAGTCGGTGACCAACCTGATGAACCCTGTGGTCAATGAGGTCAATTCGGGATTTAAATTTTCCTTACTTGCCTTAAATTAGTGCTGTCACTTTCCGTCAAATAGGTTTAGAAAAGGCTAGAAGATATCTAAGTCCTGTCATTTTTAAAAACGTCAAGGGTTTTTTCGCCTTTCCTAGTCAATTTAGTCGCCATTGATTTGATTGTCGCCTTATTTTGACAAATAACACGTATTTTGCATGAAGTTATAAGACATGACACGACTAAAATATCTCCTATCCTTTTCTAAACCTATTTAACGGAAAATGACAGCACTAATTTAAGGCAAGTAAGGAGAATGTACATCCCGAATTGTGGCCAAAGTGTTTCAAATAGAGAACTAAGATCTGTCAAAAACGCAGAGCTAGCTTCAGTTGAGTAAAGCTACTTAATTCTTGAATTTACTGAAATGAGAACTCGATTTCCGCACCACCGGCTCCCGCGCGCCGAGACACGGAGTTTGTCGGAGTGCGTGTTACAACACTCGCGATATGTAAGACTTTACCTCAAGTACCGACACGACACATGTCGAGCCACCCCTGATCAAGAAAGAGGTTCATTCCACCACGTTCTAATAATCCCTGTTCTCAAAAACCTAAAACGTATGGGGCCTTGCCTTACCACAAGAAAATGAGACAAGTGTTTACGTTTTTTGTAAGAAGATTTATTTTTGATGTGGGTTTACACGACTTACTTGTTGTAAATTTGGTAGAGAGTTTTCTTCACGGAGGTCGACAGATCACATACGCCCGCCCGTCAGCTGTGATTGCCGAACACTGCGGGCCGCGGCTCGCTGCGCTCGCGCCGAGATGGCGGGTGGCGCTGCAGTGGCCGCAGTTAGTGGTTCTTGCGGTGGTTGCGGTTGACTTGTAGAGTCTATCATCAAAAAGTCCGAACAAAATACACTAACCACATCATCACTTTTCACCTGGTTTACTGCCACCGGTGATACTGTTTTTAGCACTGGCTTCCATGACGGCGATAACGACCAGCCACTATCTCTGTTAAAATTCGGATGACGGCTTATTTCTATAGCTTCCCGAACTTTGCGTGGTACAAAAAACCTTTCCCTAGCCAGAATAGCTGTCTTGTCGAAACGAATATAGTGGTTGGTGTCCGAATTCAGCGAGTGTTCTGCTACCGCCGACGTCAAAGTGTTACAGTTCTTTACGCTCCGTATGTGCTCTGCAATTCTTGTAGACACATGCCGCTGTGTTTCGCCGATATAGCTCTTACCACACTCACAAGGTATAGAGTAAACACCAGGTCCAGACAGGGGCTCCTTATCTTTCGGCGACCTTAGCCAGTGTTTTACTTGAGTATGGGGTCGGAAAATAGTCTTTATGTTGTATTTCCGACTCAGTAAGAAGGCAATTTTATCCGTCACACCTTTTATGTACGGAAATACAACATAAAGACTATTTTCCGACCGGCGCGCAACATAAAGACTATTTTCCGAGCGCAGCGAGCCGCGGCCCGCAGTGTTCGGCAATCACAGCTGACGGGCGGGCGTATGTGATCTGTCGACCTCCGTGAAGAAGGTTGCCGTAAGCAGTCGAGACGTCGAGAGATAAAACTCTCTACCAAATTTACAACAAGTAAGTCGTGTAAACCCACATCATGAGTGATACTTGTTCGTTTAATAATAAAAAGATTTATTTTAATGATGCGTTTTTTTTTTGTTGTCCCCAGGAAGGTTTTTAATGAGAACTTAATTTAATTTCAAAACAAACGCGCCCCAAGACTAGCGTTATGTATGCTCTACCTCAAGTACCGACCCGACACACAAAATGTCGAGCCACCCCTGATCAAGGTAGCTCTACTTCGATAAGTAGCCAAAGTGCTCAAAATCTAAAAACTTTTAGTACCTAGTTGATGCTTGAATTAACTAAAATAGGACTGAATTTATAACACACAGATACAGGATGAACACGAAAAGAATAAACGATACTTTAGGCACGCTTTATTTCATGTTAAAGTATACCTACTGAAAAAAAACTGTTTATTATTAGTAAAAAGCTCAGATTGGTTAAATTGGAAGTAATTATTTTAAAATGATGGAGATAGTCACTTATGCATTGAAATATTACGGCTGTGGAGTGGAACACATTTACAGAGCGTGATGGAACAACCCGTAGAAAGCCACAAGGCACTCCTCATTAACCCACGCCAATACACATGTAAGCCGTCACAACGCTAATAACCAATTAAATAGATTAATAAAGATATTTACGTCATTCTGCCAATTTGCCATTGACGACAGCAGCTATAGATTCCAATAAACCTTTGATCTGTGAAGCTCACGAACCGATTTGTAATTGTTTGACAGTTCTAAGACACCGTCGCCGTTCATTGTGGAGTGTTTAGCTATTCGAATTATTTGTAGAACAATTGGTTGGTATAAATCAGAAAGTACCAAAATGTAATAGAAATCTATCAGGTGCGTGAAATTAGCATAGATGTAGGTACACTAGCAAAGGAAAATCTAGGTGGTTTGAGTGAATCATTGAAACTAAGAACGAACTCAAGAACTATAAGGGTACCTGAGTATTAAGATAGTAGTGAAGAGAGTTTCGTATCACAAAACCATTTAGATCAAAATACGGCACCAAAATGTATCCCCAATCTCCTCAAAACAGCCTAAACATCTACATCCATCAAATACCTAAATATTCGCGAAATAAACTGTTGCTCGTCAGTTAAATAAAAATTACGCGAGAATGTCCCGAGGGAGAATCTCATTGTGAGACCACAATGAGCGCTCCTGATTGGCGGAAGGATGTTCTCACTAAATAAAAAATATCGGCTCGTCATTTCGCGCAATTTTCAAACGATAAAACCTGTCATTTGGCTGTTGACGCGCCTATAAAATATTCATGCAGGCGGGCGAGAGATGAGCGATTTTTTCTTCGATTTACGCCTCGAAATAAGATGTCATTTTCCGTATCATTAGCGGCGGCTCGGCGCCGCGACGCCACTATTTATACGCAAATACGATAAAATGATGCCCGGCCGATCGACTGTTTGACGCCATTGATAAATTGCGACCTTTTCAAATTTCTTATCTTGTTTGACGTTTTTTATTCCTTTTCACACAATACAGATAACATTTTACGGGGTCCTTTAATATCTCCAGAATTTGAATGACAATGTCGTAATGATAAAAACATTTATAATTTTTAATTTATGCGTTTGTCATTTGGGTTTTTGTGGCGCGACAATTTCGTCCGCGTTTTATGTTGAAGTGACGTGTGGTACACTAGACGTCAGAGGATAGATTGGTGTTATTTCCGAGGTGAATTCTATCGGGTAAAGCCCGATGGTGCGCTCGCTGAGCCCTCTCTTTGCCGCGAAATCGCGCGAGTAGTTTATCTGCCGCTCGCGAGCCACAAAGGAATCTGCTATGATAATCTGCAGATGTATTTGAAAAACACTTTTGCAATGGAATCGTTTGAGATGCCTAGAAAAATCTACTTGGTTTAAATAAAATTAGAGACTGCTATTGGTCCCATTTCGGGCGCCAGTATCAATAAAACTGATAAATTAACATGATAACATTACATAACATTAACAGCCACAACAGTCCTTTGCTGGACATGGGCCTCCCCTGATTGAGGGTTAATGCCATACTCTCCACGGTTGGAAGGCGGATCGGCGAGTGCAGAAGAAGGTTTTGCAAGTACAGAGAACGCTGCTGCCTATTCCGTCGTCACTATTTAGGATACCCGCGTGTAGAATTGAAGTGATGCTATTTTAAGCCGGCATCACACATAAAAGTATGATTTCATTTATCTATAACTATTTTGTAGCCAAAAAAAATACAGCGTCAATGAAACACCAGAAGCTTTGCCACAATCTACAATATTAAAAACATCATCACAAACTTTAGTCGGTATTGCAAACGCGGAATCTCGGAGGTAGCGCAAAATTTTGCGACAAAATCCCATAATCACAGCTAAAAACGTATAAAGCGAAAGTAGTGTCCTGCAGAAGCTCGGCTTATGATTGCGGCCCCACGTCGGGCGCCAACGCGACCCGCAGCCCGGCACAATATTGCGCGGCCGCCGTGTCCCGACTAATCCCCGGATTCATTTATTTTTGACAACGCAATACGATTTTATCTCACAGCTTCTGATGCTGTTTGCCTTCTGTTATTATGCCCCCGCCATATTCGGGCCACTTATTTATTTATTTAACGACCCCTTATAAGGGCGATTTGGCTTTTAATACGACGCTTTTAGCGGCTGATTTGATTTGGCGACTGAATTTTTGAACTACTTTAATATCTTTCTATCTTTGCTGAGGGTGTGATGGAATTGAAAAAGTAAATTGGTATGAGTAAATTAACTATTTTCTCACTGTGTTCTGTTTGATTTGGGCACCCTAAAATATTTAGTGCCATGTTTTATATGGTTGAAAGATTTTGATGTGTGAGTTTGCTACGTGTCGTCCTTGTGACCTCGTCCTTCAAGTGTCCTTGAAATTGTTGCACGTGTTCAGTAACTCTTTTTTACCTTTTCGACTTATATACCTATGTCTCATGATCATCATGGGGTTCCATCTTCGAATTGACTCGTGATACCGTAAAATAATACCCTAGGTACCTCGAGGTACATAAATACTAAGTATGTACAAACACTTAATTGCACAATAATATTTTTATTTATTTAACTTTATGCAATTAATTTTCATGGGCAGACTTAATGCCAAAGGCATTATCTAATAGTCTAACTTGGGGCATGAGGAAATAGGCGAGGCAGGTGCAAAATAAATGCATTTATGAACATAAACAAAAATATCAGGAAAAATCATAGCGAAGGTCATCTATGTAAGTGTAAATCGTCGTTGACAGCGTTATTTATCACAGAATCTTTGATTGGTATGAAATATGAAAACCTGGGCGAAAAATAAATAAACAAACAAACACATATCACGCCTATTATCCCTTGCGGGGTAGTCAGCGCGTAAACGGCCGCATAAACGGACATTTACGCCACTTCTGACATATATTTGAGGATCATACGGAAAATTGTGTTTCACCATAGTGACGGGTTGTCGGCCCATCGCCTAAAATAGCAATACACACCCTCGAGTCCCTTAGTCGCCTCTTACGACTCCCACGGGAAAGTAATGGGGTGATGCTATTCCAAGCCGGCACCACGCGGCAAAAATAAATCTTATACTATTATACAAAGAAAATTCAGCTTCAATTTTTTCGCAGATAGAGACTGATGTTACATTAAGCTAAATCTATTAAATATGTTTGGTGTGATTTAGATTAAACGCTGAAAATTTCAAAGCCAGAAAACAACAACATATAAAATAGTTAAAGCATTGGGGCGAAAAACTTCTAATGATTTATGAGGTCTTATATATAGCCGTGTCTTCCGAGGCTCACGTGGTGTCCTCCAGTTGGCTCTCGAGTTAAGTGGGTCGCTGGAAGTGACAGCCGTCCACGCCGCCGCCCCCGCGCCCTGTCCGGCTAGTTGCATACGATTTTAATTAATATAAAACGTCTAAGCTGTCAGTAACGTGGAATTACTGGTTGGTTTGAAAAACTTGTGCAAGTTCTAAAAAGGAGATAAATAATATTTTTTTGTAGATTTCTTTCGATAATGACGGCTTTAGATTCGATAAGTGAGGCTGGTTTTATATCCAGATAAGCTACTATGGCTACATAATTTATTTTGAGCCAGGCATGTCCACTACAGGGCAAAGGCCTCCCTACTATGGCACATACTTAATATAAAATACCTAGAGGTATATACTTCGACGTTTTAAGGAGACTGCAAAAACAAACAATTTTTAGCAGAAAAATGATCGTTATCAACTTACCACCGAATACCTACCGTGACATTTGACGATCGCCGCGTCACGAAAATTTGCATATCTTATTAAAAACCTCGACGGCAGATAAAAATGAAAATGAGACACGTCAAAGAGAAAAATAACGGACAAAACGCGTACGAGACAATGGATATTTTGGGCGATACGAAAAAACGAAGGTTTTGTCATGGAAATTTCGGGTGGACGTTTTGCATTTTCTTTATTCCCCCATTCCTTGGAGAAATCTGTTTTTTTAATTATCGTGTTTGGTAATTAGTTTGGGGAAACGATCTTTTTCTTCGCTTCCTCCGGCGGACAACTTGTCTGAAGCTAATGAGGTAATTTATAGTCTAAATACACGTGAAAAAAGAGGCTCACTTTCTGTTTTCATTCTTCAAGTGAGTTTTGCAACTTTTGCTGAAAACTTTCTTCTGATTTGCAATCTAGACTATACCTACAGTAAAAAATTAAAACCTTTTAAATTTGAAAATTATTTCGCACCTAAACAACAAAAAAACTAATCAACATCTTCTTCTAGGAGATGGAAAGTAAATCACAATAACAGAAACATTATTCAGGTCTGAAATCCGAAGCCCACTTCAAGAGTAGGCAAACCACAGAGGCAAACAAATTGACAGGCTTCTCTATTTCCAATGACACACGGCGACACGGCGGGGATTATATCGATTGAAGCCACAGTATCGCCGGACCACATCACGCGACGCAGTTGCCCAAAAAAATGATACAGGATTAGTTTGATTGCTATTCCGCTGCGATTTGCTTCGCTCTGTGTGGAGCACTTATAGGATTTAGGACTCGGTGGCGACAAAAGACTAAATCGGCGAAGCAGGCTAAAAGGAATTTCGATTTTATGACACCTTTGTGATCCTGCGCGAATTCCTGATTCGTTTTTGTTCTTACCTTAGGCGGTTCTCTCACTTGTCGTCGTGTCGTTCCGTTTTTGTAACGCAACTTAACGCATGCGTCTGTAAGACGAAAATAAATGGCGAATTCCGATCTTATTCCCATACCAATGCCAATACCAAAGACTACGGTGGATTTAGCGGTGCGTTACGCTGCGTGACGGAGGCGTCTGTCAAGGTAAATCGCGTTAAAAAAACGGAATGACACGACGACAAGTGAGAGAAGCGCCTTATTAACAAGATACTCCAACTTAGAAATTACATATCTACAATAAATTCACCCCCAACGATAATGCTATAATGAATTCATAAATCGCTGCAGGCAATAAAAATTGAAATAAAAAATTTTCGTCAACCGTACAAGTAGTTTCATGACCTCCACCCCCGCTATTAGCAGGAAATCCATCGCAGATGCTACGAGCACCGAATCAATGTAAACGACACTGTTTGGACCCCTTAGAGCCCTTGTTTTTTACCGAGGGTCGCTAATCCGTGAGACGCAAGCACATCTAATGCCAAGTAATTTCGCGACCCTGCGGCCACCCACAAGCTTATGCGGCCCTTGGTAAATATGTGGGTAGAGGTTTAAAGTGTTAATGGAAAAGGACAGCTCTAATACAGAATTTAATTAAATAGGTCATGCTGGCAACTGAAAGTAATTGACATGAAATTTTTAAACTGATCTTTAGCATCTGAACATTCTGATTCTAAAGGTAGATTTTGAAAGCTACTGATTTCAATCTTCTGGACCGAAATGTCTTAAAGATGCGTTATCCGTGGTCTTATTTCCCCATATTGTTACTTGCTCCCTAATCAAGGAAATTAAAATTCCTAAGGAGGGCAGTTTCAACAAATCTCAGCACTAAAACTGCTATATATCCCCGCGAATGTTGTAAAAAATCATTGCCTCCATCTACCCTCGGCCCTCGGCGAGGGGAAAAATCTAATCTGTGCATTTTTTGCGGGACCGCGATGCCACAAAGAATTTCATTTCCCACTGTTCATCTATCTCTATTTCACTGACGGCTCTTGTTCTTGGTTCCCCTCCCCTCCCCGCCGGCACTCGAGCCCCTCAGCCGTTTTTTAAGACTTCCTCGATCGGAGATAAGGTTAAGCGAGCTCTTCTTATTAGTGGTTTGTACGCGACATTCGCAGCCTCGTTTTAATTTATTATGGCCGTACCATCCCGCCCCCTACTGTGCCTTATTTTACTCTGATTAATCCTGAAATGTAAAATTACCTTCTATATCGGCTGAAGTTTTACTAGTGACCGATAATAAAAACAGAGGACTGGCTGGTGATAAGGAACAACTATCCCCAAGAAACATAGGTCGAAATACGACAAAAATGTTATGAATTTCAGTAACCCAATTTAGCTGATCGGCAATTTTGTATGGGAGGTCGAATATTTTTGTTCATATTACGACCTATGTTCCTTGAGGAAAGTTGTTCCTTATCAGCCCGTCTTGAGATTTTACTATCAGTCACTAGTAAAATTTTAACCTGTATAGGTATGTGTTCGGTTCTCACGAAATTGCAAGTCCTTTTTTGTTGACATTGAAAATAAAATATTGATAACGGAAGTGACCGAGGAATAAATTGATGCACAATAGCCGCTGTCATGTTTATCATAATAATAAACGTGACAAAGAATGAGACGGGCGAAAGTCAACTAATAATTGTATTACTACTAGTGCTACAATCAAAATGAGCCTCCACAAAAACAGAATTATACAATTGACATTCAAATCTGTGGACATTGCTGCATTGTGCTTTTATTGCCACTTATTGACGCGTAATTGTCAATAAATTCCTACGGGATCGGAGTTTAATGTGGGTTTGGGTGGAAAAAGTTATGTTTTATTAATATTTTTACGAGAACGTTTAGGTCGGACGATAAGATCTGTCGTTTGGGAAGTTTTTTCTTTCAATTTCCGTCACGATTTGTAGAGTCATTATTAGTGCGTCGATGGGGGCGATAGGGGCAGCAGTGGTCGCATGCCGCTCGATGCTATCAGCCTCGCTAAGAGCGACTTTCATCGGGGCTTTTGATTGTCCGACGCCCCTCTCCTACTTACGACTTGTGAAACATGATTTCAATGACGTCGGTGTTCGTTATGATTTATTTCCGGGGAAATTTATTACACACCGCTCGTTCCGTGTGCTCGTAAGACAAATTCGTGACTTAATCATTGTAGATTTAGCCGTGATAAATGGTACTTACCGCTAGGTAAAAGTTTCGAAGATCGTGTGTACTTTCACATGAGTCTTGTTAGAGTTTGTAGGTCTTCACGGCCAGTTGGAAGCGTTGACTTGTGGAGTTCAAAGTCACATTGGATTGTAGCTATTTCAAGATTGAAACAACTTCAAAGTTCTCAGATTCGTAGTAATAAGACTGTACTATTGTTGTGATAATATTTCGTTAGTATGTATAAATAAATAAGTACTATAAAATGACATAGAACTATTTAAATATCGTCTATGTGTACGTATATGATGGAATATTTCGTTCGATCTTTCGTAGTTACACATAACGGAAAGCATAGACCGTAATTTTGGCAGAACCACGAAATTCCTTAGGTATGCCCTTAGGATATATACCTCGTCCACGGCCGGAGGTTGTATTATGGTGACGTCACTCGCGGGGATTAATTCAGGGCACGTCTGCTGATATCTGATCATCAGTTCCGCAGGGGTCGCTGTTTACTCTGACGTTATTGTTTATTTAGACGACTTGATAAATATTAATATCGCCCAAAATATTATATTGAGGTACGCCCATTGCCTTCAGTATTAGGTAGGTGATCTGTAAAGTAAATAGGTTGAAGTTTGCTATACACGGTTTTTCTACTGTGCGTATCACAGACTCACTATCTATTTGTATTTCGGAACTGCTAGTTAGATAAGTATTGGTAAAAAGGGATTAACTTAATTTAATCCAACTTATCATGCTTAGAAACCTTAAAAAACCATTTCATGAATCTAGTATTCTATCAAGTTCCCGCACAGATAAAGGTTGAAAAACATTTCAATCACACAATAATGGAACGCCTAGTGCCAGACCGTGGTCGCCGTCACAACCGTCACAAGAAAAGATAACGCTTATTAAACACGTCACTCGGTGACAGTATCTACCCTCGATCGGCGCAAGCGACGGTAGATAGAAAAATATCTTGTGACGTCATCGCTGTATCTGCTGAATGATGTTTGATGCTGGCGTTTTAGGGGATGACTTAGTTCTTCGATTTTTGAGTCATAAACTCGACTTATAACTGCTTTTAGACCATCACTACCTGAACAAATAAATATGATGCTAATATAATCCACGACAATTAGGTTCACCCAAGTTAAAGGATTAGAGCGCTTAAGCCAGATTCCCCGACTGGGCGTTGTAGCATCTAAATACTAAGTATTTTTCTAACGTTGTGGGTATTTGGTGAAATTATTTGACAGTTCGCGTTTTTTTGATTATGGTGTAATTAAATTTTATCCTGATGTTTATGGCGTGTGTGTGTCTAGGCCTTTTAGTGTTCTTTCCTTTCTTTTTTTAAATTCGATTTAATTTCCGGGACATCTGGGTTAAATTGCCTAAGAGCTAATGGAACTGAGCAACGTAATATTGGGAAACTACAAAAACATCGAGTTGCAATAGACAGTAAGCCGAATGCGTATTTTATATGGGTATTAAATACTAGTGCTGTGTGATGCCGGCTTAGAATAGCATCACCCCATTTCTTTTCCGTGGGAGTCGTAAGAGGCGACTAAGGGACTCGAGGGTGTGTATTGCAATTTTAGGCGATGGGCTGACAACCTGTCACAATGGCGATATACAATTTTACGAATGACCCTCAAATGTTTGTCGGACGTGGCGTGAATGTCCGTATCTTGCGGCAGTTTACGCTCTGCCTACCCCGCAAGGGATAAAGGCGTGATATATGTATGTATGTATGTATTAAATACTCGATTTTAAACATGCTTTTAAGGCAAAGTTCTTCAGCTTTATAGTCTGAGCACGCCTGCAAAGTTTGCTCACACACAACCTATATTTTCACAAGAATACCAATAACTTGGTTTTTTGTATTTTCAACATCGACATTTTCGAAAGCATCACGCCTGAGAAGAGTTCCCTATCCCCACCCCGCCGAGGTCCACAACATCAAAAAGTCCGCGCCAGAGTTTTTTTGCAATCATCAAATTGATCTATCCGCGCGCCATCTGGCCCGTGAGTAAAACGCTTTTGGAACCTCTCGGCCGAAGAATTAATTCGTATAAAACACACGTATATGGGGGGCGATTATAGGCTTGACTCGATAGAAGTTGACAAGTTTTTTTTAAACTTTCGCTTCATCATTTATGTAGTAAGCGGGTAGGTACAACATATCACACTAGGCTTCAATACACGAAGAGCAAATAAACACATCATGATCAAGACAAGGAATTTTAAAATGTTCAAATATAATAATCAAAGATGTCCGGCGGAAACTGACACATTTATGTGTCATGCAGGCAGAGGTGTTTCTTCGGTTTTAAAGGATGTATTTCTCATGCATGCATGATAAATTATATGACGTGCAAATTTTCGTTACTGTTGCTGCGGGCCTATACAAATTAATCAATTCGTCCATTTATTTATCATCTTTCGGATGACCGTTTATCAAAACTGTCCGTTGTCCTCAACCTTTCAACTGGGACAAGGAACACAAAAAGGTTTAGGTAGTAGGTACATAAAAGGTCGTAAAACCTATAATGAATATCCGGAACTTGTCAGTCGAACAGACATCACAGTTTCAGTTGTGTTTGATATCAATCTCCAAGTTTATTCACGCAAACCCATCCAGTTCATTTGTTTCATGGCAAAAGTTCATCTTTCCCTAAAACTCATGCTTAAACCAAAACAAGCAAACACGTAAACACCGAAGTTCTGCCTGCAAATTCATTGTGCGTGAAAACGGCAGTTTTAGCGAAACTTTTTTAACAGTAAGCTACAAAACATTTTCATATTCTAGCTGAAAATTGTTACTTTTCCCGCAGCAGCGGCGGCAGTCGCAGCTCAGCGTGGCTACACGTGCGCTCATCAACTAATGGTCCATGCGCGGCATTTGAACCGAGCCTACACTCGGCAAAACAACCTGCAACATCCCGCTTTCGGCGCAAAATTATAACGTGTAAAATACGGCCGCCCGCTCCTTGCATTCCGCGCACCGGATTTTTATGAATGCCACGATTATTATACGCATTTTAAACACGAATACGGCGCTATTCTCCGCGAGACGTAGTGTACCTAAGTAATATTCGTAACGAGTTTTCTCAGCGCTACCTAATTTCAGGAGTGGTAGAGCTAGGGGTCCACTTATCGTGAGTAGAGTAAACGCGCCGATTGTCGTCGCTGAAATCGAACGCGATTGCAAATTTATTAGCGGGCGGCGGCGACTAGGCGGGCGGCGCACGGCGCGCAGTTGTTTTTACTCTTCGCGTATTTTTTTCTCATCGAGGCTCGGTCTCCCCTTTTGTTCTCAAGTGGACCAGCTGTCATTATACGCCATGTTACTGTTATTTTTTTCGACGTTTTTATAGAGTTTTGCGTGGAGAGGGCGTTCCGTTCGGAAAAATGATCGTTTTGCGTGCGTTCCGCGGAGTTCGCGTGTCGAGTGACGTCGACGCCGCCCGCGCCGATTGGGAATAAATTATGGAATTTTATTTCAGAGTTGCCTCTTGTTGCATTTCAGTTCGAGTCGCCTTTGTTTGCGTAACTATGCGATATTAGTCAACTTTACATGTTTGTTGTAACAACTTTTAAACAGTTTGTAGTTGTAGGGTTGTGCTGTTACATTATTGTTCCAAATATATATAGCATCAAATTATTTGACTACAAACTCAATATCGCGTCGTAACATGTGTCGCAGCAGTTTTCAAGTGGCTTCTGTTTGATAATTCGGCCGAACCCTTTGAGGACACCCCTTCGTGTGTAATCAGCAGATGTAGTTTGCGTACTCATTTGACTATAAGTAGTTCCCCAGATATTTTGATTGGTATGCATCAAATTAACACACATTCAAGTAATAAACATCTCTCTCTGTTACGTATACCCAAGGCTAAGTATTTTGATTATATTTACTCATGTAAACTATCTAATCTTTCCTTAATTTTATGCACTCCTTTTTTCCTTTGATTTCTCCTCTACCCAAAGGTTTTCTGCTTTTGCGCATTTTCAGTTTAAGGTTTCCCATAACGTATTTGTGTTGTGTGCAATAAAGTGTTTTTACTTACTTACCAGTAAGTGTACTATTCTGCAAGATTTTGTCGACTTATTAATGTATAAAACATCGACAGCCATAACAATTTTTGTGTATATCTACGTGTACACTAGCTTCCTACAATACATTTAGACACTACCTTCATCATTTATTTTTTATTTTTTATTTTTATTTATAATTAGCCTGCTTGATCCCACTGCTGGGCAAAGGCCTTCCCCGCTTTGCGGTCTAATGCCACCGTCATCCACTCCTGTAAATGGGCGTCAAGATCGTCACGCCAACGTTTTCGGGGTCTTTGCAGCACCAAAAATTAAAACCAAACTATGAAACCAAGTATCGAAAATCTCATATGCGAGTATCCGTTGCGACAGAAAACAGAGAGCCATACTAGATAGGAATATGCCAAGAGTCACTAAGAGACAAGACGCTTGCCATCGTTATTGGCTAGATAAGACGTTTCGAGAGGTCTCTGCAATCCGGCAGCCGTTGCATTACTGCAGAATAATTTCTACTACATATTCTATATTCAAATTATTTACAAAACTATTCTTCCGTTCCGTTTTTTATCATACCTACTGATAAATTATTAATGGCTTAAATATAGGACTTTGTCGAAGCTCCGATAACAAAAACTCTTTTTATATTTACGCCTGTCTTGAAACACCATCAACATTTTGTACATCTTACTTATAGTAGGTAGGTATATTTCAATCCGAGGGTTCCTACATCTCGGATAGCTACAGTATTAGCTAGATACTCTAGGTTCAGACTATCAGGCGTCCGGCGTAGCAATATTGCAGGCTCAAGATCTAGACTAGACTGGACAATGAGACTTGAGCTGTGAACACAGACAGACAGACATGTGCCGTAATACCAGCTTGTATATATAGCCAGTTTAGGTAACATATTTAAGAAACAATTCGCTGAATATTGACGATAAGATAATTATTTTAGTACACATTTACTACATTTGGCATGTTTGTATCTATACTAGAGACGAGCCCAGCGGTTTCATCCGCAGCGACCCGTTTTTCTCAAGTTTTTTCCCTTGGATGAAAGTATGAACCTAAAAACCTGCCTCTTAAATCACTCTATCTATTAAAACTCCATCACATCAACAACCGTTGCATGGTTTTATTTAACCATGACGCCACCCATGACTCTGAAAGTTACTTTATTTTTTAAACTCACGTAGTGATTTGTGGTCTATGCTAACGAGAAGTTATGCAGGTTTCAATAATGATAACAAAAATCATGTATTATTTTTCATTGTCCAATTAGTAAGTGGAAATACGTCATCAAGGAAACCTGTCTTTGTCGTCTATACAACTCATACAACTTTACAATCAGAGGAAAATCCGACCGGACCACTCGGGGTGAGTGACACTATTACAAGAGAAGCCATATGAGGACGAATGAGGGTGATTCCATATTCCAAATTGAAAACTGTCAATAGTTGGTAAACGTTTATCAACACATGAACCTTTGCTATGGTATATAACTAGGCTTTACAAATTATAAGTTACCATGTAAAATTTATTTATAATTAAAAATGATTAAAATTGGACCGTCAAGAGTAGGAAGGCATTTAATGAAAGTCCAATTTTTGATCAATAACCTCATAGAATTGAATAGGGATTTTGCTACGTCGTAGCTATGTCGTAGCACTTGTAGTACTTTTAATGCTGCGCTGTGTCTATTAAATAATACCTGTAGTTTGTTTTAAGTTTTGTAATAATAGCAGATTTTGTTACGTAATCGTACCTATCAGTTCATAATACTTTTCAATTGTAGAATATCCCAAAAAGACAAGATTCACGCACCGACAGAGGGCGCGCTCGGCGGCACACCAATACCCCGCTAATGTGATGGAGAAATAATTTCCTAAAATGCAGTGAATTGAGACGACAGGTGCCCGTTTCCCCGGATTTGAGTACTTTTCACAGGGATGTCAATTTACTATATTAAAGTCGGGTCAGGGACGGAAAAACTATTTCCGAATTTGCCGAAATCCGAAAGGATTGGAGTTTCGTCGTAGTTCAATTTATTTAATTCAATTCTTTTTTGTGGTATTTTGTGAATTGAATTAAAATAAACAAAAACAACATTAAAAAAGCGTGTAAGTATTTATTTTCAAGTAATGTGTATATATCGGTCTTTTTTAATCGTTGTAGATATTAAATTACAACGTAACGTGTATCTTATAACGTGATAAATGGAAAAATATTATACATGAAAATCTTATCTAATATGTAAATAGCTATATGTGCACAGATAAAGAAGATAAGACATCATTGCATGACGTATTGAGTCATAAAAAAATAGAGCAATATTTCATCAAAAGTAATAAATAAAATGCGTAGGTAAAGTTCTTTGGGATTTTTTAAATACGACGTAAAAGATTTCCTGAGACAGTTCTCGTACGGTCTCAAACTACTAAAAATATGCAAGTGCGTTCGTTACTGAGTCAGTCGGATGCCAGTATAAATGCAATCCAAGATGGCAGAATCCGTCACGTCTGCGCCAGGGCCGTCGTAATCGCATTAGCGGGCCGTGAGCTGCCTCCTGACCAACGGCTACTCTTAGGTACACTTAGCCTTTGGCTATGGTAGCTTGTGATCCTTCTGGCCAACGAATCGCTAGACAAAAAAAAATGTAGGCACTTTGATTCGTCAGAGGTTCAGGTTCAAAAGAAATCATATTTTGAATAAGTGAATTATTGCTGGCACCTTATTTACTGGTATCAAAGTGAGCACATTTTCACTGAAAAAGAAGGAATTTGAAAAGGTGAACCGTTTCAATAACAATATTTTTCCGAAAGTCATAAAAAGTTTAGATCCGCATACGAGAAAAACAAAATATAGTATGACCAACATGTTTTCTATGTTACACTGTCACAGTAAATCAGGACAGTGTCCGCAGCAACTGGCCTAGATCAGGGTCACACGCTGATCTCTCTAAATGAACTAGTTGGGAGGTGTACCATCACTTCACGGACTGCTGCGCAAAAGTGTCGCTGTACTTACAACTATTTAGTTGTATGTTGGTCAAACCGTCGTCGATGTATTTATATTATTTTTCAGTTGTATCTCGTACTTTATCAGTCTGTCGTCTAAGAATGACATGACTGACACAGATCTTGAAGATAAAAATAAATCAAAAAGTATCCAACACGTGCCGATGGTAAATTCTTGTATTTCCGCTTGTTTTGGTCTAAGTGCTGACAATGATATTATCGGAACTCATCTGTGGGCACACACACACGATAAACCCTCTAAGCCTCGGATATACCGGATTAATCACACTTTTTTGAATTTTACATACGTACATATACAAATCACGCGTATATCCCCGGCGGGGTAGGCAGAGCATTACCGGCCGCTATCGCCACGTCTGACATATAGGGCCGTTTCAGAAAAATCGTGTATCACTATAGTCACAGGTTGTCATCCTGTCGCCTAAAATTGCGTAATACACATGAAAGCCTTGAGTCCCTTACACACGGGAACGAAATAGGGTGATGTTATCCTAAGACGGCATTACACGGCTTTGGATCCTGTAGGACTTGGAACATAAAATGATGACTAAAAACAGTGGGATTAACGAACATACCTAATATGTTCATATTTTTTAACCTCTTGTACGCGGCCAATAAGGTCTCGCCACACAGGACTCGCGGTGTCGCGGCGCGTCTAACGCAAACGTGCCGCACATACTTATGTGTTGTCGGGAGTGTATTAGCATAAATTAGTGGTTAGTGGCGCGTGAAGAACGTGACTCACGTGGCTTCAGAGCACGGACTTAGGGACGGATTAGTAGTCGCGACAATCTAACAATCGTATAAGAAATTCTATTAGGGATAAAATCTAAATAGTTTTTGTCATCGAGTTTTTATGACCAACAAATAGTTAGGTATAACATTTTTGAAAACTTGTGAATTTTTTATCGTGGGCAGGATTTGAACCTGCAAGTTTCGCATGTTTTCAAAAATTGTATACCTAACACGGTAGGTGTTTTTAAATTTGATATTCAATAGTTAGATTTTAGTCGGGAAAATTGTTTGCATAATCTTTTACTTACCTACTCGTGTCATATAAAAAATCGGAAACTCGCGTTTGATACTAATAAGTACGCTAAGAAAGTAGGCACCTTATTCATAATGTATTTATTCATGTAAAATTGTGAGGTACTATGGTAAGCAGATACTTTTCAGATTAAATATCTTTGCTTTGTGCAAGGTAGAATAAAGCATATTACCTCTAAAATTTGTAAGATGTTCCAATTTCAGACTTTTTTTTCTCATTTCGATTACAATTACAAAAATAAGCTCTTTTTGTTGCCAACAGTGAATGATTAAAATTAATCAATGCCTAGTTATTTGTATTTTACTCTGTATATTTTAATTTTCACACGCACCCAAGCCACCATCTTCTACTTTACCAAATACATTCCACTGCTAATAATCTCAAACAGATACATTCGCTAAGAAATACAAAGTCTCACTGAAACCAGCCTTTCCAGGCATGCACATGATGTTAATACGAGTACCTATTTTTGGAAACTGGCAAAATTTTCAAGCGCGGGTAGTATTTGAACCTGCTACTTTCGTCATTACTAGTGACGACTCCATCTGAGCTACCGCAGCTCGTTCCTTGCCCGCCAATTTTGCAAGTGTATTTAATGCCAGTAACGCGTGTTACATACTTACTGACACTCGTGTCTCAATTTTGCAAGTTTTCATAATTTTTATACCTAACACGGGAAGTGTTTTAATATTTGGTACACGTACCTAGTTATCAATTTTAAATTTACCTTCTCCGGATTTCGTAGATCGGATCAATCAAATCAATTACTGATTGATAAGTCTTGAAATTAAATTACTGTGCATACGTACTAAGTTCTCTTGCAATCTTCTTCTTCTTCATCGTGTCAATGGATCATAGTTATATTTTGGAGTGCCAGTATTTGGCGACCGCAATGGCATTCTCATTAGCCAAGTTCAGATCGTCTTTGCTGCAAGAGACTGGCAAAAGAGAGCAATCAAAAAAGGTATTTTGTCTTAAATTAGCTAAATTTATATTAATGATGCTAACTCCGTCCTGGCATCAGTATGCATGTTGCGGGCATCATCTGTCATATAATGTACCACTTATGACACGTTAGCATTTACCCATATGATGAGTGTTTTTCCAACGAAGCCTTTAGGACACTGAACTAAGCTACAAGATAGCCGATACGTCAGGTACAGACCACTGTAGTAGGTATCTAGTGGATACATACATACATACACATATCACGCCTTTAATCCCTTGCGGGGTAGGCAGAACGGCCGCAAAAACAGACATTTACGCCACGTCTAACAAATATTTGAAGGTCATTCGGAAAATTGTGTTTCGCCATAGTGACAGGTTGTCAGCCCATTGCCTAAATTTTACATACACGCCCTCGAGTCCCGTAGTCGCCTCTTACGACTCCTACAGGAAAGAAATGGGGTGATGCTATTCTAACCCGGCATCACACGGCATCTAGTGGATCCCTGTTACAAACACTGTAAAAGGTAATGAAGGTATAGTTACAATAAAAATAGTTTAGTTAATATCATGACACATTTGCACATCGTTAAGGTAAACATCATTTCATTATACTGTGGTTTATTCTGCACTCACAGTGCTACGATATTAACATTAATTAAAATAAGTAATTGATAAAATGATAGTTTCGGTCGGGATTTGAATCCAGGACCTGGGAGTACCATCCCATCGCTCTACCAAATGAGCTACCGGCGCGGCGCCTCGACCGAATAATTCCAAGTTTTCAACCTCTTGATACTTGATATCACGAAGTGACATCTAGTGTAAGTTATATAGACTAGTCGGTAGCTGATTTGGCAGAGAGGTGAGATGGTATATACAGGTCCCGGGTTCAAGACCCGGCCGACGGTAACATTTTCTCCATTTCTTATCATTTAATTAGCCGTACCATCCTCATTCACTTGTTAATGCAAGATCGAAATCAATCAACCATTGTCACCAACCTGTGACACGCCTCACGCAACTTCCCGCTGTAATTGTCTTAAACCCGTGACGTGAGCAAACGACACGCTATCACGACGGCACGACTAGGCTAGTTTAGGACGATTTTCCGCAGCTGAGACAGCTAGCGGTGTCACCGATACAATGGAGCATTCTGAACATCTGAACATGCCTGTAGAGTGGGAGGCTCTTATCGATCTACGGGACGTCATCGGGCGATAGCGACGCAAAAAGCGTGTCAGTGTGGCGGGCACAAAGCCTTTGTGGCGGACCGGACGCCGCTCGCCGACGCCGCCAGCTTTGTTTGCTGTTTCGTGCCCGCTCGGCACTAAAAGTGGCGATTTTAGTGCCGTGGAGTCTGTTAGTTTAACTTATTTGGAGCGCTAATGGCAGCGCTGGAGTGTCGAGGTGGCAGTGGAATTATTTCGCGTTTGCAACGATTATTCGCGAGCAGTAATTGTTCTGTGGCTTCGTGTATTTGATACCTACCTACTTATAGTTATATACCTCCTATTTGTAATCATATTTCTAGCTAGAGCTTTATCAAATCAACGTACTGTCTCTGTAGATAAGTAACTAAACATTTCGTCGCAAATGCTTTAGGACACTAGCTAACTATGGCTAGTTTGACCTCTTTATATATTATAATAAGGACAAACATGTCGGATGAACATTTGCCTCTTTACTGGTTTCAAAGTTGTAAGTTTTGGGGTGGTATGGGATCTACCTCCTAGCGTTCCACCCCGGGCAACGGCAACACAAGCTTGCCTGTGGATAAGTCTGGCTGAACGATCCCACTAAGCGGTGGAAGGCTCCGAAAGGGGCCGCCTGGCTCGCGACCACCATCCCACCAAAGTCTGGCGCCAAGTAGCCACCTGCGTTCCGTCAGTGTGTGGGAGTGCCAGTGCCTTAACAGGCTTCTTCTGGGTGAGCTCGCTCCATCTTAGATTCTGTCTCTGTCCTATGACCTAGACTAGAGTCAAGAGCAAACCCATCATTAATAAAAAAAAGTAAATTCTATATTTAGCTTCCAGCTGATATCTCAACCGCTGCTGATGCAAACTCGGCGACGAAACTCCAAGATGTTTTCACTCAAAATAATAAGTTCGGAGTATTTTTTGCCCAACTCGGTATAATGGATTATTGGAAGTTGGATAACTTTCGGAAGTTGCTGCTCGGTTTTATTTAGCTAAAGATTTTTTAGCCAATTTCTCTTGGCGAAGTTAGAAATCTTCCAGTCACCCCTCAGCAAACAGCTGTCGCGCGGGAATCGGGAAATATTTATTGGAAAACTCGTCAATCGATTGTATATTTTAATATTATTTTCCTGTCATTGAATAGGTATGTGCTTTTTACAAAGCGGTTGCATATTTTTACTGTATCTTTTACAATGTATACCGATAAGAGTGCAATTTTTCGGTTGATAGAAGACGCTATTTAATCATAATAAAATTTAGGGCAACCGCAGTTTAAGTCATGAAAGATCAAAGTTCATTTAAATAAAGTTGTTTATGGTCAAAGGACTGTAACTACAATACTTTATTACTTGTATTTTGTACGTATGCCTTTATATTATTTGAACTTTCAGCTCAAATACACGTGTATTATTTTATGAGTAGTTATGTAAAATAAACTACATGAAATTTCAAACATGAAGGTGTGTACACTGCGTGTGTTTCAATTAACACAGTTTCGCAGCGAGAATTAAACGAATATGGCAAACAAAGGCACAGTAATAAGACATTAATGAACTTAGTAAACAAGAGTCAAAATAGCGTGTCACGCACTAGTAATCGAATCACGCCGACTACAGCGCGCTCGCGTGATGCTACAGAATAGGAAACAAGGATGATAGAAATATTTACTTCAATCTTTTCTATTCGCATTTTATACACTTAATATGTGAACTCTATAGCAAGTAAGACTAGTTTACCTACACAATATTCTCTTTGGTTCCTTTGAATATTCAAATTCGGTATGATTCTTCTGTTATTCGTAGCCGATTTGCTACGCTGTTTCTACGCCGCTTCTACGCTCTCACACTTCTGTGCATTGCGTGCCCCTAACAATTTCTGTCGGTGGCACATTGATGACGCGTAAAACAAATACTATAACACTCCATCCGTCAGGGTCTGGGGAGCCGAGTTAATAAAATTCATGTATCGGAAACTTATAGCCGTGAAACATCATTGCGGCAAGGGGAAAACCCCTTCAGAGTTCAAGTTATTTCAAGATTTTATGAAGTTTTATTAGTTTGAATTGTTTTTCGTCACCCTCTTTATAGTTTTAAGATGTAATAAAAGCAATAAATTTCGTCGCACATACTATTTGAAGAATATATTTCGTACGAAACATCTACCAAACTGAAATTACTCTTCTTACTGACTGCATTTCCAGTACTACGATTTAGACATAAATATACATATACTCAGCGATAAACAAATAAATCGTACTAAAACAACCACTATATGTGTTCTAAGCCAGCAGTGGGACAAAGTTTACGACCAGGGTGTCCACAAGATTAGCCGGCTGCCGAGACACAGTGGCACCGGTCGCATCAGCATTAAAATAAAAATAAGGGTGGCCATAAATACTCCGTACAAAGACAAGATATACGGTTATAGTGGTGCCGGACTCCGCAGAACGCAGCCACAGATTATACGAATACATATGTGTTGCCACAGCAAATAATTACATGGATGGTTAGTTGAGAAATTATTAGTGTGCTTTCGGAGAAAAACGGGGACAAAATTACTTTAGCGTAAATATTTTTTTAAGAAAATTTCACTTAGTTAGGTTAGTACAGTTAGTAAGTATATACATTTTATTGATATTAAACATCCAATATTTTTTATTTTGATTGATAATAGTATCAGGATTTATCGATCGAATCTTCAAAGCTATAAAGCGAGTCGTATTTTATTTTATAGCTCGTCTGTCAAATACTCGGGTCGCTGAAAAACAAACTCATAAAAAATCACTAAAGCCCAGTTACCTGGCCTATCGGTCATCGTGACCCCCCGCCCTTAAAGGTCGCGCTGGCAAGAGGGCAGGGAATAATAAGAAAGGCTTCAATCGCGTCACCCTTCCAGACTACCCTTTAAAAGCCAAATGATAGATGAACGTCGTTCGTTATGCTTGTTGAAATTGATGGAGGCTAAGAAATTAGGAAAAACCAATAAGTTCTAGAAGAAGCTACAAAATATAAACTTATTGTTGGTCATGTTGGCAAGGACTAACCATCTATCAACCTAGTAATTTCCATCGGTCATGGTGGGTCATAACATAAATACCTACCTACCTAGTAACAGTACCTACTTAAATCTCTCACTACATGTTAACCAACAAATTCACAGCGTGAATTACGAAACCTAGTGACCAGAGTAGGTATCAGTTATCACAGCGACGTAACTATCATTTAGTATTCTTTGCCATTTTGGAGTACATTATATATATATATTTTCTTTCTTTCTTTTCATACGGGACACCGAGTCATCCATCGACCCGATATACCCCGGTGTCAGAGTTTTTACAATTATATTATTGTAATCGTAGTTGGTGATATTTGATGAAAATCAGGGATTAGGGTATTTTATTTCGACAATAAAAACAATTATCAAACAATGAGAGTCTCTACTCTACCTGGCATATTTATTTTTGCTTTAGGCAATTTTAAGTAGTATAACATATTAACAAATTGTGTAATTAATTGTATTTTCGCCCTTGAGCGGGAATAAATGGATAAATGGTGTCGCATGAAGCCATTTCCAATTGTGTTACTCCATGCGTTTAACTTGGAGAGCAATTTTTATATGTTTTCAAAAATACATACGCTGGTGCGGAAAAAGAAATTCAAGAAAACAATTAAGTTATTTATTTCCTTAATATAACTTATGTACCTATATTTACAAGAATAAAAAATACAGTTATATTAAGTTGGTGAAACAAAGATCACGGGCACCAGCTAGAAAGTAATAAATAAGGAATCGTTAAAAGTTTTCTTTACCATTGTTTCAAACAAATACACTTAAAACAGAAAGAATTAATTATTGTATCTCCGATCCTCAGTTTCAAATTTCTTCCCGCTACTATAAGTGCGTAGTCCGCACTTGAAAATAACGAAGTCACTTGAAAATAATGAATTGAATTGTTCCTCCTCTAGTTCCCTCCAGTCGGAGTTATTATCCCTAAGTTGGGAGAGGATAGCAAACGGAACTACTAGAGGCCATTACCGCAAGTGGGTGCTCGAAGGCGCGTCATTAGGGCACTCTGACTGACCTGCAAAAATGAGGCAAAACGTTCCATGCTCTAAACGGCGCCAGATCCGCCAATTGTCGCCACCATCATCGGCCATCGGCGCACTCGCTCGCCAACTAAAATTATTATTGTTCACGCTAAAAGTAGCCATTTACCGGCCGATCGCTAAGTGGTCAGCTCAGATTTTCTTAAAAGTATCCTATAGGAAATGGACTTCGAATTGCAGCTCAAGATTTTTGCAGTACTCATTTCGTTGGAGAAAATTGAACCATCAAACTAAAATCTTCAGGAAATGAGGAGGAAAAATACATTCTCAAGTAAGGCAGTTTAAGCCATAGCGTGGCAAAATTCACAGAAGACGCCACGTGTAATCAACGTTGGAGGAAGAAACTTAAAAAATACCTCACAGTTGACATTACCCTCCGTCCTTCGAGCCCTCGGCTTCCGGTTATCGCAACACAAAGAGGACCCTCCCGCCCCTCCCGCCCCTCCCGCCGACAGGAACAGGAAACACTACCCTTCTATCGCAAGGCCCACCGCTACCCACGTCACTCTGATTTACGCATACATTTTAAAAGTATTTTAAGTCGTCCTTGAAGGATGTTAATGACAAATTGTTTCACTTCTGGTTTTCCGGGTAGATACGTAAGCTTTTTACGACCCGGAAAAGCACGTTAAAATGAGGAAGCTTTTCGTTGAATGCATTGACGTCACATCGTCGCGAGTTGTAACGAAACACAACTATGACCCTACCGTACACATTAAGTCAACCTTACAAAGTTTTTTCATTGATTTTTTTTTCTGTAAGGTCCGTATTTAAAAACTAAACTCCATCAAAAGATTTAGTCATTTTAAATATTCGGCGACCATACCAATACTCCTTCTAGAAGCTAATAGATTACAGTAAACTTTATCTAAGTACCTAAATTTGATTTTGAATATGCACGAGTAGAGTATTATTAGACCAACAGGTCAATACCTACTTATTACATAAGGTAAGGGCAATTTATTTTATTTCGCAATTTTGACACGTTTTTAAAGAGCACTTTCAAACAAATGCGATGACGTCAATATAACACAAGTATGGTGTTGTCGCGAGACTTCAGGCATCTTTTTCTGAAAGTCGCAATAACCATTCAAAAACACGTAACAAAATGATTTAAGCACTTTCCGATTATATGTCGGGCAGGGTTCACAACAATAATAATATTTGTAAAATAGTTGAAAACGTTGCTGTCTTGCAAATAACATAGTTTCTGTCTTGAACTAGCAAAAACATTTTGTTATGAACATAAATCGAAATCGAATCGTTTCAATTGTTGATAATGATACATTTAAAGGTATATTTAAGTATCATCAACTATCAACAACCAACGTCAACAAACATATACACCATCAACACTAATTGTACAAGTCATAATTTACTTACAAATTTCAAAACTTTGCTAAAGACTTTTCTAAGGAAGCATGTTCAGAAACATTGTTTCTAGCAAGAAATTCACGTTCTCGAAACGTTTTCCTTCACGAGCCACATAAAATTTTTATGTAAGTTAAAATTAAAAACTCCTTGAGAAAATGACTGGCGAATTGTTTCACTTCGCGTTTTTGTCACGTTTTCCGGGGTAGATACGTAAGTTTATTTCGACAACCAGGAAAAGTGTGATGAAATAAGCAAGATTTCTGGAGGTAACCAGTGCTATGACGTCGTGTCTCGCGCGATCGTAACACGTTTGAGAAATTTTCCTTCGACCAAAAAGTTTTTTGACCTTTTCTGTATTTTTTTATGAAATGTAAGCACGACACAATCACTACGAAAATAGAAAATCTTGACGAGGAATCAGGATATTATCAAAATTAATAGATATTAAAGTGGTTTTAATTATTATGTGCTTGTTTAAGTAATTTTCGAAAAAAAACCTTAGATAAAAAGTATATTTACCTCTAAGTTAGTGGTATGAGTAATTGGAGTAGGTAAGTATACCGTGCAAAAAGAAAACTCTATTCTAACGCAAATACGTACCTACTAAGAGAGCAGCTGCCTTGGGTGGTACCATGATATCAATATTCAAAACATTAGTTCCTCCTTGTGCGTAAGGAACAAAAACTCTCGTCCCCGGAAGCGCTACTAATGCATCCGAATGCACTGCCACCCCCGCAGCGCACGCGATCAATTCATTAGCCGCCATTGTGAGTGATCTTGGCGGGAAAACGCTACAGGCTATATTTGAACTATCGATTTTCATATTTTTGGTGTTTCTCTCCGATGATTCCCCCATTCTACTTATTTGACGGTGGCTTGTATTTTACGCAACCACTGGTTTCAGTTTTGAATAACAAAGACTCTAAAGCATAAATTGACTTAATGGATTTTGTTGCATTGTTTTTTTTAATATCGATAAATTTATTTATAACTAGCTGTTGCCCGCGACTTCGTACGCATGGTGTAGTGACTTGTGAGTTAGTGAAGTTGATGTATGCATATTGTTTAATATTAATATCATGTTTGTATAAAGTTTTTTCTCTTTAAGATGTGCAATGAATAGGTACTGGTTAACTTGTTTTTCGGTTAGGTACTTGGTTTTGATACTATGGACATCAGCTACAAAACATCATTATAAACTACTTTGTTAGTTTTACCATCGGGTGCTAAAACGTACAAATTTTCAGGAGAACTGACTCGAGAGCAAGCGACATATAGCTGCCCGTGTGATAAACAGGGAATCGTAAGACCTACGCGCCTGCGGCTTTCAGCGTCTGTCCTTGCGATTTGTTTACAGTCATTGCAAAGAAAACGCTGACGGGAAACTGAATGCCCTGAAATTGGAATAAAAAGTTGTTTGGGAATGAGTGGTATACGCGCCACAACCAGTGAAAATATCCGCCTCGAATACATTCATCTTTAAGCTTAAGATCTTCAGTCTGGTTCCATTGCACAGCTTTGGCGGAGTGAGATTGCAAAGAAGCATGATAGGAACACCAAGTTTAAGTAATATTTGGTGTGCAGAAAGACCATTCGCACTCAAGGAGTTTAGGAATTCTATTAGGTAGTTAGTGGCTTTGTCTTGATTCATAACAGTGTTAATTGACGCGTATACCACCATATCTCTAGTGATTTGTGACATAATGGTATGGTTTATTGAAGCAGTCTGATCATTTTTGGGTGCAAAAATAGCTCTTCCACGTAGCTACGAATCTTTCTTTTGAAGGAAGGAAGGCTCGCCATACACAGAAGAAATGATTCTCTTTAGACCAGAAACTATTTGGCAAAGCGTTTCAGGCACGACCGTTATCCTCTGGTAAAGTACCTCTACCGAGTTTTAATAAAGCTTGTGAAAACTCTTCAGCCCGTGGATTACCTCCGAGACGGGTTCGCATGATCACCGTCATGGTCAGCTTGTGAATTTGTGGCCAAAGAGCCGATGATTTTAGTGAGGCATTCACCTCATCAGCCCTGGTACCTCGAGTAACAACTGGAAGTGTTTGGCAAAAGTCACTGGAAAAAAGAACAGTGATATGGCCCATGGCCCTATTATCTCTGCGTATGTCTTTCAAAGTCCTATCCATAGCTTCTACCGTTTTTTTGTTGGCCATCGTACACTCGTCACATAACTACCAGACAACAATATCAGAAAACCTTTGCCTTGTAACTATTACGTGATACATATTGGAGTATCGTTTGTGTCCACATCGATTGTTATTTTGAAAGTTGTATGCGCCGTTTTTTTTTTTTTATTAATGATGGGTTTGCTCTTGACTCTAGTCTAGGTCATAGGACAGAGACAGAGTCTAAGATGGAGCGAGCTAACCCAGAAGAAGCCTGTTAAAGCACTGGCACTCCCACACACTGACGGAACGCAGCAAGCTACTTGGCGCCAGACTTCGGTGGGATGGTGGTCGCGAGCCAGGCGGCCCCTTACGGAGCCTTCCACCGCTTAGTGGGATCGTTCAGCCGGACTTATCCACAGGCAAGCTTGTGTTGCCGTTGCCCGGGGTGGACCGCTAGGAGGTAGATCCCATACCACCCCTTTTCTCTCCTGGAAGCAGTGTGGCAGCGATACTTGAAGATACTACAGCAAGTGCAATCCTTCCTTGCCTTCTGATCTTTGCAAAAATGTTTAAGGCGAGTGTAACCGTGAACGACCTCGATAGTGGCGCCACTTCACAAAAAAAGATTTATCTTTGAAGAAAATCTATCAGAATATCCGTTGCCCAAGTTTATACTTACATACATACGTATATCACGCCTATTATCTCTTGCAGGGTAGGCAGAGCGTAAGTGTCCGTTTTTTCGGCCGTCTGACATATATTTGATGGTCATTCGGAAAATTGTGTATCGCCATGGTGACAGGTTGTCAGCCCATCGCCCATGTGAAAGTCCCTTAGTCGCCACTTACGACTCCCACGGAAAAGAAATGAGGTGATGCTATTGCAAGCCGGCATCACACGGCATAGTTTACAATACTATATTATTATTATTTTTTAGAAAACCTGCCGCCTGTCAGTGGCTTTGTTATATAATTTTGGAGAAAACATTTCATTAGCGGGTTTCACAAAACTAACAGCGACATCTATGAAGTAATTTTAAACAAATTTTACTCTAACATTTTTGATTCTAACTAATGAAGGTATTTATATTTTTTTAGGTTCCGTACATCAAAAAGAAACGTACAAAAAGACGGAACCCTTATACGATCAGTTTGTTGTTCGTCCGTCCGTCCATCCGTCTCGTAAGACGCTTTATCTCGGGAATGCGCAGAGATATCGAGTTAAAATAAAAACTATATTGGTAAATAGGTTTTAGGCTGCAATATGGAACCCTTATAGGTTCACTCACTTTGTTGTCCATTTGTCTGTCTTTCAAGACTCACTATCTCGGTTACACGTAGAGATGTCGAGTTAAAATTAAAAGTATTATAACCTTTAACTCAGGCCAACGGCCTCTTGTAGTGGTAAAAAAATGAACTAATTTTACCCAAATCATAATTTGTCTTCGCAATAAAACAATTTTCAACGGATTTAAGTTGTGTTTATTTTGGATTTCACAATTCCTACGTTTCCACAATAAACACAACTTAAATCCGTTTAAAATTGTTTTATTGTGATGAGTAATAGTTGTGCAAACTCAAGAAAATATCACAATTCATCTGTCTTCCATCACATACCTTGACCATGACCAAAGGTCAAAGTAAAAGTCCGAAACATTTCTGTAATAGTTAGAACGACCCGCATATATGTCAGACGTGGCGATAGCGATAAAATACTTACGGCCGTTGACGCTCAACCTACCCCGCAAGGATTAAATGTGTGATTGTTTGTTTTTTGTTTGGTTAGGTCGTTTCACGGGGTCGTTTAGATGGTCAGATCGTATGTCAGTCAATACGTGGTCAATACCGCGTTTTACAAAACTAACAGCGACATCTATATTATTTTTTAGGAAAAAAATTCGGAACTCGCTTTGCGGAACCAGTTACTGTGTTTTACCATGGGAATGAAAGATTTTTTCGATTTAAAAAGTACCCTAGATGTTGACCCGGGTAATAACCTACCACAGTATAAAATTTTGTAGAAATCTGTGCAGTAGTTTTTACGTGAAAGAATAACAAACATACCGACAGACAAACAGACAAACAGACAAAAATCAATTTTACTTCTGTTTTGATGTCTGTATCTTGAACACAATTAGAAGCAAAAACCCTTTTTTGAATCTATTTCATGTACAGAATTGGTTTCGTTTCTGTTTTATTATATGTATAGATAAGTGAGCTACATTATGTAGCACTAATAATTTGAATTTTAAAAGATGTATATTTTTAATCAACTTATTGTTTTTGCTTTAGATTTTTTTATACTGTATTCTTTCAAATAAATAATTCTTATTCTAACTGCGTTTTGATTAACAAGGACAAACTAGTAACTTTTAGAAAAATTTGGTCTGCAGTAAATATATTGTTGAATTGTTTTTATTGATCTTTGATGTGTTAAAATCTTACTTCTAGGGGCTTTTAGGTTGTTTGGGGTGGTGACTGCTTTTGGGTAACTTTAGCAAAAGTTCCACTGGCTTTTGCTTAGTGTTGCAAATGACGATAGAGCAAATAAAACCCAATATCTTAATAAATAATTTTACTTATTGTGCAGAAGTAAATTTTGATTTTAGTATGTTTCAACAAGACACAGGGTAGGATATTTTATAGATAGGTACTGTAATGATTCAGCTCTTGCTGCATCCATAATAATATGGCCAAATATGTATGTGATCGTCAAAGAAGTTAGGAATACGTTGTGATAATAATAGTAACTCATAGATCCTTACGAAGTGGAGCAGTGTTTTACTTGAGATGTAGAGAGAGAGAACATTTTATGTTGGATTGTGGATTCTACAGGAGTACGGGGCTCACCTTCCAACCTACACCACCGTCCAAAGTAGCCTGGACACTCTCATACGATATACCTAAACAACCCAAAGAATTTTGAGTTTACACGACGCTCAGGATACTGTAGTTAAAAGCCAAAAGGTCAAATATTCCTAATAATGAGGAAACTAACAAAGCTAATCACGCTTCACTAGGAAGCAAGTTAAAAGGGGTCTAGGTTGGGGAACCAGGTCCAGAAAGACCCGGTTCATGGTAACCCCGGGGCTAATCCCCGTGACCATCCAACCCGTATTCTACCTATCTACCTGCCTAGCTAGCTCAAAGTCCAGAGACTGAGCAACCACATAACCTAAGGCCAAAAGGTATTTTGGGGACAATCATTGTTTAGAAACCCAGAAGGCGAACAATAGAGTAATGAGCGGGGGGCCATACCCTTGGAGATGTATGTATTTGTTGAGGCATCATCGCTTCCCACTACGTGCACCAGGGCAGGGAAGCAACTTACCCCAACACTGGACAGTCTGTACTAGATAACTGTAGGTGTATCTGGTTGCAACAACAAACCAAGAACCTAGGAGCTAATCTTGTGATACTAGAGTTTGTGTCCACTAACACCACCATATACCCCTGGTTCGAGATCAGGTGTAGAATGTACATGCCTACTCCATTGCCCCAATCAACCTCTGTACGCACGTGGCAACCACGGATTACGCACACAGGTTAATAAAATTTTATATTTAAACTACTAGAAATTTAGATCGTCCCATTCTTTAATTTAACTAATTAAGAATTATCTTTTATTTATCATTTGGAAGATTAAACTGTTTTTAATTTATCGTTGTTTTATAATAAAGGTTATTGAGCTTAAGGTTGATTGAATTTATGAATTTAGTAAAAGGTAGTCCTAGCTAAAAGTAAGAAAGCTTTGGCGTTATTGTAAGTATAGACTAACTACCCCTAACTATTACACACAGACATTCAAACATGCAAGCGTTCAAGCATCATCATTCATAAAACTCCTAAATGAAAGACGTAAAATCAAAACCTTTCATGCTGAACCATCTATCCTGAATTTATAAAATTATCCCCGAGCCCAATTTGGAAAAAGAAAACTTCAGTATAGTAAACTAATAATTCAAGAACCTAAATCAAAATCTTATAATCTAAAATAAATCAAAAGGCTAACTTACATTTCTTCTTTATAATAGAAAAACACTCACTAGTTACTTTCACATTCAAGGGTTCGACAGTAAATGAATCGATCGTGACATGATCAATCGAAGTTGTAAATTCCATTGTCAAAATTTAGAAAAAGATTGACATAAATTCAAATCTCATATTTGTAAATAGAAGTAGATGCTCAGACATCAAAAGTCAATGTCACTTTGTTAAAGGGAGAAATCATTAGTATGTCACATTTGATTGGCTCCTGTCAGATCTAAACTAGCTGTCATAATTTGGAATACCCAGGAAAACGGCTATCTTAAGTGTCAAAAATAATACATCCAAAAAGCGGTTATCTGAAGTGTCAAAAAGCCTTTAGATGCATAATGTCCATTCCGCAAAATGTCCAGCTCGCAAAATGTTCAGCTCGCAAAATGTCTATTTTGAAAAAAATAAGATCAGTGCAAAACCCGCACTAAGGAGATTATAAGTAAAACTAGTGTAGAAACGACACTATGGATAAAACATGTAAAATGAGTGCAAAATCGGCACATTGTACGACGTATCAAGTGAGTGCTAAAACGGCACATTGTAAGAAGCTTGTAAAGTGGGTGCAAAAACAGCACATTATGTGACGCATATAAAGTACGTATAAAAACGACATAAAATAGGACGTTAGTAGCGTGTGTGCAAAACTGGCACACAACAAACAAAAAAAACCGTGTGTGCAAAACTGGCACAAAACGGAAACTATAAACTAAACGGAGGTCTCTTTCCAGAGAAAACGCATAATACCGTTTATTGATAGAAAACCCTAAAATACTAACAACAGATGCCTGGTATATGTGCCCATCTCTATAATTAAATCTCCCCTTCCCAACCAGCCATTCCAAGCTGTCTGTAACACTGGTGGAGACTTAGAGGTATCATCCCTCGATTGGGACAATGTAAACACTCACAACCGAAGTTTCCAAGATGTATATACCCTACGAATTCTCCCGCACAGGGGTCTTATGCATTCGCGGCTAATAATTATTAGAACTAACTATTAATAAAAGGAACCTAGAAACACTCACGACCGGCGTCTTGAACAGAAGCGTATACCCTCGGCTGTGTCTCCACACGCTGGATGGCCGCATTCAGGCGGAGAGCGCACGCTGTCAGACCCCCTCTTCTCCTCAAAACGGCACGTCGGCTTGACTTCCACACTTCCTTGCTTTCTTGAGTCTTCGCGGTTAATCTTAAATGGCAAAATTAGTTGAGATTCCCATAGTAAACACAAGGAATTTGAATCCCCCCCTAACCTGTGACTATCTTCTAATTCCTAAGAAATATTAGCCAAAAGCCGTCACAGTCCCAATATTCGGAAAATAATGAATAATCCTAATTGTATTTCCAAAATAAACTTAAATCTTCGAAAACCAACAATTATATTTATATTTAAATTCGAAAGGAAAGCAAATCAAAGGTGAAAAGGTTTAAAGGAAATAAGAAATCAAGTCAGATTCAATAACAGAGTACCATTGACCTCCCAAGAGGGTTGACAGGTCACTCCCGATACCTCCCTACACTATTATAACTATCTAGTAGACGCGCTATAACTAGAAGAAAACTGCATTTTTATTTTCCCTATTTACGATATAAATAAAGAATTTTCCACTTAACTTGAAGCTGTATTCGAGGACATTCCATCTTCCTCATCACATTTCAGGGGTCTTCACGTCTCTGCCATCGCTCAACGCACATTCCTTCTTCCATGAACATCAACTTCAAAAACTAACTATCACATTTGCTTCCATTTTTTTTTTGTTTTCTTGCCTCTCCAGCCGCTTCTTCATGACTGACTCCAATATTCTTATTTTCAAAAATTCAAAAAAAAATTGACAATACTCAAAATTGATTTACTTTTTCCCATCCAGCCTAGTATATTTATCATTTTATATTGTCGTAAAGTCTTTGGAAAAAGTTTCTTGTCCCGTCTTGAAATATAGAACCAATTTCAGGGTTCGGTAAGTCAAATGGATTAATTGTTTAAACAAAAAAAATTTTCTTATGCCAAACGAATCAGTACTCCACAATCCTCCCCCAGATTTTAGTTCTATACCTATAGAATTAAAATCTCCTACCTTAAAGAGAACTAATCGTTTATCATAAAAATTAAACAAAAAATTTTTTTTTTTTTTTTTTTTTTTTTTTTTTTTTTTTTTTTTATAAACTTTAATCACATTCGAAGAAATAACAAATATTAAATATTTAATTCAATCACTAATAATGTTAAATGAATCACTCTATACATAATAGCGAGCTAAATGTATTGCACTAAAAGTCCCACGAACATTTAACCCATCTGGATCAACTAAAACATAAACATTCCCAGGTTTCCTGATTAAAACTCTATAGGGCCCCTCGAATCTAAGCTTAAACTTTTTGAATAAAGATTTCCTAGTATCAGATTTATTCAATTTTCGAATCTTCACTAAATCTCCCACTTGAAATTCTATCAATCGATGTGTCCTATTATAAAATTCCCTTCTAATTTGTCCCGCCTGCCTTAAATTTTCCTTAACCTCTTCCCTAATAGTCTCAACATCCCTGGCGTTTTCAAATCGAGGTAGAAACCGATCAATGGTTAACCTGGCCGAGCTCCCAAAAACTATTTCTTTAGGAGAATACTTAGTGGAATGATGATACGTGTTGTTATATAATTCTTCAACATCTCCCAAAATCTTGAACCAGCCTTTATGGTTATGATGACAATAGATCCGAAAATACTTGGATAACTCTTTATTCACCCTTTCTGTAGTATTTGGTCTAGGATTTCTGATCGAAGTGTAAAGTGCACGAATTCCCATTTCTCTAAGTCCAGTTTTCCAAATTGTACTAATAAACTGTCTTCCATTGTCAGTCATTACTACTTTGGGCTTGATGATCCTGGAAAATTCCTTCATTTTCTTTAAAACTGCTCTGGAGGTGGCCCGGCTCAATCCATACAATTTAATGTATTTACTAAATGAGTCCTGTAATACAAAGATATAAGAATATCTCGATTGAGATTTAGGTAGTGGTCCATATAGATCTCCCATTACGAGATCCCCTATCCTTTCCGTAATAATAGAATTACACGGTCCAACATGTTTAATAGGATCGTCCTTTGATAGCTGACAAACTCTGCATTTCCGTATAACGGATTTAACTGTTGCTTTCATTCCAATCCAATAGAACCGTTGTCTAATATAATGATAAGTTTTATAGACACCTATATGTCCCATCTCAATATGCACTTGCCTACATATCTCCTCCCATAGGACTTCTGGTGAGAAAACTACCCGATGATCAACGTTAGGTGGGTCATAGTACAGAATTCCATCAATCAAAGAGCATCTGGATGCGATTCTACCCAACCGATCCTCCCCCAATTCATTTGGCTCTAAAACCCGTTGCCTAATATTCCTAATAATATTATCCATCATTTGATATTCATTCATGCGTTCTAATTTTTCTCTTATAGTTCTGCTTGATGATACTCCCATATACATAATATTTGGACATTTCACTCTTTCTTCCTGGATGATTCCCCCTATAGGATATCTCGAAAGTATATCCGGTATTATATTCTCCGTTCCTTTAATGTGTTCAATTTTATAGTTAAAATGTTCTAAGAATATGATCCATCTAGTTACGCGAGCATTAAACAATTTAACATTTTTAATAAATATTAATGGCTTATGATCAGTCTTAATAATTACCGGTACTCCCCTTAAATAAGTCTCAAATTTTTTCAAATTGTAAATTATAGCCCACAGTTCCTGTTCAGTAACTGTCCATCTCAACTCTGGCCCACGTAAAGCTCTGCTACAAAACCCGAGGACCTTCATATTTCCCTCATCATCAATTTGATATAGAACTCCACCAATCCCTATTCCGGAACTATCTACTTGTAAATGATATTCTCTATTTTGATCTGGATGGTGTAGTAGAATAGTTGACAAGAATTCTTGCTTTAAGTCATCCATAGCTGATTGTTCCTCTTGACCCCACTTCCATCTTTGCTCCTTACGTAAAAGGTTATTAAGAGGGATTGTTAAAAGGCTATAGTTAGGAATAAACTTTCGATAGTAGTTACATAATCCTAAAAAGGCTCTTAATTGTTTAATCTTCTTAGGTTCTGGAAACTTTTGAATCGCTTCTACTTTAGCCGGGTCAGTCCTAATCCCATCTATCGAAACTATATGTCCCAGCATCTTAACCTCTTCACAAACAAACTTGCATTTTTCTATGTTACAGGTCATACCAGCTAACTCTAACCTATTTAAGACTTCATCTATATGAAGAAGATGCTCGTTCCAGGTCCCTGCTGTCAAAATAGCCAGATCATCAAGATAATTGACGCAAAACCCCCTAACTTCTAACCCAAGAATCCTGTCCATAGCCCTACTGAAACTTCCAACCGAAGTTTTCAACCCTTGGGGTAAAACGTTATAGACATAAGACTTCCCATTTACTGTAAATCCTGTGTATTTCTTACTATTTTCCGAAATAGGAATTTGGAAGTACGCACTATTTAAGTCTAAGATCGTAATAAATTTCACCCCATGGAAAGCATTTAAAACATCAATCTGAAGTGGTGGCGCTTCCGATTCTGCAATCATGAATTTATTTATTTCTCTCGCATCTAAGAGGATACGAACCGAGCCATCCGATTTCATAGCAAAGGTTAACGGACTACAATACGGGGTTGACGCTCTTGAAATAATCCCCATCTCAACCATTTCATTAATCTTATCCTCAACCTTTGTTCTATAAGCGTAGGGGATTGGATAAGTCCTATTAATTCTTGGTGTTGTTGTTTCCATCTTAATCTCATGAACGTAACAATTAGCCCTTCCTAGCTTTGGTGAAAACACCGCCTTGTGTTTTTCCAAAATTTTAAGCAACGAAAATTTTTGTTTAGACGAGATCTCCATTCCCAATTTAACTTTATTTCTATAATTACTCGACTCTTCTGTTTTACTTTCCTTTTTAAGTATTTCTTTCAGAAGATTCACCCCTGGAGAATCCTCATACTCCTTTTCTAAGAATGGTACAACAGTCTTATTGCCTCCCCCTGAGTCTAAGATTAATGCCTTTGGATCCGCTAAGTCAATTTTGGCTTCATTTGCTACTAACCAGTCAAATCCAAGAATTATATTTTTAGTCAATTTGGGAATAACCAACATTCCAATCTCAAATTCACAACCCCCCATTTCCAAGGTTACACTAGTTAAATAGCTTATTTTTAAGCTTTTCTGCCCTACTGCCCCTTTTATGAACATAGGTTTTATTGGGAGTTTGGCCAGGTTTTGGATCGTATCTAACTTGAAAAAGAAATCCTCTGCTATACAAGTTATTTCGCTACCCGTATCAACTAATGCTGCAAAAGCCTCCCCCAAGAATTTAACTTCTACTTCAGCTGTGATCCTAACATTCCTTTGTGTAATAAAGTTTTGATCTGATTCTCCTAAATCTTCTGTAAATAGGGAATTATTTATATTAAAAACATTCAGATAATTTTCGACACTACCTTTTATAAACTCTTTTAATTCAGTATAAGGCCTAACTTCATTAGACTCTAGATACCCGAAGCCACACTTAGTATTCCCTATTCTATCCTTATTAATTTCAATTGGATGACGCCTTCCTCGTCTTGATTTTCCCAATCCGCCTCCAGGCTTCCATCCATATTTGATCAAGTAGTTAACTGCAAAGTATTCCTTGCTGCCTCCCCCAATTCCAGCTGACTCCGAGGCTATAGATCCAGCTGCGTCTAGTTTAAATCTGTGTTTTTAAGTCCGGATTCCACCTCCTGTTCATCCTCATCTTGAATCACAATATGGTTCGACAATTTTGTTCTTTTGCCTCCTGGTTGAGTCTTGTCTTGAGTTGTACCTGCTATACGCTTAAATCCTCCTTGGGGATTAATTGAAACCTCCACATGGGATTTACACTGACGTCCCACGTCATCAAGTTCCCTAAGAAACTCAGCTGCTTGTATAATCCTTCCAGATTTCCTTTGTCTCCAAACATATTGTATTTCTATCGGGAAGTGGTTCATTAGATCAGCCACCAATTGATCCTCAGGAATAGCTCTTGCCAACATTTTAGCCTGACTGGCCAAACTTATGAAATATCTCATCATTGAGGGTTCTCTCTTCTCATTCCAAGTACCGCAGACAATTGACCGGCGAAGTTGATTTTGTTCTGTCTCAGACCAGAATGACTCAAGAAAATCTTTCTTGAAGTCCTCTTCAGTTATCCATCTATCTTTATAGATCCTTGCCCATTTACGGACTTCCCCTTCCAGGCAAGCTATAATCTCCTCAATAACCTGGTCCTTTCTTGAAATTCTATTCAAGTAAGCAAACAGATCCTCGATGAATGTTACCGGGTGCATATCTATCTTCCCCGGGTATTTTGGTCTTTCCAATTTTGCTTCAGACGCTTGATAGACGATCACAGGTTCCACAATGTTCCTTGGCATCTCTTCTTGTTCTTGGTTTTCCTTCCCTTCATTAAGCCTGCGTTCCAGTTCGCTAACCTTGCTCGATAAACGACCAATAGTGGACCGCATAAATTGGAAAAGGTTCCTCCCTCTACGTCCTCTCGCGACAATGCGTTGAGAAACTTCCCTCTGTGCATGAGAAGAGCCTTCCTGTGACAATTCATCAGTTTGTTGTGGTATCTCTGCCTGTTCTTGGGATCTTCCTACTTGGGGCTCAATAATTTGTTGTGAACCTCCTGCCTGTTCTCCGGGCATCTCTATCTCTTGCGGGAGGTCATCCATCTCAATCTGATCTTGTTTACCAACGATAGTTCTTTTCGATCTTTTGGGCATATCTATAACTCTTTTTATTGAATTAACTGTAACAATTAAAAAAATCTATTCTTCATATTAGAATTTAATATTTTCCTTGGAATCTTCTAATATTTTAATTATCTTTAGGAAGTTCTTTAAAACTTCCGATTCATTTTGATCCCCATCTATTATTTCTACTTTTGTATAATTAGTTCCTCCATCCATTCCTCCTTCTAGCAACCATTCTTCATGGGCCTCATGTATTTGTTTAAGATAAGACAAGGTTATCGACTCTTCGCCTTTTCTCCCCCTTGTTGCAATTCTTTGCAAAGCTATCTCTGGAGTAGTCTTCAAATAGACTACTAAATCTTCTTGGACCCAAGCCCTTTCACAGGCAAAATCATACCATTGATCTAAAATTGTTCTCTCAACAAGATTTAAACACTTTTCTAGGGCAAGCGTTTTTATGAAGCAATTCTTAGCAGAGAAGACGCTCCTCTCCATTACTCTATACTTAGTGTTTACAGGTCTTTGGTGATTCTCTAGCATTGTCAAAAGTACATAGCTTTGGAAGGTGAAACTCCATCGTTCCCTATCCTCCGAAAACGCCTTAAATAAATTGGTTCCTTCAACATTTTGCCACTTCTCGATAGGTTCTCTCAAAACGGTTATATCCTTATGTAGGTCAAGGCTATTTAGTAATGACGACTTTCCAGATGCAATATTTCCTTCTAAACTTATTTTAAACTTTTTCATGTTTATTATTTAATACTTTTAATTTTTCAAAATATTTAATATTTGTTCTGAAACAAACAAAAACTAGCATGAGGACATATATGCCATACCTAAGTTTTCCTAGTTGTCTTTCCCTAACATCTCAAAAATACACCGCTCACTTGCGACTCCGAAATCCTGGTCACGGCACCATTGTAATGATTCAGCTCTTGCTGCATCCATAATAATATGGCCAAATATGTATGTGATCGTCAAAGAAGTTAGGAATACGTTGTGATAATAATAGTAACTCATAGATCCTTACGAAGTGGAGCAGTGTTTTACTTGAGATGTAGAGAGAGAGAACATTTTATGTTGGATTGTGGATTCTACAGGAGTACGGGGCTCACCTTCCAACCTACACCACCGTCCAAAGTAGCCTGGACACTCTCATACGATATACCTAAACAACCCAAAGAATTTTGAGTTTACACGACGCTCAGGATACTGTAGTTAAAAGCCAAAAGGTCAAATATTCCTAATAATGAGGAAACTAACAAAGCTAATCACGCTTCACTAGGAAGCAAGTTAAAAGGGGTCTAGGTTGGGGAACCAGGTCCAGAAAGACCCGGTTCATGGTAACCCCGGGGCTAATCCCCGTGACCATCCAACCCGTATTCTACCTATCTACCTGCCTAGCTAGCTCAAAGTCCAGAGACTGAGCAACCACATAACCTAAGGCCAAAAGGTATTTTGGGGACAATCATTGTTTAGAAACCCAGAAGGCGAACAATAGAGTAATGAGCGGGGGGCCATACCCTTGGAGATGTATGTATTTGTTGAGGCATCATCGCTTCCCACTACGTGCACCAGGGCAGGGAAGCAACTTACCCCAACACTGGACAGTCTGTACTAGATAACTGTAGGTGTATCTGGTTGCAACAACAAACCAAGAACCTAGGAGCTAATCTTGTGATACTAGAGTTTGTGTCCACTAACACCACCATATACCCCTGGTTCGAGATCAGGTGTAGAATGTACATGCCTACTCCATTGCCCCAATCAACCTCTGTACGCACGTGGCAACCACGGATTACGCACACAGGTTAATAAAATTTTATATTTAAACTACTAGAAATTTAGATCGTCCCATTCTTTAATTTAACTAATTAAGAATTATCTTTTATTTATCATTTGGAAGATTAAACTGTTTTTAATTTATCGTTGTTTTATAATAAAGGTTATTGAGCTTAAGGTTGATTGAATTTATGAATTTAGTAAAAGGTAGTCCTAGCTAAAAGTAAGAAAGCTTTGGCGTTATTGTAAGTATAGACTAACTACCCCTAACTATTACACACAGACATTCAAACATGCAAGCGTTCAAGCATCATCATTCATAAAACTCCTAAATGAAAGACGTAAAATCAAAACCTTTCATGCTGAACCATCTATCCTGAATTTATAAAATTATCCCCGAGCCCAATTTGGAAAAAGAAAACTTCAGTATAGTAAACTAATAATTCAAGAACCTAAATCAAAATCTTATAATCTAAAATAAATCAAAAGGCTAACTTACATTTCTTCTTTATAATAGAAAAACACTCACTAGTTACTTTCACATTCAAGGGTTCGACAGTAAATGAATCGATCGTGACATGATCAATCGAAGTTGTAAATTCCATTGTCAAAATTTAGAAAAAGATTGACATAAATTCAAATCTCATATTTGTAAATAGAAGTAGATGCTCAGACATCAAAAGTCAATGTCACTTTGTTAAAGGGAGAAATCATTAGTATGTCACATTTGATTGGCTCCTGTCAGATCTAAACTAGCTGTCATAATTTGGAATACCCAGGAAAACGGCTATCTTAAGTGTCAAAAATAATACATCCAAAAAGCGGTTATCTGAAGTGTCAAAAAGCCTTTAGATGCATAATGTCCATTCCGCAAAATGTCCAGCTCGCAAAATGTTCAGCTCGCAAAATGTCTATTTTGAAAAAAATAAGATCAGTGCAAAACCCGCACTAAGGAGATTATAAGTAAAACTAGTGTAGAAACGACACTATGGATAAAACATGTAAAATGAGTGCAAAATCGGCACATTGTACGACGTATCAAGTGAGTGCTAAAACGGCACATTGTAAGAAGCTTGTAAAGTGGGTGCAAAAACAGCACATTATGTGACGCATATAAAGTACGTATAAAAACGACATAAAATAGGACGTTAGTAGCGTGTGTGCAAAACTGGCACACAACAAACAAAAAAAACCGTGTGTGCAAAACTGGCACAAAACGGAAACTATAAACTAAACGGAGGTCTCTTTCCAGAGAAAACGCATAATACCGTTTATTGATAGAAAACCCTAAAATACTAACAACAGATGCCTGGTATATGTGCCCATCTCTATAATTAAATCTCCCCTTCCCAACCAGCCATTCCAAGCTGTCTGTAACACTGGTGGAGACTTAGAGGTATCATCCCTCGATTGGGACAATGTAAACACTCACAACCGAAGTTTCCAAGATGTATATACCCTACGAATTCTCCCGCACAGGGGTCTTATGCATTCGCGGCTAATAATTATTAGAACTAACTATTAATAAAAGGAACCTAGAAACACTCACGACCGGCGTCTTGAACAGAAGCGTATACCCTCGGCTGTGTCTCCACACGCTGGATGGCCGCATTCAGGCGGAGAGCGCACGCTGTCAGACCCCCTCTTCTCCTCAAAACGGCACGTCGGCTTGACTTCCACACTTCCTTGCTTTCTTGAGTCTTCGCGGTTAATCTTAAATGGCAAAATTAGTTGAGATTCCCATAGTAAACACAAGGAATTTGAATCCCCCCCTAACCTGTGACTATCTTCTAATTCCTAAGAAATATTAGCCAAAAGCCGTCACAGTCCCAATATTCGGAAAATAATGAATAATCCTAATTGTATTTCCAAAATAAACTTAAATCTTCGAAAACCAACAATTATATTTATATTTAAATTCGAAAGGAAAGCAAATCAAAGGTGAAAAGGTTTAAAGGAAATAAGAAATCAAGTCAGATTCAATAACAGAGTACCATTGACCTCCCAAGAGGGTTGACAGGTCACTCCCGATACCTCCCTACACTATTATAACTATCTAGTAGACGCGCTATAACTAGAAGAAAACTGCATTTTTATTTTCCCTATTTACGATATAAATAAAGAATTTTCCACTTAACTTGAAGCTGTATTCGAGGACATTCCATCTTCCTCATCACATTTCAGGGGTCTTCACGTCTCTGCCATCGCTCAACGCACATTCCTTCTTCCATGAACATCAACTTCAAAAACTAACTATCACATTTGCTTCCATTTTTTTTTTGTTTTCTTGCCTCTCCAGCCGCTTCTTCATGACTGACTCCAATATTCTTATTTTCAAAAATTCAAAAAAAAATTGACAATACTCAAAATTGATTTACTTTTTCCCATCCAGCCTAGTATATTTATCATTTTATATTGTCGTAAAGTCTTTGGAAAAAGTTTCTTGTCCCGTCTTGAAATATAGAACCAATTTCAGGGTTCGGTAAGTCAAATGGATTAATTGTTTAAACAAAAAAAATTTTCTTATGCCAAACGAATCAGTACTCCACAGTACCTTCATTCGTTTCATGGCAGATCAAACTTTCTCTTTAATGTATTGCCAATGTATATGTCTCTCCATACTTACGTCTCGCTACCCGCATCGAAGTGGGGTTGCGTTTTGATAAATATTTCCAATTTATTTTATTCCTCGCGCCATTTTTCGAGGCCGTCCGCGAAGAGGCAAAATGGCTGCGTGCTCAGCGGCGCGAATCTGAAGTTTGGCGGGAAATAAAAACGCGTTTAACTTTGTGTTAATATTATATTGTGCCATTATTGCGCCATTTATTATAATCCCGCTGAAGGGATGGGGTTGCGTTCAGTTTAATGGACGTTTTGTTTGGCCGAAAACAATTTTTAACCAGTCTAACGTATTTCCGCAAACATTTCGGAAGGCAATTTTGATGGGAGTTTTATGCACGCGAGTGACCTGAATTTTGACGAGGTTGAGAGTTTATTTTTATTTTAGAATGAATTGGGTACCTAGCAACAGGATGCTAAAAATGAATTAATGCAGCTATAAAGAATATGTGCTGTACTCACTCAAAATTATTTATGTGAACCTATAGGTATGAAAAGGAAGATATCGACCTCGGCGACCCAGTTACCAGTGGGTCGCTCCTTTTGTACAAAAACCATTAATTATAGAAGCTACTTCGTAGGCAGCTTACGAAAAGTACACTCCGGTAAACGGTTAAATTTATTTAAGTTAAACCATTAGATTTTGTACTCAAACTACAAATTTAAGGCTCAAAAAATACATGTAGGTAGAACCAGTTAATGATGCCTCCTTACGACGTTAATGGTTAATGTTCATTTCCGCGATCTAAATATAAATAGTTACTTTTCCTTAAGGCTACGTACCACAACGTTCCATTTTCAAATGCAACGGCTTCCCCGTGGCCAGTGACATTGACACGTAGCGCGCAGTGGATGATGCTTGGCGCGCTCTTGAACAGTGGAGGACCATCAATGCACGTACATTGTGTATACTGCGCCACTTCAGTCTTCGCTGTGGAACGGACCCTACCAAAAGCGATGTTGCAAAAACTTGTATGTATTCCTAGCTTCTTTTTCGGTTGGTCAAACAATTTATTCGATTAGTCATTAATATTTGTTTTAAGATTATCCATTTTAGGTTGAAAGGGACATATAGGGTGTAAAGGACAGCCCTCCGGATACCGATAGGGTGCATTCAGACCATGAAACTTAACAGCTTGCCATAAATAATTATTTCAGGAAACGTCAAAAAATATGACTGCCCATAGTAAACGCAGTCAGCTGATTGTGATTATGAATGGTAGGTCGTTTTTTTTGTCGTTTCCTTACATATGTTTCTAGGGGTTCAAGGTTGTTCAGTTTCATGGTCTGCATGCACCTTTTCAGTATTCGGAGAGCTATCCCTTACACCCCATATGTAATAGTTTTCCATACAGTTTTTATGAATAACCATTTTGGGTTGATAGTTTGATACCATAACTCTATAGTTCGTTCGAGGTGCTGCTGATTGATTTCTTACCTGAGAGTTCGAATTGGATCCTATTTTCTTATTAGCACGAAAGTAGGGTGTTATTAACAGGAATTCAAATTCTTCATAAATATGTTGTATGTGTCTACCTTTTTACTTAAGTTTACATAAGTTTATTAAAAAAAAATTACATTACATTAACAGACACAACAGTCCACTGCTTCACATGAGCGCAGTGTAAGATATCGCTTTTACAGGGAACGCTACTGCCCATTCCCTGGATTAATTTTATCTCTCAGTTGTTTTTTACGACGCCTACAAGTTGTACTAGGGTGTAACTCAGCACGAAAAATTGAATAATTCTATCTAAATTCAAAAAAGGTATGTATACTTGCTAGTATTAACACGTCAAATACAAATTCTTTGTTTACAATACCCGCCCAGATACCTACGCGGCGCGAAGCTAAACCTGCGACACTTGTAAAATCGATAAACCCGATTGCTCCGGCGATTCTTCTCCACAATGGAGCGTCAGCTGAGCGACAAACAAAATGAACACCGTCTGGTGCCCTATCTCCGGGAAACGTGTAGCGGCTAAGCTAATTCATCGGGGTTGCGATCTCGAGTAGCCGACAAGATAAAGGAGCTGAGCTTCCCTGTCCTGGGGGGGCACCAGGGGCAGTTCCCCCCAAGCCCCCCGTCACCTGCCGAGCCGTTAATTGAATAATCCAACTCATTAATCATAGCCCCCCAGTCTGGAGGTGAACTTGAATTATTTTGCAGCCAGTTCTTGTGACTGGAGATGGAACGCGGAGGTGATTGACTGGAGGCAACGCTCTGTGAGGCCTTTGAAAGCCGCTTTCACTTTTACGGGTACTGGGAAAAATTCTCACTAAAATTCGTATTTTTACTAAAGTTGAAGAAAATTTTAAGAAGTAATGTAAACTACTTATGTAGCAAGTGGACTGTTATGCATGTTATAGTAGTAGTAGTAGCAAGGAAATAAATTATTAAACACCTACCTACTTACTTATTCCTTCCATGAGTGTTTGATCAATTTACCAATTCATCCTACATTAAATATTGCAGTATAAGGTTAGAATCTAAAACTTAAATAAAATCTTACTTATTGCCAACTAAATTCAAATATAAACATTACCTAAGACAGGGAATCAATAAAAATAAACAGCATTCTCTCCATCCCACATAGGGCCGATAGGGCGCACCTACATCAAAATCAGGACTCGGGACACGTCCCTACGCTGGCCCTACGCACATGACCCCAGCCCACGGCCCACGCTGGCACATAGACCCCATCATAACTACCTATAGGCCACCTATTGATCCCTTATATATTATCACTAGCAGGCAAAACAAACGGCTCAAGGCATTCCTTCATTTTCACGCTTCTACGATTTATTACGTAATTGTCTAACGGTCATGAATAAAAGTAAAGAATAAACACTTTAAAGATGTTTATCCGATGACTGTGCACGCTACAGGAAGCCCCAACTCCTTAACGCACACAAAGTCGCAATAAACACAAACTAAATCACACTCACACATGCGATCTCCCCTTTGTCTTAGCTAAGTGTCAACCAATAAAAACAAAGGATTCGAAAATGGAACAAAAAGAGGCGGCCAATCGCGAGGCGCCTCACGCGTGTTGATGCGCAGCTATTGGCTTGAAAAAAATCCGTTTAGCTCCGATGACTCCAGCTAGACGTTGAGATTGATGCCAACGGACGACTTCTATATTTACCTCCGTTTATTTACACAAGAAACTGCTCTAACTTCAGTTTGAACTTGGAATACGTTGCTCTACGTAATACTCAAACAAAATTTATTCTGTGTGGATGTATATCTGAAACTTTTTACCAAGACTAGTATAACTGAGAATGACTAAACTTCAATGCTTAAAACTTCGACTGCTCGTAAAACTTAAAAGCAGTTTCCAAGTGTCTCATAAGTTGTAGGTATGAAACTTATAGGTAGAGCTATACCTAGGAATAACTTCGGAGTGTACTGAGTGCTCTATTAACTTGCACGTTTACGATATCAATATTCGTCACGAGTTCTTTCGCCATTGAAGTGGTTATCACTTCTCGGCATTCACGGCTCAGACTTAAGTAGATATCCAGAATGTGGAGAATACCTCACGGCGTGTGTTCACGTGTGAAGGGGGTGCGGGAGGGCGCGGGCGGGGGGCGTTCAGAGGGTCATTTATCATTCATATCATCTTCGCTCCACTTCGCTCGCCGCACCGCCGTAAATAAATAAGAACAGACTCATCTTTTACAGCCGCTTTCCACGTCCACACTCAAAAACCTTCTTTAAGACATCCTGCATTGATCCCTCTTTCTTTAAAACCAAGTCTTAGCGCTTATGTCTTTTTAGATTTGAGCACTGCAGTTAGTGAGTGTGTGGAGGTAACTATGCATGTGTTCTAGATGTGTGTAGATAATAGATGCCCCGCGCTATATAAATACCTGTGCTGCGTAAATATGTGCCTATTTGTCAGATTCAGATTCTAGTCACGTGTTAGATAGAGTTTGTGCTAGTTAGATGTTTTAGATGTAAATAGGTAGATTTATTTATATTTATGCACAAAAATGTAGATACACGACACGAGCGGACTTAACGCGAAAGCTGGTGTATTCTCCCAGTCTACCTTAGGACGTTAAATAATGATAGCCTTTTTTGACAGCTGTTTAAAAAAGAAAAGGCACTCAGAAAGTACTAAAAATCATCGACAGATGGCGTTGAACATCTGAGGTGTTTGATTCTTCTTCTTTTCGTGTGGGACTCCGAGTCGTCCAATGACCCAATGAACGTCCTTGAAAATGTATTAAGAAGTTGTAATTGGAGTGTGATTGAAAGTTTGGTCGTGGTATTTGCGGTGCTGGTGGCGCTTATTTAAGCGTATTTTGATATCGCTAACAATGAATGAGGAATACGGGTCCGAAAAACAAAAGCCAGCAAGGTTAAGAGGAAAGAGTTCACAGCTACTAGAACGCAAATAAGTAGGTAGCATAGCCTTGCGTGGCTAGTTTAGAAACGCCCAGATGTTTAACGCCATCTATTGGCGTAATAATGCGTCTTTTTTTAATCTGTAAAAAAAGACCAGGTGCCTGTATTATGAAACTACAGGCTACAAGTCTACAGTTGAAATTTATAGTACATTGCGTAGCCGGTATCATAATGGTTAACCGACTACGCAATGAACATCGAATTTCACCTGTAAAATTGTAGCCTATAGTTTGATAATATCGGGTACAGGTGCCACGGAATGAAACTACAAGCTACAAGTCTACAAGTCAAATTCTTTGGACATTGCGTAGCCGGTTCATATTCCTGGTATCATAATGGCTAACCGACTACATAATGAACATCGAATTTCATCTGTAAAATTGTAGTTTTTAGTTTTACAATATCGGGTACTAAATGTGGTTCTTCATGATAGATAAACAATACCTCCCGTGATAATTTTTTTCTTGTACTTAAAGGTGCTAATAAAAGAAAATACTCATTATTTTGTTTAAATGTCGCACAGCATAGGTACATACATACATTATTAACACGCCTATATCCTTTGCTAGGTAGGCAGAGCGTAAACCGCCGCAAAAGACGAACATGTATGCAGCGTCTGACAAACATATGGAGGTCATTCAGAAAATTTGGTTTGCTGTAGTGGCAGGTTTTCAGACTATTACCAAAAATTTTAATAGTAACCCTCGAGAGCATTTGTCGCCTCTTACTTACGACACCAAAGAAAAATAAATGGAGTGATGCTATTCTAAGCCGACATCATACGGAAAATCTTGTTTAATTTTGCAAAATAATTGACGGGTAATACCGGGTATTGGAGACACGTGGCACTCCCGCTGTCCCCAACAATTGCGAAACCTTTTATTATCTAAGCATATTAGACAGTTAGATACCAAAATAATTCCGTACGTAAGAAGATTAAGAGCGATTGGATGTTCCGAGAAGGTCTCTACATAATGGAGGAGGTATATAATACAGGACGGTAAGGCTTAGAGAATAGCTCGCCAATCTGTTGGCTGGTGCACGCTACATATTGCTAATACTCGTAGGTAAATACAGGGTGTTAAAGACAGTCCTCCGAAAACTGATATGGTGCGTGCAGACCATGAAACTGAACAACTGCCTGCGGATCTGTTTCCGGAACGTTACAACCTGGGCCTTTTCAAGGCGAGAATGAATAGGCATTATCTAGGTGAGCATGTTCCAACATCGTCTGCATCGCCACTTAACATCAGGTGAGATGGCAGACAAATGCTTACCTATTTTTTATAAAAATAAAACTTTCCCTCAGAAAGATATGTCAGGAAACGACAAAAAAATGACCTTCCATACAAAATTACGATCAGCTGACTGCAATTACTATGGGTAGTCCAATTTCTTTTGGCGTTTTTCTGAAATATTTTTTCATTTAAAGTTGTTCAGTTTCATGGTCTTAATTCGCCCTACAAGTATTCGAAAGGCTGTCCATTACACCCTGTATAGACAGGTCATCGTCTTGAAACTGTTTCTTGGAACTCTATTAGGTTTAAGACAAGTACTTAGTTGTTTTATAGAGATGTTATAAGAATTCGTGATTTTTAAAACTTGTGTTGATTGGATATATTAAATTAAGACGCTGCAGTATTTTCTTCCAAATGCCGATATTTCGGTAGAAAGTAATTGTAAGGCAGTATCCGAGCGTTTGTTTAGTCCGTCATAATTGCTCGGCTGCACCTCGTGACGAGTCTGCGGCACAAAAACTCCTAAATCCAGTTCATTAGGGCTCTATTCACGGCCCACCCCTGCCCTGGCTGCAGATACTCGGTGATTACTGCAACCGCTCCCGCCGGCTCACGAATAAAGACTGCATCATAATTTCACCAGATACACCCTCGTCATTGCCCCAAAGAAACGTCAACTCTACTTCTGTCATATAAAGTCACTTTTTCAGCCGTGTCGAGTCATGTCACTTGCACAATGACATGTAAAAATAATGAACAAACTTGGGTTTGCGTCGGAGGAAGTGCGATCTTGGGTGGTAAGGGTAAGGATTATTTTTGTGTGGGTTAGTTGGGCGGAGATGTTTTGTAAATTAATAGGAGGTAAAGTTTGTTCGCGCCGGCACGGCAAGGTTGTCGCAGTTGTGATTCAATTTGGACGCTAATTTAATGACGCTGTCGCGAAGGCAAACAAATTGATATTCATATGGGACCTTCCCTGGTTTAATGCTATTTATGTTTTTGCTTCACGGCGATTTTGTTTATTCGTTGGGAAAACAGGTTTAATGATTGGCTTTTGATGTGTAGCCTCAAGTGCTTTGATGGGGATCTCTACATTGTTGATACTTACATTTGCATTTATTTAGAGAGAATAATGTTTAAAGACGTACCTACTTAATACAAAAATAGTGTTAACGTCCCGTTTAATATTCAATAAATTATTACTTATCAAACTAATAAAAAATTAAATTTTTATAACCCACACGTTTAAGTACGATATGTACTTTAAAATTTGATATTTAACCATTACCGCTAGGTGCATAACTATTTTAATTTACTTTACGATACGACTAAAGTATTAGCAATTGCCGTCTGCCATTTACCGTGCGGTGCCGGCTTAGAATTGCATCACCCTAATTCTGCTTGTAAGTGTCATAGTGATAATCATCCAGGGATTGGGCAGCAGTGTTCCCTATGCATGCAATATCTTGCACTGCGCTCGCCAATACGCTTGTTAAGCGTGGTGAGTACGGCAATGCCCCCAAGTTGTAGAATCCAGCAGTGGACAGTTGTAGAATATGTTACTTTTCGTAATAGGCTACGACCAGAAGTTTCATTTTTTGTACTTCGACACGAGTTTCATGGAGAGAGTTGATCAGGTAAATGCGCAGGATTATATCTGAATGCTTAATATCTACTTCAAAGTCAAAATCCTGTGCCTGAGCAGATTTTTCAGCTCTCCAACGACTTCGAGACTAGACTACATAGACTACGATGTTCTGAGAAGTATCTTCCAGGAAGACACTGCTCCGATTAGCCTCAATTCCTGAACGAAACAAGGAGCAACGTCTCGGCGCACCGAGCAATTGGCGTTGATTCTGGCGATCATTTCTTACCTCGAATATTATAATTTTAAAATACATAGCCGATCTAGGTAAACAATTTTGAAATATTTACTGAATTTTTAACATGCTAGCAGAATTCGAACCTGTCACTTCGCTTTCAGTACTAACAAGGCAAGGCCACTGCGGCGATAGAGCTCACTAGTAGACTTATGTCCAGTTAAGGTATGATTGATAAACAGGAAGTAACAAAAAGACTATACAAGCTGAAAGTACCCATTAAACTGAACAACTTTCTCCATGGAAGATAAGTCGAAATATGAAAGTAGCTGATCGGCAATTTTGTATGGGAGGTCCAATTATTTGTTATTATTTCGACCCATGTCCTATGGGGAAAGTTGTTCTGTTTCATGTACCTTTTTGTTACTCCTTGTATGATACTGCTACTAGAAGGTAACCACAGGTCACGATGGGGATAGGTAATATTGGGAAATATCAAGGGATGAGCAGCAATCATTAGCCATTATTAATCCGTAAGTCTGAACGGCTGAAGTGGAACTAGGCAGGACACGTCTGTCGCATGCATCCCGACAGATGGCCTATAGATCCCTTCCAGTGTCAACATTTAAGAGGAAGGCTAAATCTTTGTTCCTGGCCCTTGACTACCTACAGACTGAGGAGATTTTAAAATCATTGGATTGAAGACACACACACACACACACACACACACACACACTCATTCACACAGCTTCTCGCCTCTTTGCATGCATTTTTAGATTAATGTTTTCTATTTTCATTAAGTTAGATTTGTACTTATTAAGTAACCCGTCGTCAACCTGTTAATTATTTACCTTTTTAATTGTTTGTTTTGGTTCCTGCGATACAAGCCCAGAGCTTAGTGCAGAAGCCACTGTTAAGTGTATCAACATTTGTTTTTCTCTTTTTAATAAATCATTTTCATTTCAATTGCCACAAAATGGATACCACAGGATGGTCGTCGTCTTCGTGGTCTGCCTAATATTGAAGCCTTTTTCCGAGACTGGCATTTGGAGGCTCATGACCTTTGCCCTGCCCAAGAGGGGAGGCCTTTGCCCTGCAGTGGGACCAGACCAGGCTAATTAAAGCTCTAATTAAAACTCACCATTGGGTGGCAATGGGTTGAAGAAGAATATGTATTGAGACCTATAGTTAAATATCATTCATGAAACGTCCGCTAGAATCAGCTCCGTTGTTGAATTGAATAACGAGGGTGTAATGCCTTCGACAATGGCGGCAATGGCGGCCAATCATCTCGTTGTGCGCCCGCGCAGCACTGGGAACAAGACGGGGTGCGCGAATATTGACCTACAACACGCTAAGACTGAGATTCCGCTTGAGTGGTCATATCCGGTCAGGATTAAAGCAACATTTTTATTGTAGGTTTTGTTCTTGTCAGGCAAAAGTAGGTAAAGATAAGATAATTCTTTATAAATACTTAATTAAAAATAGGTCAAATGATACATAATAATTATGAGGTTTTTTATGGCAGGTACTCGTAATAAAATTAATTATAATATCTATCTATCACACCTACGTTTATTTCATTTTTAACGTTTGATCATTGAAGAAAGTAGCTAGTTCCTTTTTCATACGCAAGTTTACTCCTTCATAGTAAGCACCACAGTTTAATTCATTCAAAGGAGATGATTTCCTTCACTCAAGCAACGAGAGCTTCCCTATCAACTTACCTATGGCCTCACCCGTAAATAATATATGTATATACATCAATCACCCCACCAATATAATATCATGTACGACAAATCTTCCAAAAATGCAATAAGAGCTCCCAGTAAACATCAAAGCCTGAAGACAGCGTAAAACGCGTGTGCATTCAGAGGGTATTTAGGAGCTCAGACTCGCTGTAAGGTGCAGATAAACCGGCCCGGAATAATCCTCTTTGTGGAAAAATGTCCCCTCACACCCCCCATACCCCTCCACACCCCCCATACCTCGCACCCCGCTGGGACTTTATTAAAAAGCAAGTAATCCCAACTAGTGGACTGGGTAACGCGATTACAGTAACAACTCAATATGGTGATATGAAATTGAATTTAAATCCGTCTGTGTCGAGTTGATGACACCGCCGCTGGTATGTTTGAGTGTCGATACAGTTCCGTTCAATGGTACTGGCTGATAAAATTATAATCATTTAAAAACATTTTTCATATTGGATCCGAGTAAATAGTTGAAACTTACGGCTCTGGAATGTTTCAGACCATTCGTATACGACAAGAGAGTAAACCTTATTCCATATAACCAACGGAATTATATAAAATGCATAGGGTAATTTAGCTGGTTGACCGGACACCAGTAGCTATCGGACACTGCCCAATTATTTGCGCCGAAGATGAAAACGTTAAGTAAATTATTGGAAAAGTCAGTGTCTTTCAAAACTTTTCGACTATTCCCATCACATTTTAATTAGTTAGCATTATTACTGCTCCAGTGTCTTGTCAATTGGCCTCTTAAAATTTGCGACTGTGGTTGTGTGCAAATACAGTCAAAAAATCTTGGAGCAACGCATTTTTTGAGGTAAGTTATAGCGTTGTTTATAATTTATTGGATATAAATATTGACATAGTGTGACTATTTATGATTCTCATTTACGTTAATTTCAATAAAAAACTTAAAATTTTCAATATTTAGCATTAAAATTAGATGTCCGGATAACTAGAAGCTATTTTGGGGGAAATTTAGCTATCGGCCTACAGGTCGATAGCTAGCTGATAACCATTCAATTTACATCCTCTTTTTCATTAAATATTGAAAAGCTTTAGAGGAATTATATAATTTCAAGCGTTCTTATATCCGAAGGCAACGGTTTAGTTAACAGGCGGCCATGCACCTTCATCCAATTATTTGAAATAATATATACATATTTTTTTAATAATTCTGAAATTGACGGCCGGCAGTTGAATTTATGCATTTTAGTTATCGGCATAGAGTATACTAATGTGGCCGAAAACCAAATATCTATGTTTTGGTTTCCGGCCACTGAATTAGGAATACTATTACAATTTATAAGTAAGTAATTTTTTTGTAACAATATTGTTTAAGCTTTCACGAAGCGTAATATTTTTTTATACTTAGTTTTGATTATCAATAATGGTTTATCATGTTTTGAACTATGGCAAAAACATAAGTATTGAATAAAAATATGTTCATTACTTTACACACATTTAATTTTTTATTGAAAACCAATCCTTACTACAAAGCACTGAGACTTATTTTTCAACGCATTACATGGTGGCCGAAAATTAGTTGTTTTGACGGGCGATAACTGAATTTTCTGTCCGATAACCCCCAAATTCGCTCATTTCAGATATTTTATTTATTTATTTCTTTTTGAAGCATTTTTTCAATAATAGGGATTTCTTAACTAAGACTACAATATCTACTGATCTCAAAATCATTTTATACTTTAGTCTCGTCCAAATATTTGATACAAATATATTATCTTCAAGTCATAAAATCACAAGAGTGGCCGATAACCCCCTAAATTACCCTACGTCAGCATAGTAAACAATGCTCTTGATTCTTGCTACACCTGTCTTGTCACTTTTTGAAAATCAACAAGAAACAGGACTGACTATCTCATTCAGTCATTGGTTGCTAAAGTTAAATTTTCTTCGTAAAACAAGGCATAAATGGCCTCAATTCTAGAAAAAAATTCTCTGAACTTACCTTAAATTAGCACTGTCTCTTTCCGTCAATAAGTTTTAGCAAATGATACTTAGCAGATATATAAGTTATGTCAGCAGATATGTCATTATAGAGAGCATAATTCTTCGACAAAAATGCTGCATAATCAAACGTCAGGTAAAGGAAAATAGAGAGCGATGGATTAGATTTCCTTTTACATATATTAAAGAAGGTGGCCAGTATAGCAAAGAATAACAAAACGGGATATCCCATCAGAATCAAGGCCATTATCTTCTAAGTATCACCAAACTTAAAAGTAGCTTTCCAACTCGCAGACAGTCTGTCATGTCGTCGGTATCTTGACACGAGGAAGCGACAGACACACTTCATTACTCGCTCATCAAACAATCGCACCGCCGCCATCTTGCCGGAACTGACGTCACCGTGACGTCACGTGCTTTGATCCTCAACAAAAATAACTCTTCCTAGGGACCCTCTGACTTTGGGGGTACGTGGAGTTTTCATTGTTTGAGCGTGTAGGGGAAAGGGAATCGAAGTTTCAGGTCTAAGGTACGATTTAGAAACAAAATTTTCTTATCAAATCGATTTTTTGGTTAGGCTTTGTCTTATTATATATTAATACATACTATAATAAATGTGATGCGTTTGTCCCGTGTGAATCAAGCTTAAAGCTAAAGATATTAATACCTACGTTTTTTATAACTTGTTTTGAACAGAAACCTAACTGCACACACAAGAATATGAACAGTCTACGTCGAATAAATTATATACTTACCTTTTTTTGTAACATAATCTTGATATTTAAATTAAATTAAATTAAATTAAATTAAATTAAATATATCTTTATATACACTCGTCTCATAATGTTCGAATTATGAATTCGAAAACAGATGCATAATGACCTACTTTATGCATTCTGCCTATAAAAACTAGGGTTTACTATAAATTACAGAAGCGTAATGACTTAATGACAAAACTCTTAATACGATAAAGTTGAGAAATGAAACGAAGTTTTTTTTTCCAATACTCAAATCGCCATATTCCGCCGCACCTGACAGTTGTTGTTGTACGGTAATTTTTCGGATGTTGTTCAGTTGTTTTAATAGGTTTTTGTTCTGTTGTTGTTCAGATGTTGATTAGTCGTGGTTCAGATGTTATTCCGATGTTGTTCAGTTGTTGTACAGATGTTGTTCAGATGTTGTTCAGTTGTTGTACAGATGTTGTACAGATGTTGTTCAGTTGTTGTTCAGTTGTTGTTTCGATGTTGTTCAGATGTTGTTCAGATGTTGTTCAGTTGTTGTTCAGATGTTGTTCAGATGTTGTTCAGTTGTTTAGTTAAGTTATTGTTAAGACTCCACATCTAAACAACTGCTAAAGTATAGATTTTAAAAAATTCATATCAAGCCATATTACGTTCTCGTATTGAATTTGTCCTTGTATCGGGCCTTGCAATGGCCGGTGCGTACGTTTAGAAAAGTGTTTCTGAGTTTTTTTTTAAGAGTGTAGATAAAATAGTGTATGCAACTGCTATAATTAGGCATTAGAATGCTCGTGTCAAACTATTATCACACTCGGCTGCGCCTCGTGTGATAAACAGACACTCGCATTCTAATGACCCCCATTATACGACAGTTGCATAAACTACTATTATTTCAGACTTACATCCATATACATTTTTAAACTTTTCACATTATACTTTAGTGGTTTAGTACAAGGTACAAGTTATAAAATAAGTCACAATAACACCTATTTTGTACCTACTTATTTTAAAATTTTACACCAGTGCTTAAAAAGCGCAAAGTAGTCGAATTCACAAATGTTAATCACTAGTTTATTAGAACAATTTAAGGGCAGCTTAGTGCTGAAAAGTAGGCATTTACGGCCTTCCGCCCGTCGCGTAGAAAAGATCGCGCGAGCTAGTCTGCGGTGAACTCACTTGACCCTGCGGTGCGGACCGGGCGGCAAGCGCAGCTTCCACAGCGAGCGCACGCGTTACAGTATACAAAACTATGGCAGTAGGTCAATAACTCCCCAAGATATAGATAATAATTTTATTGTTTACGTAATTTACTTAGGAAAAATATGTTGGCACAATTGTAGGATTGATAAAATTAAACATTGAAGATGTGTTTTTATATTATTAATTTTTAATTATTGAATTATATACTAATTAATAATAGTAATATTATTTAAATATAAATTTAAATAATGTTAGTATTATGTAATGTGCAGTTGAATAACTCATTATGATGAGCTTTGTCCTGTAATTCATTTAAAATATGGCGTCCCGTAACAGTTTGAAATTCGTCTTCCTTGGTTTCCGCTTCTACTAGCGGGAGATATCCACCTCAATATCATCACCGTCGGTACATCTGAAATTTTTCATTAGTTACTTATAATCATCGAAACAATGAAAATCGAAGGACAATGACAAATAATCCTTACTATCCGTACTAATTTTATATATAGTGTGTGTGAAGAGTGTGTGCAAAAATGCTATCCATGTCTTAAGGCAGCCTCGAGAAGTAACAGACTCGGGATGAACTCGGACAAAACAAAAGTCAAATTCACTCAACAAATCATCCCCAAGCCAGTCTCCGTCGAAGGTGTAGCCTTTAAAGTTGTTGAAGTATGTGTACTTTGGGCAAACGTTGCAGTTGGGTAGAGACAACTTTGAGGTTGAAAGCACCAGAAGAGTGCAGCTGGGCTGGGCGGCATTTGGGAAGCTGCGTCATATCCTAGAATCATCTTTGCCACAATGCCTCAAGACCATGGTGTTCGATCAATGTGTCCTACCAGTCATCACCTACCTTATCCGCAAAAAAGACCAGTGACGGACATTTTCTGGAAGTGTAGCAAGCTGAAGTGGGAGTGGGCCTTTCCTTGGCAAGCGTAACGTTAGACGTCCTCCGGCCAGAATCCAGATGGACCGATGACTTAAAAAGACGGCTGGTAACGACTGACTGGCGAAAACGGGAGATCGTGCCTTATGGCATACCGAGGGGGAAGCCTACGTCAAGCAGTGGACTGTAATAGGCTAATGAATGAATTTTCGTTACTTACTTATGAGATTTAGAAGTTTATTGAAGTGGAAATGTATGGGAGTCCATAACTTGCAATAAGGGTTGATCATCACATATGCTTGAAGCTCTGAAACATGTTTGAAACATCAATATTCACACAGAGCAGTATTTAAATAACATTAAGAATCGTCATTTCCACTTTTTGTTTATAAAATTACGTATTTCTATCTTGCCTTTTCTGCTTGGGAGGTAATAGCTACATGGTGAGGCTGCTGTATAGAACTACAGTAAAAATGTATGTATAAGTAAGTGAAAATCTATATATAAATATGAAAAATATCATTAATGCTTTCAAAGTCATATTAAAAAACAACTGTTTATTAGCTGAACAATAAAACATTTAATTTTCGTAACTTACTCATTAGACTGGAGAGTTGATTGGCGTGGAGATGTCTTCTTCTTCATCAATACACTCTTAACAGAGCGGACGTGGTCGTCAATCCGGGTTGGTGGCACGCTTTACAATCCGTCGCCATTCCTCACGGATGACTGCTTTTCTGGTGCACTCCGTCACGGAACCTTCTTGTGTAGCAGCTTTAATTTGGTCCGTCTGATCTTCCTCAAGGGCGCGCACCCTCGACCTTCCCTTGGACCACGAGCCGCTCGATAGATATGTCCCCGCGTCGGGCGACGTGTCCAAAGAATGTAAGGATGCGAGCTTGCACGATGGAGGAGAGGCCGAGTTCCTTGAGAATGGAGTCATTGGTGGGGAATTCTATCGATGATATTCTAAGCATTCGCCTCCAGCACCACATTTCTAGTGCGTCTATCTTCTTCTTTTCAATTTCCCGCAAAGTCCACGTCTCTGCAGCATAGAGGAACACGGGGAATATGAGTGCTCTCACGAGTCGTGTTTTGGTGGCTTTCGTGATATTGCGATTTTCCAAACCTTATGAAGCTTGCTCATAGTGGATCTAGTTATCGCCATACGTCTTTTTACATCGTCTATGCAACCGCCGTTGTTGGAAATCAGCGCTCCCAGATAAACGTAGGATTGGACAACCTCGCAGTTTGCGATATGTTTTACTATGTTGTTTTGGAGATGTATGTGACTCCAGAACTTGCAGAGAAAGTTGGTCATCGTCATGACGGCTTGAAGTCCTGGAACGTTTTTATCAAAAGTACACTAATCTTGAACAGGCTTACCTTTTCTGTTTCACTAAATTATACTTACTTTTCAGTACCTAGTAATTTGTTTGCATGTCTAATACCTTTGTCTCTTAGTATTGAAGCACTGCAAGGATTAGAAGTCCAAGGTTATCGGTACAATATTTACCGTCTAATTAAATATACTATTACATTACAAACAAATTCAGTGGTTGCACTACTGATTTTGTTTTACTGTGTATGTACTTGATAATTACTTATAGCATGGCTCACTAATAAATAATAAAATTACATTATGTAAAATCGTACATTCTCTTCGTATGATTTGAACTGTGGTTGCACCACTGGTTTCATTTCTACTATGTATGTATTATGATGTTTACTTTTAATATGGCAACAGCTTATGAACTACATAATAAATAAAATGACACTAGATCAAATGGTTGGTACAATGTTAGATACTGTGGTTGCAATACTATTTAATTTTACTGTCTGTTGTTGTTAAACCTAAAACTGCTTCTGGTTTAGTTACCCAGATCAGCTATACAATTTCTTTGTCTACTTACCTATTCACTAAAATTTATACCTATACATACTTACTTCATAGTTGGTAGTTACTTTGGTAGGTCAAAAATTGGTTAGAATTATGTTCAGATACTTACGATATTGTTTGCCGGTCTTTTCGCTTTTGACATATAGGTACCCTCTTGTATTTATTTTTATTTCCCATTTTTACTTATTTACAGACTATGTACACGTTTATTTACAATAAATTAACGAAATATTTACACATTCACAAAATATTTACAGTCAAAAATATACAACACTTATTTAAAACTTAGTAGCAAAGGCGAGCTTATCTCTTAAGAAGAGATCTCTTCTAGCCAACACATTTGATGTCAGAAAATTCATATCTTATTAATATTACGCGACAAGATGAAAAAAGCAGGTTGCGGAACGCTGCGGTCGAAAAATTGGCATAGGTCCTGCTCCGATGATGCCCGGCGGGCGTCTGAAGCGCAGCGCGCGCGTCGTTTGGTTATATAATGGGAATAATGGGGTTTCAAAAAATCACAAAAAACAATTTAAAAAATCTATCCATTATTTTATTTACATCTTGTAATTTCCTACATTTTGGCATATTTTAATTTTTTTTAGTGTTAATAATCTTTGAGTAATACTTGAAAATTGTCATAAACTTACGTATCTTTGCATTTTTTTATGATCGAGAAAAGTTATAGATATCGTGTTTTTGTCCATTAAATAATCAAGAACTGTTCATTAACAACAACATATATTTTTTCTGGTTCAAATAAAATAATATATGATGCTTTAAAACTCAACCAAAAATAGGTCGATTCGACATTTTTCACACTAAGACGCCCTTAACATAGTTTGTCTAAATTTTGCGGCACGGTGTCGGATCAAAGCATCAAGCCCCGCCAGTCGGGCGTCGGCAAACATTTCGGAGGCGCTGCAGAACCTCGGAAGGCGAAACAGAACTCTAAACGCGTCATTATATTGAACTTTCAATGTTCGGTACTCTTCCTTAGTGTAATTCATCCACAACTGTGGAGTGTAAAGTGGTTGACAGTATGCTGCGAATAGTTTCAGCTTAGCCTCCCGAGCGCATTTGCAGAATCTGCGCGCAATCATATTCGCGCGCACAGCAAGCGCACGCCTTTCGCGCTCCAGGTCGAGGCCGTCCTTCAGATCCTGACTCAAAATGTGACCCAGGTATCTAAAAGACGGCACCCACTCTAGAGGCGATTCGTTAAGTAAGACGGGTGGAATTGGAAAGTTTAGAGCTTTACCCTTCCTAAATAACATGCAGACAGACTTTTTAGTGTTATATATCAAGTTGTGTTTATTTGCATAATCTTCACAAGTACGCAGCAGTCTACGAAGACCAGAGATCGATGGACTCAACAGCACCATGTCGTCTGCGTAGCTCAAGTTATTAACGCTCTGCGTACCTATGTGGCAGCCGACACGTGTGCTGCTGAGACCCTCAATCAAGTCGTTTACGTAAAGATTGAACAGAAGGGGGGAGGTAAGCCCCCCCTGCCTTACCCCGCACCTTAATCGATACTCTGTCGAAAAGGAATCACGCCACTTAACTACATTAATCTGTTCATTATACCAGGCTATTAACAGATTTATACATGAAACAGGTGCTCCAGTGTTACGTAATTTGTTCCATAATATTTCGTAATTTACACAATCAAATGCACGGCTTAAATCAAGGAAGCAAGCGTATATGTCTGTTTCCCTATCTAGATAGTAGTTAACAGTTTGCTTAAGAGTGACAATGGCAAAGTCAGTAGAACTATTTTTCTGAAATCCAAACTGAGCATCGCTCACCTGTACGTATTTCGATAATATACTCAATATTATTGAATCATAAAGTTTAGCACACGTAGTTGCTAGTGAGATAGGTCTATAATTTGATGCGTCTGATAAACTACTAGTTTTGCTTTTAACAATTGGAACAACTACAGTTTTCAGCATGTCTTTTGGTAGATAAGCGTGTTTGAGGCAGATGTTGAACAGAACCGAAAGTAGAACCACTACCCACGGACCCCCAAATCTCAGGTGTTCTACGCTAATCTCGTATTTGATAATATTCGATTTACAAATCTCCTACACCCTCCCTCCAGTTCGAGGTAACAATGCCAAAATCAGTGTAAATATGATTTGTTCTCACAATAAACGACCACTCGTTCATAGTTTTATTCAATAAGGCAAACAAATTGTAAAGGGAGACTATCGAATTACCGATAATAGCAAAACACCCGCTTAGTTTCAATTTTCGAGTGTAGCCCGAGAAATTGACCCCCGTGTCAACATCAAAAGTTTCAGCTGACTACTGTGGGTGCACCACAAAAAAGCTCCTTTTCATATCTTTTTATTAGTTTTTTACTAAAACCGCAGCACCGTCTCGTTTTATTGTTACCAAAAATCTTTACACCCTTGTACCAATAAATCGCCAAAACAACAATACAAAAGCTCTAAATCATGTTACTATTCAAAAACTTTGAAAAATCGGGGTTAAAAAATGTGTCACATCCAGTCGGAAGACAAAGGCTGATCCTTAATTGACGGTAAAAAGGTTTGGAGATCACAAAGGCGTTAGATGTCATGCCTTATCAGAGGCATTAAGGGCATATTATGCACGTTGAAAGGATTACACAGGTGTCCTGATAGGCGTCGGTGTAGTGTAAAAAACTTCCAATGCTTTGTTCAGGAGATGATCGCGAGTCTTTTATTTTGATATTTTTGACAAATGTGAGACAAATGCCCTTAATTGTAACAACCAGTTTTCGAAGTGTTGCCTTTGTATTTGAATCTAGAGATGATATGTGGATGATTTATTATTCCGCACCACTGACGTCATAGCTGGGTTATCTAAAATTAGCAATTATGAAGCTGTTTTCAACGTAGCCTTTGTGTCTTTGAAAAATTTAATCCAATTAAAATTGATAATTAAAACCTTACCTGCGCTGTGACATGACTCAGTATCTGGGTCAGCTAGCTACATTTACAGACAACAAAGCTTTTCTTGTAGCATTAAAACTCTAAGCAGCACTCACCTACATCTCTCAAGTTACCATACGTCAATACTGCTGTAATGTAGCTGTAACAGGTACTATTAACCCCCGTCATCCCGCACGCATGTCGCCCGCTGCACTTTGTCTCCGGCTCACATTACCTGTCACCGCCAGCTATTAGTGCCTGACCTCATCACCTCACCCCCGACTTGCCCCACGTCTTGGCTCCGCGCCAGCCTGGCTGACCACTCAGAAAATTTGCAACACCCCTGTTTTATCCGCAGTAGAGTTGCGCTTGCATTGACATTTGAGTTTCGTGTGGAAACCGTAATGTGGCAAGACTGAGTTGTGACCCAAAACTTCTCATTTGGTCCGTGATTACTCGCACTATGCTCCCGCTACTCGATTTGACAGTTGACATTGGTTATTAAACATATCGGTTGGTTTCACTAAACGTGCCTTCGCTACCTATAATGGTTCTAAAGTGTCGCATCGCACGGTTGTCACACAAGATATTTTGAGGTGATATTCATTCCATGAATGCAGAAAGTAGATTGCGTCGTATAATTTGAACAAAGCGTAGAGCCTGCGGGTGCATCGTCCGTTGACACTGACATAACGTCCCCGGCGTTCGTGAGATATGTCACGGCACCGTAATGAAAGACTCGGACACTATTTAACACCCGGAGCGCACTCATTTGCGTCACTTAAGTCCCCGTAATCGACACGCGAAAGTGTTCAAAAAGTCCCGAAACTACACGCATGGCTATGCAGGCTGAATAACAATAATTCCGCGGTCTTTATGTCTTTGCCGCAGGAAATGACAATTATTTTTGGTCCGATCCTTAGGGCGGAGAGAATGGCTCGTCTTTCACATGCGCAGAATACCTTGAAGGACACCTTTGTATGAGCGGACACGGTATGAAGCAAAAAATGTCCATTCACTAAAATAGGTTAGTCGTGAAACCGACACCCACTGCTTGCAATATTGAAAAGGATGTAAGTATAATTTAAGTTTAAATTAATTAAAAGTCATTTTCCTAAATATACGCCTACACAAAGCGGCTACATTAAATTATGCAACAGGTATACCTATCATTAAAGATACCGGTATTAAAAAAAACATGGACTGGATTTAATCATGCAAGTTGGAGTTTCTATGTAGGTACCTGATTATATGCCTACTTCATAATTATATAATTTCCAAAGTTAACTAATTTCAGTCGTAATGGACTTGTAAATTGGTTATTAATCTCTATTCGGTATACAAATTAAAGACCTATAATAATATAGGTGCAAGAAATTATTCAATAATAGTCGGTACACATAAAGTTTTTCATATCGGCATGAACCGTTCGAGATTTAAAAAGGAAAAAAACAGGCAAAGGAACAAAGCCACGCTGTCTGGTGCTGGACAGGTATATGACGGGGCATATTTTATTGGTTTTCCGAAACATTCCGTGGCCTATTAATAAATGAGAGAGGGAAAAAAGCCGAAGAATCCATTTGTCAGGAGCCATGTGATTTATGAGCAAGGACTTTCGGGGATTCCTAGAAGAAGGACGTTTTGTTCTATTTGCCTACCTGTCAACTTGATTTAGATGGGTAATGGCCGCCTGGCCTTGGACTTGGCTTGATGTAACTCAAGTGTCCGGTACCTATGTAAACTAGATTTTAATTATATCGTATTCGCTAACGTAGATATAGACAAGTTAAGTACAACCTTAGAAGACAAAAGCAATGATAGAGGGGGAAATGAGGTGCTGTTAACTGTAGACCAGAAAACCTTGGGAATTTCAGAAAGGAAGTAAATACCTCTCGGGCCATATTATAAGTACACAAATTGTATCTATTTAAATATAAAACTTGTCTTTTATTAACTAGGTAAAATAAAAATTATATCAGAAACAGATCATGTAGCGAGTAGTTCACGTCGGAATTACCGATATCATCACTTAATTTGTTTAACAAAGAAAAGAGGTTCACTTCATTTTTTTCTGATTTATTTGTTGAATCATCGGCATGTCTTCGTCAGTAAACATAGTTTCAAGTTAGCTTGGTTTGGCTTGTAAGGACACAAATTTTGTGAAAGCCAAAATAAGCCAACAGAAGCTCATGATCCCATTTCCCCACGCTAAACGTACCTACGCTCGTCAATTTTGCACGTCCTCCTTTCCCACACGTCTCTTTGTCTGCCCAAATTCTGTGAACTATAAATTCCACGCATAGTTCGCAGGTAGCATAAAGCCCCGATAACATCATCCAAGTATCGAAATGTTTCGATATAGTTCGGAATAGTTGGAATATTTGTTGCCGCCTCCTCTCCACAGCGTGAGTCGGCGAAACGCTTGACGAGAGAATCATTGTTATTTATTAGGTTATCTTTCTTTAGTTGAAGCGTCTAATTAAATTAATTTATGGATAATGTTTATCTTTTTTTGGAAGTATATTCATCTTGTATTTTAAGGTCACGATTAGGCTAAGTTTATGTAGATATATAATACACCTATATGTATTGTATGCTACATACCAGTTAGTAAAAGTTCAATCGTCGTCTGTCATCAGTTGCTTACTATTGACGACCAGTTTTAACAGGTCAAAGTCGTGTTGAATCCGTGAATGTTCTTAAAGCAGTTTTGATCGAACAATATCTTCTCTGGTCACGGTAAATCACTAGGTCTAATATAGAGCTTTCTAAACTTCATCGGCCTGGCAGACACAGCGGCGACATCAGAGCGATACAATTCGATCGTTACTTTCAATTTCTATCCCGAACTTGGCGATATCATGTCTCGAGCGTCGCTTTTTTTTTTTCAAAAAAGTTAAATAATGACAGGTTCGATATGAAGCCCCCTTTCTTTAGGCGGGCAGTTCACGTCGGAATTACCGATATCGACAGAATCGCCTAGTCACGTCGACGCGATACGATCGATGCGCTCGGTATCACACCGCGATCGCGCCGCGAATGTGCTGACCTCATGTAGGTGTTAGTTGCCCAGAATACGCCTTCCGCTGCGGAATTTTGATTGCTCGCTAAATTGGAAATAGTGCAGTTTGATTGATTTTCGACGATATTGATGAAATGGTTGGGGAAAGGTGGGTGGAAATTATATTTGACCTTTGTGTCTAGCCTATGAATTGAATGCCAATGAATTTCAGAGTAAATTTTCTGGTTCTAAACTCGAACTGAAAAACAAAGAGCTTCCTCAGATAATAAAGTGGCGATGTAAGGTTATGTTGCAAGAGTAGCTGATAGTGGGTGTTTTAGATTATACAGTTCCCAAGAAAACTTGATCTGGGCTTATCCTCGAACGCAATATCTCGAGTGCACCAGTCCCCGGAAGCCCATTGTTCGCGGGGCCAAAATATCCCGATGCGCCAAATCTCTCGTTAAATCGAAAACGTTTCTTATTTTCCCAAAAAAATAGGTTAAGCTAATCCGCGGCTTCTTTGATTTCAACATCGGGATAGAATATTTGTTTCCGAGAGAGTATCGTAAAAAAGTAGGATTATTGATTCTGGGAAAAGTCGGTGGGCCGTAAGGATAATGTTCCCTTGCTGGCCGGGAACGAATTACCCGCTGAGGGATAAACTTACGTGAAATTTGTCAAAAATTGTTCTTGCTTACTCAATTTAAATTAAGAGAAGTAATCTTGCGAACCAGCTTAAAAATCAAGTTTCGAAATTTAGTATCGATATCCTCATCATTACAAAATTCACAATTAATTATATCGATACGAACAAAAATGTACCATCGGCTCCTAATGAAATAAGACGGAGCGTGATCGATCAAAATAATAATTAATAATAAATCGTCTTCGACCGGTGATGGATCCTCGCACTTAGTCATCGCGTTTAATTAAAAATGGTTGCGTAAATTAACGGTTACGTTTTAAATCTAAACCGCCATCTTGTCATTAAGATGTTATTTCATTGGTTGCACAATGTCTGTCATGCCATGACGCCGTTATCGATTTGTGTGGACAATCAATGTTGCGTATTCTTTAACCATTGATCAAGTAAATATTAGCGTCTTTCTCATATTCATATATTGATGTTGACGAATAGGTATTGCGTTGCGTAGTATTACCATCTTGACGGTTTGATGAGTTTCGATATCGTATTATAATGCAAATCGACAAATGTCGCTTACAACTTTGATGTCATTGACTTCTTCAGATCTCGTTAGGACATCATAGCTGTCAATCACATCTACGAAATAAGTATACTAGCAAGCATAACTAACTATCCTATTACCTATATAATACTGAACAATTATTGTATGATGCCAAATTAAGAAAAGACTAGAATATTACACTTCTTCAAATACATAATACCAATACGTATAGCACCAGGCAGGATACTGATAAAAATATATAGCGTGAAATTTTACTCCTGACCGATAGCCAAATCTCAAGAGGGGCTAGTGTAGTGATTAGGAATACCTACTTTCCCCAAGAAAAATAAGTTCAAATATGACAAAAATATCTTCATCTACTATTATTACTCATGTGATTGGCAATTTTGTATGGGAGGTCCATATTCCTTTTTTATATTTCGACCTATGTTTCTAGGGTAGAGTTGTTCCTTATCACCAGCCCGTCTTGAGTTTCCGCTATCGGTCAATAGTAAAATTTCACCTTTTATTATGTAGAGTTTACAATTCAAAAGTTAAAAAAGCTGTTTTTCCCCTTGAATTTAAACCAAATCATATTACCAATCATTAACGCATTTATCATTGATTGCGTTTTTATATGTCATCAGTCTAATAAATACAAATGCTGGTTGTGACTGTGACATAATTATGTTGACAGTATTTTTAGTATTTTGTTTTTTATTCACTCGTCTCATAATGTTCAGAAATTGACATTTTCACAATATTTCGTATATCTGTTGCTGCTATCATAATATTTTTTTTTTAAATTAGGTCCCTTTACAAAGTACCTGTATTTTTTGCTCGTCATCTTCAACGGGTCAGAGGTGTATCTTAAGCATGGTAATACTAAATCAGGAGTGCGGTTTTACAAAAATTCTAGTTCAAACCATAAACAATTCTATTTAGCTACTCCTTGTAAACAAATTCTTGTTGTGTCGAAGACAATATGAATATACGGCCACATTTACGAGAATTTTTGAAAAAGTTACCAGATTATTCTCTCCAAGTACCAACCTACAAATTAAACAACTCGCTCAATACACCCTTTACTGCCCGAGCCGGTTTTCTATTAGGACAATACAAAATTGTTATAAAAAAAGAAAATTTGTGTTCTTCAAATTTCTTTTTTTTTACAATAACGGATCATGACGTCAATAAGTGATCAAACATTGAATAAAGTAATTTCATTTTAATTTTCTTTTACAATGAATAAGTAAGCAGGTACGGCAATATACTCAAGAATTTTGATATGTTGTCGTATGGTCATATAAGATCTCCGTTTAAAATACATATCATTGAAAATATAGCATGAAATATTTTGGAACTTTAAAAATATACTTACTTGTTTAAGTTGTGATCTAGGCTGTCAGCTTTTTATTAATTTCCCTGAACATGCAAGTTCGCACAATTTCGTGATTAGATTGCGTACGATACAGAGCTTGGTATTAATTGGTGCGCCCGCGCAGACTGACGGCCGCCGCGGGGGCTCTTTGCGAGCGCCGACCAATTACATCACTTCTCATAACGCTTAAACTGGATATGGCTTGACTATTTGTTTACAAATTTCATCAAAATTAAATAAGTCATTATTTTCCAGAATCTAGATAGATGACTAAAGCACAATTTTTCTTTTCAATTTATGAGCTGCTTTTTTAAATAAAAGTCTGAAAATAAAGTGAAAAAGAAACTTAGTAAAAATCACAGTTTTTTACACGTTCACATGTACAAAACGCAAATACGCTGAATTATAACCACTAGATCACTTTTTTTTAAATAGCTATATGATGTTACGGTTTGAAGTTATTTTGAGGTTATTTTGCATCCAAAATGTAATAATTTTTGTTTTAAAAGTAGTTCTATAAAGAGATCTCTCCTACCCAACCTGCAAGACGTATGAAATTAATATTCGCGGGAACAAGATTCCACACAAAAAATGATGTTATCAGTCGTGAAAAAAAAACTAGGTACTTACAAAAACACGCTTTTTTCTGTTATGCATCTGTATAGCAATCGGCTTATATTATACAAAATTCATTTCGCTTTACGCGCTGTAAACCTTTCAGGTTTACTTTTCAAGGGAAAGATGGACGTTGTAAAGGTAAATTGCAACGACTCTAGATAACTTGGCGTCGCATTGAGCTTGCAAACAAGTCGAAAGGAAAGCTCTTATAGCTCGTTCACACTATTCCTGTATGGAGCATGTAGACAAGTTACTCGCGCTGCTTCTCTTCATGCCGCTGCCACCTCCCGTGCTCCCACTAGTGTTGGTTTTCGTGCGCGAGTCAAAGTCAGCACGAGCGCGAGTGGAATTTACTGCTATCTCGCTCACTCGTATTATTGCGAGAAGGGTATGACGGCAGTGTGTGAACACTCAATCGCGTTGATAAACCCGCGGAAGTATTTCGAGCAGTATTCGCGATAGCGACAGGAGCAGGTGCATAGTGTGAACGTAGCATTATAAGCTGAATTCCAACTGGTTGAACACTTCTAATTGCTATTGATATATTTGCATGAAGGAATCTTCCTCTATCTAGAAGGAACAATATCGGCTGTTGCTCTTTTTTCATTTAAGTGATCAATAAATACAGATTTTCTATTCATATAATAAAAATAATCAGTAAAGGTTGATTAATCCCTTAGTAACTCAGCTGCTTATAGTTTGGTCGCGGAGTTGTAAATCGTATGAGATATGAGATCTTAATATTTTCTTGAGTTTGCACAACTAAATAAAACAATTTTAAACTGATGTAAATTGTGTTTATTTTGGATTTTACAATTCCTACATTTCGAGCTCTTTACAGAGCCCGTGGTAACGGATGACTAAGGTGTTAGACGTCATTATTTAGAATATGAATTATTTTGTTCTACCGCCATCTATTTCTTAATTGCCTAGCATAACGTCCCAAAATAAACACAACTTAAATCCGTTTAATTTTTTTTATTGTGATATGAGACCTTGCACGGAAGATCTTCTGTTCTAAGTGTTCAAGGTTCAAAATAAACAGATTTTTTCACTCCTCAATAAGACCTACTAAAAGACGCGTACCATCGCATTTTTTATTGAAGCGAAGAGAAGAAACGTTGTAACATCCACATTAAGACAATGCTTGCAAATTATATTTGACAGATTTTTTAACTCCTCAATAAAAACTACGCATACCATTGCATTATTGAAGCGAAAAGAAGAATATAGTAACATCCACATTAAGACAATGCTTGCAGGCAATCTGTGGGCCGGCGGGAGGTGCGATCGTGCGATCAGGCTAATGATAACGCATTGGATTATTACATTAAACCCCGATGTTTTATTATCTATATCGAGGCCGCCATTCGACATCGCCACTTCACACCTCGACATCACCAGCTGGCGAATTTTAATACCCACAACGCATTCCAATGCTCCTTTTATTGGCGCTGTATAATTTTATTGCATGTTTGTTATTCGATGCAATATCGTCTCTCGTAGACTGGTAGAGCTGGTGTTGTGATTTAGTGGCAAAAATACTATGCTATGTAACATAATATTTCATATAATTACAAGTATAAAACAAAGTCGCTCCGTGTGTCTGTCCATATGTCCCTTTGCTTAGATCTGTAAAACTTTTTTAAGTGTAAGGTTTACTATATTATGTATTATGTATAGGTGCCGGAAAAAGGTCTTAATCCCGTTGGAAAACAGTTAGTAGGTAGCGAGTGTAAACTCTGGGTGGGTTGCTAGAAGATAAATAACGTAAAAGGTTTGAATAGTCTTGAGTTTTACATGACTCAAGGACAATGTACGACACAAAGCCTTCGAGGAATCCTAAAGCCAATTCAAATAAGAGTTCATATTCTTAAGACGGACTTATTCGGCGGAATGAGCGTTGATTAGCGCTTGGCGTGGCGATGAATGGCGTGGCGGGTGCGTGACGGGAGCGGGGCGGGCGCGGGCTGCGAGGCCGGCCCGACAAAGACTCACGCACGCCATCCGCAGACAATCCGCCGGTATCGATCTCCCGCGACCCTTCGAACGAACGCCGAGGCTAGCACAATGCCGCGGCTCTTTATTATAGCATCTCACATTGTTGTCATTGTTATTATTATGATTCTTTACCGCTTTCCATTGTCGGTCGTCGTTGTGGCGGTGCTTTTTCACAGCCCGCGTTTAGTCTGGGCACTGGGAGCGCGTCGCTCGCACGTTTAGTCGCGGAAAACGCGTGTTTTTCTCGTGGAAATTTTGATAGTTTTGTGCGTTTTCGCGTGCTGTGTGTGCGTTGCGCGCCACGGTGGTGTGACGGTGACGAGCGGATGGACGCTGCGCTCGGCTGGGAGCGGATCTGCAGTCAGCTGACGAAGCTATGTGTACATACCTACCGCTATGTATAGACATGATTATATAGGCCTTGGTGGTGACTGTGACTGAAAGCAATTCTGTGTGAGGTTCAAAATTAAATGTGCTACTTTTTTGTTCGTAGCGCTACATTAAGGACTTTAAGTGACACTTTTGAAGATAGAGTCGAATCTGTAAGTTTAGTTATAGCAACATTGTTAATTTTCTCATGCCGTCGGAACTTCAGCTCTATAAAATCTTTTTACAATTCTTATAAGAACCCGTAATACACGTCACAAACAGTACGTACCTAGAATTTATCCGTGTTAACATACGTCATATACTTTCTGTCTTGATTGGATTTGTGCTTAATTTTAATCTATGAAATGAATCAGCAAAAGTTCAGTAGTTTTAAATAGAAATGTTTACTGATGTGTACACTAACGGATGTTTCCAATAAGATCGCACAAAGAACATAATTGCAGATGTCAAAGGTCTATCATTTTGTGCCAAGATAGAGCCTTTAATTTATATGCTTTCTTTTTATTTACCGGTAATTTAATGTTATCAATGCTTTGTTTTGCTGATGTAAAAGTGGTATATAAATTTATGTTGTGGTTTAATTTTGGATGATACGGTATAGAGTCTTATTGGAAGCACCTTGATTGACTCAGTGATTCAACACTCAGCATTCACTCATACAAATAAATAATAGAGCACGAAATTAAAAAAATACGTCTGCTTCAAGGATCTTTAATTATGAATGTGTGTTGATTTGTTTCTAGAACAAAGTTATCCAAGATCTTTTATCAAGCAATCTTATTTAGTTTGTACAAGACAAAAATGTATTTCATAAAATATACTTATGCAATTCATGAGTAACATGCAAGTCTTAATGTCTTATTGTAAATTATAACTAACGTAGAAACGTGAAACTTTAACCAAACTGCAGTGCCACAAACTAAGCATTGAAACTAATTAGGCTTCAATTTGTATCGAGGAATTTCAGCGTATCAATTTCACCTGGCCAATGCTTGGTATACCTACGACATATATAAAAAGGAATAGGTATCTCTATCTATATATTACATAAGGGTGTGCTCACACATGGGATCCGGTCGCACGTTACTGACGTTACTATTTAATTTGCGGCCAGCTGCCTCCAAGATAGGCCTGATGAGACGGAGACAGCGGCCGGATGTGAACCCTCCCCCTACTCCCCATTTGCCCCCTCTTGGAGGACGGGGGGCGTATGTACTAGGCCTATTCAAGTATGCCGGCCGAGTGTTGAAACTGGCCGAAGTTTGAGTTTTCGGTTTGTTTTTAGTTGGGGTTAGTTTTTAAACTTGTTTTTAGGATAGTTGGTCTGTACTCGTAGTCAGTTCGATCAGTTGAATCTTTTAACTAGTTTAATTTGTCTATTGGCAGTACCAATTTGTCGTGTGATGTCGGGTTAGAATAACAGCACTCCGTTTCTTTCCCATAGGTGTCGTAAGAGGCGACTAAGTTTCTCAAGGTAGGTAGGTATTTCAAGTTTAGGTCATACATAAGTTAACTACCTGTCACTAGCGATACACAATTTTCTAAATGACACTCAGATGTTTGTCAGACGTGGCGTAAAAGAGAATCACAAGACATCTATCTGATACAATCTCTTTCAATTATTTCCCGATAATCTTTTCTCCAGTTCTAGAATGTACCCACCTCTAGTACGTAGTCTTCGATAGAGGGGGCAGCCCCCGCAAGGAGCGATGATGATAGCTGTTACGTATGCGGTGCTGTTTGTGTCCAGAACCGCCGGAGCCTGTCCACTGCCTAATACTGCCTTTCATTATGATGCACCGCCTCTCTCCCTTCCGACTTGCGATGCATGCTTTGTGAATATATTGCTAGTACTGCTGGTGGGCTAGGCTTCGAATTACGTATTGGCTTGTAACGTGCAAGACGTTCATTGATGCGTTACTCTGAGATGTTCATTAGTGTCTGCCTACCTGTGTCCTATTACTAATTCTCTTAGGCTTAGAGGTAATGACATAAAACCAAAGATAATTTGTAAGAAAATGAACTATTTAAACAGAATCTGGGCTTAAAACGGTGTATTTAGGTCAAATTCTAGCCACTGATCTCCGTTGTATTTGCAACTTATGAAAATTTCATAAAAACTTTATTTTTTTAAACACGGTAAAAAGTTACAAGACTCCTATCTTGCTTCTAAGGCAGTTAAATTGAAATTCTTTATTCAATGTAGGATAGTATTATCATATCACTTATTGACGTCATGAACCGTCATTGTAAAAAAAAGAAATTTGTATCACACAATTTTCTTTTTTTTATAACATTTTTGTAATATCCTAATAGAAAACCGGCTCGGTTGGTGCATCAGTTCTCCCACTGAGCGTTTGTCGCTGCGTTACGGTGCATAACAGATGCGTCTGTCAAGTCAGTAGACGGACGACAACCCACTTTTCACAGAACCTACCTAAACCATGCCAGATTGCAATAAAGTTGCAAACAAAGTTTTGACCCTGCAACTTTCGCATTACTAGTGGCGACGCCTCTTCCATCTGGCTCGCAGCTCGTTCCTTGCCCAATTTTGAAAGTGTATTTAAATGCAAGTTCAACGCGTTTTCTTGAATACCAAATTTTAAAACACTTCCCGTGTTTGGTGTATAATTTTTGAAAACATGCAAAATTTTCATGTGCGGGCAAAATTTGAACCCGCCATCCTCGCCATCACCACTGGCGACGTATCTTCTATCTGGGCTACCACAGCTCGTCCCTTGCCCGGAGTATTTTTCTTTTCAAATTTTATTGCAACTTCAGCGGCTCAGCAATGTTTTGTAATGTTACTTGACTTGTTGACTTAAGTAGTCCTTAAGTCCAGATTTTGAAGAAATTATTCATATTCTTAAAAAATATTTTCTGACTTTGACAGGCCGCTTTGACTATCAAATACGTAACTGCCTATTTAAAAACCAGCTCAAAAAATTATTTTATTTATGGTATATTTTTAATCGTAATCGTAGTACAATTTATAAAATTATACTTTTATCCAATTTATTTTACATTAGACCTATCACTAGGTAGGCATGTTCAATTGTATTGTCGATACGTAAATCTCAGAATAATGAAAGTGGGTATGCAATAAATTGATAAACAGGAATAAAACTAGACCGACAATGTGGCGGCCATGTTGTGCAGTGTTGCCAGGCGCGATAATTAATAAATCCGCGGAATCGTGCCACTCGCGGCGCGAGTCGTCATTAGCGAGCAATGGCAACTCTGACACCTCCCGCCAATTACGACGAGCTGAGTGTTTCGCCCTTTTCATATGATACGCAAATGACATGCTTTCATATCCATTGCAGTTCGGCATCTGCTTTGTATTTGGAAATTTCTACCAACGCAGCATTGGTAAGGCAGCTACATAACATCAAACGGCAAATGACACCTAACGCAATTTTACAGGGAAAATACCTTTGATGCGCACTTTTTATTTAACGGAAGCATTACTCCGACAATTATTTGATGGCACCCGATGTGTAGTGGCATTGTGTGGAAGTGTGAGAGGATGTCATCGCAACACTTTGAGCTTTCCGGTTTGTGAGCATATTTAACAACTATACCTAGTACGTCTCTCGACGCCTACGTTCTTTGTCTGTCTGAAACATAGCTACAGCTAGACATCTCAGTAATTTGCAAAAAGGTAATTGCCCTAAGAAGATAACTCGACTCATCCTATTCAGAATAATTTAGACAGCCGAGCTTCAATTCTAGACTCCCGAAGTTCAGAAAGGTTGAAATTTGTTGTTAAAGTTAAACATTCGGCAAAAGTAGTGAAATTCATTGTTAAAGTAAGTAAGTAAAGGTTTTATTACCGTGTAAGTTGTTAAAGTATCATTGTTTGTGATCGAGTCAAGAATTTTGATAAATTTTTTAGGTAGCAAAACAATGTAGCTGATCTAAGCAAAGGTCCTCATTTAACGGCACTGCACTCTGTGCTGAGCTAGATTCATTAAATTGAAACTGGCGCAAAATGGCGCCGAGCCACCGGCGTTTTACGCTCTGACAGTTTACTAGTCTGACTGAATGCGACCTAGCCTACCTGTGTGTTTGTGATCCAAAGATAGGATAAGACTGAATGTAATCATTGTTTCAGCATTTGTAATGTTAATATTGATCTTGTGTACTAAATTTTAAAACACTTCAACGTATGGGGTGTAACATTTTCGAGAACTTTCGAACCTGCGACTTTCGATATCAGTACTACCGACGCTTCTACAAACTGAGCTACCGCGGCTTATCTGCCAGTGGTGAAATTATGCAAGCATATCTTAATGCCAATATCGCGTGGCATAGCTCCATCTACCGGGATAAATAGGAACTAATTCCCAACAACTAATTAATTCTTTACAGATTCAATGTAGACGAAGCGATGAAAACCGCAGGTTCGAACCTTGTATGCGGTGCAATTATGCAAGTTTTCAAAAAAAATATATACCTAATACGTTAAAGTAATTATAAATAGTCCTTGTTTAAGCATTTTTTATATGAATATCGAACTACTGTGCTGAAATGACCGCAAAAGGGCGTCAAACCATCGGCGTTTTTACGCTCTGACAGTTTAGTTGCCTGAATATCATCAAGCCTACCTGTATTTGTGATCTAAATATAGCTTAAGGCTAAATTTCATCATTGTTTTAGCATATATTAATGGGAACATTGAACTATGGTGCTGAAATATTTTGTAATAAAAATATTTATTTGTCATGTAAATAATTTATTCATGTTAATATTCTGTAGATTTAATGAATTCTGAAAAAAACACTTTGTATGGCACGTAAGTTTATGTAGAATGTATTAAAAGAAAGCACCTAAAATGAACCGTGTGTAAAATTATCAATTAATCTGTTTATACCTAAGTGAGATATGTCTTGTTTAGAGTGACTTTGATTGGCTGTTTTTATAAACTAAATTACCAATGTTATAAGAATGAAATTTTACAAGTGACCGATAGCGAAAAGTTGTTCGGAAATTTAGTATGGGGGGTCCAAATCAACCCTTGTTCCTTGGGGAAAGTTGTACCTCATGACCAGCCCGTCATAAGATTTAGCAGTCACTAGTAAAATTTCACCATATATAAAGTATGACTCAAATCGATAGACATCGTATTGTTTATGCTTTGGAACGAAACGGCTATACATTGATTTCGATTCATTTATTTGCACATAATAAAAATATATTACACTCATCAAACATAGTTACTTGACACGCCTAGAATACTTATATGATATCTAAGTATTTTTGTTATATGTAGATCATAAGTAGCTGTAGCATTGCACATGAATCAAAAGTTTTACCCGAACTTAAAACAAACGTCTTAGTTAAATTATTTAATAATTGATTGTTTTCTATAAGTTGAAAGATGTTAATTCTTGTAATTGTCACTTAATAACTATGTAAGTCATAATCATCTGCCTGCCATTAACCCAGGTAGGCAAAAGGTAGTAAACACATGGAAATATTATAGTTATTAGTTGCTTTACTAATTAATGCTATTGGTAATTATTTGCGTTTATTCATAATATTATACTGCCGTGTGATGCCGTTTTAGAATAGCATCACCCCATTTCTTTCCCTTGGGTGTCGTAAAAGGCGACGAAGGAACTCGAGGGTGTGTATTGCAATTTTAGGCGATGAGATGACAACCTGTCATTATGGCGATACCCAATTTTCCGAATGACCCTCGAATGTTTGTCAGACGTGGCGTAAATGTCCGTTTTTTGCGGCCGTTCACGCTCTGCCTACCCCGCAAGGGATAATGGCGTGATATATATGTATGTATGTATTGATAATAAATTATGGCGATACACATTTTTCTGAAATAGCCTCTCATGTTTGTTTGACGTTCCTTTTTTACCTGCCTACCCAGCAAGATATAGAAATAGCAACCAATAAAAATAGTTTTATATTTATTTTACTTAAGGGTAGTCGTATTTAGCTTATGAATATAGGTGCATGCTATTTTTTAAAAAAAACTCGAAGTTTGGCCTTATCTAAGTATTTTGTGTACTTTTATTTCGTCAGCTTTGGTAAGGTGTAGGCAACAGGTTTGGCGATAAAAAATATGTTTTGATACCTACTTGTTTACTTTTCAATCTTTGTCATGTAAATATTTATTATGCATGAAAAATGCTTAAAATATGCACGATAAGTGACGAAACCTGTCAAGATAAGCAAGAGCAAATCACAAGTTTTAAGTAGGTATAAATAAATAAATACACTTTTTTATGTTATGATTTATTTAGATTTATATTCTTTTAACAAACGTATAACAATGTAAATATGCACGATAATTATGTTAAAGCATATTTTTAAATTTGTACATGTTGCAAAATGATTGTTAATTTGTTTGTGTAATTAAAACAACATGTTGATTTTGATAATATTTTTGTATAAATATCAATTTTACAAAAAGAACTTGGAATTTGGTTCTAAGTAGGTAAAACCATTTTGTATAAATATAGTTCATAAAATGTGAACTTAGATAATATCTGTAAAGCAATTTTATGAAAACATATTCGAAGAAAATGAAGGACTTTTATTAACCTCCTCCGTAAATATTATATTAGGTAGAATAACGCAATTATGAACATTAAGAAAACAGTAGGTACCTACCTCTCTAACAAAAGCAACCATCTTACTTCTACTTTCCAACACGTAGAAATAAAAAGAAATTATGGGAAAGTCCGAGACAATATAAAAAATGCTCTAATAAGGAGAATTCACTAATCTTTAAACAAAAGGATATTGCAGTCCGTTATCAGTGGCTGAGGAATTAAACCATTCCTGGAAATTTACCTGACTCCTACCCCTGGTCTTTTGTTTAAAGCCGACTTAATGCTTAGAAAGCCGCAAAATTTTCCATCAGTAAATTATTGGATGGATTTGATGGGAAGAAGTTAAAAGTATATAAAACTAGCAGCTACTTACCTACGAAACTTACTCACAGTGCCTTAACTGAACATATTATTTGTCAGTAGTCCTTATAGTGACGAACATACCTACTTTAAATTAAATTTATAGGCATATATTATTTTATATGATTCGTATTTAGTGACATTATCAAATTGATAAAAAAATATGTTTTAAATTATTAGATCCGTAAAATTTGCGTGTCAAAATGTAAATTATCCAAATAAGTGGAACGATAAAATGTTATGTACCATCTTTTTACTATATTCTATGCAGGTAAAGTATTATTTTTTAATCATAAAAACAATCTACTAAAAGGTAATATTTCCAGATACTTAGATAAGTAGGTACATTAATTACTTGCCCAGTAAGATGCTCTGTTTTTATGATTCTCCACAAATAAACAACACACTCAACAATATTTGCAATCATTCAAATGTAAACAACATTCCTGATAGAAAATATTTTCACCTTGTAAAAAAACAAACCGTCTTTTGCGGTTGTTTACGCTCTGCCTACCCCGCAAGGGATTATAGGCGTGATATGTGTATGTATGTAAACAAATATTCACACATCCATTATGAAAAGTTCATTGTTGAACTCATTAATAGGCAATTATAACAGGAATAACGGAAAAGTCCAAAATGAACAATTAGGTATCAGGTAACTTTGTTATCATTGTTGAATCATACACATCCTACAGAAGTAGGCATAAGAATAAGCTCCATACGGGTAGCCATCTAGCCAGTTCAACTTCCAAGAAATACTTTGTAGATAATATTTCTGCTCTCAGCTGCAAATTAAATTCTCGTAGAGAAAGTAATTTCATATATGTTCATTTTAGTGCAGAAATACACGTACGTGTAGGGTAGGAAGTTTGGAATATTACGAATATGACACCATATTTTCCGCGCAACTTGTCATATCTCATACAATCCAAATTCTGGCGTCTAAACTCTACTGCAAATTTCGTTCGGCGCGCAGTCTCTACTCAGGTGAGTTCCGTTTCGTAGAACTTTTTACTCGTTTGCTAGAAACAACAAAGAGAAGTATTTATTTGGAGTATCATTGTGTAGGTTTATTATTATTCGTAATTAGAGTGTACAGTTTCTACTGGTACAGTGGTACAACGTTGTCGCAGGGCCTTGAACTTCTACAACAGCTGAACAAACTCTGAAGATGCTATACGTAAGTAAATGTGGTTTGTATTGTACTAAACTGAACTAAATTGAACCGGCGACGGCTGTCGGCAAAAGTAAGAAAGTAATTTTGAATTAAGTTTTGGTTTTGATAAAGTCAAGGTGGTAGGGACCTACCAGTCTTACCAGTAAATAAAGAAAAATGAAAAATGTGATACAGAAAATCGATAATTTTAAGAAAAGACGGAGGTAGACGAGTTCTAAGAGGTAGCGTAGCTATTGTAGCCACATAAAAGCATACGTTGTTTACCAAGAACATAAACTATGAGTGAGGTGAACTAAAGGTGCAACCACCGTCGGCAAACAAAATTGAGATTTGCATGAGGCGGCGGCGGCGGCGGCGGCGGCGCGGCACGGCGGCGAGGCGTACGCTCGGCTCGCTTGCCACGCGATTAAAAATGCAGGCCGCGGCGGGTGGGAGCGCGCGGGCGGGGCGGGGCTGCACGCCGCGCCGCCATTGGTGGAGCCGCCGCCGGGCGCGCCTCTGCGAGGGGCACGCGGGGGGCGCCCGCAGTCGCCGCGCCCGGCCACCGAGCCTCCTCACAACGCACGTAGCCTCCGCGCCGACCGGTACCGCGAGACGTTACTCTGACGCGCTCCGCCGCGAGTCCATGTGAGCGACCGACAGTTCTCTTGTTGTGTACGGTGAACGAAGGATCGGCAAGCTGTACGCGCCGCAGGAAGACGACATGTTGACGATGGAGACGGATCTCAAAGGCGGCAGCCTGCATGCCACGGTGCCGCCGCACCACGCGCTCCAGCACGGCTACGGCTCGCTGGGCGCGCTCGGCGGCATGATGTCGCTGCCGCAGCAGCAACAGCTGTCGCAGCACCAGCCGCTGCAGCACCAGCACCACCAGCCGCTGCCGCAGCACCACTCGCAGCCCCAGCAGCAACACCATCAGCCACCCAACAACAATAATAACACCACCAGCAAGAACTCCAACACTGATCGTGTAAAGCGTCCTATGAATGCTTTCATGGTGTGGTCGCGAGGGCAGCGTAGGAAAATGGCATCCGACAACCCCAAGATGCATAACTCTGAAATTTCGAAACGGCTTGGTGCACAGTGGAAAGACCTCTCGGAATCCGAGAAACGACCGTTCATTGACGAAGCCAAGAGACTTCGCGCCGTTCATATGAAGGAACACCCGGACTACAAATACAGACCAAGGAGGAAAACGAAGACTCTCGCCAAGAAACAAGAAAAGTACCCTCTCGGTGGAGGAGGTTTATTAGGATCCGGGGACGTGCAACGATCATCTGCGCCGTCGGCACAACAACCCCGTGATGTGTATCAAATGACGCCAAACGGTTACATGCCCAACGGATACATGATGCATGACCCCAGCGCATATCAACAGCAAGCTTACGGATACCCGCGCTACGACGTGTCTCAGATGCAACAAGGAGGGTATGGCGGTGGCTACTACGGCGGCGGACAGGGCTCGCCTTACCTGCCGCAGCCGCCTTCTCCATCAGCCTACGGCATCGGGCCCGGTTCCCCAGGTGGCTACGCACTGCCGCCGTCGTGCGCGTCGCACTCGCCAAGTGGGTCGTCGGCCAAGTCGGAGCCGGTGTCGCCGGGCCCGCCGGGCATGAAGCGGGAGTTCGCGCCGCACGAGCCGGCGCAGCTGAAGCGCGAGTTCCCGCAGCACGCGCACGCGCACGACCAGCTCCAGAACATGAAGCGCGAGTACGGGCAGCAGGACCTGAGCCACATCATCAACATGTACCACGTGCCGGACGAGCAGCGGTACGCGGCCGCCAACGAACGCGCCATGCCGCTCATCTGAGAATCGCCCTTCGCGTGCGACATCGACATCCCGCCGCTTTGAGCGCGTCGCGTCGCCGCGCCCGGGCCCCCGCAGGAGCCCTACAGTGACTTTTATGCGACCCGGTTCGCACTAGGACAGTGATCGTTATTTCCCGGCCGAACATACTGCTAGGTATGTCATTTTATTTGTTTTGTATGGAGCCGCTGTTAGTGTTGCGCGATGTTGACTTTAGCGTGTGCTCGGCTCGCGGCCGTCGGCCGAACGTTCAATTAATGTTGTTGAAGAATTTTCTGTATTATACTACGATTATTGTATTTTTTCATGGTTTAAGTTAAATCTTGTAAGTTGTGTCGTGCGGACGTATGCGAGGTGGAACGCAAGGTAGTGCGCGAGATGATGTGTGCCTGAGGTTATTTGAATACCAAAAAAATTTGAACAATTTGTAAATATTAGTGTTATTAAATGCTAGAGAGTCGAAGTGGAGTTAGTCGGTAAAATGTAGGTAGATAGAATAAGCGTGCCACGACGGCACTCGCGTACACGTCGTGCGTTGTACAAAAATATTTGTTATATGGAAAACGAAAAGTTATAAATCCCCGAAAGACTAAATATTGTAATACGAAAATGTACAGTGAGTGTTATATAGTCAGTGGACACAAATATATTGAAAAAAGAAAAAGTTATCAATAAACGACGCGTTAACATTGTATTTATGCTGTTTTGTTCAAAAACCCTATAAACATACCCTAAAACAAGGAATTCCCATGTGGATACACTTAATGCTTTGCTTGTTAAATTCTTTGTTCAGTCCGATCGGAGTGCCGAATTCTCCCTATAGCTTATCTATTAGCTATTTGCGCAATGAATCACCATACTCTTTTCTTTTAAATATCTATTTAAGTTTTTGGAATTCCAGTCAAAAGCATGATAACAAAATTCCAGAAACTGTGATAACAATTTGAACAAAAAAATATAATTGAATTGCTCAGGCTTCGTAACTCCATAGAAAAGACATCAACGGGCGCTTGTTTTAAAAATAGTTTATTAACATTCAAATTAAAAGTTGTTTAGAAATGGTAACCCACCTAGATACGAGAAAAAATTACACCTTAGGTACACACAAATAAACAATGTAAATGAAGAACCGATTAGGTATTCACAAAGTGAAATGAGGAAGCTATTTACTTAGATACATTATGCATTTTATTACATTAACAAATTTCTTGTATCCAATACCTATCTAATGACAAGCATTTGGAGGTAAACATAATTATGTGATTCAGGTGATACTGCAAGTCATGAAATGTGTGTAACGTACTTATTTGATACTAATGTACTGGTAATTATTAGGTAAAGAATCACCAGTATTAGAACATCGAATAAAAAAGTTTTTTGCACGTAGGTTACATTTGCATTACTGGTAAAATATTCAAATTATCATCGCCACATTCATTATTTTTAGCACGAATATAAGAACTTTACCTTCGTTTACGAAATCAAATCATACTCGGCAGACAGCGACAATAAAAAATTTAAATTTCGGCAATCATGATAGCATGAAATGAATAAATGCAGCAATTACAAATTGTTACACTTTTAAACTAATGTATAAATGTTATGAAAATCTTAGAAAAACAGTTTGTTACAAAAAATATGCTACTGTTTTGAAATGTGAGATCATATGAGAAATGTCAATCAACGCAGAATATCTTCAAGTCAATTTTAAACAATCTGAAGTTCCACGACTATAGACAGGTAGTATTCATCACATCAGTCTATATTAAAAGCAATCCTTTAATTCAAAGTGCGTAGGTACACCGACCTACCTAGGTATGTACATTAAGTCAGGCCTCAAAGAAGCTTACACACGCGTCTCAATCAATCGCTGTCGTCACACGGGGGTAGGGGGTGAATTTAATCAAATCCAGCCCTGGTTGATAGAGTTGAGTTCTTTCTCTCCAGGGATGGGATTAAGCAACGCCCTTGCGTTCAACAAGGCCCATTTAAACACTATTTTAACACACACACACTATTAGGCGATATTCGATTGCAGGGATTTGGAGGGCGTGATTTAATAAGTGACGATAATTTTGTTTGTTCGTTTAATTTAATTGGCTTTACTAAAGGTTTTTATTTTAATAATACACGGTTTTGCCTAAGATTTTTAATGTAATTTGTAGATGTAGGTAACTAAGTAAAAAACCTATTAAAATATTCACCAAAATTAGTGTTAGTATTTGTCTTTTTTGAATGTTCGCAAAATAATTTGCATTCTCTCAAGCTGTATTTACCTGATGACTAATCATTTCAAACGTGAAACTTATAATAAACTAATATATTAGGTGCTTTTCTACTTATCCACCGTCATGGAATAACAGAGAAAAATATCTCAGTTTGAGTCTAAATATCTGGTGAAACATTTTAAAAATTGTTTTGGAACTATTACAGTCTAACATCGACTGATCGAATACATAAGATAGAATAACCATAGAATTTTGACTCGTTTCAAAAGTCTATTTGTTGGTGGAGTTGTGTTAACCTAGTATAAAATGCATTGAACAAACCAACAAAACGGCCGTGACTACACAGTGACCCGAGCTATAAACAATAATATTAATAATTTACCGTTCCGGATGTGAGAGCGCTCATTTCGCACCCCCCGTTCCAGTGCCCGGGCCGGGAATCAAACCTACGACCCGCGGGGTGCGTGCAATCACGGCGCTTTCCCACGAACGGTCCCACGGTTCGCGACATGCCATGGCATTCCAGTGATTGTACGGTAGGACGATGCTTTCTAATCATATGCTAGAACAAAGGGAAAGGTCAAGTGGAAACTGTTTTCTAGTGTCATCAAGTACTACGGTAGCTAAATAAATGCTGTGTTGATTTATCAATTCCCTTTTTAGGGTTCCGTACCAAAATGATCAAAACGGGCCCCTATTACTGTCACCAGGCTGTATCTCATAAACCGTGATAAGTAGTAAGAGAGTAAATTTTTACAGATGTCGTTTTTTTGCCGTTAAAACAGCAAATACCAACAATTTGAATAACATAAAAGTAAAGGGGGGCTCCCAAACATGAAACGTGTTTCTTTTGGTCAATTTATCTATAATAATGGTTCGAAAGCTGTATCCCATGAACGGTTATAGTTAGACAGTTGAAATTTGCCCAGCATGTATTACTGTTACACTATAAGTAAATTTACCTAAATGTGTGCCAGTTCTAAGTAACTTGTATTAAACTTCAAGAGAAATACAAAGTAATTAACCAGCGTGACGTATTTACCTGTATACTTGCAAGTTATTACCCATTGAAAAATAACTAAAATTTTAAAATTATACCATAAGCCCTTTCCAAGAATACTCAAAGGAGGTATATATTAATTATTGTGCTTAAATTTACATATAAATAAACGAATAACTCGTACTTATTTCTAATACTACATAAGTAATGACGACAATCGAACCACCAATGTAAGTCTTATGCGCGTGGCATAAGAACGGCCCGAAGTCCGAACTGTCTTGCCTAGCTTAAGGTTGCATCGTAAATGCACCGTTGTTTCCGTAATTGTATGGAAATAAGATCTAAATTCGCAATTACCTTTTGTCTGACACACGCATGCGTTCTAAATACGCAGCAACGGACGACAAGTGGGAGAACGGTCTAGGGAGCAACTTTCCCTAAAAAACATATAGGGAAAATAAAAAAGCTAGGTATTGGATATTTTATACTTATAATAAAATTGCCGACTATTTGATTTGAGTTACTATGGAAACTTAAAACATTATTGTCATTATTTAACCTATGTTCTTTGGGAAAGTTGTTCCTTATCACCAGCCGGTCTAGATATTTCGCTATCGGTCACTAGGAAAATTTCTTCTATATAAGTTGTTAAACTAGAAGGGTTATTACTTGTTCTTTATTACTTGAAAACGTTTGCGAAAACACATACGTTTTCTTTAGAAGTAGGTAAACTTGGCTTATGTTGGTAAGAGTGAACATTTTCTTGGCACTGGGTGTGGAAAATTGTGCCAACATACTCATTATTTCAACTTCATTTAGGTAATAGTGCCGTGTAATGCCGGCCTAGAATAGCATCACCCCATTTCTTTCCCGTGGGAGTCGTAAGAGGCGACTAAGGGACTTAAGGGTGTGTATTGCAATTTTAGGCGATGGGCTGACAACCCGTCACTATGGCAATATACAATTTTCCAAATGACCCTCAAATATATGTCAGACGTGGCGTAAAGGTACGTTTTTGCGGCCGTTTACGCTCTGCCTACCCCGCAAGGGATAATAGGCGTGATATGTGTATGTGTGTATGTGTATTTAGGTAATTTAGGTGGGTAGTGTAGAAATTATATTTTACTACAGACCAACCCAGCGGTTTCAACCGCTTAATACAGTTTTCCCGAGGGAAAATATATTTTCCCGCGGTAAAGTAGCCTATGGTACGCAGGGATGCTGTAGCTTTCAAATGATGTAAGAATTTTGTAAATCAGTCGAGATGTTTCGGTGCTTATCAAGTACATTTAAACAAACAAACGCTCAAATCTTACCAAATTATAATATTAGTGTGTAGATTAAATAAAGTTTGAATAACAACCTATTTACTTCAAAAGTTTCAGCCAAGCTTATACCTACAATGATTTTATCTTTACCTCTGCTTTAAAAGATCTTTGAACCAAAATGTCAAATATATGCACATATTTTACCATCATGTTCGTACAGATGAATAATTTAGATATGATATACATACATACACATTTTACGCCTTTAACCCCTTGCGGGGTAGGCAGAGCGTGAACGCCCGCAAAAAACGGATATTTACGCCACGTCTGTCAAATATTTGAGGGTCATTCAATACATTGTGTATCGCCATAGGGACAGGTTGTCAGCCCATCGCCTAAAATAGCAATACACATCCTCGAGTCCCTTAGCTGCCTCTTACATCTCCCACGGGATAGAAATGGGGTGATGCTAGCCGGCATCACACTGAAGATATGATATGATATAGGTAACTAACATTCGATCCTTTACAATGTAACAAATAATAAAACAACAAAAATTTACCAAACCAAACCATTGAAACCTACTTATACCCCTATAAAGGTACCTACTTATGATACAAAAAATTTGGGAGGTACATTATATTCACATTTTTTAAAAATTAATTACTAAAATAAAAGTTTGCTCTGAAAGACTATCTTTCATATCGAGTTGCACGAACAAAATATGTTTGAGAAAGTCCTAACTCCAAACTTCACATCTGCCTGGGGTACTTCCGCCGCAGCCCACCATTTTTTTCCGTGTTGCAATTTATTCCCTTACCCAGTTCCACTAGCCCCGTCATGTAATTCGTTCGTCAAACATTTCTGTTTGTTCTTGAGATTGACACCGGCACCGCCCGCCGCGGCAAACGCTTTGTTTTTATCCCGCACGATGTCAATATTTGATCTCATTTGACACCCAATGGTTCACAGTGTGTTCACAGATTTGAGAGATAGACGCCGATTCGTCGGTAGAAGTGGGTGGCAACTAGTGACATGTGGACAGACATAATACGGATACCGGGATTCCCGACATGCTTTTGTTTTTATGGTATTAGTGGAGTGTTTGGGTTTTGTCGTCTAGTTTTTATGGTAAGGCCGATCAATCAAGGATTCAAAGACCTTTGGGTGTTTTCGTTTCGGTTTTCTGGTTAAAATTAGCATAGGTAAATCCGTACCGTACATTTTGACATGTACACAATTCGTCAATATGTACATATTGAAGATGGTAGGTTACGCGTATACCTAAGCACGCATCAACTTTTCGTTTAAATAGGAGCAGGTTTGTCGCATGAATATTTTACAGCAAGTTTAAGGCAATATTTCCTTAAGAATCTCGAAGTGTTAGGGAAGTTTAACATATTCATAGCTTATATACCATTATGTTAGTATGTATGTTATGTTAGTTGACAATATTTAAATTTACTTTTTTTACCTACAGTTATTACACCATTTTTTAAAAATCTTTTAACACGACTTTGGTAGCATAATCTACTTCAGCTAATGTAGAAACTCGCCTGTGGTAAGTTCAGTCGCGTTTAAATATAATTTGTCCAAAGTTTTCCATTCAAGCAGTTATTTCATAAAGAGTGAAAATTCTGGTACTAAACAACAGTTGATTTTCTATTCTTAGTTTATTTCGTAGAAAAGGGAAGATATGTTATCCCTGATTACATTGTCGGCCGCCGTTGCGTATTGTTAAAGCATCGTAACGCATGAATCTCTAAGACGAAAGAAAATTGCGAACTCCGATCTTATTTTATATACAAATACGGCTCTAGTGCGCATCCGTTACGCACCGTAGTGGTATATGTATGGGAATATGATAGGAATTTGCAATTGCCTTTCGTCTGACAGACGCATACATTAAAAATACGCAGCGATGGACGACAAAAGGAAGAACCCCCAAAGTCATCCAAATTATTTGAAACAAACTTAGCTTTAAACTCGGCATAAGCAGCAACCCCACAATACCGAGAAAAATACAGCCTTCGTCCGTCCGTCCTCAACAGACGCGACAAAAAACGCGTTGTAATGGAAACTTCAGTAACAGACTCACAGTACAGCTTGTGTAGCGCGCATGACCTTCTTGGAAATAGTGGACGTAACGGTACTCGCCTCCCCCAACCCAGGTAGGCAGTAAGTAGGCTGTACCGCGCAATGCGCCTTGCCTCGTGCATAGTTTAATAGATAAGTGTCACGATAGTATTTGTGAAATTAACTGATTAAGCATTGGGTGTTTTAACCATACATGTCGATACAGGAGATAATAATTGTCTGCAACATTAAAAAAATACTCAAACAAACCTAACCTAGTAAAAAGGTAGTATAAATACCTAATAGGTACATTATATATCGCATGTGATAATATTGACTGCTGAAATTGAGGTTTTTCTTACAGATAATTGTATTTTGCGAAATTATTAGATTATGGACAGAACTGATTCTACCTATGTACAAACATACATACATCCGGGGTGTTAGGGACAGCCCTCCGAATACTGATAGGGTGCATGCAGACCATGAAACTGAACAACTTTCCCCTAGGAAAAAATGTCAGGACATGACAAATATATTTGACCTGCCAGACAGAATCACGATCAGCTGACTGCAATATCTATGGGAAGTCAATCTTCTTTACGTTTCCTGACATTTTATCTCATGGAAAGTTATTCAGTTCCATGGTCTGAATTCACCCTATAGATATTCGGAGGACTGACCTTTACACCCTATATATGACGCCTGTATCCGTTGCAGCGTAGGCAGAACGTAAACGGCTGTAAAAAATACATTTACGCCACGTCTGACAAATTTTTGAGGACCATTCATAAAATTGTGTACTACTATTATGATAGGTTGTCAGTCCATCGCCTTAAATTGCAATACACATGTAACCCTCGAGTCCCTTTTAGTCTCTTCAATAGTTGGCACCTAAATCCAGCATTGCACGACTGAACTAAACGCACGTGTTTGGTCAGACAGATATAAGGAGATAAGTACTTACCTTACAAACCAGAAAATAAACCATTTCTTCACTTTCACACGTGGCCTTTCAAAACACAACATTTGCGGTGTCCTTTTATTTAGGTAAACGAAATATAATAAAAGTGCGGGCTAATAAAGCGGTAAACATTTTGAAAAAAAAAAAAACGTCCCCGGTAGTAAAATGTTTCGGGAAAGTTTTATGGCTGTAAAGGGGTACGGATAGACGTACCCCAAAGACAATTACACCGGGACATAGGAACAAATAATCATTATACAGGGTTATGCCGACTGTTTATGGCTCAAAGTGTTATTTGTCTACCTAACTGTACTTTGTCGGTGTTGTACAGAAATTACATTAACTTACATTAACAGCCAAAACGCAGTGCATGATGTTACATTCACAGGGAACGCTTATGCCTATTCCCTGGACGAATTTATCCTTTAGTCGCTTTGTACTACACCCACGCGTAGAATTGGGGTGATGCTATTTGAAATCCGCATTACACGGCATGTGTGATGCCAGCTTTCCGGATATTAGGTCCAGAAATTATTTTATTTTATTATATGTTTTATGTAGTCAGTGTCACTTGTATACCAAACAATCTCCAAGTTTCTAATGATTCGTCCAGATGGCGTAGCGGATAGTACCCCTGCCTGTTACGCCGAGGGTCGTGGGTTCGATCCCCACAAGACACAAATATTTGTTAAATCAATTCTTCAGATATTTAATACATAATATTTGTGTTTGGGTGTTTTCTATGAAGGTATAATATTATGTATTTATGAAATTGCGTAACGGAACAATAAGGATTGTAGGATAGGATTGAAAAATTATAGGCATGCATACTATAAACTGAACAACTTTCCCATAGATACATATGTAAGGAAGCGACAAAAAAATCTTTGACTGTGGGAAGTCAAATCTTTATTGACCTTTCCGGTAAAGAAAATTTGTTCAGTTTCATGGTCAGAATGAACCCTATCAGTATTCGGAGAGCTGTCCCTTACAGCCTGTATAATACGGAGGATAAACCATTACATAAATACTTCTTTAACTTTTGAACCAATTTTGAGTATCAACTTTCACTTTCACGAACAGGGCGATAAGCTCCTTGAGTGATAAGATAACGCTATAACTGATAACGTTATCACCAATGGCATCAGCGAATTGTTTCATCGTCTGCGAATTTTTATGAGAAGGCAAAAAGGCAAAGGATGTATCTAATATCTGTTAGTTATCTATGACTAGCATATTCATAATGTTTAATTATTTTAGCTAAAATTATTTAAAATTCCAGAGATCTGCATATATTATTGTGTCTGTATACGTATCCATCCAAATATTGACTTATTTATTTATAAATATTTACAATACTTTTTACTTTAACAGCCACAACAGTCCACTGTTGGACATGGGTCTCCCCCTTTTGGGAGGTTTCGCCATACTCGCCACGCTTGAATTTATAATAAATGACGATATCTAACGCTTTTCTATTACGGTTCAATTTCAATCCTATTAATTATCTGCCCAAATACATCATACCTAGGTTCATAACATAAAACAAATTATTTTTAATGGTCAGTCGGTATTTACCTTGCGTATAGGTAATTCGCAGAAGTTTAAGATAGTAACATTTTACCTAGCAACACCTAAGTGTGACTAGGATAGATAGATTGTCTGGCACAATCGTGAAGTTGTTTGAACAATTTTTGACCCAATTGAGGCACATATAGACAATGTGCATGTAGTTACATTAACGCACACGCGTAGGTATTGCTAGGCGGCGCTCGTGATATGAAATATTAAATGTATAAGATATGATATGACCATCCGGATGGAAATCTTCGATTTCATATTTAAATAGCCCGAAATTCAGCGACAAAACTGTACGGAGATGTATTTTTATAACAAAATGACCCAAACGAAATATTATTAAAATCCTCATAAAGTACTTAAAGAAACTTTAGCGCCTGGGGCTAGGGACGGGAATATTGCTTTGTATTGAAAAGTTTGAAGAAAATTTCAGGTTGAGTAATAGAAAGGTTGCTGTTCTTAGTACCTAATGAAACAGTAAAAAGTACAAATAACAGTCATTTTACAGACCAAATTATGAAACAACTTAAGAAAAACAAAATTGTTTTCATTTCAAAGAGCAGAGAGCATTAATTTTTTCTTTTAGAAAAATATTTCGTGCCTCGATCGCCTTTGGATTAGAATAAAGGGTGAAAATTTACTAGTGACCGATAGCAAAAACTCAAGACGGGCTGGTGACAAAGAACAACTTTTCCAAAAGAACATAAGTCGAAATACGAAAAAAGAATTTGGACCTCCCACACAAAATAAAATTGATCAGCTGATTAAAGTTACTACGGAGACTCAAAATACGTCATATTTCAACCTATGTTCCTTGGGGGAGTTGTTCCTTATCATCAGCCCGTCATGAGATTTTGATATCAGGCACAAGTAAAATGTCATCAAATTGGGTATCAAGGTATTACGGGTTCAAGTGTATATTTTGACGACCCTGGGTCTCAATTCATATATTTAAAGAAACTGAATTTCAATACCTATTGTGATTGTGCGTAGGTGAATAGTGATAATCACATTAATAGACCTCGTTTTTAAAAACTGCACAGAAAATTGTTATAATCAAGTTTAGCCGTGTAGGCACTTACCTTTGCGGACTATAAAAACTACCTGACTCACCTACATACCGAATAAGCATGTCGAGTAACACATTTATATTCACATATCACGCCTACAATCCTTTGCAGGGTAGGCAGAGCATTAACGGCCGCAAAAACGGACATTTACGCCAAGTCCGACACATATTTTAGGGTCATTCGGAAAATTAAGTATCGCCATAGTGACAGGTTGTCAGCCCATCGCCTAAAATTGCAATACACACCCTCGAGTGCATTAGTCACCTCTTACGCCTCCCACGGGAAAGAATATTATGCCTATTTACACACTTTTGCGTAAATAGGCATAATATTGTTCATACCAACCTACCCAGGTAATCCTACCAACACCAACTCATCAACTTATTTTAGATTTCCCAAGTTACTGTATGTGAAACCAGTATAAGTTGGTCTCTTTAATGGGTAGGTTTATATGCTGCTGATAGTACCAAGGCATGTACACTACCACTCACCTACATAAAAAAGATGAAGTAAGTGTTGAAACATTTATCATTTTATCGGTACCTCATATTGACAGTAAAACTCATAATACTATAAAAAGTTACGTATCCAACAAAAACTACAAAGTTTTACAAACATGCGATAAAAAGTCAGTTTAGAAGATATAATAATGACCATTAAATTAAACCAAACAAGTTATTTCGAAAACCAACTTCCTAGTTTATCAACCACCAAATTAGGTGTACGTACAGTCCACCCTTGAAACAGTTAAAATTACGGGGTAATAAAAAAACATATATTTCAAGGGGTAAACCAGCCTATGAAACTGAACAACTTATCCTAAAGAACAAAATCTGAAATATGTTGAAAAAATTTCGACCTAATTTATTTGTATTGGAGCCCCAAAATATATGTTCGTACCTACTTCGACCACGTTTTCGACAAAGATTTTTATTTACATTGGCTCGTTTATCACTTACAATATTTACAGGTTATATTTTTACACATTATTATAGCATAGCATTTATTCTTACGTAAGCTGTATCTTCTTCTTAGCGTGTCGATGGCAGACACTACACCGTCGCGGCCCAGAACTTGGCTGTATTATGTGTTAGATAGAACATAACTTATGCGGTAGGGTATACAGTGAGTAGTTTACAAAAAAACAAAAGGCCGGGGGCAGACATAAATCGGGTGCGATAGAGTCATTAGCCAGGGGCGGACTCGGCCTGAATAATTAAAAACAAATAAACTCGACACGGATTACGTTATCGCTACATCTTGATGCGCGCCTGCCCAACTAACCTGTTTTTTAAATGGTTTTAAGCTTACGCCGATATATGGTGGTTTAGGGGGTGGTCCTGATATAAATTATTCGTAATTGTAGTTTACTTTCAACAAAACTTTATTAGTTTGAAGTTTTGAACTGATTTTTGCCGTATGACGCCGGCTTAGAATAGCATCACCCCATTTATTTCCCGCGGGACTCGTATTGCTATAGTGACAACCTGTCACTATAGCAATACACGATTTTTCTGAATCGGTCTTCAAATATTTGTCGGACGATGGCGATAGTGACCGTATTTTACAGCCGTTAACGCTCTGCCTACCACGCAAGGGACAAAGGCGTGATATATGTGTGTGTGATTTTTGCTTTACGTTATTGGGTAGAATGTCACTCTATAAAAATATAACTTTTCCAACTGTCGTCTCGGAAATAGCTCATTAAGCATTAATTAGTAATTAGTGTCATTACCCAGAATAAGGTCCTGTCATAACAACTTTCAAGTTCATAACGGAGCATATTTTCTTGGGTATGTCGTCACCACCCACAACAGTCCACTGCTGGTCATGGGCCTCCCTCTTTTAAGGGTATTGCTTTTTTTTAGTTCTTGACTTTTCAACTTTTAGCCCCGGGGCCATGAAATCTACACCTGACTGTATGGTGGGGAGGAGCAGGAGCTCACCCGGAGAAGTTATTTGAGGGAATTGCCATACATTGCCATATTGACATACTCTTGGCAGGCGGATTGGCGGGTGCAATTCAAGATGTTGCATTCACAGGGAACGCTGCTGCCAATTCCCTGGATAAATATCCCTTAGTCGCTTTTTACGACCCCCACGAGTAGAATCAGGGTGATGCTATTCTATGCCGACACCACACGGTGTGTAGTATGCCCCGGCAATTTTATATTTAGGTGAACCACTGAGTTTAATTCACCCTTTCTACTCCATGAATAAAGTCATTTGTATTCGGTATATGAAACTAATTATAATCAAATCAACGGGCAATTTGTACTGTTAACGAACAAAACCACATGCTTTTGAATAATTCATTCATCATTTTACTATGCTACCTTCAAAAATGTTATCGAAAAGTTTTACCAAAAGCTAAAATCATTCTTTTACAAAAATAGGCAATATCTAAAGCAAATACTAATTATGTGGGGTCGGGTGGAAAACTCAATCGCAGAACTGTAATTTTTTATCAATATGACAACAGCCATGGTATTCCTTGATGTCATATTTAAACCATCCGAAATTCCGCTGATGAACCGCAAGTCTGAATCCGAGTCTAGTTACGTAGCTTAGCTATGTTGGCCTCAGTTCGAGATATAAATTCTCTTAACATACCTTAAATTAGTGTTGTCACCTTCCGTCAAATAGGTTAAGAAAAGGATAGGAGATATTTTAGTCATATCAAGTCTTAAAATTAGACGCAAAGTACGTGATATCTGTCAAAATAAGGCGTCGATGAAAACATGACAGGACTTAGATATCTCCTTTCCTTTTCTAAACCTATTTGACGGAAAGTGACATCACTAATTTAAGGTTGGTTAATAGAGTTTATATTCCGAATTGAGGGCACTGTTTATTAATAGTAGCAAAAAAAGCATAACTTTAATTTATTTACTTATTGAACTTTATGCATAAGACAGTGTATATAGGCGGACATAATGCCAGTGGTTTGACCTACCAGTCTAGCTTAGGGCATGTGGAAAGTACAGGCAAGTGCAAAAATAATAATAATAGTTATAGGTACAATACGTTGAAAATATATCTAAATATAATAAGTATAGCGAAAGAACTACAATGATATTATACAAATATGATAAATACATATTATATTATAAATATTAAACGACATCACATGTACCACATTCATAAACATTATGAACATTAAAACCAAATAGAGAAAAAAAAATACAGAATTTGATGAAACAAAGAATTTTTGATAAAATACGGTGCTAAAACAATACTGTTTCCAATCCAAACTAAGACAAGGAATTGGGACAGCAGGCAGACCGCCAGAGTACACATCTGACACACGAGTGTTAGTTCAATTTATATGGGGACGTGTGGAGAGCCCTTCAGTCGATGAGTGAGACGCGCCGGCGCCCGCTCCGACACTTTTACACTTGGACAACTGCATCCAGGACAAGCTACGATACAAGCAGAGATCACGTGAAATATAGCTGTGAAACACAATGCTGATTGCCCATGGGAGAAGTGGGAATAGCGGGAAAGAGAGGAATTTAAGGTGTCCACCACGGAGGTTCTGATATCAAGTTAAGCCGAGTTTCCTGCTTCTTTTTTTTTCAAATAAAGCCAAAACCATAAGAATAAATAAAAACACTTCCGTGCCACAACATCCATATACGTTGTGGCGCAGCGATAAACATTTCTGTATTCCGCGACTGATGGAAAGCTTTCTTGTGTTTTGTTTCGAGATTGTTGGGAAATATCATGCGCAAGAGACTTGGTTTTATACTTACAAAGAAATCTTGAAGACTATGGTTTATCTATCCAGTAATATTTAGGACCCTGGTCCAGAGCACATAAGATTATTTTTTTCGAAAGTACCTACGTTTATGTCTAAACTCAAATACATTTTCTACGCCGAACGGAGTGGGTTAGTGTGTGCAAGTGAAGCCGGGTCAAGCAAACAACGCACAGATTCGTCTCAGTTCGTTCTTGGAGCTGGCAAAACCGTGAAATGGCTTCGAATGGTCAGTCCTTGGAGTGAATACCTCGCTTGTATAGGGTGCATTTCGTTCCGCCCAAACTGTCAACATGCCACGTTTTATAGCCTTTAAAATACTGTTAGGTAAAGCGGAATAGCTGTACCTAAGTGTATCTCATCCGCATTTGTAAACAAACTGAATTTCTTGTCGTTTTGTTTCAAGAAAACTTCCACTTCGGTCAAGTCATTAGATTAAGCAATCGCACGCAGCGGTCCCCCAGTCTTTTTGCTAGATTCAATTACGGTGACAAAAACTCAGAACAATGTAAATTATGAGAACAACGAACCGCAAAGCGAGATTGTTGCTATCGTTTAACAAAACAACTCGGAAGCATCTTTAGATCAAACCGAAAAATAATAGCCCGTCAATCAGCCGTCCGAATCTATACAAAAAACTCTTTGTGGGATCTGTGCCGCTCGTAATTAGTGGGGATGAAAAAACAAAAGTTAGAAATTTTCTAACGAGACGAAACCTCCAAATCATGCTGTTTAGTGCGAAATTATAGCGTTTTAAACGAGGCGTTTAGGTGATTTGTACGTCTCTAATGGGGGGGTATTACGTAATGGCGCGCCTCGGGACGGAAAAGTGCGCCGCAATCTATTAGCCGAACAAAAAGTGAGCTTAATTTCACACCTGTTTACCTTTAATTCCATAATGATGAGGGAGCAATGGGCTTTTTGCACGCGCTTCTGCGATCGCAATCGCTTGTTTATGTGAAAGTCAGAAGCTAAATTCATACAAATCGACAAGATTGCGGTATTTTGCCGGTCCGGTGTTCAGTAGCTGTGTGAAAGAATCACATAAAACGCTGCCCCGTTGTACGTCTGCCATTCACCAAAAATACGCCATACCTATCAACAACGGTTACTGTCAAATACCTGTGGCAGCATCGTGCGGCACGTGTGGACAAAACCAAAACAAAAATATTCAAGTCTAGTTATAAAAAACTGTTACATTTAGGTCATCCAATGACGTCACTAGACAAAAACAGATTAGGCAGTTATAAATAGCATCAGCAAAATTGTAGTTTAATTAACAGTAAATGTAACTGAAGTTAGATAGCTGAATTCTCATTTCATGCTTGGTAATCAGTGTATGAGGAAACTATTTTGCCGAATAAATTGGTAATACATTGTACAAACAACTTTTTATAGTGACTGTTTCTTATCGTGATCAACATCCGGGTTGAAAGCAGTAAGAACATGTGAAAATTTAAAGGCAAAATTCTTCCTTCCTGTACTAAATGGGCTACAGCTTTGCCCTTGCACTTCAATCTGCACTTACTAGGTTTGACAGCCGGTCAGCTGTCAAGTGTGGTGACATTGACCTCAATACGAGAAAACAATTCTCATAACTTGCCTTAAATTATCGCTGTCACTATCCGTCAATAGGTTTAGGAAAGGATTTAAGATATCTAAGTCCTATCAGTTTGAAAATGTCAATGGGTTCTTGGCCATTTCTAGTTAATTTAGTCGTTATTAATTTAATCGTCGTCTTATTTTGACAGGTAACGTGCATTTTGCGTCAAGACAAGACAGGACTTAGATATCTCCTATCCTTTCCTAAACGTATTTGTCGAAAAGTTAAATTAAGAGTTAAGGCCAATGGCAAATACCACCTTTTCCTGGAGGTCCACAGCTGTTGACGATGAACACTAAATGCAATCCTGAATCACAAAGGTTTACATATTGCACCTTTTGTGAAACAGAATAATCATTATCAACAGTTACATGCGTACAGATCACTGCTAATAATAAAGTATCATGTAGTTATACATATAGTCATCGGCATCTACTGTAGCTACAAAATTTTATTATAGTAACCGAGTTGAATTCTGAATTTTCCTTCTAAGTTTCATATGAAAGAACAATGCCGTAAGTAAATTGCGGGCGAGAAGCCCATTGCTACTCCATCTTCCTGACGTCTAAACTTGGTCTAAACAAGAATATCAACGAGTGTAAAAGTGCTGAAGTCGTCCCACCGTAACCACTTAAAATTAGTTCAGATTCTCCAGAACGCTCTAGACTCCCTCGGGAGCTGGTTCCGTAAATGGAGAATCGAGGTAAATCCGGAAAAAAGTGCAGCCGTGCACTTTCGTAGAGGTTCGCACCGATTAAACGTCCCCGCTGTAAAGCTTTTCGGCCGACCCATCCCGTGGGTCAACGAGACCAAATACCTAGGAGTCACCCTCGACTCAAGACTTAGCTTCCGTAGCCACATTATGAGAGTCCGCGACCGCGCCGCGTTCGTTTTGGGCAGATTACATCCGATGTTGAACAAAAAGAGCAAACTCTCCCTTAGAAATAAGGTGAGAATTTACACCACCTGCGTAAGGCCTATTATGACCTACGCCAGCGTAGCCTTTGCTCACACCTTCGATTCACATCTGAAAATGCTGCAGGTCATCCAAAACCGTTTCATGCGCAAAGCTACCGGGGCGCCCTGGTACATGCGTAACGCCAACCTCCACATCGACTTAGGCCTCCCTACCATTAAAGCGTATATGAAAGAAGCGTCTCGTCGCTTCTTTGATAATGCTCCCCATCATAAAAACCCCTTGATAGTTGCCGCGTCCAACTACTTCCCTCACCCAACCTCGCGTTTTAAACACCGTCCGAGACACATCCTTACGGAAGAAGATGATGAAATCACAGTAGCCACTGCTGCAGCCATTGCGAGTAGATCACACTCCACAAGCTCCTCAAGCAACCGACGCCCCCGCCGGCGGGGGCGCGGAGGTCCCTCATTTGCTCCCCACTTTGGGAACTACCGGCACGTGCCGGGTAGATTCAGTCCAATACGTTCTTCCCAGAACAACTCGTAAGCCCAATCGCGCCCCAAGGGCGCGATTGAGCTGGTTGTTTGAACAACCACAAGCTTTTCCGGGTGAGCTCCTGCTCCCCACCATACAGTCAGGTGTAGATTAACAGCCCCGGGGCTAAAAATCGTAGGGTCCACAACTAAAAAAAAAAAAAAAAAAAAAAAGTGCTGAAGTGCGGAGAGGGGAGGTAGTGACGTCAGCACGTGGGTGAGGGCTTGCTGGGTGCTGGGCGTCGGGTGCCGACACGTCGGCGTCACGCTCCACAAACTGCGAGGTTAGCCCAGCAACCTTGGCGTCGCCCCACATTGCGCACCGACACAGAACCGGACACTTTTTATCAAATGCCGACGGTCAACTAGAACAAAGAGCATGATCTTCCGGCACCCACAGCTTCAATGTCCAGGTGATTATCATTTGTTTTGCAACACAGCAACTTGAGCAACTGTGAAATTTCATAATTAAGAATACCAGAATCTGTAAAGCCGCATGTGTGGCAGTTATTTCCTAGTTAAAGGTTCCACAGACTGGTAGATTTTATCATCTGCCAATAAGTTGCTCAATTGAGATATAGAATAAGCTGGTGGTGACGATTACTCACTTACAAAATAAGCAATAACAACTTTGTTTAGAAATTTATACAATACGGTCTAAGTGTGTGGCAACTAAAACAGAGCCAATAAATATGCACCCTCGCTCAACATTTCAACACTTATTGTTTTCCGGATTGAAATATCAAAAACAGCGTTTACGCCAAATCCTTTTTATTTTAAGGACGTCCCGGTGTCCAGATGAGGGCATGGCTAATCAGGCTTGGGCCCGTAGACAATAGTGTCAGCGGGAAAGGCCATAAAACTACAGGCCACAGTCGGGACTTGGCGAGCCCTGAGCCTGACTATAATGTCCAAAATATTTACTGCGCGTGACAAAATGCGCTTCTTTGTCTCGCGGATGGCTCGCGATTCGTCGCGCCGTGTCTTGCCAGGCTCGGCCATTTGAGGTGTGCCTTCAGATGTGATGTGCCGAGTTGCCGACGACGTGAAAAATTTCGCCACGCACCAACGTGACCAACCTGGCAAGTCGCATAACGCACGCTCCAATGACAACTTGCAAACGAACCTCGAAAATCTGAAAAGAACATAGGAGATCAATATATCTATATTATATCTCCACACTGATTCCATAATTATCTATAACTTCTATCAGTGAAAATGAATCAAATGGAGCCATTAACAACACAACATTACTAAACATATGTTACGAATCCACGAACAACCTTTAACAATTCATAAACAGGAATTCTAATATGTGTAAATTTGCTGGTTTCGTGGGTAACGTAATTGATTTATAGCTAATGATTTACGGCACCGGTTGGCGAAGTTGCAGATGCCAGCTGGATGCCAGATTCTCGTTTCGTGGCACGGGGTATAAAGAGTATTATCATAATAGCTTAATTTAGCCATTTTTTGTTTGACTGTCTTGTAGGCATTGTTAGCTAGAAATATTGATCGCACGTGCATACATAACTATTGTAAAGATTAGTGCTGTGTTGTGTAGAAGCATGTAAAAGCAAGAAATGAGCGTTTGAAGAAATGAATCCAAAAAGTGGCGCTGGACGCCACCATAGATTAAGTTGGAACAACTAACAAAATTTGAGAGCTTATATATATCCTTTATTGCATAAAAACAAACGAAAAATGTACAAACAGTGTGAGCAAAGGCGAGCTTATCTCTAACAAGAGATCTCTTCCAGCCAACCCGTCGGTAGTGCGGGAATCAATATTTTTGTGGGGACAAAACAATGCAACAATTAAAATGAATTTTAACTATACTACAGTACTTTACATAAATATATCATCATCATCATCATCCTCAGCCCACATCCACCCACTGCAGGATATAGGCCTCTTCTCTACAGCGCCAATCCTCACGGTCCTGTGCCAGCCTTGTCCAGGGCCGTCATAAATATATACATTATTTAAATATATATATATATATATATATATATTAATATATATATGATAGATACATATACATACACGTTTACATAAATACCTACAAATAATATCTTTATCTCATGACTTATCGCTTTTTAGGGCGGGAATTTGCAATTTTAGCTTTGAAATGTACACCTGACTACACATTTATCTGGCAATGAAGAATTTTGCAATGTATATAAGTATTTCCTTTACTATTTAGTTTTTCAAATTGGATAATTTGAAAGACCGTATGGAACCTTTAAGCTTTAGTAGATATTTCACATTGAGACAATTTCAATGATGTTAAAAGTACTATGGCCCGTGCCGACGCACAAAACGATAACCAAAAAGTATTTCTGGCATTTAGATACTAACAAAATCCCTTGGCTGGATTGTCAACAATAAATCTTAGGGAAGATGACCAATGACTGTGAAAGTTCACACACCAATCCGAGGTTTTAACACCAGGCTTGGCCCTCATTAGCTGCCTCACAATACCATGTTCAAATATGTCGCTAATCATTTTAATGGTTACTCGAATTACTTATAACAAAAATTTAGACAAGCGTATGTAAATATTTATGACTGGACTGCAACTGTCTAGGATAGTATAAGTTTAAATCAGATTAAAGGAAAAGGAGAATTTCTTTTCAAGACGAATCAAAACAATGAATATTGACATTAAATACTTGCCGCGTGATATTATATTTCTTTTCCGTGGGTGGCGTAAGAGACAACTAACGGACTCGAGGGTAACATGGGTGTGTATTGCAATTTTAGGCGATGGGCTAACAAACTGTGACTATATATACAATTAATTGTCTGAATGACCGTCATATTTTTATCAGACGTGGCGTAAATGACCGTTATTTACGGCCGTTTGCGCTGTGCCTACCTCGCAAAGGATATGGCGTGACGAGTGTATGCATGTAATACTTTTATAGAAAAATATATTATCACAAACTTATAACTCATATTATGATTTTGAATGTAGGTAGATTTAAAAAACACAGTTGAAAAGTGAAACCGCACAATTCAATGTGAGAGATAACGAATTAACAGTGTGATGGAGTTTATTGACCTATTGTAGCATGTTCGTACACAACTATACAATGCCGGAACAAATAAAACGGATGCCATTGTTCATGTTGAGCTACAATATAATGATCGACAAACAACAGCACAGGAGGCGCATTTTTGAAACTGTGTAATCCAATTTCGCATACGGAAGTCCGCAACAACTAGTCTCACTCACAATTTCTGGAAATAATTTAATTGAGTTAGTTTAGTTAAACCATTAAGTAGGTATAAGTTTATAGCAAATAAAATCTCACCACCTGTGTCACACTTTCTACAGCTCGATTTGTTAATTTCAAGGGTATGTCTGAATTGATTTGGGTAGTAGCACTTGTGATACGAGCACAAATAGTAGTAGACTTTCGTATGCGCCAAATCAAAAATGGAGCTTGTTTTTTGGACCAGTAGTATTCTGATTTCACTTGCGCCAGACTGCAATGTGTAATGGTCTAACACAAAGCTTCAGTACCGCGTGTTCTACTACTCGAATCCATAAATTAAAAGGCATGTGTTAATATATTAGAGTAGGTATGAGTGAAAAGATTCGTTTAGTACATAGAACGTGTGATAGACCACATGTCGCAGTCTGACCCTTGTGATATCATACTTTTACTGATTCAAAAATACGCCACTTCAGCTCGATTCATTCATAATATTTAACGATTTTGTCGTCCCTGCATTTTGTGAGATAATCGCCACTTGATTAATCAATTGAGCTGTTAGCTTATTTTATTGCCCTCAAGGGTTAATTAATTACCTAATAAAATAGGTAGTGGCTGGCATTAGTGTCAAATCAAAATAAACCTGAGTACCAGCATAGTGAATCGATATGCGGAATATCAGATTGTTTGAATATGAGATAATAGGAGTAAAAGATTTTCCTTACTAGTTGTCATATCTCATAAAATCTGTAATATCTAAGATTTTTTTTTTAATGTAACAGCTGTCATCTACGTACGAAAGGAGATGACAAGACAGGAAAATGGACCCTCTGTCATAGCATGAGCACGAATCTGACAGTTGTCAAATATGTCTTATTGGGATGAACGTACTGTAGATGCTGATATTTTATGTTTATGCTGATGACTTACCTACCCGCCAAACCGTTTCTTTTACATTTTTCCTCTACAATTTCATCGATTACATCTATTAGCACATCCGCAACCGAAAACCTGTCCTAGGCGTCAGTTATTGGAAGCAACTAAAAAACATCTCCTACGATTTTCTATGTCGTACCTAGTATAAGGCGTAAAAAAACGACCTCCGTCTCGAATGTCATTTGCACGGCGTGCCGTTGAAAAAGTAATTATTTCAATAGACACAATTCCATGTGCCATCTAAAATATCTAATTCTTAATGCCATATTTTTAGACGCTGCTTTGACAAATACCGCGTAAATGCGTCAAATTATAGGAACAAAAAGGGGCGGAATATGCAAAGCTCGGAAATGACGAAAGGCGCGACTGCACCTAAAAGCATCAACAAGTACTTGCAAGACTTTAATATTTTGCACACATCCAATCAATCCCAGCAAAATAGCGGAGTCAGATTTTCTCAGTCTATTTACCTGAAAATATAGCGCTACTTGCGGTTACCCGCGGCGTTATCCACCATAAAAACTATCCATGTTAACTTCTATATGTGTGCCAAATTTCAGTACAATTGGTTCAGTAGTTTTTGCGTGAAGAAGCAACAAACAAATAAACAAACATACATACACACTTATGCATTTATTATTAATTGGATTTTTAGTTAGCTAGTCGGTACAATGGAATCGTGGCGCGGGCTGACGGCTACGGCTGGTACCCGCCGCAGTGGTAGAGTGGTAAAAACTTGTAGCACGCGCCTGACAGTGACCAGACCACTGACCACGCAAGAAACCTGGGAGACGCCGTGAAGGACGTTGCAGTTGGGTGACGGAATCGGAGCAGTTTTTAAAGGAATTCTTGCTGAAGAGTATCAAGCAAGCTTTCCGGAAAACCATGCTTCAGAACCACGATTGTTATTAACCTAGGTACTTAAGAAAAAAAAATGCCTCAGGTGCTGGTGGTGTGATATGCGGCGAGTGGGAGCATCTTTATGCCAAAATATATTTTTTTATGACTAATACGTTTTTTGTATGGGCCCCTATATATTTAAATTTTTAGGATTTTTTGGTATAGCGGCAACAAAACTACAGCATCTTAGAAATTTTCTACTCTCTATCACGGCTTATGACATACAGCCTGGTGACAGTCAGACAGACAGCCAAGTCGCAGGAATAGGGTCCCGTTTTGATCCATTGGGTACGGAGTCCTGAAAAAGGAAGTGAGGAGTTTAGAGTGTCTCATAACATAACATATGGAAATATTACGTGGCTGTTCATGTTTCATCCGCTGAAGTATTCAAGGTGTATTTAAAAAGTAACGTAATGCTACAAACAAGGTGGAAGAAGCCTTCAGCCGAGCTTCTGTCACTTTCATGAACTGTAAAAAACCTCAAGCAACTAAACCATTGTAGTATACCACTTTTTATGGTAACAATTACTACAAAGTAAGTATTGGCGGCGGCGCGCCGAATATTTTGTGCAATTACGAAATAACAATTGTCGGGTGAAATTTTACAAGTGACCGATACTGAAAACTCAAGATGGGCTGGTGATAAGGAACAACTTTCCTCAAGTAACATAGGTCAAAATATGACAAAAATATTTTGAGCTTCCATAGTAACATTAGTAACCCAGCTGATCGCCAATTTTTTATGGGGAGTCCACTTTTATTCTTCATATATTTCGATAATGTTTCTTGGGGAAAGTGGTACCTTATCACCAGCCCGTCTTGAGTATTCGCTATCATTCATTAGTAAAATGGAACTTTATTTATAAGGTATATGAACATTAAAGTAACACAATTTCATTATTTACAGAAACAAATAACCTAAAACTAAACTATGAAAAGGTCCTCCAGTGCGCCCCCATCAGACATGGTCCCCAGTAAGCTGGCAACGTTTCCTCTTTGAATGGCCAAACTTAAACGTTGGCCAAAGAAGCTGAAGTAAAATTAATCTTTACTAGACCAGCAAATCATTGGGAGACCCCAGGCGGAGTTTCCACTCTAGTGCGCAGGCGCAGGTCCATACAATCAAAACAGTTGGCTTTAAACTTGTTTCCGCTGATCAATTATGTTTTTGTTCTATCAAAAAATAAACGACGCAAGGTTTACTGGCCGATTAGACACGTACCACAATAAAATAATTTAACACGTTATACCTAACCGCAAATTATCTGTTGCGACACTAAGAAGAGCTCTGTTTTTCGAATAGAGCCCTTATCTGGCTGGGAATAAGTGTGGAGTAGTGCGGCCTCTTTTTGTGGAGTGGCAAACATTTGTGACTGTCACTCGAGTGACAATGCATCGACGTCAAGTGGTCAGCCAGCCTGCCAGCCCCACTCGCTGCCGCTACCATTTGTCCACACACATGTAGATGAAACCGTGAAACTCTGGAACGTGTCGGTTTGATGCTTTTTATAGAACTGAAAAGTCTTGTTTTCACCATACAATCAAAACAGGGGAAAATCTCCAACTAATGACGTTCAGCTGTACAGCGAATTAGCTTTTAGAGGTATAAGTAAGTATGTAGGTAAGTAAAAACAATTTATTGCATTCAAAACACAAATACATTACAGGAAAAACTTGAATTAAAAATGCGCAAAGGCGGCCTTATCGCTGAAAGCGATCTCTACCAGAGGTGTCTTTGGGTCTTTGGGTGGAGGAAAAATCAAACAGAAGAGAGAAGTGCATAAAATAAAGGTATGATTAGACATACAAAAAAGACGCTAACGTGTCTTTACTAACTGTATAACACACACACACATATCACGCCTATAATCCCTTGTGGGGCAGGCAGAGCCCAAACGGCCGCAAAAAACGTATCTACGCAACGTATGACAATATTTGAGGGTTATTTGGAAAATTGTGTATAAATTATATTGTTTGTGTATTTTCCTTCATAGTCCCCCTCGATGTGTTGTCACGATTTATCAATCGTATTGAAGAATCTTCACTCCTCTCGACTGTCACATTCAGAACTAATGGTAGGGCCTATAGTGTAAGGCATAACGGTACGAGTTGCAAGTGTGCCGCCCGCCAATCACCACCGTCGTTCACCGCCAAAGTCATGTGCTTTAGAAAGTAACCTGGTTGTCACACTTGCCGCACGATCTTGCGGTATTTTGCCGGTCCATGTTACTGAAGAAAGGTGTCGTAGGAAACCGCTGCAGAAGCAATAACGACTCCACTGCTGTCATTTGCTGGCTGGCTTGCAAATACCGCAATATTGTTCAGAACGTGTAAGAATCATCTACGTACTTGCCAGCTTGTGGCCGTTGACACTGCTATAAATACAGAACTCCTTTATAATCTATGAGAAATACAAATTAACTGTAACTTAAGAGGAATCTTAAATAGGAAGCTTAAGATTGATGACTGCGCAATTCTATTAGAATACTCTTTTAACGTACTAAGCTATAAGAACTCTGTTTACTTTACGTAATACTGACTGACGTCATAAAACCTGACTGGCCATCACTCAACCATATTGGTTCAGATCAATGTATAAACAGCAAAGTTGCCAAGCTCCAAAGTTCAATAACCTGAGTTATGAGTTATTTCTCTCGATTCCACGTTACTGACTAAAACAGCTTGTCAAAAATAGCACTGTCACTTTCCGTTAAATAAGTTTAGAAAATTATAGTAGATGTCATAGACTTTTTAGTCATGTCATGTTATAAATAGTCTATGATTTCCGTTCCGAGCCATATCGCAGAATTTCTTGTATTTTAAACCGCCATATTTATAATGCGATGCTTTAATTTTGCCTGGTTTACGCGTAAAATGCATAAAACCATAGGCAATTTAAGAGGCGATCATCTTTTATCCTTGTCTAAGCCCATTTTACAGAAAGTGACTGTGCTATTTTTAGTCAGAGATTTTAGTCGGTATCATTGAATGGAGACTATTGTCATTGTCAATATTCTTTTTGACTCAAATCATCAGTGCTTTAATGACTTAGTCGGATGACATATCTTTAAGCCTGTTGAATGAATTGGTATACTGCCAATCATTATGATAAGTTCTTACTTCAAAGGCTCCAAGAGCATTGACACTTTGGCAGCGTAAATCACTCGAAACCAACAGAAAGTGAAGCTTGCCAAAGGTGAACATCAAGCTTCATTATTCTTGCAAATAACCGTTCAAATAAGCGTCATGTGGGCAACTTGCTGGTATGTAAACAGCAATAAAGTCCTCTTGGTGTCAGAGAGCTAACTTGCTGTCACATTGGAGAAACCGGCAGACGTCGAACGAACGTCGAACGCATGAAATATGATAAATGTTACTGCAAGCACGACTTGGAACAATGTTTTACTAGATGAGACAGTCAGGAGCTTAGGGTCGAAAGGTCGAACTTGTCCAAAGTTCTGCCACGAAGTTTTAGATTGCTGACAAATTCAAGTGATACGAAATTCCGCGACTGAATTTAACCAGTCCAGTTTAGCTGACAAAATGTTAGAGTAAAAGTTATTCGATAGCGGTTTTTGAAACACCGTGTTTCACGTTACGTTACAAGAATTAAGTTAAAAAACTTATCGACGAGGAAAAAAAGTTATCAAAGTATTTACAGCGTTTTTTTACTGGTTAAACCACTTATATCGAACTTCAAGGTCTCACGATCGTGGTAAGGTAGGGAAACTAAAACATGTTTCTCAGAAAACGCAACCTATGTAGTACTTGTTTAGGTTCTGAACTGAAAATATTGAAGAACACTCAACTGTCATTTTATGTCACCGTGACACCATATACTCAAACTGTTACCAGAATACGAAACGCCCAAAACCATGCCACTGACACGCTATCTACATACAACTGAAACGATTTTCATTCAGCAGACTTCGGACCCTGAAACCTGAACTGTTGATTACAGCCATTGGAGTTACGATTAGTAGGTATATGAAGTGTCATATCAAACGATTCAACTAACAGTCCTTTACTGGACATAGGGTCACTCCGTATTTAAATGAAAACTATCCTCCCACGTTGCCAGATCTAGTGGATCATACGACGGTGCCAATCAGCCCGTGCCCATTGCAGTCTGACAGCGAGGTTAGAGCTTGCCGATTCCTTAATTGCCGTGACGTTTTGGTGCCGCGTCACTTTCCGACCCAGTGTGAACGCTACCTAAACAGAGGAACGCCTATTCTGCGCGTGCCTGTATCTTACGTGTAGATACGCCTTTAGATAAGAAATACACTTGCTATGATGAGGTACATTTATTTGTTTTGTTGTAATGTTCGTGCAATCGACAGCAGCCTCCAAGTGCATACATATATCACACCTGTCATCCCTTGCGGGGTAGGTAGAGCGCAAAACAGCTGCAAAAAACGGACATTTACGCCACGTCTAACAAATATTTGAGGGTCATTCGGAAAATTGTGTATCGCCATAGTGACAGATTGTCAGCCCATCGCCTAAAATTGCAATACACACCCTCGAGTACCTTAGTCGCCTGATACGACTCCCACGGGAAAGAAATGGTCTAAATATTGATCAACAAATATTGGTTTATTTTAAAACTATTGAGAATAACTACTATTCGTTAAACTCTTAAAAATAACTTCATATGATTTGTCTGTGAATCATGTATCAAATAAACTAGATACGGCTATAAAAAGGGAACTTTGACCAATTGTAGGCTATAAAATAAACCTACACAAATATAACGAGTAATGACTTACATCTCATGTCGTAAATCTATGGCATTACGTTACTCATATTTGATCTATTATTATAAAAATTATAATAAGTATCTCCATTTCATTCATCTACTTAATAAAATTCAATAATTGTGGATCAGACTCAGCGATATTTATTTTAAGCCCAACGAGGCTTGCTAAAGAGGCTACCCAACATGCCCAAGAATAAATTATGTCAGAGATGTCAGAATCTATAAAACGTAACTCAAAACAAAATTATTTAGGAAAGGGTTATCTCATTCACACATTAGTGACGCTACTCGCCGAACGTACGGTTATTATTAAAAAGTTACTGGTCCTGGCCGTCATTCGTTTTATTTTTCTTTTTTCTGGTTAATATATATTGAAATTTTTAAATTTGGAGTGTCGTGAGCGTTAAGTAGTATTTATGCGATCCCCAGCGGCGCGGAGGCGGTTTGGCCGCGAAGCAAACTTTGGATGCAACCAGAGAAGGCTGGAAAGACATTATTTTTTCAAGAAATTTGAATTAGGCAGTGTCTTAAAATTAAGGTGATCTTTACATTTGCTGCACGACGTTGTGGTATGTGATAGGTAGCTAACAAGTGACAGCTTGTACAGGCAGCCACATGGAGGTACAGTGTTTTAAACAATTTCTACCGTCATTAACATCGTAATGGCCAAGCTCCAGCAAAATACCGCGCAACGTCATGTGGCAAATGTGATAGTCAGTATCCCTACTCTCTATTTTAGTAGATCTTCAAGAATATATATTTGCATTCAACATTCCAAAAAACAGAGGCTCTAAACATTTAATTAGGTCAGATGCTCGAAGAAACAACAACAACAACTTAATGAAAGGTTGGGTTATTACTCAAATCACACGATTTTTAAACAGCGACAATTCAGTTAAAAGTTGCATAAGTACCTAAATTCTACAATGAGTAGTAAAAATTCACAGCTCACAGGTTGTGTTTTATCAAATACATACATACATCAAAAGCAACAAAAGTCCACTGCTGGACTGTTTTATCAAAATTCAAACACAAAAAATATCCGCAGTAATTTTGCCACCTTCGCGCCGGCCACCGCGCGACATAAATTCAGCCCGGACACTCGGGAGCGGATCGCCAAAGCTAATTCTGTTGTGATTAATGCTCCTTGCACATTTCCACTTCTAGAAAACATATTCAAGGACCCATGTTTAACTGAAATATCAACCCTAAATCATAACAATAAGGTCCGTGCTGTAGGACTTCGCGAATGAGAAAGATCCGCGGTGAGATGAACGAACACTAGTCACTATCATTTTAAATTTTGTTGAAAATGCACACATAGTCCTTTGTAATAAGAATGTTTTATTATATGAACGAATGCAAATGTTAGTTGGTTTCGTAGGTATTAAAAGTATAGCGCTACTGGCCGGTCGCGTTTCTCACGCAACTACCGATTACAATAAGGGGAGGTGTTATTATATTAAAACACTAGTCAAGATTTATTGTATGAGGTGAATCGAATAGGCTGTGATGTGATTAATTGGTTGAAATTATTATTTTTCTAATTATACCTTGTTATTTCTAACACCACATGGGCACAAACGTTTGCGATTCAGAACGAACATTCACAAAATTGATCAAGAAGCATTCTTGCTGCATAAAAAAATACGTATGTAAAATAAGGTATTAACGATAGTTCTAGTTTTAAGCAGAACCTAGCCAAAAAAGAGAATAACTTCAAAATATATGGAGAAAGAAATAAAAAGAGTCAAAACAAATTAATTACGACCATAGTTCATCACTTAAAACTTTTTTTATATAGCCTGTCCAATATTCCACAGCTGGGCATAAAAATAAAAATGGAAAATGTAGAATTTTAAAATACTTCATTTTCAAACAAATCTAAGCACTTACGTAACTCAATTACCACCTGTAAGTACACAGGAAACTATTTGCATAAGTATGGAAATGGTAATTATAACCTTCCCCGTAAATTCCGCCGTCCCATTAAGCAATTCATAGATGTGGCGATAAAACAAATTGTGGGGCTAGAAATAATGAAATTATTAGCGATACACTGCTTGTTTTATTAATGTACCTATTTGCTTTATTAATGAATAAGTAGTTAGTTTCAGTTTGTAGTGGCCGGCTTTGTCGCTGCGGCTCCGTTTCTGGCGATGTTACAAAGAAATGTTCGCAACGAATTATACAAAATAATTGAATAAATTAATGTATGTAACGCAGTTTGATCCGTTGCAAAAATCCTTGTAAATCCGCGAGAAACAACTTGGTCACTTTGCCGCCGCAGCGGCCAAGTCCCTTACTGCTTATAATCCGACCCATACTATTATTCTATTCCGTTCTAGTCATTAGCAAATTATACGAAATGTGGCACTGACCCCTATTCTAGTGCTTCGGTTGCTGTCTATGATTACTTAGACGGCGGTCGTAACACAACCATGTCAGAGGCCTACTAGTGGTAGTAGGTGGTTGAAAAACTCTGACACCAGGGTTCATCGGGTCGTTGAATACTCGGTGACCCACACGAAAAGAGAGAGACTGAACCCTATTCCGTTCTTGTTCAGGAACAACGTACAGCTATATGGTTTTTAATGCAGCAACAATTACAAATAGAGGGTACCTACAAGTAACATTATTTTTGAACCCCTGAAAGACGTCCTTAGGGTCAGATCAGACAATTCATTATCGTTTACCTCATTTGCCACTTCAGCTTAGTTGCTATGACTGAAATGAAAATGATTTTCATTATTAACTGTTTCTCTTTAATGCAGCACGATTTATGAACCAATCAAAATGTTGTTCGGTCATGCAGAATGTCAAATACCTTTACCTGCGACCATTAGTGTAAACACAGGCCACTGATTGCCTGAATCAAATATTTACAACCGATGCCATGATATCTCTGCTTGGTGATTATGACGTAATCGATCATTCAATCTCGACTATCGCTCGCATTTATCTGCCTAATCGAATAGAAAACTGGCATTTATCAAAAATCGCTTGTCCACATCCCTCCAGTCGAAGTTTCTCATAATTTCATATAAATTACTTAAAATCAAAAGGGGAATTAGAGGGCCTAATGTTCGATTTGCATGTTCAGATTTTACGTAACTTATTATTATTATTTAATTCGATATTTTCCCTATTTGTGGTGGGCGGAGTGCGTTTAACTGTGAACGTCAGCGCGATTCGACTGGGGTATATCCATATTCTTATTAACTTATTTCGACGACACTTTCTTCACCATCGCTTGTCCTTGCCTGTAACTTCTAAGTATTCTCCTTTAGTGCTGTGTAATGTATTATAAAGTGGTAGGTAAATGTAAGTCATGTAGGGGGCGTTGCGTTAGTCGCTGGTAATCGCTTTGGTAATTATTGGGAGCTAATGGTCCGCCGTGTGTCCGGCACTGGCCCAGTTCTCACGGTGGCCTTCGTGCTAGGTAAATGGATATTCAATGACTTCTTTTACGTGGACGACATCACACTGTAGCCTGTGGAGCATAGATGTAATTTGGAGAAACGGCTTGTGATTTCTATCCTCGTAGAAATTTTTATTTTGCTATTGCTTTTGCCACCATGAAAGGTTATTTACTACATACATACTTTCGCTAGCATACCTACCTTTTTATACTAATTCCCTGAACCCCAACGATAGCCTTTAAAAACACAACATCTCCATGTTATGACTGTAACAGTAAAGAATTTGAATATAATTTAAAAGCTGTTTGACTTGCAATTATAACCCTACCAACAAACAAAAATATCAAAGGTATCTTCAAATGTTTGGCTCCATCATTTATTTATGTCATTATTTCTCATTTGATTACCAATGCATATGGTCGTAAGGGCTACTTCACGGTGATATCATAGCTGAAACTTTTAATAAAAGTAAGTGTATCAAAAATATTTTTGCTTGTAGAAAAAGTACATACCTTATACCTTAGCTTAGCTTAGCTTATAGTGTCTAGACACATTATCGAAGTTTTCATCTTTTGTGTAATTGTGTCTTTTTTAGAGGACCATAAAAGAAGAGAAAGAAATTTCCAAACCAGAACTTTTGTAGATAGTTCATCTTTTTGTAGGGTTAGTACGAAAGTACCTATTAATTTTGGGATCGTACTTAATTATCAAAAATGTTCTGAATTAAAATTTCAGTTAGCTACGCCGCCGTTGCTTACGCTGACGTAAGTTACGACAAATCGTGTGTGCTACGTTTTTAGCAGCCTACGTATTTATTTCACTTTATTTCGATATTTATCTCATTTGATAAGTCCAAACTAGCCCTAACCCCACATGGCGAGAGGAGTTCGACACGTGATTGACGTCCGATTTGAATTTGACGGCGCACCGACTATGGCTACTAATGTAATTACGTTAACGGAATCTTAATAGACAACAGTCGGTCGCACCACGGGTTACTGCACATCTCATCTCTTTCCAGTTTTCTCAACATCGTAAAGTACAAAAAATATATGGCCTCAGAGCTTATGATACTGTTGAATAAACCTGACTACTGACAGGACATATCATGCCAGAATTTCAGTATATTTTTTGTAATGCCATACGTGAGCACCGACTATGGCTACTAGTTAACTAAATTATTATGTGTAGGTACTAATGTAATAACGTTAACGGAATCTTAAGAGACTACAGTCCGCCGTACCACGGGTCGCTGTATCTACATTTCATCTTGTTTCATTATATTTGCTATCACATCACATACATCTAAAATCTATCACGTAAAAATACTTTGGCACGGCACTTGATAATAATAATACGACTGAAACCACATAAAGACAAAGAATGCTCATTCGCCACAATATTCAAACCATTAAAGGAGCATGCAGAAACTTTCAGCATTGTACCTTTATGAAATGATCTCCCGAAGCCCACGTTTTTCACCATTTCTGAATTGCCTTGTGAAAATTGGATACCTACCATGGCTACATCAAAACTTTCGTGGTATTAAAATTTAGCAAAGCTCTTCACCACCCGATAATTTGTTAGCAAACACTAGCATCTCTTGAGCAGGTAAGCAAACACGGCTGTGCTAATCCCGGCTCAGTGTAATCCTTCCTGCGCGCGCGCAGCTTTGGCAGACGCGGCGACGCCGACGGGCTGCGCCGATTGGTGCAGCGCAGCGGCGGCGAGGCACAAAGGGAACTTAGGTGTCAGGGCTGCCAGTATGGACTTCTATAGAAGTTTTGTAGCTATGGAAAGGTAAAAGTAATACTTACATACATACAAACATACATATATCACGCCTATAATCCCTTGTGGGGTAGGCAGAGCAAAAACGGACATTTACGCCACGTCAGACAATTTTTGAGGGTTATTCGGGAAATTGTGTATCGCCAGAGTGACAGATTGTCAGCCCATTGCCTAAAATTGCAATACACACCCTCGAGTCCCTTAGTCGCCTCTTACGACTCCCACGGGTAAGAAATGGGGTGACGCTATTCTAAGCCGACGTCACACTGCAATAGTAATACTTACTTATCTTTTACCCCACACACAACCAAATTATTATATTTAATGCTTTTAATAGTTATGCATTACACAAATTGCTGAAGTACTATTCATCACCCAAAATTCAAGAGCCGCTACATATACCACAAATATCACACAGCTGAAGTGGTACATATTTTAGTGGTACCTGATACTGTACAGAATATATTTGAGATGCCTACTCAGATAATTTTGCCAACCCTTGAAATAAATTGAAATTATCAAGTTATCGTTTCGGCGATCGCATGTTCCGTGGAAGAGGATTATTATTGCAGCTATTACCGTTTTCTAGGAAGGTACGTCCAGGTAGCAGTCCCTTTCTATCTCTCATTGTCCTCAATATTGCTTGCGTTTTCACCACGAGTGATATTGCAAATAATACACCATTCTAAAATATGCCTTCCTTCAAAAAGTGGTAGTTACTTAATTTTGAGGCTTTTCCGACAAAGGTTTTGGTTGGAGATATAATTGGCGTAATAGTTTTGTGTAGATCCCGTTATCTGTGAATGAGAAAGAATAATTATAAGTTTATGAATGATATCTGATGCACTTCAAATAATGCAAACTAATAAACATTTTTTTTTAATTATTGTATTTATAGATAGATAGATAAACCGTTTATTTTAGAAATACACATCTAGTTTACATGTAAAAAAATATGATTCTCAATACTACAAAAACTGACTACAAATTATAAGTGTCAAGTAAGTGTGTACTGCAAAAATCAGGCCATAGCTCAGTGGGATTTATATCTTCTAACTTTTTATATTTAAGCTACACATTACACTTTATCGGAACGAACAACGGAGTTTTCTTGCTCTGATCATTAAATAATCTGAAAAACTGTATTTACTGAATAAGTACACAAATTTTCTGGCACATGAATTTATTAATGACCGCTCATTACTTACAAATTACTTACCAATACCAATATATCCGATCCGATCAGCAGTAAACAGCAGAACAAAAAGAGAAGCCCTCGTATCGGGCGACAAATTAATCGACTCGTTTTATTATAAACAATTATAATAAAATAATAATAAAACAATACTTCCAATTGATCGGGCTCTTTCGTCGGATGCAATAAAGTTCATTAAAGAGGTTCACGATGAATTATCATCGTGTATGGTCGGTTGGGATAATAACCCTGGGGAAGGCCTACGTCCAGCAGTGGACTGAAAATAAGCTGATGTATGTATGTATATGGTATCTGTGAGTCTGTGGAACAACGCAGTATGGAAATCTCGCTTGGAGTTTTGTCAACATACATACATACACACATCACGCCTATATCCTTTGCGGGGTAGGCAGAGCGCAAACGACCGCGAAACGGAAATTTACGCCACGTCTGACGAATTTTTGAGGGTCATTCGAAAAATTGTGCATAGCCATTGTGATAGGATGTCAGCCCATCGCCTAAAAATGCAATACACACCCTCGAATCCCTTAGTCGCCTCTTACGACTCCTGGGTAAGAAATGGGGTGATGCTATTCTAAACCGGCATCACATGGCAGTTTTGTCAATGTTTGTTCAAATGGTGTTAAGGTAACAGATGATGTGATGAGTCACTTGTTTTTATATTAATAAAACATAAGTAAATTAAATCGTTTTAAATATTTTTTTTCTTATTATTTGCACCAATATATACTGTCGACGTCCGTTTGAATGATCCTCAAAAATTATTTGACGTGGCGTAAGTGTCCGTTTTTGCGGCCGCCGTTTACGCTCTGCCTACCCCGCAAGAGATTATAGGCGTGATATGTGTATGTATGTATATACTGTCGACGATAATTTTTATTCCCGATTAATATGTGTCAATAATTAATGCAGTATCGAACAATCAATAGAAATACGGTAACCTGCGTCAATGATATATGTTTAGTATAGGTACGCATAATATTTAATACAAACATAGAGGTAATTTAAATGACAATCACAGGTTGAAAACACTTGAAATCATACCTCATGTGTATTTATCGTGCTTTGCTTGCTTTGCTAACTGAGAAATAATTCTTATTGTTGCTATTGTCATAAAGATTAACATACACTATATAAAATGCAACATATTATGTTCGAAATTCATTTTTCTGTCCGATGTTGATCTAGGTATGTTCTTTTTTCTTTTCGTATGGGACACCGAGTCGATGAACGACCCGATAAACTTTGGTGTCAGAGTTTCAAACTGGTATGTTGATAATAACGAACTATAGGATTTTTTGTAAAATGCAAGGAAACAAAAGAAATTTGAAGACCTTAACAGACACCATTCAAGACAGATTTTTAGTCAATAGTAACTTTACATGAAACATAATGTGTCTCACTCAACGCGAAATGGTTGACATATTTTTAAAATTATTGAAAAACAAAATCAGCCAAGTGCAAGCTGGTTTTTGCCGTCGACGGTTCCGTAACATGCACATCAAGCCCTTTCGTATGATACGGATACCCCACTTGAACTAGGCTCAATTTTGAAACTGTCGGCCCCCTTGAAAAACATATCATAGTTGTAGGTCCGCGGGAACTAACCTACGAATTTAGATTCCCTTGAGAGTCAAAAATTCGCGTTAATTAGATACTCTTTAATCTGTATCACTAGAACCATCAAAAGCTAATACAAAGCGATGGTACCTACTTCTGACACCACATGAAATATTTACAGCTATTTTATACAGCGATTTTGTAAGTTTTTACGCCGTGTGATTCTGGCTTAGAATACACAATTTCCTCAAATGACCTTCAAATGTTTGTCAGACGTGGCGTAAAGTCTGTTTTTCACAGCCGTTTACGCTTTGCCTACCCCGCAAGGGAAAAGGCGAGATATATTTAGGTACGTATGTATGCATTTTTGATAGTTTTTTTCTTTATTCTCATCTATGAGCCTATCTAAGTATTAAGTGCTCGTCATTTATACATACACATCTCCATCGGTCCGGTCGAGCTAATAATTTTTATTTCAAGTGTCAAATAATATTCATCACAGCTCAGTCGGTAGGTAATAATTATTATACAGCAATATTGACTTCAAAGATGTTTTGTAATGTTAATTCTGTGAACGTCGCACCAGCTAGACCACAAGAGGTTGACGTATAGGTAACTACCTACTCCTGTTGCCGGGCAGGAAAAATTTGTTAGCTATAAAAATTTTGGTATCTGATTATGTATATATATGTAAGATGTTGATAAATCAATAAACAATAAATAAATAAATAAAAGTTTACGTTCATTACTTTTATTTTACGCGCAAGTTCTGGAAATCCGCGTCTGAACTCTTCGCAGGTGTCGCTAGAAATTTTACGGATACCACCCCTAAAATAACTTCATTTATCTTTCGAGCAGATGTATTGTAGGCATAGTACCTTACAAATGACACGATTCGTCCAATTACAGCGGCCGCGAGTTGTTTATCACTGAAGCTTACTCATTGCGGTGTTCAATTCACACCATCATCTCACAAGTGTCGGGGCAGATGTCGGCGGCCATCTTGCAGCGGCTGGCCAAGGGAGGAGGAGAAGCGGATGCCTCTGCAGCTGCACATGCATACTGAAATACAGAAAATATAGAAAACATTTGCTATGGTTTTATTATACACTCATATCAGTGCTATATTATTTTCATAAATTATAATAAGAAATTGAAAAATTTTCAGCGTCCGCCGGGACTTGAAATTGAATATTGGCAAGGGTCGGTCGAGGCGCCGGTAGCTCAGTTGGCAGAGCAGTGAGACGGTACCCCACGGCTCCGGGTTCAATTCCCGGCGGGCAATGTAATTTTTTCAATTTCTCATTTTCATTTATTCAAATCATTATTCAATGGACGTTTTCAAAAACTGTTGTACCGTATTTCTACAACGGCCTAGTGAGGACTATTATCAGCCACATTTAAAAGTAGCAGCTGAATTAGGTACAAGATTCACATTGCATATCGTAAATATTTGTTTTGATAGATAAATCTTCTCTCTCATTAGGTTGTTGAACTACGAAGGCCTGAAATATGTTTGCAAAGTATACGTACATATATTTTGCTTTTCATTATACTGAGTGTAAAGAACGGGGTACCGAAAACTTTGCAAGCATGATAAGACCATGCAGCATATGTGGGAAAAACATTATTTATTCGAGTTTCCATAGACAGTCAATAAGCTGATCGGGAATTTTGTATGGGAGGGCGAATTTTTTCTCGGTTACCAAACTCCATAGAAAAAGCTGTTCATTTTCATGGTCTTCGGCACAGCCTGTTTAAATAGCATCCCGATAAAGAGCACCCTGGAGGCTTCGAGTGTTATTGAGCTGTAGCAGTGGACAAGCTGTCTATCCCGCTGCCCTCACACTCTTGGGCCTCACCTACTCCGTGGTTGTCGTTTTGTGTGCTATCGGCCGCTGTCGAACGTCGGCGCGCATCAAAGCGCTGCGCCTGCGCCGGTGACTCGGCAATTTGCACTCGAGTGCCCCACGACGGTGCCCCACGGATTTTCCTCGTCCCCACACTATTTTTATTGGAACCAGATTAAAATTTGATTGCGATGGACGCAGGTTTGTTGACGTTGGTAAAAAATTACGTGCTGGACATGATGTGCCTTGTTGTTTATTTGATGGTTATGTTGGTTAAAAACTTCCTTCCAAAGAACTTTAAACTATGTGAATAAAATTAACAAGATCAACCTTCCCATTCCCTTGGGGGTCGTAAGAGGCAACTAAGGGACTCAAGGGTGTGTATTGCAATTTTAGGCGATGGGCTCACAACCTGTCGCTATGGCGATACACAATTTTCCGAATGACCCTCAAATATTTGTCAGACGTGGCGTAAATATCCGTTTTTTGCGGCTGTTTGCGCTCTGCCTATCTCGCAAGGGATTATAGGCGTGATATGTGTATGTATGAACCTTCCCATCGTAGTTTTTCGGTCTTATTCTATTGCGTGGTCAAATCATCTCTCAATTTTGAACTCAATAAAAACTGTAACATAATATCTGTGATCGCATTCAGATCAAAATCAATTACTTACGTTCAACCCTCTACCTCTACCTGCGAATTAAAGACATCCGTTCGGAAATCCTATCAAAATAATGGCCGACTTCCTACCGTTACGTGTACTAGTAGAGTAGGAGTATAGGGTGTAGAGATCAGGTATATGACAAAATAAGGAAGGATAGAAAAGATTTAAGGAAGATTTGGAATAAGAGGTCAGGACAGTCAAGTACACTACAGGTAATTTTGAATAAAAATATAAGGTCCGCTAATTTCCCGCCGTTTTTTTAATGTGAATATAATGTAAGCATTGGTATTTTTTCTTGACTCTAGGTAAATATTGGAACTGTATGTGACGTGTAAACGGCATAGCCCATACAATAGATGGTGACAGAATATTTTAATCTCCTGTTTTAGAAACTTCTTGTATTTATTCCTTACTAGCAGCGGCCTGCTCAGCGGTTTCACTGGCTGCTAACCGTTTCCCAGCGGGAAAAGACCTTTTTCCGGCATGAATTATCCTTTCTGTTGCATTACTCTATCTACCAAAAAAACGTATCAAAATCCGCTTCATACTTTTGAAGATCTAAGAATACGTAGGGACATGGGAACACGTGAAGCGACTTCATTTTATGCTATTGAGTGATATTGGGATTGGTAGTTAGAAAATGATGGTTAAAATAATGCATTACATTTCCGAACACCCTGTCACCATATAGGTGGAGTAAGAATAATCTAAATCCGACCTTGGAGTGGAAAAAAACGTAAACTCTTATTATTTGTGATCTCGGAAACCAAACCCAGGAGCGGGTTGGTTTCCGTTGCTTTGTGTGAGGATTTGCGATAGCCATCGATATTGTTTTGCCAAATCACTACATATTTTAAATACGCCGAAGGATACGTATTATACTGTACCCAGTAGTGGTTGAGGTTTATGGGTTATTGGAGATTAGTTTGTTAGAAGTTACCGCAAGGCACTAATTTGGCAGTCTGAAAAGAACGAAAATCCTAAATACACTGCTTTTTGAAAATAGTAGCATTTTTTTGCAAACACAATGAGTTTGATACAAAAAAACTGTTTATAAATACAGCGAATCTATAAAATAAATACAACATACTGCTTAAAATGATGCGTTGCGCCCTAGTAACGTACCTAAAAATGTATCCTTCCACTTAATTTCCTAATCAAACTAGTTATTACTTCTTTAGTTTATTTTAAAAATAACACTATAAAAAACAGTGTCCCAGACATTTGTTCTTCTGAAACATCGCGTACTAGTATTAATGTATTTGTAATTTATGAGTACCTATGTCACCCTTATTTTCCATGAGAAAATTTCAAGCATCCTACGCGAAGTAGATCCACATGTGGCTTTCATCGTACATGTTTTTACCGAACAAGTTTTACTTCTTCAATACATACATGACACATACCCACACATGCACCCAAACATATCGGATACGTTCCCGTGAGCCCGTCAGGCTGTCAGCGTGCACGTGCAATCGGTGTAGATTTTCAGCCGTCGCCGCCAGACCGGTAGACCCGCCCGCTTGCGCGCCCGCGCAGCGCAAAAAATACCAGTAACTCTAAACCGAGGGGGGATCGTATGTACACAGCACGATATGTACGCAGTTAGGTCAAGGCTTATGTTATATATTCAACTTAGTACGTTTATACGATTCAATTTTATACTTCTAAAACAATAATAGTATTAAACAATGTACGTTTATACGGGGTAGGTTTTATTTTATACTTCTAAAGTAATAATAATAAAAATATTCAACTAGGTACGTTTATACTGGGTAGGTTTTATTTTATACTTCTAAAACAATAAAATTATCTTCATTACTACTAGTAATGGCGAAAGTCGCAGGTTCAAATCCTGCCCGCGCTTGATATTATGCAAGTTTTCAAAAATTGTGTACCTAACACGGGAAGTGTTTAAAAATTTGGTATTCAATTATTGATATTAAATATGTTCTGATAATTTTCAGTATATTTCATTTTTACACGACGGCTTCAGAGGAAGGGTTATTTATTTCTAGAGTATCTATGTATGTATTTGGACATGTAAATATCTTTTTCACGGGCTACAGCTTAAACGGCTTCACGGATTTTTGATGTAGGTACCAATTATGAGGTGTCGTTAGATACGTCTCAGTCTCGCGAACGACGGGCGAACGGGCTATAATAAAATTTCATAAATTAAAATGGTGGATTTTAATGGGAAAATATAACTTTGAAATTTCTTTTGCACTAGCCGCAGTCGGTTTTATGTACTTATGAATTTGTTAGTGACGAAGGCTGCACATAGCCTTGGGAAGCATCTTCATGCCATGGTCCACTATACTCCACAGAAATATGACCTCTATATCTTCTGTCATGTGATTGCTTATTAATGTTATGTCTGCTTAAATAATTCATATACTAACATGTTTACAATAAATTTGAAATAGGTGTAGGTGAGTTGAAACCAATAAATATCTCTAGAAGACAACTTTGCTTGCTTGCTTATACATAATGTCATTTTATTTTGAAGGCAACAATAATAACAAAACGATTAACAAGCAAAGCGCAAGTGTGATTGTGATCTAACAAAATTATGCATTCCTTTGTGCCAATGACCGCATATTTGCCATACAATAATTAAGTTAATCGGCCACACAAAAGTACACTCGCTGACAAAAAGTTCGCGACTATTGATATTACAACAATATCACGCTTTAGAACCTATCCAGCTTAGTTTGGCCTACACCGCCCCCCAAGCGAGGAACAATACCAGACTACGAGGGGACATTCAGCTCAGCCTCATAGGTCTTTGTAGTACGGCTGAATCATAAAGAGCTATCGCGTGAATTGTACACTTGTAAACTCTCTTTGTTAACCGGCGCCTGGCATTGTGAACAGACAATACAACTTGCAAGAAACGTTTTTTAGGAATCCTCCATTCATGTAACTGTTAGATGCGTCGGTTTTGTGGCAAAAGCTCTGATAGAGACCAGTTGATCAGCTGAATTCATTGAAAGTGAATTGAATGACGCCTTACAATTTTCTGGTGCTACACAAACGATTCATAAGGAACGTGTCTTCCGTCTATTTGAAATTCTTACAATAACGTCACTTTGTATTCGATCTGGGTCAGTATTTGCTATTATAAGGATCATCCTTGATTGTTAAGTTAATAAATGCACCATATTTTTTATTGTCAATGATGTTGACCCCATGAAAGAGTAGGATTCAAATTTAAACACTTTTTACTAATAAATGTATTGTATACTGCGTACAATATGTTTTTTAATGATTTAAAGAATCGGTTATTGTCAATTTCAATGAATATATACATAGGTATACATTTAATTCGGAGATTGAAACTTCTATCTAGCTTATTGTACATATTTGTTACATACATACAACAGTCCACTATAATGATTGGTTTCTGTTGATTTTGAAAATCTATTGCATGCATGATTGTAGCCTGTTCTATTCTTATCTTTTACCTTATTTATTATTATGAAATAGCGTTTATTTACAAAAAACCTTCAAAGATCAAAAATGTTGATATTTTAAAATAAATGTGAATCTAATACATATATCGCAAATATAAAATGATATTTGACGTCTTGCATTATTGATATATTGCATGCATGTTTCATAGTTATACATAGTACAAGATTTCTCTATATTTTACAGAGCATGGCACAAAACGATCGACTTTTCCATTCGCTCTTACCAAGGTTTAGTGTGAAAGCTAGAACTCGATTCTCATCAAGTTTATTCTAGATTCATCACCACGCCAATCTCCAAGCACGCTACATACATACACAAGCGGCATATAGGTGTACATGAGGCGGGCATGTGTGCGTGTTCACGCATGCGCGCGAGGAAGCTGCGCGTGAGATTTGCCCGCGCGCAGCTGCGGCGGCCAGGTGTGCGCTCCCTGCCGCTTGCCCCCTCCCTCCCTTCCCGCACCCCGCTGCTTGCTGTACCCCTGGGACAGTCGAGCTCAATGATCACTTTGCGAAATGATATCTTCTCAATTGCTAAAAAGTGTTGAAAGTCTGTAAATATAATATTTTCTCTTACTGTTTCATAAATTCGCTAGTTATTAATTTAAAAAAAATTAGACGATTTTGTGTTTCTTTAAATTAATTTTTAACCTAGAAGCATATAGATTTTAACCAGCACAAATTTTCTAAATAACAAATATATCTATTACAGATACGCACTCAAAGAAACACGATTTCTTCCGATTTAATCTTATCACTTCATTCGTAAAGCCCTATGAAAGACATCAACGCAGTCCATTGTCTTTGACTACGACACGTCTACGATTTTGCTACGCTTTTATAAAGATATGAGAGTTGCAAGTTTCTCCGTGGTGGTGTAGCGGAGTATGAATATGTACCCACCTACAATTAATTATTTTTTAAGGCCAGCATTTTAATTACCTATCAAATAAGAGTAAATCAAAAAATTTCATCATACAACATTTTCTACACGACTGTACACACTACCCCATCGAAATCTGTGAATGCTTGCGCAAACCCGCTTCCATGACTTAAACAGTCCATCAAGTATCATGTTCTTACTGTTCAAACTCGCTTAAAGCACTCTCTATGGAACCCCATACTTTATGGTTGTGGCCCTTATGGGGCCGCTCCCCGCGAGTAATTATCCTACATGTTTTTATATCAGATTTTTAGTGATTATTATTCACGGTTTTGGACAACGATGTATCGGAATCAGGATTATGTTTACAATAAGCATATGTTGATATACCTCGCAATTGCGCATTGCGATACAAGTCGGGGTAAGATTAAAGATAAACATGATAAAGTTGCTGTACCTTGCTTTGCCGTGTGCTGCCGGCTTAGAATAGCATCACCCCAATTCTACTCGTAGGTATTGTTAAAAGCGACTAAAGGATAATCATTGAGGGCATGGGTAGCAGCGTTCCCTGTGAATGCAACATCAAGCAATGCGCTCGCCAATCCACTAAGCGTGGTGAGCATGGCAATACCCCTAAATTGGGGAAGGCCCATGTCCAGCAGTGGATTGATATGGCAATTAATGTTTAATGTAATGGTTGCTGTACCTACTTTAATGTATGCTAAACAAATAAATACCTCGCAAATTTCTGTTGATACTATTATTGGTAGCGAATATACGAAGCAATACGTATTTCAATCTAAGAAACCATATTCCCAAGTACCTACTATCTTAGCTAATACTATCATTAACTCTATGTAACTAGAGGCACTCGTGTTTGAATTTTCTGCGCTGGATTACGCCTGTAAATATTTTCAGCAAATATTATTACTTCATTCGACTAAATCATTTAAGTGAACACGGATCAAACTCACTGTTATTTTTGAGATAACGCGCAACAAAAATAACAAATAAATATCGTTCATTCGACTGTTTTACTTATTGATGTGATTGGACCAGGTCAGCTGAACGTTTTCCTCCTAATGACAGAGAGGTCGGTGATCCGTCAAGATGGCCACCACAACAAAGGCAGTCGTGCTGCGCTGGCCACTTTCCAAACATGAGCGGTGGTCAATGCTGGTAACGGTCAGCACTAAACCGTAGCTATAGTTGAAAGAATACTTCTTTGGTTGAAGTTAATATTTTGGCTACTCCAGTATTAATATTGCTAAACAATCGTCTTGTTCCGCCGCAAATTTCCGACTATACAAATATGATATTAAAAAAACCGCATAAGTTAATAAGGGGTGGTATGGGATCTACCTCCTAGCGGTCCACCCCGGGCAACGGCAACACAGGCTTGCCTGTGGATAAGTCCGGCTGAACGATCCCAACAAGCGGTGGAAGGCTCCGTAAGGAGCCGCCTGGCTCGCGACCACCATCCCACCGAAGTCTGGCGCCAAGTAGCTTGCTGCGTTCCGTCAGTGTGTGGGAGTGCCAGGGCCTTAACAGGCTTCTTCTGGGTGAGTTCGCTACATCTTAGACTCTGTCTCTGTCCTATGACCTAGATAGAGTCAAGAGCAAACCCATCATTAATAAATAAATATAAGTAAAGTAATATCTTGAATTGAATTGAACACGTCTTTGGCAAACAAAATTTTGAACCACACATTTTTACAGATATTCAAATCATGGGTACTAGGTGAATGCCTATTAATCAGTTTCCGTCTGGGGAAGCCTTTGGTTTAGCCAACGCACGGAAAATCAGACACAGAATTGTAAATTCAGCATTTTTTTTTACAATTCTTCAAGATACCCTAACTGATACTTCCTCCAAAAAAATATTTGAGCCTGTTTGCTGCCTACTCTTGTGTAATTATTGCAGTAGCGTTTACTGGCGTACTGTACTGGCCTCTAATATCCCAAACGATTAGGAGCGTGCGAGTAAACTGTACTCGCTTTGGTCACACTTTCATGTGTTAATGGTTTTTCTATGTGACATTACGTTTATAATTTTCTTCTAAACAGTGCTTTACGGCGTAATAGGTAAGATTTAATAGAGTGTACTAAAATTTTATTTTTATGGGTATATCCCTAAAATCCTTTACTCTGAACGCCCTTTACAAACTCGCTAAGAGAAACCTCGTAGCTAGGTGGGCCATTTTTCCTAATTCTAGATTTCTATTGAATCTTAGACGAATGCTACACTGTGACGGAATGTCAGATGCTTCGGTCAAATTACTTGGTCAAATCGCATGTGTTACAGTGTGCCGTGGTATCCGTTTTTTGTATCGGAATCCGACAGACGACTACGCTAAAAATACTTATGTCCTTCCGACATAGTAAAAGAACCGTCAACCAAATATCACCAAAAACTTTCAAGTATTTTTTTAGCAATGTGTTCGGCTGGGGAGTTTTCATGACCTCTGTAATACAGAATCCTCAGTGCGCCTACGCACGGCGATTTGCCGGATTTCACGGCGCGACGGGTCACGGCGGCCGCGCAGGTCACGCCCCGGTGTCACGCACGCTTTCCATCAGCCACGGAACGAAAGTTTCCGCGCTGTTGTCACGACCCGTAACGGACAAATTACCTACCATGCGTTGACCGGCTCGCTCTTTGCGATAACTTTTAGTGCCTCATTCATTCGTAATTTCAGTGAAAAGTTAGCAAGTATAGCAGTCGCCGACTGAGCTACAGCGCAGGTTTACAGAGAAAAAGTTAGGCGGTTTTCCCACTTGCGGGCTGCGTATAACGCATGCGTCTCTCATATGAAAGGAAATACGCAGCGACGGACGTCATGTAAAATGAAAATGAAAAAACTTTATTCAACGTAGGATAGCATTATCACTTATTATGTAAGATAACCGTCTCATGTAAGTATAGTTTTGTAAATGACGGCGGGATATGACACTGCCACAATCAATTTTAGAACACAATATCATGTGTTTGCGTTATACTTAAGCTATATCTATTCGTTTGGTAAATTCAATTTCTAACACAATAAGAGAGAGAAATGCCGATAGCGATTGATATTTAACGAGTGGGTATACACACTGAACCAGAAATGCGACATACTTTCAAAGTAACTTAAACATAAAGAGTAACCTTAGGTAAAACATGTCGTTCGTTGTCCACAGATGAGCGCTTGCTGAACGCGCCCGCGACTTCCGTTTCCTGCGCGGCGCGGGCGCAGCTTCCGCACAGCCCGAGCCCACCAGACCGACACCGGCTAGCCTGTGTATGTGAGTACCCGCTGATTACCAAGCATCTATGAATTAGCTACACCTGAATGTGCTTATACCTACTACGAGCATGAGTCTGTGACCTTGCATCAGATGGACTGATAAAATTGTAGATTTATTGTAGCAGAGCTTGGCTTAGGGCTGATGACATCATTGCCAGATGAAGTTGGTTAGCACCCGAGAGCGTAACTAAAACATAGGCACGAAGCTCTCATATTTAGCATAGTCATACTTACACATAGTACCTACCCACAAGCCGTAACTGTTAGGTAGGCAAACCGTAACGTCACATTTTTCAGTTTAACAGCTACTTACTCATGTTTGATAACTAGTAAAAGTTAAAAAGCCAGTTATTATATTTTTTCCCAGAATTGGGACCAATATTAGTATTTTAATACTTACCTAACTTACTTACATCTAAGTTGAAAATTGAATTGTTCTTCTTATCGTATCAATGGGATACGTCCAATGCAGATTTTACAAAATCTATAGCTGCAATAGCCAATGCAAAATAGCCAAAAATTTAATTGATAAGTAAGTACTGATACAAAAAAGCTTGATAGGCAGATGACTTGCTATAAGTTTCTTACTTGACGTTAAAAGTATTACATGTTTTTGACCTACAGAATAAAAAATCATAGAGTACTAGAGTTATGAAATTCTACAAAGAAGCTTCTTTCTGAAAAACACATTTGGGACAAACCCAAAAAATTGTGTTTTTTTTTTCAATTCATGATTGTTTGGGGGGCCAAAAAGTACAAAATTTTAAAATTGATAGAAGTAGTTCAAGTGAGGTATCATATTTATATGAAAGGGCTTGATGTGCATGTTACGGAACCCTCGGTGGGCAAGTCCGACTCGCACTTGGCCTTATTTTTTCTAAAGCTTGCACGAATTTTTCATATTTTTTGCATTATTCTAAGCCTCCTGCATGTCAGTGATACCCTAGTACTTATATATTTTACTAGATTTCCTCTCAGCGGTTTCACCCGCTGCCACTAATTTTCCCGTGGTAATAGTTGTTTTCCTGCGGTAAAAAGTCCTATGTGTTATTCCAGGTTATACTCTACCTGTGTTCCAAATTTCATCCTAATCGGTCAAGCCGTTTGAGCGTGAAGGAAGTGGTAACAAACATACATACACACACACAAACTGTCAGATTTATAATTTTAGTACGGATGTGTCAAAGGTACATGCAAAACGTCAAGTGCGTCAGCGCAGCGTGACGTGATACTGCATCGGATGCGAACACATTAACCCGTCTACTTTGCTCAGTATCATCACGTATTACGCTCATACATACACTTTAGAGATATCTTACCATAACAATTGTCGCACCGACTATGGATTTGGCCGACTACCGACTAAACTAGTCGCCTACAACAAAAATATCCGACTAATCGGCTTTCCCGAGTAGTCGGCTGAGCCGGTTGCTACTTTTTTGATGATTGGAAAAGTACGCTTTTGTTCGCGTTTTTACAGCCGTTCAACTAATTATAGGAATTGTGGTTTTATTTCGAACATGATTATTACTGGCTGAAACAAATTAAATTATTAAAATTCAATGTCGTTAGTACAGCCGACTAGTCGCCGACTATAAAAATGGCTTTTCCGACTACTCGGTGCATCTCTAATAGATTTACTTGTTACGAGATACATCCGGCACGGTAACGGAAGGTGAAACAACGACGACGTGGTTTATTGCGAATTTCATTATTATTCATCACATTATGCAATATACCATTTTATTATAACCTTAAAATAAATTAAAAAACAAAATCAAGCAAATACCAATCCGATTTCAAATTATGAAAATACTGACTTTGTGTATGTTACTCTGGAATTATGTTAATGTAAGGCTTATGCAACGATACTTTCCCCATCCAACCTCACGCTTTAAACACCGTCCCAGACACGTCCTTTCGGATGATAATGACGACATCACAGTAGCCATTGCAAGTATAGTTGATTTATATACACTCAGTTGCAGTAGTTTTAAGAGATCACTATTAAGAGAATTGGCAAATTGATTGATTATTGTAATTCATAAAGATAAAAGCTCGTAAGTATCCTAAACATGTTACATGTTATAATTTATCAGCCTGTTTCTAAACTACCTACTCGTTTATATTCAACCCGTGAATAGCGTAGTTGGCTGTATATAAACTTATGCTTTGTGTACTATGTATTATGTAAGTAACCTATGTATACAGTTGTTTGCTTTTCCAAATAAACAAAATAAAATAAAATAAATAAAAAGTAGATCACACTCCACAAGAACACACTTTAGGAACTACCGGCAATGCCGGGTAGATTCAGTCCAAACCGTTCTTCCCAAAAACTTCTCCAGGTGCCTATATTATGAAACTACAGGCTACAAGTCTACAGGTGAAATTCATAGTACATTGCGTAGCCGGTTCATATTCCTTGTATCATAATGGCTAACCGACTAAGCAATGAACATCGAATTTCACCTGTAAAATTGTAGCCTGTAGTTTGATGATATCGGGTACAGGAATGCTCCTGCTCCCCACCAAACAGTCGGGTGTATATTTTAAGGCTAGAAAATTGGAGACTCCAGAACAAAGTAAAGTAGGTATTAGTATGGAAATTAGATTTAAATTCGCAAATTTTATTTCGAGTGACAGACGCGGGAGAAGCGCCTAAGACTGATTGAAAAGAGATTTAGTCTGAGAGAAGTATGGGTCGTTGGACGACTCGGTGTCCCATACGAAAAGAGAGAGAGAGAAGTATAAGATTGGACAATTCATTCCAGAACTCCTATCCTGACTCCAGATGATCGGACCAACGAACAAGCGTGTCACTTCTGAAACAGACACCGGTCAGTGACACGTGCCTCCCTCGTGTAGTAAACTGATCTAATGACCACCAGATAGATCAGTTTAAGCTACTTGCAACCACCGTCCAAGCTTGCCGCATCCTGGTTGTAGGAGCCGCGGTTTCCTGCGCATGGGTATTCTAATAGTATAGGATGAAATTATACTAGTGACCGATAGCGAAAACTCAAGACGGGCTGATGATAAGGAGCAACTTTTCACAAGGTACATAGGTTGAAATATGTCAAAAATATTTTGAGTTTCCACAGTAACTTAAATCAGCTGATTGGCAATTTGGTAGGTAGATTTTTTTTTACATTTTTCAACTTATCATTCGTGGGGGAAATTATTTCTTATCATTAGCCGGTCTTGAGTTTTCGCTATTGATCACAAGTGAAATATCTATAATATCCCTTTTTATCCTTGATTGATAAATTATCATATAAAAAACTCAAAGATTTGCACAACTAAATAACCTAAATGGCAATCGGTGGACTACCGCGTCGGATGCTTACATGTTAATTATAATTAATCTAAAATGTCCAGTAGTGGTTGCCGTATGGTGCTGGGTTTGCCGTGTGGTGCTGGCTTAGAATAGCATCGTACCAATTATACCCATGGGTTCCGCAAAAAAGAGCTAATTATACTGTGAATGGGCAGCAGCGTTCCCTGTGAATACCACATCTTGAACTAAGTTTTAGCCAATCCGCCAGCCAAGTGTGGTGAGTATGGCAATACCGATAGGGAGAGGCCGCTACAGTGGACTATTGAAGAGCAGCAGTCAAAAGGCAGGTATACCTTTCACCTATGAGTTAGATGCCGTGTGATGCCGGCCTAGATGCCGCGTGATGCCGGCCTAGAATACAAATACAAAATACAAAAAAAATACTACGGTATTCGAGGGTTAGATGTGTATTGCAATTTTAGGCGACGGGCTGACAACCTGTCACTATAGAGATATACAGTCTGATTGACCCTCAAACTTTTGTCAGATGTGGTGTTAATATCCGTTTTACGGCCGTTAACGCTCTGCCTAACCCGTAAGGAATATAGGCGTGATTTATGTATGTATGTAGTTAGATACGTGTCGTCATAGTAAATGATCTAACAGGTAGATCTGCCGGTCGCGCTACTTGCGTGTGCGCATCCTGCGCGAGATGAGACGCGACTTCCTGCGCGGTCACAGCAGGCTCGCTACTGCGGTCACCATAGCCTCGTACAATGAGCAGCACAGCCGATCAACTTATACTGGTTATTCTAAATAAGTTCATAAAAAACTAGCATATCTTGAGCCCTTAAATGTTACAAAATCTGTGGTAGATTGTACTTTGGCGCGGGCGTCGGTTGCACGCGCCGTCGAGCGTGTCGAGGCGTCACAGGCTAAATGGACTAGTCTAATTAAATCTACTTTGTTTAGGCTAAGCGTAAAATTTGATTAACTTTTGTCAGTTTACAACAGGTACAAACTTTTTTTAGTACTGGTGCTGGATAGATGAGCCGTCAGACGTTTATAGCTGGCGGACGAAAGGAAATTGCGTGTTCCGATCTTATTCCCATACAAATATGGCTACGATAAGTTATGGTGCGTAACGGATGCGTCAGTCAAAAAAATTCGGACGGCGGACGATAATTTGGTAGACCCGCCTTTCGGATACCTACCCAATCTACCTACTGAATATCTTCCGACTACATTAACACACACATTAAAAGAGCAAATAAGATTATAACTGCATTTTTTTTTATATAGCTAACAATGTAAAATTATGATTTGTATTTTTCTACAATTCACTAAACTTTTAGTCCAACGTGTGTTCAATGATATCACAGGTTACGCGTATTATTCTATTCTTAGCAAAAAAGATACCTACTTGCCTTCTGAATTTAATTCCAATCCGTTGGTAACATTGTTTTTAATTAAGACAGCAAGTGTAATTTCCTCTTTAAAAAAACCTCAATTTATAACAATTATGTATTACAAATTGCATATCGCACCTAGTGCTTCGTTTAATTAGCGTATCCCCTTTGCTAGTATTGGTAGGATTTCGAGCGGCGCGAGCGCATAGAGGATGTATTTTTGAATCAGCAGAAATATAATTTCGCATGTGTTACTCTGCGATAACTTAGTGGTATGTATAACCATAATTTCTACTGCACGAATTCACTTACACATACCTACACCATGGCTTTGGGTATTAATAGAACTTGTGATATGAATCATTAGACCAGTCGTAGTAGTGTGGCGTGTGTCACATCAAGTTTCTACTTATAAAAACATATACTTCTGATCCATGTATACATTTCAATCATTAATACGTATATACATTTTATATTTAAAGACCTACATTAAAGACTTAGTCCTACACGGTCACCTGACGTTGTATGCCAACGACACATGCTTTTTCTACTTCGGGTCCAATATCGAGAAACTAATTCTACTTGTACTGCTACGGTAAATAACATACTACCCATAAAAGAAAAGTGCAGTGAAAAATATATCTTGGTCTCCGTATAGATAGTCAACTCACCTAGAACTTACTTAATAATTTGAATTATTTGATTTATATCTACCTAAATTTTAATTTCAAATCTGGATGGTGCGGTGAAATTTAGTTTGTTTGTTAACAATACTATATTCTTTCTCATGTAAGTGGCATTGTATGTCTTTTTTGAGAATGAAGTACCTTTAAACCGATATTTATGACAGTTTGTGATAAAAAGAACAAACAAAATGTTTGCTAGTTTGAGAACTGGCTGATCATAAATAATATGAAATAAATTATAATACAAATTCATTTTTGCGAATGACAGAAATACGCTTAAACGCACAAGTATGTAAGCAAGCAAGTAAGCGAAACTTTTATGTATTGCCTAAGTTTAGTCAGTGCAAAACAGATAATTTTCCTTAAAACTGATTAAAAATATTAATGTCAGCTGACTGTCAAACATCGGTCTCTTACCGCTCGGTGTAGCGTTACCACCGCACCGGCGGCGCGGGCGCAGCCGGACGTCGCGCAATCTCTCACATCTCGTCTATTAATTACTTCCACTTCCACTGTCACATCGAAACCGCAACCACAGACCACAGAGCGAGACGAAACTCACGTGACAAAATTAAAAATTATTCGTAATTTGCGGGTTTCTGAAAGTTTTTAGATTTTTCTACGTACATCTACCGTATTTTTTTGTGAGAACTTTGTTTTGATTTTTTAAATGAGGACAAGGATTTTGTTCTAAGTCTAGAGAGTTTAAAAATACAGTCAATAACAGATAGTCCTAACATTTCTTAATTGCTTGCGTTGATGTCTTTGCCAAGGGTAATCGAGATCTAAGAACCATAATTCAAGACCCTCGTACGTAGATAATACGGCCAAGGTTAATACTGTCCCAATATAATTGATGAATCGATGACAAATGCTAGCCCCATCGACAACATCATAGAACTAAATAAGCATAACATCAATTTAATGTAAATTTCCTTAGCACGCGCCCAATTCTTTGAGAATCTACCGTTCCATTGAATCTGCATCTTCCAAAGCCTTTATTATGTCGAAAATTTACACATAAATGTGACAAATGCAATAGATATGCAAAATTTAAATACACCTGACGATATTCAAATGTATCATCGTTTTATAATAGCGGCCAATGAACTTCAAATTGTGTACAGTCAATCTCAGAAAGGTTTAGATAGAATCCATTATTACTGCAACAAAATTAAATCCATTGTTGTGATTTATGTAATAATAGGCATAGTTATCCCCACCCATTTAGTAATATGTGACTAGTACCCTACTAGATCCTACTACTGGACAAAGGCCTATTCCTGTAGTTCTTATATGTCTATAGATAATAACATTAAGGAGTAAAACCAAAGTAAAAAACGCCATTAAAATAATTATTGTTTTAAGAGTTGAACCTTATTTAATTGCATTGAAATATTAATAAACTGATGAAATAAAACACCTGTCTAATGTTAATTAAATAAAATCCAAACCGCACGCAGCAAACCTCTTTCATTGAATACTGAAATGAGTTCAACAATTGATAATTAAGTGAGACAATAAACAGACCTGCGAGTTATTGTTCCTTACATTAGCCGTGAAAAGATCAACAGGTGATTCAGACAAAAGGGTCATTGACACTACCGCGTAGCATTTACGTGCACGCCTGTACAAAACAGCTCTTTTTGAATATAGCATTGAAAAAAGCTGTAGTATTGTATATAGTAAACTGTTTGAGATAAATACAATGTTTCGCTTTGTGTGCTCTTTAGAGTTCTATTATGATTCCGTGATTACCATAAGATGGTGATACTGAAAGGTTTTTTTATAGTCATTGTTGGTTAATTAAGACGTGGTTTGTAGTGGTTTATTGGTGCTCTGGGTCACTGGGTGAGTAGGCGTGTTGTTTGGGTTTCATTTGTGTTCTCGATTAATGTTCGAGCAACCATTGTAATAATTATATTTTACATAACGAATCAAAATAAATGCTTCTTACAGTTTTGTTATGGCATGCTATCATTACTACAGAAAAGAAGGTGAATAGTTACTTGGTAGATTTAATTTATAAGAAATAACAATGGCAAATATCTATCAAGTTGATATTTCGTAAAAGATGAAACATGTTTTATATATTTTAAACACCATTTCAAAACCCGAACTAAGCGTAAAAACACGTGCACGGATTTCGCAACTGACAGCTCGATTTAATAAATACCGACGAATTATTTCTGCCCTGAATAATTTTATACGCATTTTAAAATATCTTTTCACAATGAACGTGGGATTTACGACGCTGGAACCCGTTCAAAGGGTGGTCCCTTCGATTTCTGCCCTTCGAGGGGTCTAAAGTTCTTGAAAAAAAATTCTCGTCTTGACAAACCCCAGCTGCTATAATACGACATGTTATAAATAAAATCACGATTTTGACCCGTCACGCGGATAAGGGATGCTCGATAGATTGGCACGGCTATCTTTGCATTTGCCGGAAACTGCCTTTCTTATAGTCTGACAACATAAAGCTCGTAATCGTATAACAAGCGAACAATCAAGTGCATTTAGAAGTTGTTGTGTATGAGTTCAATTCGACACAGGACGTCCTGTCTGTTTTGCAGCAATTATTATTACGCCAAGGCGGAACCTTATGAATAGTGAGTACGTTAGATTGCACATGAGTATGATTTTGACTGATCATCTATTTGCTATACAATCGATAATATTGATGGTTATTAACTCGCTTTTACACAATTTAAGGCCCTTGAAAATTGTATGCCGTGTAGCTCTTACAACATATAAAGACTTCGATTTTACCCATTGAAAATATTTAACTTACCTTAGTAAATACAATAAGATGATTTTCAAAATAACTTACATCAAATAACAAAAGTATGGACATTCTTCAAAGGCGCAGACTTAGATGTTGTTGCCCTGTGCCATACTGTACCATAGTCTAAATTATAATCATTCTCAATCTCAGTCTAGATCCGAGTAGAAAACCAACTATCAGAATAGAGCCTTTGATTATTCCATACCTATCGAGGAAATTATTACGTTCAGCTTGGTAAGCATCTTTACAATCCGTATGTAATTACAATAAAACAACAGTAGGAAATTATATTTTTTTTATGTTTCTTGCATAATAATGAAATTATATTTAAAAAAACCGAGTGCAAATCAGACTCGCGCACGAAGAGTTTCGTACTGCAACATTACGTTTATTGTGATCAGCCTCCTTTATTTTTATTTCATTCTGCGTTTTAGTCTACCTATATAATAATAGCGGCAACAATAAAAACTGTGAAAATTTTCAATATCTAACTGTCGCGTTTCACGCATTTTATGCTGTACAGTCTCCTTTTTCTTATCGATAAAAACAAGCAAAATAACCGTTTTTTGAATGAGAGTCCCTGTCAATACTTATTTTATCCGAGTTATCAGTATTTATTGTTGTAGCGGCAACAGAAATACATCATCTGCAACAGCTATCTTGCCATCACGGTTTATTAGAAACAGCCAGGTGACAGTCAGGCAGACAACCGAGTCTCAGTAATAGGGTCCTAATTTGACCCTTTGGATATGGAACCCTAGAAAAGCAGGAGCTTTGGTTAGCTTCTTAGGTACAGCAATTTGCAAATCTAGACCTCAAACCGCAACACAACAAGCTACCCCTAGTAGGTACCCTTACCGTGGGAACGGTGTTCCCCTCACCCCACTTCCCTCGTCACCTCTTCTAAGTACAGGCACTGTGTGCTGTGCAACGAGACACCCCACGGTATCATAAAGTAGTATTTTTCAGTATACCAAGTATTAATTTTTAAAAGAAAAACTACATAATTTTTTTTTTTTTTTATTTTTATTAATGATGGGAAAATTGGAAATTCTGTTATTATATTAACCGTTATGGACTCGCAGTGCAAGAGTACTATAGACAAACCAGATATCCCGCGGGACGCCCGCGGGGCAAGAAGTAGGTGGGAGCGGAGGAATTGACAGTCTACACTCTCTGTAGGTATTTTATTTTGCATTGGAGTAATATAAATCTCAAGATGGATTTTGGAACAACCAATTACGTGTGTATCGATAAAAAAAGTATATAATCCAGTATCAAAAGCAACGATAAAGATGATACTTCACTTGAATTTTAAACACATTTTTAGGCGGCTCTTCTAATTTACGTCCGTTGCTGCGTATTTTTAGCGCATCCGTATGCGGTGCGTTGATGGAAGCGTCTGTCAAACAACGCATTCGCGTTTACGGTGAGGTGACGGATGCATCTGTCAAACGACCGTAAACGCTGTATTTTATTTTTATCCCCGCCTTATTCTGAATATCTAGGCTAGGTTCTATCTTATGCTCTTACACCAACTCACTAACGTACCTTAATTCTATATGCAGATTGTGTATTAAACAAACTGCTTCCTGTTTGCTCTTGTAACCTAATAACTTTTGCAACAAGAAATAAAATTAAAAAGTATTTGCCAGTTCAGTAGAGTGTGAAATCAAATGTACAGCGCGAAATTAAACGGTTAGGCGTTACGTAACGTATAGCCGTAGTAACGGCGTTAGCGTAATAACGACTAGCGACGCTAAGCTAACGGCCCGAAAAAGTGGAGAAATCGGACTACAATTTTGTTAAGTAACGTTTCGTTATCTGACAAAAACTGAGTAGAAAACGAAATCTGGTATCTGTTTTTTTATGTTAACCTCGTAACGGATAAAATTCCATCAGAATTCAAAGAAAAAATGTTTAGTTTTTGGCCTACTTTGTTAAGTCTGCTTAGCGCCGTAACACACTTGTACCTATTGGTTTACGGAGTATCAAATTGTGTGAAAATAACACAAAAAAGAACCATATATCAATTGAACAACATTACAGAATTATGTGTCACATAAATTAGTTTAAGTACTATCCTACATTAAATAAAGTTAATTTCATTTCATTATACGCAGGTGAGGTTTAATCCTTTAGACCCAATTATACAAACTACCAACTCTGCTCCAAAATTAAAACCAAATTTTGTAGATTTATTTCTAAGTAGTTTTAATAAAGGATAGACTCTTTTCTCTCTCTTTTCGTGTGGGACACCGAGTCGTCCAACGACAGACAGACTTATTCCGCTTTATCGATCTACAATAACACCTTAAAACTAGTTAGAGCTAAAAACCGGTACAAGTAATTTCAGGTTTACACCCCGATTCCACGCTACCCTTACTGAGTGGCAGCTTGGCTTGTCCACCAAAATTATTGTAATTTAATAACCCGGCCGGTGGGTCGCCGGTTCGAATCTCTTTGCGACCCATTCGCTTGCAAAATAGCAGAATTGATCACTTGTCAACTACCTTTGTTGAATGCAAATTTTTATAGGGTTAGTTCATAAACTACGTTTTGGGAAAAATTAATTGAATCCTAAACTATACAGCCATACCATCATATTGTCTCCGAACAATTTAGGTCATATCGCAAATTTCCACTCTTAATGTAAATAGATAGTTGGCGTAAAGGCAAATATCTAATGCAATGATTGATTTACGGTGAATTGTAGGTATTGCCCCGTAATAAATAGCATTGAAATACAACATCACATCAATCGTAACAAATTAATACGATTCAGAATTTCATGGCATTCACGGAGGAATTTTCTGGATAATCAAGCTTTACTAACTGACCATGAAACTTTGTTGTTCTTAATTTTAAAATAACAAGTTTCGAGATGCAAAGGCCAGTGTTTGCTCAAATATGTATCATACGCAAAAGAGCAATAAACAATTCCATAGGGCTGTGTAGTTGAGACATGAAGTGCTTTTTAACTCTTTATTTAAAACAGAGATTGAGGGGCTTTCTTGAATAGTCTTTGATAGACTAATTTAAATTTTAAATTAAAAGGTTTTTGCCCTAGGGCACACCAGCACCATGTAGGCGCGCCTAGGGCGGGGGTTCTGGAGGAAGTTGATGGAAACGGGCGCGGAGATAGTCTGGAGTGGAAGTATGTCGTATGGAGAGTGGACATACAGGATGTGCACATCACGTCGAAGACGGACGGTAAGCCACTGTAGCTCAATATTAGGATGCATGGTGACACTTCTTAGCCCAAAAATAAATCGTATTGCCGTAATTTGCATGCGCTCAAGCAATTCCTCCGTCGCCGCCTCTAGGTAACAAACATCAGCGTAGTCGAGAATAGGGAGAAGAAGGTAATGTGCCAGTAAGATTTTATTTTTTAAAGGAAGAAAGTTCTGGAGTCGTTAAAAGGAGTGGAAAGAATAGTGCATACGCCTTCTCAGATCATTAATGTGTGCCAACCAAGACAAGTGACTGCCAAATATGACACCTAAGCTTTTAGCTTTGTCAGAGTAAGGAATGCATGTTCTATCGTAGTAATCAGCGGAATATTTAAAAAGTCAAGCTTACATCGTAACCTACTGCTACTACATACTAGTATACAACATAGCTAGATTTTTTCACATCCACAAATGTGACGTAGTGTCTATACGACCCCTGGCCTACATAACTTAGCACCGTGGAATAATATTTTGGCTCGTAAATTCGGGTTCTTTTCACACTAACTTCAGCATATAATGTAGATCCATATCTTAACACGTGGGCAAGCGTTTAATTTATACTATGTAGATGATAACATAGCTTGTAATGCCTTGTACTGGCTTGTTTAACTTGATAATCGCTCAGGTTGTAGATGGATAGATAACCGACCCTAGACACAGCTGCTTCTGACACTTTGATAGAAATTCATTTGAGTAATTGGATCTAAATAATAATAAAGTTACAACTTGGCTGACGATATTTAATACGTTACCACATTTGAATGAGACACAAGTACAATTAAAGGAAATTCATGTGTAGCAAAAATGTTTTCGACTAAATATTCTGTACCTACTTGTGTTCTGATCTTACATTATTACGAACTACATAATTTGGCAGATTAAAAACGGCCAAGTCAACCGCATGTACGTAGTGTACAAACATTATACCTAAACATGTGTTCATCAAACTCGCATCAACATAAATGTAAATAGAATTTTCATAATACTCCACTATAGTATTTAGGCTACTAGGTATTCATATAATAATCCCCGAAAGGGTGCAACGACCTCACGAAGGTAACTTTGAATAGAGCATGTGATAGCATAAAGGAGCGACCTTGTGGTGATAAAAATGAGTTTGGTTCATTCACACTGCAACTGTTGTTTGGTCCCTATTGTGAGGCGCCCACATGTGAAACTAACAGGTGTTGTATTGTTACATGCAAATTACACTTTCGCTCTCGAATTGTGGCGTTTTTGGGTTTAATTGGATTTTGTTAAGACGGAAGTAGAGGCTAGCTTTAGTTTTGTAGAGAGCCACTTTAGATACCCGATTTATCTGTGAGGATGATTCAAAGGCTCAGAATAGCATCACTCCACTTCTCCGTAGGTGTTGTAAGAGGTGACTTACGGATGAATCCAACAATAAGGCAGCAGCGCTCGCCAAGTGTTGAGTATGGCATTCACCCCCCAAAAGGGGGAGGCCCATGTCCATCAGAATACTGTTGAGGCTGGCGAAGTGAAGTATACAGTGTGTCCCGGGATAAATTGTAATCCCGAAATGGGATGAATCAGCACATGAAACTGAACAACTTTTTATATTTATATTTTTTTCATATAAAAAATGCACCTCCTACACGGAAAGTTGCCAGCCAGTCAAGTAAATTTGTACCTACTGGAGGTCCAATACTTAAATCCATATTTCGAAAAAATAAACTAAGTAAAGTTCAGTTTCATGTGCTGCTATACTCTATTTCAAGATTTCACTGGACAGTATTTGCTACAAAGCAAGACGATCACTATTACGATTTCACGCACGATACGTAAAAGTCTGCCTTGACTTTACATATTGTGTAAAAATTGACTATTACAAGGCGCAAAAGTCAGATGGTGATTCTACATAGGATTATCCATTCAAAAAAGTAAATTCACGACAATTACTATGGCATTCCAAAATTACAACGGCATTTTTCACCCGTACAATGGCGCCGATGCTATCTGATCGTGTAACGGTCGCGCCAAAAACCAAATTGTCACTTAAAGTCCACTTTACACGCTAAATGACCGGTGCATGAAGCTTAATTCATTCAATACACGCCGTTTATCAAATATACTAGACTTGACCCTTTGGGAAAGTACAAAAAGTAGCGATCCAGTATTGACCCCTGCAAGTGGAAGAATATTGTCTTTTAATCTCGAAATCCAGTTAAGGTGATACTTTGCACGTAGACACTACATTAGGTCCAACAATGGCGATTAACAAGCCATTTGTCATACCTTTCACGACTAGTTTTGATCCGAATTCGCGCTGTAGGTAAACGGTAATACTGGTTCCTACATTCTACAAGCTTGTTTGCCTTTTGTACGACAAATACAAGATTAATAATATTAATAATTGAACATAACAAAAATGTTCTTAGATACTTACATATAGGTACCTACATAGATTCTAGGGGATAAGTCAATACCGCCGCCGATGTGGCGCAGTGTTAGTGCGAGTGCCTGCGACGCAAAGGTTCCGCGTTTGATTCTCGGTGGGGCACTCACAAACGTGATATTTATCACATTATGACTTTGTGAATTTGTCTCCGGTCTGGTTAGGACATTGCAGGCTGAGCCATCTGATTGTTCAAAAAGAAAGATGATTCCGTGCTCCGGAGGGCACGTTAAGCCGTCGGTTCTGGTTGCTGTATAAGAGTCGGACTGTCATTAAACAACCATGTAGAGGGCAACTAGTAGTAGAAGGAGGTTGAAAAACTGACACCAGGGTTTATTGGGGTATTCGTCGACTCGGTGTCCCACACGAAAATAATAATAATATTAGAAATTTAACCTAACATAAATGTACTTAGATATTGAGGTATAGGTACCTACATAGATATTAGGAGATAAGTCAATAAATTTGCGATAGATTTCTTAATGTCATTAATCATTTCAATGTGTTTAATGAAATGATCACTGGATCAGCCCGCTTTCTAATTAAAGTCTTTCTATTCATAGACATACGTTAATCTACTTACAAACCCATGTTCTGTTTAGTTGATTATTTATTTACTTTCACACTTCTTGGTAATACAATTTGTTTTAATGTATTTTAATCCTGCCGTTTTACGTCTTTACACAATTTAATTAATCCCTCAATTATACTATATTTATGACTAATTATAACTTTCAAAATTGCTTGCTTGTTGGTATATTTAAAAGCTACTGATTAATGATTTTAACACGATTTCGTATTAATCCATTATTTCGGTACATTCATAATCCAACCCTAACTCTAACCAATCAATCCACAGATAAGTAGAATGCAATAATTGTAATCTGCACTAAGCTTCGACAATTTCAAAATATGAAACAAAGACTACCAGCATTCTGGTACATCAAACCTGGTGGCCGTTTGATGCTAGCTTTGAATAGCATCATTCCATTTTTTTCCGCGGGTGTCGAAAGAGATAACTAACGGACTCGATGGTTTCATGTGTATTACAATTTTAGGCGAAAGTTTTTCTGAAACGTCCCGTAAGTATTCGTCTGACCTGGCGATAGCGACCGTATTTTACGGCCGTTTACGCTGTGCCTATCCCGCAAGGAAGCATGAAATAAAAAGCATGATATGTGGATGTAAGTATGAATGTAATAGGTAAAACACAAATCATGTGGAACTAGAGTAACAGTACTGTAGGCATCGTTTTAAAAAGCCGCGGCCACTCGAGTTACAAATTCGATCAATTTATGATAGTTTCCAATGTGGGCTGACTCTTTGATGTTAACTTGACTTGCTACGGATTGTACATAGAATGACGTCGGTTAGCTCAGGTGCGTTCCACATAGCCAGTGTTTGTTTGCGATGACACTCTGTAACCTCGGCTAGTGGAAACATAGCTTAAGCAGTAGACTAAGTGGAATAGGTCAATTACTACAACGAAAAACAGGAATATGCGAATATATTCGGTGAAACTTCTCATGTGACCGATACTGAAAACAGAGTACAGGTAAATTGAAAATAAATAGATTGACATCGGATGAGAACGACAAAATAAATATTGTTTTCTAGAGGCAATTTTTATATATATTCTTTATTGTGCATTAACAACTTTATTGTGCATTAACAATACAATAATATTTGTTTAAAAAAGTAGTTCACAAAGGCGAGCTTATCTCTATAAAGAGATCTCTTCCAGCCAACCTGTAAAACTAAGTACTAAATAAATACGTGCGGAGACAAGATTTTTAATGGTACGAGCACGATGTACCGATTATCTAGAATAAAGAAAGAAAGAAAACACATTTATTGACACAAAGTTTCAAAAAAGGTAGGTAAATAAACATGAGATAAAATATTTTAAGCTATTTTTAAAACAGAAAGGTGGTGGAACACCTTGGGTACAAAATAATGTCGAAACAGGCCGAAATAGCTTTGAAATTTATCGCCGACATTGCATCGTCATTGTTCTACGTATCAAAATCGAAATTTCACAAACGTCAATTAATATTAATAGACACTTATACCAAAATTTGTAACAGAAAAAACGCGTGATCGACACTTCGGTGTCTGCGGCGCTTTGCCTCGTTTTTTGGGTTCCGTTGTGTTGGCCGCAAAAACAGTAAAATTCAGGTAAGTAATTGTATCAGGCGTTACTTTGCGGAAGTCCATCTTGATTGAATTAGATAGCAAGGTATTTAGCTTCTTCCGCACTTATGATGGCTAGTAATGCAGCTAGTTGAATGCACCACGCGTACGACCGCAAGTTAATGCAAATGCACAAGCGATGCACTTTACTCGCACTACTTTCACCGTTTTACACTCTACACGTGTTTCGCCCCTCCACGGAGCATCATCAGGAGATCCTGATGATGCTCCATTTAATGCATTTGCATTAACTTGCGGTCGTACGCGTGGTGCATTCAACTAGCTGCATTACTAGCCATCATAAGTGCGGAAGAAGCTAAATACCTTGCTATCTAATTCAAGTAAAATTCAGCTCTTTAACAGACACAAGTACAGTCGAGCTCGGGCTCGGGCTGGGACAGACAATTTAGACTTTGGACCATTCTTATGCCGCACGAATAAAATTTATATTCATTTTTTTGTACCCTTATTTTTATTTTTTTGATGCGCCCGAGCCAGTTTTCTATCAGGACTATACAAAATTGACATAAAAGAAAGAAAATTAAGTAAATACATAATTTAATTTATTTTCATGTTCCCGCTTTTTCTCCTCTTTTATCTCCATTCTCTAAACACTGACACCAGGGTTCATCGGGTCGTTGGACGTGTCCCACACGACGAAAGAGATCTCCATTGGGTTGGCTGGAAGAGATTTCTAATAGAAATAAGCTCGCCCTTGTAACTAATTTTAAGTTTTCACTTGTTGTATCAATGTGTACAATAACCGGTCAGTTGCCCGAAGTCGCGCGGTCAAAAGTCAGTAGATTGCCCCGGCCCGCGCGCTCGCGGCTCCTACTGTTCATTATTACGCTAATTGTGGCTTTTTTCGAACAATACTAAAAAAGTGTACTTTTTCTAAATGTTATTGAACTATTCTATTGAATGACAGTAAATTTGTTACAATCGGCCAAACTTATCAGCCAATATGTTCTGGTAAACTTTGAACTAGGGAAAAATGAGGATATATTTATTTAGAAAATTCTAGTTACATGGTCATGCAATATTTTACTTATTTTATGTTTTAATAAAGTTAAGGTGTTCAATATACTTCTAAATAAAAATAAAACACGTATTCCATAGTAGAAAAATATTTATTTACAATCACATGAAATAACTTTTAATTTCGGCAGCGCGCGCTAAATTAACTTACAGACAAAATAAATCATTTCTTATTTATTCTTACAGGTACCTGAAAAATATAGTTATTTCCATGAAGCTAGTTATATTTTACAATCTTTATGTAAAAATCATATCAATAACATGGACCAATACAGAGAAATATGGTTCTGAAGAATTGTACTGCCATTTTCATGTAAATTACCCTTAGGGATTACAATCGGTTTTTTGTTTCGGGTACTGGGTACCTCCCGTACCCACGGTCACACTACTCGAAAAAAATGCTGGGTATCCGCGGTACCCATGTACAACTGACCGGATAAAGAATAAAGAAAATTGTGTTATAAAATTTTCTTTTCTTACAATTACGGATCATGACGTCAATAAGTAATAATAATATCCTACTTTGAATTAAGTTATTTCATTTTTTTTTTCATTTCCGGTTCGAGTGTCGAACTGGACGTAAGCTTGACTGTACAAACGGAAATAAAACAAACAAACACATATCACGCCTATTATCCCTTTCGGGTTAGGCAGAGCGTAAACGGCCGCAAACACGGACATTTACACCACGTCTGACATATTTTTGAGGGTCATACGGAAAATTGTGTATCGCCATAGTGACAGGTTGTCCTATCGCCTAATATTGCATATACACACCCTCGAGTCCCTTAGTCGCCTCTTACTTAATACCTCTATATTCACGAACAGTCACCAGTTGAGGAATTTGAAATGGGTTGATGTTTTCCTACTCTTTTGTTCTAAGTTGTATATTTGAACAATAATAAGATAAGACGGATTGGGTCAATTTATATTTCGACTACCATTCTACACCCAGACTTTCAGCAGCACCAGCCTCCAGCTACCCATTTCAAGGATCACCCGATACTGGTTATTCTTATTATCTGTATTCAAACCTGTATAAGTTGTTCCCTTCAATGATTACTTGATGTGCTACTGTTACGTATATCAGCTCAGACCATTTCACCTTTTTTGTGAAGGTTCTAAATAAATCTACCAAATAAAAATGAAATTACGCGTTATTCAATGAAGGACGGCGGTTGAAAAACTCTGACACCAGGGTCCATCGGGTCGTTGGATGACTCGGTGTCCCACACGAAAAGAGAAGAATGAAGGACAGTATTATCACTTATTGACGCCATCAATAAAATACGGATCCAGATCTCTTTTTACCTTTCGGAATGTTCCTTACACACACCTTTTTAATTCGTTAGTCTGTGACCTCGGCAGACGGAGCGGTCGACGAATCCTCGAAATAAATTAAAAAACGCTCACTCACCATCAATCAAACGGGTCGATTCCATCGATATAATTTACTTTTTGTAGTTTTTACCCAAAAGCGTAGAGGTACCCTCCATGACTCGCCAGTTGAGGGCCAATGCTCCACCAGGCACCGATTCAGGGACCAATATTATAATGGGTACTCGTAATTAATCCAAATACGCTCTATATTTACGCAAGTTTGATATAACTGCAGTTTAGTGATTGATTTCGTAGAGGCGTTTTCATTTGTATAATGTAGATACCCATTCTTAGTGATTGAATAGAAAACCTACAAACGACAAAATACAATCCTCTTTTTGCCACTCTACCCCATAGCTAGTAAAAGTTACTGTAACTAGCGACCTATATCTTTGTAACCATATCTATTTTGCGAACCTACTGTCTCTATGTGTACATATAGACTGAAATTTTACAAGTGACCTATGGGGAAACTTGTTATTAAGTTGTTAACAACTCAAGTTGGTAACAACTTTCCGTTCACAACAAAGACGGGAAAAGTAACAACTTTCCCCCAATGAACATAGGTCGAAATATGAACAAAAAATGTTGACCTCCCATACTAAATAGCCGATTAGCTGATTTGGGTAAATATGGAAACTCAAAATATTTTTATCATATTTCGAGTTCGATCCATGTTCCTTTGGGAAAGTTGTTTCTTATCACCAACCCGTCCTCTATTTTCAGTATCGGTCACTAGTTAAATTTCACCCTATATAGCTACTTCTTCTTCAAATTTAAGAGTCAAACTCTTGTCGGTGGAGTAACTTCCAATCTTCTCTCCTCTCCGCCAGTGACTTGACCTCTTGATACGACACGACATTGACTTTTTCCTTTATTTGGGTAAAGTAATATAGCTACATAGAATGTAATTAGGTAGGTAACTACTGCAGTACCTAAACATCTCACCGTGTTCTAACAATTTGAAACCTAAACTAGGATATACCCATGTCCTAGTTACTAACTACTTCAGCACTAGGTAATATGGAAAAGTAGAACTAGGGACGAACTAAAAGTTCTAACTTTGGCTTACGTGATGACATGTCGAAACTATGCCGGTGAGTACCATGCCTAATTAGTCATTAGTTTTCAAGACTTTTTTTAAGAGAATCTATTTTTACAGTCTATCTTCTCTTGAAGCATCAGCAACAGAACAACTTCAGTAGATACCTATTTCACAAACTATTAAATTTCGTTTTGTAATGGAGTTATTTATTTTAATGAAGCGTTGACTTTTATTTTTCAAAGAATTTTGTATAAAATACGAATACTATGAACTAACCCTAGAAATCATCGAAATCGTATGTGTTACCGTGCGCCTCACTTTCAACTTAGTGTTTAAAATGTGACAACAACCCAATATAATCGAATTCCAATTTCAAAATGATAAACTCTAAACAACCATAACCTAAAAGTATCTTACCTTCATTCATTTTAATTAAAAGCTATGTCGATGTGTTCTAAATTTACTTGCTACCTACTGGATTAAAGTACTAACATACTTTGCGCCCTGTGGTACAGAGTGGTGACATGTCGAAATGGTGTCGGTCGCCGAAGTAATCGGTTTTCTCCAATAAACGGCGATTAGACGCGCCGGCGTCAGCACGCCCGGGATCGCTGCAAGACGCTCGCACACACAAACCTTTACACGATGAAGATACGTTTACAAATGAAGGTATACCATATACTCAGAAGGTACATAAGTCCTGTGGTGTAGATTAGCGACATGTCAACATAGTGTCGGTCGCCGAAGTAATCGGTTTTCTCCAATAAACGGCGATTAGACGCGCCGGCGTCAGCACGCCCGGGATCGCTGCAGGACGCTCGCACACACAAACCTTTACACAGTGAAGATACGTTTACAAATGAAGGTATACCATATACTCAGAAGGTACATAAGTCCTGTGGTGTAGATTAGCGACATGTCAACATGGTGTCGGTCGCCGAAGTAATCGGTTTTCTCCAATAAACGGCGATTAGACGCGCCGGTGTCAGCACGCCCGGGATCGCTGCAGGACGCTCGCACCCACAAACCTTTACACGATGAAGCTACCTTTACAAATGAAGTTATACCACATACTCAGAAAGAACATATTCCATGTGGTGTGTAGTGGTGACATATCGAAACGGTGTCAGTCACAAAAGTAATCGGTTTTCTCCAATACCTAAACGCCAATTAGACGCGCCGGCGGCGCGGCTTCAACACGCCCGGTATTGCCAAAAGACGCTCTCCTACACAAACCTTTAAATGTGGAGATTTCTTCACATTACTGATTCAGTTGGCCCAGCAGCGGATCTCTAGGGGGTTTTGATGATAATGGTGAAGCATTCTTACAGTGAGCTCGTGCCACCGTAGCTCCACCTAAGATCCCGAGCCATACATCGAATAGCCAGGCATACTTTTAACGGTCATGGAACTAAAAACGTAGTATCAGTACCTATTCTTATGCTGGGCCCTTTAAAAAACAGGTGTTTTGTATAAGTACCTATTCAGTCCGATCCGTTCTTCCCAGAGCAACTCCTAAGCCCCATGCGTCATAGGGCAGGTTGTTTGAACAACTACACAAGCTTTTCCGGGTGATTGAATATCAGCCCTCACTCCACTCCCCACCAACCAGTTAAGTATAGATTTCAAAGCCCCGGGGCTAAAATTGTAGTGTGTAAGCTTTAAAAAAATGGTTACCTTTGCTGCGTTTTCTTTGGTAGATCTTAGAGGAGCACCTACAGTCAGTTAAGCCATGGCTTCCATTTCCAACATATTTGCAGGAAAATGACAACACTAATTTAAGGTAAGTTAAGAGAATTTGTATCCCGAGTTGAGGGCATAGATCTACTCAAATCAATACTGTTATTTTATAATGGGAGTTTTTCTATTGACAGTTCTCTTGATAGTTCTGAATGTCAAACCAGAGGGCGCTGTGCTAAACTGAAATTTTGACGTTTCAATATGGCTTGCGTCAGCCATTGTTTTGTCACGGGTTCCGTTTCACGTTGTGTTCGTTACAAATTAATTATGTTAGTTTGATTTACTACACAATAAACTTATCGCCTTGCTATTATATTGAGTGTCATACGTGTAAGTAAACAAATAACCAATAATAAATTTAGAACAATTCAATAAACACAAAATAAAGAATAATTTATAAAGTGGTACAGTTTTTGTTTAAAGAAACGTTATTTCAACTAAGCTTAGCGCCCTCTACATGACACTCGAGAATCCCTAGAAAATTTCCCATTACAATCTGTCTATGAACACTTGTTAGGCTTGTGTAGACGACTGTATGTGCTACGGTCGTGACCAGACGGCGATTTCAATTATTATCTAGAAGTAGTTCCACGAGCCAGCGCTGCACTACTTTAATCATTTTCCTATACCACTTACTTTTTGTAAAAATACCCGGAAACACAACAAACTTTGGATAAAGTAGAACAACAATTTTCTTGAATTATTGACTGGAAATTGAAAAACATAAATCAGCTGCGATAAAATAAGATTAATACATTCTTGGTGATGTAAATGAACATCTTCATAAAAGCGAATGTCGTGTGATGCTGGCTTGGAATAGCATCACCCCATTTCTTAACCGGAGGTGTCGTAAGATTTGTATTGCAATTTTATGTGTTAACTGACAACCTGTCTCTATGGTGATACACCATTTTCTGAATAATATTCTAATTTTTGTTAGAAGTGGCGTAAATACGGTGATGCTTCTGTACGTATCGTATCTGAAAAACAAAGTAGGTAATAAAATTGTCACAAATTATCATCCTACGTTCAATTGTTTACATACCACATTAAAATAAGAAAACTATTTCTACTTTACACCTCATCGTGGTGTAAAAAACACAACATTCCATCTGTCTTCTCTAAGCCTTCCAAAACGATAAATAAACACTAGTCGAACTCTCGTGTGGAGGAACCTCCGTCGGAGGACTATTCTGGCATCGTTCGTATTGGGCCCGAAGTCTGCTAAACGAAAATCTTTTCAGTTGTAGGTATGTAGATTCTTCTAGTGTGTCAGTCGCATGGTTCTGGGCGTTTCCTATTCTGCTAACAGTTTGAAGTATAGAATATCACGGTGACAATAAAATGAAAGTTGAGTAGCGCTGACATTGCAAGGGTAAAAGAATAAGAGAATCTGCGTTCTAAAAAGTGATAGAATTCGGACAAACTAACAAATGGACTACTACTGGTGCGAATCTGCGAGGCATCGGTCTCATGAATGTCTTACAACAACTCGTACTCTACGATAAGCTTCTTGTCCAGAATTACCTTGTTAGTAACAACAAGTTGTTACCATTTTCAGTCGACACCTCCATCCTGGACAATTTACACAGCGCCATCTAGCCCCAAACTAAGTAAAGCTTGTACTATGGGAACTAGATAGCTGATATTAATACTCATATACAGTTTTATTTTAAATACATATTATACTTACAAAACTCCCAGACTAAACACAAATACTTGAAAATTGACATAACAAATAATTGTGCCTTGTAGCATCGAACCCACGACCCTCGGCGCAGCAGGCAGGGGTACTATCCTCTACACCGTCGGTCCAGTCGAAAAATGGCGGATACCGTCCACCACAACACACCAATCTACAGAATCAGCTGTTGCTCAGAATAGGCGTCCTTCAGTCCGCATGTAGCCTCGCTGAGGTGACGGCTCGCTCAAACGCCGAGCTCGCTTCGATAGCCGTCCAGCGCGGCTCATAATTAAGAACAGTGACTGTTGAAAAATGGCCGCCGCCCCCGGCCCGCCGTGAATAATCGACGTAATTACGATTCGGAATAATTTCCCGCCAGTCATAGCGATGGTATCGGTAGGTGTTGACGAGCGCTCGTTACGCGCACGCACCGAATATACGAAGGAAATTGCAATTGCGATGGGATTAGGGAAACTCTAATTTGTACGGATTTTCTTCTAAGGTACAAAATCGAGATAGGTTTAGTTGGTAATTTGTTGACAAAGTATTTTCAAGCACAGCGAATTTGCTGCTACCAGTTTCTAAGATTTCGTTGTCAACAATTCATTTCTATTATTTTTCTTGTTGCCAACTCAGTCTGTCTATCTGTACGCCCCGGCTAAATAACTCCGTCAACTTCATTTGTATGAAGAATTGAAGATAGATAATAAACATTGACGCAAATTTACAAAATACCAGAATATTAAAGTTTCAGTTTCCAGTAAAGGTAGGCGCCTCTATACCACAGGTCTGCGTCCTTATAGCCCAACACTCTTCTGAAAAAATCCTCAAAAACAAAATTAATCCTTTGTTTCAATTAAATAAATAGGCGTTGTGATGCTTGCGCCATCCCTTGGGCAGATTTAATTACCTGTAGGTAGATTTTTATCTAACCTAGAATCCCACACTATGACGGACTAAAAGATGCATTTGTGAAACTCTCAGCGTTACAGTGTGCCATCCGTTTTTGTATGGGTATCTTTTTGGGAAATTTCCTTTCGTCTGACAAGCGGATGCGTCCAAAATACGTCCGGCAGTCCGTCATAGTGGGAGAAACTCCTAACCTAACCTGCCTATTTATTTATCTCAACTCAGGGCTACGTCCTTAGCATAACACTCTTCTGCATAAATCCTTAAAAACAATTAAACCTTTCTCTTAATTAAAAGAACGCAAAGCGTGGAGGCGTGGTCGGTGCCGCTTGCGCCATCCGTGGGCAGATTTAATTAGCTGTAAATAGTTGTTTTTGCCGTTGCATCATCATCATCACCTTCGTTCGCGAACGCACGGACTCAGCGGCGCCATGGCTAGACTTTATATTCTAAGACTTTAAATTTATTTCCGCGTAATCGGCTTTAAACGACTAGTCACCGACTACAAAAATGACTGACTAGTAGGCTTTCCCGAGGCTTTTCTTCGGTCATCTCAGCGACGACGTTAGAAAGTTACCGTTGCGCGAGATATGAGCTGTATTGGTAGACACCAATAATTTGAAACATATTTATCAATGAAATTTAAAGTCATAATAACAGCCGATTAATCGGCTACAAAAATTGCCTCACTTATCCGAACGTAAAAAATAACTCTGAATCTAAACAACTTTTTTCAAGGAATGTCGGTCAATGTATGAAGTTAAAAATACATTTAAATACAAGTAGTAATTACCAAATAACTATGGCAAATTCATTCATTGCAATAATTACAGTTTAGATTTTTATAACATTTTCTATTTTTCTATTCTTCTACACGTGTAACAAAATTTAAAGTAACATTCTACGATATACGGTAGAGGTGGAGAGAGTACAACGTGCGTATCGAATCGTTTGGTATAAATAGTCCGATCTATACCTACAACATAAGAACGTTTGTTATTTGTAGGTACAGTTAAACTACGGATAAAAGCTAACGACCTTAGTGTAAGCTTTGGCCTCTGACTAATGGACAAGCTCAGATTACACGTTTTTAGAATACCTATTTAATAAGTAATTGAACTGCTTTTCAGTTTATAGAAGAATTATAACATGAAAATTGCCTGAGATAATATGAAGTTGTTGTTGATTTACGAAACAAATATTTGCTACCTAACGTTACCTATTGGATTGCGATGCGATAATTTGAGAACTACTTTGGTTATGTATTTGATTCCTATTAGAATAAATATTTTCGAAGATCGTAGTCAAGGAACGTTTAAAAATAATTAACTTGCTAAGGTGATGATGACACATACCTAATAGAAAATGATTTATGCCATAACATTAGTTATGTATGAACTTCTCAACATCACATCCTTGAAATGAGTATATTTTTCTTATTAGGTATATATTTTATTTGAAAGTCATAAATACAAACATTCAAGGTTCGATGTATAGCAATTCGAAATGAAGTATTGAAGTTTCAGGTTTTCAGTGGCTGCTACACTGAAAAACCCATACAGTATTCTTTTTTTTTTTTTTTTTTATTAATGATGGGTTTGCTCTTGACTCTAGTCTAGGTCATAGGACAGAGACAGAGTCTAAGATGGAGCGAGCTCACCCAGAAGAAGCCTGTTAAGGCACTGGCACTCCCACACACTGACGGAACGCAGGTAGCTACTTGGCGCCAGACTTCGGTGGGATGGTGGTCGCGAGCCAGGCGGCCCCTTACGGAGCCTTCCACCGCGCACGTGGGATCGTTCAGCCGGACTTATCCACAGGCAAGCCTGTGTTGCCGTTGCCCGGGGTGGACCGCTAGGAGGTAGATCCCATACCACCCCAAAATTCCCAAATTCTTCGATATTAACAGTTATTTTTTAATACAAATGAGTGCCTAGCGCCGTGTGATGCCGGATTAGAATAGCATCACTCCAATTATAACCGTGGGTGTCGTAAAAAGTGCTTAAGGGATCAATTCATTCAAGGAATAAGCAGCAGCTTTTCTTGTGAATGCAACATCTTGCTCTGCGCTCGCCAATCAGCCTGCCAAGCGTGGTGAGTATGGCAATACCCCTCTAATAAAGGGCGGCCCTTAATAACTCAAAGTACTGAAACGGGGTTCTCATCGCGACACTTATTTTTGTTGAATTGTCCGATATTTCGACCCAGTTGCATGGGCCGTGATCACGGAACAAATGATGTTTCGGAATTCTGAGTTATCATGTGTCACCGCACCGCGTTTATTTAAAACTGTTTTCTAATGGGAGGCCAATGTCCAGCAGTGGACTGTTGTAGCTGTTAATGAGTACCTGGTAGCAAATTCGATTACCTACTATAGTTGTACTTGGAGCTTCAACTACACTTTTAAGTGCGCGTCTATCCTTTGTTTTTATTTTTCGTAAAACTTCCTGCGTTAGTATAATTTATCTGAGCTATGTCTCAATGTATTCCACTCAAAATTCAAGTAGCGCCAGAGTGTATGTTATTAAGGTAAGTGATGCTGCAGAACTAGCGCCACTTCACGGAAAAAATCTTTGGTCTTCATGTAAATAATACCTCAGAATGTCTTTTGCTAAAATCTTTGCAACCCCAACGCAACCTGTTTAGACCTTACAAGCTTAGAGTTTTTGCAACTCAACTTGCTTGGACCTTAGAATCTTAGTGAAATATTTGCGGTAATTTGAATTATAACAATTAGTACCAAAAGTAGCCGTTTTTGGCACTTTCATCCATAACTACTTTATGCAAAGGATATTATTGTTTGCATTACGAGATACCTTTAAATGAAAATAAGGAATTAAAAAATTGTCAGCGCCCACCAGGGCTTCAACCTGGGACCTCAGTTTCTAGCCTACCAACAGGTAGAGCAGCGGGACGATACCCCATGGTCCCTGGTTCAAGCTTCTTTTTATTATCATTTATTTTTAATTTCTTATTATTATCATTTATGAAAATAATATAGCTCTGTGAGTGCCTAATAAACCATAGAACATTAAGAGATATGTTTTCGTGAAGTGGCGCTAGTTTCACAGCACCACTGGCCTTAAGATGGTCATTAAAAATGGGTCTTGTAATTGAGTTACGAGCGTATTATGAGCCCGATCCATGGTTATTACGACCGCTCATATATCTTCAGCTAACAAGTCTTTCGGGTAGAGAGTAGAAACCATTTAGCAGGTGATCAACGAATGTTGTTTGTACGTGGATATAGTTTTAATTTCCTGATCGAAAGTATGTCTAGAAAAGTGTCAGAAATATACAAAACAATACAATACAATATGCAAAACACAAAACAACAAATAGAACAGATACAGTAAAAGAAAAAATCGGTACAATTGAGGCGGCCTTATTGCTGAGGTAACAATTCTACCAGGCAACCTATTCGTGCGAAAAGGATCCAGTAAGCAGGTATTGAGTAAAGACTGCTTTTGGAATCGATAATAGTCCCTCTAAAATATTGTTTTTTTTTTGTAGTTTATACTGTCTCTAAGTCTGTTTCTGTTTTTTTACATACTTCCAAACATGACTCTCTGGAAAATTCTACTTCATAAAAATGCAAATATGAACCTATCTAGTAGGTAGGTAAGTATACATATTTATTATTTCATCTAATAAGATGTGCTACATACAAGGTCCTCACAATAAATCAGATGTGCTTATGTCGATGGAGCTCTCATATTCAGATGGGTCATTTCGTTACAAACAATTTTTCTATTTCCGTAAGTAGACTAGACGATTTTAAATCAAAAGTATCAATTATAGCAAGACAACATAATATCAAGTTTTTTACATGTCGCTAATACTACACCGCCGCGAAGACAATGAATCTCACGCGTAATGCACGTGAGTTTCGGCGTATGTGTAATAGGGGGTTTTTACACGCGCCTCAAGATCTTGCGGTATTTTGCCGGTCTGGTTTGACTAACAAAACGAGTTGCATAAAATCGCAGAGAAACGCCGCATATCATGGTATGCGACGCCGTATCGCCGCACGGCTGTCACTAGCTGCTGCTTTACTTGCTACCAGTTAAAAACCGCAGTATCATGCGGCACGTGTGCGATCCTTCATAATGTAATGATACAGACAACCTTTGTGAGGAAAGTGTGTCCTTCCCACGGCCAAATAACAGCTTCAGATGTCAAATTAATATTTATTTTATTTGGTCATTTGATTTCTCTTGTAGAGCAATTTTATTTAGCCTTGCGTGACTCTACACATGTCACTCATTTGAAATTTTATTCATCTTTTTTGAATATCGTACGTTGGATTGTTTTCCAAGCCCCAACAACAGTTAGAAATTGCAAATAACTCTCATAAATGTATTGATCCAACTTCATCAAACCCAACGCCGACATAAAACGACCAATCCACACAAAGCTACCGAATACTTGTTCACTTTTCAGAATCAGAATTCGCATCGCCGGAATCGCCAATAGTAATTTCGCAAATAAGTCACATCGCGCTACATCGGCGGACAGTCGAACGGCGACGAATAGTCGAATCCCGACCCTGGCTTCCGAAAGCCATCGGACGAGACAAAAAGGTGCACCGTGGCCCGTGCACTTCCGATTGCAATGCCAACGGTGAAAAATTACGAGGCCACCTCTAACGTGCAGCCAGTAAATTACGAGCGCCCTCCCGAATTCGGTGGGGTTGTTTTGCGCCAGCCAAATTTGCTCATTTCGTTTTTGCTTTTTCTGTAATCAGTGTTTTTGCTAGCGTTCGTCATAGTGATGATGGTTGGTATAACCAGCCGTGATGTTACAATGTTTCAAATTCCGAAAACGCCTTATTTATTTCCAAAACCACTAATGACTGGCGTTGACGTTGTAAATAATGTCTTGAAAACCCTAATGAGTTGCGCTCGACAAATCTCTTCCTTGTAAATGGGTGCACTACTTTTTTGCAATCCGCTCACCTTCCAGACGTCCTTCGACCTTCCGAGAAGCCATGACGCATTGTTGGGCGACAAAAAAAACGAGCTAACGACAATTACAACTTTGTTGTTGAAAAAGCTTCGGGTACCGGGACAGTGACTTTCTTTTGTTTCGTCTTGGTTCCCGCGGCGCGACTAATCGCAGAGGCGACACTGTTTATTTGGACGCGGCACATGTTTTGACAATGCTTTCCGAGCAACAGTTTTTCTAAAACCACTCGAATTTTATTTCTTAAAATCGCAAATTGTATATTCAAGAAATAATATTCTGTTAACAACCTAACAAGCTAATAAACTATCATATCGGATACAATACTTAACTTAACTTCGTAGTTAACATTATGGTTGTCGCCATTACGTTTAAGCCTGCGCAGACGCACTATAATATGATATACATTGTAACAGATGTAAATACATACGACTAATGCCCATGTTAAACATTTAACAGTCAGCTATAACATATCGAGGTTATTTTTAATGCCTCCCAATTACAGCTTGCAAGTTAACGATTTGACTGAACATTAACTATTCCAATTTTATGTTTGTGTCCGACGAAATGCGAAAATTTTCAAGTTTGTTCTCGTAAAATGAATCACTTCATTGCTCTGTTTATTTTGTTGGTACTCATAGTACCTACGAGCTGTGGTTCAGTACTCAATTGAAAAATTGCAATGGCGTGACGACGTAGAGTTCCCGCGAGTAAAAAAAGGTCGAAGAATTGACCTGACATTGGATACGCTAGCAAACTATGCAGAAGTTTTAATTTCGCTGAAAAAATTATTACATTACACGTATGTAACGATGGGTTATTTCCTGTCTACAATATGTTAGGTAATGAATGCAACATTAACTTTTAGGAAGTAGATAAATATAGGTATACACAACACATTGGCGGTTCTCTCACTATGACGGTATTTTTGACGCATTCGTCTGGCAGACGAAAGGAAATTTCGAATTCGCCTACAAAAAATGGATACCATGGCACACTGTAACGCATGAGATTTGATCAAGGTGTTTGTCAGTCTGTCATACAGAGGAATTCACCATATCCCAAATCGGTAAGTTTAATTTCGAAAGCATACTGGAAAAAGCCGTGGCTCCTCTGTTGAGATTCGCTGGTTGTGATCTGGATTTTAAGATCTTGATTGGAATAGAGGTGCATATTGTGCAGTGTAAGCTCAACCACACGCGTTTAATCCGAGAATCGCCAGCGAGTCCTTGGACCTTTGTCTCCGTCTTGGTGACTTACCAATTTTATTATCTATGGCTTAAAATGATATATGGCCGCTCTTAACTGGAGAATCATAAAATATTTTCTGTTTGTGAAATATTTCTGAGGCAATAAAGCAATAATTCACTACGGGACTACGGAGAAGATGGCGAGCTTTATTTGCCGTCATAAACGGTGTCTTTATGGTGTACTTTTTTGCTGAGCCTTGGCCGTAGAGAGGTTGGTACGCGCTTGCACATAAACCTCGCTTTTATCATTACTACTGTGATTGAGAAACTCGTCCTATGTTCGCTGAAAGTTATTATTTTAGTCCGACTCCGGCCCTGCTTGTGACCTCCGCCACCTTTACTTTCATGACCGTGCTACGTGGCTTTTGCAACTAACATCATTAGGATAATCTTCCACGTCAGAGATTCAAGCATCAGAAGGCATCAAAATCTGACAGCGTTTAGCCTCCAATCCAGCAGAAGCGCGCAGGCAGGATGTTCTCGTATACGAAAGTAGTTGTATAATTGATAAGCATATTAATCATGGGGCGGATCATTCGTTCTCGTCAGCCAAATCAGAGCTGACACTCGCAACGGCGGTCGTTAGGCTCATGGCGGAGTCCTGGCCTGTTGTCGGCGATTCACACGGGCGTGAAACTTTGGATGTGTCGACGGGGGGCTCCATTAGTCAGCGTGATTAGTTCTCGAGAGCGTTAATGTTTCAATGAGATGAATAATCGCCACGTACAGTGACAAATGCGCGTCAGTCGCTGCGCGCGCGCACCTGACGCGCTCCACAAACGCGCCGCGCCATCACTCAGCCTCACGAGGTGTTATACACCGTAGATGAAGAGATTTATATTTATTATTGTTCGGGTGACCACATTTGTAGTACCTTGAGAGCAATTCACTTTCCGTTGAAAGGTATACCTAACATATGTTTGTAAAAATCATGAGGTGTTCAAATATTGTGTGAGTGAATAACTTTACACCACAACAAAAAAACGCAAAAGAAAGAAATACTTACTTCAATCAGACTGTTTCGCTAGGTAATATAATAGTGTTTTTATGCCTCTATAGTAATCGATTGAATTATGTTATGTCTAAACTTAGGTGAACTTATATGAGTGCAGTTATTGCACTAAAACTTTTTCTAAACAAGTCTGACTTCATGGTCACACTAACTATTGATAAATGACTCAGCTTACGTATTCAGAGTCAAGGGTTAAAGTCGGCCGCGATCTAGTGTCGGAATCTTTTTCACATTGCCAGCTCTCGGCTTCATTTTTTCCCTTCGGTATATGACCGAGTATATCGACATGTGTCATGCAGTCATGTCCCTATGATTTAGCATTGATTGGGTCCTTTGAGACCGCCGCTTGCGCAGTGCAGGCTTGATTTACAACTGACGCGAGTGCTACTGGCTACTGAAGTATTTCTGAATTTCCCGCATGCCCGTGTTATTGCAAGTGCAGGGCAGTGCAATGTGCACTTCTTAGAACGCTGACATTAAACCGCACGGAGGAAGTTATGGCAGGATTAGGTGTAGAGCCTGTGCGTGGGAAGGACGCAAGAAAGTGTTCGTGCTGCGGTGAAAATGTGTCGCAACTAGTGATAATTTATTGCTGAACACTGCTTGGCTGTTTCTTACGCTTCAGTAAAGTGAATTTGAATCCTCTGCAGCAAGCTTCAAAAAGTCAGAGCAGTTGAGCCAATAAAGTTAGATCTTTACCTTTTTGGTTCTTTTAACAGATATTTTAGTTGAATACTTAATGAATCTAAGAAGAGGAATGTGGAATGACCGCACGTCTGCGTTTAGTTCAGTCATGGAATTAAAATTTCGTCTATGAGACATAATTATGACAGTCTTCGCTAAATCTGTCATAGATATAAAAATGTCATATTCTCTGAAAAAGGTGTCTTTAGACGCTAAACCAAGATCCTTACTTCAATACATACCAGCATGTTTTTCTAGAGTGAGTCCAATATAATCACGTATGTACAGCAAAGGTACACCGACGATGAGGTAGACAGTCAGACGGACGAGCCGCTTCACGTCATAAATCAAAACATTCGAGCGACGATTAATCACAACCACACTGATGTCTACTGTACAGAATCGTATACCAAACCTAGCCTCAAAATTTACTATTAATATTTAAAAATAACGTAGGTAGGTACAAAGAAATTATCGTCTTTCTCGTCACATAATAAAAAATCCTATCATACCTAGAGAAAAGCTGTGTGCGTATCAAAATGGATGACTAAAATAATAAGTAATTTTAAAAAGTTCTAATTTCCTGTCCAGGAATGTAACTTGAGTGCGAATGTAAACTCTATGTTCCCGACGAAATCGCTTAAAATTTTGTTTAACTAACCTATATCATGTAACAGTATTAGAGGCAATTGTTCCCTAATTGTCATTTATACTATTGAATACAATTTCATAAGTTGTGGTTTTGGTCAAGTGGTTACCGCTGACCACACCATCCATAACCATGGCATTGGGTACTTACAGCACGTACATTTAATAGCATCACAGTTTTAACTGGATAGGTAGACAAACGGTTCACTTTTTAAAGGAAAAATCCTTTGTGAAATTTCAGTACAAGGAATACCTATATTTAGGTATTGTCTGAATTGAACAAGGAACTCTGGGCGTCTGGGCCCAGATTCTCCTATTTTTTTACCCTTGCAATTCCAGTGACACAAGACTGTAATTTTATTGTCACCGTGACATTCTATACTTCAAATTGTTAGCAGAATACGAAACACCCAAAACTGACACGCTATCTACATACAACTGAAACGATGTTCATTCAGCAGACTTCGGGGCCTTGGTGGAAATCTTTAAACCCAAACAGCTCAGAGTATCTACCCTAAGGTGGAAGAAACGTATGTCGTAAAGTATTCTAGCAGGACAGAATCCACCTTAGGGTGGACACCAAAGCACAAATTAATCTGTCCGACAATCCTGTTCAATCCAAGGTCTCTAGAGTGAGAGCCTATGGTCCATAGCACTAGGCCATGGTAAAGGCAATTTGAGTTCCACAGCATTCTGCGGCACACGCGTACCTCACAGAGCGATGACGAAGCAATATCAATGCGGACTCATTTATAATGAACACAGATATTTTGTTTCTTTTGGATATCTATAAATATTTTTACTCTTATGCATTCTTTTAGATTGGCATCTGACTTAAATTACAAGATCAATAAAACTGGTGTTTGCGAAATTAAAGACTGTCTATGCTCTACTTTTAGAGACTATAAGAAGGTGTGTACCTAGTGCTTGCGCACAAGAATTTGATAAACGAAGATTATTCTCAAATATCTCAGTTTTTCACCAATTTGTCACAATCTACAAACAATCTCGAAAAGGACCTGTTAATACGGTTAGATATAACTTACGAATTTGTAGGCAAATACAACTCTTATTTACCTACTTGGTATAGCCACATTTTTATTGTGAATTAACATGTTTATATTAAACTTCATTTGGACAGTGATATTGCCCGACAATCCTTACTTTGCATTCTTTACAACTGCAATCGAACTTTGGTTTTATTACTTTCACTCAAAGCTTAAATTCGTTTGTTGTAGGGTTTAAGTCCAAGTTAGGTCCAGACGGACTGGATGTCAAAGTTATGACGTGTTAGATTGATTATCGGATGGATGTTAAAATTCGTTTTATGATTTTTTATGACGAGCTTTCGGTGTAAAACCGCCTTAACAGATTCGTTTGTGGTTGTGTTGGTAAAGTCCGGCGAGAGGATCAGGGAACGCTAATAAATTTATAAGAAGTATAAACTTGTAGTTTGTGTGGCATAACGATATGCTAAAAGCAATGATACATCACGGAAATTTCTATAAAATACTGTGTTAGGTTAGTCAGGTAACCTATAAGCATATTAGATTAAGCCTGTGTCAGTTCGATTCGATTTGACATGAGCACAGCTGGGCCCAAAATCTGCTAAATAAAAATCTTTTCAGTTGTTTGTCAGTGGCCCGTCAGTGTGACAGTTACGGCCATTTTGTATTCAGCTAACAGTATAGCAAAATCGTAAAGCCTTTATAATGACAGTGGAGTATCTCTGGCATTGCAAGGGTAAAAAATAAGAGAGTCCGGACTCTAAATCTTCATTATGCAGCGACTGTTCAAATCCTATCCGAAACAAGTGCGTCTCAAATCTTGTTGCAATAATTGTATCACAATAGTCATACTTCCAATTCTGCAGTTTGGCGTTCCACCCAGCTGATGAGCGTGCGTTGAACCCTCGTAATTGGTCCGGATGTGTGACAGGTAGACCGCCGGTCACGGTGTGGTCACCAGGCTGGTTCAGATTTATTGGGTGAAGTGTACCATGGCGACTGGGCACAGCACAGGTGACATGACATGACATGGCAACATGCGATGGGGTGTTTTGTTTTTACGTAGCGTATAGTCATATCGCCAACATTCATCTTCATTTTTGTCAAACGCATAGAAATTGCCGATGATCTGAGCTGATGACCGCTTTGAGATTTACCCAGGGTTTAGGGTCATAGGCTGAATACACCGATGAGATTTTCATTTAGGGCTGGACTCTGCATTTTTATCCCTGGGGCCTTGAAATCTGCACTCGACTTTTACGTGGGGAGCTACGGCTCACCCAGAGAAGACCAAAACGATGTGAGGGTTAACCCATATAATGTACTCGCATAACCCTGTCAATTTTGTTATCACTTGTGTTTTGTCTGTTTCATGATATTCATGTCGATCTAACTCGAATTTATTTTTTGTTTGTGGGAAAGTGAATTGATATCAATTATTCGATAGGTCATCATCATCATCATTGGCCTCACACGTCTGTGACAGACGATTTAATCAGTGTCTGAGGCAAGACTTTTCATGGCTGTATAAGCCGATACGGGAGCCAGCGGCATAATTTTCCACACGCTCTACAAGTGAAAGTGGAATTTGAGACTGGCACATGCATGTTTAGATGACGCCCCTCGATAGGTAGGTATTTATCATAGACATCCTACGATCGGTGATATTTCTTTATCTCGTCAGCACATAAGTACCTCCCACAATGCGGTCATCAACGGCCACAACATGTTAATCCCTAATATTTTGATTCATACTATTTCCCTTCCGGGGTAAGCAGACCGTTAACACGTTACGCCACGTCTGACAAACATTTGAAGGTATCATTCTGAAAATTGAGTTGCGCCATAGTAACCGACCGAAAATTGCAATACATATATGTAACCCTCGAGTTCCTTAGTCGCCTCTTACGATTTATTCTAATGTATTTATTTATCCCCATTACCATGCACACTTGTTCCAGATCAACCAAGTTATGAAGCCGTCACGGTACAGTGTCCCGCCAAATTGTCAGCAAGTGTGTCAGCCAGGCAACACGGAAACGGAAGCTGCTCCCATGCGCGGGCGCAGGGGCTAGTGCTGTCCTCTAGACTATCGATGTCGATATGGGTTATTTATTATGACTAGTAAATATACTAAAATTGTCAGCAAGTGTGTCAGCCAGGCAACACGGAAACGGAAGCTGCTCCCATGCGCGGGCGCAGGGGCTAGTGCTGTCCTCTAGACTATCGATGTCGATATTAGTAATTTATTAAGACTAGTAAATTTACTGAATTTGTCAGCAAGTGTGTCAGCCAGGCAACACGGAAACGGAAGCTGCACCCATGCGCGAGCGCAGGAGCTAGTGCTGTCTGATAGACAATCGATGTCGATATTAGTAATTTATTAAGACTAGTAAATTTACTGAATTTGTCAGCAAGTGTGTCAGCCAGGCAACACGGAAACGGAAGCTGCTCCCATGCGCGGGCGCAGGAGCTAGTGCTGTCTGATAGACAATCGATGTCGATATTAGTAATTTATTAAGACTAGTAAATTTACTGAATTTGTCAGCAAGTGTGTCAGCCAGGCAACACGGAAACGGAAGCTGCACCCATGCGCGGGCGCAGGGGCTAGTGCTGTCTGATAGACAATCGATGTCGATATTAGTAATTTATTAAGACTAGTAAATTTACTGAAATTGTCAGCAAGTGTGTCAGCCAGGCAACACGGAAACGGAAGCTGCTCCCATGCGCGGGCGCAGGGGCTAGTGCTGTCAGATAGACTGTCGATATCGATATTGGTTATTTTCACTGACATGTAAATATACTGAAATTGTCAGCAAGTGTGTCAGCCAGGCAACACGGAAACGGAAGCTGCTCCTATACGCATAAATATAAAGATAAAAGATAACAATTCTTTATTTTTGAACTGTGTCTTAACTTGTTTCAAGTTACAAAGTGTCAACAGTTTGCCCATTTCGGGCGTACAATAGCAAAACTTACATCAATTTGCAGCTAACTTTGTTTTTCATTGAAATGTTTATTACGACTATAATAACCCTTGCTAAATAGCCATTTCTTTATATTATATCTTAATTTGACATCGGTCAGTTGTTTTAATGTCACGGGTAAATGATTGAAAACCTTTAGTCCAGTGATACGAGTAAGTGAACTTTTGTACAAATTGGTACTTGTTGTTGATATACTTTCTGATGTTAATTATTTGCTAAAATATTCATTTCTTACAAATAAAATATTATTATCAATAAGCACATTCCTCAAAGTTTCAGTGTTCTGCATGTTACAAATTGCAGGCGCAAGGGATGTCGATATCGATGTAACTTAGGTAATGAACCAGGTTCCTCGGGTCGCTCGTTGATCCACACGACTAAAAGTAGGTAGGAGAAAGTGGTCACTGGTGCCGGGTTAGAATAGCATCACCCAAATTCTACTAGTGGGAGTCGTAAAAAGCGACTAAGAGGTAATCATCCAGGGAATAGGCAGCTGTGTTGCCTGTGGTGTGGTTGGCAATGCCTCCCAAAGTCCAGGCAGCGAAATTGTTCTAAGCTCCTTTCTGAGTTACAGTTGCCTAGGTCATCGCAATGTAAACCACAGGATCTCATTACTTATCGATAGTTTAGGCAACTCTAGTAAAACAGGGAGAAGCGCAACACCATCTCTGACGTCACTACCGGTGTCGCGCCTCGCTAACGGTAATTTTGTGAATTAGGTAAAATAGTAGGTAGCTGGTAAGAATCATCACCTAAAACGGTAAACAAATATTTTAAAACTCCGACTACGTCTACACTAGGCGTCTTAATTTTGTTCATAATTTTCTGTAAATGTATTACCAGCCTACGCATCTCAAGCTTTCTGCTGCCCACATTTCGAACTCAAAATCAAACGCTATTGTTCATCTAATTACAACCTGTCTTAAACGCAGTATAATTAAACGTTCCGATCCATTTCCAACAACACCAACGCACATCCATCTCGTGTAAACCATACCGGCCCGTTTCCGAACAAGTCGGCACTTATTACTCGTTACAATGATGTAAGAACACCATAATTCCGGTCAACGGAAACCCAGAACACTTCTCGTTATCTTAAAAGTTAAGCTTTTTAGCTTTGTAAGCGCCCGCGTAATTCATAACAAATTATGTAAACGCACGCATTAGCAAATGAGATACCTACTACTTTACAACAAAGTAAAAGAACTCACGACCAGTCACGGGTTAACTTGTTCAAAATTTGAACTGTTTCCGAATTTGTACTGGTAAATGTTAAACGGCGACCACAATGAGCGTATTAGCCGTGTATTAGCGGCCAAATGGTGCGGATAAAAAATCCAAATTACGGTACCGAAGCACGCTATCGCTACCGGTAATATTATAGGCCAAAAATAACGGGTTGTGTCTAACTTATTATATTATAACAGGTAAATTGTATGATGCGTTCGCGCAGACAAGCTAGTCATTAGATCGGTCGGTCCTACCTCACGAATTATGTTTGGTTAAGTTTATTCAAAGCTGATTATAGGAATTAGAGTCCAATACGTTCGCGTTGGTCGGATGTATTTCCTGTTACTTCTTTTTAGTGTAATGTACTTGTATCGGGCTTTGAATGATGGTTTCTCTGACATCATGGTCATTCAGCTCGTTCCCGGCCACGGGACGTGCCTGCAGCGCAAAGGTTCTGGGACCCGGGTTCGATTCTCAGTGGGGCACTCACTAAGATGATATTTATCACTTGGCGAAGTTGTTCCGTACTACGTAGGGCAAACTAAGCTGTCAGTCCCGGTTGTTGTCTATGATATGATAACTTAAACAGTGGCGGTCGTTACACAACCATGTCAAAGGCCTACTAGTAGGATTAGGCGGTTGAAAAACACTGTCCTCAGGGTGCATTAGGTCGTAGGACGACTCAGTGTCTCACACGAAAAGAAGAAGCTCGTGTCCAAAATCAAAATCTCATTCGATAAGCAATCAACAGTACAAACTTAATAAATGTGCGTTTGAAAGCACCGTCGTATATTTTGAAGGTGCGATCAGGAACTTCATATAAAAAATATTAAAGTAGCTCAAAATTATTGTAAAAAACGCTAGACTAGTTTTTTGAGAAACTAACCTGACTGGTGACACATAATACCTCTATGCTGGTGACTTCCTACTTTGAACTAGCAATAACCAAGAAACAAATAACATTTTAATAAACAGAACACTGAATCATGTAAAAGCTATAATGAAAATACAATAAAACTATTTATTGTTTTTTCTATGAATATTTTTATTGGATTGACAGGCAGATGGTAATTTTTGTTAACACAATTATTTAAGTGCGTTGGTGTTTGTGTACTTCTGTATCGAGTGGGAAGTAAGGAACATAGCAACGAACAGAGATAGTAGTTTTTATTTAGTTACCAATCTGGGTTTGAATTAAGTAGGTAAGTACAGTCAAGCTCACTAACGTTTAGACACTCGAACCGCCAATGTAAGCCTTATGCGCCCGGCATAAGAACGGTCCAAAGTCCAAACTGTCTAACCCAGCCTGATCTTGACTGTACATGCAAATATGAACTACACAGAGTTCACAAGCGATTCAAACTTATAATTGGTAAAACTACCACATTTGCAAAAATATCAGCTAAGAATGAAGACGCTTTGTTAATTGTATTTAGATTCATTTTATCGTGACCTTTTGCCATAGAATAAGAGACATGTATCTGACGCGTACATACCTACATTGTTTCCGTGTGTTATCAAATCGATCAATAATCGTGTCAGGAGACGAGACATTCGAGTCTATCACAGAAGGATTAGGATGATGTCAGAAGATAAGTGGTAGGCCTTGTGAGTTGAAAACGATCACATGTCAGGAGACAGTGTGTCTAGGGCAGGATGGTATCAGGGATGTGAGCAGGTACAGGTAGGCATGAATGGGCCGGCGGCGGCGGCGGGCTCGCTTGGCGCCCCGCTGGCCGTGAGTTATGGCGCCCCCGCGGAGCGCGCGCTGCCTTCACACCTCCGCCCGCGTGTGGTCCGCGCTTTACGAGCCGCCCGGCTGCTGCGCGCGCGCTTCTCTGATCATGCGAGAGTGAAGCAAGCACAAACTAGGATCTGGGGTAGACTAGACTATCTGCTAGAAGGTATGTCTAGGCCTGGGTGTGGTCCGCGCTATACGAGCCGCTCGGCTGCTGCGCGCACTGCTCTGCTCATGCGAGAGTGAAGCAAGAAAAACTAGGATCTAGTTAGACTAGCTGTAGTACGCCTAAGCTTGGGTGTGGTCCGCGCTTTACGAGCCGCTCGGCTGCTGCGCGCGCTGCTCTGCTCGTGCGAGAGTGAAGCAAGAAAAACTAGGATCTAGTTAGACTAGCTGTAGTACGCCTAAGCCTGGGTGTGGTCCGCGCTTTACGAGCCGCTAAGCTGCTGCGCGCTGGTCAGCATCATGCGAGAGGAAAGAAAAAGTACTAGAATCTGGGCTAGACGAGACTGGCAGATACTGCGCCTCATCCTTCGTGTGGTTTTCCATTTAAGACCTGTTGGGCTTTTGCTCGCAAATTCCCTAAAAGCAATGATATTTACTTAGGCTGTAAGTAAAAGTTTCAAGAACTTGCACTGAACAAATTATTTAAGAACCTGCTAACGCTAAATTTCTCAAGCAACGGATCTGACGCATTTATTATTGAATCATATACCAGAAGGCTATCTCATTGTACAACCGAGACCTTTAAGTTCTGATGAATTTATACAGCATAAACCGATCCCCAAACGACACCTAAATCTCCCGGCGTTGCTAGTAGATGTCCTGCGTGCAAGATATTATAATATTAGTCACATTAGTGTGTGTATTTCACCCGGGAATTATTTTATTCGGTAGACTTATTGCGACCCGCCGGGTCCGTCCCGCCGGCCGCAACATACGATACGGCCTCCACCGGTTTTATTGGACAGGAAGGAAATTCTAACGTTTAATAATATATTCCGAAGTAAAATGTTGGAAGTTTATTTATTTTAAATGCCTTCGATCCGGTCCATGTTTTCGGTATCGCGTGGAAGTCGTAAGATTCGTAAGTAATTGATTTGAGCCTACTATGGTGTGATTCATTCACATATCACGCCTACAATCTCTTGCGGGGTAGGCAGAGCGTAAACGGCCGCAAAAAACAGACATTTACGCGACGTCAGACAAATATTTATTTTTGCAATATTGTTAATCATTCGCATAATTTTGAAATGGTGTGATTAACACTAACTAAACTAAAGTAGGTGGAGTGAATAGAACTTCATTTTTTTCAGTTGACCGACAGTTATGTGTGGAAGGTCTGAATATTGTCTAATATTTCTACTCATGTGTATTTTCGAAAGATGTTCGAAAATGTGAACACATACCACGGTTTAAGAGATTTACACGTTTGCAGGTGCAATTGTATAGGTAGTCTTCTGACTCTGACACTAGGGTTCGTTGGGTCTTTACTCCACTTGGTGTCCCTCACGACAGAAGAAGCAGGGTGTATCTGTGACGATGCAATTCTCTCCGCAAATCTTCCGTTCTACCTTGTAAAGAGCAGTAAATCCGTTAGTAGATTGGAGGTGTTCAGCATGCAGCAAGCAGCACCCGACAGTTATTTATCGCCAACCCACTGCCCGGGAGATTTATACTTCCCACCGTTGCCATGACGACGCTTTTTATTATACTCCACCACCGTACCGTCCAGTTTACTGCATTCTTCGTTTTGTGTGACCACACTCGCCTACTGGAAAAAATGATCTAGAGGTAAACTTTCAGACGCAATGCTCCAGTTTTTAAAACTAAAGATAATTAAATCAAGGCGTTCTAACGTTTTGATAAAACGAATACTTTCACGATTCATCGGAATCTCGCTTAGGTACCTATAAACTACAACGCCAAAAAAACTGTTATTTCCTTCATTATTATCATTACCTGCACTTATGTGAATAAAATATTTAAGCGGGTGTATGAAAACACGAAACTTCATGAAATACTTAATTTCATGTTAGTTTAATCAGTAGCCAGATCCTTCATTCTTTTTAATTTTATGATAAGTTACCAACGCATAATCTTTTTTTAAACTTTCAACATTTTTAAGGGCAAGCTTTAAAATTTTGTTCCAATTTTCAAAAATAAATATACCTAACACGGGAAGTGTTTTAAAAATTTGGTATTCAATCTCATAAACTCAAAATTATTGCTATTATGAGTAAGGACAGCAGGATTACGACATCCTACAATGAAATAAAAAACAGTTTTTAACCCTCAAAATTTTCCTGACTTAATGAACGAAAGATTCGTTTAACTTTTTCGACAATTTCTAAGGAATCCCTTACAAAACCTACTTTATAAAATGAAAATATTTTTCTCATTGAACCTAAAATGGAATGACATAATAAGACTAATGTTACAACATAACTCACAAAGATGACAACTTTAGATATTGCTACACCCAAAATAACTTTTCCTAAAGAAATAAATTAAGTTCATTTGAATAAATATTGTTGAAAAAATGTGTTGACTGTTTTAGAAGTTCTCTTTTAGAATATTATGTGATGTTTCTTGTAAAGTTTTGTACAAATACGGTAAAATGTATTTTATCATAATATTCATAATTATAAATTATGTACCTAGTGTCAATTTAGTTTGATGAACCCCCCGAGACTATTAAATTTCTTTATTACTCTCAAAACTCTACGTAGCAGAATTACACGTTCGTAAAATAATTAAAGAGTCAAATGAAAACCTTATCAATGACAAGGTATTAAAATAATATAACTGAAGTGACGAAGTCTGGTAGTGTAGCAAACTGAAATGGCAGTGAGCTGGGCGCATCTGCCGTAGAACCGACGGACAGTGGAGTAAGCGGGTTTTTGAGTGGAGGCCACGCCTCGGCAAGCGTAGCGTTGGACGACCTCAGGCCAGATGGACCGTTAACTTAAAAAAAGGCGGCTTGTAGCGACTGGATGGCGAAAACGAGAGATCGTGCCCTATGGCCTACTCTGGGGGAGGCCTACGTCCAGCAGTGGACTACTATAGGCTTATGTATGTATGTAACTGAAGTGTATACAAAATTGGAACTACGCTATAATTACAGTCGACTATGATCACTTACAGAATAGTGCATTTAACTTTTTTGTCTGTTTATTAACGTAAGCAATTTTGACTATTGTTGCTCGTAGTAGGTAGCTAATAGATTCATTATTTTTATTATAATATATATCTTAAAAACTGAACAATGCAACGCAAGTTGCAAGTAGTTGTCTAGGTAGATAAGTGCACTAAAAGTTATCTAAAATATGTAAGTATCTTTCGAGATTATGACCTTAATCCTGACTTTATCCGGCATTCCCTTTCGCGAAGTATGGTGGGCAAGTGTGACCAAACGGTCTAGGGATACCAGAGGCAGAAGTGAAAATCCTGCTAAATATAACTTTTTTTGTAAAGTCGTATTAGTTCACAGAGATTTAGGTATAGAAACCCACGGTTTGCACTAATATATATAACTCCAGATTGTACATAAAACACTTTGTTGATGATTTGGAACTGGAATGTCCATCTTATTTTCCTATTTACTTACCTACTCTACAATAATTAAAAAACTGAATACATTACTGAATTCTAACTTTTTTGTCTGGTAACTATATTCATACGGTGGCGTCGATTGCGCGAGTTTTCTCGAGCAGCTACTAGCTTACTGAAGACCTGGCTGGTTGTCTACACTGTCCAGCTGAATTTATTTACCATACCTAATTAAGGAGGATTCCCGGTGTCTGGTAATCCTACCAGTGGGGACTTCGATTTGCGCAAGATTTATCGAGCAGCTACTAGTTTACCGATGACCTTGCTGGCTGGCTAGCTAGCGGGCTGGCTGCACTGTCCTGCTAAATGAATCACATAATCACACATAATATTATCTACTTCAGGACGATTCCCGGTGTCTGGTAACCCTGTCTGCGGGGGCGTCGATTGCGCGAGATTTATCGAACAGCTACTGGCTTACCGAGGACCAGGCTGGCTGGCTGGCTGGCTGGCTGGCTGGCTGCACTGTCCAGGCGAATTTATTCACAATTTATTCGCCGTTCGGAAATTACAGCTTATTATTGTGACTTACTGCAGGTGTGGGAAGATGCTAAATCAGGAGGCGCATTTCTGGTAGACACGGAGTGCTTGTTTTCTTGTTTTTATTATTATTTTTACGTTGTTTTTTGTTTTAAGATATCTTGCTCAATTTTCTACCGCGGGCTGCGACTTTCGCAGGCTCAATTTCTGTCCACCGCGGTAGGAACATTTCGCCTTGCGGTTTCCCTAGAGCTGTTTTTCGGTTTTCCCGTGGGAATAGTAAGTTATCCCGTGGTTGAAATAAGGCTATGTGTTATTCAAGGTTATATTCTATATGCGTACAAAAATTCATCCAAATCTGTCAAGTTGTATGAGCATGAACAGGTAACAAACGTACATATATACACACACACACACTCTGGGATTTATAATATTAGTATGCATTTGCGGTCTTGTCCTGTTACCATTGCCTCTCAATAAATTTCTTCCTCTCTAAGTTAGGGATCAATAAATTTCTTCCTCTCTATGTTAGGGATCTATAAATGATTGTTTTAATACGTGCGTTTTGAATGCCTAAGTTTACGGTAGCCTAAAACGTCTCTTATGACATGGAGGCCATTTTGAGGTTAATAATCATTCAATAAAATCGAATGAATTCCAACTTTTTGCATAGCAATTAACTGTCCCTCGTGACAAACGTCTTCTTTCTATTTAAAATTCTAACACTTTACGGTATATAAAAGAGGCTTAATAAAATTGAATTAAGATAATAACTGACAACACTTGCATTGGACAGCTCAGAGCAAAAATATGTATCAGAAGGAACCATGAAGCTCAATTGCTGAAACGTTGATTTGTAAAATCGAGCTCGGAAGTCCGTAACGACTGGTCTACCCTCTCATTTTACAATCAATACTCAATATTTCTATTGCATACAAATTTGTTAATGTTAAGGGTATGTGTGAATTTATAAGAGAATATGTAAATGGAAAACTTTAGTAGAACGTGTGATTCGAGCAAAATTAGCAGCAGACTTTACAATTCAAAAAGAGAGCTCCAGTCCAAATATTAAGTCATCGCAATCAACTTGGCGCTCGATAAATCTAAACTAAATGGGCAAAATAGTTAGGTATGTAAAGTGAACTAATGTGTGCACAATAACACAATAAATTTGTATACAGATTAAAAAGCCCTGTTGAATTAGACTAAAGTAGTTTTTGGAGTACGTGTTTACGATTCTGACATGTTTTTCTTGATTCATTCTTGTTGTTCGTAGAGTACCCTCTGCTTCTGTGCATGCAGAACGTCGAGTTAAAGAATGATAAGATGAACACTAGTGTCGGAGCTTTTCAACCGCCTACTTAAAGGCCTCAGACATGATTGCATGGTTTCCCTCTGAAACATTTCATTCCCCTTGGACGCTAATAATACACGATCACTAAGATTGGAGCCTCATCACATTACGGAGCAGCGTGTTTAAAACTGAATTATCATTGCGGATAATTTGCATCACACGCCAACCTCATTATTGAAACTATAAATTCCACAAAACTGTTACATGTTGAGTTTTTTTCGAAGATTTTTAAAACAGGCGTATAGGACACACTTTACAAGTACCTTACATACCTTTTAGTACATTTTCTGACATGTATAAGATATAAGGATAAGATAAATAAGGTATAAGGATGGCCGGACGGTCAAACATTTGCTTGAGTTGTTTAAGCCAAAAGTACTAAAAAAATTAACCGTTATTGAAAAATTTATGACATAAATGGGTAACAGTAACATGTGTTGCTTCGATGGTTTTATGTGTATTTAAATTTTAGATGACATTCTGACAACCTGTCACTATAGTGATAAACGATTTTACTGAAACGGCCCTCAAATATTTGTCAGACGTGGCGATAGCGACCGTATTTTTAAAATGGCTGTAAATTTCATGACTGTATTCTTGCAAATAAACATTTATCTTATCTTATCTTATCTTTTACGGCCTTAAACGCTCTGCCTACACCGCAAGGGACCAAGGCGTGAAATGTATGTGTAATGTGTATGTATGTACGTGTTGCTGCCGAGATGGCGTATTTGTCAGAAAATACCCCGTGATACCCACCCTTCCTACATAGTCAGAGTAGGAGCCTCTGTTTTCAGAGTTTCTTAGTTCACAAATTAGCTTTCACTTGGCTTAACGACAGTCAAAACGGGGAAAAGAAATGGGTTTAATTGTTACATCGGCAGCAACCAGTCTTCCTACGTCATGAAAAGTTAGTTTTCTCAAATAATTTACCTTGTGGTTGGGCAACACCTCCATTCCGAACTTTGTGACTTGTCGAGACATTGAAAACAGAAATGCTGTTATGTCTTCTAAAAATAAAACCAGGAAAATTCACCTTAATTGCTTATGACCAGGAAGGAAATGCTTAAGGATAAGGAGCACTTATGAGTTGTATGACGTAGATTCGTTATTTTGGAAACAGGAACTACTGTTTCCACTTCCGCTTGAGCTGAAAATATTTACTTACCTACCGCATTAGATAAAACATTGGGCTCATAGGCGACATAAAACTGGTGGACACCAAGCTACATAGCTTGGCACATTGCCGCAAGGTTGTCTGCTTGTCGGTTTTTTATAGATTGTACTTCTGAGAGTGTGCTCAAGAGCTTCATGACCTTGTTCCACCAGCTCCCTTCTGCCATCGAACATCCAGACGCACCGCCGGATACCATTCGTACCTGGTTGCTATTCCACCATTTCGGACCAAGCGCTTCCATTCCAGGCATCATTTATAATGCGCACTGCTAATGAGTGGAACTCACCACCTGCGTCTATTTCCAAACGCATACAACCCTAATCTCTTCAAAGTAAGAGTGAACATGCTTCTTTTGGGTGAGCTCGCTCCATCTTAGACTCTGTCTCTGTCCTATGACCTAGACTAGAGTCAAGAGCAAACAATCCTTAATTTAAAAAAAATAGCTTCACTCCAATCCTACTTGTAAAAACGAATGAGGTATTATTAAGAGTTAATTCCAGGGAATGGCCAGCAGCAGCGGTATGAAAAAATTCATTGTACCTGCCATACAAATTAACTTGGTCGCCTGGTACATTTTATATGGGGGTTCCTACTGTAATCTTCTACCTATGTTCCCTAGGGTAAGTTGGTCAGTTCACGAGAAGAACTCACCCAAAAATAGATACTTATTATAAAATCTAATATGTGCATTAAAATGTGCCCCAGTGTACCTAAATGATGAAGTACAAATTTAAATCATTGATTTCGACACTGCAGCAATCGACAAGTAATTTGAAGTCCATTTCGCTACCGCTTGGCTTTTGATTAGCGCGTACGAGTATCTGTTGCAATAATGAGATCCAAATTGATACACGCTATTGATATCGTAGTCCAGTCAACTGAGGCTTTTATTTTGTGCTTTTTTATTATACACTAGCGGCCCGCCCAGCAGCGGTTTCACCCGCTGCCAACTGATTTCCCACGGGAAACAGACCTTCTCCCGACATAAGTCATACATAAAAACCTTCCTCTTGAAACACACTATCTTTTAAAAAAACTTCATCCAGATCCGTTAAGTAGTTTTGAAGATTTAAGCATACAAACAAACAAACAGACAGGGACAGACGTGGGAAGCGACTTTACTTTATAATCCCCCAAGAGATGAAAAGGGGGTTAAAAGTTTGTATGAAAGTTCGTTATCTTAAGTGTGATCCGTTTCAAAATTAGTGATTAGACATATGACTTAAAATAATTAAACACGTGTTTCAGCATATTTGAAATTTTAACCCTTAATAGGGTCAAACGGAGGTTTAAAGTTTGTATGAAAGTTCGTTTTTTTAAATGAATGTGATCTGTTTCAAAATTTGTGATTAGACTAATAACTTAAAATAAATAATCACGTGTTTCAGCATTTTTGAAATTTTAACCTTTAAATGGGTGAAAAGGGGGTTAAAAGTTTGTATGAAAGTTTTTTATCTTAAATGTGATCTGTTTCAAAATTTCTGATTAGACTCCTTACCTAAAATAATTAAATACGTGTTTCAGCATTTTTGAAATTTTAATCCTTAAAGGTGTCAAAAGGGGGTCAAAACTTTACTACCAGTTGGGCTACCCGTTTTCCCATGGGAATGTGACAATTTTTCGGAATAAATTATACTTATAAACCTTCCTCTCGAGTTACTCTATCTAATAAAAAAAACCGCATCAAAATCCGCTGGGTAATTCTAAAGATATAAGGAGACACCAAACGGGAAGCGACTTTATTTTATACTATGTAGTGATATTTTATTATAATATCAATTGGTTTTTTACGAGTAACTGAGATGACAACAAAAAGAAACTTGGACTACAAAATAAGGGTTTTCTTTAACTGAAACCATATTTCAATGAGTGGCCAATTCGCGATATTCATCATAGATTTTGACTATGTTTGTCTATTTTTACTAGTATTTAATAAAATAATAATATGAACCTACGAACATTCAATGTAAAAATATTGTGATTCCTTTGACTTTTTGACCTAATGAAATTAGGTAACTCTTTGTACCCATACAAAGAGTTACCTAATTTCATTAGGTCAAAAAGTGATTACCTATATTTATATCCAGAACAATCGTATTGTTACGTTACTATGAGAAAATACTATTAGAACAAGTAGATAGATATGTAATTAATAGATAAATATTACGAAACAAAATAAACAGTTAAATCTTTTCTGTAACAACATAGACCGGCACCTATTAAGAAAAATGAAAAAATGAAAATGAAATAACTTTATTCAATGTAGGATAGCATTATCACTTATTGACGTCATGATCGGTCATTGTAAAAAAAAGAAATTTGCATAACGCAATCTTCTTCTTTTTATAACAATTTTGTATTGTCCTAATAGAAAACCGGCTCGGGCGGGATACAAAAATAAAAATAAAAATAAAGGCACTGCCTCGGGGCTGGCCAGGTTAATCACACAGCACGTAACTTTACGCCACCACCATTTGTAAACGACAATTGTTTCAAATTTTAGTCAAAATTTCCAAAGCGTGTTATTAACATGCGTATAATTAACCGGACCCCCTGAACAGGAAAAACCCCCCAAAAAACCTGCCCAGAAGTGCTCCTACTCTAAATTAACAATCTTTCTAGGCCCTAAACTGTTCTTACGTAAATTGTTCTTACGTAAATTGCAACAAAAGAGCAGTTTTAACTCCACACAATATGTATTTGATCTATGATTTCCAACATACCCGTAAACTATATAAAAAATCTAATTTATATGTCTAGTTTATAAACGTATTTTCTTATATATTACAGATCACTAACAGTGACGGATTAACCCTAAAGCAATTCAAGCAATTGTTCTTCTCTCTTTTCGTGTGGGACACCGAGTCGTCCAACGACCCGATGAACCCTGGTGCCAGAGTTTTTCAACCGCCTACCACCACAAAAATCAAGAATGAAAAAGTAACTACCATAATGAAAGATGTTTTTTTATTTGTCCTCAGGGGATTACAGTCTTGCAGAATGTTGTCAATATACTACAAAAAACTAGAAAACACATGCATATTTCAATAATTACTTGCAAAACCGAAATTGAACAGTTTCATTTATTACATTCTGAATAAACGCCAATTTGCAGCATTAAATGTCGAGCTCGCTTCGCTCGCGTGACGGTAGCGATCAGTGTTGATTACACTCGCGGCTAGTTTTAAAGTTACTTGTTTATCTGTAGCGTGAAATTTAGTGCTCGTTTCGCTCGCAAAACGAGTCATTTATGAACTGTTTGTACCTTGCGGCAAGAGTTTACGATACGTGAAAATCAAGCTCGCTTCGCTCGTAATACGTGTCGTTAGTGCGCTGAACTGCACTCGAAATGTCGAATCGAATTGGCGGTAGTCAGCTGTTTCATACCTATGGTTAGTGTTAAGGCTTCTCGTCTACTTGCAGCGTGAGATATCGAGCCCGCTTCGCTTATGGTACTTACATGGTTGTTTTGCGCTCGCATGTACTTTTGAGGTCCTAATCCATTTGCATAAAATATTCCAATCGCTTAGATACGAATAGAGGGGCCCACAGACATGGATTGAGGGCATCAAGTAGTCTTAATCCGCCCCTGATCACGAATTCGGCAACTGATACAGCAATCATAAATAATGATCGGCGAGCACTTGTTTGCTTTCTCTAACGACGTGGTGTGGGTAGGAAAGCGCGCAATGAGCATGCGCTGGTAATACCTATAATTGCGGCATGCGGCTCCACTCTAGGCTGCGCGTGCGACGGAATCCGCCCCGTCATGCTCCACGCCTATAAATAGTGTAAGATATATCTACTTGGTAGGCTATAAATAGTAGTTGAACACGTTTTGGTTGTAAATTGTATTTTCTTTTTGCGATGGGTTTGCTCTTTACTTTTGTCTAGGCCATTATAGCTTATTAAAATAACACTAGCTTATACTAGCATAAGATATCTATATTAAAAGTAAGTTATATAGGTAATCAGACACAATTTGTATAGGTTCTACTTAAGAGTTTGTGCCAATTCTATTTGGCCATGCGTAGTTACATAATATATAGAAATGTACATAGGTAACGTAAAGACAACACAGAAGATGCATCACCCCTTTAGCAAACTAACATTATGTAATGGATTGTAGCCGTGAACCGCACCGTAAGTTGAATGTCCGAGAGATGTTCCACAAAAGATTTATTTATCAAGAGCGGTAATCTCAATGATATTGTCACCTTACTGTGTACTTGTCTTGTGAACTTCTATTGTTTGAATTAAGGTCAAAACGGTAGCCGAAAACAAAATATACTCTCTCAAGTGCATGTATGCGAGAAAGAACATTAATTTATTTGAACAATAAAAAGTATCCGTTTGAATAATAACTGTTCACTGGATCCGTGCGTATCGGCCGGCCGCATCGCGCCTGCGCCCGCGCCATATCGCGTTTCACATAAAATATTTATTATTTATGGCTGGTAATTAATAAAAACACACGGGAGCTACAAAAACAAGAAGCCTAACAGGAAGATATAATAACTCAATCGGTGCGCGAGAGAGGCTGCTATTTGTTCCCGTCCCTGAAGATTGGATCTGGTTGGACCGCTGCTATTCGCCTACAGTAGCTTAATATCTTAACACGCTGCTGCAGCCTACCGCAGACACGGGGAACTTGTTCTCTTGAAGGTACAGTTGTTGGACAGCGTTCGGAATTAGTTTTTATCAATCATCAAGTTGGACGTTTTGATAGAGAATTATAATTAAAGTATTAGTTGTTAATCATTGCAATTAACACTGTTATTTTGTTTGTATCTATCGTTAGTCAACAATTGATTAATTATTACTTTTTTTGTCGTGTAAGATACCGAGTCGTCCAAAAACCCTGATGTCAGAATTTTTCAACCGCCTATAACTAGTTGTAGGCCTCTGACATGGTTGTATAACGACCGCCGTCTTAGTCATTATAGCAACCGAGACCGACGGCTTAACGTGCCCTCCGAATCACGAAACCATCTTTCTTTTGGGACAGTTAGGTGGTGCAGCCTGTAATGTCCTAATCCTAACCAGACATGGAACAAATTCACAAAGTGATAAATATCAACTTTGTGAACCACAAACAAATTTGATTGGACCAGTATTTGGCCACACTAATCTCTTTTGAGGTAGCCTCCAACAGATCCTGCATGGTACAACTGCTAGAGCAGTTGGGACAGGACAGAAAGGTGATACGTTTATGAGTAGCTACCTACTTGCAAGATGAGCTACTTACTACCAGTTAGATTAAAATTTACTTATAATTTTGCTTCTTTTTTAAAAAATGCAGCTAAAACAAAGACATTTATTAATATGATGGTGTAACCTTACACTTTATATTTAGTCATCGAGACATGCCATAACCTCCACAGTTTATTCACTTGACAGCGACCTGTGTTATTTCAGGTAAACATCGGACTAGTGGCGCCCCAAACAGAAAAAAACTCAGGTTAAATCACATTGTCAGTTAGCTACAATCACTAACCACAAAGTTAATTTAATACTTATACAATTTATTAAAAAATATATTTATATGTACCTGGCTGTTAGTGGCATGAATGGCGAAAATAGGAAATCGTGCCTTATGGTGTACTCTGGAGGAAGCATACGTCTAGCTGTGGACTGATATAGGCTGATATATTGTGATTGTGACGCATGTGTAGACATTTAGCTTACGTAAATAAAGCGATCAATTTTTACGTAAAACAAGGGTTTATTGGTTCTAAATAAATAATACCCAGAATATCTAGATTGATGGTTTGTTGTTGTAGCAAATTCATACTTTGATTTTTCCATAAATAATTAAATATCCTGGACAATTCACACAGTGCCGTCTAGCCCCAAACTAATCAAACTATGGGAACTATATAGCTAATATTATTACTCATATACCTTTTTGTAGAAATACCCAGACTAATCACAAATATCTGAAAATTACTTAACAAATATTCGTGTCTTGTGGGTATCAAACATACGACCCTCAGCATTGCTGGCAGAGGTACTATCCGCTACGTCATTGGGCCAGTCAATGCAATTAATTGCCTTTTCATGCAATCAGTTAATATTTTTGAATCAGTGGCGCTAGTTTCTTTTTGTTGCACATAAAGGCCTGGCAACACTAGCATGGGCCCCTGCAAGGGCTCATCCTCACTCGCGTGGGTTCCGCCAAGGGTTCGCTCACACCGCGCGTGGGCCCATGAGAAACGACGATATGTAGATGTGCATAGGACTTTAATAAAGTCCTCGCGAAACGCAACAATGGCTGGCGAGCGCAGTAACTTAATCTAAGAGAATGAATCTGCAAATGAAATCTGTACGAATGGGGCTTTTAATCTTGCGCTTCTTGATTTAGTGGTGTTTTAGCGGTAGATAGTGTATTCTGCTGTTGGCTAGGGAGAAACAGTACAATAAACCTAATTAATAGGCCATGAAAATAGGTATGAGTTGTATTGTATTGAGTCCGTACACTTTACCTACTGCTAAATCTTGTAACATAAATATGACAGATAAATTTTTCATCGTTGATATGACATACGTAATTGACAAATTAACAGTGACCAACAATATGAAAGTTTTATTTTATTTCACAGCTTCATCACTTCAATGATTCAATTATTGTACATCATCGATTATGATGCGCTATAAAGATAATGATAATTAAAAACTTGTATCTACCTACCATATTATTTATTTGAATTAAAACATCAGACGAAAAGAAGTGTGTCTAAAACACACCTGTATCTTTTCAAATTTTTGTTCTGTAGATAAATACCAGAACGTTCAAAATTCAAAATTATCAAAGATATTCTGGGTAAGTTGTAATATCATGACCAATATTATATTATGTATGTGAAATTCTGCCACTGCGGTTTATACAAGACGTAACAAAAAAGGTATAACAAGCCGAAAGGAGGTCAAAGTCCTCCTGAAACTGAACAACTTTCCCCATGGAATATAGATAAAATTAAAATATTTTTTTAATTCGTTTTCTCATGGAAAATTTTACAGCTTATCGGAATTTTGTATGGGAGATCCAATTTTTAAATATTTAGACATATTTAAAATGTTATTATTAAACGAACAAATATCACACATGATGTGGGTTTACGCGACTTACTTGTTTTTATATGGTAGAGAGTTTATCCCTCTACGTTTCGTTCGGCTGCTTACGACTCGTGTTCGACAGCTGACGGGCGGGCGTATGTGATCCGTCGACCTCCGTGAAGAAGGCTGCCGTAAGCAGCCGAAACGTAGAGGGATAAACTCTCTACCAAATAAAAACAAGTAAGTCGCGTAAACCCACATCATATTTGTTCCTTGGGGAAAGTTGTTCAGTTTTATGAGTACTTTGACGTTCTTTCAGCTTCTTATACCCTTTTTGTTACTGCCTGTATAGGTAAACATCAACTAAGATTGTTGAGGCATTTCCAACTACCCACCTGTCCTGTCCGCTTCCTATATTCTCGAGCTCGATTCGACGTAGTAATGAGAGGTGGAGTGCGTCGTCACGTCCCGTAACAAGGCTTGCTGTCTACGTCAACGGAAATACCATAAAACTTATTTATAGGAACTTATAATTATTTTCCTTCCAGCAAAACTCTTGTAGTAAATCTTAAACTCCTTAAGGTTGGTAGGTGTGCACATATTCAGGTGTCCCTCTTTAAGTGGCCCAAAGAATTGATCTCGATTCTGGACATCCTAAGCTGACTGATAGAGCTTTTTTATGAAATGTAAATTTTTATATTTCAAATATTCAACTTGTTTTCTTGTATTGATAGCTTAGGATATACAGAAATTAGATTTTTTATTTGGAATACTTAAAGTAGGACATGCTGTATATAAAACACTTATGCGTGTATATTAATTTGTCAAACGTAGGTACTATTATAGTTTATTAGAGATAGAGACTGAAGATATGACAGTGGTTGTCGAAGCGCGGGTACATCAGTTGGAAGAGCAGTGCGTTGGTACGCCACAGTCCCGGGTTTAAGCCCCGGCCGCCGGTAACCCTTTTGAATTACTTATTTTAATTGATTTTATTTTCATTATCTTGTCACGCTCTCTAAACGTAGAGACACTAATAATGCAATAAGGCGCATAAAACATAACGTAAAGGTTTTATTTTATTTTATTTTCTTTGGAAAACTTAAAGCCTAAAATATAATGTTATGAGTAAATAATTAACATAAGGCCATTAACAAAGTTTTCGCATATGGATCTAAAAAGCTAATTAACATGGTTCGACACTTCAATCTACTGCGACGTAAAATAAATAAAAAGTAGCTCGTTGAACAAATAACAAAAATAATATATATATATATATATATATAAAATCAGTGGATACAAATTTTAACTTGTACCCCCAAAAAAGTTACTATTCACATTTACTGCCTGATATTGCCGACGCTAGTAAAAAATAGGTCAAGGGATTGTGAATAAACTTTATTAAAACTGTTAATAACACGTGGAAAGAAAGAGTGTTGCCTATATCTAATGCGAGAAAAAGATGTGGAGAGCTGGAGGTGCGGATTTCGCCTGCTACTAAATGAAGGTGGCACACGGAGATGCACGAGGGCCAGCAGCTCGGGGCAGCGCACGCGGCCGGAGACCAGCCCGTGCAGCAGCGACAGGTCAGCAGTGTCACGACGAAGGTGCAGAGGGAGGATATGGTGGCGCTTGCAACTATCACTATAGTCGGCGAATTGTATTTTGAACTTTCTATTTAAAAATCTTAGAAACTTCTTTTGGATTTTTTCGATTTGTTTTGTAAACAGACTGCCAAAACTTAGAGCAATTGAAACCGAACCTACGAAATACTTTGGTAATCATTCGTTCGTGAAGTATAGCCACCTGCAAACGGTAGACCCCGACGCAGTCCTCAGCAGCGGCCAGGGGCGCCGCCACAGACAGTCACTTCACTAATATACCATTTATTCAATACCATTACTCCCCATTACCGACACCACCCGACACTAATCAGTCCACAACACGACCAAAGTCACGAGCGAAATTATTTCAAAAAACCGACACCTTAAATGTCGTCAGATATTTGAAGTATGCGAAAGGTGCGTGCGCAAATTTTTTCACTTCAAAGTGATGTGATATTTTTATTGCTGTCGATTCTGACAAGACGTTTGTTGAACTAATTCTTTTTATAAAAAGGGAAAAGATTCGCTTTTCCCTTTTTATAAGAATAACAAACGAGCAAAACAATATCTTTATAGCCCATGTGGGTCGTTTGGTCGGTGTGTAAAAAGCGAAATTAGACACACATTGTATGTTCCTCTATGAAACAAGTGTGTATTGCTATTTTAGGCGATGGGCTGACAACCTGTCACTATAGCGATAGGTAAGGATAATTTTCCGAATGATATAAATCCCTCAAATATGTGTCAGACGTGGCGTAAATGTCCGTTTTATGCGGCTGTTTACGCTTTGCCTACCCCGCAAGGGATTATAGGCGTGATATGTGCGAAATTACGGCTACATAAAAGTGTCAGAAAGATAATAATGTGTCCTGTCCAAATCGAGGCTTGGCCACAGTTTACTTGAATTTTTGCAGCAATTTGTCAAACAAGTCACGTATTTGTCGTATCCATATAGCCGTAAACCCTTCCGTAGTAATGACAGGGTCCGTCTGCCGGCACGAGGTAATACACCGCCTTAAAAACTATAATCAAGTTAAATTAATTTCAAGTCGTATCGAGCCATGCGTGTTGGACGACCAAACCAACTGTTGTCACCATGCAGTGTGGTGTGGTAAGGCTACACAACTATTTCAGAGGCCTACTTGTAGTAGCAGGCGGTTGAAAACTCTGACACCAGGGTTCACCGTGTCGTTGGTCGGCTTGGTGTCCTGACATGGTTGTTTGACGACAGCCGTCTAAGAAATCATAGATAGCAACCGGGAACGACGGCTTAACCTGCCCTACGAAGCACGGAACCGTCTTTCTTTTCAGATAATCAGGTGGTTCAGCCTGCGATGTCCTAACTAGACTGGGAACAAATTCACAAAGTGATAAATATCAACTTTGTGAATGCCCCACCGAGAATCAAACCCGAAGCCTTTGCGACGCAGGCAGTCGCACTACCACTGCACCACATCAGCCGTCTATGTTTTGTTAATCCATACTATTCTTGTAACAAAAAACATACCTACTATTCTTGTCATTCATGAATTACGATAGTACTTACTATCAACTGAAGGCCTACTCTAAACACCTAGATGTAGGAAAGTATAATCATGTTGAAATAAAGATTTATCGAAACCACATCAATCTCATTAACTCTCAAAGGGTCTATTAGTTACGTCGCATTAGGACAGGCCCGGACGGAAACCGAACGGACTCCTATCATATCCAACATATGTCGATTTCAATCAGTCGATTAATGAAGCCTTCTGTCCATTAAGGCTAACCACAGACCCGGGACCCTTTAGAAAGGACATTCCTTTGATTGCCACCAATCCCTTAAATGGCGAACGGGATTGCATTTCATAATTTTAAGGGGCCTATTTCTTATCAAACAGTTCGGAATAAACTGAGCGCTACTTGGTTACTATATACTTTAAGACTGAGCATCATCGAACTTACATGTGGACTTTAGAAACAATACTGATATATTTTTTGGTCCAGCAGAGGAGCAAAGTCAGACAGATTTAGAAGAGATAGGTATACTCACTTTATTACTGTAGGTATGCTGTCTGCTTAGAATAGCATCACCCCATTTCTTTACCGTGGGTGTCGTAAGACGCGACCAAGGGACTCGAGGGTAACATGTGTATGCAATTTTAACCTGTGACTATCGTGATACACAACATTCAAAATAACCCTGAAATGTTTGTCAAACGTGACGTAAATGTCCGTTTTTATGACCGTTCACGATCTGCCTTCCCCGCTAGAGATATAGACATGATAAATGTTTGTATGTATGGAGGTATATCTATTTAATTGGTGGTCAGGGCCATTATAATTATGTAGAGCGCATACGCGCCATAATAAAATAAAAAATCACGTCTAATAGTGAGATCTGTTTAAATTGAATCGAAAGTGTTCTCAAGACCGTCTCCACAAAGTCTCCACACGTTTTGTTTCATTCGTCAAGGAATGTTTAGTCGACGATAGCCCATTCGCCGCGGTGGAAACGTTCCCGGGTTCACAGTTTCTCGGACGATCCGCTCCGTCACCCTTTGTCAATCATATCACGTAGGAAACACGTAAAAACAAAGTAATATAATTTTTCGTCACGCCTGTCGACGCCACGCCTATTTATTTTTGTCTATAATAAATTAGACTGCTGTTGTTTGTGGGAAATTGAAATAGCGAACCCTAAAGATTGTAAAAAGTTTAACAAAACAAGGGTCATCGACAAAAAATGCATCAGAACTATTCGTCATCTGCTAGCATCTTGTTGATTAATTAAGGAAACAAAGGTATAGCTAATTGTTTATAAAAATAACTGCTTTAGTCCAAATTTGTACGTATAATTCTGCGGGTACTTGGTTACCACTACTACCAATGAGTACCTACGTACCTACCTACATATCAATTTGATTTTGCGCCTGATGATGTGTCTATAAAACTGGCTACCCCTTTTTAGTTCACGTACACTTTAAAACTGTTCAAACCACTTTACATATGTCGTGCTATGCTTAAAAAGAGGGTGTAGAGTTTAGTTACAAATACAACTTAGGAATAAATACCGTTTAGTTACAATTTAGCGTAATAAAATTATACTTTATTAAATCCTTTTTTGAATAGACTATATATGTTGTCGGCTTAGAATAGCATCAATCCTATCTACCCCTGGATGTAATGGAATGGATGTAAATATGGCCATACCCTCAAATAGGAGGCATCACTGCACTGGCTGTTGAAAATCGGAGTACCTACGCAAGAAAACTAAAACGCCTTTCCCTACTATTAGCAAGCGAACCTTATAAACGTCAAAATGAGGTAAAGGATCCTATAGACACACCTATTTATTAATAATGATATGTAGGACGTGTCTCTCGCGTGCAGGCGGGTAGATCGACATATGGACGTGACCGCCGATCATGTCAGGTGGTGTTTAGGGCACCTGTCTCTATGTGGGCTGATGCTGACATCAAGTGACTGTTTTATGCTCGGCAGAATAGCAAAGTGTAACCAAAAGTAGCAGAAAGTTGTTTTTTCACTTTATGAGATATTTAGAACAATTTTCGCATCTTTAACCCTTCCTAAATATTCTACAGATAGGTTAAGAAAAACACTTCGAAGTCGCAGTTAAACTGCTGTCATCCTGTCAAATCCTTACAGTTACAAAGATAAGGGTGACTTCACACTGGCGGACAGTAACAGGACACCGTTATTCAATTGTCGCGCGAACGAATTCATTCCGCAAACTCATCTTGCGACGGGTGACGACTGCCACGACCACGAGCCGTGGAAAACTTCGCGAATGTACGGAAGAGACAAGCAAATAAAAGTTAAACTTCATACGGTACGAATAACTCTTGGAAAATATAAACATGGCCTCAGCATACCTATATACGTAGCAATCCGATCTGGGATTCGTCCAGGGGTATCATCATCCTTAACAAAAACAACATGAACCTTTTGTTCTCTCGTTTGGTAGGCAGGTCTGTTGCAAGGCGCAATGCGAGATGTTATAAGCAAATATTTCAAAGAGGAACGTTACTGCCCTTTCCCTGGATACCCATAATAGGGTGCTGCTACTCTAGCCGCTATCACACGGCCAAGTCAGATAGATTCGTTAGGTCATTCCACAGAAGAAGAAGTGAACTAAAACTTGGATATAATAATAAAACAAGCACAATCTACATAATGAGCATATCCAGCAAGCCATGCATCCGCGGAAGCAGCGCAGCGGCCAGAGCGGCGCGACGGCGACGCACACCCGGAAGCGTCACGGCCGCGTGAAGACCGGAAATGGGCAGGATGACCGGATCCTATCTCCGCTCCTGCCTACCTGCCGCCCGCCACCCGCCATGTTGTCGCTATGACGTCACTGTCCAGTGTACTCGCCCGCTTTATCTGATACGGGAATTCGGATACATTGTTGATGTGTTCATAATTAAGTTTTCCGTGTGGAAGACGTGATTTTTTTATGTGATGAGGTCTAATCTTTGTGACTTTTCTCTGTTACTGTGGATTTGTATATTCATGTTATTTTAAGTTAGGGTTTTTCAATGCTAAAGTGTTTAGGCGTTTTTTATTATGCATTTTACGACATATTACCAACGGATAAGATAGCTTAAGGCGGTTTTCCCACTTGTCGTCCGTTGCTGCGCATTTTTAACGCACCGTAACGCATGCGTTTCTCAGACGAAAGGAAATTACGAATTCCGATCTTATACTCTCCCTTCATCCCTTATCCAAATGACTTGACACACGCATCCGGTACGCACCATAACTGTATTTGTATGGGAATAAGATCGGATTCGCAATTTCCTTTCGTCTGAGAGACGCACGCGTTACGGTGCGTTAAAAATACGCAGCGATGGACAAGTGGGAAAACGCCTGTTTTGTTTTAGTTTTAGTGAACAGGAATTACTTATAGGTAATTACACCAAAAATTTACAAAATTATATTATTTTCTTACTTTACGATACAGAACCTGTTAAATGAACCATTCAAAAAGATTTCACCAAAATCTGTCCACGTGAAATCCTACGCCTAAGTGCGTATTTACCTCACAGTTTGCCTATCCAGCCCATCCGCCGGTTATCATTGCGCGAGTATATAATTGTTGGCAATTTGGCGTCTCCATTCACCAGCTGAATGGCACCCATTAGGCCGAGCTTAGTCGAGGAAGTAAGCTCTCACTCTGCTGGCTAATAAGTGCATTTTAGCGCAGGACTTTCTTCCCTCGGCTCTAGCTGAAAAAAGTAAGGCATGAGGCAAACTATGCAGAGGAGACTGTAGGTTCCGTACCTTAATAAATATAAACTAGCCTAGCCTATATTTTTTATAACTCAAAATATGAACACTATTTACTGTCGAGGCTGGACTAATCAAATCGTACAGCATTTTCATATAATGGTGTTTTCATTTGCCACCAGCTGTATGGCACCCATTAGGCTGAGCTTAGACGAGGACGTGAGCGCTCACTATACCCGCTAAATTCCTTTAACCTTAGTGCATCTCGCGCACTTTTTTCCCATTGGCTCTTCTCCAACTTCAACAGCCACAAAAGTCCACTGCTGGACACGTGCCTTTGGCTCTACGTTGGTTTGGGTTTAGTGTTTAAAAGTCTGGTCCACAAACTAACCAATGCAACGGACCAATTATATGTCTGTGACAGCAGTACAGAAATATGAATTTGCCCGAGTGTAAAAAATACTGTTGCCACAAACAAACGTCAAACTAGTTCGTTGGTTTGTGGATACTGATTTATTTCATCGCCAACAGAACCCTAAAAATTTTATAGTGCCATTTGTTCGACATTCGCAACTGCTTAATTGTCGTTATTAAGCAATTTGGTTAATTAATGAGTGCGAAGCGGTCTTAATTTTCTGCTTTAATTATTCCCTTAGGTGTTACTTATACACTACAAAACCTGGTTTATTGTGCCATGAATCGGAACAGTTGCTATTTTCAACTTTTTACCCGAAAGTACAAATTATTTCTTTTCATGCGTTATAAAGTACCTAGGTGCTTATTTTGATCTCGCCAGGTGCAAGGAAGCTAGTCTTGTCATGACAATCACTATCAGTAGGCACAGTATTTCAAGGATCGATTTGAAAAATGTCTTCAATATCAGAAATCTAGTTTATTGATCTATCTACCTATTATATTAGAAATCCTGCATAAGAAACAGGCGTTACTTCTCCTTTCCTAGGAGTACCTAACATAAATCTGATTGCGTTAGAAGGTATTTTTTGAGAAAAGCTCAGGTAAAAAAAACGGGATTAATACCAAAAGTGGTTGTTTTTAGGCACTTCTTGCCATAACTTAGATTGCAGCGAATATTTTATTGACTTTTAAGGTTCTAATTTTACTTAAGGATAATACTAAAAACTTGAGCAACGGACATTCCGATAGATTGTTTGTATAGTGAGAAACCTTTTTGTATGTGAAGTAGCGCCACTGTCGAGGTAGTTCACGGCTACACTCGCCTTAATAAAGACCTTGGATTCTGCATATAAGTACTAACTGAAAACCGTTACATTAAAAAGAGAGGCCGTATGTGTATGGAAGCATTTGCCCTTCGCCCCGCTGGCTGGCCCCGCCCATGCCAAGTCTGCGGTTTCCCGCGCTTTTCTCACCGGTCGCCATCTGTGCTGCATCCGCCATGTTTGCAGTACAGTTAATTACAGTTATCCACTCCAAATTATAAAATAAACCTTCAGGTACTTCGCATAATAACATTTTATATGACCAAGGTACATCGCTCTGGTCCGGACCGCTCTGTGCCCAACGTAAGCAAAGGTTCCATAAATACTTACATAAGTCAAATATAGAGTATAGGGCTTCAATAGTGTTGTCACCTTCGATTTGCAACTGATGAGTTGATGTGTTCTAACCGCGCCACGGAGCACCTATACTAGTAGGTACATACTAGGTATATCTCCTCAAACCAACTATACCAACCAGCGGATTGAATCAGAGGCTCCTTTTCTCGATTGACGTGAGGTTACGTGCCAAAGTACACAAAAAAATGACAAAATACTTTGATGTTGACGTACACATATCACATCTACTATCCCTTGAATAAATAAATAAAATTATAACCCGACCGTATTATAACTGATAACCGTCTTTTTATGAATTTTCTTGATGTACCTATTTGTTTGAGTACTACTTATTCATTATCATCTTAGATCTGATGATCCAGTACCAACTTTAATATTAAAACACTTCAACCTGTTGGGTATACAATTTTGGGTTTACATTTGCACCGCGGGCAGGATTTGAATCTGCGACTCGCTCTCACTAGTAGCAACGCCTTTACCAACTGGGCCAGCGCGGCTCAGCTATAATGCCAGTAGCATAAAATAATTCTTTGTTGTACAAAAAATAGAAATACAACAATTAAAAACACAAACTTAACGAAACAGTACAACAAGGCGGCCTTATTAACGCGTGGCATGGCTCCATCAATTCTAACTGAGCCTCGGTAGCCCAGTCAGTACAGGCGTCGCTACTTGCGATGGCGAAAGTCGCAGGATCAAATCCTACCTGCAGTGCAAATTTTCAAGTTCTCCAAAATCTTAGATCATCATTTACTATTGTAACGACGTGTGTAAGTGTAAGTGTCACGCGATGCTGGCTTAGGGTGCCGCGTGATGCCAGCTTAGAATAGCATCATCCTATTTTGTTTCCGGCGGGTGCCGTAAGATATGACTAAGGATCGTGAGGGATTTATGTGGAGGTATTACAATTTTAGGGGACAGGATGACCTGTCACTATACAGAGTTATTTTTTATTCACCCCGGAAATTTGACAGGGCGATTCTACTCATGAACAACTTTTATCATGGCGTCACCTGCGAAATCACGAAAAAGAAACCAGCCGTTCCGGATACATTTTGTTCGAGTAGGTATGAATTTTTCTATGGAGCAACTGTTTTTTTTCGCGATTTCGCCGGTGACCCCATAATAAAAGTTGTTCAGAATTATGAGTAGAATCGCCCTGTAAAATTTCCGGGGTGAATAAAAAATAACCCTGTATTGATAAACGATTTTTCTAAAACAGCCCTGAAGGCTCAAATATGTGTCAGACGTGGCGATAGCGACCGTATTTTTACGACCGTTAACGCTCTGCCTACCCCAAAATGGATAAAGATATTTGCGTGTGTCTGTAGATAAAATACCGTTTAGCTGCAGTCTGAGGGAAGAACTAGGTATACGTCCCTGGTGTCCAAACAATAGGGAGCAGAGTAAGTCACGACCCATGCCTCGGGGAGCCCACCTGTGCCTCAACGGGGAAATTATTTCATTCTTCTCCAGTAATTCGCCGGTCGTGCCTGTGGCTGCTTTGAATGCAACCCGAATGCCATTCTTCTACGAAAATAAGTACTCAATTTCCTCACAATTAGTATTTGCGGCCGGTTTATAAACTACTAAGGAGATCGCTCGGAGTACCGCAAAAGTTGCGTGTGCAGTAAGGAGAACATCAAAATCTGTCCTTTGTTGTTATTCGCATTTTCAGGGTAACAAAAGAGCTAATTTTGATGATCGTACTTCCGCGAGAAATTAAATAAGTGTATCGCAGAGACGTGAGCAAAACGCTGGTTATGAGTAAGTGTAATGTACTTAGGTAAGTACGTGAAATGTACGTGAAATATCCTCATCAAGTTATGAAGGAAACCGATGTGTCTGCTGTATCTGCTGTATCCAACCATTGCTCTTAGGCGCCCGACCCTATAGGAGCAAGGATATACACACAGTTAAGAATGTAGTAATATATACTCCATATTATTGGTTATTCTGTAGTTTAGGTTTACAGCCATTCCTCGACTGAATTTTCCGTTGGTGAGCTCCAACCCTAGTGCCAGTCAAAAATTATAATGACAAAAAATTCATCAGCTGGCCTTGTGTGAGATTGCTACATACATACATACACATATTACGCCTATAATTCCTTGCGGGGTAGGCAGAGCGTAAACAACCGCAAAAAACGGACATTTACGCCACGTCTGACAAATGTTTGAGGGTCATTCGGGAAATTGTGTATCGCCATAGTAACAGGTTGTCAGCCCATCGGCTAAAATTGCAATACACAGCCTCGAGTCCCTTCATCGCCTCTTACGACTCCTACGGGAGAGAAATGGGGTGATGTTATTCTAAGCCGGTTTCACTTGGTATATTGCTACATATTTATGGATGACGACTATTGAGTGAGGAGTGACATTAGACTACTCGTAAGTAGGAAAAGGTATTATTTTTGTTTGTAAATAAATCATGTTATAACTTAATTATACAAATTAAACAAACTTAATCATATTAAAACAGTCGTATCGGGAACCACGATCAAGTGTTCGTTGGTGGCTACCTGGTTTCTTCTCATCTGTTTCTGCTTCAGCATCAATATCTCGCTTCTCACCAGCACAATCACGTAACACTGCATTACTGAAATTAATAGAAATACATGCATATATCAAGCCTTTCTTTATTTATTTTCTTGTTAATGCACCTGCTTTGAGCCTTTCCAGATGTCCTAAGGTAGACTGGGAGATAACGCTTTTGGCGTTAAGTCCGCCCGTTACAACAACCACAGGTATAAATGGTGGGATACCTCTTCCTCTTCTTTTTCGTGTGGGACTCTACTACTAGCCTCTGACACGGTTGTGTAACAACCGCCGTCAAAGAAATCATAGACAGCAACCAGCACCGAAGGCTTAACGTGCCCTCCGAAGCACGAAACCATATTGTGTATGCTAAACTGGCACCTCACAACAAGTATCTTTCTACCCACCTATAGCAAATGATGCCGCACACACTTCGGTGACGTACATTCTGGATAACAGGATGAATGTTGGTATAAGCGCGGCGATAGTCGTTGCTACGGCGTAGTAGTTGTATAATTTTAGCATGGTAATGTCCTTCTGCAAAGTAAATAACGTATTCGATTATAACTAGGCAAAAGGTACCTAGGTTTATATAGGGTAGCGTGTATACCCTTTTCAAAACAAGAAAGGTTTTTAATTTATTTATATTCTATATAAATGAACTAAAAAAAAAACGCATAAACCTTAGTACTTTACCTATATTGGATGAAATTTTAGTAGTGACCGATACTGAATACAGGCTGGTGATAAGGAACAATTTTCCCAAGGAAATTTGATCATTTCGAAATCACATCAAAATCGAAATTTGTCAAAAATATTTTGAGCTACCAAAGTAACCCAAATCAGCTTTTCGTTTTTCGACCGATGTTCCTTGGCGAAAGTTTTCCTTATCACGAGCCCGTCTCGAATTTTCGCTTTTGGTCACTAGTACAATTTCACCATATATGCTAGGTGTTCTTCTTTTCGTGTGGGACACCGAGTCGAGGAACGATCCTATGAACCCTGGTGTCAAGAGTTTTTCAACCACCTACTACTAGGCCTCTGACACGGTTGTGTATCATAGACAGCAACACATAGGCTACTTTTTACTCGGGAGTACGGGAAGCATTGGGTGACATTGGGGTACTCCCACTAATAATCGAATTATCTTTGTAACTACTACTACTACACTTGCGAGTGCAATGAGTGGGCTGCGTACTTTGTACTTATAGGATATGGGTTCAGATGTACACGGACTATACGCGTGTTATGCGCGTGTTTGTGCAAAGTTACCCGCGCAGCTTCCGCGTTACTCCCGTGCGCGCAAAGTCTATGCACATGTAACGCGTGCTCCATGCGTGTGCAACGTGTACTCTATGCGTATGCAATGCGAGCTCTACTGGTGTACAACGCGTGCGCAACATACTATGATATGTATGTCAACTTACGCTTACTGTAGGTCAAGAACATTGACTGGTTTGCTCGGAAAAATATTATGATCGCCATCACTACATAGTATAAAATCAAGTCGCTTCCCGTTTGGTGTCTCCTTATATCTTTAGAAGTACCCAACGGATTTTGATGCGGTTTTTTTTATTAGATAGAGTAACTTGAGAGGAAGGTTTATAAGTATAATTTATTCCGGGAAATTGTCACATTCCCATGGGAAAACGGGTAGCCCAACTGGTAGTAAACTTTTGACCCCCTTTTGACAACTTTAAGGATTAAAATTTCAAAAATGCTGAAACACGTATTTCATTATTTTAAGTTATGAGTCTAATCAGAAATTTTGAAACAGATCACATTTTAGATAAAAAACTTTCATACAAACTTTTAACCCCCTTTTCACCCACTTAAAGGTTAGAATTTCAAAAATTCTGAAACACGTGTTTAATTATTTTTAGTTATTAGTCTAACCACAAATTTTGAAACAGATCACATTCATTTAAAAAAACGAACTTTCATACATAATTTTAACCCCCGTTTGACCCTATTAAGGGTGAAAATTTCAAATATGCTGAAACACATGTTTAATTATTTTAAGTCATAAGTTTAATTACTAATTTTGAAACGGATCACACTTAAGACAACGAACTTTCATACAAACTTTTCATCTCTTGGGGGATAAAAAAAACGGAATTTAAAGTAAAGTCGTTTCCCACGTCTGTCCCTGTCTGTTTGTTTGTTTGTATGTATCTTCAAAACCACTAAACGGATCTGGATGAAGTTTTCTTAAAAGATAGAGTGACTCAAGAGGAAGGTTTTTATGTATGATTTATGTCGGGAGAAAGTCTGTTTCCCGTGGGAAATCAGTTAGCAGCGGGTGAAACCGCTGGGCGGGCCGCTAGTTAAGTTATAAAAACAAAAGAACCTTTGGCTCAAAGAATAATATACTCACTGTGCTTTGGCTTTTTAATTTATTTTAAGGCATTTAGATATTAACTGTCAGTTTATGAAAGACTAAATATTATTTGGATAAATTCCTAGCATAAATTCTTTTTTGAAGACCGCGCTTGCCTGCGACAGCGCCCGCGGGACCGTTTTCGTGGCGTACGCCATGGCAGTAGAGTCTATTTAGGGAGATAGAGTACCTATATGAGAAGCACAGGTTAGACTCATACAATCTAGTTCAACTTTAAACAGACCTGCAATTTAGATTTGTCTAAATATACATACATACATAGTACATACATATATCACGCCTATAATCCCTTGCGGGGTAGGCAGAGCGTATATGGCCGCAAAAACGGACATTTACGCCACGTCTGACAAATATTTGAGGGACATTCAGAAAATTGTGTATTGCAATAGTGACAGGTTGTCAGCCCATCGCTTAAAATTGCAATACACACCCTCGAGTCCGTTAGTCGCCTCTTACGACATGGGTAAGAAATGGGGTGATGCTATTCTAAGCCGGCATCACACGGTCTTGTCTAAATATATCGAACAGAAAGCCCGTTCCGCCATCAAAGTAGTTATTATCACAGAATAATAACTAGTAACTAGCGTTATTATTATGTAACTGGGCCGATGGCGTACCGGATAGTGTCTACTACCCCGAGGGTCGTGGGTTCGATCGCATGACGCAAATATTTGTTCCGTCATTTTCAGATATTTGTGTTTAGTCTGAGTGTTTCTATGTATATTACGTATTCATTTACAAAAAAAAGTAAGTATATAAGTTTTCAGCTATCTAGTTCTCATAGTACAAGCTTTGCTAAGTTTGGGGATAGATGGCGCAGTGTAAATAGTCCAAGATATTTATTATTATTATAGATGCATCCATAGATAACCTGTCTAGCAAAACCTGATAACTTACTTGGTACCCGGCGACAAGGAGTAGGACGTTTAATAGCACGCCCATGCCAAGAATGGCAAAGAGCACAGTCGCTGTGACGTTCTCCAGGGAATCGTGAGCGATGATGGTGTCCTTATGCAGCTCAGTGGTTATCACTAGGCAGGCCACCGCGAATGCTGACAACATCTATAGCAACAAGCATGATAAATAAATAAAAAAGCACGCCTGCTTTCTGAGATAAAAGCCTAGCCTATGACTCTCGGGATAATGTTAGGATTCTTCCGATACCATTTCTATTCGAATCTGTTCAGTGGTTAGCGAGTTTGAGACATGAACTCTAAAAACATGACACTCCTTTTTTGGTTGGGCAGTCAAGTTAAAATAAGGTTGAGTCTATCTAGCTCGTCTAAATCTCGGGTGTAAATTGTACCTAGGACATTTTCCATAGCTGGAATAACCTAAGTACGAAAGGTTTGAGACAATAGCAACACGCTTTCTAATGTAAAATTGGTCCACAATTATCTACTGAGGCATTTTATAGGGTTGGTGAACTACGCTTAATCATTTGAACTTGGTAACAAACCGACCACTAGTAGGTATCTTAAATGGGAATGAGACACTATGAAATCTCATCAGCCTATAGCAGTCCACTGCTGGTCGCAGTACGCCACAACACAAGGCACAATCTCTCGTTTTCGCCATCCAGTCCATCCTGTCCGGAAGCGTACAGTCCTTTGCTTGCTTTACTAAGAAATAATGCAAATAAATTAGGTACAAACCACATTGATATACGCGAACAAAATGATCCCCCAGCGTAGAGAGCAGCAGAAACAGCACTTATTCACTTTGCAGTACATTTTGACTTCACTTGTGCTATTCTCCGACAGATATGGAGCACTAAGATGGCAGCTATACCAAATCCACACTCGGTGAAATTGTAAACATCTGTGCATTGATAACCGATGTGTCTGCGCAGGCGAAACTTACAATGTCAACTCAATTCATTGACTTTTTATAAATCTGTGCTCTTATCTTTACTTGTTATGTTGTGTTACCTTTCTTGGACAAACTTAGGTGTGCATTCTTTTTGTTCTTATTACTGAACCTACCTATCACCTTCCCTACACTATAAAAAATATCAACACGCAAATCACTCTATGACTTGTAGGTGTGTAGGTAATGTACTGTACCTCGTCCCAAAATATCCTGGGCGACACTGGACTAGCTATGGACATTTAACACTATAATCTAGGAGAAGAAATAGGTACAAGTATATCTCTTTCCACCACAACTGCAAAACTCAAAAAGGAATTGAACCACAGGTGATCTAACAAAGATGGAAAAAATGCAATGTTATGTTGATACTCGTAAGCAAACTGAAGCATTTCTAAAATCCACAACATTTGCTTCCATTCATATCATCACAATTCATTTCACAATTTCGCTTGTTGTTTTTTTTTCTCCGCATACTTTACCCGACTCAAAGCATCCTATTTTTGTCGTGTGGTGGGACACCGAGGCGATGAACGACCATGGTGTCAAAAAATGTAAACTGCCTAAGTACCTACCTTTACATGGTTGTGTTACATTACAACCGACATCTAAATAATCTTAGACAGCAACGGGATTCTGATGATTCAGCATGTAATTATTACTTATTCAAAAATACATTTTACAGCCTGCCAGCCGAAGCTTGCACTATAAAACTAACTAGTTACATACGAATTAAAAAGTAGGTAGATAACATACATTTACACATTTTCTGCATAACAAAGACACACTCTATTAACCATACTGGGAACAAATCCACAAAGTGATAAATTGAGTAAATATCAACTTGGTTCGTCCCCCGTCACCCCCTAAAAAACGAACTAGTGTCCTCCGGATCCCGAGACCAACGCAGACCACAGAGGCAGTCCCCAAGGCTTATTAACAGTAATCCTAATGGCCGTTATAAAATGCTACTTTACGAGATAATGCGTTGCTTATTGGCAGTTATTGCATAATTGAGCACCACCCAGCTCGACCCTCTGTCTACCAGTCCAGCACGATTAGCCTCGGGCTCCTTATTCATTACGGAACCACTGACATTAACCATTAGAAAAATACGGCAAATTGTTAATGATAATAGTTTCCTGGGTATATTCATACACGCCCTGTATTCTACTGGGATCTCCAAATTAAAAATAAAATTATAAAGTTTTGATAACTCACGAACGAGTTAACGCCTCATAAAGTTGATAAGGCCACTAAACTCCACAAAAATATTTTGATTGCCATGTATTTTTGACAGGCGCAAAAAAATAATTCATTGAAACGTTCCATTTCATATAATCCGTGGTATATGGAAATTATTTTTATACAAGAAAATGTACCAAACTCAAGCCCAAATAAATATTATAACCTACTGTTTAATTCTTTGTCTTTGCATTGTTTTTTATTTTTATGGAATATTTACGATCGGCGAAGCATTAAATTCTCAAGCAGAGAATACAACGTTCCGTTCTCTCTAACCTAACCTGCCAATGTCAGATCACTAACTCACTTCTTTTTATAATCTGTATTCTATCTTTTCCGATCGTGAGACATTTTTTGCCGCTTACACAACAATTACATCAAATTAGAGTGATAAAATTAACATTGTTTGTACCATAAAATAAGGTAATTCTATACGTTTTTAACTCGTGTAATTAATTTCTAAAATAAATGTGAATTAGCAATGTTATCCTTTTTGTAGGTTAGATAACTTATCGTGTGCTCTTCAAGCGTGATTTTTGACTTCACATCCTAAGAAAGAGCAATAAAGTCCTACAAATCTCGTGAAAGAATCGAGAAACTGCAAATTATGTCAAGTTTAATGAATTCATGGCTGTTGCAATAATTTTTTGCCTTGTAACTTCTTGCATAGGATTTTCTCAAATGTCATACTTAGCAAGAATGTTTTATGAATCAATTGTACAGTAGGTTTATGTTAGATTCTATTGTCATGCAGGTATGATACTAATTAATTTGAACTGAGCTGTAACTTGTTTTCTCATAAACTCAACTGATTTCACATTCAAAACTTAAAAAGATCAAAGTATGTGTTTTACAATCATGTACCAGCATTCTACATTTAAAACCTAATAATCAAAATAATTTAAAAATAATCACCTGATCTGTTTGACCCAAAAACTTCTAGTCTGATATCAGGTTATAATGTCTATAGTACAAAAAGTGTTCCACAGTTTACAGCGTATGTTGATATTTGCGAAGGTTTTTTGATAACATTGTTATTTTGTTTGCTTTCAGAAATGGCAGCCCAGCTTTTCAACCGCATCGGTCAAGTTGGCCTCGGAATGGCACTTGTAGGAGGTGTCGTTAACTCTGCTCTATACAATGGTAAGAATTAACTCCTTATGTATAATAAAATGATTATTTTGTAGAATATATATACTGTTTTCAACACACACACATGTCACTCCTTCATCCCTTGCAGGGTAGGCAGAGAATTACCCGCTGTAAAATATGGTTGCTATTGCCATGTCTGACAAATATTTTAGGGAAATTTTAGACAAATCGTGTATCACTAATAATAGGTTGTTAGCATGTTACCTAAAATTGTAAAACACAATGAAATCCTGCAGTTCCTAAGTCGCCTCTAACAACACCCATAGGAAGGAAAGCAGTTAAAATCAGTGCTTAATTTTACCTAGGGTTATGTTTTTTGGTAGTATGTATGTTGCGTTTTTGCATCAGTCTCATGAGGCAGCCTCACCTGCAAGCATTGTAAGGCATACTTACATGGTGACAGAGGTATGGGTTGTCAGACAAGTCTTATCCTGACAAAATTTACATTTACTTGGCCTATGCCAATTCACAAAGATTAAAGAGCAAAATGATAAACATTTTGTGAATGCATCCAATGAAATATGTATATCAAGCAGAAAGATAATGAAACAATAGCATTATCCTATCTGTAATTTAGTGTGTTTACTGGATGCCATTAAAACTGAATAGAATAAGAATTTAGAATAGTATCATCCCATTTATTTCCTGTAACAGATGACTAGAGGGCACATGGGTTACATGTATATTGCAATTTTAGGTGATGGTCTGACAAGCTGTCACAATTTTCGGACTCTGAATTCATGATGTCAATGAGTGATAAATAACTGTACTGCATTGTATAAAGTTATTTCCATTTCATTTCTGAATGAACCTCAAATGTTTGTCATCCGTGGCATAAATGTTCGTTTTTTATGGCAATTTACTTTCTGCCTACCAACTGCAACTGCTGTTTCTTCAAAATTAATGAAGTTGCATCATTTATTTGAACAATGTAATTTTTTTTTCTTTTCAGTTGATGGTGGCAACAGAGCAGTCATCTTTGACAGATTTCAGGGTGTTAAGAACCTGGTAGTTGGAGAGGGCACGCACTTCTTTGTACCATGGATACAGAAGCCCATCATCTTTGACATAAGATCTCGACCCAGAAATGTTCCCACTATCACAGGAAGCAAGGGTAACTAACACAATATCTTCTCAATTATTTACATATCAAATTTTTCCAGACCTTAGACATATCAAATGGAATAGAGGCAATTATTAAGCACATAAAATCCAGGACAGGTTTTCAATACTGATGCAGCATACTACAAGTAAAACTTCAGGGTTCCATACCCAAACAGTCCCTATAATATAACTTAGACTTGACTGTCTGTCCATCTGTCCTTCACCAGACCACAGTATAATTAATAGTACTAGCGTACAGTATGGTCACTCCCTGCCTCCCCCTACAAGCGCCGCCCACCCGCGCTCGGAGGACGCTCAGACACCGGCTAGCTAGGATGCGTGAACGAAGGTCATTTCATACTGCCGCACATTGCATTCCCGATTCGCGAACGCAAAATGGCGGCAACCTTGACATGTTGTCTCACACACACAAGCATGGTCCGCGTTCACCTACGCGAGCTTAGACTGTATGCGTAGCAACGCGTTTCTTTCATACATTTGAGCGTCAGTGTCCGAGGTGTGACCAGACTGTGTCTTAAGCATAGCTGGGCATCAACTCGTTAATCCGTTAATCGTTAATTAACGAAGTTAACATTTTGATTAACGAATTAACATTTAAAAATGTTAACGGACACGTTAACTTCCGTTAAATATGCAGAAGTCCGTTAATCGTTAATCTAATGCCTAATATTTACCGCACGGCACCGCAGCTCGGCGCGAAGAACATATTCAGACAAGTATGAAACAAAAACGAATGACAAGACAAGTGCCGGGCGGCGCGTGGCAGCGCGTGAAACAAAACTAGATATATTTTGCCGGCACGTGCGAGTGAGAAAACTGCTAAGATATTTTTTCGTTTGCGCCAGTGTTAGAGTGACGAATGTTTTGTTTGTTGTTATCATAAATTACTCTCAGTGATCATTTGCGTGTTGCGTGTTGAATTAAAACCATATCATGGAATCGGATTCCAGCGGTCCTGGTAAGAATCCATGGCCACATTTGACTGAGTATGTGGAATTTTTATCCAAATCGGGCAAGCAAATACTTTTTGCGTGTAAGCGATGCTTGCCGAAAGACACCAAAACAAAAGTTAATGTATCAAGCCTGAATAATTTGAAACAACATGTCAGAAGGGTATAAGGGTTTATAAGTTCACTAACGCAACGATATAAAAATGCAATTTTACACATATTAACGATTAACGTTAACTTGCGTTAATTCTTCCGACATGTAACGCTTTAACATTTAACGGAGCTAACTTTTTTGTAGCGGATTAACGATTAACGAAGTTAACAATTTGATTAACGGTGCCCAGCTATGGTCTTAAGACAGTTGAAATTTCGACAGATTATGTTTCTGCTACAACAAAAAAATACTAAAAAAATTAGTAACTTGAACATGTAAGGCCATCAAGGTTTATTTTATATATATATACCCTTCATATGGGACTCCTACTTGCATTTGGCCGGTTTCTAAAATTATTACAGGCAATGAAAAAGAGACCTATGCCATTCAATAATGGTATCAATTTGATAAACAGTGCGGTCACACATTGTAGATGGAAGTCTAATTATAAAAAAATAATTAAATATTCATATTGTTTTTTTTTGTTCTTTATCTGAACCAAATTCTGCCTTACATTCTTTTTCAGTTATTTTATGTTTGTTGAGGAATGTTAATCCCTAAAGGTTTTGTTTGAACACAAATCCCTCAACATGTTTAATTGGCTTAGTTTCAGAGCGCTTCTACTCAAAAGGTATAATAAAATATCCTGTACTGGTGAGACATAAATGTATAATGGCTAAAACCCATGTCCGTCATTGCTAACTTTTTAGCTACTGTGTAACATCTAGCTGCTTATAGATGAAAGAGAGAAGCATAGCAGTTTACGTCTGTCAATCTAGCTGCTGAAAATTGTCCCTGTGATCTAAACAATAGTGCACTGCTGGACATGTGAACTAAACACTAAAAGAGAAATGATAATGGACTACAGAAAATATTTCGCACTATGGTTTATTATGCACTCACAGTGCTTCATTATTTTTTCAATTTCTTATGGCTCAGAAACATACTTTTATTACATAATATTTTATTTTAAAGGACAGTGGGCAAAAGTGGTCCAAGAACCTCCACCATTGAGACTTATTGGAAATGGAAGAACACACTTATCAGATTATCCGAGACAAGTATTACCGAAATCTAGACTGGGAATTTTTTTTTATAGTCACTTGAAGATACTATAAAAATATTGTTCAAAAATGATTTTAACTGGAGCGAGCCATTTATTTTGAAAGATTTTATTGATATTGCGTGTCTCTCGAATGTGCCACAATGTAAACTCCATGTAACGACACTCCAAATAACGTCAAACTCCCCAAAACATTCAAATAACATGACTTTGGTTTGAAAAAATTGGTCCAAGAACCTCCACTGTTGAGACTTATTGGAAATGGAAGTACATACTTGTCTGTGACACATTTATATTGATATTACGTGTCAGTCGAATGTAATACAGTGTAAACTCCATGAAACGATACTCCAAATAATACAAAACTCACAAAAACATTCAAATAACATAACTTTGGTTTGAAAAAAGTGATCCAAGAACCTCCACTGTTGAGACTAATTGGAAATGGAAGAAAACACTTATCAGATTATCCGAGACAAGTATTACCGAAATCTGCACCGGGTTTTTTTTTTCATAGTCACTTGAAGTTACTATAAAAATATTATCAAAAAATGATTTTAACTGGAGCGTGCTATTTATTTTGACAGATTTCATTGATATTGCGTGTCTCTCCAATGTGCCACAATGTAAACTCCATGTAACGACACTCCACATAACGTCAAACTCCCCAAAACATTCAAATAACATGGCTTTGGTTTGAAAAAAGTGGTCCAAGAACCTCCACTGTTGAGACTTATTGGAAATGGAAGTACATACTTGTCTGTGACACATTTATATTGATATTACGTGTCAGTCGAATGTAATACAGTGTAAACTCCATAAAACGATACTCCACATAATACAAAACTCACAAAAACATTCAAATAACATAACTTTGGTTTGAAAAAAGTGGTCCAAGTACCTCCACTGTTGAGACTAATTGGAAATGGGAGAACACACTTATCAGATTTTTCAAGACAAGTATTACCAAAATCTGCACCGGGTTTCTTTGTTTATAGTCACTTGAAGATACTATAAAAATATTGTTCAAAAATGATTGTAACAGGAGCATGCTGTTTATTTTGACAGATTTTATTAATATTGCGTATCTCTCCAATGTGCCACAATGTAAATTCCATGTAACAACACTCCACATAACGTCGGACTCCCCAAAACATTCAAATAACATGACTTTGGTTTGAAAAAAGTGGTCCAAGACCTTCCACTGTTGAGACTTATTGGAAGTGGAAGCACATACTTGTCTGTGACACATTAATATTGATATTAGGTGTCAGTCGAATGTTATACAGTGTAAACAAACACCATGAAACGATACTCCACATAATACAAAACTCACAAAAACATTCAAATAACATGGTTTGAAAAAGTGGTCCAAGAACCTCCACTGTTGAGACTAATTGGAAATGGAAGTACATACTTGTCAGATTATTCGAGACAAGTTTTATCGAAATCGGCTGCGGTTTTTTTTTATAGTCACTTAGAGTGACGATAAAAATATTATAAAGTATGTACTTCCACTTCCAATAAGTCTCAATAATGGAAGGTCTTGGCCAACTTTTTTCAAACCAAAGTCATGTTATTTGAATGTTTTGGGGAGTTTGACGTTATATGGAGTGGAGTGTCGTTACATGGAATTTACACTGTTATACATTCGACTGACACGCAATATCAATATTAATGTGTCACAGACAAGTATGTACTGCCATTTCAAATAAGTCTCAACAGTGGAAGGTCTTGGACCACTTTTTTCAAACCAAAGTCATGTTATTTGACTGTTTTGGGGAGTTTGACGTTATGTGGAATGTCGTTACATGGAGTTTACATTGTGGCACATTCGAGAGACACGCAATATCAATAAAATCTGTCAAAATAAATATCACGCTCCTGTTAAAATCATTTTTAAGAATATTTTTATAGTAACTTCAAGTGACTATAAAAAAAAAATCCCGGTGCAGATTTCGGTAATACTTGTCTCGGATAATCTGATAAGTGTGTTCTTCCATTTCCAATAAGTCTCAATAGTGGAGGTTCTTGGACCAAGTTCCATACAATTTTGCCCACTGTCATTTTCTTTTCTTATTCCTAACCTTTCTCTTTTAGGCTAAATTAGCCTAACCGCTGAAATCCTTTAATGGAACATCATCAGTCATCACATCATCATCCAATTAGCACAAACATTCTGTCATGGCGCACTTCTAACATCACAAATCACATACCATGGCACAAAATTAAAAAATGGCGTTTCCAATTCCAGATCTCCAGAACGTGAACATCACCCTCCGTATCCTGTTCAGACCGGTGCCAGACCAGCTGCCCAGGATCTACACAATCCTCGGCGTTGACTACGATGAGAGAGTGCTGCCTTCCATCACTGCTGAAGTACTGAAGGCTGTTGTTGCACAGTTTGACGCTGGCGAACTTATTACACAGAGAGAGGTGTGTGAAGCTTTAAAATTATTTTATCGTTTACCACAGAGCAATTGTTGCCGTCCTCCTCGATGCTACTAGAGAAGTCTTAAAATTTTAATACTAAAAGTGTGTCACACGCAAGCTATAAAAATACCGAAACACTTCAAATGTGTGAAATATACACTAGTGACTGACAATATTGGAATAAGCTACTTATGGGATGAGCACGCGGCATTATCCTCTTTTCGCGCGCGTGGGTAACATCGTTGCACTGTTATGTGTCTTTTCTCAAACATGCTAGGAAATGTGTTCATTTCTCTCAAAAAAAGAAACCGCGAAGTTTCACATTGTTTGTCACGTCTCAGATCACGCCAGCAAAGTTGTATGGAAATCCTTTGCTGTTGTCCATTAAGATAAATTCGTTATACGCTAAACCCACATAATTTGATTTCAAAATTATCTCGATGACTCTCATAGAAACAGAACGTAATTTTGTATGAAACAGGTAACTAAAGACGAGGCTGTATTATGTGAAGACCCTTGCCTGTCCAGAATTAAAAAAGAAAAGAATGAACTAAACATTTAGTATGGCTGAATATTACGTAATACTGTGCCTTACAGGCGAATTTATTTTAAAAAATTAAAAATGGTGGGAAAATTGTAAATTTTTATTTGTTTCGTTTCGTTGTGTTGTGGTCGCTAGCTAACTTTTATAAGAAGTACAATCTTTCATTTCCTAGCCTTTTTTTTGAGAAAAGCACTATGTAAGCCTCGGGGAAAATTACTTTGCTTGACTTGTATAATTCAAACTATACTCGTCCAGCAGTCTTATTTTCCATACCTCGACAACATTGTACTATTAACTTAAATTTGGTAACCGAGGCGGCAGTATGCTGAGGTTGGTTCAATTCCTAATTGGGGCAGGAATTTGTATTATATAATTATATATAATTTGCGTTTGTGTATATTCGTGGTATCCTGACACAGAGGATCTTGCAATAAACTCAAAAGAAGAGGTGTGATATTTTTCATAGTTCAAAGACAATAAGATTTCAAAGTGTTAAGAATTTAATGTTTTCCTACAGATCGTATCACAGAAAGTGAACGAGAGCCTAACGGAGCGAGCGTCGCAATTCGGCCTCATCCTCGACGACATTTCCATCACTCACTTGACCTTCGGCAAGGAGTTCACGCAGGCCGTGGAGCTGAAGCAGGTGGCTCAGCAGGAGGCGGAGAAGGCCAGGTTCCTCGTCGAGAAGGCGGAGCAGCAGAAGAAGGCCGCTGTTATTGCTGCCGAGGGAGACGCACAGGTATTTATACCGATTAAATTTTTCCTTCGCACTATTCTCATCTATAGAACTGTCAGTCCGTCATTTGATTTAGTAAGAAAATGTTCTTAAGAATATTGGACTTCCCATCCTACATTGCTCAAAAGTAGTAGAGGCTAAGTCGAGCGCCGCGCAGTACTACTACGGAGAATTTAATACCATTGAAGTTATACCTTTTTCTATTTATAGGTGACTAATAATTTTCCGAGTGACAAACGCTTAAACTTAATATTGAATACATAATAAATAATAATTAATCAAAAATTTGAATGAATGCTATAATGATTGTTACACTGTAGTGTAACATAGGTCCTTCCTGTAATTTGTAATGCTCATGTCATGTAGCTTATTATTCGTATATTATGCCTATGGTATTGTAACATATTGCATGCATCTGTAAATGCACCGTAATTCTCACAAATTACTTATTTTCTATCGTGTTTTAATGTTTAATATAAGAATTATGCAATACCTATTGTAAATCCTGTCTGTACCTACGTAGTCTGATTAAGAGCGAGGCCTCCCATCACAAGTGTCTTTAGACAACTTTCTGGGAAGCCCGAGCTAAGCTACTGATTTATAAAATAGGACAGTCATAGGTCATATTTATGAGGAGTCTATCGTCTAATTCACATCTAACTCATATTTGTGTTCTTCCAGGCGGCCGTTCTGCTGGCAAAGTCCTTCGGCACAGCGGGCGAGGGTCTGGTGGAGCTGCGTCGTATCGAGGCGGCTGAGGACATCGCCTACCAGCTGTCCAAGTCCCGCAACGTCACCTACCTGCCCGCCGGACAGAACGTCCTCCTCAACCTACCCACGCAAAACTAGAACCTAAATTTAACCAATATTATTTTATATGTACAGTACCATACGGGATGATGGACTCGGTGCAATCGCATTTCTACTTACACAAATATGTTAAGAATTGTTGCATTTTGAAGAGACTAAAATAATGATATGGTTCCGCCAATAGATGGTAGTCATTTATTAGTTTTATGAAAAAAATTGTAATTAGTAATTACGCATTAAACTATTACTTTTGTTGAAGCTATTTGTTTTCTTGAGCCAGGTACCTTAAAAATATTTAGTACTAGTTTTGAGGTGAGGTAAACTTCTGCACCACGTGGTGATCCGCTCGTCACACACAATGTCAGATATATGCCTCAATTTTTCAAATTTAATGTTTTGTTTGTAGCTTAAAACACTATCAGATTTACTAACTACACACTCCAAAAAACAAGAAAAACCAAACTACAACCGATTCACATCCGCCATTAAGGCCGTACGCTCCCTTACGCGGTTTCACGCGCGGGCCAGATTTGACAATACACAAGATTGGCGCCTTGTGACGCGGCCTGCAGTCTCCCGCGCTGCGGCTTCAGCAACCCGCGGCGCGGGCGTGTGCCTGTTTTGCAAAAATCAGTACTCGCCGCTACGTCGCGCGGGCCGCACGCTCCGGTACGATCACTCACAAAGACGTATATGCTTCAAGACATGGAACGTATTATTTTAGGGGTGCAGGAGAACCCTGTGTTGTGGGATATGTCCCACGAACTCTATGAGGATAAAGATGCTAGGCAAAGTGCCTGGCTAGAAACTTGCAGAGCTTTTTCATAATTTTAATGAAAATAGTCAACATGAAAAAAAGGATACTGGTAGGTACTTATTGTTGAGGTTTATTTTATTAACTACGTACTAAAATACCTATTTCTTGTTTAACATTACTACCTACGGTTATTTTGTACGTAACTGTATAAATTCTACGTTTTTTTGACAAATAATAAACTATAAATTGATCCCGCGTGACCGCGGCGGGCAGGCCGCGCGTGAAACCGCGTGAGGGAGCGGACGGCCTGGAATAGCAACGAAGGAATCTTAAAAATATTGCCATGCTTAAATTGTGACATTTTGATAATAAACACTGATGTCTGTATTTTTGAATGCCAACGCTCCGTTAAAGTCGAGCCGGCGAGCCAGCGCGTCTTGACATTATCCGTCCGGATTTAGAAGGCGCATCGTGCCTATGCAGCTATACCTAGCAACCCAGCCCGCTCGACGTAGAGCGTTGGCTCTGAGACTGGCATTGAAGCGCCCATGTAAGCAGTAAATTCAAACATTTCCAATATGCAGAATAAGAAAAGTTAATAGCAGCCCCAACATTTAAAAAATGTATAGATGTATACAACAATCTATCCCTGCTACTGCAAAATATCTGTATTTAATCTGTAATAAAAGCTTTGTCTGTTATGGATATTATGTACCTATATTTGTTTGGAGGATAAGCTCTCATAAACCTTTGTACTTAATAACAATTATTTAACCTATAGAAATAAACAACAGAACTTTTTTTTTAGGAGAGCTTAATTACTGTTCAGATTTTCGCACATCAATTATTGAATCAGAATATGCCTCACTGATCATTGATGTTGATTCATACAAGTTTTCATGAGATTCACTTTCATTATTGTCACTAGGCCTCCCTGCATCTTTATCCAAAGCAAAGTCCTTCTGGATTTTATTGTAGAATAAGTGTTCTCTTGTGCAAGCTTCCTTTATGTATTCTACTTCAGCTGTGTTTAATGATCCTGGCAGGATCAGTTTACAAACATTTGCATTTTCTTTGAAATTTTTAATGAGATCATCCACTTCTTTTTTGAAAGCATCACTAGCTTCCACTGTTGGATTCTCCATAACCAGTCTAGCTTGATTACAAGATTCTTTGGTATTTTGGAGCAATGCTAATTCTGCCTTTATTTCTTCACTGTTAGGGCTAAGTTTGATTGCTCTTCTTAACTTTTTTTCAGCATCATCATACTGTCCAATCATTCGTAATGCTTTGGCATTCTGAAAGAGTACTTTGCCATTGTTCCACAGGCTGTTTAACCTGTTCATTTCGTTACAGGCAACACAGGCCTTCAAAGGTTGTTTGGTAGCATTATAGCAAATAGCCAGGTTGGTGTATAGTTTCTTGAGCATCTTTTCTTGTTTTTCTTCTTCCGACTCATCAGCCAAGCGAGACCGGTGCAACATGTACACGGCTTTCCTAAACAGGTTGATAGCTGCTGTATAATTTTTACTCTTGTATAAGCAAACTCCTGAAGCATATAACAATTTGACTTCATGGTATAACTTCTGGAATGTGTTAGGCTCTGAATAATCCACTTTCCTGTAAACATTTAATTTTAAATACCATCATTGAAAAAATGTAACGTAAACATTTTCATGTTATTAAATATTTGCAAAGTAGTCAAAAGTGTTCAAAGTCAGCATACAGCAACCAAATCATCCTTATGTTTACTTACTCTTTTGGGGTCAAAATGCTCTTGATCAATTTTATGTAGAATACAGAAGTGGCTTTAGGTTTGATTCTTGGTGGGATCCCAAGCTCACCATACATAACTTGATAAGACAGTAGGAAGACTGATACTTCTCCAACTAACATGGTCTCTATGGCCATCTGCAGACCAGGCAATAATCCACTGTCACTTAAATCTAAAATCTGGAAAGCATGTAAAACAAATTTTAAGTGATATAAATATTCAGAACTGTAACCAAGTACCATATTTGTATGTGGTGTGAATATAAATGAATAAATAAATAATCAAGCAATGAATTACCAATGGTTTATCAAGATTTTTAACATCAAAAGGTTCTGGCTCATTCTCCCAATACCCCGAAAATGCGACAAAAACGGTACAGCCTTCGTGAAGGGGCAAACCACCGCCTTCTTCCAGTATTTTCTTCTTCACAAAACCTGTAGCATCCACAGGAGTCATAGACTTTTCCAACTGTGCAAAAGATTTTACTGGCTGCCCTATGAAGTCTACATTGGATGTCGCTATTTTTCCTAGATCTTCGGTTCCATCGTCAACCGCATAATCTTCGTTGATATGCAGGATTGAACCAGTAGTGAGAACTTTCCTGGAAAAAACATGTAGTGTACTGAGGTAGGGTTTGGTGCCCAGCTTTTTAAGTTGCTTTGTATGTAGGAAGTTACAATGGAACTGGAACATACCTGAGATCTAGCTCATTTTCCAATACGACAGATGGTTTAGATTCCATTTCAGAATGCTAACACAAACAAAAATAAAGAGAAATGAAAAAGTACCTAACTTTTGGAAACAACAAAAACAGTTTTGTTTTTTGAATGAAATATAACAAAAACGATCTATGAGAAAGAGAAATTATGCATAGCCTTACTAGTCTAAGTGCATAGCTCACATAGCTAAGGCATAGCTCCAGCTCAATATCTCTTTCAAAAATAACAAAAATGTCATAAACCCGTAAAATAAACGAGACATGACAGATGTCTTTTCCAACTTAATTCGGATACACATTCTAAAAGAATGAATGGTGAATGTTTGCACAAGATATTGAAAATGAAACGAACGTACCAACGAACGTAATGTACTGGAATACAAAGTAAGTAGGCGATGTCCATGTCGCTGGCTCCCCATAGTATATATTTTTCAAAGCTGAGAGGCCCAAACGTTTGTGACGAATGGATGGACTCTTATTTTAAGACTGGTTTTTTGTTTTTGGCACGCACCGGAGGAGCTAGTGCTGCGGCCGGAAATCGTGCATTCATCATGGAACTTCCGATTCCCGCGTCAAGTATAACTTGTTACGTTGTTATTATTGTAAGAAGAAACATAAAAAAATCATATTTAGTAAGTAAGTATGGTATGTAATGTACGAGTATAGTACCCTACCCGTGGCCGTGGCTTAATGCTACCTACGCCTTGCGATTCAGCGTGGTAATGCTGCCTGCCTGCTGGCATAAGAATAGATAATAATACTAGCGTATAGAAACGAAACTCCTTTGTCTGGGCCCCAAAAGCCGCGCTTTAAATACCTACTTCCCCCCGCAGCCCGTAACGCCCCGCACTCTCCCGCGCTTTAAGTCGGGGCTGTCACGTGCCAATAATTTTATTCCAGACTAGCGGCCAGTCAAGCGGTTGCGACCGCTGCTAACAGTTTTCCCGTGGGAACAAAATATTTACCCGTTTTAAAGTCTTACCTTACCATTTTATTGTTAATAGGTGGGTACAGAATTTTAAAATAGGTGCAAAAATGGCGCCGTGTGGTGCCAGATTAGAATAGCATTCTTTTTGTAAACGCATCACTTTTGCAGCCATACACACCACAATAATTCGGCATTGCTAAATTTTTCACAAAAAATGAAAATTCGACCCGCACGACGAACGTTTCCGCGGCGAAGCGCACTCCCGACTGAATTGTTCTCTAAGAGACAGCCAGACGGATTGACCTTGAGCGCGTCTGGAGCGGGAGTGTCATCTCTATGTCTGCTGGGTACACTGCCACCTCGAGGTGACGCGCTCGATACAATATTTTACTTATAATTAATTTGTAATTTGACATATTTGCCTACGCTATCTCAGTAAGTAAGTACCTAATACTTTGCGTGGTTCGACCAAGCCTGGTACCTATCAACGGCCAAGTTGTAGCCACAAATTAACTAGAAGTATTGTAGCAGGTGACTGTATGAATCGATAAGAAACAGTAAAGAAATAACATCGTAATCGTAAAATATTCTAATGTGCATAAAAAGTATGTAGGTATTCGTAATATTACACTAGATAGCATTACGTAAATATTATAGTATCATCTTGCTTTCTGTCGCATATTTTCCCTCAGCACCGCAATGTACGAGGATATTAGATCGTCCATTTTGTAGCCCAGTGAAGTTTCGCAGAGGATCTTGGTGCCTCGCAGAACGTTTCCCATGGTCATGTGGAAGAAGGTGTTGCCGGATGACCAGTTAGACAGCTGAGAGAACGGATGGGTCACAAGCACATCCTGAAACGTAAAGAATCATTCGTTAGATTACACGGAATCCAAATTGGTAAATCCAGTTACCATTAATTTTAATTACTAGGAATGGAAATACTACTTACTCTACTTTGAGGATGAATAACGCTCACTCCATTTTTATTTATTCCTATAACCACCATCTCAGGATATGAAGGGTCAGAAGTCTGCTTGACTTCGAAGAAAGCAGTTCCAAATGTGGGTAACTCATAGATTTTCTTCAAGAATTTTTCTTTGGCTTCTTCCTCAGTCATTATGCCATGTTTGAAATACGCCGCACTTATGGTACTTTTCCATTGTGAGTTTGATTGAACTCGGACCATGTCAATTGGTATAAGTTCATCAACCATCTGCGGAATTTGAGCCAAATGAGATTGGTCATTGCCGAATCTTGCTCTGTAAATCAGAGCAGCGAGATCAATTAGATCTTGTTTTGAAATCTTGTGGTAGCCTCGCAAATACTTCGGCAGTTCTTGCGGGAAATAAAATATTTGGTCAGCGTTTTTATCTCGTCCAGGTACAGCATTGATCCAAAGTTTCTTCATAAAGAATATTTGGTAGTTCATTTGTAACTGGCCACCAACTGAAAAAAAAAATTAATACTATCAAATTATTTGTTTTCTTGCATTCTGTATAGAAAGCATATGTAGGTACAACTTACCACCACGCAATGGGCGTGTCTTTTTCATCCATTCAACGAGCTCATGTATGAAATCGAAGAAGTAATAATTAGCAGGAACTGAGAACACCTTATCGACAATCTTTACAAACAAATTGAATCCGTCGCTATTCTTAAGATTTAATCTTCCTGTTATTTGTTCGCAAAGATCCTTAGCCTTTGTTGATGAGTCTACTTCAAAAGCTTCGTCTGTATCATCGGGGAAATATACTTTGTGATATATCTGCATACTTCTATGCTGGATAGCTTCGACTTCCACAACATAAGGTGCGTAAACTCTCGGTCCACTCTTTTGTATCCTGAAAACTCGTTTCAAACATTCTTTAGCGATAGGATGTGGCCTAGTTTTCAGAAATTCAAGAAGTTCCTTAATCAGAATTTGGCCACAAGCAAAGATTCCAGTAGCTAGCCACATTAGCTCCCATCCCCGTTCTTCACTAAGTTGAATCCTGTTATTAGTCAGTTGTTTCATTATCTGGCAATATATTTCATCTCGAAGTGCTGCTTCTAATACAGCTGCGCCGAATATCTCATCCGTGTACTCTGTAACAGATCTTGCTCTTGGAGCTGGCATGTCACCCATGTATTTCAAAATAGCGAAGAAGGAAGCAACGGCATTCTTACTTAGCTTTTCGTCATCTAATAATCTCTTTAGAAGAGGTTTACGGATGGGTTCTCTAGTGTGAGCCCATAAGTCTTCTGCGATAGATTTTTTTGCAGTTACAATTGAAACACTTGCACGTCGTGACACCGAGGCGTTTATGTCATAATTTTCTCTGAAATGCTCTTGTGCGTATTTCTCTAGTGTGTACATTCGTTTTCTTTGAACTGTATTGTATTGCATATTGCTAGATTTCTTAGTAGTATAGATGTCTCCTTTTTTGAAGGTTTCTAATATCGCATTCGATGGTATTGTCATGGTCGGTAGAATGTACACTTGCTCTGTTGGAAACAGACCTTCTTGACCGTTACACTGTCCATAACCCCAAGTGGAATTCATTAATGATTCTCCTGTACAATCCTGTAACAGAGTTATAAGATCGCCTTTTTTGTATTGCATAAATGATGAAGCGTCACTGTAGCCATGAGCGTCCATTTGAGCAACAACATAGACTGAACGCCTCTTTAATCCGTCGATAAGGTAAATTATCAGAGAACTCATTTCACTCGCATCCACACTTTGGAATACAAATTCATCCTTTTCGACTGTTTTAATAGTAACTTTTCCAACATTTTCAATTTCTTCGTCTGCGCTGTATGAGACGTAAGTAACTTCAGCAAATGATATTTCAAGAAGAATCTGTTCAAGTTGATCAACAATGTAAATTCCAGTCCAGTTAACAGCTATTATCACCAGGTCTTTATTAATAGCATCTCCTTTTATCTTCATGGCTTCGAAAAATTTCGAGAAAAGCATGGGCCATTTCAATTTTGCAAATATCACTATATCTTCCTTACAGTGCAATGGATCCATTTTGTTTTTAATACTGGGCGCGGACTCAAATGCTTTTGTTACAAGGTGCTCCCATTTCGTAAGAGCAGCATCGTTAGATTGTATAAATTGATTAGGAATATAGTTGACAATTAATTTCCTTAAAATGTTTGGTTCAAGACGTGCACCATATTCGATGTAGTGCTGTTGCGCTGCAATCATTGCCAAATCTTTCTCTGAATCACAACGATATTCACCAAACTTAATTCCTTTTGCAATCTGCTGATAAATTAAGTTAGTGGCCACTGCATCGTCAGATGGATTATGCCACGGAGTAAACACTTCTTTGCGATAGAAAAGTCTCCATGGAGCGTTTTTTTCTGGAGTGCCTTGCTCTTTAGCAAATTGTTCACATTGCGATATTGCATCCATGATATGTTCTCCTTCACTTCCTAATGAGAGGACTTTGTCGTACAAAGTTATATACAAGGAGAAGCCAAACATGTCTTTTAACCCGATACTATCAGCAATTTGCTGGCAAATCTCTTCCGATGTAGTTGCTGAATCTGACTGTACCGTCTTCATTGTTTCATCCATCAAAGTAACAGTTAATAGCATTGGTTTTTTCGTTTTTGTGGCTTGTAATTCTAGCCAACTAGGTGGTTGGGTTCTCGGACCGTTCTTAAAAGTCCTGACTAGTCTTCCTTCACAGTAAGGAGCATAGCCCGGTGGGCCACTTCGTATAAACGAGCGCAGGTATTTGACAAATCGTTCGGAAGGAGGAAAGCATCCAACACATAGGGAAAGCAGAATCCATCCACGTGCATGGGACGCCTTAGATGGGTTGTTCGTCAACTGTTTACATAGTTGGCAAAATATTTCATCGCTGAAAGTAAAATATATTACGTAAATGAAAAGTGGACACTAGAAAATGTAAGTGCCCTTTTTATTCATGTATGATTTGATTTTACGTACCGAAGTTCTTTTCGGATGATACCATGCCCAATGATAAAGTGAAGCTTTTCTAAATTAGTACTTCTTCTTGAATTTAGCCAGGAACTGTACATTTCGTTTGTCACTTCATCTTTCATCAAGTTCTTGATAAAATCATCGTTCAATTTAGTCTGGCGTTTTAATGTTTTTTGTATCATTTTACGTTTACCTTGGTAGGTGGCAGATTCGTTGCTTGCCATTATTTCCTTAAAAAAACAAAATATATGAGTCATTTAAGATCGATATCCTTATTGTACTAGAGCTGTTTCCAATATCTTATTTATTTTATTTCGTTAAATACTTACTTCATATTCTTTGCTCTTCTGAAATGCCCGGCCTACGGTATCTGTTAATTTCGTCATTACAGGCACATTGTCTATTTTGTCATCTACGTATTTTGGCTCAGGCAAATCTCCCATAAATCTTAGTATGGTGGTCCAAAGAGCTTGGGCCGCAACTGAATCCATGTATGACGGCAGTTCCAGCAGAGATTGCTTTAACGGTTTCCTCGAATACTGGTGGCTCGTATTGCCTACGAAGTAAGTAGCAGCAAACTTTCTGAAGTTAAATTCGTCGAAGCTCTCTTCTTCTAATTCCTGAGTAAATTGAGGAATAACGTTGCTTACTGCTGGTTTGGCTGTAGATGTCTAAAATAATATTTATTATTATATTAGAATCAAAATTATTTTGCTAATTGCATATAAGTATATACAAATAATAGTGTATTACTTACCACTCCAAAGCCAGTGCCACGGACAGTACCAGCAGGTGTAGCCGAGTCTTTGAGGAAACCGAAAACATCGTCAACGTATCGATCATCAATAACCGCCGTATTATTTGCGGCATTTTCTCCTACTACTTCTTTGACGAACCATATTGACCTCATAAGTTCATTAACCCTCTTTTCGTAATCTTCTTCAACAACTTTAATATTTTCACCGTTACGTAAAAGTTCTTCTCTGTCCTTTTTGAAGATTAATAACTGAGCTTTCAAAATGTGACCCTTTTCTTTAATGAGTTTTCTTATAAGGTAGCCTCGGCAATGTGCTTGGAACTTCCGTAAGAAAATTCTCAAATTGACGAAGGTCTTCTTTAACTCCCTAGATCGGATGACGGCTTGCAATCTCAGATATCCTCTTTTCATAGAAAGGTATCTGTTTCTGTATCCGCGAGCGCGGTAATGTTTCTGGATGGTCAATGCCGCTGCTCTCATCCTCAAGAATTTCCTACGTAAAAGAAATCGCCTAACATTCGCTTGTGTTTTTATAACAGCTCCTATCACCACTTTGTGTCTGAGTTCTTCGAGAATGCCATCATGCGCATCTTTCAGAAATACTTTTGTATGTCCTAGCCGGAATTCCTGATCCTTTAAAACTTCTGTGCATATCTTTTTAGTTGCATTCTTACAATCAGTTTTCTCCGCAGGAGGTATGTCTGGGACAATGAGTCGGTATCGGTTTACAAATTCCCCGTATGAGTAGCGTATTGGGTAACCTGCCTGTCTTATTTTAGCTGTTTCCATTAGTCCCGCATACCTTAGTTGGCGGACGCATAAAGCTCTGTCAAATACCTGGAAAACAAATAAAAGTGTTAGGTTAGCCTGACTAAATGTATGTTTCGTCTATGTTTATCTGTTTAGCTTATGTAAGTCAATAGTTTTTCTACGAACATCATAAGTTAATACTAATATACACATTTTAAGCCAGTACTAATATATACACACCTTTGGTTTCTTTATCTCGTTTGGTTTTATGCATCGCACAAAGAATGGATGACTTGCATACAAAGTCTTCATGAGAGCATCGAGTGACGTTTTAAACTGATAGCTCAGCGATACTGTTTTTCGACCACTCTGTGTCGGTGCCACGTCAATGTGGAACAGGGATTTTAAAAATGAGTTGTTCGAGTCTAAAAAAATTTCTTTGAGATCTGTTGTTAGCATGTCTCTGTTTTTATCAAGGAAACCTGAAACGACACACTTATACGTATCACATCACTACTAGTTAGTTTACTGGAAACCAAATTTTAAAACACTTCCCGTGTTATACCTAAAAAAAATAAAAACATGCAAAATTTTCAAGCGCGGGCAGGATTTGAACCTGCGACTTTCGTCATTACTAGTGACGATGCCTCTTCCATCTGGCTGGGCTACCGCAACTCGTTCCTTGCCCGCCAATTTTGCAAGTGTATTTTAATGCCAGTAACGCTTGGCACAGCTCCATCTAGAGTTAGTTTTGCAACTAATACCCGGCGACTCACGTCACAAGTAATGACGAAAGTCGCAGGTTCAAACCCTGCCCGCGCTTGAAAATTAGGATTCTTTCTTACCTTTTATTTCATAAAAGACATCGCCAGCATAATGCTTCACTCCAAACCTGTGTTCGTGCGTAGATTTGGGGGCAATGTAGCAGCTTTTATCGTTATGGTTGCTGTGTAATTTGGACAGTAATGTTAAATCTGTACCTTTCGGAAATCTAGATTCTTCATCAATAAGCGAAAGCAAGTTCATCGGTTTTAATCCCAGAATATCCAAATTTTCTTGATTATCCACGTAGTTAACATTTGTCCAGATAACTCCTTCTTTTTCATAAGCTTCTTGTTCAAGTTTAAAAATGTGCTTGACGAAAAACTGCTGCAAGTTCTCATTCGCGTAGTTAATACAAAGCTGCTCAAAACTATTAGAATCGAAATTTTCAAACCCAAAAATGTCCAGTATACCCACAGATCCACTTGTAAGAGTCTCATCTCTGTGCAAAGTTCTGTTTATAACTTCTACAATGTGCTCAAAGATATGGCCATAGATGGCTTTTACCAGCGCATCTCTTCCAATAATTGCCGCTGCTGGCGTGATTGTTGTGACAACTTTGTCTCCTTGTGCTGTTATTGTTTTCCTCGTCAGTGCATCACATAACTTGCTTTTATTGACACCCAGAAGGTTTGCAATTCTTGACGCGTTGATAGAGTCAGCCACTTCAGAGGACTCGATGTTGTTAAAATTATAGGACTTGAATCTCAAGTTTCCCAAATGAAGAATTGCAGCCAATAGACCGAACACTCCCCAAACTTCATCATCAGTGAAATTAAGGACCTTAAAAGCTGATCTGATATCAGCAAATTCTAATCCATCGTTCCTGCCATCACACGTTAGCATATTACCAGAGTTTAAATATGCATAATCAGTCGGATACCCCAGCTCCAATCTCTTTTTTTCGTCTGCTGACAATCCAGTGACGAGCGAGTAGAATATGTGGTAGTTTCTCTCTCCTTTGTTCTGTGAAACTATTCGCGACTTTTCTAGAAGATATTGTTCGATATTACCCCCTTCTATAACACCTTTGTTGCTGAAGTAAATATTGATATACTTTCCAAATCGGGATGAATTGTCGTTCTTTACGGTCTTTGCGTTCCCGAAAGCCTCTAAAATAGGATTAGTTTCTTGTATTTGTTGTTCAATCCATGAATGTTTGCCACTGGCTGCCGCAAGATACTGCAGCAATAGCTTTGTACTTTCAGTTTTACCGGCACCACTTTCTCCACTGGAATAAAGTTCATATTTTTGTCTCAGTTATGCCTTCAACTATTCAGCCACTCTATTAACAAAAATAAGACTGTCTAGGTTGTTATCGTTATGGCCACACGACAAGCGAATGTCTTGACTTTTATGACCTTGAATTACAAATTTTTAAATATTTGTTTTAAAATTGTATGACCATGGTGTATTGGAATGATGACGGACCGATATGGCGCAATAATATTGTACCTACTTACCTTTTGCCTTCTTCCAATATTCCCAAGTTCAATTTCCAACCGGATCAGACATAGGTATTATACCAGTGAATAACGAATTTACATATCTGTACTTAGGCAAGTTAGGCCTGGGTGCTCTATGAGGTTCCTAGATATGTAGGTATTTCTTTGTATGTCCTTGCTAGGTACCGCTACCAGGGAATACTAGTATGGCGGGTGACAGGAAGGTATGCCAATATGCAGAATGGAGGGTTCCAGGTGGTGTCGGGAAAAGGGTAGCTACCCGCCTGGCCGGGTGTTGTGGCCAGGGGACCGACTGGTCCACCTGGATAGAATTGGAAGTTGTATATATGCGTTGCGCGGTGAAACACTTCGATACCGCGTTTTAGGCTCTTTGTTCTGTCACGTAGCGCCATCTTGCAGATATGTTGGAACCTCTGTTGCGTCCTGCCTGCTCGTGAACCACTTTGAGTGCGCTTCTTGTCGTAGCTCCCAGAGGTCGCTACACTAGTGAATGTTATGAGTGTGATCGTGTTCAATTATAGGTACTAACCTGATAACTATGCACTGGTTTGAAGAGGTGTCCTTCAGTTCCCTGTAAGAAGTTTCTCCGATAGCGAATATGTGTGGGGGCATTTCCGATACATTCTTATCTTGGTAGAAGTGAATTTGATCCATGGTGTAGATGGGCAGGATTTCGTAAGGATTTATGGCAATCAGCATTGTGCCCGTGAACGTCTAAAATATTATAAAAATAATAATAATTAGAACGAAAAAAAGATAGATAAGTAGGTATAAAGTTGGTAGGTAGGTACTATAGATGCCATTATACTTACGTAAATCAACTGCTGGTTGTATCTGATATGAAGATTTCGCAAGATGGTATACTCCTGCAGTTCTCCCAGGGTAATCATGTCTTCCACTCCTGTTTTAGAAGTAGCATGAAGGGGCTTAATCACATTCTTGGAGGATGTCGAGAACACCTTCCCGTCGTCATCTTTAACTTGTAATAAATCACCGGAGCTGTTAAGGACTTTGACAGCTATCGGGATATCATACTCAGTTTTCCCTTCCGGTTTTAACCAGACCAAGTCCTGGAAAATGAAAGGTAAATGACAATTACTAAACCATAAAAAAATTACTGCGAAGCGAAGTAAATGGTGCATTTGTTATTATTATGAACTTGAATTCTTTCATGATTAGTCATGGTCAGTTTGAAAGATTTCAAAGATTGAAAGATGTTAGGTATATAGTCATATGAACAATAGTTAAAGATACATATAAAACAAAACTCAAGATACAAAAATTCGTAATACTTACTGAGAGGCTGCTTGAACCAGCCATATTGAATGACGACACACTTCACTACACAATATTTTTCATACTGCAATGGCGACACCACAACCTACATGTTACATGCGTCTAGTATTCTATAAGGACTGTTGCGGTTATCAATATTAACAAGGTCTTATCAGAATCTGATATGCAGCCTATACAGGTTTATCACCAATATCTCGAGATAAAACTTTTGTATGACATGACGATTGTTTCGACTACTAATAATATAATCAAACAAATTCATTGGAATAGAAGAATCAATATATAATAAGTGTTATCTAGGATTATAATTATAAGGGACCTAAAACTCATTATGTACTGTGTTGAAAACTAGCGGCGCCGCCGCAGCAACGCAACTTCATTTTTAATGTTGGCCCCAAAATGGCTATAAAAATGTAGAATATCATTCAAAGAATTTCATGAAGTTAGTAAATACAATTTATTTAGAAATTATTCAGCATTACAAACAACTTAAACTAATGATGATTCTAAATTACTTCTTCTTTTCATCTTTTTCTTTCTTGTCTGCTTTTACTTTGTCTTCAGTTTTTTTCTCATCATCTTTTTTGTCTTTCTTCTCCTTAGCTTCCTCTTTCTTGCCTTCCTCTGCATCTCTGTTGGTGATCTTGTTGTTGATGAGATTGTGCAGAGCTATGATGGACCTCACCAGGGCAGCCAGGTACACAACTAGAGACTGGTCATTGGTTTTGATGTACAGGTTATCAATGAAGTTGTCATTAGCAATATCAGGTAACAAGTTGAAGATATCCTGCAGTTGATAGATGATCTGATGGTTGACCGGCAGAGAACCATTTCCAACTTGGAGGAGATAGTCTCTGATCTCACTAAGTTGAGAGTGCAGGCCACGTAGACCTAGGAGTTGGTTGGTGATGCGCTGGGAAAGGCTTCCCACGGTAGTGTCTTTGATGTCCCTCAACAGATGCTCAACTCCAACTTCTTCAGCCTCTTCAGCACCTATTTCACTGGGGACATGTTCAAATGTTCTGGTGGTGGGTGTTCCGTCATCATGAACTTCTTCTACTGCTTGGTAAGCTTCAGTGGGAAGTCCAAGGTCTTTAGGCTTAGCATCAATGATCACCAGGACCGAGTTTGGGCAGTAGCGCCTCACAAGTTCATTGATAGCTACATCATTCTGATGCAGTTTGGGGCCTGTGTGGTACCAGCCCACAACCTTCTCACGAGCATTTACTTTTTTGAACATACCATACATGTTTTCTAAGTAATCATGGTCGAGGAACCATACACTCTTATCTTTGTCATCCTCATCAAAAGGAACTGAAAAATTAAAAACAAATAATTGTATGACTGAATAGTACAATAAATTATAAAGGATGAAATGTTTCTGGTGCCTGATAGGGAAAACTCAGATTGGGCTTGTGATAAGGAACATAGACTGAAATATGATACAAAAACTGGACCTCCATTACAAAAATGCCAATCAGCCAATTTGAGGTACTATATAAACAAGAGTAACAAATTTTATTATTGTCATATTTAAACCTATGTTCCTTGGGACAAGTTATTTTTATCACCAGCCCATACTGTTTTCAGTATCGGTCACTAGTAAAATTTAATTCTTTAATGATGATTTACAAAAGTGCCATTACATACCTGCAATGGATTTCTTAGATTCAAATTTAATTATTGTCATCACAACAACCTATGTTTTTGTCAAGTCATTGATTTTATTACCATTTAGTAGATGAGTTTGTGAATGTGTAATTCTAATTGAAATGTAAAGGTGGTAGATATGATCAACTATGAATAAGGCCAAATAGAAAGAACTTATAGTAGTTAATAACCTGCAAAACTGTTAGACACGTCCAACACTCCTTTGGCCCTCCAGCAGCCCAGCAGCACTCCAACCACTCTCTTCTGGTTTCCAATCTTGCCCATGCGATTGAAATGGTCCACCACGCTCAGCAGGACCAGAGGATGAACCACCACTTTCGTGGTCACTTTAGCAGTGGACGCAGTAGGCACTATTACATCTGCACTTGGCATTTTTACGTTGCTTAATGGCAGGCAACCTTTTTAAAAGAAGTTACTAGGGCCTAACCGAAGATACAATAAATAATGCTTTCACTATAAAATGATTTTCAGGCCACTATTCACAATAATGACACCAAAGTCACCAAACCAAATTTGCCGATCAAAATAATTTGACAGTCATTTTTTGTCTATGGGTGGTAAATCTTTTTTTTAAATTAGGTTTGGTTTCGAGACCATCAGCTTAAAAATATCATCAAAACGAAATTGTCTATTGGGTTGGTGTATCCGAACATCGTCCAACATAGAAACTTCAAATTTATAGACATTCATTCATTCGTTCTTTTTTTATCATTCGCTCTATTTCGGCCTTATCAATATTTACAAAATTAAAAATTGGAGAAAGTCTCCCTTATTACATGTTTCATGTGCGTCCAGTTATTCCTGCAACGTTAGCAAATCGTTGCTATTTTATCACTCGTCAACAAATTCAACAAACGACAGAAATGGCAGATAAATCCCGCAGCATAACCTTCGTCACTGGCAACTCGAAAAAACTGGCGGAGCTCCGAGCTATTCTGGGTACCACCTTCCCATTTGAGGTAATTAGTCACCATTTAGACTTGCCAGAACTTCAAGGAGAAATCGATGAAGTTTCTGTTAAGAAATGCCAAGAAGCAGCGCGTCGCCTGAAGAGTCCTGTTTTAGTAGAAGATACTAGTTTGTGTTTCAACGCACTGAAAGGCTTGCCAGGACCTTACATTAAATGGTTCCTAGAAAAGTTAGGGCCTGAAGGTTGCCACAAATTGCTGTCAGGATGGGAAGATAAATCTGCAGAGGCAGTGTGTACCTTTGCCTACTGTGATGGCACATGTGATGATCTAGATGTCCAATTGTTCCAAGGAATAACTAAAGGCACTATTGTATCACCAAGAGGTTGCACTGATTTTGGATGGGATTGTATTTTCCAACCGGAAGGCTATGATAAAACTTATGGTGAACTGGATAAAGAAGAGAAGAATAAGATATCTCACAGGTACAAAGCACTAGACAAATTTAGAAAATTCTTTATAGAAACATGTAAGTAGCATATCAAATAGTCATAATATCAAAAACTTGATAATCAATGTTGATGTTGAAGTTTACTGTTTAGTACAAAAATAAAATGATGCAGTTATGTAACATAATGTTTATTTATTCCATGCTTCTAACTGTTCCCATAGATAAACTTTTATTCCTTTTCTACCTTATTTATTTTTTTGATACTGCTATGACTACACTACACTTTACTTATAATAATTTACATGCCAAGAAATAATAAAATGTAAAATGTAACACATGAAAAGGTTTATCTGCAATAGCTCTACTTTTTACAGAATTTACTCCTGGTGCAATGTATGGTTCTAAATTAGAATTATTGTAGTTTTTATAATACCAGTCCTTTCCATCTTCTTTATTAGATTTAGTGTTAATTGTGCTCAAACTGTCAGAAAACCTTGTTTTAGCTTCTCTGTTTATAACTGGTGAGTATGAGTCTCGCATATCATAGTGCTCTACGTGTGGAAAGTTTACTTTAGTAATTGTAGCTGGTCTCATGCTGTAGTTCCTTCTCATCAGTTCTTCATTGTTTGGCACCAAGATGGCAGATAAAGCTGTTGGCTGGTTCTCAATAATGTGTTTCTTTATTGGTGGTTTTGGTGTCACTGGTGTAGATGATGGGTAAGCAACTGTACTTGTCTCAAGCCAAGTTTGTAATGACATATCATTGCTTGTATCTGTTGTGATCAGTATTCCTTCCTTTTCAGTAACTTGAGTTATTGTCAGATTTGACTCCATCAAATTATATTTGCTCATATTTATGGGATCACTCATTTGCTCTTCTACATTTTTTGTTCTGTTGTATGCAACATGGGTACTGTTGTCATCATCTACATAGGCTTGAAGCTCATGAATCTCACTTTTCATAATTTGATGTTTTGTGTTGTTGACTGATGTTTTCATTGGTGGCTTAGTAGAAGCTACTTCAATGCTTTCAAGTACACTCCCTCCGATACTATAATTACTATCGCCGCGAATATTACCGATAGTATGATTAACATTTAAATTAGGATTTGCTATTGGTGTGAATCCACCAGCAGTCGTGGGTAGTATGGGCTCAAATCCTCCAGTTTCGAATTTTGGCGGTTCAGGATCACGATACTTATTATTACCATTGGCTAGATTTTTATCTGACCAATCTACTTTTCGGCCTGTAGTCAATAGTTTTCCCATGTCGATTGCAGGTAGAGGCATTCCAAAGAAAGTAAAGCCACTTGCTGGCGGAGACTTAGTTGTCGTAGCAGTTTGTTTATTTCCGGAGTTATTTGTTCCTGCGTAAAGTGTCGGAGTCTGTCCTAATGATTGGGACCTGTTACCGTTTTGCATCGGATTTACGTCATTATTTAACCCATCAATTAAGGTTTCGTTGTAGGGGTAATCTACATATTCATCATAAAAGTACTCCGATTCTTCTGGCAACGGTCTGTCAGTAATCTTATTCCCGTGGTAATTATGCTTAATTTGGTTTGCGTAATCTTTGATCTTGTCTAATGTCGAGAAAACTTGAGAAGTCGCCAAGTTGGGAAGCAGTGCTTCGTTTTCATGCGTACCACAAGTTCTGATATCGTCGTTGCTGACTGGAGAATTCAGACAATCATCTCTTGAAAACGGCATTCCTTTGATGTAGGTACCGTCAGCGCATTTTGGTCCTATGGAAGTAGACTCCGAAAGCCAGGCTTTGAACCAAATGATCCTGCAGTTACAGATAAGTGGATTACCTGAAAAAAAAGAGTAAAGTCCTTAAATTATGTAATTTTTAAAGCATTACAATATTTACAAGGATTGATTATACGTGTCTTACCGTCAATATCCAAAATAGCGATATTGTTTCTTAGCTTTGCAAAGGTCGGTTCTGATACCGTTGTCAATTTATTATTACGTAACGATAGTACTTTCAGTCTTGGCATGAAGTCGAACGGCTGACCACCGATGTAGCAAATCAGGTTATTGTCCAAGTTCAACTCTACCAGCCATTCCATGTACTGAAATGAAGCTCTTGATATCTGCATAAGCCGGTTGAAACTCAGGTCCAAAACTTCTAGAGATGCCAACTGCCTCAGCCCTGAACTATCTATATTACTCAACTGATTATTGCTCAAATTCATGTATTGAACTAATGGAATCGCCTCGAAAGCTCGAGGTGATATAAATTGTATCCGATTGCCTTGCATTTCTATGATTTTCAACTTAGGCAAGTTAAAAAAAACGCGGTCGGGCAAATCTACAATTCGATTATTGCTCAGATGGACTGCTACCAAATGGGGCAGATTCTCTATTGCCTTTATATGGATCACTTCAATCTGATTATTATCCAACTCAATCGTCTCAAGATCTCTGAGGTCTCTGAAACTTCCCGAGCGTAATTCAATTATTTTATTGTTCGGCATTTTTATACCGGTCAAACTCTGGATATTATTGAAAACGTTTCCATCAAAATGTTTTATGTGATTGAAACTAGCGTCCAAAAATTTCAGTTTAGGGAGCATATTTAAAGTTACCGGTAATTCGTTTAGATTGTTAGAAGATATGTTTAGGACTTCAACGTCTAGTGCTCGGTTTATAACATTAGGACTGATACTTTTCAGTTTATTTTTACTGAAATCTAAAGTTGATAGGGCTGCGTTATCTTTAATTGCTATGAAATCGAAATTTTCAATGGTATTTCCGTGTAAATTAACTTGCTTTAAATTGGTCATTTTATTAAAACTTTTCGGATGAACGGATATAATCTGATTGTCACTTAAGTCCAGTACTTCGAGTTGGCTCAAATCAGAAAATGTTGTCACATCAATTTGTCTTAATCCATTTCGTTTCATATAAAATCTGCGAAGACTGTGAAGAGTCTTCATGCTGTTATGTGGAATTTTCTGAATTCCGTTATTGGAAATGTCTAACGTACGCAGAGAAGGCAAATCAAGATCCGGTGAAGGTGGCATAGGAAGATTAGTGATTTGATTCTTCTGCAAGCATAATTGTTCAAGTCCTCGAGGCAAGCCGGGAACAAACTCAACCAATCTGTTGTTGCTAGCATCCAACTCAAACAGATTCACTAAATTTCTAAATGTTGCCGGATGTATGGAAACGAGACCGTTACTTGATATATTCACGTACTCTAGTAATGGAGTTTCCATAAAAGTTATTGGGTCGATAATTGCCAGCTGATTATTACTGAAGTTTATCCTTCGCAGCGCAGGTACATTATATAATAGTTTAGGCTGTAAGCGCTGAAAGTAATTGTAAGATAGATCCAAGCCTTTCAAAGCTGGTAAATTCCAAAATGGTCCTTCGATCATGTCAGTCAGAGAATTGTTACTCAAATGAAGTTCTCTGAGCGCAGGCATGGCCATAAAAGCATCTGCTTGAATGAACTTAATGTTATTTTTGTTCAAATGTAACCGCTCTAGGTTCGGATGACCTCGCAAAGCACCTCTAGGAATTTCTTGCAACAAATTATCGCTCAAGTCTAGAAATCTCAAACGTGGTAATGCATCAAGTAGCGCTCGAAATTCTGAAATATGCATAATTTGGTTTCCGATTAGGGTCAATTCTTCTACGCCACTGCCAGACTGTTGCATAAATGATTCGGGATGGATTTGATTTATGTTGTTATTATTTAAATCGACGACGCGTAATTTAGGGACCCTGTGGAATGCGCCGTGGTGGATTACATTAATGTTGTTATTGGCAAGGTATAGTTTTTCTAACATTGGCTGATCTACAAAAGCCCCTTCGCTTAGTTTATCAATCATATTTTGGTTAAGATTGAGGGTACTGAGTGCAGGCAAATCTCTCGTCGCTCTACCGACCATAGTAGCATCTGTAATCTGATTACTACTAAGTGACAGCTCCGATAATACTGGTAGGAGAGACAATGACCTCATGTGAATCAAGTTGATACCACAGTTCGTTATCTCCAACCTACGTAACTTTGGCAAATTATACAATGCATTTTCTTTTAATACTCGAAGGTTTGGACTGCCTCGTATAAATAACCGTTCCAAATTTGGCAAGTTCTCGAAAGTATGTTCATTCACAGCTGTTAAACTTTCCGATTGAATATTTACGTATCTCAGTTTTGGCATGTTCATTAAAGTAGGTATTCGCTTCAGATTTTGAGATTCTATGGTCACAGCTTGAAGGTTTTGCAGTTTCATCAGACTTTCTCCGGGAATATTCCTCAAGTCGTTTTCAACTATGAATATTTCCACCAAATTAATTTCCTGTGCCTCCAACCATGCAGCCGACAATCTCTCCAAGCTATTATGTCGTAACATTAATCTCAGTATTTTCACATTTTGGAAAACCTTTCCTGGGAGTGATGGTAGGTAATTGTTTTCAATAATTAGCTCATCTATTGGTTTCCGAATATAGTCGCCTACTTTTTGGACACCCTTCAAAACTTGCGGTAGATCGCTGTGGGTGCACCTGCAAAAAGATTGCAAAATATTAACTCAATGCCGGACTATTGTTCTATATTCTAGATGTGCTCTAAAGATATTGAACGATGTTATTGTTTACCATATTTGAATGTCCTCGTTCCGGCTGGTGCATATACAGGGTAGTATTGTCTCTGGTATCGGGCATAGTGCGGGCTGTGCTCTCACAGCCGCAACTATCGAGAGAATTAGCCATAAGAGTGCCTTTTCCACTTTGAAATCCATTCCTCTCCTTCGTCTGAGACAGTCATTGTAGCATGCTCAACCCGGAGAAGTTGTCTCCAAAAATGCACCTGGAAAAATATTTCTGATGTAATGACAAACAGGAATTTTCGCGAAAGTGTGCAAACGGTAGTGTTACTAATTAACAGGTAGTGGACTGTTCTAATCATGATCCGGTTGCGTCAAGGATCCGGACTGAACAATGTGGAGGGGAAACAATGGGGCAGGCACAACGGTCCGGTGGCTCAGCACCAGCACCAGCTGCCGGTGCACTTTCACTCCCTATTGTTCTTATTGGCGATTTATAGAACTTCATGCAACGTTATTTGCGTCATTGTCTTAGAGGTTACACAATCTCGCTTGATTTCGAGGTTTTTGGGTTCTATTGATGTAGGTCGCAGCATCATGCGTGTCGTGCCTATTAGGGTCGTTGCATTGTTTGGGATACCTACTCGTGTTTGCATTATTTAAAAAATATGGTCAGTAAGCAACATTTTTGAGTTTGTCTGTCTACATCATTTTCATTTCAGACCACTATAGTCTTGCGTTTTGGTATGCAGTGATTTCTTGAATTATATTTGTGTGCAATACTTTTAATAAGATGAATGAGTTGCTTATTGGTAATAGTTAACAAAATTATACTTATCTATGCATTATAGATAGGTACGTATTTAACTTTGACAAGAGCTGCGATAAAATCTAATTTACAAACTAAGTTTGAAGTAGCTTCATCATACCTACTAAAAATATTGCAAAATCTACGGTAATTTAGCCAAAACTTATTTTGATTGATATTGTTTATATGTTGATACTTTTTTATGGCTCTTCACCTAAATTGCTGATACTTTAATCGTATCCTGTGTCAAATATATGAACTTATCAACAAACTGGACCTGTTTTACAGCTTGAAGGTTTTCATGATTTGGAAGGGTTTCATGCAGCACACATTTTCGTTTAACTGTATGTTTACGTAAAACCTATTTTATTATAAACTGTTTTAGGTATTTATTTCTTTTATTGTTGAATGAATGTATGTGTATGGTTTGCCAAGCTGTTCATTTATATGAAATTCGTAGAAATTTCATTGCGGATTCCTGAATCCTATTTGACTGACTATATAGATTACCTAAGTAGGTATACCTAACATTTTTTAAAGCTTACACATAAACACTTCGTAAAAAGCCGTATATACCCGCCTCAGATCAAACAAAAGTAGTAGGTTACGCAAGGCATTCGTCTCAATTTCATGTTAGCGACTAATAGTATCTGTAACTGTAACTAAAAATAGCACTGTCACTTTCAGTTAAATAGGCTTAGCCAAGGATAGAAGATGATCGCCTCTTAAATTGTCTATGATTTTTGCAATTTACGCGGTATCTGTCAAGATAAGTAGCAATAAAAAATATGGCGGTTAAACATACAAGGAAATCTAGGAAATGGCGCGGAAATCATGGACTATTTAAGGCATGATAAGACTAAAATAGTCTAGGAATTACATTTACTATCCTTTTCTCAACTTACTTAACAGAAAGTGGTAGAGCTTTTATTAATTAGCCAGTTAACTGGAACCAATCGTGGAATCAAGACATTTTGTCATTTTTCAAGCTGAGATTCTGACTAAATGGCGAATTCTCAGACCAGGTTATCTTATGTTAGAATTCTTAAACTCCTATTTTCCGAACATGAGCAATCTACGAGTAGCACCGGCACCTCTACATCAACGGAGGCAACCAACGAGACGGTTATCATTATTGTACTGTTACACACTTATCTCTAACTGTCGCCATGTCATCCTGCGCGCGCGCCGCCTCGCTGAAGAGGTGGGTCATCTGAACATACTACTCTACCAAACCTACTAGAATAACGCGAGAAAAAAAAGTGTTGTTAGTTAATTATTATTTTTGAATTGTCTTTTAAAATTTTAGACGTTTATAATGTCTTATTATTTCATTTTTTTTTCTATTGACATTATTAATATTTTGTATGTATTATTATTTATTGTTTTCTAATTTCAAATAATTGATTGATGTCCTAGCTTAATGTATTTCAAACACAAATGTTATTTGTAATTGAATTATTCCAAAAATCCGTATGAAGATATTCCAAACTATTTGGTACGTCGAAGTCTGCCCGTAATAGTAGTTATGAAGGCCCAGCAAATAATGGGTTCACGCTTTGATAACAAAAAAAACGTTTATTCAAAAAAATTATATAGTTTAGTTAGTTTTCACCAACCTCGTACTGAATTACAGAATAAATTACCATACATGCTAAACATAAGGAAGGAAACTGTAAATACCTACTTGCACCAAAAAACTGAAAAAAAACTGAAAGGACCGGCCGAAATGCTTTGTCGTAGTTTGAAGCTATGAAATAACATAAAATTCACTTTATTTAATGGGGAATAGTTATTTTCTATATAGACATTTTCTTTCTTTTATGACAATTTTGTATTGTCCTAATAAAAGACCGGCTTGAACGGGATTAAAAAATAAAAATAAAGACATTGCTTTGGAGCTGGCTAGGTTAGGCGCGGTTTATAGCGATATGACCAGGCGCGGGCGCATGGCGCTGGCGGATAGTGAAAGTAACCTAAAATAAATCTTAAATAAATGTGGAATAGAGTTGCTTTTGCCAGTAAGGGAATTGCGCCCGCGCTTCCATGTGACGTCCGCGCCATCAAAGGTATAAACCGCGCCAATCTAATCACACACACGACAGGTTACTTAACGCCACTACCACCAGTAAACGACATTTATTTCAAATTGAAATCAAGATTGAATGCCAAATTTTAAAATACTTCCCGTGTTAGGTATACAAGTTTTGTAAACTTGCAAAATTTTCAAGCGGGAGCAGGATTTGAACCTTAAGTCGAGATTTTCAAAGGGTTTTATTTACATACGTATAATGGGAGTTTTTCTATTGACAGTTCTCTTGATAGTTCTGAATGTCAAACCAGAGGGCGCTGTAGTAAACTGAAATTTTGACGTTTCAATATGGCTGGCGTCAGCCATAGTATTGTCACAGGTTCCGTTTCACGTTGTATTCGTTACAAATTATGTTAGTTTGATTTACTACAAAAAAAACTTATCGCCTTGCTATTATATTGAGTGTCATACGTGTAAGTAAACAAATAACCAATAATAAATTTAGAACAATTTAATAAACACAAAATAAAAAATAATTTATGAAGCGTTACAGTTTTTGTGTAAAGAAACGTTATTTCAATTAAGCTGAGCGCCCTCTACGTGACACTCGAGAATCTCTAGAAAATATCCCATTAACCGGACCCCCTGAACAGGAAAGAAACTTGTCCAGAAGTGTTCTTACTCTCAATTAGCTATTTTCCTAGGCCCTGAGTTACCCTAGCCAATTTTGGAAAAAAAAATGCATAGCCCTAGAAAGGCTACGTAAAATAAAAATTATATAAGTAACATGTATTTTTTTTTAATCAGAAGATCAATCTACCTGTTTTTATAAAATATTTACTTTATACATTTGATATGACACCCATGGATATTTATCCTGCATATAGTCTGATACTTCATAATAACCTTTCTTGTTCAATTTTTGTTTAATTAGGTACTGGTTTATTTTTTTAAGGATAATGTATTTGGTGGTAGTTAAGTATGAAACCTTCAAGTCTCCGCAAAATGCCTGTTCCCTGTGTTTTACTGAGTCGTAAGACTTATGAGCGAAATGTTTAGCCTTAAATATAACGTACTTTTTATAAAATGACCATACATACATACATACATACATAAATCACGCCTATATCCCTTACGGGGTAGGCAGAGCGTTAACGGCCGTTCAACGGATATTAACACCACGTCTGACAAAAGTTTGAGGGTCAATAAGATAACTGTGTATCACCATAGTGACAGGTTGTCAGCCCGTCGCCTAAAATTGCAATACACACCCTCGAGTCCCTTAGTCGCCTCTTACGACACCCATGGGTAAGAAATGGGGTGATGCTATTCTAAGCCGGCATCACACGGCAAATAAAATGACCATATAGACCTTAAATAACGTACGTTACAAAATATAGCTTGAAAAAGGCACATGCAACTGAAATTCCATTATGTCGTAGTGATCTTATCAATAGAAAAGCTACATTAATTATTGTACCTATCAAAGGTGTGCAAGTGCATGTTTAGCAAGCAAACCGAAAGCCGACCGGGTTGGTGCGCCGCGCCGGTGCACGCTATCACACTACACTACACACTCAACGAGATCCCTATCTCGTGCATTTCACTATATCACATTTGCATTCGGCATTGTTTTATCAAGGGTGGTACTCATAGTTCACATAGAATTACAATTATGGCGCTACATAGAATAAGTTAAGAAACTCTCTCCGTAGATTGTTTCCCGATTGTGGAAAGAAATCAGATGTGTAGGAAGTAAAGCAGCAGATAAATAAATGAAGAAGGAAATATTTTTTTGTATTTCTGAAAGATTCTGCGATACGTTTATTTGATCCCAAAGTGCAAATTCCTCGGATAAATTGATAATTCTGTTCCTTTCCTTTCTTAAGATCACAACGTCTCTCTACTTACTATACAGGGTGTAAGGGACAGCCCTCCGAATACTGATAGGGTGCATTTAGACCATGTAAGTTGTAACTGAACAACATTCCATAATAAAATATTGCAGGAAACAAACAAAAAGCTTTGGACTTCCCATAGTAAATGCAGTCAGCTGCTCGTGATTATGTTTGGGAGGTCGAATATTTTTTGTCGTTTCCTGATATGTTCCTAAGGGAACGTTGTTCAGTTTCATGGTCTGCATGCACCCTATTAGTATTGGGAGGGCTGTCCCTTACACCACACCATGTATGTATTAAAAAAAAAAAAACATTTCTTACATTATACCTAGTACCTTCAAATACAGGTCAGTATTAAGATCTATCACAGACACACATTTTTTTATCGGTAAAGCATTTATTGATTTTTATATTCCCACCTTTCAGTCGTTTTGAACCATCACACAATAAAGAATATATACATCTACATGTACCAAACACTTGTGTTCTCCAACTCCAAGAAGAACAAATCCTTTACCACTTCAAAAGTGATCCAGCATGTGGGCTAAGCCGGTGTGGTCGTGCGATAAGTCCACCAGCTGATTACGCAACACGTTTCACTTTCGAGACCAACCCTGGACAAGCTCGCCTCGTGGTGGCCAAACACAGACTGGGATGGAGCCGATTTCGCATGTAAACACCAGACTTTCGGTTCACAGCTCGATGCGCACCAAGTAACTTATCTTTCACCATTGTGGCGCGTGCCGCCAAGACCTTCCGTCTCTTCTTGCAGATGTGCTAGTAGGCAAATATGTATGGTGCTTGCTTAGGCAGGCGTCATCAAAATTTTCCCTCTAAATTCCTACAAACATGGATAGAGATTGAAAAGTATGAGGTCATATGTATTAGCTGTATTGGAGATCTTGCGGAGAGAGTGAACTTATGTATCCGTAAAAATCATCAACCTTAAATCCTTCCACGTTAATTCCATTTTGATAACGGATGGCGTTCTTCAATGAATGAAAATATTGACAACCGTTTTCCCGGAAATTATATTTTTAAATCAATAAGTAAATTCTCTTCTTTAAAAAATATAGCAATCGAAATTGAAAAATTTATCAGAGGCCAGTAAAGCTAAACTTTTAGTGAGCCTTAGGTCTTTACCATGGTACTGCAATGCAACGCTAAAAAATTAGCTCGTAATCATCAGCCTAAATCCAGCCACTGCAGGGCATAGGCCTCTTCTCTATTGCGCAAATTCTCACGGTCCTGTGCTAATCTCTTTCATAGAGATCCTGTACACTTGGTGATGTCATCGGACCACCACCGGGCTGATGGTCTGCCCACTGTCTTTTTTGCACCCCTTGGCCACTCTGTGACTGCTTTTGAAAAAGTAGCTACCTAAATGAAGTTGGGTTATTCTTGATTAATTCAGGCTAAGAAACTTCTGCGTTTTACTTTAAATGGTCTGTTTATTCTTTGAGATTCCAAATTGCAAAATGAAGAGCGATTACGGCACGTCTTGATAAAAATCTCTAGTAGGTATGTGTGTGGTAACTAGGAAACATGTGCTGTATGCGTTAGCACAATAAAATTGACATGTTTTTCCTAAATGTTCAACAATGAAGACAAATTGAAACACGGTGGAGAACAACTATTTTATTTATATTAGGAAATCTAACATCAAGGGCTATATTAACTAAAACGGACTTTTGTACTAAGTAAGTACTAAGCCACCAACAAGTTCCGCCCATGAAAGTACAGCCATCTATAATTTTTATTATTGCATATCATTACCGCTTTATTTACACTACTTTCTATTCGATATGTAAAGCAGTACGGTACGTACCTCGGATCAGTCATCAGTTACACCCTCAGAAAGTAAGTTAGTCAAAAAACATCGGGAGCAGTTGATGTGCTACCAACCACCCTCTCTACGTTAGCTCCATTACATGGGTAGTACTTATCACTAACGTACCGCCGCTCTAATAAGTCGTATTTGACAGCTGTCAGATTCGTGATAATACTATGGCAGACAGAGGGTCCATTTTCCTCATGTTGACATCTCTTTTAGTATGGAGATGACAGCTGTCTAATACGACTTATTGGAACGGCGGTACTTTAGATTTATGTAAGTATATAAGGGAATTTTAACCGTACCATGCCTCAATTCATTGATGTTATATGCTTGACTGTTGTAATTTTAGAAAACTTGCAAAATTTTCTATCGCGAGCAGGATTTGAACCTGCGACTTTCCCCATCGCTAGTATTGACGCCTATTCCATCTGGGCTACCGCGGCCCAGCCGTTGCCCGCAAATTTTGCAAGTGTATCTTGATTCCAATAACGCGTGGCACGGCTTCATCTACCGGGTTAGTTTTGCGATGAAAACCAGCGATAAATTTAAAACAAAATTTTAAAACATTTCCCATGTTAGGTATAGGTAAGTACAGTTTTAGAAAACTTGATAAATTTTCTACCCCGAGCAGGATTTGAACTTGCGACTTTCATCACTAGTGGCGACGCCTCTTCTATCTGGGCTACCGGGGCTCATCCATTTGTAGGTAGCTAGGTAGGTATTGATTTTGTTACTAGGTAAAAATACGGTTGTAAATATGCGATTCGACAGAAGCACCGTGCTAAGAAGCTAAAGCTACCACACCACATTCAAAGCAGAATAATTATTTCTTGGCTCTGTGACTTTGACAAGGACGCCAACATCATCATGATTATCGAATTTAATGCTACTTTTGAGATTGATACCTTACCCAACAAAATAACTTGTACGTGTGGTTTCGCGACTTACATAACAGACATGCCCACAATGTCAAGTTGGCGAATAAATTAACATTCGACGCGACACACCTTCCTCACCATCTGAATCAACAATGTGTGTCAACAAGCTATTGATTTAAGGTTGTTATTTGAACGCTATATGGCACGACACGTCGACCGGCGCTCGCGCAAGCAAACGCAACCAGTTTTTTACTAAACTCTAACGCCAAACACTAAGCCTTCGATACCAGTTACGACTCGTCGGACACAGTGATTTATCGTGCCGACGTATATCGACCAGCATGTTTCTAAGAACATTATATAGGAATTCAGTAGCATTAAACATTAGGACATATAGCGCGAATGTGCCTGGAAAAAAGCCGCCGAAAATCTTGATTACAGGTGAGTGAGCGTCAGTAATTCTTGACGTTGCGGAGTACCGTATCGAAATCGAAAGTGAATTGTTTGTTGATTATAGCTTGAACGTAACTGAGAAAGTAAGAAGTAAGAACATTACCAAACTACCGGACGATGGTTAGATACACATACTTACAATTTTTATAATATTTTACGAACAATGGACATGAATGTGTTGTAGAGACAAGATGGAATTGCATTATGTAGTTAATAAAGGATTTGGGGTAAGCAATTAGGTGTCTACTGTTTCCGAATAACTTTATTCAAAGTTGTAATAGTTACTGATTCAGAAATATGTTTTTTCTATTAGAAATATTCCACATAATCACCGAAAACATACCTACCTACCGGTGTCTTGCTCTACATTTTCGTAAACCACGTGCGTCTTTTTACCGTGTGGTGCCGGCGTCGAATGGCATCACCCAGATTCTGCTCGTGGGTATCTTAAAAAGCGACTACGGGATGATTATCCAGGGAATGGGCAGCAGTGTTCCTTGTGAATGCAACATCTTGCACTGCGCTCGCCAATTCGTCTGTTAAACGTGGTAAGTATGGCAATACCTCTCAGTAGTGGATTGTTGTGGCTGTTGAAGTAAGCTTATGTGCGTTTTTCTACAAAGAAGGTACTCACTCATTTGTTTTTTAGCTTTAAATACCCCCACACAAACTTGTAAGTAAGCTATTTAAAATGAACAAGAAGAAGAATCTGTCGACAGAAAAGTTTTTCTTTGTCAGTTAAGATCCGCATAGCAGAAAATGATAACTAATTAAATAATCGGACTTGTGCTGCGGGTTATTTTGCGACTCTACATCCTTACCGGACCTATATACTTCTTACGGTACAACGTAATAAGCTCGAAATTTTGTAAACATGTTATTGCTCCTAAAGAATTATTCGCAATAGTCGTTTTATGTAATGTACGTAATATGTTTTCTGGTCAGCCACGACGTAGGTAATCAGTTCTAAGATTCCATTGAAGCTAATTACAAAGCGTGTCGAACTGTCGACATTGGATACGTATACTTACGTAAACAAATGACAGAAGGTAAAACGTGGGTAAAACTGTGCTGATTCTTATTTATATGATCCATTTTGTCGATGAATAATATTTTAGCCGGCAACATACGGCGATCAACTAGCGAAATGGTAGAGCATAATTTCAATGGGTTTGATTTAAATTTTTAAAGAATAGCTGACGTCACAAAAGTAAAACAAAGTAGGTAACTACCTAAGTACTGAAAGAGAAAATATAAAAATAAGATACAAAGGCGGCCTTATTGCTTTGATCAATCTCTTTCAAGCGACGCAACGTTAGGGCCACAAGAGATCTGAGTAGATAGGTTTACGGTTACATATTTTACATGCATACACATAACACGCCTATAATCCCTTGCGGGGTAGGCAGAGCGTAAACGGGTACCACGGGAAAGAAATGGGGTGATGCTATTCTAAGGCGGTATCAAACGGCCATTTTATAACCAATACTTAGGGATAGGTATCCTCGTGCAGTGTTCTGTAGGTCAAGGGAACTGCATCACATGGGCGCATAAGAAAATTATGCAATTCATAACCAGTTTAAATGCTATTCATAGGCACAGACCTCCGGTTTAACTTGAGATACCTACAGTTTATTTGTAAAATTATTGCATCTTTATAAGTTATGTATTTATTTTTACTTTACTGCACATCCCACAAAAGCCAGGTTGGATTTATTTTTGTTCCTTATTGTTAAAGGCGTGTTAGTAATTGAAATGATCCTTCAACGCGTGTTGATACGGTTGCATGTTACATTGTTAATCGCAATCGGATATTCAAATTAATTGTTGGTGGTGCGTACCTACTCTGGTGCCTTGTGCGTACTGGATAATGTAGGCCATGATAATTTTCTGATAACACACCTCATATTCTTCATAAGAGTTAGATTATAATTGCATTGAAATAAATTTATTTGTTGATTTTGGGTAAGTAAAATACAGAAATGAAAAAATATAATCCCTTACAAAATCTGCCTCATAAAGGCGTGCAAACATAAGTTTGTCACGCATTAAAAATATCAATTTATTTTATTACTTCATGTCATGAGCAGTTTTTGTCAATTTAATGATTTAAAATGCCAAAGGCCGCCAATTGTAATTTTATTATTATTATTTTACATTTTGTTTTTAATATGTTTCTCTTGTGCAATAAAGTATATTGTATTGTATTCTTAAATGAAATACGATACATGTCAATAATAAAATAATGAAAATAAACATAGGTACTTACATGAAAATAAAAATATGGAGCGGCTCGGCTGCTGCGGCGCTAAAGCTGCCAGGACGTTTGTCGCGAATTTGCAAGAAATTTTTCGCAACGAATAATACTGCGTATCATACATAAATTTACTCAATTCTTTGCGCACATGTCTTAGTACTCTCGCTTCCGCGCCGCGCCGTAGCGGCCGAGCCGTTCATTATAATCCGACCCTTAGTAATAAATATTCAAGGTTACCACCTTGTTGTATGTATCCTCTCTTACCTTATTTTCCAGGTGGCCTGGGCCAACTCGGAGTCGAGTGCGCAAGATATCTCCGCGATAAGTATGGGAGAGAGAACGTCATACTTTCCGACATCATCAAACCAACAGAGGAAGTGTTCAACGACGGACCTTACATATTCGCCGATATTTTAGACTTCAAAGGCCTCCAAAAAATTGTCGTGGGCCATAGAGTTGACTGGCTAATCCATTTCTCCGCTTTGCTGAGTGCAATAGGCGAGCAGAATGTGCCTTTAGCTGTGAGAGTCAACATTGAAGGGATGCATAATGTTATTGAGCTAGCAAAGCAGTACAAACTTAGAATCTTCGTGCCTAGTACGATTGGGGCGTTCGGTCCGGACTCTCCTAGGAATCCTACGCCGAATATTACAGTACAGAGGCCTAGGACAATTTATGGAGTGTCTAAAGTGCACGCGGAGTTACTTGGAGAATACTACTACTACAGATTTGGGCTGGACTTCCGTTGCTTGAGGTTCCCGGGAGTGATTTCAAGTGACCCTCCCGGTGGAGGCACAACAGGTATGTTAAGAGTGGTAGACAGAGACTTGTAGTAAATATTTGAACGAGTTCTCCAAAATTTTATTCCCGACACGTTGATGTGTTTTAATAATGTAATCAACCATTTGGACCAGTTGTTTGATCTACCGTCTGTTTAAAATAGCATCATCCCATTTTATTTCCAAGGGACTCGAGAGTTAGAATATCACGATGTTGAAGAGAGAAATGGATTCTTTTGGAAATTCTAAAAAGAACTGCCATGCCATGTGATGCCGGCTTAGAATAGCACTATCCCATTTCTTTCCCTTGGGAGTCGTATGAGGCGACTAAGGGACTCGAGAGTGTGACAACCTGTCACTATGGCGATACATAATTTTCCGAATGACCCTCAAATATTTGTCAGACGTGGCGTTAATGTTCGTTATTTGCGGCTGTTTGGCTCTGCCTACCCCGCGAGGGATTAAAGGCGTGATATATGTATGTGTGTATGTGTAAAAGGACTTATAGGTGTTACAATTATCTAGACTGCTTTAGAAATTGCCTTCAGAATATTCTGAAACATTTTGCTCAAAAACTCTTCTTCATTCCAGACTACGCGATCGCAGTGTTTCACGACGTCCTCCGCAAAGGGCACTACGAATGCTACCTGAAGCCAGACACCCGGCTGCCAATGATGCACGTGAGGGACGCCCTCCGCGCCCTCTCAGAGTTCCTGGAGGTGCCCAATGAGAGGCTCAACCGGAGGGTCTACAATGTCACCTCGATGAGCTTCACTCCTGAAGAGCTGACCGAGAAGATCAGCGCGCATATCAAAGATTTCCAGATTACGTACAGACCTGATAGTCGACAAGATATTGGTAACGACTCGTATTTCTTATTTTGCTACTTTATTTCGATGTTCTTGGCGTAGAATTTGGGCAGATTCCATTTTGGCGCGTTCCATAAATTAAAATAATTCAAATAATTCTAAAATGTTGACTACGAGGATTTGCACTCGGAAGCGTGGAATTGCTCTTTCAACTGAGAAACCTAAGTCCTGGCGTAGTTACGAAATTAGTGATCTCTTAGTTTACTTTTTTTGTATGGGACACCAAGTCGACAAACGACCCATAAGAAACCCTGGTGTCACAGTTTTTTAACTGCCTACTACTACTAGTAGGCCTCTGACATGGTTGTTTAACAACCGACGCCACCGTCTACGTAATCATAGACAGCAACCGAGACGAGACCGACAGTTTAAGGTGCCTTCGGAAGCACAGAACTATCATTCTTTTTCGGATAAATCAGGTGATTTAGCCTGCAATATCCTTATCAAACTTAGAACAAATTCACAAAGTGATAAATATCAATTTTTAAGTGTTCCCCCGGGAATCGAACTTGGCGCCTCCGGGTCTGAGACCAACGGTGAGATCGCTAGACTACGAAGGCAGTTAATCTTTTGATGGTCGTCTTCAAGAGACGTGCACCGACATCTAGACAAGCTATTAAAATTCAGTATTTACGTATAGGTACTATGGTGGTTAATCCACATTACAGTAGGAATTATCACCTATTTTCGTACCCTAAGATAAAGTAGCAAGTAAAATTAACCTAATTTACAAAAATAGTGCCCTAAAACAGCTAAACTCACCAACGTCTTCACTCTTCCAGCTGACTCTTGGCCCCAGGTGTTTGACGACAGCGAGGCGCGCCGCGATTGGCAGTGGCAGCCGGAGGTAGACCTGGACAGCTTGGTGGCGCTCATGATCCAGGAGGTCAAGGAGAAGGTCGCCGCAAACGAATTCGAGAACAACAACAGCTAGCTACAAGTGTAAAGTAGGATTTATGGTTCGAGAAGAGACCAATTTTAAAAACACCTGTGAATATTATTTGGGATCCCCGCTGCCAGTGTCCGCAGATAAGTCAAATGTGGTCCTTTTTATAACGAGATTGGCCTCAATTCGGGAAGTAAAGTCTGTTAACTTACCTTATATTAGTGCTGTTACTTTCCGTCAAATAGGTTTAGAAAAGGGTAGGAGATATCCAAGTCCTGTCTTATAAGTTTAAAAATGAAAATGGGTTCTTCGCAATATCTAGCCAACTTAGTCGCCTTATTTTGACAGCACACGTATTTTGCGTCTAATTATAAGACATGACATAATTTAAATATCTCCCTTTTTTACCTTTTGACGGTAGGTAAGTTTTTAGAATTTATTTCCCGAATTCAGGCCAAAAATATTGCCATGATTTCACAATTTATGATAGCGTTAAAACGTTTATTATTTTTCTTTTTGCCAATTATAAATTTATATCATTTAATATTAAAAAAAAACATTGCATGATAATCATTTTTGAACAATAGTTTTAAGCGTACAAAGGGTATGTAAAAATAATTAATAAAATGCATACTTCTGTATTTTATAAATTACCCCGTCAAGTACCCAGTGCCGCGCAAGGGTTTAATCTTTCTGCCTTAAATTCCAATGAATTCCGTCCAATAAGTATTTTTAAGAATGTCAATTCAGTAGGTTATGTTTATGAGATAAAGCTCTAAAATGTTTATATGAACATGTTTTATTAAATATTGAAATTATACCTTGAAATAGTATGATGTTAATAAAAAAACATTCTCTGATAAGTTGTTACGTTTTCATATTCATTATTTAAAAGGTTTTGATAATAACAATAAAATAAAATAAGTTTTGACTATAGTCATTCAATTCCTTTATTTAAAGCGTCAATAAATCAAAACAAATAATATTTTCGTTTATAATATACAGAATGTTACGAAATTAATTATGATTTGGTTCATACGAGTATTCAAATTCGATCTGTGATGTATGAATATTGTATTTACCAGCGTATCACTCGAGCGAAATGATTTTAGATTAACTTCGAAACACCCTATAAATTGAATACAAAATTTGCAAGCTAGCAAGCGTGTTAGTTATGTATGTATGTATATTAGTGTGTCTTCATTTATAAATCTAGATTTATTTTATACGAACATTATTTTATTATCTTGCCACGAGTTGAAATAATGATTATGAACAATAAATCCTTTTGATAGATCAAAATATTTCATTTCTTTTTTAATACGAAATATGTTCACAAATGTTGACATTTTGAAATGTATCATCTGTCAATACTATTAAGCATTTTTAATCGCATGAATTTTGCTTTCTTAAATATAATATAAGTACGTACGTACTCGCTTAAAGTAGGGTCCACAACGGAGCAATTGACGTTTATGAGAACAGTCTATCCTTGTTACACTCGGGCAACTTTATATTTCTGTACTGCTGTCTCTACGTCAAATTTGTTTGTTGTTTTGTGGACCCTACTTTAAAGCTACTGAACATAGTTTTTTATTTTTTGACTCTTAAGCTATACAGGTTTTTTATACAAGGCAACTCATGGCAAGAATACAGTGATGGAAAGTAGCCGTGAAACTTAACATTATGACTTTCAGATCACATTTACACTACACAGCTCAGTCTTCCGTTTATTCATAAACAACTCGAGTCCCTTACTTTATTAGCTACATAAGTATTCTATGTACAATGTTTATCTTATCATGGACCAGTAAAAGACTAACTCTGTTCGATGGATAGTGTTACCCGGTAAAAGTAAATAAAAAGGATATTTTGGCTACGCCGTAGTAGCACCGTAGTAAATGCTACGTAAATAATTTCGCGCATCGACATAATGTTTCTTTTGGCAGAGAGTTCTGATGATTTTTATTCTCTTCGTTTTAAAGATGTCGGTCGTCGACGTGCTTACATAAAAGCTCTTAAGATCCATATTTGAGATTCTGGTGCAGCATTATATCTCACAAAAAATACAAGAAAATCACTTCCAACGGTAATGTAACTAAACAATCCCAATCAGGATATCCTGTCAATGCAATCTTTTTCTCTCAACACGAATTATTTTCGTAGTACTTGCTACGCAACAACGGCGTAGCAGATTTTCCATAACTTTCAAAACGTTTTGCAGATAGCGCCAGGCGCGACTATACCTAAGCGCGCCAATGAGAAGTCACACAACTTTGACATTGACAGATTTTGACACATTCTCGATAATAGGAAATCATAGGAAAGAGGCACAGTAACAGTTAACTGGAAAATAAATGGCGCCACTTGATTTTTCTGCCAATTTATGCAATTTAATTCATAAAAAACTTACTAGGTAACCATTCAATTAATTTTTATCGATTGTAAGTTGTCTTGTGTTATCGGTCCATGTAATCATGTAATAAAGATCTAAGCATGCTTTGCTTTGCCTTACACGACAATGTATGGACGCAATTATTAGGCCGATTCTATTTCAAAGAGTTCTTTTCTATTTCATATCTTATAAAGACGTAAAATCTAATGCCGAACACTTGCTAATAAAATAAGAATTTATTAAAAATAATTTATTTAGATAACAATACAAACAACAATTATGCAGGGTTTATATATTATTTATGTTTCAAGCCATTTTTAATATTTTCAAAAATGTTTTACTGAGCTTATATAATCTCCTGTTTTTCTTTTTTATATCATTCAATTTCTTATCATCTCACTACACTTGTTGAACCTTTTGAAGGATCAGTATTAAAGTTTTATTGCAATTTACTGATAAGTCTGAGTAAAACACTAGAAAAACAAACTTTTTCTAATATTTAACTCAGTAATGTCTGTTATTTGTGTTATATTTATATAAATATGCTTTATACGCAGTGATCGGAATAGGTAGAGTATATTTGCCTAAACTTCAAAGAACAGAGGCAAAAAATGGAGACTCCCTTCGTACTAAAAAATATTTCGGGATTGAGTGCGGGATATTACTTCAAAATATTAGAAATGTTTTTGAACCATGGCATTCGATACTATGGACAAAGCTAAAAATATACTTGTTGATTTTTGGCTACAGCGTCTTGTTGCCAAGATATTTGGGAAGATAAGATTTCTTAAGCCTTTTTCACTAAAAGATATTTGGGAAGATAAGATTTCTTAAGCCTTTTTCACTAAAAGATATTTGGGAAGATAAGATTTCTTAAGCCTTTTTCACTAAATTTACGGAAAACATTGTTTTTCTTCTTTGAATTTCATTAACTTACTTTCCTAACCGTTTTTAGGCTATATGCTTAGCTTAGCTGAGTACTAACTGCTTAGCACATAAACGTAAAACAAGTACATAGCCTAGTATCGTAGAAATCTTTGACCTTGAATAAAAAAAAACTGTTATCGTCAGAGGCTTTTTTAGTCAGGGGATATTTTTTGGATTGTTAGCCTCTTCTTACACTCTCTCGTATTGTTTTTGCAACCATGCGCCGTTTCAACATCAAACTTAAAAGAAAATAATCTGATTTATAGATTGCAATTTTGTCATTTGGCCATCTTAGATGATCGGTATACAAGGGCTACTATTATCTGTTCTGTGGCGTAAATTCGTAAGTCCGTAAATCCTAGCCCCATTTTCTATTGTTCGAATGTTTTACTATTGTTTGCGTTTGATTTTATCTTGCGAGTTTGAAGGTTTTCTAATAATTTGTTTTAATTAATTTACGGCACGTGTTTTGTAAGCTTTTTTACCTGGAATCACTTTCCAGGTAAAAATTATTAGTGCAAGCCCTTAAACAATTGATATTCTTTTGTGTGGTTCTATTTTTATCGTCTTGTTTACGACATTCTTGTTTGTGAATAAGCGGCATTTATTGAAAAGCATGTTAATATTAGTCAGTGCAAGCCTTAGAACAATTTCTGTTACTTTGTATATTTTCTTATTAATTTTTACGGCGTTGTTATCAACTTATGAAAAGACTATTTTTATCTTGAATGAACCAATATTCAATATCAATATTACGAAAATAGGCTGTTTTTTGTTTTACAGCTTATTTTAAATCAGTAAGGAACCTAAGCCATTCGAAGTCAAACGAACATAAAAAAGGACTGATTTCGTAAATATCTTGGTTTCTAATAGCTCTAACGATGTTGACATGTACGAAGAAATTATACAGCATGAAATTTACTGTTTTTTCCCCCTAAAACTTTTTCCTATGCCTAACGGTTTTTGAGATATTTAGTAAAAAAGGCTAAAAAAATCTTATCTTCAAAATATCTCGGCACCGTGACGCTGTAGCTAAAAATCAACAAGTATATTTTTAGCTTGTATTTGTCCATAGAATAGAATGGCATGGTTTAAAGTACATTTCATTTTTTTAAGTTATATCCCGCACTCAATCCCGCAAATATTTGTAGTACTAAGGGAGTCTCCATTTTCTTTGTCTTTTTTTGAAGTTTAGGCAAATATACTCTACCTATTCCGATCACTGTTTATAAGTATAGGTAATTATCTTAACAGATCAGATAGACGACCAAATATAAATGTACCTAATGAATAATACAGTTGACATGATGAAAGTAATGACCTTTCTAGAATTGCCGCGTAATATTGGCACCTGCATTGTTTTTTTTTTTACAAAAAGCTAAGTACCTATCATTAAGTATAGACATTAGCGACCGTTTATTTACGAACGTTTATGCGTTGTTCACCCCGCAAGGGATAAAGACGTGATGTATCTGGCTTTATAAAAATAAATTTGTAATTTGTTGTTTGGCCATGTCCAACAGTGGACTGTTGTGGCTCTTTATGTTTGTATGTATGTATTAGAAAGGAAAACGAGCTGTCAATAAAGCGATATAACTAGCAAACTAAACTAAAACTACACCACTACAACGAATTATCAATGCACCAATTTAAAGTTATTATTATAACAAATACATCTTACTTAATATATATTATCACACGATTTATAATTATTATTACAATTAAAATCATCATTGTATGAATAACAGACATAATTAAAATTCATGTTTTTACTATTTTTGGATTAAATGATGGCACAAGTATTTTGTAATATTGTTAATGTAAAAAAAGTATACAAAATATAAAAGTAGGAAAATATAAGGTAGAAGCTTAGTATGAAGATTGGAAAAAGTATGATTTAAGATTTAGAACAACTGGCAAACTTATAATACAGTTAAGTACTTACGTGTTAAACTTACAAAGAAAATAAAAAAAGTATTCAATAAAAATGCATAAACTGGAATTTGTAGATTAAGTTCAAAAATGTTTGGGATGTATGTGTTTAGCATTCACCGATTTAAGGTTAAACTTTGCATTATTTAATGATTAACTATTATGGTTTTTTGAAAATAATCTTGTAAGAAGTTTCAAATGCTATATTTTCAACTCATTGAACGTTTTATGACCAGATAGGTACATAGGCTAATGTGCTATTTGCAAACTATTTACTAAAATTGGCGGGCAAGAGATGAGCTGCGGTAGCCCAGATGGAAGAGGCGTTGCCACTAGTAATGGCGAAAGTCGCAGGTTCAAATCCTGCCCGCGGTTGAAAATTTTGCAACTTATCAAAAAAAAAAAAATTACAAACCGTTTAGGCCATGTGCAAATAGTGCAAAATATTATTGGTTATTCGCATTACGTTATCAGTGAAACAGTAATTCAAATAAAATGGGCAAGATTTGTATGGCTACGTACTAAGGTAAGGGTACTTTTAAGGAAGATGCACACACGAGGTGTCCAGACTAAAATAGATCAATAGCTATGACATTTGTCAGTGCTGTTCATTCTCTTCGCCGATGTTGTCAGGCCAGTAGGTCCAATTGAGTTTTCTAGCGATCACCATTTCATAGGTCTGTGCGGAAAAATAATAGGCAAATAGTGAACTATTCATTTTTTCATAGGTTACTATGACATTTTTCATACTGAGCCACAGAGGCGCCCCCAAATCTCACGCCGGTTCTTTTTCCGCGCAGGCTCTACATATATCATCCAGTTTTACATGCTTCTTTTAGCACCCTGTTTTGAAATCTGCTTGAAGGTAACACTGGCACACTACCTCTTTGCTCACATAAGTATTTTGTTATTTCATATCTATTATTTATTTCTATTTAAGTCATTGTTCAAAAAGCATGTTTCTTTTACTTACAAATTAATGATACCATTTGATTTGAGTCAGCCCCTGAAACTGAACCGCTTTTCACTAAGTACATAGTACGTTTTGTTTTTTAAACGAGTTGGAGGTATTTTTTACGGCAGGTATTTTTCTTCCATGTCTAATACAGTGTTACCTTTAAGCTCTATATTTAATTTTTAAATTGATTCATTTTGTGTCATACCTCTAGTTTGATTTAACCGATTAATGCAATGATATTTCTAGAATGACTATTCACTATAGACATACAGATCAAAAAACAACTTTTCCCAAGTATTGCAGGTGAATAATTATCTCGATTTATGTTTCTTGGGATGAATTCTTACCTGCATATATTTCAAGTGGATTCAATAATTCGTTAGACCCGCGATTCATGTGAGAATAATGCATTTGCTTGAGTTCAACAAGGACACAATACGGCATAATATTATATCTTTGTTTCACTCAGGCCGATTTACATTTCTATCTTTTTGTCACGTTACATCACAGGTCTTTAGTTCTCTAGTAAATAGTCACCCTTCTTATTGTCTTTTACAGACACGTCAACGTATAACAAACAATATCTTATCCAACAGCAACTTTAGCAAAAATATTACCTCTCACTAGATCACAAACAGTAATTGACTTCGGTTTCTTCACTCCGTCTTGCAATGCTGTTTCTGTTGCATGTTCAACTCTTTAAGCCGTTGTTTCAGCTGAGCCGTTTTTAGTTTGGCCATTATCTGCGTCGATTGGTACAGCCACGATCCCTAAAATAGAACAGAGAATAATGTAAACACTCGATTGCAATTTAACATTGTTTCAACACGTGATTATTTCGGGAAGTTGTTTCTAGAATCATCCTAATTTCATGAGTCACTTTGCGAAAATAATTATAATCCGTTCGTCTCGTTGCGTTAATATTATAAATTTATATATACCTATAGTATTTTATATATACTTATGTATTATTTATAATTTTATATATTGTAGTATATTTAAATATGGTGTGGTATGATTACGTATATTTATTAATGAAAACTGTCATCTAATTTTACCTTCTTTTATGCACTAGTCTCTACTTCCCTTTGATTTCTCCTCCACCCAAAGGTTGTTTGGTGGAGATAGCTCTTAGCGATGGATAGATCTTAGCCTTTGCGCATTTTTAGTTTAAGTTTTCCTGTTATTTATTTGTGTTTTGAATGTGCAATAAAGTGTTTTTACTTACTTACTTGCCACGGCACGGTAATGCATCGGACAGGTTGTTTCGGGCACCTTGACCCGGGCAGTTTAAGACGCAGTGGTTTGGAGTACATTTTTTTAGGAACAATATGAGGTCCTTAAAGGATGGCAGAAATCAATTTTCCGCTGTAAATGCATCAACAATGCCGTACCTAAGTATCGCGCTGTCGATTGACAGCGGGCGCAGAAGTGATAATTTTTCACCAGGTGGGTTTATTCTGCGTGATTAACTACGTTAAAAATAAATTGTCTATTCAAGTAAATCAGCTAAGTGTAAGCTCTAGAAGACTTGTTCAGCTACACAAAAATGGCTCCACGCAAGCACTGGTGGTGGCGTAAAGTTCCATGCCGTGTTTTTTTTTTTTTTTTTTTTTTAGTTGTGGACCCTACGATTTTTAGCCCCGGGGCTTTTAATCTACACCTGACTGTATGGTGGGGAGCAGGAGCTCACCCGGAAAAGTTCCATGCCGTGTGATTAACCTGGCTAGCCACGAGACAGTGCCTTTATTTTTATTTTTCTATCCCGCCCGATCCGGTTTTCTATTAGGACACTACAAAATTGTTACAAAAAAAAGGAAAATTGTGTAATATATATATATATATATATAATATATATTGCAATGCCGGATCATGACGTCAATAAGTGATAAATTGATAATTCTCCTACATTGAATAAAGTAGTTTCATATAACAGTCATTTTCGGATGATGGTTAAGCAACCACGTGTTAGCTTCAGCATCTTCCACTATCAAGATACTGGAGTCCTATGCAGTACAGCCCCTAGTCTTTTAGATTAGGGCGACTGTGCTGTGTTGTAATACTTGATACTGGCGCACTCGCCAACTTATGTTTTTGATCGTTAATTGAACTCTGAGGCTGGCGAAATCACTAATATGGAAACGCCAATAATTAAGAAGAGAATAGAAGTAGTTTATTTTTTTTTCTGTAGTTCTTGCTTTGCTGCAGCAAATCCACTTACCACCATGATCATGCAGTTGAGCAGTATCGGTATGGAGAACACGACTGATATGAACAGCCCTTTGCTGTCGAAGTACTGCTGTCTCGAGAACAGCGCCCAGTTTCGCGCAGCCACCTCGTTTATGCTCTCAGAGAAGTATACTAGGAGCACTGGAAAAAGAGAGAGAAAACGTATAAGTGCTTAATGTTATGTGTGAGGGTATAATTATACCAAGTTCTCGTTAATTCTTTCTAACTTTCTAATTTTGTTATTATTTTAGTTGTAAGTTGATCTCAATATGATCTCATTGCTTTATTTACATACATAGATTTAAGGTTAAACTTGTTACTGTGTAACGATTTTTGAATAAATAAAAATATACCATACTAAACATACACATATCACGCCTAAAATCTCTCTCGTGGTAGGCAATGCGTAAACGGCCGCAAAAAACCGGCATTTACGCCACGTCTGACAAATATTTGAGGGTCATTCGGAAAATTGTGTATCCCCATAGTGACAGGTTCTCAGCCTATCACCTAAAATTGTTATACACATGTAACACTCGGGTTCCCTTAATCACCTCTTACGATACCCACGGGAAAGAAAAGAAAGCCGGCATTACACGGCAAAATGGCAACGGCTTATCACGCATGTAAATAGTATCAAGTTGGCTGGATGGCTGTAATGTCCACTACACTATTTCTCTAGGTATAACTCAATTACATGTAATAAGAACTAGGAAGTGTGTAATCATTAGCAATTGTTCATCATTAAATGACAATTCAAATTATAGGTCTAATAAGTAAAATACCCACGCTAAAAATACACGTTACTTATAATAACGTGGAACGACAATGCGGAAAATATCTCGTTATATTCGATTCGACCCGGTATTCAAAGGTTTCAAATTTTTCACGACGCTTTCGTGACGCTGGCTTAGAATATGATTTATTTCCCATTTCTTTCCCATGGGTGTCGTAAGAGGCGACTAAGGGATTCGAGGGTGTGTATTTGCAATTCTAGGCGATGGGCTGACAACCTGTCACTATGGCAATACACAATTTTCCGAATGACCCTCGAATATTAGTCTAACGTGGCGTAAATGTCCGTTTTTTGCGGTCGTTTACGCTTTTCCTATGCAAGGGATTATAGGCGTGATATGTGTGTGTGTGTCAAATCTTTCAATAGTAAATTACTATTAACATTGAACCCCCTAAACAAGGTTGTTCAGGCACGATAATCTTTAGAAAAACACAGACAAAACCAACGTATATGGTAGCAGGTAGGTAGGTACCTATTAATCTGATTAAATACGATTTATCGTACTGAAGTAGACCGATGACCGATGGTACGAATCAGGTACATTTTCAAGGTGAGACTGATATTTCGGTTGGTAGGTAGGTCATTGGAGTTCGTCAGTTGTTATCGCATATAAAAAACGTAATATCCACACTAATATTATAAATGCGAAAGTAACTCTGTCTGTCTGTCTGTCTGTCTGTCTGTCTGTCTGTCTGTCTGTCTGTCTGCTACGCTTTCACGGCCAAACCACTGAACCGATCTTCATGAAACTTGGCACAGAGATTGCTAGCATACCGAGAACGGACATAGGCTACTTTTTATCACCATTCGAGGGTCTGGAGAACAGATGTAGACCACCAGGTGTGCCAACAGGAGCCCAGCTAAACTATTAGATATACAGGCATGGTTACGAAACAAAAGTTGTTCAGTATGATGGGCCGCTTCTTTTCACAAGGACATTGAGGATCTGGAGTACCTTATGTAGACCACCAGGTGTACCATCAGGAGCCCAGCTAAACTATTAGAGATACAGGCATGATTCTAAAACAAAAATTATTTATTATGATGGGCCGCTTCTTTTCACAAGGACATTGAGGATCTGGAGTACCTTATGTAGACCACCAGGTGTACCATCAGGAGCCCAGCTAAACTATTAGAGATACAGGCATGATTCTAAAACAAAAATTATTTATTATGATGGGCCGCTTCTTTTCACAAGGACATTGAGGATCTGGAGTACCTTATGTAGACCACCAGGTGTACCATCAGGAGCCCAGCTAAACTATTAGAGATACAGGCATGGTTCTAAAACAAAAGTTGTTCAGTATGATGGGCCGCTTCTTTTCACAAGGACATTGAGGATCTGGAGTACCTTATGTAGACCACCAGGTGTACCATCAGGAGCCCAGCTAAACTATTAGAGATACAGGAATGGTTCCAAAACAAAAGTTGTTTAGTATGATGGGCCGCTTCTTTTCACAAGGACATTGAGGATCTGGAGTACCTTATGTAGACCACCAGGTGTACCATCAGAACCCACCTAAACTATTAGAGATACAGAAATGGTTCCAAAATAAAAGTTGTTCAGTATGATGGGAATAAGTTGAGAAAGGACATTGGCAACTTTTTACCGAGAATTTTTATGTTATCTACTGACTTTTGTATTCAATGGTTAAAAATATTGATCTCTCAGGGCAGTACACCGGATAGCAAATTTTGAATTGTCCCTTTAACAACAGAAGCAAGCAAGTCTTCATATTTAAACAGTAGAAATAAGAACTGTTCTAATATCACTGTCATACTTACTATGAATATACCTCTACATATCTACTTTAGAACCTGTGCCTTAGAAAACTATCTAACGCGGACGAAGTCGCGGGTAAAAGCTAGTTCGTAAATAAAAATGCGACACGTCGTAAGTTAACAAGTATAAAATAAATCCGGGTGCATCGCAATTACTACGCACGCGTTCAAATAACACCTAAGAGATGAAAACTTTTTTCACTTTACCCATGTAGATCGGATTTTAAATTTCGAATCTTCGAAGTCTTTAACCCACCTTAAATCAAAGAAGTTATGACAAGATTCGTCATGCTAGATTCGAGTTATGGGTTACGGATTAGACATTTAGAATCGAGTCTAGTGAATTATTTTAATAAAAATGACATATATAAGGATATTATAGTAAACCTGCGCCCCAACACATACATACAAATATCACGCCTATAATCCTTTACGGATTAGGCAGATCATATGGAATATTGTGTATCACCATAGTGACAGGTTGTCAGCCCATCGCCTAAATTTGCAAAACACACCCTCGATTCCCTTAGTCGCTTCTTATGAAAAAAATGGGGTGATGCTATTCTAAGCCAGCATCACACGGCCATAGATTATGACAAAATCAAATTATATGAACTGTAAGGTAGGCTGTAAGTATAGTATAAATTGTTGTTGCTAGCAGGAAAAGAACAAAGAATCACAGTATAGGTACCTGATTGAATCAGGTATTTTATTGAATCATACCACTACCCTACCCACCATCTGTATGTACTAACATGTAATATCATGCACTAAAATATGAATATTATTTTAAAACATAAGCAAAGGTTGGTCACATTCTAATATTAAGCAAATGTATGTTTATCTGTTACTCTTATAATCTTAAATAGATCAGGGGATTAACATGATTGTTGTGCAGAAATAACTAGATGTTTTTTTAATGTTGTAAAGTAACTATGACATAATGATTTTTATATCAATTTATCTATATAAAACCTTTTGAAAAACCAGCTTGGACATAATAAAATAAATTCATTGCCTCGGGGTTGGCTAGGTTAACCGCAGGGCATGTGACTTACTAAACTGAAATGTGAAGTAGGCTTCTTAATATCATAGGAATGAAAGTAATTTTTAAGGAAAAAAATATAAGGCAGTAGACAAGATCCCAAGACAGAAAGCCAACAATATATAAGGTGTAAAAAAATTAGCTGAGAATATTTTAAGGGCTGAACCAGTACGTGAAACTGAACAACTTTCCCCAAGGAACATAGGTCGAAATATGAAAAAATAATTTGTTCCTCCTATACTTAGTGTGTTACCCGGCCGGGATAATTTGTATGGGAGGGCCAATTTTTTTTTTCATATTTCGACCTATGTTCCTTGCAGAAAGTTGTTCAGTTTCACATACTGGTTCACCCCTTAAAATATTCTTAGCAAATTTTTTTACACCATGTATAAATACTTACATAGAGTCATGAAGAGAATAACTTGAAAGTTTCCATAGTTCCTTGTGGAGAAACATGTAAATGTGATGATGATGTGGAACGACACAAGAGCAATCAGCCATGGGTCGCGCCATTCAATCTGTAACAACATTCAAATTAGTTTTATACATTTTTCATATTAAAAATGAAATTACTTTATTCAATGTAGGATAATATTATCACTTATAGAATATAGAGGTCATGATCCGAAAAAAGAAATTTGTAATACACAATTTTCTTTTTTTTATAACAATTTTGTATTGTGCTAATTGAAAACCGGCTCAGGTTATTACAAATTGTGTTATATTATTTGTGGACAACCCATCATTGTTTTTTTTTACTGTAAAAAGGAAAATCATTAAATGTTGAATGAGTAACTTGAGTGAATGCCAAAAGTATGATTACAATATAATGGCTGAACAATTTCTCTGCACCTTGTATTCTGTTCACAATTAGGGCCCTATAGATGAAATTACATATATATTTACATTTTGGTGAACACTCAGTGATTCTTTTAGTGATAAAAAAACAAGTCATTCTGCATAAATTACCAAAACAATCAGTTTTTTTTAAGATTGACATAAACAGGTTTCAAATGTTTTTTTAATTTGAACAGGTACATTTTATTGGTAATACAATTTACCCTTGAGTCTACAGTCGGCCTTTATTACATTACATTAGTAAGTATAAATGAATATTCATATTCCTTTATTCAGTACAATTAGTCATTTATATTTCGTGTAATCTGTAGAATAACATACAACTTTTGCATATTGCATTTTGGATAGAACATTCTCTTCAACAAATTAGGTAAAATATTTACAAACTGAGCAGGATTGACTTTTTTGGCACAATACCAAATGCGGGATTATTCGTGAACATAACTTTCGATTTCTTGAATACAATGAGTGTCAGGGTCACCGAATGCCGCATACTGAACTGATCAGTGAACACTTACAATTATCAAGTATGAAGTATGAACTTAATATTTTACCTAAAGTAAATAGGGAATACACATCCTATAGCATAGCATACACTTTTGAATATCATTCGATCGAGTGAGGCCGTGTAAAACCAAATAAACCAATAATATACATAAACAAAATGAACTTACACTGCGAATGTACGATACAAAATCCGAGATTTCGTTCACTTCTATAAAGCCTTCCATAGTCTTGAAGAACTACACAACAAACCGACGAGTTAAAGATTATAACGTGATAGTAGATACAGCATTTAAGAATAAATTATAATTAATTCGCTACAATACAGGGAGGAATCGCTATCTAATCGCAAGAAAGAAATGTCAATCAAAGTGAATGATGAATGAAACGACCAAGCTGTCAAATCAAAAATTCGGATACACAAATGTGTGCCCAACTTCCTTGTGTGAAACGGCATCACTATGAACGAATGAAAATAAAATCAATCGTGCGCTAAACGTCAAAATCTCGAAAATTCATTCACTCATTTCATGTTTTTGTTGCGATTTGTGCGGAGTTTTTTAATCAGAATTTTTAAAAGTTACAATAAATCAACTTATCGTTGATGATTTATGAAGCGAGATTATACGTGATCCTTTTTTGTCTGAAAATTATGATAAAGTGAATACGCTGATCACTTACTGCTTCCGGCAAACTAGTAATTTTAGCCGGGTCGCGAAATGCTTACAAATGTATTGCTATTTGATGCCTTGTGGATTTTGACCGCAATTACGATAAACAATGCATATGGATCTCAACTGCCGGGTGAATCGATAAAGCAAGACAGCAGGTATAAATTGGATATAAGTGGGTGTGTTCAGCTTGAGAAACAGTGTTCGCACCTGGAGGAAGATCTCGCGGCGTTGTCGTGCGCGCTTGTCACTAGCCACAATAAGACGCAGATCTCCAACGCCTGCCAGCACAGAATATGGACGCAACAGGCACAGTTCATTGACAACTCTTTCCTGGACTACAAGCTGAGAGAACCATGCAGGACAGAGTTTTCTATTTTGGAATGTTTGAAACCATCTACTTTTGGCGTTGACTGTATATTGAAAAAGAAATCCGGAGTCCATGACAAAAGCTGTTGGAGAGTCATCAATAAGATTGAAAGTCTAATTTTCAATGATTGGCAAATATCCATTAACTTCATAAGGAATTGCCTAGATGATATTCAGGCACATAGTTGTGGAAGGGTTCCTCCTGATGCTAGAACTCTGTCACAGATTAACACTCTAAAATGCCTTCAAGATAAAGAGCAGCTTTTGAAACCTGAATGCCAGACTGAAATTGGTGCACTGAATTCTATGAAGTATACAACCCTACAATTAGACAAAATCATCTTTGCTGCTTGTGACTCAGATCAAAAAGAGTTCTGTCCAGACCAAGACCCTGGTTCCTGGTTAATGTACAAATGTCTTGTAAGGCACAAATATGAAAATCGTAAGTATTGTACAGTACTACAAAGACTTCCAATTTGAATTGTGTGACACAGTATTTTCTATTTACTTTGTACATTTTCAGGTATGACAAAAAGGTGCCAAGATCAACTTTTTTATGATCAGAGAAGTATGATAATGAACTACAAAATGAGTAAAGGACTAGTCAAATCATGCAAAGAGGACATCAGGAAGTACCACTGCAGGAAGGGAGTTGTTGATGACAAGGATGTTAGACTTGCACAAATTTTACTATGTCTAGAAAATGTTTCAAGAAATGAAAGCACCCAACTATCCAGTGACTGCCTTGCGGAAATGACGGATCACAGAAAAATGCTTATGGAGGACTACCGGCTCTCACCTGAGTTGATGCAAAACTGTGCTAATGACATAACAACCCTATGCAAAGGAATAGAAGCTGGAGGCAAAACAATTCACTGCCTTATGGCTCATGCTAGACCCAGAAAAAGGAAAGAGAAAAGAATAACTATGCTTTGCCAAAAATCATTAGAAGTTCTGGTACAGGAGGCAGATCCTGGTGAAGACTGGAGAGTAGATCCCATTCTGAGAAGAGCTTGCAAGCCTGTAGTGGATCGCCATTGCAGTGAAGTTGATGGTGGAGGTGGGAATGGCAGAGTCATGGCTTGTCTAATGGAAAAACTGGGCACTGCCCTCATGTCTACTGATTGTGAAACAGCACTATTACAAATTCAGTATTTCATATCCAGAGACTTCAAGCTGGATCCACAATTGTATAAAGCCTGCAAATATGATGCTGTTACACAATGCAAAGCAAAGCTTCAGTGGGCTGATGTGAATGAACATCCTTCTGAAAAAGACCCACTAGTGTTACCCTGCCTGTATAATTATGCTTACAACCCAGCACTGAGGGACAAACTAACACCAGCTTGTGAACAGCAAGTAAGAAGGGTCATGAGAGAGAGGGCCAGTAGTGTGGACCTACTTCCACAGATTGAAGATTTTTGCATAGAAGATTTAGCGAACCTGTGCTTTGAAAACACAGGCAAAGGAGAAGAAATAAGATGCTTGCAAGAGAAGATAGATGAGCTGTCTCCTAAATGCAAACAGATTGTCACAAACTTTACTGAAGTCCAAAGTGGGCATATTGAGCTGAACCCTATTGTCAACAAAATCTGCCGAGTTCCTATTGAGAGGCTTTGCTCTTCTGAGCTGAAAAGTACCAAAGTTGAAGATGAAGTTATGGACTGCTTAATCTCCCACAAGAATGATCCAGAAATTAAATCAAACCATGATTGTCGAGCTGCTATTGAACATGAACAACTGATCTCATTGAAAAATTATAGATTTACTAGAAAGTTTAAAAATGCGTGTAGGTCATATGTAGTAAGATTTTGTCCTAAAGCACAAAATAAGAATCAAGTTGTGGCTTGTTTGAGTGAAATTGTTAGGAATGATACTATTACTAAAAGAAAACATACAATATACAAGGACTGTAGACAACAATTGAGGCAACAGCTGTTTCAGCAAAAAGAGCTGTTGGATTTAGATCCTGAGTTGAAAGAGGCTTGCAGCAAAGATCTCAATATGTATTGTGCCGATGTGCCTAGGGGAGAGGCAGCTAAACTTGAATGTCTGCAGACCATTCCTATAAAATTATCAGACTCTTGCAGAAAGGCACTCTTTGTGGTGAAAAAGCAAGAGTTTACTGATAATGGTATTGACTACCATTTGATTACAAGTTGCAATGATATGATTGACCTTTATTGCCAACATACTGATAAGTCTAAGATTCTTGATTGCTTGAAGGTAAGCTGCGCTTTTTTAGTGCAACAGAGAATTGAAGGCTATTATTATCTATGTATGTAGGTTTAAGTACTTAATGATATTGATAGGTATTTCATGTAGTGGATATTAAAGTAAATTCAATAATATTATTTAAATTGCGTGTGTGCACCTTATCTGCCTCATTTTAAGCGATTCTACTACCCCAGGTCTGCTGGAAGAGATTTCTTTTATATTATGTCCTAAGTGTTTTATTATGTACACTAAATTTTATGTTATTATGATAATGTCTTGTCCTCTAATAACATAAAATTTAGTGTACATAATAAAACACTTAGAACTATGTTCAATATTTCAGGCCCACAAACAGCAACCTGACTTCAATGAGAACTGCAAGATTGTTATTGTTAACAGAATGATAGAACAAAATACGGACTACCGTTTTAATAACAATCTGCAGTTTGCCTGCAAACCTGATATCAAGAAGTTTTGTGCTGAAGTCATTGGTAAGTAGGGTGTTGTCTTCGAGCAACACGGTCTTCCGTCTCGTTCCGACGGGTACGGAAGGCCGCGTTGATCGAAGGGCGTTGTAGTAAGTCAAGACAAATAATACAATCCCCTATTCGACGCGTAGGTGTCTTAAACAACGACTAAGGGATAAATCCAGGGAATGGGCGGCAGTATTCCCCGTGAATACAACGTCTTGAACTGCGCTCGCCTACCCGCCTGCCAAGCTGAGTTTAATAATAGGGTGAAATTTTAATAGTGACCGAAAGCGAAAACTCAAGACTTGGAGGCTATGTCCAGCAGTGATATGTTGTGGCTATTGATGAGTTCAGTTTCGCTGGCTGAACAACCTCATGAAAGGTTTTGGATTATTTCCTAGTTAATTATTCTGTAACCCTGATCATTTTCCTGCAGCAAACGAGCCTCAAGATGTGGAACTACATGGCAAGGTGCTGCAATGTCTGAAAGGGAAGTTTAGAGAATCCAAACTGACTAATCCGTGCGAGAATGAGCTGGCTAATGTTCTGAAAGAGCAAGCGTTAAATTTCCGCCTCGATCCACTACTGGGCAAGCTTTGCAATGCCGAGATACAGACGATTTGTGCTGTACCAAATGATTCCATTACTAACTCTGATGGACAGGTAATTGCCTAACATTTGGTTCATAACAGTCTCCCCACAAGTCATGATTTTGGGGCGTTGAAGTCAATTGAACAATTTTTACAGTCTACCTGGTGCCTATGTTATGTGAAACTACGGGCTACAAGTCTACATGCAAAATTATTAGTACATTGCGTAGCCGGTTCATATTCCTAGTATCATAATGGCTAAACGACTGCGCAATGAACATCGAATTTCACCTGTAAAATTGTAGCCTATTGTTTTACAATATCGGGTACTGGTAGTTGACCATCCCTTGCTGCGTTTGCCCATGCGCAGCTAGAACTATCCGGTCCCATCTATAGTCATAATTTTATGTTTATCAAACTATATTTATACTATAAAAATGCTGTGTACCTAATGTCGGGTTGGAATAGCGTCACCCCAATTTTTTTCACGTAGGTGTCGTAAGAGGCGATTAAGGGACTCGAGCGTTACATATATATGTAATTGCAATATTAGGCGATGGGCTGACAACATATCACTCCCTATAGCGATTCACAATTTTGTTAATGACCCTAAAAAAACTACGTTGGTACGTGGTGTAAATGTTCGTTTTTTTAACGGCTCTTTACGCACTATGCAGTTTACCCGCAAGGGATATATTGGCGTGACATATGTATGCATACAAATTGTCAACAGGTCGAGGAGTGCCTCAAAAATGCTCTACTCAACCATAAAATCGTGTCAGCCGAGTGCGCGCGCGAAGTGGCTCAGATCATAGAGGAAACTGAAGTGGACATCGAAGCCGACCCGCTACTAGAAAGAGCTTGTGCTCTCGATCTACTTAAATACTGCAAAGACTTGGAGCATGGGGCTGGAAGACGTAAGTTTATTGCTTTTCTATATATTATTTCTAGCCGTGTTTGTGCCGTGTGATGCCGGCTAAGAATAGCATCATCCCATTTCTTTCCTTGGGGAGATGTAGGTAAGAGGCGACTAAGGGACACGAGGGTGTGTATTGCAATTTTAGGCGATGGGCTGACAACCTGTCACTATGGCGATGTACAATTTTCCGGATGACCCTCAAATATTTGTCAGACGTGGTGTAAATGGCCTATTGCACTCTGCCTACCCCGCAAGGGATTGTAGGCGTGATATGAGTATGTATTATTTCTAGCCTGTAACGTCCCACTGAAGGGCAAAGGCCTCCCTCGTGTTTCCCTGTTTTGGGCCTCTGTCATCCAATAATGGGCGTGCGCATGTAGTTCATCCTTCCGTCTCTTTCGAGGTCTACCTAGGTCCAAAAAAAGAGTGTAATGTTTTTAGAGTTCATGTATGTATGTATAAATGTGCGATTCTTTAAAGGACTGAAACTCGTTAATAACTGAACAGATTCAAATGGGAATTATATCAGAAGAATCCTTACATTATCCCGAGTGTCATAGGATAGGCTTTATCTCAGAAAGCAGTCGTGTTTTTTATTATTGTTGCATTACTAGTATATTTATTTTTCAAACGAAATTTCAAGGAGTTGCGCAAAGAGTGGGTCACGTGTATGTCATAGCTAATCTAGCTGTTGTAGTTCGTTTTAGCAAACTTCATGCTACTTTCATAAATAAGGAAAAGATAAAAGACAGGAACCATATTTTTTTCTACTGTGTTATGAACCCTCCTTCTTTAACGACTATCTAGATTTAATGATTTTACTAAATGTCCTGGGTTAAAGTTATGTTGATTACTGGACAGTCTATGCTAACTTGTAATAATTTTATTGTATTTTTACAGGACTGAAATGTCTGATGATAATTCTAAACGACAACAATAGAAAGTTAGAACCAGAATGTGAAAAGGGACTCTCAAATCGACTGGAAATGTATAAATATGTAGCTGATGTAAGTATCATGTATTTCTGTTATATCTATCATACGTAAACCATAAACGTTTTTATTATGTCGGCCTGCACGCACGCTTGTCGCAAGAGTCGGATTATACTGCGCGGCAGCTATATTAAAGGAATCGAATTATTTTAAGAGACCGCGCATGGTTCTAAGACAAATTTCAGGACATAATATAAGTTATTATTAGTATGCAGGTATCATAGTATAGTACTTATTAGTGATGTAACGAATGTCAGTTTTTGAACATTCGCGAATGCGAATGCGAATGCGAATATCTGATATCGACATTCGCGAATGCGAATGCGAATGCGAATGTTCAGTTTTTTGTTTCTTTTTTTATATTTTCTAAATGTTCCTTAAGGGTTCGAACATTATTGTGTTTATTTCAACATCGCAATATACAAATAGAATAATTACGCACAAAAACGCTTGAAAAAATAATTTTCTAATAATTACAAACAAATAATTTCTTCTTTAGTCTTATATTTCCCGCGCGATATTCAAATCCCGCGCCAACTCAAGTTCTTGTTGATTAGGCGCCAAAACGAGGCGCGTTCCATTTGCATTTGTTCCGAAAATTTGCGTGAGTGTGTATCCGAACTTAGCGCTAATCTTTCGCCCCCGCGCGCACTGCAGCTCCCCGCGCACCCCACGTTCCCGTTGCCGCGCCGGACGGTCAGTTTGTAAACAAAAACAAGTGAACTAAGAGGTTAGAGTAAATTAGTGATTTGTTTACAATGAGTAAAGCCAACTCAAGTTAAATCTAAGTGCCTTTTTTCTCGTTCCTCCCTTGCTTTCACATTCGCAAAATATTCGCACTATTTTGCGAATGCGAATGCGAATGTCAAAAAATATGCGAATATTCGCGAATGCGAATGCGAATATTCGTTACATCACTAGTACTTATACAGGGTTATTTTTTATTCACCCCGGAAATTTTACAGGGTGATTCTACTCATGATTCTGAACAGCTTTTATTATGGGGTCACCTGCGAAATCGCGAAAAAATACCAGCTGCTCCATAGAAAAATTTTATACCTACTCGAACAAAATGTATGGAACAGCTGTTTTTTTTTTTCGCTATTTCGCAGGTGATCCCATACTAATAGTTGTTTAGAATCATGAGTAGAATCGCCCTGTAAAATTTCCGGGGTGAATAAAAAATAACCCTGTATAATTGTCGTCTGATTTGGTGTCAGATTGGAGAGATCTCGAGTGGGATCAATTGAGGCCAAAGAATCTAGAGTGGCATCTGCTCATGTATTTTGCCAAATCTATACGACCGCGCGCGTGCTGCCGCGCTGCTAAGAAACCGCATCAAAATCCGTTGCGTAGTTTTAAAAATCCAAGCATACATAGGGACGCACATCAGAAGCGACATGACGTGCTGATTAGAAGGCATAATAGGAACTTATAATTTCAGCCATATCTAGCCCTCAAAACTTGCGTAGTGTCAAGACAAAACCAATAGAATAATAACTGTCAATTTTGTTCACAGGCAAACGTGGTAGAAGGTTTGAGTGATGTTTACCAGGAAATAACATCATCACCATTTAAGGTATATTTCCTTGTCGTAGGAATCTCTTTCATAGGTTTAATTTTTATATTAGGTTTATACTTTGGTCGCTTGACTAAGAGAGCTATGTATGTAAAGAGAAAATAGAACAAATGGTTGTATCAAAATATTAAAACAGGATCAAATAATTTAAATCAATAAACTATTAGTTTGTAAAATTACGTTTTATTTTATTGAATCTTACATTCTAAGTACCCTTAATTTTATCATTCCTTCCATTCAGAAATCTCATCGAAATCCATTTCTTCGATAGTGCTAACTTCTTTCTTAACAATATTGGGTTTTTCTTTCTTGGGCTCCAGTTTGATATCCCCTGATATAAGCTTTTGACTTTCTTCAAAGTACTGGTTGGGGTGGTTGATGCCAAGCCCAAGATCCACACCATGAACAGCATCAAAGTATTTGCTGCAGGCTATTTGGAAGTGGCCTCGTTTTACAGTGTCCACTATTTCACCAACAGCTAAAAGCAAAAAAGTTAAAAGATTAGTTCTAAAAATGATCATAAGTTAGAAAGATTATTGATTTATTGAAATTTGGACTGTCATTTAGCCATAACATCATCTAAGGTAAGTGTGTTTCTGGCACCTTTACCATATGTTTCATTACAGCAAATATTTTATTCTGTTAGCAGCAAAGCATATTCTGATGTATTGTCAGCATGAAGAGATATGTTTTTAATTATTATATAGATTAAAGTTTTTTACTTAATGCCCCTGTAGCCCAGCTTTTCATGTTTCAAAAATATTAAAGTTGTTTAAATTTGTTGGTTTATAGTTTCTGGACCATTTGCTGAACCCATTTAATTATTTTGCATCATTTTAGGTATATAAAATAGTTTAAAGAATAAGGTATATGCAATCATACGGTTTGCATGGATAAAAACGGGTTAAACTTGGTTTTTACACTGTGTAAACTGTCACATAGACTACTGGTATTTTATAATATTTATTAAGACACTTAAATTAAACTTAATTATGAAACTGCAACCATATGGACTACTATACTGGTGCAAATCTTAAACTTAATTAATGATATAAAATTTATGCAAACAAAAAAAATTACTCATAATGTGTGCTTTTCAGATATAAAAATGTGATTTTAGATTTTTTGTGTAAGTAATGCCCTCAAATAATGCCAGTCATACCAGATTACTGTTTCTTTGGCTGTCATTAGTAAATTACTGGTTGTTTTTCTATCTAGACTTAACTATATATATTGACTATGGTAGTCATAATGTAATTATACAAATCTGTTGTTTTACCTTGGGAATCAAACCCATAGCCTTGGAGCTTATTCTTCAAGTTGCTCGCATCACAATGTTTAAATGGGCATCCATGACAGTCTCCTTGCCCAATAGACCCACTGATAATCTTCATACAGCTAAATGGTGTATAGTTCCTCTTACTTCCTTCCTTGCCATAGTTATACCTCACATTGTAGGCATATTGCTTTTCAAACTTATCTAGATCCATGATTTTGGTGAACTCATCCCTCCAGAATCTGAGAGAGTCTTCTAAAGTAACTCCAATACCCTTGAGGAATAGTCCATACTGCAGCCTACCTCCATGTCTTAAATGGTGTGCCAGTCTTAGCTGTTCATGTAGCTGCCTCATGCAAAGAGGGAATGATTTGACAGACAAAGAGTCCAGACTCTCAATAGGCACAACAGACTTGGTGTCAGCATAGTCATTCCCAGAGTAGGACTGGTGCAAGCCCTTTAACAAACATACCAGCCTTTCATCCTGTTCTATTTCACCCAAGTGGTGGCAGGCGACAGCCAGAGTGTGCTTCAAATGTGTTCTGAATTGAGCAGAAAGCACAGATATGAAATCTTTATGGGGAATATATGCATAACCACCTTGTAAGTATACTTTTCTCCCCCTTACCAAGTCTAAGACCTCATAGAACTTAACTTTGTAAAACTTCATTTCATCAATATTTTGATGGGCAGTTGATTCTCGTAAAAAGTGAATTATTTCACTCTTTTCTTCTTCAGAAATGCTGGTATAACACAGGTTGTTTATCTTAAAGAATTTTTCTACCGCCTCTCCCTTCATGGTCATAAACCTCATTTTGAAAAGTTCGCTTTCTCTTGCGATGAACCAGCGCCGTAGCTCCTCCGTCCTGCAGTATGCCAGGCGAAGAATAAAGTGTGCTATGTGGTCCTTACGTCTCATATGTAAATCAGATTCCTGGGTACTACATCCTGTATGTTCACATAGCTTTGCATAGTACTTTAATCCTTGATTTCGTAAGTCTGAAATAACGTATTCCCTCCACTCATCAGAGTATAACCTCAAACCTTTCAACGTTGCCCCTGCGCTTAAACTGCGCAACAAGCTCAGTCTCTCTAACGCCAAAGTCTCAAACTCTTGCAAAGATATATTTTCTGTCGGGGGCACCTTGTACATTTGAAGATCATGGGGATATGTTTCAACTAGGCTTCCGGACACTGGTGCCTTGGTAGATTTTCGTTTTATTTGGAGATCCATTGTCAAGATAATCACCAAACACCGTGGAACACTTTATAACAACATAGAACAATTATTTAATCACGAAATATGACGGAAAGTATAAAAAGCCAAAATCAACAAGTCTCCACTCCACTACAAAAACTTCGCGCCAAATGTTTTAGTAGACATTTGTCTGACGCCTTTTTTGACAGCTGTTTAAAAAGACAAATGTTCTGAAAATCATCGATAGATGGCGTTGTAACATTTGATAGAGAGAGATTGATTCTTCTTCTTATTTTCGTGTGGGACTCCGAATGATGCAACGACCGATTATACGTCCTTTAAAAATTTATTTAGTTATAATTTTGAGTTAGATCGAAGGATTGGAAATAATTGGAAGTAATATTTGGGTTCTAGTAACCCACATGAAAAGAAGAAGAAGCGCTTGTTTAGCCCTTAATAGGATAGAGTACACATAATTTTTGCATTGCATGAAGGAATCATGAAAGGTAAAATCTGGATTACAAGGCTATAAAAGACAGCAACGGGGTACAACAAGGAAACCGGGATAAAATCATGGATATAAGCAAAACATTTTACAAAAATCTTTATTCAGACGGCGGCTCTCCGATAAACTATACCAACTATGAGTACAACGAGACTATCCCATCGCAGAATTAGAAGTTCAACAAGCATTGCGCATATTGAAATTCAATAAAAGTCCAGGTGAGGACCGACGCTCTAAAAATCGGAGAACCGACGCTCCTACCTTATTTAAAATCCCGGTTCAATAGTATATTAAAATCAGGAAAGTAACTAGATAAATTATGTCACTCTAACATCGTTTTGCTACACAAAAAAGGCGACAAAACCGACATCCCAATTAGCCTTGTATCGCATATATAATGAAGTACTTATCAAAAATATTGAACGTCGCATTGGGGGTAAATTAGATATCTATCAGCCCCCTGAGCAGGCTGGATTCCGACCCGGTCTTTCTACCACTGACCAGCTATATACGCTCAACCAACTCATTGAGAAACATCACGAGTTCAATATGCTGCTTTACCTCGCTTTCGTCGATCATTCAAAGACCTTCGACAGTTTGCGCCATTCGGCTGTTTGACGCCCTTCAAAACCAAGAAATAGACAAAATCTACATAGATCTCCTTAAAATCATATACCCCAGCAGCACAGCTTCCATTAAGTTAGATAACACTGGTCCATCTTTTAAAATTACTAAAGGCATCAAACAAGGCAACCCTCTCCCCCAAACTTTTTACCAGTGCCTTAGAAGAGGTCTTCCGAAGGCTATGTGATGGTTGGAATGGACGAGGTGTTGATGTCGGCGGAAGGATGCTGACTAACCTTCTTTTTGCCGACGACATCATCCTGTTCTCTAAAACTGCATCAGAACTACAAACAATGCTACAAGACCTAAGCTCGACGAGTCTTGGGGCGGGACTAATGATGAATATGTCAAAGACCAAACTTATGACGAATAGCACGAAGTACAGGGTGATGGTGGACAATGGGAGAATGGAATATGTCGATGAGTATTTATATCTGGGTCAAATAGTCTCCTTCCAGGCGAGACAAGACAAAAAAGTTGCTCGACGCACCGAAAACGCCAAGAGCTATTGAACCATGAAAGAACATATGAAAAGCGATTTACCACTCTCGCTGAAACGGAAACTCATGAACATATGCATTCTCCCAATTCTCACCTATGGTGCTCAGACTTGGTCTTTGACGGAAGCACAAAGGTCCAGCCTGAAGATTTGCCAGCGCACAATGGAGCGCAGTATGTTAGGCCTGAAACGGATTGATCGGGTCAGGAATACCATACTGCGCTCTAGAACAAAAATATCTGACGTAGCTTGAGCAGCAGCCAGGCTAAAGTGGGACTGGGCCGGTCACGTATGCCGCATGCCAGAAGAGCTGTGGGCGAAATCATCTACTTGGTGGAAGCAACCCACCGCAAAAAGACGCCGCGGCAGACCCCGTTGTAGATGGCGCGACGAGTTGGACAATTTCTCACGAAACTGGCATGCGGAAGCCCAAAATAGAGATGGATGGAAGGAAAAGAGGGAGGCCTTTGCCCAGCAGTGGGATGGTGTGAGCTAGACAAGACAAGATGAATCTAATTCGGGTATATCAGGACCAAAATCTAGTGGTATCTAGTGGGAGGCCTACGGGTCCGAAAGAAAACAGTTCACTACTCCTAGAAATGCAAAATTTAATTACTTTGTGTAGGTCGCTTAGAAATTTTAACGCCATCTATCGGCGTTAAAAGCGTACCTATTTTGAATCTGTAAAAAAGACCCTACTACTATAAAGAAGGAGACATTAGAAAATAAAATTCTCTTTTCTGTCTTATTATTGTTGAAAATGAAATGAAAAATGGTGTATTGAGTACTGTTTATGAAATGAATTTTATTTTTTCACGTATCCGAACGTTTTACGCTTCGTCACACGCACGCAAAGCACGAACATGAAGAAGTTTAAAAAATATTTCTGTGTGGAAAGGAACTGTTTGGGACACGCATGCTCCACTTCACACTCCACTCCGCATCCCTATCTCTTTTGTTCCAAATGAGTATCCAATTTAACTGTCTCTTTCTTTATTCCCCTCCGTACATGACTGTCATGTACAAATCATTCATTCGTTCATCATAACATTCATTCAATCATCTGGTCTTGTTGGACAGTCCGTCTTCAAATTTTTAAGAAAATTCCAATTCTTTTGAATTATCATTCATGAAAATGATTCTTTTCCACCAACATAAATAGCAAAGAAGTGATTCCCGTGCTACTAGCAGAAAAGTTGTGACGATTTTCTGAAAACGTGATGTCTAACAAAATGCAGTCGTCGCTGGACGATTTAGTGCAATATACACAGCTTTTCAAGCCGGTGCCACTGGTCCTGCAGGGTACCATACTGCCCTTTTTGATTATTTACCCAATCGTGTTCTACTTTTGGATTTTTGTGTACGGTTTTGAGGAAAACGTCGAGGCAGGATTTGTGACGGTTGTTGTCGTGGCTATCATACAAATTCTTATTTGTCTATGCTGTTACTGGAGTGTCCACATCCACTGCTTTCTTTCCTGCAAGGCTGTAAGTTACTCCACTTTCATTGTACACACAATTAATAACATATTTTAAAAACCGTGAAAACATAACCTCAATTGCATTTTCATGTTTCAGGTAAAAGATCCTATACAGGCTGAAATTGTAAAGGTTGTACCGACTGAAAATAATGGGTTTTCGGAAATCGTCAGGTTACACCACACTAAGGTAATATTTATTATCATGGTTCACAACTACATCATCACATTAATTACCTTCCTAATTCAGATTTGAAATACAGCTCATTTTCTATGATTCTAGTCAATCCAAAGAGGCAACCTAAATCCAGATGTATGGTTCATATTCCAAAAGAGCAAGTATGTATATGACTGGGAGAAAAAAACATTCCATACTGTAGAATTCCCAACCAAAAAGAGCTATGAGGAGTACATGGAGTCCAAGGGCTATGCTGATGATGAAGCTATTGATCTGGCTGAGAAGGAATTTGGAAAGAATGAAATGGTTATGGTAAGATTTGTTTCCAATAAGAATCTTATTTTTTTTTGCTACACACACACACACACACACTCTTTGTATTATCTAAGCAAAACAGCTCAATTATAAATTTTACCTATTTATGATTAGTAAAGAACAGGAAAAAGGAAGTGTGTAGTAGATTCGAATTTTTACCATTAGCTACACCACACCATACCTATTTAAAAATTCCACCAACTAAAAATGTTAAATATTTAAAAATACACCTTAACTGTTCCTATTTTATGAATACTTATTTTGATTTGGCCCAGCTTATTTATTTCCTGTGGGTGTTGTAAGAAGCAACTAAGGGACTTGAGGGTGTGTATTGCAAATTTAGGCGATGGGCTGACAACCTGTCACTATGGTCATATACAATATCAAATGACCCTCAAGTGTTTGTCCATTTCTTACAGCCATTTAAGCTCTGCCTACCCCGTAAGAGATAATGTGCTTGATATATGTATGTATGTATGTTATTTTGATTTTAGGTTGTTCCAGAATTCATGGAGCTTTTTAAAGAGAGAGCTACAGCACCCTTCTTTGTGTTCCAAGTGTTCTGTGTAGCTCTGTGGTGCCTGGACAAGTACTGGTACTACTCCATCTTCACCCTGGTCATGCTTGTCATGTTTGAGTGCACCCTCGTCCAGCAACAGCTCAGAAACATGTCCGAGATCAGAAAGATGGGCAACAAACCATACAACATCAATGTCTATAGAAACAGAAGGTGGAGACAAATCATGAGTGATCAACTTGTACCAGGAGATATTGTATCCCTCACACGACAGACTAATGAGAATCTAGTACCTTGTGATATTGTGCTCTTAAGAGGATCTTGCATTGTGGATGAATCCATGTTGACTGGAGAAAGTGTGCCCCAAATGAAGGAACCATTAGAGAATGAAAAGGACTTACAACAGAACCTGGAGCCAGAAGGTGAAAGTAAACTTCACATGCTTTTCGGTGGAACCAAAATAGTCCAACATTCATCACCTAGTAAAAGCACATCAGCTGGTCTTAAAGCTCCTGACAATGGATGTATTGGTTATGTCATTCGTAACGGCTTTAACACTTCACAGGGTAAACTGTTGAGAACTATTTTGTTTGGAGTTAAACGGGTGACAGCTAACAATCTGGAAACATTTGGATTCATATTATTTTTGTTGATATTCGCCATTGCGGCGGCGGCTTATGTGTGGATAAAAGGCTGTGAGGATCCCGAGAGGAATAGATATAAACTATTTTTGGAATGTACTTTGATCCTGACCTCAGTAGTGCCCCCTGAACTGCCAATTGAGTTGTCATTGGCAGTCAACACATCACTGTTATCATTGTCTAAACTAGCAGTATTCTGTACTGAACCTTTTAGAATACCCTTCGCTGGAAAGGTTGAAATTTGTTGCTTTGATAAGACTGGTACTTTAACAAGTGATAATTTAGTAGTAGAGGGTGTGGCAGGTATAGGAGAGCACAAAGATGCTACTGTCATTCCACTCTCTGAAGCTCCCATGGAGACTATTCAAGTATTGGCTTCTTGTCACTCTCTTGTCCAACTTGATGATGGAGTAGTTGGAGATCCTCTAGAAAAGGCTACTTTGAAGGCAGCTGAATGGAATCTTACTAAGGGAGATGCTGTAGTGCCCAAGAAAGGAAGATCACCTGGCCTGAAAATTATTCACAGAAACCATTTTTCAAGTGCTCTAAAGAGGATGTCAGTTATAGCAGGTTATCAGGTTAATGAGTGTGGTTTCATGGAGACACATTACATAAGCAGTGTGAAGGGTGCTCCTGAGACTGTAAAATCTATGTTAAAAGAAGTTCCTAGTCATTATGACCATGTGTATTTAACATTATCAAGGAGAGGTGCGAGAGTGCTTGCTTTGGGATATAGAAATTTAGGGAAATTAAGCTCACAAGAAATAAGAGATTTGAATAGAGAAGATATTGAAAAGGATCTGACATTTGTTGGGTTCGTTATTATTTCATGCCCACTGAAGAGTGATTCAAAGAAAGCTATAGCTGAGATAGTGAATGCTTCACATTCCGTCGCCATGATAACTGGCGACAACCCGCTGACGGCGTGTCACGTCGCCAAAGAGCTCAAGTTCACACAGAAACCTGAGGTTCTCATACTTACAGAACTGCCTGGTTCTCAATTAAAAGACTGGAGATGGAAATCGATTGACGATACGTTCGTCCTTCCCGTCGAGCCATTTAAAACTGCAAAAGAATTGACAAATAAATTTGATTTGTGTATAACCGGAGAAGGGTTGACATTCTTGCTTGAACACTACCACAAGTTTTTGATACAATTGATGCCTCATATCAAAGTTTACGCTAGATTTGCGCCAAAGCAGAAGGAGTTTGTTATAATCACTCTGAAATCTCTCGGATACGTGACTCTGATGTGTGGTGATGGAACAAACGATGTTGGAGCATTGAAACATGCAGATGTAAGTGGATTATTTTATTTGAAGTCTATGTTAAAAAGAATTGTCGTGAATTATCCAGAGCAAGTACAAGCTTAATGTACTGGCATTTTAGATGACAATTAGCTGTTTGGCGCCGCATTTCGGTGGGAGGGTGGTAACGACAGAGACGGCTCTATAACTGCATGACTGATAACAAGTATGAAAATGCCGGATAAAAATAATGTATCGTAACTTTTCAGGTAGGAGTAGCGATCCTAGCAAACGCGCCTGAACGTCTCCGGGAAAGAACGCCTCGTGAGGAACGATCGCCGGAGATCGAGCCTCCGCGCAGACCCGGCGGGAACCGCGACGCGCGCGCCGAGTCTCGCGCGGAGGCCGCCGCCCGCCTGCGCCGCGCCCTCAAGAAGATGGAGGAGGACGATCAGCCCCAATTGGTGCGGCTCGGTGATGCTAGTGTTGCTGCGCCGTTCACCAGCCGGCTCTCCAGTATTCTTTGCAGTAAGATTTATACCTGCTTACATTTGAGTCTTTGTTAGTTTATAAAGATAAAAATTCCTTAACTCAAAGTTATCAATTCTTAAATCTAAATAAGAATTTTTCTTAATCAATTATTGTATAAAGTGTGAAACGAATTTAACATTTCACCATAAATTACAATTTCACGAAGCGTATTTTTGTTACAATTTCGCACGTAAAAGTCTAAAGTCTATTGTGCACTAACGACTCATATTACATTTTCTACTTTGGTGCTACAAAGGGCATGTGTTAATGGAGAACGCATGATACTAGTAGCGATTAAACAATCCGTAGCAGTCTTCCGCATGCGAAATTGTATAAAAATAAATACGTTTTCGGAGCTAGTTCTCACAAATCTTATATCATCATAATTTTCCATCCAGTTTGCCACATAATCAAGCAAGGTCGTTGCACCCTGGTCACCACTCTGCAGATGTTCAAGATCCTGGCTCTAAATGCCCTGATCCTGGCCTACAGCCAGTCGGTCCTGTATTTGGACGGCATCAAGTTCAGCGATACTCAAGCTACATTGCAGAGTTTGCTGTTGGCGTCATGTTTCTTATTCATATCCAGGTCAAAGGTAAGTTTATGATTTTAAAATGAAATATATTTTTAACACGATACTCTCAAACATAATATTATTCGTATGCTGCACACTTTCAGGTTAAAATATTTGTATTTTACGCAAACGAGTGATTTGCTACGGTACGTTACTTTTGATATGGTCAGGTATTGATAAGAAATCGTTATGTTCTTTTGTATCGAAGTCAAATATAATATGCCTAATTAGAAACTATATCTTGAAAAGTAATGAATGATATAATAAATAAGACATAAATTTATGACACTCTGCTATGAAGAAAGAGTTTATTCTTATTTCACTTAGAATATACTCTTCCTTCAAAGCAGAGTATAGGTATTTACTTTGTATTTATGCTAAATAGCAGCACTAGAATCACAATCCATTTTCAAAGTATGTTTTCCATATCTCAATAAGAAAACGAACAAACAGTTTATAGCAGGAGTAGGTATGTATTGAGTATTTTAAAACAAGTCATCTTCTTATTTGCAGCCACTGAAGCAGTTGTCAAAACAGAGGCCGCTGCCGAACATCTTCAACGTGTACACGATAATGACGGTGCTCACGCAGTTCGCGGTGCATTTCGTGTGCCTCGTGTACCTGGTGCACGAGGCGACAGCGCGCTCCCCCGGCAGGTAACACACACATATCACACCTATTATCCCTTGCGGGTAAAGCGTAGAATCCGCATATCGAATCGTAAGAGAGCAATCTTGAAAATAACAGTTACTCTCAAAAAGTTATGACTTACAAATTCAAACTTTGTATTTATCATATTATTTGAATGACATTGAATGTGTTATATATAAGTGATAATAGTAATACTATCCTACATTGAATAAAGTAAATCATTTAAGTGAACACGGATCAAACTCAGTGTTATTTTTTTGTTGCGCGTTACCGCGACGTATTCGGACCAGTGCCTGGCGAGACGCGCGAACGTGCAGCGGCACTCAGCCTGAGGAAGGACCACCGACTGATCCGAATACGTCGCGATAACGCGCAACAAAAAAGTAACAGTTAGTTTGATCCGTGTTCACTTAAATGATTTAGTTATGTCTCACTTAAGTTTAAATAGTATAATTGAATAAAGTAATTTAATTTTCATATTCATTTTGAAGGGATCCGAAACCGAAGTTGGACATGGACTTAGCGGAGAATGAGGAGCGCGAGTTTGCGCCAGACCTCCTCAACAGCACCGTCTACATCATCTCCATGGCGCTACAGATATCCACCTTCGCGATCAACTACAGGGTTCGTGTTTACAATTGCCTTGTTTTTGTGCATTATACCTACTGAAAAGACATAGAATTACTCCACTGGCGATATGTATAACTCTTAGAAGTAGTGCGATTTTGAGTAAAAATCTTTTTTTTATTATGGGTTTGCTTTTGACTCTAGTCTAGGTCATAAGACAGAGACAGAGTCTAAGATGGAGCGAGCTCACCCAGAAGAAGCCTGTTCACTCTTACTTTGCAGAGATTAGGGTTGTATGCGTTTGGGAACACAGATGCAGGTAGTGAGTTCCACTCTTTAGCAGTGCGCATTATAAATGATGACTGGAAGCGCTTAGTCCGAAGTGGTGGAATGGCAACCAGGTACGGATGGTATCCGGCGGTGCGTCTAGATGTCCGATGGTCATTTAGATAATTGTGTATCACTATAGTGACAGGTTGTCAGCCCATCGCCTAAAATTACAATACACACCCTCGAGTCCCTAAGTCGCCTCTTACGACTCCCACGGGCCAGAAATGGGGTGATGCTATTCTAAGCCGGCATCACACGGCGGTCTGCCGACGCTTACCAACGGGTTTACCGGAACTTAATATCGGAACCGCGCAATAAAATAATTCGTTGGTAAGAACCCGTTTAAATTATAACTATGAATAGTGTCAACAACCGCAAAAGTTTAAAATTTAGCGTTATAGGGTTCGTTTTGATCATTTTACTGAAATATTTACATATATAGAAATTACTCCACCGTCGATATGAGTAACTCTTTGAAAAAGTGTGATTTTGATTAAAAATCTACATAGTTTTCCATCTATTGCCGCTACAAGTTAACAGAGAATGCTGCCAAATATTTTTTTAGCTTTACATAACAATAACAGCGATTTCTATTCTGTAGTGTTATTTATTAACCGTATTTGTGGTTTTTACGTGTATCCGAACATAATGAAGCGATAAGCAGACAGATGATTGCAAAATTACTACTATAGGACCGCTGCCGAGAGAAGTCGTATTTGACAGCTGTCAGATGCGTGATAATACTATGGCAGAGGGTCCATTTTCCTTTGTTGACATCTCTTTTAGTATGGAGATGACAGATGTCAAAACCGACTTCTCTCGGCGGCGGTACTGTACCTGCGTGTGTTTCCAAACGCATACAACCCTAAAAGCTTCAAAGTAAGAGTGGACAGGCTTCTTCTGGGTGAGCTCGCTCCATCTTAGACCCTGTCTATGTCCTATGACTTAGACTAGAGTCAAGAGCAAACCCATCAATTATAAAAAATAAAGAAAAAACTTGTTTACGACATTACAACTGCACATATTTTTACTACATAATTCTTATTTTGTTCTGTTTTTTATGAACAGGGCGAGCCTTTCATGGAAGGGCTGAGAGACAACAAGCCTCTCTTGTACAGCATAATGATATCAGGCGGCGCCGTGCTCGCGCTGGCGGCCGGCGTCTTCCCAGACCTGTGCAACATGTTCGAGATCGTGTACTTCCCACCAGACGTGAGTAAACTTTGTACTAATCAAGCGGCCCGCCCAGCGGTTTATAGCCGTTATCCCGCGGGAATAGATCTCTTCCCGGCATGTTTTATACAATAAAGCTTTCCTCTAAAAACAATTTTAAATTTTTATAAAAAAAAATAATCTTTTTTTGAATAATATTAAAATAATATAGCACTGTGAGTGCATAATCAAACCCAAATACACTTTATGTATTTATAAAAAAAAACACATCACAATCCGTTGCGTAGTTCTGATGGTCTAAGCAAGCAACGAGACACCAACCAGGAAGTGACTTTATTTTATTCTATGTATTGATTAAGTGCAGTCTTGTGGAAAGACGCCTTCGCTTCGCTCGCAATATAGCGCGCAGTGTAGCATCCTACCCACTTATTTTAACGTATATGAATAGCTCCCTTCGCTCACAATAATGTATTGCGATGGTGTACCGCAGTGTATATAACACTCCTCATAATTATTTTACCGTGAAGCAATAAGCTCGCTTTGCTCGCTTTATGTTTTGCATTAGCAAGATAGCACCCCTCTAAATGATTTTCACGTAAAACGAGGAGTACACTTCGCTCGTAATATGTATTGCTTGGTGTGTAGTGTAGTGACTTTATTTAAACGTGAAACGAGTAGCACGGACATGGGGTGGTAAATTTCATTGATTTGCCCGAGAGTATTAAATTTCTAAATAGGCAGCCGAGTAAATATAACAACTGTGTAAATGCGTTAGACCTCGTCTAGTTGACAACGTTTAACTATAAAATATTACTCGTTGGTTGATATCTTTTGTATTTTATGTAATAATTAAACACTACGCTGTCAACATTGAAACTTAAGGCGGCGCCGACGGTCTAGTGGTGCCCTCAACTGTTTTATACATCTTAAAATATAGTAAGTGCCGTGTGATGCCGGCTTAGAATAGCATCACCCCATTTCTTACCCATGGGTGTCGTAAGAACCGACTAAGGGACTCGAGGGTGTGTATTGCAATTTTAGGCGATGGGCTGACAACCTGTCACATCGGGTCGTTGGACGACTCGGTGTCCCACACGAAAAGAGAGAGAGAGAGACTATTGTGATACACAGTTATCTGATTCCCTCAAGCTTTTGTCAGACGTGGTGTTAATATGCGTTTTACGGACGTTAACGCTCTGCCTACCCCGTAAGGGATAAAGGCGTGATTTATGTATGTATGTATGTATGTAAATATAGTACCAATATAAGAACACCGCAAAATTTTTGTCCTATACGATAAAGTTATTTTAAGTGTAAACGCCATCCCCCGAATTCATTCCTTAGTCGCCTTTACGACACCAGCGGGTAGTAATAGATTATTCGTAATCTCAAGATTCTGATTTCCCCTTGCAGTACCGGGTGATCGTGGTGCAGGTGCTGATAGCGGACATGGTGTTCGCGTACCTGGTGGACCGCGTCTGCTTGTGGCTGTTCGGTGAGGGGCACAGTGCATAGCGTACACCTACCCACTACAACAACGAAATTGACTGTCAGTGTGTACTAACCACTAGGGTATAATCATGTGGTGACTATTCTTTAGATAAATAGAAAGAAATGTCAATAGCGCTTATGGTTAATGCGTTTTAAATTTGGACTAAAGTTCATTGACCCCACATCCAAGCAAACGCAAATATAAGTATTAAACTGGGTCTATTGGCATAAAATAAATAAAAATAAACATTCTACAGACAAATGTGGGTAGCAGAACATCTTGTTCACCCACCACCGCCTAGAGGCATCGCGCTGTGACGTCAGTAACCCTCGACCAAAACACGAAACTGTGTTGAAACGTCGGGAGTCGGGACACAGGTAATTAATATTTAATGGAGATAGATCCAGTTTGTTGCTTTAAATGTGTCAAAGTAATCGCGTGTCCATAAAAAAAGCAACTGACGCAAATAGTGACGTGACCTTTTAGTTTAGGTCAGTGTGTATGAGGGTCAATGAATTTTATCCGAGTTTAAAACCATGGACGTACTATTCAAACAGGACTGATAACTGTTGCAAAAAAAACGAGCCGAGCGAGACGGCACACACCGAGGCTTTCGTTTCTTTCTAATAGGGCATCACGTGGGTATCAATATTTTTATATATTTATTTATATATTTTTATTACAAAGGGCAATTTACATACATACGATTCACTTGGAAAACCTCGAACACATCATTTGTTCACTATTTTGAGTGAAAAGTTTCGTCAAAAACTGATATTAAGTAATAAATAAGATATCTAAAATTTTTTCATTTGCCGCTAAAATTTAAACTTACTCACCGCCAAAATTAAAACTTATAGGGATACCATATGAAAATTATTTGATTAATAGTTTTAACATAATTATAATTTATCAGTGTATAATTTTATGATTTCCAACAAGTTTTTGATATTACTGACGCAAGTTGTTTTATTATATTACTTAAATTATAATTATATTTGTCAAAAATAAGTGAGTCAAAATTTTATCTTCAGTAATTTTCTACACTGGCAATATGAAAGAATGAGACACCCAGCCTCTCTACGTGCTATCTCTCTCGGCTCGGATTAGCCTCTGGGAAAGAGTTAATGTAAAATAGACCATATATCAGTAATAATAAAGTTACTATTCGTGAATAACTGTTTTTGAAGTAATCAGTCCTGTTTAAATAGTACGTCCATATTTAAAACGCACCAACCATAGTTGATATTTTACTTTCGACCGGATTTGCCTGAAGCTGTTCCATGAGAGCCATTCTGTGAAACATATTATAGAGTATGTGCGGAAGAAGAACCGGCATTAGATTTGGGGGCGCCTCTGTGCCTCAGTATGAGAAATGTCATAGCAACCTATTGAAAAAATTACAAGTTAACTTTTTGCTCACGCCTATTTTCTTTCCGCACATACTCTATTCGTAAACTATACTACGATATTAAGCGTGACAGGACCAAATGAAATCTAGACCTATCAGTTCAGTCACATAAAATTTGTAAGAGGAAAGAAGGTAATCAAATCCTACCATAAAATAATATTCAATATGAAAAAAGAGGCATGACTTTAACTTTCTAGCAGTGAAAATCTCTTTTTTAAATGTTTGAGGCCGCAAGTAACAGCACTATTTGAGGTTTTGAGGAATAGATTATTTTAACTGTCCGTGTGTATAGCATCTGGCTGAGAAAAGGATAGTGTCTGTCTTATGTCAGTACACGACCGTTTTATTGGACCTCTCTTTCAGTTTCATGGGAAAGAAAGAGAGGTTAATAGAAAAATATGTCGTGCGTAGTATCAGTAATTTTTAATTCAGTGCAAATAGTTTTAAAGTAAATTCTACTGAACAACTTTTATCAAGGAGCATGGTCAAAATAAGAAAAAGCTTTGGATGTGAAAGTGACACATTTTTTAAAATTATGTATAGGAAATATTTTTACCGGATAAGTTGTTCAGTTTCACGAGTAGAACTCACCCTAAAAATATTTACACTGAGTTTAAAATGACCTTGTATAGGCTGAAATTTTACTAGTGACGACGGGCTGGTGATAAGGAACAACTTTACCCAAAGGTTAAAATATGTTAAAAATTTCAGTTATCTTATCACTTGAACAAGATGGATACTGCAATATGAATTCATGATGGATTGCGTTTGAAGATGTTCTTTCTTTCTGTTTGACCGTTATTGTAATGTTCTTTGTTTGCACTGTTTACCAGTTTGTGACAAAATGTTTTAAAATTAAAAGTATTACTGGACATGATGATGATGATCCTTTCGACCGGTTTCGGCCATGGCGATTAGAATTAGAGCTTGTAAAATCAGAAGGTTCTCAAAACTGGTTTTGAGTCTCGATATTAGAACTCCGGAATTCCGGTTTTGGTAAGATATAATAAACATAGTAAAAAATGACTTTCGGATCAATATTATGCCGATTTCAGGAAGTTTTAGCGGGTGTCGTGTGCAGTTCTTAGGCATTTGTGTGACGAAATGCTTGCAAAGAGGGTGCAAGTGGTAATTTTTAATGTCCCGAAAAAAGTACGGAAAACATAAAAATACCTGTTTTTTTACAAAACCGATTTTAAAGATCTGAAATGACTTCAAATCCTAATCAGAGCGGCGTTGATGCACTCAAAAATGGCTACTATGACCAATTTTTACCATAAACTCTCGTGCGCAATGTGTCCACATAATTTCAGTTAAGGCTTGTACTTCTCCGGAACGAACAAAATTCAAATGAAATTCGGAAGTCGTGTCTAAACTTGTCAAAGAGTATAATTATAGAGGTGTCACTATAACAAATAATATTAGAATATGTACCTGCTTCTGATACAAGAATACAATACTTGACGACCGGTGTGGCGCAGTGGTAGTGTGATCGCCTGCGGCGCAAAAGCTCCGGGTTCGATTGGCGGTGGGAAGTTGATATTACAACTTTGTGAATTAGTTCCCAGTCTGAATAGGACTTTGCAGGCCAAACCACCTGATTTTCCGTCAGAAGGTTGGTTCCGTGCTTCGGAGTGCACGATAAGCCGTCGGTCCTGGTTGCTGTCTATGATTACTAGACGGTGGTCATGTCAGAGCCCTACTACTAGTAGAAGTAGGTGGTTGAAATATTTTGTCAACAAGGTGCATCGGGTCGATGTCCTAAACTAAAAAAACGGTCAGGTACCATCGTCTTATCTGTTGGGAAGAAGCAATATGAATTTACATTATATTTTAAAGAATTGAGCTAAATTATACGTCAAAATGTAGCTGAATTCATAACATCCGTAAAATCCGTATAAATTATAAACTCTATAAACTAAACGTAACTGTACTGTCTGTTTGTTTGTTATTTTTTCACTTTCAGTAAATAAAAAGAATTCATCTAAAAATAAGGGCATAATCAGTTCACAAAACACTTATCTTATATAACATTTCAAATTTCAAATAATATTTACAAATTTTTAGTTTTACGCTATTTCAGAAGAAGCAAAATCATTAAACTACATAAAGCCAACTAATTAGTTCAGTTTTATAAATACAAGTGGCCAGTATCGTGTTGATCATCAGACGCCGCATGCCTAAAAATTTTAATATAAAGTCTTCAAACCTTCGAACACTTTTAACAAGTGTCTCTGTGCTATGACCTAGACTAAGAGTCAAGAGCAAACCCATACTTCATAAAAAAAAAAACTTTCACCTTTCTCCAATGTAAAAAATCACCGACACCAGTTGAATAACTTCACAATTAACATGAAATGATCATACATTTTGGTGATATCTATTAAAGCAAGTAAGAAAATTTTAAAAACAAAAGGACTTCTTAATTTTTTTTTGACTAAGGTTTTTAATCCATTCCTATCTGGATAATCCTATAATTTTTGGTCTTGAAATTGGTATTTTTAGAAAAGGGATAGCCCTATACAATGTTTGGTATATTTCGGTGTTACCAACGAACCAGGGTGACCACAACCTTTAATATAATGATACCCTCGACCTTCCCGAAATGATAAGTACCTACCTGGAAATTAATTTTAACATTAGTATTGGCATTTTGTTCGGTGACACTCTAGGACTTTCCAGCTAGGTATAAGTCTAGAACCTTTCAACCCAGTGTTACCCTAGCATGAAGATCTTGACCCAGTGCCACTCTAGAACCTTTCCACCCCATAACACTAAAAACCTTCCGAATCAATTGATCCCACTCTTGAACTGAAATCTGTCAAAAATCTTTTACTACATAAATAATACTTTTGTATACTAGGTACGCAAGTTTCAAGAGATATGGGCGTGATATGTGTATGTATGTATGTATGTACGTAAGTACATGTACATAATTATTTTTCTCAAACATGCTAGGAAATGTGTTCATTTCTTTCAAAAAAAGAAACCGCGAAGTTTCACATTGTTTGTCACGTCTCAGATCACGCCTGCAAAGTTGTATGGAAATCCTTTGCTGGTGTCCATTAAGATAAATTCGTTATACGCTAAACCCACATAATTTGATTTCAAAATTATCTCGATGACTCTCATAGAAACGGAACGTAATTTTGTATGAAACAGGTAACTAAAGACGAGGCTGTATGATGTGAAGACCCTTGCCTGTCCAGAATTAAAAAAGAAAAGAATGAACTAAACATTTAGTATGGCAGAATATTACGTAATACTGTGCCTTACAGGCGAATTTATTTAAAAAAATTACAATTGGTGGGAAAATTGTAAATTTTTATTTGTTTCGTTGTGTTGTGGTCGCTAGCTAACTTTTATAAGAAGTACAATCTTTCATTTCCTAGCCTTTTTTTGAGAAAAGCACTATGTAAGCCTCGGGGAAAATTACTTTGCTTGACTTGTATAATTCGGCTCGGACTTCAAACTATACTCGTCCAGCAAAGTCTTATTTTCCATACCTCGACAACAATGTACTAATACTTGCTTTCTTATAATTTGTCCTAAAACTGTGGTTGGTGGTGACCGTGTGCGCAGCGCTCCATATATACATTTAAAAATTTCCGCCGCGGTTAAAAAACTGCTTTTGTGCCGCCGTGTCGCTGTCTAGTGTTGCATATAAATCGAACCTTACTACTTCATACTAATCTGCACTAACAACCACGTCATCCTATTATTTGATCGTAAAAATATTTTTAATACCTACGTCTAATCGGTTCATATTTTGCGTTTCGTTCGATGTACCAATCAACGTAGTATTGACATTGGCAAAATTATCCATAGCGGATAGAATGCCGTTGTTGTAGATAGTTGATATATTTTACGGCAAAATTCTAGCTACAATAATTTTTCACGGTCAAAATATTGAACAAATGTACAGTGTGTCGCGTCTGCATCATATTCCGTTTATCTATGATCAATTCCACGTCAGTTTTGACAGCAGAGGAAACACATCAAAACAAAAACCTTTTACTCCCAAGGAAAGCAGCCGGAAACAGTACGTGTTTTGCTAAATTTCTTAATAACTAAGTTGTTTTGTCAAAAAATAGCCGCCCGGGCGGGTTCAACGTGAAATTGCCATTAATAATCATACTAAGATCAATACAGTTCGATTAGCACTGGCGGAAGAAATCTCTTACGCCACGCTTCATCACTGAAAAATAGAGGTAACTTCAAATTTTAATTTCTTCGTTATTAAATATAAAATGAGATTTTGCGCTGCCCTGGCTTATTCCTCATATCTTGAAGAATAAAAAACAAAATTTTGTTGACAGTGATGTTCCTTAGAATATGTATAAAATGCATTCTCGTAGCTCGTTTTCACCTCACTTCATGGAAGTAGGCCCGTTAATGGCCGTGGGTCTTCGGGCCTTCAACTCATCGCGCTTGGCGTCGAGGTCTGCTTTGCGAACCTAAAACTCGCGGAATTGCCTTTTTACCATCCCTCACTAAATCCTCCCAAATTTAGACAAAGCGTGCTGAAAATGTGTTAAGCTATAGAATAAAATGCTAACATTGTTATTCACTTTTGGGTCAAGGTATATAATTGCCAGTTGCTCGCGCAGTTTTCAGTTTCAAATACGTGAGTGATGAAAGTATTGGCTTGCATGAGAAAGAATGCTCTGGTGTATGCTGGTGTCAAACCCATTCCTTGGAATTCAGACTTTTCTTCTCCTACCATGCAATAACTTTTCGATTTATTCTGAAAACGCCGCGAATTTACTCACGATAGATAAGCACTGACCCTTACTGTAACTGCCTTTTTTCCACTTTATCATTCCTTATTTTCGACGGGAAGTCTATATATACCTCGCGTCATAATTCTAAGGCCATATTCAAATCTGAGCGGTATCCCAAGGGTACGTGGGTAGCGGTAGTTGGTGCAAATTGTCGAACGATTGTTTTCCGCTACCCCCGGGATACCGATTTCAGATTTGAAAAGGCCTTTGGTCTTACCTACACATAATGCATTAATTTTAAATGTTGACCTTGTACATCATCGGCTTCTTGCGAATATTATTATGTAAATATTAAACAAACATTGTGAAACTTGATGTGAAAATATGGGACTCAATAACCGCTCAAATATTATCTGCATTTAAGAATGAATGTGTCGTGTGGCAATTTTATTTATAATTTGTATTATAAATGTGTACTCCTCACGTATTGTCTGCGTTGATTTTGTTCAACAAAATATCTAAGAAAATAAACCGAAGTATTGTAATTTATTGTTTTATTTGAAGGATAACTCATTACACTATGTGGATTTTCGTTTGTGAATGTCCGCGGTAACATTCAGTCACGAAAATGCAATAGGTCGTGATAACGTTGTATAAAAATAACTGGCACTTAGGTAAGGATTCTAGTGTTTCCATAAGCCGTAGTCTCCCCATCCGAGACCACCGTTGGCTCCGAGACCTCCGTATCCGAGGTCGCCGTGCCCTCCGAGGTAGCCGAGATCTAAGCCGCGGCCCCAGCCAAGTCCATCGGCCCAGCCAAGGTTGATAGGCGCTGCAATGGGTGCTGCAATGATCGGTTTAGCAATAATAGGCTTAGCAATCATTATTTGCTGCGGGTGTGCTGCAGGTCCCATGCGTTTGACGACCGCATTGAAACCACTGACAGGGTCTGCGGTGTAGTCAACCACACGTAAGGTGCCGTCGGGTTCCGTCAGTGAGTAGGAGCCCTTGACGACGCCGCCGTCACGAGTCTCGTGCTGTGATTTGTGATCGCCGGTTGAGGGGTCGTTCACTGCGTAGTTGAAGTTGTAGTGCGGTACCGACTGGAATATGAACAAACAATGTAAACGCTACTAACTACCTACATTTGTACAAATCATATACCTATAGGCTGTTTGAAATTAAATGACTAATCGTGTAAATAAACACGGCGTCACTTCTATACTTACCTGCACTATACAGGGTGTAAAGGAGTCATGATCAGACCATCAATAACTTTTACTTTAGAACCTATGCTGGATTTTTTTTTCGTGTTTCCATAGTGAGTCAGTTAGCTGATTGGAAATTTTGGGAGATGGGAGGACGAAAGTCCACACTCCGTATCATGTTTAGTGAAAACGGAAGATACAGTGACAATAGAGATTTGTTTACATAATTAGTCATTCAATTTTAAACAGCTTACTTCTTTTCTTAGGAAGTGTTTTTCCGAAATACTTTTATTTGGGACTAAATTATTAAATTATAAACATGCTTATAAATGTTGTGGCGATCAACAGGAGTTTTATCGCAAGGTATATTTTAGTTAGTATATGTAGTTTCTGCCGTGTGATGCAAGCTTAGACTAGCATCACCCCAGTTGAGTCGAGTTTTGTTCGAGGTGACTAGGGGACTCGATTGTTTCATGTGGATTACAATTTTAGGTGACAGACTGATAAACTGTCACACGATTTCCCTAAACGCCCCTAAAATAATTGCCAATCAATTGTCAGATGTGGCGATAGCGACCGTGTCTTTACGGCTTTTAACACTCTGCCCACCCTGCAAAGGATAAATGCGTGATATGTGAATGTACGTATTTTGTTTTGTTGGTTCACAAACAATATACAGGCAGAAAATAAACGATAAATTTGTTGATTTGATACAATATTTGATAAATACTTGCTACGGCGTAGCAAAAAAACACGTTCAACGCATATTGCAAATTTGCTACACATAGAATACTCCTAAAGCTTTTATAATTCACTGTCTAATAAGAGGCGACGCCTACTTAGTTGTAACGTCTTCTATATAACTTCGTAAAACTATCTTTTATACGTAGATATTTTTCGACGTCGTGATTTTGCTATGGCGGCGTATCAAATTTAAGTCAAAATGTAGAGTAGGTGTTAGGTACTGTTATTCTATAGTTACAATATTTTAAAAATCGCAATTTAAATGCTTCGATTAGAATTCTGATTTACATGGAAGGAAACCCTAAAAAACTTAAAACGAATAAGTCGGTAGGTACAAAAGAAAATAAAAAAGGATTAAATCCATCACGAAGAAAATTTCATTTAAATCAGGCCAGTGGTATACGAGATAGATGGTAACATACACAAACACACACACAAACATTCTCACATCCCAAACGCATATACCGTCTCCGCTTCGAGGGTAAAAATTATCAGTTTCATGACTAGAGTAAGTGAAAGAAACTTCACAAGTTTCGCGCTATATCCCTAACAGCCTATAAATACACATTTGAGTTGTATGTAAGTACTTACATCCACTGCAACATGTCCTAAAGCCTCTCCATAGCCAGTCTCCAGCCCGAGGCCTGAGGGAGCTGCAGCCGCCACTGAGAGGACGCACGCGATCTGAAATACAAGGGTAAGTTCACGTCATCATCAATAGGTTACATAGATGTTGATCGCTGCTCCATTGCTGATATTGCCAACGACCTCTCAATGTAGAGCCAAACCGCAAAACATGGCGGTTCTGGTGGTTCCAACATGCCCTAACCCTTGCACGTCGAGGAACCTGTAGAAAGCTTCCGATAAGGCCATTCGCGCAGCCTATTCGGAAGAAATTTAACTCTGAAAAAGATCTGACCCCCATCAGAGCCAAAATATGTCGAGATCGAAGGGTTTAAATCAATTGCAAAAAGGCAAAAACTTACCGCGACGTAGCCGAACATGTTTATGAAATTAACAGTTATCACTTGAGCTATTCAAGCTGAATGTCTGAAGTTGGATGCACACCTGCGTTTTATACCGACAAGCCTCCTGTGTGTAAATCCTGCGTTTCCAACTCCTGATCGAAAAATAATACAGAGCTGCAGTTAAACACACTAAGTGAAGCAAAGAAACTGGTGCACTTCTTCTTCTAACACAAATAAACTATATACAATCCTTGAATATTATGCGTTGCCTGGCCGATTCGGAAAGAAGTTCCGATCGATTTCTTTGTGATTTTTGAACATAATTCTCTCGTTAATATATGAAGATAATTATAATTTGTTTCAAAACACTATGAACGCTCATGTTCGCCTGCCACTTAGCACAAAACAGTCTAGCATAGCGCTTAGTCGACTTATTTGTTCGCAAAACTCCCTCTGCCGTATTCTCTGTCCAGACTTTTCACGCTACTTGGCTATTCGCATTTTGATCACCCAGCACCTGCATTCGTGCATTTTTCGTAACCTGTCGTACAGTGTCGGGGGAACTGTAACCACTTAAGTCACTTAATTACATTAACCACATTAGTCATGCACACAATTTGTTTCATCAGATTCCTGTCGTCGGTTCAAAGATGGATTTGAGTGATGCCATTTTGAATGAATTAGAAACTAATTAAAGCAAAGATGTATTTGGATTTGGTGTATGAGCGAGATTAATAATCTTCTGATCTGCCATTTAGACGGCTTCATCTACATTGAGTTATTTTGAGGCGCTTTTGCGTACTTAATAATTATATTCGCCTATTTTGCAACACGCACGATATATAAAAGATACTCCAAAAATCTATCGCGTTCTTACTTACTTTTCTATATCAATTATAAGGGTCATTTTTGGAAATTCCCCGTGTGATGCCGGCTTAGAATAGCATCACCCCTTTTTTCCAATGGGAGTCGTAAGAGGCATCTAAGAGACTCGAGGGTGTGTTTGCAATATAAGGCGATGGGCTGACAACCTGTAACTATGGCCTATGGCGATACACAATTTTCCGAATGACCCTCAAAGATATGCATGCATGTTCGTTTTTGTGGCCGTTTACGCTCTGCCTACCCTTCAAGGGATTATAGGCGTGATATGTGTATGTGTATTTCTGGAAATAGTCGATAATGATTGCGTTATGGTCGTCTTCAATTAGGCATTCAATTATTCAACGCTGTTTACGATTGCAACCGAACTACTGTTCAATATTAATGACGTTGCATTTCAGCAGTTTTGGCATGTCGTTACAGGACAACGACAATGTCAGAACATAGTTAGTTAACATCCTGCTGCATATGCATCTATCTAAGTATATCTTTTTACTTTGTAGGTACCTACCTATTTCATATTTGCATTTGTAAATGGAGTAAAATCATATGTTATCTCCTCAACATTCTTCAGGCCTAGGATTTACATAAAACCCAATAATCTACCCACAACTCGACATAAAGTTTACAGAAAATATTTTTTGCAGACTGAAAACTGAGGATGGTGACAAGGAACAACTTTTATAAATGTATTTAGTTATTTTTTATCACTAAAACATTCTCAGTTTTCACCATCGGTCATATCTACTAATCAGCCCTCATATTTATTTCTCGAGCAAAGTGTATGGCTAAGCTAAATTGTATCTAACTCTCAAAATGATAGCGTCGGACCACTCAGCAAAGATTCTCAAGTACCAGAATCTTGGAACACCACGAATAGTAATTAGGAAGGGCGCAGTTGCAACTAATTCGGCCCCACTCGACCGCCTCATTACCCCTTTTCAGAAACACTCTTTCCACCGACTTACACAAATTCACATTTGCAATCAGAGCCGGGAGAAAAGTTCGCCCCCGCCACCCCTCAGCCCCTTCACCCACCCCCACGCCGCCTTTAATTAACAGAAAGTGGTTCATTAGAGCTTATTCATTAAAGCAAGGAGTAATTAGCGAACTCTAATGAATGCTGTAATAATGTAAGAGCGGCCGCGGACTGCGGCCCGACTTCTAGATTAATCTAGAACTGGGAATAATTTAGTAATGGCGTTAATTTATTACGTAGTTGATTGCGGGAATTAACGAGCTACAACGTAAACGTGAGTGTACGGGCGGTGCGGGCTAACGGTGTTGATGGAGCACCCGTACGTATAGCTAGGCACCTCATACGTCGCTACTTGAGTGTACCTACTTTCGGATATATAGCTACGAGTGAAAACTATTTATAACAAATTTTTGATAAATAATTACTCATACCGATCAGTATCAGTATATTGTAGAGACTTTATTTCTACATCTCTTTTACGTGTTACTTAAAAATCAGCCGACACAAATAAATTAATTACTTAGATACCTAACAGCACGCTCGTACTTACAATTTTTGTGCGTACCTAGAGTACCTACCTACTCTAACTTAGTACTTTGATACGAAGTCAAGCAAAAGTACTCACTGTTAAACAAATTAGGATGATTTAGAACTTCTTCAGTCTCTCTTTCTACCTACCTCATTAAAGAAACGACTAGTTACAGGGTTCTCCATCGTTAAAATACTTGCCTCTGCTTACATAAGTTGAAGCACCTACCTAAGTACCTCCTAAAAGTTTCGAGGTGCCTGCACCTACTCGTACTTAAGTAAATAATACTACGGTTAAGGTGGAGTTTAGTTTGAGAATTCAAATAGTGGATATTTGTCTGTTGAATATGTTTTACATAAAGAAAACAATGTTCGTCCTGAGTCTTTCATTAGTATTCCTCAAAATATGCTAGTTTTAGTACAGTCGTCGCCATGTTATTTCAACATAATTATTTAAAGAATCTAAACCACAATTGCACGCAATACTATTACGTACGCGGTTCTCACATCTCACGCATGTATTTCCGGTGTTTTGTCAGATCCGGTTGGCTAACGAAAGGAATTTACGAAGTTCTATACCTACAAAAAACTGGATACTATGGCACACGTCGCCGCATCGAAATTGCATTTTTGACAGGTTGTCATGTGTGTGGTAACTGAACGAACCGGAATATCGTGCGTTGCGTGTACGATCTGTGTGTGCCACTCATCTATGCGAGGAAACGAGAGACTTTTTTTAAATTCAGTATGCTAAGATAGTCGATAACAAGAAAAATCTCTAAGCCATTTCGAGAATTATAGTTTATTTACAATATCAACTGATAAAAAGGTGTATTATTACTTCTTTCTTTTCGTGTGGGACACCGAATCGTCAACGACCCGATGACCCCTGGTGTCAGAGTTTTTCAACCGCCGCCTACTAGTAGTAGGCCTCTGACATGGTTGTGTAACGACCACCGCCTAAATAATCATTGACAGCATTATTATGACTAAGCTATTTAATAAAATATTTTTACCCTTCATGACCTTAGTATGACGCCTCATAACCTGAAAACGAATAAATGCTTTTGCCTTGGTAAGAAAAATAATGTTCGTAACTGACATTTGTCTTGTCTATGTTAAACTTTTTTTTGTGCAGGCAAAGGCATTTTAAAACTGTCCACAAAGCTTTAGAAAAATATTAAAAAATGAAATAAATAAGTAATATTATTTCGAAATAATGAAATTAGGTTTGTGCTATGTATGGCACATATTTTCAAAACAAACCGTACAAAAAGATTCAGCATACCGAATTACGACATCAACACCACACAAACAATATTAAAGTGCATGCAAGTTTTCATTTTTATTTTTTAATTAAGTATCATAATAGATCCTAAATCAGAAAGCAAATGGAGAGCTAAGAAGATTTGCTTAGACTAAAGTGGTCCTTTTCTGAATGAAACGACTGTACTGTACCTATTACAAACGGCGGTACTATTAGAGTATTACTTGGCATGGCCGGAGCTCCTCCGGCAGTGTAAGTTGCCCGGTTCCCGGCCAGCCGAACAACGGCCACGCATAATGATGTGTATGCTAACATTATTAAAGTGTATCATAATAAGCTCCAGTAAAGAACAGCGTACGGAGAGCCGAAAAGGTTTTCTGGCGTTTGAAAAATGTGGATTTTATTATGAAGTGGAATTAGAATGTGGAAGTCATGAAACATCCATGAATATTGTGAGACATTCACAGCAAAAGTTTTAAATACTATATGTTAATCACTTAGATTCTTTTTACGCTATATGGGGTGTTTGCTAGTGACCGAAACTGAAAACAGAGTAGGTATGCGTTGGTGATATAGAACAACATACTAATAGGAACTCCAATCAGCTAGTCGTTTTTTTAAATATACCTCTATATTTATTTTTTCATATTTCGACCTATGCTACTTGGAAAAGGTTGTTCCTTATCACCAGCCCGTTTTGAGTTTTCGCTATCGGTCACTAGTAAAATACACACACACATATATCACGCCTATTATCCCTTGTGGGTTAGGCAGAGCGTAAACGGCCGCAGAAACAGACATTTACGCCACGTCTGACATATTATATTTGAGGGCCATTCGGAAAATTTTATATCGCCATAGTGACAGGTTGTAAGCCCATCGCCTAAAATTGCAATACACACCCTCAAGTCCCTTTGTCGCCTCTAGTAAAATATTTGAAGTTAAATATTTTTGGTAGTTCCCGAATGAACAGTAGTAACAGTAGTAGTGTTACAGTAAGTAGTCGGTCCCGGTTGCTGTTTATGATTAGGATTGCTTAGATTTTGCCGTGTGATGCCGGATTCGTTGCCGTGTGATGCCGGCTTCGAATAGCATCACCCCATTTCTTTCCTGTGGGTGTCGTAAGAAGCGACTAAGGGACTCGAGGGTGTGTATTGCAAATTTAGGCGATGGGCTGACAACCTGTCACTATGGTGTTACACAATATTAAAAATGACCCTCAAATGTTTGTCAGACGTGGCGTAGAAGTCCGTTTTTTTACGGCCGTTTACGCTCTGCCTACCCCGTAAGGGATTATAGGCGTGATATATGTGTGTATGTATGTATTACTTAGACGGCGGTCGTTACACAACCATGTCATAGGCCTAGGACACCAGGGTTCATCGGGTAGTTCGTCGACTCGATGTCCAATACGAAAAAGAAAGCAACCCATCGCCTGAAATTACAATACAAATGTAACCCTCCTCGTGTTCCTAGTCGTCTCTTACGACATCCACCGGAAAGAAATGGAGTGATTCTAAGCCGGCATCACATGAATGCAAAAAATAGTCTGCAGAAATGTGTGATCTTTTGTTGTTATTTATTGTGTCTTTTGTGTGTGTTTTTTTTAAGTCTAATTTGTTTATTAATCTAGTTATAAGACCATTGTTACTAACCAAATATGGACCAAATATGTTGTATGTTCAATTTTATATATTAACAATAATAAATAATAATAAAATAGTAAGTATTCATTTTAACAAAACCTATTGGAAGAGGTATACAGTGGTCACAACGGTACCGAGTGACCCTTACAGCGGTACATAGACTGGCTAGCTAGCGGGACACATAATGAGATTGTTTTCAGCACAATTAGGCAGCCGCTTGTCCTGGCCTTGCCTTGTTTGTTTAGAGGAGCATTTTTATAAAATGTATCATTCTGAATGTATCTTTTATTTGAGAATACAATGATTCTTAGTTACTCAATGATATGACCCTAACAGTAAGAAAACTATACCCAAAAATATTATTACTGAACGAGCTAAATTCTGCAACTCCGAATTTTCAGAAGTTCCAAAAGCAATCGAACACTATAAAATAGTTTTTTTTTATAACGAGTGATAAAGAAAAACTTTCCCCAAGGTCGAAAAAAAATGTTAGCCCTTCCATACAAAATTGGTGGACACCAAGCTACATAGCCTGGCACATCGCTGCAGTTTTTTATAGATTGTACTTCAGAGAGTGTGCACAAGAGCTTCACGACCTTGTTCCACCAGCTCCCTTCTACCATCGGACATCCAGACGCACCATCAGTCATCATTTATAATGCGCACTGTTAAGAGTGGAACTCACTACCTACGTCTGTGTTTCCAAACGCATATAACCCTAATCTCTTCAAAGTAAGAGTGAACAGGCTTCTTCTGGGTGAGCTCGCTCCATCTTAGGCCCTGTCTCCGTCCTATGACCTAGACTAGAGTCAAGAGCATACATAATAAAAATAAAATACCGATCAGCTGATTTGAGTTATTATGGAAATATGACAATGTTCCTTGAGGTAAGTTGATCCTTATCACCAACCCGTCTTGAAATGTCGCTATCGGTCACTAGTAAAATTTATCCCTATATAGATACCCAAACTGATAGACTTTTAGCGTTATTGAGTTGCTAGCTGAAACGTATTTCACGCGGGAGTATGTTTCGAGGGTGGCGACTGACGTTATAGCGGTCTCGGGTTTCGGCCATTAGCACGTGAATATTGTAGGCCCGCAGGCGGCGCTATTGATTAGCAGGCACCGCTGCCATCATTCATTCATACTGTCCACGTCACTCCCAGCTTCAACCAGGCAGCCATTTACGCCACACGCCATAAGACCCATTTTTTAAACAGTGGCTGCTGCGGCGACAACGCAAACTTTAATGACTATTGCGTATTTGTGCACTTTCTAATCACCCAAAGGTTGCCTAGCAGAGAATTAAACCTAGCATTAGGGCAACCTGGTTGTTCTGTTTCTTTTAGTTTGTGTATGTGTGCAATAAACAATTATTGAATACCAAATTTTAAAACACTTCACGTGTTAGGTATAAAATTTTTGAAAACTTGCAAAACTTTCAAGCGCGGGCAGGATTTGAACCTGCGACTAACGGAAAACTAACCCGGTAGATGGAGCCGTGCCACGCGTTACTGGCATTTAGATACACTTGCAAAATTGGCGGGCAAGGAACGAGCTGCGGTAGCCCAGATGGAAGAGGCTTCGTCACTAGTTATGACGAAAGTCGCAGGTTCAAATCCTGCCCGCACTAGAAAGTTTTCAAAAATAAACTGTTATGTTATGTTTCAGTATTTGACAGCCAGGCGGGCTTCGATGCGATTCTTACATACGACTTCGTGTGGTGAATGTGTGAACTGGCTTGGTTCAGCTTGCATATTTAGGAGTCGCACTAGGTAGTCATCGTATGAGGCAGCACATACGAGGTTTACGCATCGATGTAACAGCTAACTCATTGTTAACACACACGACCATAGCCAGTTTTGGTCATTTTTCGCTGACGGACGCAGTGCATATTTGATGTCCCGTTCGCCAGGAAGGAAGAAAGCGCGTAATTGGTCTTGCCCCGGGCACTAGATTTTTACAAACATACGATCACGTATGAAAGGCAGGCGAACGTTGACGGCTTGCTAAAAGTCGTTTTTGATACGTTGGATTCAACAAATATTAAGAAGGTAGTACTGTTTTTAGGTTGTTGTTAGCCCATTGACTTTAACTACAGAACCCATTTTTTCAGTATGTAGGTACTTGCTGCTTATACATACATACACACATCACGCCTATATCCCTTGCGGGGTAGGCAGAGCGTAAACAGCCGAAAAAACGGACATTTACGCCACGTCTGACAAACATTTGAGGGTCGTTCAGATAATTGTGTATTACCATAGAGACAGGTTGTCAGCCCATCGCCTTAAATTACAATACACATGTAACTCCCGACTCCCTTATATGCCTCTTACGATAAACACGGGTAAGAAATGGGGTGATGCTATTCTAAGCCGGCATCACACGGCACGCTTAAGCCCGGCTGCTTATACCTTGTGTAATTAGACGAGCGGTTGAATTACATGTTTTTTAATCAAAGACCGGAACCAACGATTTCCCCTTTTATAAATATTTATATTTTCCGTTTTCTCACCCTATTTCAGGGTATATTTTTAAACAACCCCTATTCTAGCTGTATAGTTGTCAATGTCGCGTATTGGTAGGCTTGTATCGAATTAATCCTATTGTAAGGACACCCAAAACTCGTGGCTAACAGGCGTGAGGAGCGATCGACTGTGTTTTTACACTATACAGGCTGTAAGGGACGGTGTACCGAAAACTTTGCAGCCACGATCAGAAAATGGAACTGAACAACTTTTACTACGGAGCCTAAGTTAGGAAAAGACGAGATTTTGCTAAACGGGAATTTTGTATGGCAGGTCGAATTTTTTTACCTCGTTTACCAACAAAATTCTCCATACAAAATTTTGTTCAGTTTCATGCTCTGATCTTGCCTGCAAAGTTTTCGGTCCACCGTCCCTTACACCCTGTATACCATTGGTTTTCGACACCTATTTAACTAATGAGTTCAAAAACCTACCCTTAATAATATAGTTACATATTTTTTTATTCTTACCTTTGAATTGATTTAACCTAAAACGATGCGAGCCTGAAAAAGGATTAGGAACAACCTTTTTTTTTAGTAAGTAAAACATTATTATTTTAGATTCCCTACGGAATTTGTCTGTTCCAGGATCGTTTCAGTATCATTATCAAATAAGGGAGAGGGATTGCGTCGTTAATATGCGTTGTATTTGTATGCAACTGCTTTATTTCTGACTTAAAATAACTGTCTTTTAATATTTTGGTAGGGGTACATTATGTATTGCAGGCAGACCTTTATTTAAATACCTCCTTTCTTTAATTTCAATTGCCGCACCAGCGTCCTTCACTTTACCAACAGAAGCGGCTTATCACGCTGAAAATCTTTTGCCTGAAAACTGTTTTCCGTATCTCGTAGAATTGAGCTTAGCTTCTGGTGTTCCACATCAGGTACTCCACGCCCCTAAAATGCTGACCAAAATTAGTTTGGATGTTCACTCGGACATTTATATTTTCCGTTTTCTCACCCTATTTCAGGGTATATTTTTAAACAACCCCTATTCTAGCTGTATAGTTGTCAATGTCGCGTATTGGTAGGCTTGTATCGAATTAATCCTATTGTAAGGACACCCAAAACTCGTGGCTAACAGGCGTGAGGAGCGATCGACTGTGTTTTTACACTATACAGGCTGTAAGGGACGGTGTACCGAAAACTTTGCAGCCACGATCAGAAAATGGAACTGAACAACTTTTACTACGGAGCCTAAGTTAGGAAAAGACGAGATTTTGCTAAACGGGAATTTTGTATGGCAGGTCGAATTTTTTTACCTCGTTTACCAACAAAATTCTCCATACAAAATTTTGTTCAGTTTCATGCTCTGATCTTGCCTGCAAAGTTTTCGGTCCACCGTCCCTTACACCCTGTATACCATTGGTTTTCGACACCTATTTAACTAATGAGTTCAAAAACCTACCCTTAATAATATAGTTACATATTTTTTTATTCTTACCTTTGAATTGATTTAACCTAAAACGATGCGAGCCTGAAAAAGGATTAGGAACAACCTTTTTTTTTAGTAAGTAAAACATTATTATTTTAGATTCCCTACGGAATTTGTCTGTTCCAGGATCGTTTCAGTATCATTATCAAATAAGGGAGAGGGATTGCGTCGTTAATATGCGTTGTATTTGTATGCAACTGCTTTATTTCTGACTTAAAATAACTGTCTTTTAATATTTTGGTAGGGGTACATTATGTATTGCAGGCAGACCTTTATTTAAATACCTCCTTTCTTTAATTTCAATTGCCGCACCAGCGTCCTTCACTTTACCAACAGAAGCGGCTTATCACGCTGAAAATCTTTTGCCTGAAAACTGTTTTCCGTATCTCGTAGAATTGAGCTTAGCTTCTGGTGTTCCACATCAGGTACTCCACGCCCCTAAAATGCTGACCAAAATTAGTTTGGATGTTCACTCGGACATTTCGCTATCACCACAAAAACTTCATCAAAATTCGTCGCCTAGTGTTTCTAGGCTACGAATTTTGATGAAGTTTTAGTGTGATAAAAATTTTGGTGTAAAAATAAATAAAAATTTAGGTGCAAACCAACTTATTTTTTAAGTAGTACCAACCTTAATTATTTTAGTGTATTACTAACCTAGTATTTTAGGGTTTGAATGTTTACAGCCTTCAATATGTCGAGAAGTAGTATATCTCGACATATTTTTAAAAAAGCACTAAAATCCGTTCAGTCGTTTTCGTTTGATGCTTTTATATAAGCATCTCAGACCAACAGATAAAATCTAAAAATTTTGGTACGTGTTTTATTATCTATTTCAAATGTACTCGGAACTCAAAAGAATTTCTTGTAGAATATCTTTGTACATACTTTTGACCCTCTTCAGCTTTATTATAATATGTATAGGTTCCTTAAATTTGGTAGGATAGGATTTTAGGTACATATTACTCAGTGACAAATAATAGATCTTTTATGCTAAAGATAGTACGGGTCCTATTCGGTAAGTACGATACCATCTGGCAGAAAGCATGAAATTTGGTATATATGTAGCTTACAGATGTGTGCTTCAGGAAAAGAAGGGAACCAGATCGAGGCCTCCCTGGTTCCCCCCCTTCTCCCCCCTTTTATGCCCCAATTTTAAGTTTTTCGGATTTTTATTTAAAACGACTAAAGATAGACGAAAACCGTCAAGGCAAAAAATATTCCTTATAAAATTGTCTATATACCAGTCTTTGGAAGTATGTTGATACGATTTATAGTTTTCAAGATATGCTTACATTTAGTTTATTATTGCAAGAAATAATGACTTTAATATTAAGATGACACCATAAGCGAGCACCCACGGAGTTGTGGGATGGGGTGGGAGAGTTCAGGTGGAAAGAGGGAATAGAAGGGGGGAGGCGCGCGTTGTGTGTTATGTATGTATTATATGAATATATTATATACTTGTATGTTATCATTAAATGTTATTATATTTTGCGAATGCATTGGTATAACGAACGTATTAGTGCTAGGTTTTGAGGGTCTAAGTAAAACATAAGTCTAGGATATTAATTTATTACCCTACCAGATCCTTTCGTTCCGATTGCTGAGAGCTTGCCGCCTGGCCATAATTTGCCATGGTCGGATGGGAAATCTTTAAATAGACTTCGGACTCAGACCGGCCGGAGCAAGGAAAACATGACCAAGTGGGGTTTCTTGAAGGGTTCCGATGAAAACTGTTAGTGTGATGGAGTTCAAACAATGAACCACCTAACATTGTGTCCTGCGTGCCCTAGCACCTGCACGCAGGACGATCTTATTACAGCGTCTCTCAGCGCTGTCATCGTAGCCAAGTTCTGGGTCGCGACGGTGTAGTGTCTGCCATCGACACGCTAAGAAGAAGATTAATTTATAACATATTTATTCAATTAAAATCACAATTATTTCCTACGCACTTGCAAAGGCCGGTACAAGGAAGCCCTGACTTCATGCATTGGCACCGACCCCTACTGCAAGTGGTCAATTCCTTTAGGGAGGCTGCTGTTTCTTTCATTGTGCTCCATAATGGAGACCAGAGACCATTTTCTTTTCTCCAAACCTAATCTTCGAAACTGGGATATTCTGGATTATGTATGAAACTCTGACCCCAGGTGAAGCCGGCTAGGAAAGACGCCCTTTATGTGTGTAACCTATGCATGGCCCGTCCCTTAACAAATCATATCAGAAGAGAACACCAATATGTAAACACTTAAAAATATAAAATCAAAAGAGATAAAGTGAACTATGAACAGTGTGATACAGGCGCCATCAGTTGTTTGTTACAACACTGCCTGCCTGATAAAATATAATAATAATAATAATAAATAAGGCTTTCCTTGCTTCATTAAGATCTTCTGCTTCACATGTCTTATCATATGTAAAGATAACATACCTCGATTTCCGATCCCAAAACAGATCCAAAATTCTTCCAAACAGCAATTACCAAATCCTGGGTATGACCGTGCTGCACAGCATGATAAATATGGAGGAGAATTCTTGCTTCGAGTACAGGGAAGCTACGTCTGTGCCATCATTACGTAGAACTTTTTCGCCTTTTGTTGATAAAATCGTCCTTTTGTCATATTGAACTTGCTGGAGCCCATCAGATATGAAATTAAAAAGTTCTATTTTATTGTCAGAACAGCGAAGAAATTTTTGCCAGTTTTTTGGTAGCTTCCCTGCTGCTGTGACCCTTTGTCGAAGTCCTTCTCTTCTCTTTTCTCTGGTAGTATTCTTCAAGCTGTCCTCTTTGTACACGTCAAAAATAACATTAATTCTGTTCCCTTTTTGGTTTCTTTACATAATTTATAAAACTACTGTGGTAGTCTTCGAACGTTATATCATGAAGTGACGAGAATATTTCCGTTTTAATATCATACCTAACTTACATACACATACACATATCACGCCTGTAATCCCTTGCGGGGTATGCAGAGCGTAAACGGCCGCAAAAAACGAACATTTGCGCCACGTCTGACAAATATTTGAGGGTCATTGGACAAATTGTGTATTGCTTTAGTGACAGGTTGTCAGCCCATCGCCTAAAACTGCAATACACACCCTCGAGTCCCTTAGTCGCCTCTTACGACTCCCACGGGAAAGAAATGGGGTACCTACTAACCTAAATTACCTACTTAATAAAATAAAATTAAATCTACGTGCCGTGTCCCAGTGGTCCGGTGGCGCCCCTACGTGTATGCTTAGATCTTCAAAACTACGCAACGGATTTCAATGCGGTTTTTGCGGTTTGATAGCTGAAGAGATTCAAGAGGAAGGTTTGTATAAAATACATGCCAAAACAAAGTCTTATTAAGCAGGAAAACGGTTAGCAGCGGGTGAAATCGCTAGATGGGCCGCTAATTCCTCACAAAATTGGAGTAAATGTAAGCATATCTTGAAAACTATAAGTCCTATCAACATTCATCCAAAGACTGTTATATAGATAATTTTATAAGGAATATTTGTTTCATTGGCGGTTTTCTCCTTTCTTTACCCGTTTTCAATAAAAATGAAAATAACTGAAAATTGGGACATAAAAGGGGGGGTAAGGGGGGGAAACAGGGGGACCTCGACGTGGTTCCCTTCGTTTATTGAAACACATATATGAAAGCAACACACATGCCAAGTTTCATGCTTTCTGCCAGATGGTATCATACCTCCATACAAAGTCACAGATTGGGACCCGGACTAAGATACAATTATTACAAGGTGGATCTTAAAATTTGTTCTGACCCATCAGTGATAGCTTTTATTGACTAAATTATTATTATCCAAAAATAGAATCCAAAATTAATTAAACGTTCATTCTGAAAAGAATTACAATAAATTAACTGTACAGGCGAATTTAATTCAGACTTTTTCCGCCCTGTTCGTACAAAACTAAATTAAAATATTTTTGAATACTAATTTAATTATAAAGCATCTCGTCCACTTATTTTGTCATGATGCCGTCAAAAAAGGCTTCGGAAAGGCTTGTTTACATAATCGTTCAATTTGCAATGTTAAACAGCGGCGACCGACTGCTTTCTTGCTTTTTAATCCAACACAATGTCGTTGTGTTTTTTGCGAAAAACAATGAACTGACTCACGGCCGACAATAAATTTAAATAAATTTGAAATATTGCTTTACGAAAACAATAATGGCAAAATAAACGTCCTTTCGGTATGCGGCCGTGGTCGCTAAATGACATGCGTATTTACTAGCTACACAAATTATTTGTGGAGGTCACGATCTTTTATAAATACCGAATTTATTTTTAGTTATCTAAAATGGAAGTGACAAAAAAAACAGACTAACGACGTTAGAGTAACCTCTAGGATGGAGTCTCTAAAATTTACATAGGTAGGTAACTCTATTAGGCTCATACATGAATGTATTTTTAGACGGTTCCCCCACTTGGCGTCCGTCGACGAAAGGAAACTGCGACGTCCGATTTTATTCTCAAACAAATACGGTTTCGGTGCGTTTACCATGAATTACGGTACGTAATGGATACGGCGCGTCCGTAAACGCACCGTAGTCGTATTGGTATGGCAATAAGTTCAGAATTCGCCATTTCCTTTCATCAGACAGACGCATGTGTTACGGTGCTTTAAAAATACGCAACGACAGACGAAAAGTGGGAGAACCGCCTTACCTCTTACTATGATTAAATACGTGGTCAAAGAAGCATTTGATAATAATCTTTTCATTTAAAAAGATATACTTGGTATGTATGAAAGTGTGAATTGAAACACAAGCGAGGCTGCTTTAGGTAATAAGACATCAAACATCAGTAATTTGTCATAATATTTCATAAAATCTTTCATTCTGCTAAACTACCTAGTTTAGCTATGAAGCTTATATATTAAAAGGGGATTCATTGTAATGAAACAATAAATTAATTTACAAAATTTTATTTTCTTCTTCTGTCGCCGGTTTCCTTAGGCTACGTATAGTTGCGAAGTTGTCTTTGTGTAGGTACTGGTAACACCTTAACATCTGTCATTTCCTAACAACCGACCCGACCTGACGGACCTTAATAGAAAAAAGTTCATAAATGCTGAAGATCAGAGAATTTTTCTCTTATAGTTTGCTGGTATTAAGATTATTAATATAATAAATTTGAATACTTTTACGTAGGTATTATTGTATTGCTTCCGCCGTTACTTAGCCATGAAGGCATTTTTTTTTTTGGGTGCGTTCATCAAGTCAGGTCGGTTTTTCATAAATTAAAAATATCGTTAGATGGCAAGGTTCACTAAACGCTAACATTAAAATGGGCGACTCGAGTAGGCTTGTACAAACGGCAGTAGTTCAACATGCTCTTTTCAGGGATCAAGATATGCTGGGCATACCTGCAAAGGTGCATTTTTTGCATATATCTACCCATGTGCCTTGTGGTTGTTCGTTATCATGAGGACATTAATATTTTAAGGGATCTGCACCTTTGGAGATACACGCTGCATACTACATAAAGTTTTATAAGACGTTACAAAGACTGTTTAGCATTAAAAGTTAGCAACTCAGGCTACTGCCGATAGTACACAATCAATAACATGTAATTTCTACACGTATTTAATACAATTAAAAGTCACAACTCTACTATTCGTCGGATTATCAAATATAATATGAGCAAGAAATTGACAGAAGACAATTTACTATGACATCATATTTAGGAGTACAATTTGTGTGGTGTAAATAATAGGTATTATTTTGACTATTACCTACACACTAGAAACGGAATGTTAGCGTTTAAGGTTACTTACATACATTAGAACTGTATACATTTAAATTGATTTGAACAACTTTATTCGACGGTTAACATTATAGAGCAATATATACAGAGACCGTTATAACATGAATTTAAACTTCAAAGATGTTGGCATCGAAATTATTGCTAGAAAGTTCTGCGCCTTAAGTTTAGGTACAAGATGTGTCTACTTAAATCTAGAACGTTTATGCTAATATTTACACTTTAAAAGAATAAAAACGGGTCGTTTGAGAAGTTTGACAAACGTCTCGTCGTTTATATACGAAATAACAAATCTATTCGAGGAGTTTATGTACAGAGCAAGATAGCAATCACAGAATGTGTGCAGGAAATACTGTTACATAAGTACACATTATTTATAACCACTGGCAAGAAATAAAATTAGCGATATGATGGTAAATGTACATACAATAGACAGACATTTCAAATCATCTGCTAACTCGTTAGAAACTTATGTTTCAATGATACGCGACAATTCATTGCTTTTGTGCTATCGTATTTGAATACTTCTGTGTTGACTTTGTAATTAACATTTTCTTCACATACAAGGAAAATACACCCAGAAAATAGATACTTATCTGTTTACAAGTTTTATCCATTTTTGAAAACGTGTTAAGTACTATAAGTTATTTTTTAATAGCTTATTAATAGTAACACAAGTGCTTTAATACATTAAGTTTGATGTATCTAAGATATGCTGTTAGTATTCAAACGTTATCACTTTTTGAATAAATAACACGCTCGTGTTTAACACATCTCATTCTGTAACGCTTAAGTAACAGAATCAATGGAATTTACACAGATAGATCGAGTAAAATTTACGTAAATTGCCATTTTCACAACCGAAATTAAATATAGTAATAGGTACTAATGTATAACTTAACAGCTCATCCTAAGGAGTATTACTGACGATTAAAAGAGTTTTGTTCGATAGTAATAGATCCTGAGGTAAAGTTTCAAGTTCGTGGCACAGCACTGTCACTCTGAGTCGTCGTCGCTGGGCGAGGGAAGTTGCGGGGGGTGCGCAGGGAGCGGGGGAGCGGTGCTGAGGTCCAGTGCGGGTTCCGGTGGCGCCGGCAGCTCCGGCCGCAGGTACAGCCTTGAAGGGCCCTCCATTGGTCCTGCATGGCCCGCGCCAGACCCGCCGGCGGCCGGCCCCGCCAGCCCCACGCTCGGTGCCGGCGCGGGCGGCGACCAGCACGCGGCCCCAGCACCCGCCGCCGGCTTCATCCCCGTCGCCGACAGGTACGAACACGCCATCATCTGCGAACAAATAAAACACAACATTATTATTTCTTCAAAATTACCATCTTGGAGAGTTCTTTATTTGAATACTGTACACGTAATCTCCGGGAGAGCAGATTGAAGTGAAACAGGGCTTACATAAATAATGAAATATGTAGTATTATGAGATGAGAGGCCTAAAGAATTCGCGGGTGGCGGGGGCTCCTCTAATCACGCTAATGGCCAATGCGCAGCTCAGGCCTCGGGCCCCGCTCGAGGAGGCTTTCACGCTAATGCGGAGTGGGCGCAAGAGCACGCTGCTAAATCGTATCACATGTCCGCCGTGCCGCCTTATGTTTATCACATCGGATGTAGTAAATTTTCCAAGTAAATCTCGTCTGGGCTGTTGATTCTTGGCTCGTGCCTGACTTTTACAAGTGTTGCTGGCTGAAGTGCCGGTTTTCACGTCCAGCCATACGTCTTGGAATTATAAATACAGCGCTAGCGGCGATACATCATGGCGCCGGTGGCCGGTGCAGGCCGCGTGCGTCCATTTTTCACACATCGCCAGTGAAATTGATTGCGCGACGTGCGGTGCCGGCTGCGGGCCGGTGCCGGGCCGGGGGCCGGATGCCGCCGGTGCGACCCGCTCGCCGTCCGGCATCCCCAAACACCCTTTATAATTAAAGCTTCAGTTTGCAACCGACCAAATCGACAAATCTCTCCACAATGCCGGGATGAAATCAATTGGTTTCTGAATGTATTGTAATAGTTTCATAGCAAATGTTCCGGACAAAAGCCTCAACACAATTGACATAGTTCAGCTAGCTACTCGTGTATACGGCGTGTTCTAACAATGATATTGCAACTTTAATATTTATTGCACTTGATCAACTCTAGGCGAATACTGGCTCGTATGTGTCTACGTTATTATGTAAAGTCGTATTAAAAAGTTAATGCATAAATTTAATTTTCTGTGAAGCTGCAATAAACGTCTTTAAACAATGTGCACAAGTTAATTAACTTGACGCCATTGTGCTCGAACGTAAAGTGCATAATTAAGCTCTTTATGTAAACGCTTTCGGTAACGTGTTTAGTGTGGGTATTGCTTTAGAAGACTGAACTAAACTCTCCTATGAGAATAAACAGTCGCTAGAGGCGCGCTGGCCGAGGCCCGCCGCACAAATGAATTAGTGGTGTTGTGTTGTGCCCCCCCCCCGCACCCCCGCACGCTGCCCTCCCTGCCCCCCCCCTAGCCCCCCGGCGGGGGCATGTTACGATTAAAATATAATTAGGCGCTCGGCAATTGTTTCGCCATCGAGCCAGGTGGCGCGGCTAGGTAAATTAAATAGCCGTATAGGGTTTCCAATTTCGTGCGGCGGGCGCGGAAAACACGCTTATTGCCTAATAATAGAACGGGGAACAATATGAGTATCTCGTAGTCTCGTAGCATCGCGCTGATTAATTATTTGACGCCCGGCCGGTGGGCAATCTGTTAAAAATGTACCGGAAACTGTTAGCGTGTAATTGATACAGTCGGTGTTCGCAGGTGTAACGCGATATTAATTAGTATCAGAGACAATGTGATAAATCACGTGGAGAGCAAGAGCATATACTTTCCACGGTAATGAATTCAAACGGGCCGCGATAATTGCGTTCCTAATTACGGACGCTGTCTAATTTATCACTGTCGGATTATGAATTAGAAATGGCGTTAATTAAACATGCATAATATTTGTGGAGGCGACGTGCGACGGACTTTGTCGTCGCTAGTTACCGGAGCTCCCCGGCGTTTCTTGCCCATTTTTATTATCTTCTTACACCTAATTTATACTTTTTAACATATAATTTCTCACTCATTATCACCAAATAATGATATAACACAACGAATATAATTATAACAAATCTAAATAAATTGGTCTATTATTAACTCTACGCCGTAGCGCTCGTAGCACTATATAGTCGTAGACGGTTTCGTAGTTTCAACTCTTTCAATACCACATAGATTGTCTCTATCTCTATCTCTAAAGTATACTTGCGCTTTTATGTATGTATAATTGTTAGTCATGTATTTCCTTATGTTACACAATTTCTTTGTAAAATTATTTTCCCTGCATGCAATGTATCCAGCGGTCATTCAAAATATTAGCCTTCCCGGACAACCCGAAAAAACTCATAGTTTTCGATGTCTTTAACAATGGGGCTGAAATTTCAATAGCCACTACGATGACCAAATATTCCCCGCTAAACAGGACGATTCGCGGCGCTCGGCGCCCGGGTGCAGCAAAACAATTAGGTTGCAAACTAATACGGGCGCTATTGAAACTTACCCGCTTGAATGCGGCCTGTACTCGGTGGACGAAACGGCCCACTTAGGGATGTGTAGTAGGACTAGTAAACAGATATTGCAATTACGTTACAATGGGGACTTTTCTATCTGACAGTTCTTGACCTATTTTATAATTTCAAACCAAATTTTGATATTGGAGTCACAGTTTATTTCATCTATTTACTTAAAATTCCTTCTAAAGAAACTTTTTCAGTTAAGTTCAGCGCCATTTGTCACTTGAAGATAGTCTATAAAATTTCCCAATACGAATTATAACACCCAAAATATAATATGATCAAATCGCTCTGGACTCTGGGGTTTATTAGATTACAAAGCAATTTTTGGTTACTTATCTTAATGAATATAACTAGCTGTTAACCGCGGCGTTGCTCACATAAGTGGTGATAAAAACTATCCTATGTATTAATCCATGTTACCTTCTATATGTGGGCCAAATTTTATTACAATCGGTGCAGTAGTTTTGCGTGAAGAAGTATAAAATAAACATACTTTTGCATTTACAATATTAGTAGGATTTCACCTGCGCAATCGTGAAAAATAAAACTGTTTCATAGAATAAGTACTGCCTATTCGATCGATAGTTTTTTTCAGGTAAATAAAAGTTATTTTATTGATAAATAGAATCACACTGTATATAAACAAAAACCTTTTTTTTATTTATGGAATTCAAGTTTACATTGAATATGCGCAATGGACATCCCTAGATCGTACAATGAAAACTGTCCCGTAGCGCCCATGAATACTTATTTGATTAGGCACTGCCACAGCTCGATGAATTATTTGTGTGTTACACTTTAATTAATTTACATAATGGGTCTGTTTCTGCCCGGTACTAGGAATTGTGAACAATCCTTCATATTATATATAGTGGTATTACGTAGTATGAAAGTGTTTTTCTTATCTTATCTAGCCGTCAGTATCCCACTGCTGGGCAAAGGACTCCTTCTCCTGTTTCCACTCTTTGCGATCCTGTGTCAATCTTTGATGATCAAGAAGAAGAAGGTCTTTTTCATTTAGCAATCTTTTTTTATCTTTATACAATGCGAAAGGTCATTCGATACATTTTCGGGGCAAGAGGGCGCACAATATATACTTTCTTATAATTTAACAACAGTTAGGGTCTTTGATTTTTTACAAAATGTACCATAAGTTACTCTAACTAACTAAGGTCTAGTCTAGTTAGTTGTTTTAGCCAATAATTTACATTTTCACATGTATGCAGTCGAACTTCCCAAGATAATAGTGCTGCTTAGGTAAGTAAGTTTTTTTTGTACCTTAAATACACATGAGGTTAGTTCTATACGTACGTGCACTTAATTCAAACATTGCTATAATTGGGCATCTCTATCTCATATACCTGTTTCATCAAATAAAGCTAAGCCGTGAAAGACTTACTTTAAGCTCCCTCCATACCTACATCAATGTAACGGTCATTATATACTGGTGACCCCTACATTAAACTAACGGCCAGGCTACACTGGTGACCTCGCCGCAATTTGCAAAGGTCACTCCAGGAGGTTGCGGTCGACTTGTGCTTTGAACACCGACACAAGATATCCTGCACTAATGACCGTTACAACAACGAATTATTGAATAACATGCAGCTGTATTGGAATATAAAGATAAACTAATACCTGTAAAATCACTGTTACATTTTTAAATGATCTTTATTTATTTTATTTTAATACTTACTTTATTGTACATCGTACAGTGCCTTGCGGTATTGTATAATGTATGTCGCTAAGATTACAAAAAAAATAATGATAGTGTGAAAAAGTTGCTGGAAGATCACGATAGAAATTTATCAAGATATATGAGTATAACAGGGTAATCATTATGAGTAGGGAACGAATTATATGCAAATTAAAAAGCCTGATAAATGCTTGAAATATGCACGAAAAGTGACGAAACTAGGCAAAATATGCAAGATAAAGGTTAAACTATTTTTTTTTTATTACAAACTCGTCAGTGTACAATATTTCCGCCGTATCTCTAAATGATTCAGGATAGTCAGTTATTTACGAAGACAGCGTTTTTTTAAAGAAAGCAGTTTTCTTACAAATTTTAACATATCAATGAGTGCACTAGCCAACAATAGGAACAATTTTTGAGTATGAAATTAAAAATTACTTGTACCAAGTATACGTTTAAACGCGACACTTCTACGAAGTATATTATCGTCATCATCATCAGCTTTTAAATACCATAAAAACATAATAAACATAATTGCCGTGTGATGCCGGCCTAGAATAGCATCACCCCATTTTTTACCTATGGGTATCGTAAGAAGCGACTACGGGATTCGAGGGTTGGAGGTGTATTGCAATTTTAGGCGATGGGCTGACAACCTGTCACTATAGTGATATATACAGTTATCTGATTGACCCTCAAACTTTTGTCAGACGTGGTGTTAATATCCGTTCTACGACCGTTAACGCTCTGCCTAACCCGTAAAGGATATAGGCGTGATTAATGTATGTATGTAATATATAATAAATCAATGAAACTAAAATTCAGAAAGTTATCACAAAAACGTAAGGTCCTGCGAAAACCCCCATACATGCCAACACTAAGCGAACTTTATTGCAGACCGCCTTGCTGTTTGCCGAACGCTCAAAGCGCACAACTATTAAATTATTTAGGCCCAACGCGCATTGTCTCGCGAAAGTCGGCCGGCGGACGGACGATTGTCGCCGAAGCCGCGCCAATATAAACAGTCGTTAGTCGTCACAATCAAATAGGAATTGCCTGATGCGTAGGGCTGCCGACCGGGATTAGGATTACACATGCGGTTGTTTCAGGCAAAATCAGTTTTATGAAAAAGTTGCTGTTATAACTATCCTATGTGTTAATCCATGTTTCCTTCTATATGCATGCCAAATTTCATTATAATCGGTTAAGTAGTTTTTGCATGAAGAAGTAACAAACAAACATACAAACTTTCGCATTTATAATATTAGTAGGATGGCGGCTCAACTCAATTTCTTGTTTTTATGGCGCTTTCGGTATGATTTCGCCAGTGTCAAGTGTCGAGTAAAAGGCGGTTACTCCACCAAAAAGATCTGAATTCTATATCTTAACGGGCTAGATATTCTCATAACACAAGTTAAGTGATTCATGGTTTTTTGTGTAAAAAAACTAGATGGTAATTTCCCATCTGCGCCAATCCTACCGCCCAGGGCGTGTGAGTATCGCTCGCTAGGAATCGTTCTGTATTGAGTTAGAGCCCGGACTGTTTGCTCTGCTAGTTAATGGAATCGGCCGCTGCGGCTTCAGACGCGTCTCTGCCTAACAACTGTCATGCAAACCCGGTATATACGATACCTAATGCATGTAGATCATACCTTTTCCTTACTACCGGCGGCCAAGCGGTTTCATCCAGTACAATAAATTTTCTAGTGAGAATAAGTCTTGTTCCCTGCATGTATTATACCTGAAAACCTTTTTCTTGAAACACTCCATCTATGTTAGAAAACACATCAATATCTGTCAAAAGATTTAAAGATCTAAGCATACAACAACCGCCCGAGACACCACCGGGACACCGGAAGCAACTTTATTTTTATACTAAGTAAAGAAATGATTGAAATACAAGAGTAATATTGACTAGAGACTCTTCCAGGCACCGTATCTAACTAACATTTCCTCCTATAGTAATACTAAATAATAAGATAAACGATGAAATCGTCAAAAGTGTGAAAAAAAGTTTATCAATGAACAAAATAAGTAAACGTGTTTACTATTGATAGGGGTTACAGAAGGTAGGAAGTTAGAGGTATGGCAAGGTAAGATATGCGAGTGATAGTGAGGCCAGGGCGGGCAGCAAGCGGCAATAAATTAGGGTGGTTGCAGCAAGGGCGGGCGGGCGGTCGGCAGTCGCGTGCGGCGGGGCAGTTTGTCGCGTCGCGTGCGCTTGTGCTCATTCCTTATTCATGCGGCTACAGCACGCACCGCGCGGCCCGCTACCTCTGGTTTCGTGGCCCCGTGTCTTCTCTTGTCAGCGAAAGTATCAATCATGTACGTCTTGACGATGTGGTCACTATTTATTTAAGCGGTAGAGGCTGCCTGTTTCTTCCTTTTAAGAATACATTAATCCCATCACTATTATATAGTCATCGATAAAGCGTCGGCTTGTAGCGAATATCAAAGTGCATGGGTTCAATGTAGTTTTTTTTTAGGTTACGTTTATTTGGAAAATCGATGTTTTATAAAGCTTATAAACTATTCTGAAGTGTGTTTACAACTTCACAACGCACGCTCCGAAAAGTCTTGATAACGAACAAACGTAAACTTTGAAGAAGTAACATTTGTAGGTCAAAGGGTTTTGCATAATTCCCGATAACGAGCGTTCGAGTCAAGTTGTTACTTCAAAGCCACCGTTTCAGTTACAGTTTATTATTAATAAAATTTGGTCGGGTTGTCGGCGGCTGGTCCTGTAACGAGCGTGGTCCGTGCTCGTTATCGGCCGTCCTGCCCGCTGCCCGCGGCCCGCGCCCGCACCCGCCGCCCGCCGGTCAGCGCCGCGGAAAATTCGCCCGAAACTGACGCGCGTGAAAATTTAATGAACGGCCGGACGCTAGTTAACTAAAAGGTAAAGTGCACCCTCTTGACGTGTTCGGTAAATATTAATAGTGAGTGTGCTAGCGTGCGCCATTAAAAATGCACGAGTCCGCGGACACGAGGCGCGTTCATTAGCCTCTTTACCGCGCGATCTCTGGAACTCCCAAGTACCCGGCGCCGGCGCCTCGCGCGGGGCATTGCGGCGATGCAACGACTCAATCAGCGATAAAACATCCGCCTTGTTGTCGCTAACTGCGTCTCCGCGCGATTGCCTATCGAATTTGTCCAATAAAATGCGCCATTCAGTACGGAACTTCCTCCGAGCGCGCTCTGCATGGGCTGCTGCGAACACTTTCAGGAACAAGTTTTACTATCTGCGCCATTTTAAAACTCTTACCGACGCTATTAGGGATAATAGGAATTGCCTAGTTCAAGCGATGAGTCTAGGAATTATGTCTGCGACGGGAATGATCTAAGTTTAACTTTATGTCGATTTGTTCGATTGTGGCGATCTCTCTTCGATATATATTCGCAAGAGTAAATCGGTCAAGTTTGTGAGTGTTATGGGGGTTGCTGAGGCGTGAAAGGTTATATTTGTACGGGAATGATAATGAGGATCGTTAATTATATATCGCAGGGTGCGTAGCCATTACAATTTGGAACGCTTCAGTGTCGCAGGCCCGCGAAGGAGGTCAAGGGTTCGCGACTCTCAACCCTGCAGCTCGAGGGCTGCCAAATTAATGAGGCACTTCTTTGTAATAAAGAAATAACAAGAATTGCGCACGCAAACTCTGCTTCGATGTCATTAAAGGCGTCGCGAAGGCTCGTCCGCGTCGTTACCGCGCCGAGGCCGCTGAGCCTAAACAACGGGGCACTCGTCAAAAATGAGGCGCCGTCTTCAAATTTAAGCAAGTGATTTTTGAGCGAGGTAAATTATCTGCTAGGATAAATATAAAACAAGTCTGGACACGATTTTCAATATTAAATCTGTGGTTTTTTGCTATACCTACCTTCTCAAAATGAAACAAACATTTTTTATTATTAAAGCGTTTTCCCCGTTTATCCAGTAACATTCTTCCACTTGCTTATTGCTGCACCGTACAGCAAATGCGGCAAGATAGATTAGACCGGGCGCGGGTCCCACCGGCCTGCGGGAAGGTTTCTAAGTCCCGGCTAATTGGATGAGTCCGGGCCGTCCTGGGCACCGCCGAGCCGAATAAGGCTGCGCCTCAGACCATAGGAATGCTTCGGAGGGAACCCTACTTACAACCACTTACAATCACATTTATATTGTACCTAACATAGCTAGATATTGATTAGAATAACTAGGTACACACTAATTTTATAGAGACTCGAAGATTCCACAGACAAACCTCGTATTGAGATTTTGTGCAGCTATGTATTATTTTAAGAATACTTAATTGTTTAATAAATAAATTCATTCATTCATTAAACCAGAATGAAAACTTGGAATCAAATACGTATTCGAAGTATTTCGGAATGTTTGAATATGACATGAAAGTTTTTAATCTCTGTCATATTCCCAGAAGCACACATATTAGCAACAGCATTTTTTTGTCCACTTAGCTGTTATTTTGAACGCGCCAAGTCTGCTCGTGACGAGTTTTCCATGGCTTCATTCAGGTTGTTGATGAGGTTCCTCTGAAACATGTCCGTGGTGGGAGGGTCGCACTCGCACCAGCCGGGCCCAATTAGCAGCAACGTTGTGATTCATTTTAATCGCGCGCCCTTATCAGTGCACCGCGCACCAACTCACGTGTATTACTCTCAGAATTCAGCTTGTGTATTAGCTAGGGTGAAGGATGAGTTTAACTCGTAGGTTCATGATATGATAACAGTAGAAAACAACTAAACTTAAAAATTGCTTAATCCTTCTAGTAACTCGTGGGGTTCATGATATGATAACAGTAGAAAATAACTTGAAAATTGCTAAATCATTCTATTAAAATTATAAATTTTATACGAACTGGTATGTTTTAATACAATCCAATAACATGGATCATAAAAAATTATCAATACTTCTAATAAATAAAAAAATATATAAAATGTACAAGATTTTGCCTAACAATCAATAAGTGAATCACTATTATGATCCCATATTAAAGACATCAACGCGCGCGCGTAATTGACTATTAATTTTTTTAATTGACAAACCTTTTAAAAACACCATATCTTCAGCGTTTAACAACTATGCTAATGATGATGCATAGCCAACTATTTTTTCAAGATGATTTTATTCCAATAATCAATATTCGCTCAATATCAATGACAGTATTCACGATTCGCCGAAATAGAAGATAATTTGCTTGTATCGATATTGAAAAACCTCTACCCAAAACTTAGTTCCACAAGATTCAGGAAATAAATCTGGCGTGCCTAGAAAAAGGTGTGACTTTTTATTGACTGTTGGAAAACAATTACACAGCCAATACTAAATAATTTTGACCCTCCGGCTACGAAATTGGCGATCAGCTGATTTTAATTCACCTAATATAGGACATAACAAAATATTTTGTACCTATTCTTCGTCTTCTCCTTTTCGTGTGGGACATCAAGTCGTCCAACGACCCCATGAACCCTGTTGTCGAGAGATTTTTAACCGACTTCTGACATGGTTATGTAATGACCGCCGTCCAAGCAATCATAGACAGCAACCGGGACCAACGGCTTAACGGTCCCTCCGAAGTACGGAACCATCTTTTTTTTCGGACAATCAGGTGGTAAAAACCTCAATTCGTTGGAAAAAGTTGTTTAATCGATATCAATGTGTCGTGTCGCTTAGAATAACATCACTTTTTTCTTCTTCTTTCCCATGGGAGTCGTAAGAGACGACTAAGGGACTTGAGGGTGTGTATTGTTATTACAGGCGATGGGCTGACAATCTGTCAGTATGGCGATGCAGTATTTTCCAAATGACCCTCAAATATATGTCAGACGTGGTGTAAATGTCTGTTTTTGGGGCCGTTTACGCTCTGCCTACCCCGCAAGGGATAATAGGCGTGATATTTGTGTGTGTGTCAGTATCAAATTTTACTCCTCTACCAAAACTTAGTTCCACTAAACTCGGGAAATAAATCTAAGCCGACGAAGGTTCCTCCGTTCCTAGGAAGCGGCGTGAAGTTTTATCGGCCGTTGGAAACCAATTACACGGCCAAATTAAAAACACCCTCTATCAGATACGCGTTACGTTAAATTACTTTCTCACACTTTAATCACCTTTTATCCGGAGCTCGGTTCGGAAATTAGCCGGTTTTGTTTTACTTCGGTTTGCTGGTGAAAATAGAACAAGACAAAGTGCTTTTTGTTTCTTTTTCTTTAAATTCTAGGTTGTGAGTGGTAAAGATATTCTAAGAGAACGCTTCTGCCAATACATTTTACGATGCATGCCAAAACATGGGTCAAAGCTAATTCAGCATCATATGACAAATACCTACGCCTGAATAAGTGACACACAATTTCACAAAACAACACATCCATATTTCATTTATGGAGCGCTTATCTTCTGCCCATACGTTCTCCTTTATGCGAGTCCAACTTTCCAAACTTTTCAAGCTCTTCAATTACATATTTTTTCGTCTGACTATATTTTTCCATCAGGCGAATGCATTCGATCGGGGCATATCAAGCGGAGGAACCATTAGCGCGAGTTTCATGCGAGTCTACAAAACAAAGACCTTTCTCTAACATGAAACTGACGACAACCACCAGCCTTCAATTTAATAACCATTGCTGCGTAGCAACTGGGTTACCCCAAAAGCTTAAATGAAAAAAGGCAATAGTGAGCGAAGTTGTAGCCGTCTTTCAGCTGGAATGGTCCTGAAATGCGTGTGAGTGAGACGACACGAGAAACCACTTCCGCGATGAGATGGCGCACTTCCTGTGATTGAGGAACGAGGACCAACACGTGGCGTGGATACTACTAACTATACTGATAAAAATACCTACATAAAAAAATGTCTATGCTACCATGTACAATACCCAGCTTATGGGTCAGTTGCGAAGCGTGCTTATTTAATGTGGGGAAGCTATACCAAAAGTACTGTTCCCATAGTTTTAGGCAACTTGATGGATTGTCAGAAATCGATAATTTTTAAAATGTATCCGAATGTAAAGGACATTTCGTGAACTTTAATTATTTATATATACTTTATTGCACATCGTACAAAAGGCGCGCCTAATGCCAGACGGCATTCTCTACCGGCCAACCAGAAGGTAAACAGAGAGAGAAAGAAGCGGCACTAATGAGAAAAAACACTAAATGAAAACCACATGTTGTACTAATATCAAAATAAATACCTACCAATACATAGTCACCTAGTTTTTAGTGAACCTTCGTCATTGTAAGATATTTTTACATACATACACATATCACGCCTATAATCACTTGCGGGCTAGGCAGACTGTAAACGGCTGCAAAAAACGGTCATTTACTCCACGTCTGACAAACATTTGAGGGTCATTTGGAAAATTGTGTAGTGCCATAGTGACAGGGTGTCAGCCCATCCCCTAATATTGCAATATACACTCTCGATTCCCTTAGTCGCCTCTTACGACACCCATGGGAAAGAATTTGGGTAATGCTATTCTTAGCCGGCATCACACGGCAATATTCTGTCTATATGTATAAACAAAGATATTTTTAAACAGCAATATTAAGCATAACATTGAGCTGTGTTATGCTTAATTATTAGGCATCACGTTGATGCAAAACCGAGCTAATATTACAGAGTAAATATCTGACAGCACTCCCAACCGCAACCGGGGAAATCCTAAGCAGAGTCCAAAATTGTCTGCAGTAATTACGCTAGTTAATGCACGTGATAGACGAACACATGCGACGTACCGACCCGCCGCCGCTGAATGCCGCTACCTCCCTGTGTAATTTCCACTGCATCCCATCCCATCTCTCTCGCTCAGCTAAGTAATGACTTAGATCCATTCCCGGATAAATAGCAAATTGAATGTGTGCCCTGCTTGTGTGGCGGCCACCACGTCGCGACACGTGCCCGTGCGAGTGTGTGCGTCACACTTGTTTGTAATCTCTTCGGTGCTGTGTGCGCGATAATAGAGACGTTTCGGTGATTAGTGATACCATGACTCCGTCCAATTATTGCAGTGCCGTTGTCAATCCATTTTGAGTTTAGAACGCGAAAATAACGCCGGATTAAGCTAATCGATAAGTTCTGCTTCCGCCGAGCTAAATTAGTTCAATTTATTTTTACAACACGACAACAGCGCCACTCCGCCCCGCAAGCACTAAAGCGGAAAAACCGGTAATTTCGGGTGCAACAAGCACAGTTAAAACTATGTTTTAAAACTAATTCCCGAGTGGTGATGGTGGCCCGCGTCGATGGCCTGCAAGCATTTACAATGTTTTTCGTCGGTCGTATTTTTCGGCGTGGTTTACGGTCGGGGAATATGAAAAGTTTTGAGAGGCTCTCGCGGAGAGGCGTAAAGGCGGTTTACGATGCGTCTTCAACTTGAATGCGCCACATGTTCGCGTGTTGCGCTGAATTTCCGCGCTCTACAACCGCATTACACGTGCTTATACCTGACCATGAAAATTTTTAACTCCTGCTTCAAACTAAAAGGCGCTCGAGCAGTGGTTCGCGGCGGCGAGCGTCCGGAAACATAACACTGCAACCCCGCACTTTTGAGAGAGATATTCGGGGGTTTCGGTTAAAAGGAGATGTTTTTATACCTCCAACAATGCAATTCGGTCGCGACCAGCTGCAAAAACTCTCGCAGTCCCGCGACAACAAAGGGACGTTCTTATAAATTGACGATTAAATTTTGGATACGAGCGCCAATGAACACAAATTCCTAGAGTCGGTCCAATAAAGGACGGTGCAGCCGCGTTAGGAGGCCATAAACGAACGTATTATCCATGTAAGGCGGAATAGCCGTTGCACAATTAATTGTTTCATTTTGGGAAACAATTCCCGCTCCTCATTCAATTAAGAGCGGCGAGCGCGGGGTGTGGGGCGGCGGTAGCGGGGCGCGGGGCGCGGGGACGCCACCCGCTCATGAGACGGACGTATTAATAGCGCCTGCAATATTGATATACTCGTATCGTATCCTACGTACCGCTTCGAATACGATATTGTTTGTTAGCGAATTCGATTTGTGTCGATCATAAATCTTGCGCCTTATGTTGAGTTTGGAGCTGATTGAATTCCCACAGCGCGCGAAGAAACGTGTCGTGCCGTAGCGTCGTAATATTAGGATTAGCAGCTATTCACGTCTCCATCAGTCGGTAAATGAATAATAGATCGAGAGCACGCGGGCGGCGGCGATGCGGAGACTTGCTCAGGTGATGCCGAACCGGGACTCAATTAGCAAAAACACACAGAATTAAGAGAGACAAACATGACGGGCGGGACACATGACGAGGCGCCCTCCTCAATCCGAATTTTATATGGCACCATTCATTATTCATTATGTTTGTCAAGAAAATTACTGTGGACCTTTTAATATAACTTTCCCGAGTCGCACAAACGTAGCTACAAATTGGAGTTGGCGAACAAGTCTGCGAGAGGCGCGGCGCGGCGCGGGCGCGGGCGGCGGGAAGTCGCGCTTAACCTTGACGATTAGTGCCCGCACTGCCGCCAAACAAATTTAATTTGGTGCCAAATTAATGCGGATCATTGAACGTATTATGGCTGTGGATTAAATTGAGTTATGCTCGTTAATTACTTTGAGCAGTACGGTTGTCGGTGAGCGCTTTAAATCATAACGTGCTTTGGCTCTCAGGAAAATTGTCGGGTGTTCGGTGTTCGTCTCCACTCCACCCTTTTCCTCAGAGTGGAGTATTTAATTTAAAAGATAGGAGCGTCGCAGGGAAAGGCTTTCAAATCAGCGGTGTTGGCTGAAGATTCAAGAGCAATCTGTTAGATTGGTTCATTACGGCCTCCATTAGTGGAGTAATGAGTCGCGATGCATGTCGGGCCGGCGTGGCACACGAGCGACACGACTGCAAATATTGAGGACCCTTAAAAGTCGGCACGGCAAAAAGTATCCGCAGTAGGAATAAAGAATTTTGAGTGTAAAAGCTGGCCATCACTAGAGGAAGAGGCGTATGTTTCTAGGTCACCCGTCTGCCGACGTAAGTTCCAATCAGGGGATTTGGAGTGCGAGTGCTGGGCGCCATAAGAAGGAGGACGATTACTAGATATAACTAGATACTGATTTTCAGAGTGCGCTGGGTGACTTAACTCTAAGTCACTCATTGCTTTCTGCCAATATTAATCGCCCGTGTGTTTGTAATGAAGTTTAAGGCGAAAATTAGCTGCAGTCGGAGCGAAGGATTTAGAATGAGAATGTAGGACGCTATTAGAGGAAGCGACTTCTGTGTCTGACGCTAAGTACCTTTTTTGTAATGTTTGTAAGTCGCCCGTCTGTTACTACTGACGTTTAAGGCGAAAATTAGCTGCGGAAGATTTATAATGAGAATGCATGGCGCTATCAGAGGAAGCGACTTATGTATCCAATTTTTTTTTGTGCTTTTGTCTTGATCTGCAATCAGTCGTTGACTATAAGCAGGTAATTTGTATGATGGTGGCATGCAGAGTCAGTCCTCCAGTAAGGTTTCCTCTTCGTGGAGCAGTAGTTCACTTGTCACTACTGAGGTCCATGATGTCACATCTTTTGAGACGTCTGACATAGTCAGGTATTGTAAGTTGGGCAGCCAACTGGTTTTGGGTGCTTTTGTAGTCGGATGTTATATTTAGCTGCATAGGTGCTGATTTCTTCCTGTACTGTGTCTATGCCTAGTATTGCATGGACTTCTGAGTTTTTAATAAGTAAACCAAGGTGCATTTGGGCTTTTAGAATTGCATTTTGAGCAGTTTGTATTTTCTTGATAGTTGATCTATAGGCGCCCCATAGTATTTTGTAATGTTTCTAAGTCGCCGGTCTGTTTTTACTGACGTTTAAAACGAAAATTAGCTGCAATCGGAGCGGAGGACTTAAAGTGAGAAATATGCGAATGCAGGGCGCCATTAGAGGAAGCGACGTATATGTTTCTAACCCTTAGGAGCTTTTTGTAATGTTTCTAAGTCGCCCGTCTGTTTCTACTGACGTTTAAGGCGAAAATTAGCTGCAGTCGGAGCGGAGGATTTGGAGTGTGAATGCAGGGCGCCATTAGCCTAATTGGACGCGGGCTGCGGATAGTGCAGCATCCGCCCTTTGTCATCTGTGCAGCGTGCTACTTGCCACGGGATAATTAGCCGGGATTTGATTAGCTATTTGTTTTAGTGCTGTTTGGTAGTGGAACACACCGGCGAAAATATTTGACACTTTTAGTGGAAGAGAAAAGATAAGTAATAAATAATGAATCTGCTCCAAATTTGCATGAGCATGTTCATTTAAAATCTTTAATTTAACTGCTCAATCATTGAATTACTACTAGTTTATCAAAATGGTTATGACATTCAAGAAATGAATACAGCAAACGAAGATTGACTTGGAACCCGACTAATGAGAAACCTTAACTTGCGCTAATTCTCGTGGCGTTACGACAAAAGGTGAGGGGCGGCTGCTCCTAATTAAATGGTAAACTTTCATGAGCCCTCCTCCGCTAATTAACGGGCCTACTTCCATGAAGTGAGGTGAAAACGAGTTACGAGAATGCATTTTATACATATTCTAAGGAACATCACTGTCAACAAAATTTTGTTTTTTATTCTTCAAGATATGAGGAATAAGCCAGGGCAGCGCAAAATCTCATTTTATATTTAATAACGGAGAAATTAAAATTTGAAGTTACCTCTATTTTTCAGTGATGAAGCGTGGCGTAAGAGATTTCTTCCGCCAGTGCTAATCGAACTGTATTGATCTAAGTATGATTATTAATGGCAATTTCACTTTGAACCCGCCCGGGCGGCTATTTTTTGACAAAACAACTTAGTTATTAAGAAATTTAGCAAAACACTTACTGTTTCCGGCTGCTTTCCTTGGGAGTAAAAGGTTTTTGTTTTGATGTGTTTCCTCTGCTGTCAAAACTGACGTGGAATTGATCATAGATAAACGGAATATGATGCAGACGCGACTCACTGTACATTTGTTCGATATTTTGACCGTGAAAAATTATTGTAGCTAGAATTTTGCCGTAAAATATATCAACTGTCTACAACAACGGCATTCTATCCGCTATGGATAATTTTGCCAATGTCAATACTACGTTGATTGGTACATCGAACGAAACTCTAAATATGAACCGATTAGACGTAGGTATTAAAAATATTTTTACGATCAAATAATAGGATGACGTGGTTGTTAGTGCAGATTAGTATGAAGTAGTAAGGTTCGATTTATATGCAACACTAGACGGCGACACGGCGGCACAAAAGCAGTTTTTTAACCGCGGCGGAAATTTTTAAATGTATAAATGGAGCGCTGCGCTGGATACGGTCACCACCAACCACAGTTTTAGGACAAATTATAAGAAAGCAAGTATTAGTACATTGTTGTCGAGGTATGGAAAATAAGACTTTGCTGGACGAGTATAGTTTGAAGTCCGAGCCGCAGGCGAGGACTTCAATTATACAAGTCAAGCAAAGTAATTTTCCCCGAGGCTTACATAGTGCTTTTCTCAAAAAAAGGCTAGGAAATGAAACATTGTACTTCTTATAAAAGTTAGCTAGCGACCACAACACAACGAAACAAATAAAAATTTACAATTTTCCCACCAATTGTAATTTTTTAAAATAAATTCGCCTGTAAGGCACAGTATTACGTAATATTCTGCCATACTAAATGTTTAGTTCATTCTTTTCTTTTTTAATTCTGGACAGGCAAGGGTCTTCACATCATACAGTCTCGTCTTTAGTTACCTGTTTCATACAAAATTACGTTCCGTTTCTATGAGAGTCATCGAGATAATTTTGAAATCAAATTATGTGGGTTTAGCGTATAACGAATTTATCTTAATGGACACCAGCAAAGGATTTCCATACAACTTTGCTGGCGTGATCTGAGACGTGACAAACAATGTGAAACTTCGCGGTTTCTTTTTTTGAAAGAAATGAACACATTTCCTAGCATGTTTGAGAAAAATAATTATGTACATGTACTTACGTACATACATACATACACATATCACGCCCATATCTCTTGAAACTTGCGTACCTAGTATACAAAAGTATTATTTATGTAGTAAAAGATTTTTGTCAGATTTCAGTTCAAGAGTGGGATCAATTGATTCGGAAGGTTTTTAGTGTTATGGGGTAGAAAGGTTCTAGATGCACTGGGTCAAGATGTTCATGCTAGGGTAACACTGGGTTGAAAGGTTCTAGACTTATACCTAGCTGGAAAGTCCTAGAGTGTCACCGAACAAAATGCCAATACTAATGTTAAAATTAATTTCCAGGTAGGTACTTATCATTTCGGGAAGGTCGAGGGTTTCATTATATTAAAGGTTGTGGTCACCCTGGTTCGTTGGTAACACCGAAATATACCAAACATTGTATAGGGCTATCCCTTTTCTAAAAATACCGATTTCAAGACCAAAAATTATAGGATTATCCAGATAGGAATGGATTAAAAACCTTAGTCAAACAAACAATTAGAAGCACCTTCGATTTTAATTTTTCTTAGTTACTTTAATAGATACCACCAAAATGTATGATAATTATTAACTATGAAGCAATTCAACTGGTGTCGGTGATTAAAGGAAAAAGATTGTAAAAGGTGTTCGAAGGTATGAAATTTTTAAGGCATGCGGCTCTGTGTTTGTCTGATGGTCAAAAACTAATGAACGGTGCGAGGATGCGACCGCTATATATTATCATATCATAATATCATACTCGAATATATAATGGCCGTCGCTAATTGGTTTTTGCTATTTATATTTTGAACTTACATCTATGTATACTGATTTATGCAATAAACGTTTAAAATTGAAATTGAAATTTAACAGTATTAGTTGCGCTTAAGGTGCACGCAATGACGAAAATGACAAAGAAATATCCAAAAAAAGTTTCTTAATGTCGAAGTTCGCAAAAAAATGTACAATACCAGGATGTACAAAAACGAAACAAAAATATGTTCGCGCAAAGTGCGTAACATGATACTGACCACTTGCATTTTTAAACCTGAACTAATAAGTTGGCTTTATTTAGTTTAATGACTTTGCTTCTTCTGAAATAACGTAAAACTAAAAAGTTGTAAATATGATTTGAGATGTTATGAAGATAAGTGTTTTGTGAACTGATTAAGCCCTTATTTTTAGACCAATTCTTTTCATGTACTGAAAGTGGAAGAATAACAAACAAACATACAGTACAGTTTATACAGTTCATAATTAATGTTCAGCTAAGTCTTGGCGAATGGTTCAGCTTATTCCAAAATATGGTCCTTATGATATAATGTAGGTTAATATTCCTTCCAAGTTATAATATCAACTTTGTGAGTAGTCCACCGAGAATCGAACCCGGAACCTTAGCGCCGCAGGCAGTCGCACTACCATTAGTCGTCAAGTATTGTATCAGTACCAGTTAGACTAACATTATATGAAATGGTGACACCTCTATAATATACTCTTTGACATGACTTCCGAATTTCATTTGAATTTCGTTCCTTCCGTCGAAGTACAAGCCTTAATGTGCGGCGCTCACTCGGACGCCTCACTCGGCGCCGGCTCGCCGTCCCGCCGCCGCAACGCTGCCGTCCCGCTGCCGTCCCGCAGCCGCAGCGCCGCACCGTCACCGCCAGCGCACACGTCGCACAATCCACCGCATTCAGCACCCCCGACTCAATCAATTACACTGCAACTCAATCAAATCGACGCCGACCAAGATTCACTACACCAACTATTCATTTCCATACCGAAGTTTAATCAAAAAACTTTCAAAAGCGAAATGTTTTCAACTAGAACTTTCATACCTCGCTCTCGAGCATCGATACGAACACGGCAATCCTTTTAGTAAGCGGTAAAAACTATGGCAGGGGAAGTCAAGCCGCGAGCCACGACGGGCACCTGGCCGCTGCGGGCGCGGCGCGCGGCCTGCGACCCGCTAAACGTATTGTCGTGTACCGCTCCTGATGTGGTCCAAACTAAACCCCAACTACTTAATTGAAAACCGTAATAGAGATCCAAATACACGGTAACCCTTTTGATCGGGATATTGGAGGTGTGACACGCCAAATTAATTGGCATTGTACGGATCGTGTATTGACAAGTATTTTCCCAATAGAGAATTCAATACAAGTTTAATTTCATCCTAGATCCCACTTTTGAACATTATAATCCTGAATGAAAATAAAATTTAAATTAATTCAAATTACTCTTAATAATAACGTCTGCGCGAGAGCCATAGCATCTACTGGGAGCCTGAAGAATACGGCAAAATGTCCCAAGTTTCTTCAAGCAATCAAGGCTTAATACCGTAGTGAAGTTTCAAGTTGGGAAATTATAGGGCGCGGGGGGAGACGCGGGCGGGGCGGACGTCCGCCGCGTGTCATCTCGTAACATCAAAAATGCATTTAAATTCCGCGCAATAAAAAACAGCGGGCGGGAAGTTTCTAGCGGCCCGGGGATTGAAGACGCCTGCTTCCACTTCCAACCCGTGCGCTGCTACGGTTCGCGATATACTATTTCTGTCCACTGTACTATGAGACCTATATTTATTTAAAAAATCTTGGAAAATGTGTAGTTAAAGAACAAAAGTTGAAGTTGAGTAGGTTTGTTAGTGCAGGCGATTGGCTCATTGTGTCGGGGCTCCAGCGACCACTCGGTGCCTTGTAGAGCCCTCGGGGCTTGTTTAACTTTTAACGTAGTTATCGAAATTAGGTTGCAGTAGGTAATTGCTGGTGCAGGTTGCAATTTCTGATTGTCAGGTGGATAAAGGCTTGTTTATGTTCTAAGTGAAGTAAGTAGGTTAGTAAACATTTGCCATTTCCTGTTGCTTGCAGTTCTTAAGAATTTATTTTCTTTATCTCAGTACCTTCCTAAAACTGGTTAAACTGGATAACAATGATTTTTATACCTTCTTTTTATCTAACAACGTCATATCATTGTTTTGATGAAAGTATTTTTACAATTTACAACAATAGGAATTAAAAAACGTACCTGTCTATGAGGAATGAAGTCTCACCCATTATCTACACAAATGGAACAATTTAGTTATTTAAAAAATGGCCCACACGCCCTTTCCTCTTCCGCGCCGTGTAATGCGAGCTTGATGCGATAATTAGCCGCCCGCCCACCGACGACCGACGACCGACACGATAATATTGTCCCCAACAACCTCTATAAGGAAAACAATCATTAAATTTAATCCCAATACAGGCAGAATTCAAATTTGTTAAAGGGCAATACGGCAATTATAATACTCTGAATTGTGCTTATCGATCCCGCAAATCTAATATCAACCGTACATGGTGCGTTTGATTCAATATTGCCGTTAGACCATATTACAAGTTGCCAATAACGCGAGCAAATATAGCGTTTTATCAAACATGCGAATGCGTCAATTTAACAGGAAATTACCGTCGTCGGTGGCGCAAACCGCGGATGTCATTTTGCAAATAGTTGGTCCAATTTATCAGTTCCGAGAGCGGTTCGGAAATAATCGTAATCGAAGCGAGCAGAGCACTGCGCCGAACAATATGGGCCGATGTCGGCCTCTCTAATTGGCCCTTACCTGGAGCGCACTCGAGAATGATAAAGCCCCCATTAGCCGCCCTATTATTTACCTACTCGTCATTAGCGTAGACTTCATTAGGATAACGAGATAACGGAGCCCGGCTCGAGTACTCGCCCCTAGCCCCTCTCCGCCCCGTGCAGTACGTTCGGTGTTTTTGAACCAAATTCAAGGAATTTCTACGAGCCATCATCAAGTACCGTAGAGGAAAGAAATAGCTAATTATTTCCGAGGATTGTATTTCTTCCCTCGTGGTTCGGAGAGGGCTCGTGCTAATAATGAGCTGCGAAAAGCGTCGGGCGCGGGCTAGACCACCGGCGCGGCCGCCGCACATGTGTTATTAAGATCAATATCGAGGGTAGGAAAAATTGATGTTGCAGCGAGGGCTCGGTGTTCGACAAAAAACATACCGAATTTATTGTTAATTATAAAAGTCCGGCGCGGAGCATTAACGCGGAGATGCGGCCGGCGATAGCGCGAGCCTATTTATTTATTATTTAGATATCGGCCGGCGCGGTCACGACTCCATATTGTTTCGCTGTAATGGCATTAATGACCTCGGTTTAAAGTTGAAGTGTTAATTTGATTTAAAATTATGCCCGCGATTACAATCTCCACGTTCAACTTTTGCCCCAAAGCTTTAATTACGGCGGTGATCCTTGATGGAGTGTGCGATATGGTCGTTGTGGCTCATGTTAATAAAGGTGGTTGTACAACACCCGGCTTATGGCGCACGTTTGTAAAGTTGCTTGTACAATCCACGACTTATTATTAGTCAGACGAGGTTTATGTCCGAGTTGGTATTGCAGTTGAAGACTATTATATTAATCCAATTTATATTATTATCCTTCCCTCAGCCATTTTATAGCGTAAGTGTTTTGTGATTAGTGACAAATTATGCAAAATGACGATAATATTTATGTAAATGAGTCCGTCAAAGTCTCCGTCTGGTAAAGGCTTTTAATTATTTTAGGAAGAAATAACAGTTTATGATCGCTTAACGGCTGGAAAATAGCTTTTGCACTTAAAAGTTTTATTGTCCACAATATTTTCGTTTAATAATTGACATACTCGATACATATTTTACAATTAAGTATTAAATTTATCAATGAGATAAGCGATTTTATTTAAAAGGGTAGATTACTTTAATTAAGTAGGTATTATTTTAATGCTTATTCATCTCGTAAAAATAATGGGTAGGTGTTTTCATAATCGTGTTTTCATGTGGATAATTTTATGTTTAAAACTTTGCCCATTTCATGACAGGGCTTTTGCGTTTGCATCTTAACTAAACGAATAGTCGTATAAAATAGTGAAAATGATATTAATACAAGTAATTGATCATAAAACCGATCGTACGACACGTTGGCCGATAAAATTGGACGTAAACAACCAAAAGATTTACGGGGGGAGACCTTAGTCTATAGATCGAATATAGATACAAATGTAGTTGATTGATTTAGCTAAGAGCATCGCGACCCGTGGTTTAATGGCATTTAATCCGGCTAAAACGCCGCCCGATCCGTCATAATGAATATTTATCCTCCACAGAAGTCAGCATACTTTTACGGCGCATACATATTTTAGTAGCCCAAGTAATTCCACTGATTACTTAGTTTAATTTTTCTGAAAACGTTGGCTACACGAGTACATACGGGGTTGTAGTTAAGTGTATTGCTCGGGGATGGGCAAATAGATAAGCGAATGAAAAGTTAAATAAATGGTTTTAGTTTAAGTAAGATTTCTTTACTTTAAGTTCTATATTAAGACCAACTAATAGTTAGTGTTGCTGAAATCTATGCGAAGAGTGGTTTTTACGAAGACAAAGCTCATACGAGTTTACAACCTGACCCGACAAAAATTTGCTAATCAATATAAAAAAAATACGGTCGTAAATTTCAAAATGCCATGGTTTGTACCACTAAGCATATGATAACAGATAATTCAAATTCATTATTCAACTATTTCCTTGGCTGAGATTCGAAACAGACTAGGCAGGTGCGCTACCATCTACCAATGTATTGCGATTTTAGGCTGACAACCTGTCACTATAGTGATACACAATTATCTGATTGACCCTCAAACTTTTGTCAGGCGTCGTGTTAATATCCGTTTTACGGCCGTTAACGCTCTGCCTACCCCGTAAGGGATATAGGTGTGATTTAAGTATGTATGAAAAAAAGTTGACTTGCAATCAATCACCACACCATAACTTAATTCGATAACGAAAGAATCCCACGCAAACCGCAACTAAGCTCTATAAGCTGCATAATACAGCTCTATAACAGCTATAAGTGATATAACGAGTATTTCTCTTCCCGCCGCCGTCCCGCCCAGTGATTCATTCGCCTGGTAATTTTATTACTCGTTAACTTTAATTTAATTACTTCTAAAATACATGCCTTTTTATTAACCTCTTTGGGAAAATATTGAGGACGTGAATATTAAAAGGGTTTACGAATTTTATCAGGTTTAAGTAACTATGAATAAATTCTTCATTTTACTTTTAGAGGACTTAATACAAGGATTACATTTTTTGATCATGATCGACTTGACTTTGAAAACCCACCGAATTGACGAACGATTTAAGGAACCCTGGAGTCATATTTAACGTAGGTATTTAAAAGTAACATAAATGAAGCAGAAGCTCTACCTCAGTACTAACGCGACAGCTTTCCATACCCATAACGCGTGTCTCATACATTTTTAAAACGCACTTACATTAAAAAAAGTGCAATTTATGTAATTTATATTTAACGTGCCCTTCCATTAGTCGTATGAAACATGTGCCAATACAAATGATATGGAGGTTTATGAATGACAGAGGGTGGGGGTCATGGGGGGTGCAGGGGGTCGGAGGTAGGGGGGTCCTAATGGATTACATTCGCGCGAGTGAATTAGGATATTGTCGTAGGATCTGTTCCGGTGCACTCCTTGTACTATCTCCCCATATTGAGGGTAAACAAAACAAATTGTGGTTAAATTAATTATTGATCAAATCATGAAATTACAAGGTGGATCAATTTATATAATGTCGAAATAATTTCACTCCAATATTTTCAATAATATAACTTAAAAAGTAAACGTTTTAAAAGAAGTAGGTAAAATTATCATTCAATTAATTTAACATGTATCTAATAAAACCTAATTTTGTATTTAGCAATTCTGTTTTAATTAAAAGCTTCTAATGAAACATAATACTTTATGCGATCAAGATAATTTGTATGTAAACTTATTAACCGACTTGGCAACAACTCTTTTAGAGGGCAAAAATGCTAACCAAACAAAAGGCTACGAATGCGTAGCACTTTTACTACGACGTAGCAGCCGCGAGTGCGAGTGTTAGCAGTGAGAGTATTAAAACCTAAGGCTATAATTCTATTCCGCGTACATAAAGTGCTAGGGATTTATTATAATTGCCACTCAGCCGGTTTTTATTAGGTCACAGGGAGAAGGTTTCGCTTTCACTAGCTTAGCTCAGCTTCCTACAACATGTAATCGGCAAAACAACTCTATTATGAACCTATATAAGATACAACGTTCGGAGACTTATTAAGTTTGCTTCAATGTTTGGCACCCTGTCACCGAGCAACCCTATGCCTACTATCGGAGTTTTTGAACTTATGTAATCAGATGATAGACAGTCACTGGGATTGACGACCAAACGTGCCCTCCAAATCATACTTACTTTGGCTTTGAGCCATCGCAAACTGCTAATAAAAACAACTCTTCCATACGCAAATTATTACTAATATGCTGTTAATTTTCTCGCAGAGCAGCTACGTATTGTAGGACTATTATCAATTCAGTGTAAAAGCATCTTACCCCAACGCAAAACCACCCATTAGCTCCTTTTAGAACTAAAATCTTCCAAAGATTAATAGAAAAAAAACAGAAGGATCGAACACAATCGTCATTGATAGAGTGGGAACGAGACGTCGCGTGTTTCGGCGTTTCGTCCCGCGCAACTGTAGCCTTCGCCGTACAAGGGTTTCAACTTATCAATTACACCGTTCGCTACTTACCGCACGGAAAGGGCAAATTGATTTAATGTAACCAGAGTACCAGAGAGTGCTTTGACGAATATTATTAACGTCTTTTTGCACCCTCCATTGTGGGGGCTGTTCTTTCCCGCGGTATCGCGTTACATCGAATCACACTTATCTAAATCTAACGGGTTGAGATTTGGTAAGATTTGTCTATATTTAAGATGTTTGTAATTATGTGTTGTGTACATAGGTATATTTTCTTTCTTCAGTACTAGGGATTCATAACAAGTTCTTAAAATTGTCTTGTGTAGTTCTGGATAAGAATAACATATTTCCAAGTGTAAAAGGTTGTCTCTTTGCTCTACGGCCGCCAGCCACTGAATGTGGTGAATTAACTTTGACTAATCCATGTTTTATAGTGTTGTGTCATTATAAAATTGTTTTACTTTAAAGGTACAATCAAAGCAATGAAAGATGCAAAATTTACACTGAATATCAAATACACATCATGATAATACATCTTGTCTGCCTTCATTAACATTTCTACATAACTTTTCATTACTAGCGCGTAGTACATTTATCGATACAATCAGTGGTTGATATAAACTGTTGCCAAGGGACAACCCTACACTAGACCATAAAAAGAGTTGCGGGCCGTGACAGCCCTACTCGTGAAATACGAGTAGCCGTCCTCGTAAACGTCACATTAATTAGCTACCTCTAATGACGAGTTATGGCGAGCTAATGAGAAGAGTTGATCGCGGCGTATTTATTGTGGCCAAGAGTGGACATTGGACACCACTCGTCTATACTAGATAATTGTGTATACAATATTAGAATTAACTGTATAATATGTATTATTATAAAAGTATGGGAAAAATATATTTAAGTAGTAATTTTTTTTATATATTTCAAGGAGTAAACCAGCCCATGAAACATAGGTAGAAAAAAGGCATTTGGAAGAAAGTAACTCTGGCTCTGATAGCAGTTGTGTTGGGAAACGTTGTTCAGTTTCTTTAACTGGTTCACCACTTTTCTTTAAATAAAGTAACTATTTTGCAATTATTAGATGATATTTTGTGAAATTTGTGTTTATTACTGTATTTTTGTCCATGAAAAGGTCGATAAAATAGTTTCGCAACTTCGCAGCAATTTTATAAAACTACTATTAATTAGAGTTATTAAGTCTCTTAATAAAAATAACTTATATTTTGAAAGAACTTTGAAACACAAACAATATCTACTGCAGCTTGTTTCTGCATAATCTATGTATGTGGGTGTTAGTGTCGCGTCGTTCGTCTTACTCCAATATGTATGACAGGTTGTAAACACGGCTGTTGACGTCCGTCCGTAGACGTCTGACGATACATATGATGTACAGTGACTTTAATACCTAACAGTCTAGTCACAGTAAACACACAGATAGATAAAAGAACACGTAAAGTAAATTCGGTTGATGAAGCAAATACACAAGGTGTAAGGGACAGCCCTCCAAATACAGATAGGTTGCATTCAGACCATGAATCTGAACAACTTTTCAAAATGAATATATATATGTTTTGACTTTCCATTGTAAATGCAGTCAGCTGATCGTGATTTTGTATTTTGTTTTTAATGTTCCTATGGCAATGTTGTTCAATTTCATGGTCTGCTTGCACCCTATCAGTATTCGAAGGGCTGTCCCTTACACCCCGAATATTTTCTTTTACAACTACTTGCGTGAACGTCATCAATCATCTTAACTATTTCACTTGACTGTAAATGGTGTTTGTTACAATTACGAAAGGAGTAGTGACATAAGATTAATTGGTGGATAATTAAATTAACATAGTTAATTTTATGTCATGCCAAAACTACTCGTCCAAGTTTAAAGTCCTCTCATGGACATGGGTTTTTTTTTGTACAACTTGAGGAGCGACTAAAGTCAAGAAATTGATCGTAAATAGTCTCAAATAAAGTTTCAAGTCATCATGTGGACATGCATCTAGCCTGAAGTGCACCTGTACTGCAACCAATGTTCAAAAATTGATCCTAAATAGTTTTCTCTGACAGCTGACATGATCTGGTGGCATGTAGACACTAGAACTCTCGTTCGCCACTAATTAATTAACTACCCGCTCTCAATTAAATTAACCGAGACCGGAGTATCGCACGCAAACGACGCCCCGCAGACGCCCCGTCGACGCCCCGCGACTCTATTAAACATCGTTAATACCTATCAATTTTCCTCGTTAAGGATCAATAAAGTTATTAAGCCGCCGGTCATACCTTCGCGCAAACATGCTTGAATATGAGTTATTTTCTAGCGAAGAATATACGAGGTCGTAGTGTAGTATCTACGTCAAAAATATTTATTTGTCAAAGAGAGTTCTACAATTCAAATGACTTTAATAAATACACTCATGCATTTAAACGTCTAGGAGCAATTTAGAGAAAGAACTCTAAAGTGCAATTTAAAAATTTGTATCTCAAACACGGAGTAACAGTAAAACTAAATTGGCCACTCGAAACTAGTGGAAGCGGGTTTTAAACAGCGCCCTTAGCGGGGAGGGGACGTTTTAATTACGGCGTTTAAGTAAAAGCGACGCGAGCTGCATTACACGGATTCAGCCACCAAAAGCCTCCACTTAGCTAATGAAACATGTTCGTGTATAGTGTTTTAAGCGTCGTGGAAGCGCCCGAGTAGCGACAGTCCCAGGCCTCGTGGCATTGTGCGTCGCGGGCCGCCTGCGCCACCGCTCGCCGGATTCGGCCGGCTCGTCTCCACAAATCCTCATTTACTTGCATTATTTTAATGGAGGCATTGTGGGCGGATGTCCTTTGTCGCGCGGATGCGGATCCGGCGCACGGGGCGACTGTGCCGCCGCATTAGTGCATCACTGCCCCAAATTGCTCACCCAAATTAAACGACAGAAAGCTCCGTTACAATTAAAATATTTCTAGCAAAATAAATCTAGTTTCTAGATCTAAGATCTCTAAAATAGAGACAGGAAAGAAAAACAACGTATCCATTAAACTAATTAACTGGAGCGGAGTCGTTTCGAGGTCACGGGGCGAGTCCGCAGAGAGATCCCTCGGACCTCTAACAACTGGCTTCTCTAATAAGCTAAGAGGTTGTCTTGGTCGTGTATAAAAATGCAATCGGCGGAGGAAGGCGGGCGGGCGGGTAGGCAGGGCTGGGCGTCCGCCGTCGTTCAAACTTTTCAAATTTTCCACCAGCCCCAGCGCGGTATTAATTTTAAATTAGAGGCAGACACGTAAATTGTCCCCACATGTGAACGGCGTTAATTAAAGTTTTGTCTCTTCGCTTGTTTTTTTGCGAAAATGAACTAATTATGCGACTTTTTTCGAACGCCCTAATTCCGGAGAGGTAAACCGCAAGAATTTACAGCTCATTAGGAAAGTAATGGGAAAAAGGGACTTATTATATTCCTTTGTGATATCGCATAACATAATATAGGTACTTATATATCGACGTTAGATAGAACCGTTGAAATAAGATTTTATGTATTTTATGTTTCAACTAAGTAAGTAAAGACGTATGTGGAATTCAAGATCTAGAAATTTTGAATGCAACTTTCCAGTTTACATTACCCGGTGTAATACCTTTAAAATAATGATGTCAAGAAATTGACCCTGACCTGTTGTTGCCCTAAAGATAATTTTATGTTAACCACTCATAAAATATGCACAAGTAGTTAGGAATCCAATCTATCGTAGATCATATCGTTATAATGATAAAGATTTCAATTTGATAGGAGGAGTATTAATTTTCATGATTACTGCGACTGAATCTGTGTGAAGGCACGCGCAACAAATAAACCCTATTTCACACTCACACTGGCTGAGCAGCAAAAAAGAGATATTATAATGGGTGTAAATATGTATCTTTAAAGCTACGGACATATTCTCTATAACTTTCGTTTGATGACCAGCGCCTGACTACTGTTTTTTTTATAACAAATATTATTTATTAAAAAAGCAAATATAAAAACAAGCATATCAAAAATATATATTCAATTTTTTTTTCATGATTAAATTTTAGGTTTCTTGATTAGATTTAGTAAGGTTTTCATTTTATTATTTGGACATTAGTTTTTAGTTGATAATTTGTATATAGGCGTGATGTGTGTATGTGCATGTGTATCTTTTAGTAAACTAGTTCAGGAATATACCCGTGTAGCCGAAATAAGAATACAAAATAGATTATATTAAAATTGTATGTCCAATATGGAGGACGCAGGAGGTTTAATGTCATATTTCAAATTATCAGTTTCGTTACAAGTACGCCATTTTGTTTTCAACCTTCGATTCTTTGTTTTCGAAAAGAGAACCTACTAAACTATTAGGAAATTTAAAACAGCATTCTTATTTTCCATATTACATTACATATTTGTTACATATTTCTGCTACGCTCCAGCTTATTTAAAGTTATGAACGCTCAGTAATATATGACTACTAGCTTTATATTCCGCGGTTTTCGATTTAATATAATATTTTCCGATAGGAACAGGAGGTCATTCATTTATTTAATTTAGAAATTAAGCCAATAAAATACCTGATGAACTCTGATGTCAGTTCAGTCGCCTCATGATTCTCAAATTTAAACTTTGTAGGCGTGATTCATAAAACTAAAAAACTTTCCTGATGATATGAAACCAAATATGGTAGGAAACGACAAATATATTTTAAATTCGCATAAAAAGCTAGTAGTCAGCTGAAAGTGTGTTAAAGCGGAGTAAGTTTTTTTAATTTACCAGCATATTTTTATGTTCGCCGGAAATAATTGTTCAGTTTCATCTCTGCCTGCAAAGTTTTATACACTGTCCTTGTAAGCATGAATAAGTAACTTTTATATTTCGTGCGTAACGACAGATATCAAGGTTGTCTGTGAGCATCGGGCCTTATTCGGTAGTTGATTAATTTCTAAATCTCATGACGCCTTAACTACCTCCGTAATAACTAAACTAGACACGACGCGGGTCCAATGAATAAATTAAACACTAATTTCTTGACATACTTTGTTCGACTGGCTCGCCTTGTACGTATGGCCTAGTTTTAAGCACCGTGGTAGACAGTGGTAAGTAGTACTGAGATTAGATTGGTACTTATGATAAGGATTTGTCAATGGCCAGCAAATATTATTTCTCTCGCGTATTTTATAGTTAAATGTTGCGTTAACAAAATGGGACGTGACATATTTTTTTGCCGATCAGTCAAGAATATTAGCTGTTTTGTGCGTTAGGTGGAGATTTTATTTAAATATATTATATATTTATGCGATTTCTTCAACTTGCCTAAATATGGCAAGCAAACATTACCCTATAGGGAAACCAAAAAGCAATTAAATTTACTTTCAAATGAAATGAAATTTACTTTTTGACGTCATGATCCGTCAATGTAAAAAAAAAAATCTGCGATACAATTGTCTTTCTTTTAATCAATTTTGTTTTGTCCTAATAGAAACCCGGCTCAGACGCGATAAAAATGAAATGATTAAAGCACTGCCTCGGGGCTGGCCGGGTTAATCACACGGCATGTAACTTTACAATATATTCAGCAGTGGACTGTTTTGTCTATTGATGTGTATCTTTATGTTGATCATTAGAGGTGATGATATATACAAAAATAAATAAGACTTTACGTGGTACAGGTATATAGTTTTATTAGTCGGTATAAAAAACAAAACGACTGTCGAAATTACCCCACATAGTCTTATCAAGGTGCAATAAAGACATATTATATACTAGTAGCCATTTCAGATTTAATCTCGCTCTAGTCACTAAACCTGAGGACTACCCGCGTTACGTAATTACCGCTGAAGTTATACGAGGACCAATTAAAATCTTTTTACAATGATTTAATTAACACTACAACGTAACTAAGCAGATAATTTTTACAAAGTACGTTGAACTGGATGTCTTTTTTTACACAAGTGTTTTTAAATGTCTCTGTTTTTGCGATTTTAACTACTATTGAATACCTACCGTAGTTTGAAACTGAACTGATTACTAATTAATTAAGGCAAAATGGGTACATCGCGTTTAGCGTTGTGTTTACAACACTATGGAAGAATTATAGAGCGTTTTTGACCCTCTTAAAGGCATCAAGATTCATAGGTTTCTTCCCGTGGACCTAATACTATGAAATTTGGCAAGTAGGTTTGTTTTGAAGTATAACTAGGAATAAATCTAAACATTCTATTTTTTTAATAATATGGGTTTTTAGCAGACCGAAAAAGAATAGAATTTTATGATTGATGCTAGAAGTTAAAGTGGGGTATCGTATGAAAGGGTTTGAAGGGCATATTACGGAACCCTTGGTGGGCGAGTCCTACTCGCATTTGGCCTTTTTTTTGTTATAAAATAGATATTAAGGGAGTAAAGGTTTGTTATAGTCGTTTGAGAATTAACTCTATTTTTGCAGTTTTATTTTGCTAATTTCTCATCCGACTATTCACATATTTTTTTGTACAGTTAAGAGACCAAACAAAATGGCACCAACGTTTTTACCTAGTCGGTCGGAACTAGTTTATTAAAGCTGTACAATAATTAGTGTAGTGGTGGAGTGATTAGAGGTGAGAGTAGTGGATCGTTTGTGGCACGCAAGTCTCCGGTTCGATGCCCGGCTGGCTCTCATGAAGGAAACAAAAAAACAAGGCATTCCAACAGCAATTTGGAACAATCATAGTTGTCACAGAATTTAATATCTAACAACTCATCAAAATAATCCACTGGGTACTTAAATGAAAAAAAAGGTACCTGTAGATAATGTGTTTTGTTATTATAATAATGTAGGTACCCAATCGTTTCATACACGTGAAATTAATATTTCATTCTGCCGTCGTTTCTTCGAACTTTGAAACTAAATAAAAGTATTAAAAACATACACAGCTTAATTAAGAGGCCGTACATGAAATTGCGCTGGGCGAAAGTAGGTAATTAGCATTAGAACGCGTCATCGTGCAGCCGAGAGGCGGCGATATGCAGACCCAGCGGCGGACGGCAGCGTATAGTTCGATCAATCAGTTTTGATCCTATTTATAGTTTTTTGTGGCAATTGTATGAAAAAGTTTTAAATTATTGCGTACCTACTAAGAATTTTGGGAATTTGTGGAATGCTATCAAAACTAATTAATTACCGACTACTATTCAGGGGTGTGCCCATGTACCAGCATCTTTTTTTCGCTTAACAGCGCCGAATTTATATTTATTGCCTACTAGCTCTTACCCGCGACTTCGTCCGCGTTAGATAGTTTTTTTTGGCAGAAGTTCTAAAGTAGGTACCTATGTGTATTCATAGTAAGTGTGACAGTGATATTAGAACTGTTGTTATCTCTACTGTTTAGAGATAACTTGCTTGCTTCTGTTGTTAAAGGGACAATTCAAAATTTGCTATCCGGCCTGAGAGACCAATATTTATAAAAATTGAATATAAAAGTCAGTAGATAACAGAGTACTTACTCCAGGGGTGCCGATTTGAGAACACTAAAATGGTCAGCATAAGTAGATAAGAGAGATAAAAAGGTATTTTAAGTTACTGTAATACATTTTTATATACCACATTTTTTGTTTTTCTGTATTTTGCGAAAACAAAGATTTTGTGGGTTTGACACTCGTGAGTCTGCCCTCACGTGTATGCCCGTTCGGGTAGCCGCACCTTGTCGCGCCCTCCCCTCCCGCCCCGCATCGCCGCCGAAGCGCGCGCGCCGCGCCGCGCCGGATCGGCCGGTGCGCGCGGCCGTGGTCATAAGACCGGGCATTATTTATTTAGTTGCTGTGTATTTTCAATACATATCCATAACGCATGCGTATGTCAGACGAAAGGAAATCGCGAATTTCTATTTTACTCCCTTACACTTACAAAATACGCCGCATCGGACGTCAAATGTGATCCCCGACTTAACGTGTTATGTGGATGATACTTTTCAGTTCAGAACATGGTAACGTATCACCTTAGTAGATATGCCTAATTACAATGAAGGTAGTGCATACGATGCAAACGGCGGCGGCACAGCGGTATTTTTCAGTAATGATGAAAAATCCTCGGTAAAAGTAGGCAATGTCCTTTCTCAATTTATTCCCATCAAACTGAACAACTTTTGTTTTGGAACCATTTCTGTATCTCCAATAGTTTAGGTGGGCTCCTGATGGTAGACCTGGTGGTCTACATAAGGTACTCCAGATCCTCAAATGTTCTTGTAAAAAGAAGCGGCCCATCATACTGAACAACTTTTGTTTTAGGACCATGCCTGTATCTCTGATAGTTCAGCTTGGCTCCTGATGGTACACCTGGCGTTCTACATCTATACTCCAGACCCTTGAATGGTGATAATAAATAGCCTATGTCCGTTCTCGGTATGCTAGCAATCTCTGTGCCAAGTTTCATGAAGATCGTTTCAGCGGTTTGGCCGTGAAAGCGTAGCAGACAGACAGACAGACCGAGTTACTTTCGCATTTATAATATTAGTGTGGATAGTGTGGATAGTTAAATCTGTAATGTATCATTATAGTCCGTTAAAATGGCCATTTATTTGCAAAATCCCGAAATTTCAAGTTATTTATACTCTAATAGGAAGTAAAATCTCAATATCTAGTTTAATTAATTTAATTAATCATAAATTAATACCGCACTGAAAAAAATACTTACAGGATCAAAAAGTATCGGTCGCACTATAATTCCGCCTGTGACGCGTGATCTACTGTCCTCTACGCGCGCGATCGACACACATTCGTAATTTTGTATGTGTGCGTGAGCGTGACGCAGCAGGCTACACGTCCTTCTCCCAAGAGCGCGGCGCGCGGTCTGCCGAAACAGCATTTGCGCTCCCGTATATAATTGATAATTCCGGAGAACTTTAAAATATTCGATAAATTTCATAAAATACATATTTGCAATTTTTTTTATAGCCAATGTGTTAGCATGAATCTATTTTTCAATGTGTAAATTGATTTTTTTTAAAACGTGTTGTATTGTACTAGAAATCCGACGCTGTATACGTTTAAAATTTCTTCAAAGTAGGGCCATTTTACTGCAGTTTTTCTTTGAATTTTTGAATTAAATTACTAAAAACTCCTCGGCCAATTTTTAGCACTTTTCAATGTCTTTATTGCTGTATACTTTATAAACTACTCCATATTTTAAAATTCATGTAAACAATAATGATACGAACGTCACGCATCGAAAACAATTAAAACACGTCTCAGGTTATTAACTATTAAACAAACTGAACAATCAAAATCAATAATTTGTCTGGGCCAATTTTTAGATATTGAATTAATCTTCAATAAAACATATCATAACACATTGTTACTTATTCTGTTTTTTTAAACGAGGTCCTACAGAATTGAAGAAACAAGACAAAATTACTCAAAACTATGTACGGCCTCTTAATATGAGACCTGTTTTTGTAGGTATGAAACCTATCTCTTTTTTCTTTAAATACTGTGGCGATGCATATACCTAGGTACTCAATGGTAAAGAAATGGTAACACAGAAGAGAAAAAACTGACCTGCACCTACTAAGCATACAATTTTTCTATGAAAGTATTTAGAAAAGAAAATTACTCAAAGCAAAAAAAAAGGAGTCGCCTACCGCCAAGAGATGACAAAATAAGTATTTACCTATCCTTTTCCACTCAATATTTTTCTGATAGATTAGGCATCTAATTTACTTTAAGGGGTCAGCGTCAGTCAGGATAGCATGTTACCAGTTTAGGCCAATTGATTTTGATGGCCCATTGATACCGACCATCCCATCAATCAAAATGTCCAAACTACAAAACGATTGGCCCCAGGGTTTATTTATTGGCTCCTACGAAATACGGTAGTCGATTAAATACACTTAAACTACATATTAGTTAAAAGGTACTGAAGTTGGGTATGTGGAGTAGGTTTTTTATTTTAAAATCTCAAATGGAAAATAAATAAAATTACAAGTAAAATAATTATTTTAGATCTGTTTAACAATATCGTTTCCTCTAAGACAAAGGCTTCTTTACAGAGCCGTCAGCTTGTTGAGCAAGTTTGACAAAGAGTTGAAAGATCCACCTGTCCTGTGCAGTGCATAGCCGGAGATCAGACGCGGCAGTGGGCTAAGCAGACCTCGCCTCCAGCCACTCCTTTGTGGAGAGATTCCCAAAGCGAGTGCCCAACCACTTTGATGTCGAGCCCCACAGGTAATTTGGAAAAACGTTATTTAATTAACTTTCGACAAGTCGGCGTAATCGTGTTACAAAGCCGCCGGGTGAACGGTCAAGTCTTTGAGCCGGTGGCGAGTGGCTAGCACCGAGCGGGGCGCACCCGAGCTCGACTTGATTTTTACGCCAAACATACGCGCCATAAAGCCGCTGTCATTTGCAGGTGCTTTCCAATTAACATTGCGCCTTTGACCACCGCTATCCGCACAAAGTAATAGCAACTACTCTTTGTTATTACCTATAGTTAACCGTGCAGCTAATAGACCGGCTGTAATGGACCCTTTGAAGCGTTAATAAATATGTATTGAAAGTTTAATTAATGGGCGGCAGCGCGACGTGTATTTTACGACACGTGTTTATGTTTACTACGTGCCGAGTGCAGACTCTCGCTGAGTTTAGAGACAGGGTCGGACAATAGTTTTATGAGTTGCCGAAATAAGTTTGAGGGTGTTTAAACTTCGGGATTGGTTGTCGAATTTTGTGAGCGCGCGCTGGAAGCAAGTCCCGCCAGAGAGGAGCGCTGTGACGCCCGCGGCGCCGGCGGCACCGGCGCGCGGCGGCGGCCGGACGCTGGTCGCCTCTACGAGATAATTAACTCTATGAACTACGCTACGACAAGTACAATTAGGAATTTGCTTTAAAGCGCTAATAAATATCATTAACGCTGTTTGAGACTAACTTCAGCAGTTTAAGGGGTGTTTTGCCAGACGTGTGAGGGAGGCGAGTTAAGTATGTAGTGAGTAAAAGCAAGTACATTATGACGCAGGGTGTCCAAAGTCGGTTGTTCCGAGCGAGTGACTCGCTCATATAAACAAAGCGGTCTTTGTGCGGTGTTCATTGAACAGCTTAATTGCATTTCTTCGCCACTTCTCTTTGCGGTATTTGCACGTCTCATAATCGGATTAATTCTTTAAACTCTCCCGAGAGGAAAAATACCGGCCATCGAATGAATGTTCGGTAGGGAAAATATTGAAACTTTATTGGAAAATTATGTTACAATGAATACAACAGCAAAATTTTAAAAACGATATACTTATATGAGCTTAAGTTCATTTCTTACTTTCCAGACCAGTAAAATATCGTCAAAATAGACGCAAACGGCAGCCGAGTGGAAGCGTCCCCATCACCTGTATTTCGCTTATGATTCGTGAATTCTTAACACCCCTGAAAGAACTTGCAATTCGCGCAATGGTTGTATTGTGCAGCGCAGAATGCAAAATGTTTCTCTTAGCCGTTTACAAGCAATGGACTATGAATAAGTACAATTCTACTTACGGAGAGCAAAAATAAGAATGTGTACATTACTTACAGAACGTCCGCGAGGGAACATTTTACAGTTTTGTTTATTAAAAACCAATCGCTGCAGAAGCAGATATAATATAACATTTGCCTTTCTTTTATATAAAACCCAAAGACCAGAGTTCATCGGGTAGTAGATATATTGACAACTCCAGACAAACGAATTAACGGCTTTCATCAATTTATAAGTGAATCCATGTGATAGCGAAAGACTAAACTTTGAAACAACAATTTTCCATGGCAAAGTATTTTTTAAATCTATTTGCTACGATACGGCTTCACAAAATCACTGCCACACAAGCGTAATGCAAGTATGAAACCCTTTTTATCAGCTTACATATTCTGCTCTGACAAAAGCCAGTAAAGCACGTGTTGCTCATATCGCGTAGTTTACGAGCAACCCATGAGCCACTCTTTTATCGCCACATCTTGTATAACTGGCTGTATAACTGCTGTAATACAGCCAATAGCAGGTTAGTGGCAGTAGTAGCTCTACATGTTGCAGGAAGCGGTGAAATTAGTTTTATCAGTGTGTAATGTTATCGGTGTAACTGAAACGGAAACGGTTAATCATTGATAGCTAAACAGTTATATGAGTAGCTGGGTCAATGTGTAAAGTGTAGGCGGTTAAAACAAGTGGTTTTGAGTTTCTCCTATAACTTCAGTATTTTTTTCTGAATGCTTTAAGAATTTAATTATTAATACTTTAATATACATTGCACGTTAAACATTTATGAATTGGAATATACTGCGTTACATGCAATATACTTACCCACTCTGTTTGCTAAAGATTTTATTAAAAAGAAATATAGAAATTTATACATTGTATGTTTTTACATATATACTGTTTCCAACACTCTTAACTACCATACCGTACTAGAACTAATCATACTAAAGCTTCAGGCATGCAAACTTGCCTATCAAACGCTCGGGGCGCGGGGCGCGGCGGGGGGCACCGATTAGTATAATTAATTAAGGTATTTCCCAATCAAGGCTCAGTCACGAAGTCGGTTATTAATGCCCGCAAGAGTCGTTGGCCAGCTTCATTATATTCGGTTAAGGTTGTTGTACATACGTTTAACTACGGTTATATTGCTATATTGCTATATTGTTATATTGCTATATGGTTATATTGTTTTTCACGGCCGTTTATGCTCTGCCTACCCCGAAAGGGACTATGGGCGTGATATATGTATGTATGTATGTATATTGCTATACGCGGTATTACGTGTTATGATATGAAAATTTTACTTTGACAGTGTCAAATAAAAGTGATCTATCGACATATCGATAATATACATATATATATTAATAGGTATATAAGTATTCTATCATAAAGGTATTTAAGTATTGTAGTATTCGTATATATACGTAATTTTTTTTTTTGCTATTGTGCACGTCATATCCGCGTCTCGAATTATAGAATGTCTCTTATGTAGGTTTGCTGTAAGAAATTTCTTTTTAGAAATAAGTAAACCTGTTGTGTCTTGTCTCATTGTAAATTGTTCCTGTGTATGTTTTTGTGTACAATAAATGGTTAAATAAATAAATAAATCGATATGATGATAAAATACCTCTATAGTCTAAGTACTACCGAAGAGTTAGTCAAATAAAAGATCTGTACAAAAACTTGCGTTGTAAAGTGAGGGTAGCTAATGACATTTGAGTCATGGGCATGCCGTCGACTTGATAGAAGTAGTTAGTATACAGTAGTGCCTACCTGATGATGTAGGTTAATGTGACTTACTTGTTTATTTTTGGTGGAATGTTTAGACCTTTGCTTTGCGGCTGCTTAAGACAGCCCTCTTCACGGAGGCCCACTTAATTCGATTCGACAGCCATTCTGGCTTAAGAAAAGTTTTGGTACCCCGCAAAGTATCGGAAACAATAGAAAAAAGCCGTCGTCTGAATTATAATAGAGATAGTGTTTGGTCGTTATCGTCTTCATGGAAGCCAGTGCAAAGAACGGTATCACCGGCGACAGAAAATCAAGTGAAAAGACAAGTGCTGATGTGGTTAGTGTATATTGTTCGGACTTTTCGGTGACAGACTCTATAATTCAACCGCAACGACCGCAAGAGCGGCTACTGCAGCGCCACCTACCGTCTCAGCGCGAACGCAGCGAGTTGTTCGGCAATCACAGCTGACGGCCGGGCGTATGTGATTTGTCGACCTCCGTGAAGGCAGCCGAAATTTAAAAGGCTTAACTCTTTACTAAACAAGCAAGTCGCATAAACCTACGTCATGAGTGATAATTTCGTTCGTTTAGCAGTAAAATAGTACCTACCTCCTCATAGTCCCTGTGGCTGAGGCGCGGCGGAGGGGGCGGCGGGGGCGGGTGCTGCGGCGCTGGCGTGGCTCATTCCCGCGACCGACGCGGGCGCCCCACCTTGCCCTTGCGAACTGGCGCGCCGGGCGCTCCGCTCGCGCTCTTCATTAGTTTCTGCCAGTCCTGTTCGCAGACTAGTGAACCCGCCAACATGTAATACCTGGGAATGAAAATACATTATTACCATTTTATCTTGTACTAAAGGTACACAACCCAAAAGAGTTTAAAGTGGGAGTGAGAGAACTGAGTAAACAGAATTCAAAGTGAGCTCCCTCTATTGTCGATATTTTTTTGGAAGCTGTACAAATAGGTTGTTTGAGAGATAGAGTACCACATTGCCTAAAGGCTTATTTAATGATGACTTATGTTTTGATGAGATACCAATACACCATTTACTATAAAATGCCGTCAACAATTCTTGATCTCCCACGCCACAACTTTATGCACGCCGTAGCGGTCGTAGAACTATGCTACGAACTGTTGATTTAAAACACCAAAAGATTTTGTAGACGTTACACATTTTAGTATTGTATATCATTAATTTAGAGATTTAAAGAAAATAGGAATACCTAAATTTATTTATTTATTACAATAGAAAACTTTAAACATTATAAATCACCATATGTAATATATAAGAACAAAATTAATTTCAAGCTATTACAAACAGCACGGTGGAAAGCAGTAACAGCCCTTAAAAACCAAAAGTTTATGGATTTTGTGTCCAACTCAATTAGACCAAGGAAAGGTCCTAAAATTTCCTTTTATGAATAAGTAAGTAGATTCTCGTAACCACTGTGAAAGCGAATATGGAACGCTCTTCGCTTTTAAAGTGATTTCTAGGAAATATCCATGAATATCAAGAATAGTCTTTTGTCACTAAGCTTGTTAGACATTTGGTTAAAATTATGATAGCTGCGTTGAATTGTCGAACTTAAAAATTCTCAAATTCCTGATAGTATTCACCTAATCTTATATAGCCTACGTATTCCTACTGCTGGGCAAAATCCTCCCTCTTCTCTTTCAATCTAGTTCTGCCCTGGTCTTTCGTGTCTCAGTCCCTTGAGAATATATCTAGCATGAGCTACCTACAACGGGGTTTACCACGGCGTTTGTTGGCTGGCTTGCTACCACAGTGCTTAAAGACACATGGCAGATGTTTTCGTAGTATCATATAAATTATGCTACAATTGTGAGACTGACCTATCCCCCTGCATGAGGTGTGACCCGCACTTGGAACACGCGAAGCACTTTATGTGGAACACGTGTAGGGGTTGCTGCGGCGCGCTCGTTCTCATCACGAACTCGCTCGCCGGTATTGCCTGCCCGCACGCTGCGCACGCGCCGCCCGAACCAAACATTCTGAAACAAAGAAAATTGAGTTTAAAATCATTACATCTAATAGCAAGTTTACACGATGCTAATATGGGCAGGGAAATAGTAAGACAGGGCAGCGCGAATGTGTGAACAGGTTACTCGCGTTCCACTTCCCGTACTCCCTCGATTGTCGGCTTTTCGTGCGCGAGTCAAAGGAACGGCAGCACGAACGTTTGTGGAATGTATTGTAACTCACTCATATTGATGCGAGAAGAGTATATCGGCAGTGGGTGAACACTCACTCGCGATAATGCTGCAGCGGAAGTATTTCGAGCAATATTCGCGACAGCGGCAAGAGCAGGTGCATGGTGTGAACGAGACACCAGTTGTTTCTTCTGATAATGACTAATAAACTGTATCAGGTTTAAAGTTATTTCTAAACAGCTCAACCCTATTTTAAAACGAAGGTAAGTGAAATAAATATATGTGGGAAGGTAAAATTGTATAAATTTTTAATTACTACAAAATGTTTTGCACTATGACCAAATGAGGTTATTTTATTTTAATGACTTCCTAAATAGGCATATATCATTAGAGGCTGAAAGTTTTGTTATCTAGGTTTTTACGCTTGCCAATTTTCCTGTTCACAAATTAACAGGCAAAGTTAACAGGTCATAAGTTCAAAACCCAACCGCGAAATTATGTGGTTATTCTCATAATATTTGTCCAATATAAAAAATCGCTAATTATGTTTTGCAAACAGTTTAACTGGGTTAAATAGTATTTGCACTCTCTGCACTCCCTTATCTGTATCATTAAATATAATAAAATCAAGTCACTTCCCGTGTTCCTATGTCCCTATTTATGCTTAGATCTTTAAAAGTACGCAACGGATTTTAATAAGATTTTCTCTTAGCAGTTTGCGTGATTAAGAGGAAAGTTTTTATGAAAATGAAATGTGCTTTATTCAATGTATTATCACTTATTATGTATAATTAATGCCGGATAAAGTTCTTTTTCCCGCGGGAAAACAGTTAGCAGCGGGGGGAACCGCTGCCCTAGGCGGGCCGCTAGCTGGTGGTAAAATAACCTTCTTACTAGCAGTGAAGAGGCACCTATATAGTTTTGGTATTTTCGTCCGACTTTTTGACTGATGATAGGACGTATGTATGAATTTCTCAAAAGCACCGCAAATCTCCATAAATAATAATCCGACAAAAATCGGAAGAGGTAACCACACGACACGTTTAAATTGTATTGACTCCATAAATTACTTCTTCTTCATCGTATCTTTTTTTACTACGACAGTGAAAAGAGGTTTGATCCGCACTTCAAAGAGTAGAAGAAAGAGGTTTGCGCGGGTAACAAGAGGTTTCAGACGTAACTTTCATTTCTTATTTGTCGAAATTAGTTTTTCGCCGTTATTATTGTCTTAGTGTTTAGAAATAAATTTAATAATGTTCTGGCAGTGAAGAAGAACGTAGTGAAAGTGAGAAATAAAGGGAAATTGTTCGATTCGTCTTGATATTCCCGTGTAAAGTTCTGTGAGCATTGGAACACGAGTGTTACTATCGTGTTCCCATGAGAAGGTTAGGTCTTAGGTTCAGACTAAAGAAGAGTATTAACTGAAGACGAGGCTAGGTATGGTTTTAAGACCTTTGCCTGTCCATTGTACAAATATAATAAAAAAGAATGGAAGAAATTGTATAAATCCGATAGTCGGTGACTCTCGTCGACACCCTTAAAGCAATCTTACGACGTGTTGTAATCGTAGCGTGTCGCGATTCGCGATCACCATTAGCTCGTTAAATGTTGATAAATGGTCAATAAAGCGAAGTAACGACATAATGATACCGACTGTTCATAACATAAATCAATTTCTAGCATTCGTGATCAAGATAGAAAAAAGCGGATGAATCAAAACTATATTGCAATGGCTACAAATTTGAAGATAAAAAAATCACTTGCCTACGGGGTCATTACAAAAAGTTCGACGCGCGTTTAGACAGTGTTTAAATCATTTCCCTAGATACGACTTGACGTTGTCAAACAGCTTAAACCATGTCTAAAGTAAATCTATGAAGTGGAAAATCCTAAATCAACCCCAACAAGACTGGATAAACAAAGATATTCTTGATGCAATCGCCTGCAGAAATGAGCTATGGGCAGAACTTCAAAAGGATATAGAAAATATACCACTAAGGATCAAATTTGAACAAGAAAGGGACGCAACAACTAGACTTATTAAGACAACAAAAGATTCTTACTATTATAACAAATTCATTTTCTATACGAAAGATCCTAAAAAGACATGGAACCTTATTGATTGCCTTTCCAATAATAAATCTAAAGTAGATTGCGTAGTTCCCCCTAAACTAATAATAGACTCAAAGATAATCTCAAATCCCTCCGAAATTTGTAATACATTTAACCATTATTTTGCCTCTATAGGATCGATACTTGCAAATGAAATCCCGGCCCATTTCCACAGCATACATAACACGTTTATAAAATCAGAAAACACAACTCTAAATGATTTACGCCCTGTTACTGTTGTCGAAATATCTAAAATAATCAACAACTTAGATCCAAGCTCTAGTGCAGGTATAGACGGAATCAGTACGAAAGCTGTAAAATGCTTAAAATCCTTCATAGCACCGATTGTAACTGATTGTATTAACGATCTTCTTAAGCAAGGACAACTTCCGGATTCACTGAAGCTAGCTAAAGTCAGCCCGATACACAAATCTAGGTCAAAAACTGATCCAGGCAATTATAGGCCAATCTCAGTACTTCCAGTACTGTCAAAAGTACTGGAAAAGGTATTACACAAACGTTTAGAATCGTATCTTGAGTCAATCCAGTTTATCACTGAGCGTCAATTTGGTTTTAGACCAAAAAGTAATACTGTAGCGGCGACGGTTGATTTGGTGACAAAGGTAAAACAAAACATTGATATGAAAAATATTGCATTGGGTATATTTGTCGACCTAAAAAAAGCTTTCGACACAGTGAGCCATAAACTGCTAGAAACCAAGCTCCAGAATATAGGAATAACTGGTAATGCACTTAATATCTTCAAATCATACCTAAATCATCGAAAACAGATTGTTAAAATTGGTAATTATGAAAGTGAAGCCCTCCCTGTCAGTTTCGGTGTACCTCAAGGGTCCATCTTGGGGCCCCAACTTTTCTTAATCTACATCAACGATATCGTTGACTTAGGATTACACGGCCATATAACACTATACGCGGACGACACTTGTCTTTTCTATTTTGGGTCTTCCATCAACGATATTGTCGATTTAGCACAACAAGATCTTAACACTCTTGTTATATGGTTACAGTCAAACTTACTGACGATTAATACTGCAAAGACTTCTTATGTTATCTTCAGGGCAAAAAACAAACCGGTACTTCCTCACAAACCTTTACATGTTAATAATGTACTGATTGCAGAAAAACCTGTAGAAAAATACTTGGGACTAAAGCTAGACAACAAATTAACATGGGGTGCGCATATTGACTATATAAAGAAAAAGCTTTCTTCTTTGATGGGTTCTTTACGTGGAATAGTTCGTTCTATACCACGAAAAGTTCGTGTTTTAATATACAACTCGCTAGTGAAATCACATCTTACTTACCTTATCGAAATCTGGGGTAGTGCACATAAAACCAAACTAGCTGAAATACAAACCATACAGAATAAACTTATAAAAATGTTATTCCATTACGCGTATTTAACACCAACTTCCAAAATCTATAAAGAGACTGGCTTTATGAACATCACTCAACTATATATACTTACCACACTTGCTTACTAATACACAAAATCCTACACAAATACATACAATCATCAATTCCACTTACTCAAATCAAAAACGTGTCTAAACGAAGCACAAGACGCGCAAGCTACCTGGTACTGCCTAAGATTCGAACAAATTACGGCAAACGTATGTTCACTTACGAAGGCGCAAAGATCTATAACAATCTACCGTCATTACTAAAAAAAGTGGAATCGTTTAATAAATTTAAATCTAAACTATCGAACTACGTTCTTACTAAAATTAAATGCAATTAAAATTAAAAGTGGTATGAGTGATTTCTTGCGGAAAGGTAAACAATTACAAGGTTTCGGACTTTCAGTTTAAAACATCTACTTATTACTAAGTATTACCACGGAATATATAGGTAATAGTAGTTACACTGTTATGTGTTGAGAATCTGGACTGTATGTGACGAATTGAACGACGTACTTCTATTTTTTCTAATTTATATTATTGTATATTCTCATGTAAGTGACTTTGTGTTTTTAATGAGAAAATAAATATCTTTGAACCTAACATTTTTTGTAATTACAAGGTAAGTCTCGATTCGGTATTGTTTTAAATTTGTGTGCATTACGAATTGCTGAAAAATTTTGTCGTTCTACACTTCAGACTGATTATACTCGAAATATACCTATATCTATATATTCTTTATTGCAGTGATTCACAATGTTTTAACTTATAATTAAATACATAGGCGATAGGCGATACCTATGCAAATTTATATTATTTATATTCCACCAATTCGGACTAAGCGCTTCCAGTCATCATTTATAATGCGCACTGCTAAAGAGTGGAATTTACTACCTGCGTCTGTGTTTCCAAAAGCATACAACCCTAATCTCTTCAAAGTAAGAGTGAACAGGCTTCTTCTGGGTGAGCTCGCTCCATCTTAGACTCTGTCTCTGTCCTATGACCTAGACTAGAGTCAAGAGCAAACCCATCATAAAAAAAAATAAAAAAATATTAAAAGTAATGCTCTCGACTCTTATATAAAATTCGTTGCCTAATGAAACACAAGACAAGTGTTTGTAAAAAATTAGGGTGAATTTGTATGATGATGTGCCTATATGCATGTTATTTCTAACAAAGGGTAATAATCCGTATTAATATTATAAATCTGAGAGTTTGTGTGTGTATGTATGTTTGTTACCTTTTTACGCTCAAACGGATTGACCGATTTGGATGATATTTGGAACACAGGTAGAGTATAACCTGGAATAACACATAGGCCATATACTTTTTACCGCTAGAAAACAACTATTACCACGGGAAAATGAGCGGCAACGGGTGAAACCGCTGGGCGGAAATCTAGTATAAGATAATATCTACATTTTATTAATGTCGTCCTCATTCAGCAGTGATTTACTCATAGCTTATTATTTTTGAGATTACTTTCTTGCGACTGACTTACAATATTCAGGTACTTGTACGTAGTCTTATTGAATTTTAATAATACTTTGATACAAAATTTTCAAATATTATGTAAGTATTCATGAACTTACAAAATATTAACCACCACGTTACTATCTGATACATCATAATAGCGTTTTAATGTGTGAAAAGTTCTTGCGTTAGTTTTATGAGCATTTTATTTTTCCTTATACTTAAGTTTATATGTTCCGATAACATTTATATGGCTAGTCTGAACTTCGATCTGAACATGAACAAAGTACAATAATTATAGTCAAGGAAAACTTTACTATAACTATAATTTAAATTTGCATTTGCATCACCTATTTGTACAAGCATCACCCCATTTCTTTCCCGTGGGAGTCGTAAGAGGCGACTGAGGGACTTGAGGGTGTGTATTGCAATTTTAGGCGATGGGCTGACAATCTGTCACTATGGCGATACACAATTTTCCGAATGACTCTCAAATATATGTCAGACGTGGCGTAAATGTCCGTTTTTGCGGCTGTTTACGCTCTGCCTACCCCGCAAGGGATAATATGCGTGATATGTGTATGTATGTATGTATTATTTAAATTTATGATTAGAAAACTTTGTTATAACTAAACGTTTGGAAACAATAACCTTCACGAGTGCAATACCCTTTAAGGTTCAACTATAAATGGGCATCAATTATGGTTGCATTTCGATCGTTTAATAACCATATTTAATGCTTAATGAGTCATTATTGTGCTCGCTATTAGCTTCGCGACGAACCACCATTATTTACAACCCACCGTTAATAACACCGGCAATAACAAACCACAGCCAATCAGAGTTTAATTACTCGCATATCTTCGGATTTATCTCTTCAAAAGGTAAATTTTGAAAAGTCTCAAAAGATAAATCCATTTGAGTCATTCGAGGCAAATAGGATTTCGTCTCGTCTACACCGATGAGAGCGTTTTCAATTAAGGAGCGCCAGTATCGGCGTATGAAGGTAAAATTAATTAAACCCCGCCAAGACAAACATGCACGGATCTATTTGTGTTGGCCGCTCGCGGGGTACCCACAGTACCGAGTTGCCCCCCTCTCCCCGACCACCAACACCAACAAATACAAAACACACACGAAAAAGTTCGGGTACGACAAAATCAGAACAAGATTCACGATTTCTATTCATCCATTTATTACATTTCCAAAGGCGTAATTTGCGTGAATCATCGAAACGTAAATTTCGTCAACTAATCAACTTTTCGAAATCCTAAAGGGTTGGATAAAGAAGTTAGTTTCGTTAGTACTTTGGGGGCTGCATGGGGCGAGTCCATTAAGAATTTGCGATCAGGCCCGAACTTTAAGGTATCCTTTCATGGCGATATATTAATTAACGAATGTGTGATGAGCACGAGTTTAATAAAATGGGAAAGTTGGGGCCGATCTCGTCGAACTTTATTTGCCTTCGTTACGTGTAAAATTGAATACGTCGTGGATCCTCATTAATTTAAGATGAAGACTGTATCTTGACACGTTATTTTATTCATTAAGGGAGCGTCTTGGGCGGCGCTGTGTACGTGTCGACTTCAGGTTGTTGTATGAGGAAGAGAAACATAATTTAAAACATCTTGACGAGATCATTAGAGCGCGCGACGACGCGAGCGACGCGAGCGGGGAAGGGTGAGACACTCTATCGTCCGAAATTGACAAACAGGTACGAAGCTGCGTGACGTGCTTTAAAATTTATAGCTCTTCACAAGATCCTTCGCTTAAATATTAATAGCAAGATGCATCAACACTGCGTACAATCACTTCTTTATGACTAAAAAGATGGTGTCTACATGTTTGCAGCTTATCACACCAAGACGAACCTACAAAGGTTAAGGGTCCAAATTAAGCTACCATACATTGGTCAGTCGCAAAATTTCAGGTTGTTTAAATGTAGTTCATTTTATTTCACACAAATAAATCCGCGACTGAACTTTCCGTAGGTGTGTATCGACCTTAAAATACGGAGTCATGAAAAATTTACTAATTTATAAGTAAGTAGGTATACTTACAAATGCCAAGAGGAATGTAGCATCATGAAAGTCTTTCGTAGTGAGTATAAAATGTGACATTTAGCTATTTTCTGTTTGGGTAGCATTATACTGGGTCCACTTTAAAGTGATTGTTATAATCCTAACCAGTGTACGACTAGTCCAACTTTAATACTTGAAAAATCCAACTCTATCACTTTGTTAGATGAGGAAGACTACTTAACGGTATTAAACTTGGTTGCGTTCGTGCGAAAATCCTTTTAAAACTTTTCCTTACTAATATCAGACCGATAAAGGAGCTTTTATATAATATGAAAATTGCTGTGAAAAGTAATAAGTAGTTTGGTAAAAAGAGTTCGGGCCGGTTTGGCACAGTACCGGTGCGTAACACATAAAAAACTTATTCTAATTTGTCAAAAACCATTTCGTTTTATTCGCCACAGTTAATCTTAGGCTTCTAAAGTACAGCCAGACCAATAATAGTAACATTCTAAGCAAGTATTAAAGTTTCGATGAGCCGAGACATAAATTATTATCATTATTGAGTGTGACAAAACGGGACTCATTACATGAAATATTTTTAAGGACGAAGCGGGACTGTGGCGATCCAGGACTTATTCGGCGAAAGCGGGAGTAGGAGGGGAAATTGGGGGGAGGTGGAAGGGGGCTGATCGGTCCCGGAGACGAATGGCTCTCAATATCTCGAGATGTGTCCGGGAACGGGATATCTAACTTGTTGCTTCGAATCCTACTACGGACACAGGGATAGTAAAATTTTGCAAATCTTTTATCTGCCCTGGCGTTTGAGAGGTTAAAGCTGTTGTCATAATGTTATGCTGGCTTAGAATAGCATCACGCCGTTTCTTTCTCGTGGGTATCGCAAGAGGCGATTAAGGGTCTCGAGGATTACTAATAAAAAATAAAATCAGTAAATATATTTTAGAGGGACTGTGCGTTCCACCAATTTCGGAAGAATAAATTTATGTTAAGTTTTTTGAAAATTTAATAGATACCTATTTTAGTTATATAATTTAGAATAAGTTTTGAATGTGCGTAGTAGCTCGGATCTCCCGATAAACTTCTACGAAGTTTGGGATACTTAATACGAATATCTGTATTTGAAAAACTGGAAAAATAAATTAAAATAAATAACAAAAAAAACGTGTGTGTTGCAATTTTAGGCGATGGGCTGATAACCTCTCACTATGTTCATACACAATTTTCTGACCATCAATGTTGTAACCCCGTTTTTACGGTTGTTTACGCTTTGCTTACCCCGCAAGTGATATAGCCGTGATGTATGTTTGTATTAATTGTTTTATTTTCGGAAAGAGGCCTTTTTATATATTTTTGAACTTTCAGGAAGTTGACCTAATTGTAAAGTATGCCTGCTGTAAGATCATTTATTAATGTCGTTAGTTTATAAATCGATGGTTTCATTTCACTATATTATAATCCTACCTATTGACTAGTTATAGTTGATATAGATCAACCTACATAGTTTGTATATCAACCTACATGCCACAAGGTATTAAATTATTTCTAATATGTGCATTACTTAATAGTATAAAATGAAGTCGCTTCCCGTGTCCCTATATACCTATGTATGTGGTTATTTTTTGTAGATAAGAGTGATTGAAGTGGATTTAAAAAAAAAATATTTCATATTTTTCCGCGGGAAAACAGTAAGCAGCAGGTGAAACGGTTGGGCGGGCCACTAGTTTCACTATGTAATAAGCAGCCAGACCATATCAAATAATAAAATAGTAATAAATTTATAACAGCTATTTCAAAATGGTAACTTCAGCATTCCGGTTATAGCGTAATGGAATTTATGTAAATATGGTTCGACTTGTAAATTTACATGCATATATTATGTCAATGTCCCCTATATACATTTTCTTATTCTTATCCTATTTCCAGGTAGGTAGGTACCTACTTAGATGCACACGTGCTTCCTATACGCTAGACACAGAGGCGGCGCGCGCGGCGTCGTTCACGTTCAGGTTTATTCCCATTTACCGTTGCCATTATATTAAACTTTAGTTAACTTTATAGTATTATATAAAACTTAAACTTTTTGAGCACTTGCAATTCCTTTCACATATTTAAGTTAGAAAGACAGTTTTAGCCAATTAACTAAAATAGCTAAAACTGTCTTTATGGATAAATATACAAGTGTTTTCGGATAGGTATCGTCGCGTCATTAGCGAATTGTTGGCGTATCACCGCCGCGCTAACAAGGCACGCTAACGACACGCTAACTTGATAGTAGACTCTACAGGCTATGCAAAAGAATAGGTTTAATAAACTTAGTTCTGAGATGAGTCTAGAGAGATTATAAACATATTTAATAATAACAAAACCTCGTAGAAATTTCCTCTGGACGCAACGGTAAGACTCCGTTACGTCGCGTCGTGTCATTAGCGAATTGTTGGCGTATCGCCGCCGCGCTAACTACACACTCACTTGATTAACTAGCCTCTACAGGCTATGCAAAAGAAGTGGTTTAATAAACTTCGGTCTTAGATGAGTCTTATAAAATAAATACAAATATAAAAAAAAACTGAAATATTTCCTCTGGACGCAACGGGAAGACTAAGTTACGTCGCGTCGTGTCATTAGCGAATTGTTGGCGTGTCGCCGCCGCGCTAACAAGGCGCGCTAACGACGCGCTAACTTGGTAGTAGACTCTACAGGCTATGCAAAAGAAGAGGTTTAATAAACATAGTTCTGAGATGAGTCAAGCAAGATTAATACAAAATTATTATTAAAATAAACAAAATAAAAAAATCTCGTAGAAGTTTCCTCTGGACGCAACAGGAAGACTCCGTTACGTCGCGTCGTGACATTAGCGAATTGTTGGCGTATCGCCGCCGCGCTAACTACACACTCACTTGATTCACCAGCTTCTACAGGCTATGCAAAAGAAGTGGTTTAATAAACTTAGATCTTGGATGAGTCTAATAAAATAAATACAAATATATAAAAAAACTGAAATGTTTCCTCTGGACGCAACGGGAAGACTCCGTTACGTCGCGTCGTGTCATTAGCGAATTGTTGGCGTGTCGCCGCCGCGCTAACAAGGCGCGCTAACGACGCGCTAACTTGATACACCAGCCTCTACATGCATTGTGATTATGTCATTATGATGTTTATTAACAGCGAGACGCGTCACGCTGAGGAATTGTCCCTAAATGATTGTAAGGAGTCATGTGATGTGCTTCTTAGGTATTCTTATTGCTCGTTACAACAGTACTGATTCCTTCCTGATTACGGCGATATAACTCTAGTAGTGTGGTTTATTATGCACTTACAGTGCTTTATTATTATCATAAATAAAAATAAGAAGTTGTTTTTTTAGCGTCGGCCGGGGATTGCACCTTAAAAGTTTTCAACTTATTGTATTTACCATTTACCTATCATATTAGTTCATTTATCTTGTTTACAAAGTCAAAGTACCTACCTACGTATGAATTAATTGCTTTTCTCCATACTTTAGGTACTCGGACATAATTAAAATGAAGCTTGAAAAATTACAGAAAAACATGCTATATTACGAAATAATATTTGGTATTTTACATTTTGTTAGTTCCCAGAAACAATTAGTTTTTGTATCATACTCGCTTTGTTCCACGTAAATTAGAGCCCTGATATCGCTCACTAAATTAATTACCATGCACCTAGATTCATAAACAACTACAACGAACAATCTCGTATTCAAATTTGGCGCGGTGAAACAACAGCGCGTAGAGTAAGTTTCATCGGGTGGCTCGCACACACGCCTGACGATATTGCGGTTTCGTCACACCCTCCGTAGTCTCCGTACAAAGGGCAACCTGTGACAGTCGCAATTTGGTGTGTCAACGTGTGTCATGATAACGATTTTAATATGGGATTTCGTTAACTCATTTCGTACAAAACAATAGAAGGTATAATATAATATGTTTTGGAAGAGCGGAATCACATCACACACGCCTTACTTTGCATATAATAAACGTATCTCTCTTGCAAGTAGAAACCTACACCATGAGTGATACTTGTTCGTTTAATAATAAAAATGTTATATTGCACAGGATTTATATACTGAATTAAACAATATTAATTTATTATATTTTTATCAAAAAGCCGGTGTAGGCAATAATAATTATTAGCCTAACAAAAGCCCCAACTGGTGGGCAAAACACCGCAACATCACGAGGTGAGCGTGAGAACCGCCTTAGTTCCATCAACTCGTTCCGAACTCTCTACACACTCTATCGGCGATTTTTAATTAAGTCCGTCGAGCGCAAACGAGCAAAGTAACACCATCAATTCATTATCCTAAACTCGGGCGCGATTGTTCCTCGCTCGCTACTTACGCAAACTTTCATTTTAATCAAGCGTTTAATTAAAAATTATCCGAGAAAAACAAAATAAGCCCGTTAGGGCGGTCTGAAACTAATTAAGGCGCGTACGATGAGCCGGTGAGCTCGACAACAGCCGAGGTGAGGCGAGGTGAGCGGCCTTAATTAAACGCCTTGTTCTAGGCCACTGGGCGACGGTCGACGCCGCCACGCCACGCCGCACCGCCCAAGTATCGTTTAGCGAGACTATTACTGTTCCACTGCAGAAAAAGTTACGAGTGTTTCAAGTACGCCCGTAACGTACGACACGTGTTGTTGCCTTGTCGTAATTGATTAATGATATGAGTGTTCTGAAATTAATGCTTTATTCTAGTCAACTGGGTGACGGTCGACGCCGCCACGCCACGCCGCACCGCCCAAGTATCGTTTAGCGAGACTATTACTGTTCCACTGCAGGAAAAGTTACAAGTGTTTCAAGTACGCCCGTAACGTACGACACGTGTTGGTGCGTTGCTGTAATTGATTCATAATATTACTGTTCTGAAGATAATGCTTTATTCTAGTCAACTGGGTGACGGCCGATTCTGCCACGCTGCACCACCCATGTATCGTTTAGCGAGTCTATTACTGTTCTAATGCAGAAAAAGTTACGCTTGTTTTAAGTAGGCACGTAACGTACGCACTCACTCATACATATGTTTGCCATAATTGGTCATAGCATAGTGTGACTATTGTGAGATAAACATCTTGTTCTAATCTGTCTAGGCGGCGGAGACTATTACTGTTTCACTGCGGTAAAAGTTACATGAGAGCTAAGTGTTACAAATAGGCCTGTAACGTACTCATTTACACGTGTTGATGCCTTTTCGTAGGTCATTAATAATTATATGACTGTCCAGAAATTAACGCTATTGTTTATTCTTTTACCTCCCGTCACAAGTAGCTTTGCTTACTCAATGGGAGGTTTCATGAATTATATAAGATACCTCTTCTGAAAATGAACTTTTTTTGTACTTTTTCTAGGCAAGAGACCAGCGCCACCCGGATAGAAAAAGCATTAAAGTATTGCTTAACATATGTTAAAAGTACGTTATACGTGTGTATTCAATACGATAATCAAGATATAAGTATATGTCGAAGGTAAAATAAAAAATTTATACTTGTAAAAAAAATATACTGTTTTCCAATGAATTATCTATAAAGAAAAGAAATCATTAAATTACATTTTACAATGATTCCAGTACCTTTATAAGATTTTATGAAGATGGCAAAGAAAATCAAACCTTCTGAGAGCTTAAATTACAACCACGCCCCGATTTGTTAACAGTTATTTTACTTCTACTTAGGGATCCATTTTACGGATTTAAAAAGTACTTCCTAGTTATTTTTAATTTAATTTTTATAAATTTCTCGTCTAGCTATATTAGGTAGGTTCTCGTTTACAATATCAAATTCGCCAAAGCATGCGTGAAACTTGCAATCGCCGCTAGTGCCGTGGTTTATAAAACATTATAAATCGTCTATATAACATAGTTGAAATTATCCAGAAATTTTTCGTAGCCTGTATATAAAATTGTACGCATCTGTATTTAATTAGACATTAGAATGCTCGTGTCAAACTATTATCACACCGGTTTAGCATTATAATGGTCCGTATTATATGACAGTTGCATAATAATATTGCATAATAATAATATTACTACTATTAGAGGCTTCAGTTTTGTCAAAACGGATTATATGAGGTCAAGACGAATTTTCAATAAATTATATTTTGATCGAGTAACAAAACTGATGAGAACGCTTGTTGCATCAGGGCACCCTTTAAACCTAATATTTTTATTACATTTCCCGAGTGCAGTGTTTCAGCAGCTAATTACTTAATATAACAGCAGCGTGCAATCAATAAGAATGCAATTAATTTAACAACTCTTTGTTTTATCCGCCGTCAGTTCCGTTGCGGAACTAACGCGGATCTTAATTAAGATTGGAACTTTGAAAAGCGTCGAATGCAAAATGATGCGATTCTGAAGTAATCTTCTTTCATAAACAAGAAAATTTTACATGAAAATAAATATGTGACTTTAACTGGGACTTAGAACCTGTGTAAATCGTTCTCATTATCTACTAACTAACACAGTAGGTAACTAGACTAAAGCGACGAATGCAAAATTATGCCATTCTGAATTAATCATCCTTCATAAACTGGAATTTTTTTAATGGAACAGAATTAAAAATGATCATAATTAACTCTAAATATGCGACTTTGTACACCGTTGTCATTATCTACTAACTAACGCAGTAGGTATATACCAAAGTAAGGTAGGTGCCTACCTTGCATATTAAACTTTCTACAACCTAGCCAATAACATTTATTCCAAATATATAAAAAATTAATTAATTAATACTTTTCACAATTTGATTAATTAATTGAGAACATTATCATAAACCTCAACTGCCTCAGCAGGGAGCTTCCTGTCCCTGATGTATGAATTAATGTCATAATATTTAACACGTAAGATGAAATAGGTGCATATCCTAGTCGTTTACATTATATATTTGGTTTGATATTTTACAAAATAATATGAGGAAGTTTTTAGAAAATAGATGCTGACATATCATAAAATGTGACGAGGACTTGGCAAGATTGAATGCGTTACCAAAAGGTTAATGTCGTTGTGTTGCTTGCCACTTAAGTAGCTAATAAAATAAACATTGTAGCATACACTGACATATAAGATGAGAAGGCCTATTAATCTTAAGTATTAAAATAAGTAGTTAAAAATATTTATTTAAAAACGTCGCAGCGGCCGGAGCTCCACCGCTTTAACAAATGAGCAACCGAAGTCCTGGCCATAGACGAGCATCGAGAGATCAATCATTTCGAGACTTTTTCCAGGATTCTGATAGCTCAGTGACCATTTCGTACCATAGGCACTACTGAGTGGCACTACCGGTAGTGTCACAGGAGATTCTTCTTTACTTTGCCTCTATCGGGAGTGCCATGGGCAAAATTGCATAATTCATTGCACTACCTACCAGAGTCACTGTGAGATCAAGTCCCGACCATAGTAACAAATTATCAAATTCTTATATGCGTTTATAAAAGTCTTGTGCACTTTGTGAAAAAAAATTCTCATACTTCTAAGAATACATTTTATCAAAAGCGGTACATTGTTGAATCAGTGTCACACACGACAGATAAATTGTTTCCTTTTTTATTTAAAATTCAAATATTAATTTGAAGAATTGACGAGTTCCAGTTAAAATAAGACGGGTAAAGTTACAACAAGATTGGATCCGAGTCCGAGAATACCGGCTAAGATCGGTTAAGCATGACGGCAGTCTCGTAAGTTTTCTAATTAACGTTTATGTCAATATCAATTAACTTGTCCTAAGAATTAATTATGCCGCCATTACAGCTCCTCAATTTATTACTAAACTTTCACTAATCAATCTTACCAAGTACTTACTCTCAACCTAGTGCTATCTAATTTACAGCGGAGCTAGATGACTAAATATATTGCACAGTTCATACAAGATGTTATTCGAAAATATGAAAAAGTACTTTGGTATCTGCGGTATATACGTAGTCAACATTTTTGAAAGTAGTACATGCGTTATTAGGTAGAATAAACAATAGGAAGGGATTTTATATCTCTTCAAAAAGTTTTGCATAATATTTGATTGAAGTAGGCAACGTTTTGCCGTGTGATGTCGGCTAAGAATAGGATAACCCTATTTCTTTCCCGTGAGTGTCCTAAGAAACGACTAAGGAACTCGAGGGATACATGTGTATTGCAAATTTAGGCGATGGGTTGACAACCTATCATTATAGCTAGTCACAATTATTTGAATGACCCTCAATGTTTGTCAGACGTGGCGTAAATGTCCGTTTCATAAAGCCGTTTACGCTCTGCCTACCCCGCAAGGGATATAGGCGTAATAAATGTACTTATGTTTGTATGTAGGCAACTGTTGCCATTAATTAGAAAGACCTTTCCTTTGCATTGTGTAGATACGAATTTCGAGTCCGTTCATATTATTTAACGTAGTACTAAATTGACGAAATGCAAACAGCCTAAAAGAAAGTGTAAAAGCTAATAATTTCGGGCTCAAAATTGATTAATCAAATTAGCTGTAACATGAGTAAATAATAATTGATTATGGGGAACATTTGTCAAAAGCCGCACTCGCACGATGAGCTAATCGACTATCACCGCTAATTGCCCCCGTCTGCGCCCCCCGCCCCGGCACCCCGCGGGGCGCATCGGCTCCGCTCCGGACCTAGCCAGGGCTGCCAGCTGCGACACCTCAAAATTATCAAACCTGGAATAGACCATAAAATGCAAATAAGACGTATTAATGTCCTCAGACGATATACATTTTTTTGAATGACCCTCAAATGTTTGCCAGACGTGACGTTAATGTTCGTTTCTACGGCCGTTTACGCTCTGCCTACCCTGTAAGTGATATAGGCCTGATATATTATGTTATGTATGTAGAAGATGTAAACATTGGCCAAATCACTTTTACTCGTGACCATGGAACTACCAAAACTGGAAATATACTTAGGCGATTGATTAAAATAAAATATTTAAAACTTTTGCAGTTTGCAGTGAAAGTTTCAAAAAATCATGTATGATAATAAACTGTAACGAAAATCAAACAATTCGATATATTAGTAGTAAGTTACCAACATTTTACACATATATCTAAGTAAGATATAAAGGTTTTTGAACCACATGTTATTAAGTATTAAAACACAATGCCACAATGATTACAAAGCACAAAATACGTATGCTTTTTGTATGGCTATGTCCTAAAACTTTACATAATTTTATGCTAGCAACAGGTAAAACCTTATAACGCTGGCAGCACTATCCCGGGTAGGTACTCGCCAACCCAGCACCGGGGCAGCACGGGCACAGCGCCCCCTCCCCTCTCGCCGCTAACTAATTAGATAAGTTTGCAACTCCACTGTACTTCTGGTGCCCTGGTGCTCGGCTCCGCCGCCGGTAACCATCAATCTTTTTAATTAAACATTTTTGACACACCACCGATTAGCCATCGAACCCATTTCTATGCAAATAAATGAATAGTTTTAATTTATATGCAAAACGCAATGAATATAGCCCATATCGCCTACTTTACGGGGTAATGGTAATGCACACGTTGTAGGTTTTCACAGCTTAATTAACAGTAATTTATTGTAATTAATTTTGATAAATAATTGAATATCACGTAGAAAGTTATAGCTTTAAAAATCGTGAGGCAAATTAACATAATAAATTGGTTATTCGCTCGTTTACTGTGATTTCAATGTTGGTATATTCGAGCAACTTAAGTCGTTACCATTCATTAGAGTTCGAAAACTAACACATTTCGAAACCGGTACAGATGGACTCAGATGTTGGTCTATTAATTTTGATGAGACGTCTCGCGATAAATCCTTTTAAACACCTTTATATCGCCGGGACTCGCATTACAGATGTTTCAAGAAAATAATGAGCAATTAATTTCCTCGGCACACGCCTTATCTGTCGGTACAAGAATCGATCGGCTCCATTATAGATGTGAGGTGCACAATAAATCAGGGCTTACAATGGCACATTGTCCGTCGCTCAGGCTGATTAAAATAAATAAATAAATAGGTGGCGATGCGAACGCGAAGATGTTATCGCTGTGGCCGCGACATTAGTCTACTGGTCGTCTGTGTCTGGCACACGCAGAAACAGTCCTTTTGCGGACGGAAATAGAATTGAAATGAGACAGAAAGCTTCTTATCAGTGTACGGTTTCAATAAAGCGATTGATCGGTGGTTTTTGAGTGGCATGCGTGTCTTGTTAGAGAATAGCGGAGATGGATGGCTCTGCTTCCAGTCTGTGAGTGCATATGGGAAGTGAGTTTGCTTGCACTCCATCATTCACTGCTGATGACAGAACTGGAATAGTAGAGTTAGGAACACAGTACTGTTGTTACATCAACAAAACCCATTTGATTTATATTTCCTTAGTTTCATTTTTATCATCGTCTCATTTGAATCCTAAATTATTTTTCTAATAGATGTCCTTAACCTTTCAGGCATTTCTGCAATTTTATCATAATACTTATTGTTTATAAAAACGCACATTAAATAAAAACCTACAAATCTTTTTTGTATTAAATTGACATCCCTAGATATTTAAATAGGTTAATTAACAACGACAACCTTAACACAAATTAGGTCTCACGACGGCTTAATTACCGTTTATATTAACAACAAAAAGTAACACATTCTATACATTATACCTAGTAATTAATTATGTTACCAGCCATATTGTTACTGACCTATTTATACACATATTTCTACTTATATGTAAATTATGCCATTAAGAGCATGAAAACAATAGCTCGTTAATTATGCAACATTAGCGTAGGTAGGTATTTTAAAAGCTCGTGTATATCATGTAATGTTTGCATCACAAAGAGGTAAACACATAAATAAAAATAACACAAATATCTTAAATCTTAAATATTTAACGACAAGAAAAATCTCAGATGCTTCATCCAACAAAGTGTTTTTTAATACGAGCATAATGTATTGTAATGTTCAGTAGTACGCTCAAATTGCGCGAATAGTTATTCAAGCAACATATTCAGATACCTATGAATATATATAACTGTAGCACTACGAAGTAAAAACTTTGCAAAACTCTAATTAAATACTCAGAATTTTATAGGGCTAATTAAAATCTAATTGAATATTAACTTAATTATTTGCTTACCAGACACATTTAACTTTATAATGAAATTGTAAAATACACCTACTTTTCAAGTAATAAAACGTTACAATGACGGCGCTGTGTTAAAAATATATATAAGTATAATATCTATCAATATCTACGTACGAACTAACAACCTAGGAGTTTTAACTGATGTTATTGTAGAAAATTTGTCACTTTCCCGTAGTAGGTAAAACGCAGATATTTTTGTGAGAGGTAAAGGTAAAGTAACTTTCAAACCGGGAAAGAGTTTTCGAAACTGGAACAGTAGTTTTGGAGATTATGGATAGGCGAATAGTTTTATTTAATTTTTTTCAAAATACAATCCAGATAAAAAAAAAAAATGTCGGTGGTCAATATCACAAATAACTTCACTCATAATATTAGGTATGTAAGAAGAATGATGCCTTGCGTTGTGATGCCGGTTAAGAATAGCACCCCATTTCTTTCCCGCGGGTCTCGTGTCGTAAAAGGCGACTGAGGGACTCGAGGGTTTCATGTATTATAGGTTAAGGCGATACGCTGACAACCTGTCACTATAGTAATACACGATTTTTCTGAAACGGACCTAAAAATTTGTCAGACGTGGCGATAGCGATCGTATTTACGGCCGTTAACGCTTTGCATACTCCGCAAGGGAGAAATACGTGATATGTGTATGTGTAATAAGAAATAATAAACTTAAATAATCTTTCCCCTTTATAGATAACTAGATTTCCGCCCAGCGGTTTCACCCGCTGCCACTCATTTTCCCGTGGTAATAGTTGTTTTCCCGCGGCCCGCGGTAAAAAGTGGCCTATGTATTATAATCTACCTGTGTTCCAAATTTCATCCAAATCGGTCAAGCCGTTTGACATGCACACACACAAACTCTCAGATTTATAATATTAGTACGGATAGTTGATAAAGTGCCTAGTGCAACTCACTATAAATAAAGGAAAGTGAACATCTCGTGTTTTTGCCCCGTGTGCCCGGGCCGCCCGGCCGCGCTGAAAGACACTCGCATCCCTCATTTGCGGCGAGTTTTCTCTGTTGTTGTCACATTAGCGAATAACTGCCGCGGCCGTCGATACGTTAATGATGCGCCCAAGGGACAAACGGGAAACGCGGTGTTGCCAGCTTCTGGGCAAATTATACCAAAGAAATTGGCATTTATACAGTACTAGCAGCCCGCCCAGCGTTTTCACCCGCTGCTAACCGATTCCTCACGGGAAACAGCCCAACTCCTGACATAATTCATACATAAAAATCTTCCTCTTGAATCACTCTATCTTTAAAAAAAGCCCTATCCAGATTCGTTGTGTCGTTTTGATGGTTTAAGCATTCATACAAACAGACATAGGGACAGACGCGGGAAACGACTTCATCACTGCTCTTTAATAAATTCGGTTAATACTACGGTTATTTACAGTAAAACTCATCAAGTCAAACTCATACATACATGCATATAACACGCCTCTATCCTTTGCGAAGTAGGCATAGCGTAAACAGCCGCACAAAACGGACAGTTAAAGTCATTGGATTGAATTATATTACACAAAATCATAACACTAGAAACGAAATCGATAATTCCATATTCCATAAATTCAATTCATTCAATAAATCCATAATTCAGCTGTTTCATCACCAAATCTTAGTATCTGGCAACATCGTTAGCGGGACATCGGTCGGTCTTTTAGGAGGAAAAAACCCCCTTTTGTAGCGCGCCGTCCGCCGGCCGGCCGCCGCCCGTAATCACCTGATTTGTATCAGATATTCTAAATTGTCCGCCAAATTAGCCACGTATTTGTGCAAGGACGTAAATTGGACGTAATACCCTCACGTACTGTTTTGATAAACGAGTTAGGGTAACTGTTCTTATTAGGAGCATTTTGTTTACTGCAAATGTCGTGTACAGTCGGTTGTAGCACATAAGGTACCAGGGGTACTCCAAAAGAACTGAATTATTTTCATCCCCAGTTCATACATTATAAAAATTTAAACTTATAATCATAAAAGAAGTAATTTTCTACTAATAAATATTTATGTCAAGAAAAACTTATTGCTGGGGACAAAAATAATTCAGTTCTCTTGGAGTACCACTGTACCTTAAGGTAGCCTTTCAAACTAAGTGTCAGTGACGCCGCGTCAGAGCGACAGTTATCTGATTGGCTGACGTTGACGTATGTGACGTCACGGACGTGGCATTGGCCAATCAGCTATCTGTCGTTCTGACGCGGCGTCACTGACGCTCAGTACGAAAGTCCAGCTTTATATGTGCTATAACCAACTGTACCTATTGTAATTTTTTAATTTATTTGCATGCACCTATAAACGTAACATAGATGCAGGTTTATACTTCATTCGCTTAGATAGTGTCGCGTCCAGCTTAACTGTAAGTACGCGCCCGTTCGTGGGTGTGTTGAGTGTGGAGGTCAAGCTACGCTGGTCGTGACACTATCTAATTGAATGAGCTTTAGTTAAATCAGTTTCATCACAGGCTTAAAAATTACATTATAGTATATATTATAAAATTACATTATATTATTTATTGCACAAAGTAAGTTTACAAATAAATAAAAAAAGTACAACAAGGCGGCCTTTTTGCTATGGTAGCAAGCTCTACCAGGCAACCTTTGGGTGATAGGAAAGTGCGTTTATAATGTTTACCGTGTGATGCCGGCTTAGAATAGCATCACCCCATTTCTTACCCGTGGGAGTCGTAAGCGGCAACTAAGGGACTTCAGGGTGTGTATTGCATTTTTAGGCGATGGGCTGACAACCGGTCGCTATAGCGATACACAATTTTCCGAATGTTTGTCAGACGTGGCGTTAATGTCCGTTTTTTGCGGCCGTTAACGCTCTGCCTACCCCGCAAGGGATGAAGGCGTGATATATGTATGTATGTATGTATGTTTATAATGCACTTGACGGCACTATCTATCCCCCTATGATTTGCGCAGTCGGTAATGGGATTTTGGTTAGGTCCGGTGATCGTTAGGCTGTTAGACTTTATATAGGGCAAAGGGGGCAGAAGGTAATTGGACGGTCCGGATGTAGAGCGCAGGTGCCCTGTGCGTGCCCCGTGCGACTCAGGGCTGCCTGCACGAAATACTTACAACTAATGCCGATGAAAATATCAATGATCATCGTCATCAGCCCACATCCACCCACTGCAGGGCATAGGCCTCTTTTCTATTGCGCCAAAACTCTATGTCAAACATGAGTTCCCTAATTATCCCTTGCACAGGTGACTGTGCGTGCCCCGTGCGACTCAGGGCTGCCTGCACGAAATACTTACAACTAATGCCGATGAAAATATCAATGATCATCGTCATCAGCCCACATCCACCCACTGCAGGGCATAGGCCTCTTTTCTATTGCGCCAAAACTCTATGTCAAACATGAGTTCCCTAATTATCCCTTGCACAGGTGACTGTGCGTGACCCGTGTGACTCAGGGCTGCCTGCACAAAATTCCTACAACTAATGCCGATGAAAATATCAATCATCGTCATCAGCCCACATCCACCCACTGCAGGGCGTAAGCCTCTTTTCTATTGTGCCAATACTCTATGACAAACAGGCGTTCCCTAATTATCTCTTGCACAGGTGACTGTGCGTGCCTCGTGTGACTCAGGGCTGCCTGCACAAAATACTTACAACTAATGCTGATGAAAATATCAATCATCGTCATCAGCCCACATCCACCCACTGCAGGGCGTAAGCCTCTTTTCTATTGCGCCAATGCTCTATGACAAACAGGCGTTCCCTAATTATCTCTTGCACAGGTGACTGTGCGTGCCTCGTGTGACTCAGGGCTGCCTGCACAAAATACTTACAACTAATGCTGATGAAAATATCAATCATCGTCATCAGCCCACATCCACCCACTGCAGGGCGTAAGCCTCTTTTCTATTGTGCCAATGCTCTATGACAAACAGGCGTTCCCTAATTATCTCTTGCACAGGTGACTGTGCGTGCCTCGTGTGACTCAGGGCTGCCTACACAAAATTCCTACAACTAATGCCGATGAAAATATCAATCATCGTCATCAGCCCACAACCACCCACTGCAGGGCATAGGCCTCTTTTCTATTGCGCCAAAACTCTATGTCAAACATGAGTTCTCTAATTATCCCTTGCACAGGTGACTGTGCGTGCATCGTGTGACTCAGGGCTGCCTGCACAAAATACTTACAACTAATGCTGATGAAAATATCAATCATCGTCATCAGCCCACATCCACCCACTGCAGGGCGTAAGCCTCTTTTCTATTGCGCCAATGCTCTATGACAAACAGGCGTTCCCTAATTATCTCTTGCACAGGTGACTGTGCGTGCCTCGTGTGACTCAGGGCCTCCTTTCTATTGCGCCAATACTTTATGACAAACAGGCGTTAGAGCTATACATTTAATCATATTTTATTAAAGTAAACATCCCTTATTTATGAAGTAGTCTAATAATATTTTTTCCCTTCACTAGTTGCTAAGAATAAGAATGAGTGCGTAGTTTTCCTGCTCAAATGAACTTCTGATAACTTCAGTCAGAGATCTTTTAATGAAACTTTTAACTGGCTCCGCGCTGACACTAAAAATCTGGACAAGTCTCAATAATAAACACAATAGTTGTTTGAAACTTTGAATCGTCCCAGGAAGCTCAATGGAATTAAAACTTAAACGTGTTTGGAAATAAAGCAATTATTAGGAAACAATCGTGAAGCAGGAGTGCCGAGGGGAGTGGAAGGAAGGGTGCCTAATTAGGGAGGGGGGAGGTAATGAGCCGAGATCGCTGGTCCGATATAACGAAGGCTATTTACGCGGTGGTCGCTCTCAAAATTGCGAGGGTTTGTTTTAAAAGCGGTTACCGTTTGAGTTTCGCGATTAAGGAGTTTAATTAGACAGTGTTGTTTACAACCTCATTACGGGCGACCGGGGGAAATAGCCTCAGATATCAGCCGATAATTTATGAAGTTGAAAAATGGGTTCTCGCTAAGTAGATTCTGCTGTAGATTATAACCAAACAATCGGGGGTTAATGAATAAACATGAACTCAATTTTCTTGAGACTCCACGGTGTTATTACGTTAAGGTGGTTCTTATTCTTACGCGAACTGCTCGATTTTTCGGTGTTTTTCTGGTCCAGTTTAATGACGCATGCAGTGTGATCGCATAGAAACGACGCATTTGTTTGCTGGCTGCCGAAAACCGTAAAATCTTGCGGCAATGTGTGCGTTCTTACTACGTTAAGGTGTAATAAAAATAACAAATTAGCAAACATGGCCTTCAATTGTTTTAGAATGGTGCTATTATTGTCAATGCTGTTTGAAAATAGCTGACAGACGACGTTTTCTGAATAATTACACACAATTTTGTTATTATGACTAAAACAGTAAATATATTTAAAATTACAAGCAAGCTTAGAATAATTACTTAATCAATTAATAATTATAAAATGTAGTGAAGAGACTGACCTTATTATAATTAGGTAGATATCTACGAGTACCTACATCATATCATCGAAGCAAAACCACAGTAGAAGAAAATTTGTATAATAGTAAATATTCGATACTTTCGTATCATCTCATCGTATCCATTTCAGTCGAACATCACGTGTGCAAAGAAAAAAAACCTAAAGAGAAAAACAACAACGGTCTAACTGTGTCGCCGCCGCCAGTCGGGGTGTATTCTAATCGCCGATAGCATGCCTCGTTTCTACTAACGAGCGGGAAACCGATTTCTGAATCATTGAAAATCGTGCGTACTAAAATTGTACGTACGCGTAATTCTAAAGACTCATATTGTCTGTGGCAGTTATTCTTTGTTGTTTTCTAGGTTCCAGTTGACAAATTGCCAGTCAATATATTACTTAATCTGCAGTACTTATAATGACGAATGACTCATTAGATGAACAACCCATTCTACGAATAGCCCAGTGAGCCAGTTGATACATATCGCAGGTGTCAAAAGAAAATTACAGTTAGGTTAGTTGAGGTACCTTAGATAAGCATTAAGCATTGTAAATGAAATATAAGGATTTTCATCACTTATTGGAATCCATTCGTATAGTGGTAGGAAGTAAAACGAGAAGGTAAGGTAGGTACTTAAACCAATTTGCGAAATTGCGAATGCAAAATTATATTTTACTACTTCAATAATCGTTCTCTAGTAGCGTTAACACGGCGCTGACGAATTCTGCCTAATTAAAAGTTACAACCTGCGGAGGAAGCAATTTGTGACCACTACGATTTCGTACATAATAACGACCCATCTGCACACTACCACTTCACGTCTCCAGCTATTGCATTTTGTACCACCTACAATAATGTTAGAAATTGAAACTCCTTGTAGCAGAACGATGCATGAGAAATTATTTTCTACTGTTTCAAAGATCGGTCCCTAGTTGTGTTAACACGGCGCCTGCGACGCGGGCCCGACGGGAATTTTGCCTCATTAAAAGTTGCAACCTGCGGAGGAGGCAATTTGGACCCGCGACGACTTCGCCCGTACTTAATAACGACTTGACTTTACACTATCACTTTACGTCTTCGGCTGTTCTCTTTTGAACGTAGGTAGAGTGTTACGTTATTGATAATTATGATAGACGACAACGCGTGACACTTATATTTTGCATACATACATCACGCCTAGCAGCTCTTGCGGTGTAGGCAGAACATAAATTACTGTAAAAAGACTAGTTGTCGCTACGTACATACATACATACATACATATATCACGCCTATAATCCCTTGCGGGGTAGGCAGAGCGTAAACAGCCGCATAAAACGGTCATTTCGCTACGTATGACTTATATTTGAGAGGCTTCATTATATTTGTTAAGATACAGATTTATAGATTGTATTCGAAAATAATGTAGAGAAAATAAATCTATTGCTCTTTTTTAGTTCAGCACTCCTGTCAGCCGCTTTGTATATTTTTACGCAAAAGTATTTTCTCGTGTTCTAGTCAGTTAATTGAGGGAGATAATTTTTCAATTACGATTACAATTTCTTTATTTTTTTGCTTTCATGTAAAATTGATTACATATTTTCTTGTGGCACATGCACCCGAGAAGACGTCGCAAATTTACCTACAATTAAAAAACTTTCTTTTACAAAATAACAATAATTACAAAACACACATAAATCAATAATAATTTTTGTCATAATAATCACACACACATTAAACGATTTTTTATAAAAATTGAATTAAATTAGATAAATAGTAATTCTTCTCTTTAATAGTAGTCAAATTATAATTATTTTCTTTATTTTTTTGCTTACGTAGGTATATTGCTGTCTCGAGAAGGTTTATTGACGGAAGTGTAAGAATACTGTTAGCTATGGTATATAACTTGTTGTCGAGCTTGAATAACGCGTAAATAATATTCGTGAACACTTTGTATAAATATTTCATCTGCATCTGTACTGTCTCCCCATAGTAGAATACCGTATCGCATTCATGTAAAAGCGTAAACGCATAAATGGTGTTAAGGCTGTATCGTAATTTGTATTTTTTAGTATAATTTTCGTAAATATTAATTTGCCTTTTATCTTTATTGCTTCTCCAGTTCAAAATTGAGTCTATGTTTATTCCCAATAATGTAAATTCGTTTACCATCTGGATACTGAGTGGATGTTACTTGTTGTAGGTTTATAAGTTTTTATGGTAATACTGGTAAGGCTGGAATTGGATCTTTTTAGTCTTTTCTTCATTAATTGGCAAATTGTGGTCCGTGGAATTTCCTTATTTTTTTTTGGGTTATATGTCGACGCTTTCAATATTATATTTCCGCTTGAAAAGCAAAGGTACATTATTCGCGAATAAGACGAGAGAGTATCAACCGCTTTTGAATAGTCATATATGCCAGAAAAATTTGTATTGCTTTCCGGAAATTAATTATACGGATTAAACACATAATACTCCAGTAGTTTCTAGATCCTGTATGATTGTAAGTATTACTATTATTATTAGCATCCCTGTACTGCCCCACCTGCCCCACTCGAATTAGTAAACAAACGCCTTTACGACCGTTTTACGACGCCCGCGATATTTCGGTCTCGCGCACGCTCTTTTACGACATAATGAATTTGTTGATGAACTAGGTATTAGTAAGTTTGAAAATAGCCACCTCCGGTCACCGACAGAAGACATGATCTTGTAAAGATAAAATTTTCACAAACAATATAATATGTACTTCCTGGGTACTTTATTTGCATAAAAAACCTAAACGAAAGCGTCCAACTTGACTTCTTTAAAAAAAATCTTTGTCATTGTTTTAAAGCACGTTCCTGTAACGTCACACCTGTGGCTAGAACAGTGGTTTGGTTGCGGTTGCTGGCTGTACTATTGCGGAAACGGTTTACGACTCCTATTATCATCCTTTCATGGGGAGTTAAATAGTTAAAGACCGTTCACAAATAAACTTGCCGTAACTTGTGGCTTCGCGGATCTAATCCATTATTTGAGAATTAACATGGTTTAGAGTAAATTATTTTATCCTGTCTGGTTTTTAAAATTAACCTAAAAGTATAGTATTTTGCCGTTGTGCCGTGTGATGCCGGCTTAGAATAGCATCATCCCATTTCTTTCCCGTGGGAGTCGTAAGAGGCGACTGAGGGACTCGAGGGTATGTATTGCAATTTTAGGCGATGGGCTGACAACCTGTCACTATGGCGATACACAATTTTCCGAATTACCCTCAAATATTTGTCAGACGTGGTGAAAATGGTCGTTTTTTTGAGGTCGTTTACGCTCTGCCTACCCCGCAAGGGATAATAGGCGTGATATGTGTATGTGTATAGTATTTTTTATTGGCGGCTTTCTATGAACTTTTTTTGTTTCAATAACATTACCTTTCAAACCAATTTCAGATATACATAATCTTGTGCATTTGTGCAATTTTATAAACATAAGTATAGAATAGTATATTTATTATTATTAACCATTTATTGCACACAAGAGACATGTACAAAGAATGACGACACAACAGGACAACTTATTTCTACTAAAAAATGTGTTTCAGCTGACCTACAGAAAGTGAGACAGAACAGGCGGATGATTGGGCGATTTACGAATAAGTAAAAAATATATATACTCGTACTGACCAAGTGCAAGTTAGACACCGAGGGTTCCGTAACAATCACTGCAAGCTTTTTCATATGATACCTTTACGCCAGTATTATTATCTATTCTTATGATGATACCCAACTTATACCACTAGCCTCAATTTTAAAATGTTGTCCTTTTTGACTACCTAAAAACCGCTTTTTCCTAAACTTGTAGTTCAAAGCAGACTTTACGCGTTCCCTAGACCGAGACCGCGTAAAGGGTCGTGACAGGAGGGACGGACGAACGGACAACAATGTGATCCTATAGGTTCATGTTTTTTTCCTTTTGAGGTACGGAACCTTAAAAATCCTAATAACATTTGCCCGAAAGTTGTTCTTTATATTCAAGAGAGTTGTTTAATAGTCATATATTTATTATTTGTGTTGAGAGTTTTAAAAGTAAACTTGTATTATGGTTATTAAAAGTATACAAAACAATTCTTACATATCAACTAAGTAATTTGACTGAATGGTAATGTATAGCCGAATTAGGGAATTAAATTATCGTAGAACTATTTGCGCCCTCTGGTACAGATAATTCAGCTTTGACGAGGTATTAATTAATTTGCATATCGATAGATACTTACCCACCGCTAATAAGTACTTACTGGCCTACTTTTCGTTACAGGGTGTTAGTTTGAAATTTTCCTTAATATTTTTTGAAATATATGAACTTTCATTTAGAGACTCATTTACAGTAATGTAAAAAGTAATATTTTTTGACTCTATAAGAGGCGTCAGTAGATACCTACTTTATTTTATATATTGGTTCTTACAGTAAAAACAGCAAGTTAGCATATGGGCAAAACACCAAATTGTCTGTACCTCATTTAATAATTTAAAAGAATCGCATTCTTGCAAATAAGTGAGATACTCATTATAAAAAACGTAAAAAAAATATCTCTGACGTTGTTAAAATAGCTTCAATCACGTTCAACTTTTTGTAATAACAGGGAAAGAGTTTATTTATCTAATTGTAGTCTTGAATTAACATAGCATTAAGTAATAATTAAACGCTGACACTGACAAAGTGGTAACATCCTGTATATGAAATAGTGGGTGCATACATCAGTCGGCGTGCAGAGAACGTCTCAGTTATGGAGAGGTTAACACATGAGGTTAATTAAGAGCAGAACGCGACTATAACTAGCTAACTCAGACTCTTGTCGAAAAGGATTTTCCACTGCCGACGATCCGATTCGATCTGACTTCATGCAACACGTGGCGCAAAGTTACATGCCGTGTGATTAATCTGGCCAGCTCCGAGGCAGTGCCTTTATTTTTATTATTTTATCCCGCCCGAGCCGGTTTTCTGTTCAGTCATTACAAAATTGTTATAAAAAAAGATAATTGTGTTATTATGACGTCAATAAGTGATAATACTATAAAGAATGAAGAATTTCAATTTCAACTACAATTATATCTTTATCTGCATAAACTGCCGTGTGACGTCGGCTTAGAATAGCATCACCCCATTTCTTTTCCGTGGGTGTCGTAAGAGACGACTAAAACTAAACATGTTTCCCGAATGTAGGCCAGCATTCTTTAAATAACTGTTGTAGGTAATATCATAAGAATAGATAATAATACTGGCGTATAGAAACGAAACTCCTTTGTCTGGGCCCCAAAAGCCGCGTTTTAAATACCTACTTCCCCCCGCAGCCCGTAACGCCCCGCACTCTCCCGCGCTTTAAGTCGGGGCTGTCACGTGCCAATAATTTTATTCCAGACTAGCGGCCAGTCAAGCGGTTGCGACCGCTGCTAAGAGTTTTCCCGTGGGAACAAAATATTTACGCGAAGCGCACTCCCGACTGAATTGTTCTCTAAGAGACAGCCAGACGGATTGACCTTGAGCGCGTCTGGAGCGGGAGTGTCATCTCTATGTGATTTCTACTCTATGGTAATATACATATATGGTTTTACAATTGCATTTTATTCCAATTGTTTTTCACTTTTAAACCTTTTTTCCTATGAGAACAGACCATGGTCGAAGGGATAATTAGGTATACAATGCATTATTGAAACGTAAAAACATAATAAAGTAGGTAAGGATAGATCGGATCGGTGGATCTGATCGTCGGCCATGAGTAAACCTCTTAACTCAAACTCATATTAGAATCACGACTTGAACCACTCGCGCCTTAATAGATACGATTCGATCGTCATCCTAAGCATCCACTAATTGGCTGTATATTATTTTAATTAATGACTTGGCTTGAGGTGTTTTACTAGTTTAAATTTAGATTTAAATTGGCTATTAATGATCATTATTGGTATTATAGTAATTGGATTTATAATCTTGAATGCGGCTATGATATAAAAGATAGAACGTTAATTTATGATCAACTTACGTTTATAATGATGGTCTGAACTCTGATAGCAATACTATAAAAAACAAATAGTTACCATAGTGTGCCATAGAGGAGAATTGATCCACCTGTCTATGAAATGGGACAAAGGGAATTGCAAAAAAAGATTTAACAGTTGCCAATACAATTTTTGTAAATCGCAGCGATGTGAGCGATGGCTCTCGAGGTATCCTCGATCCGCGATATGACAAGTTGGAGCCGCCTCTGACACGGCTGAATCTCTGGCAGTAAACATTATTAAAAATTCCTTTCACAGCGGCCATCGAATAATGATTTGTGTCCGTCACGCAGCGCCGGCCCGCTGTCATACTTGCGCCAAATTTTCACCCGGAGGCGATTTTTACTATTTTTGACGGCAGCCGAGCGGCGGGCACTGCGTTTATTTATTAACAAAATTCGTCCGTCTGTCTAACACCTTTGTGTTTTGTTTGAATTGGACTTTATGTCGATGGGGTTTGGTTGGTATTTGCGGTTTGGAGGCGGTTGTTGTTAGGTCCTTTCGGCGTGCGCACGCGTCGTTTACGAGGCCGGTCGAGCTGGAAGCTGGCGTCGCGTGGCAGCGCACCGTGCGCTCCACCCATATCAATTTCAAATTCGAATAGGCCCGAATACGTTTCCTATTCGGTTCGTCCAGTAGATTGCGTTTTGTGTGTAAAATTGTTACACAAAATTAAACGCTTTAATAATAAAATAGACGTAAAACTTCATTCGATATGTTGACTGAACTGTTGATCTGTGAAATACGAATACCAACGTCGGTTCCATAAATAGTTCAATCGACTAGAATTTCCCATTTCCACAATAGTTTAACTGAAAAGTAGTGAAAAATTCTATTACCAAAAAAGGTAGGTGTCAAATAAAAGTATAGGTACCTAACCACCATTATTTATTTCAATTGTCTATAATTCATATTTCATACAATTCCTATTGTGATAGATCATCTTTAGTCTGAAACTGAAACTCATGCCTGGCACACAACTGCGGCTATCGTCCGACTACCGCGCGGACCCCGTGCGGCTATCGTCCGACTACCGCGCGGACCCCGTGCGGCTGTCGTTCGACTACCGCGCGGACCCCGTGCGGCTGTCGTCCGACTACCGCGCGGACCCCGTGCGGCTGTCGTCCGACTACCGCGCGGGCCCCGTGCGGCTATCGTTCGACTACCGCGCGGACCCCGTGCGGCTATCGTTTGGCTACCGCGCGGACCCCGTGCGGCTATCGTTTGGCTACCGCGCGGGCCCCATGCGGCTAAAGTCCGTCTACGGCGTCTACCGTCCGACTACCGCGCGGACCCCGTGCGTCAAATGTGATGGTAATTAATAACGTGTCTCGGTACGCTAACGACGCCGTCACGACTGCATTATTTAGACACCTGATTAGTTCGCAGGAGCCAGCCGCACTAATTAGCGATCAGGTAGCAATCATTTCAGATTTTACTAGGACAAATGAATCCATATTAGTCCGAAAGCTGACTAGCTGTTGATAGGTATGCCTTAATCAGCGGCAACAAAACTTGATGCCTGGTAATTAATAGTTGAGCTGATGAACAGTTTAACAATATAAAATTGAAGCGATTATGAAATACCTACCGTTTTGACTGACTTTGCGGTCTCGTAGTCGCCCGGATTAGAGCTTAGTAGGCGATGACAGTGAGATTGTTTTGAGTTTTCTGTCTGAATAACTTTAGTCCAAATTGATGGCAGCTAATTATATACGGATTAGAAAAATATAATTAACATGTCCTCATTTACACAAAACTCGTAGCCACCATGGACCGTACCACCAAAGAATACTTACGTACTTACCACGTTTAGAACGGCACCACCGCCAAATGAATGAGATTTTTAACTGCACTTTTGTTTCTGATGAGCAAAGAATTTTATCATAAAGTCCACACTTTCCCGCATCTCATGGCCACCGTAGAGCGTGCCACTCTCGGACCCGCTTCACCGCCGATTCAATTTGATTTGTAACTGCACTATCGCTAATTGGCGCTAGTTTGTAATTGATCATCCCGGTACATTCGGGGATACGGGATCCGGGCGACAGATGACGGGTGCGTTGGAATTGGAACGATTTTGGTGCGAATTACTTTATCTGTACTTATAGGTACCCGATGGTATCTAAAAAGTGCTAATTTACAGTTCGTCATTTGTGAAAGGATTTTACTGAAGAATGGGTTGCATAATGAAGACCTTGTCTTACAATACGAGGGATGCAACCATTTTCTCTGTGGATGTAAATAAGTCTGTACTCTCACTTGACGTCCATTGCTGCGTATTTTTGCGCATCCGTAACGCATGCGTCTGTCAGACAACAAAGGAAATTATTACTTTCTATCCTTCAACGCTCCTTCAACGCACCGTCGCCGTACTCGTATGGAAATAAGATGATAATTAGCAAGTTACTTTCGTTTGACAAACGCAAGCGTTACGGATGCGATAAATATACACAGCAATGGACGTCAAGTGTGATGCCCGCCTAAGAATGATTGAGATAAATGTCATCCATTGGTATCTAATTTGTAGATGAGTTGTGAATGTAAAGATCCCGTCTTGTTAAGCAACTCTTTTTTACGGAATGTTGGGGAAATTTAGACATTGACACAATTCACAAGGAAAATACACGCAAGACGGTACTCAATCAGGAACATACGATGGACTTCCAATTTCTGAAACAAAGACTCCAGACGATAGAGTAGATAGACCTATACGAGCAAGATTGGTTCGTCTCGATCCATCGCCGGTCTGGACGAAACTTGATGACGCGAAGGCACACGAACACGACTCAGGATTAATAAAAGAACCCTACGAATAACCAGAATGAAGCCATAACAAACTCATTGAAATCAACTGTTTTAAACTTTAGCGGCCACATATATTGAGACGGCGTTCTTACCGCGAAACTTGTTTTTTTTTAAATCAAAATTAACGCGCTCAAACAAAACTAACTAAATACCTGTACATATTTAAAATGCAGTTCTTGTTCTTCTAATGATATATAGGTATGTAGGTTTGAGTCTAGAGTGTCAAATAGTATAGGATATATTATATGACAACCAAGCTGATTCAAAGTTTGCTATGAAAATTTCCGCGATCAAAGTAGCAAGTACGTAGGAGTGTTTCGGTTCGATCCTTACTTCAATGAACTAGAGTTGTTCTGCTGTTATGCACGCGCCCTTGTAATCTAGTTATAATAGCTTAAAATTGTACTTTGAGTTCCTTCTGAAAATTTTCTCAACTCTGAGGCACACGGCGGACGCCGGCTACGAGACGTTTGACAAAACACGAGCGCCGATAGACGCCAAATTGATGACGACAAATATCGGCCAGTTGACAAGTTAGTGATACAACAAACGTGTACAGATCGGACATCTTGTTAACTAGACAATGGGCCATCTGAGCCAACTAGCTACAGCGAATATTGCTATGAAACTAAAAACATTTTGTTGCCTGTTATTGATGGGAGAGTGTAAAATTCAACCTGTGCTAACTATTATTTTTGACAACGGCCGCGTTTTGATTGGGAAAGAGCTTTTTTTCTTCTATCGAAAAACAACATGAAAAAGTACATGTACCTACAATAGTTAAAGATAAATTACTCTTGTACAAAAACGAGTAGTTATCGCTTATGATAGTTATGATTCAGGGTCGTTCCGTATAATACGTGGACAGCCAGCATGATTTACACATGCGCCGCACATTGAAGGCGCGCGTGTCGTCGGCAGTCGCAGTACCCACTAAATTGCTCCTGAATAATGACACATAGACAAAGGTTCATAGTACTGTGCTGTGATAGTACACTGCTACTGCACAGTATTGTAGTAGTGAGCCGCTGCAAACACTGTGTTGCTGTGTGGCGACGGGTGACGTAGCAGGAGGATAACACACATAACAACCTGTAGCAGTCCACTAGTGGACGAAGGCCAGGGAACGCTATAAGGTAGGCTGTCCCGTTTTCGCAATCCAGTTGCTACCAGCCGCCCTTATTTAAAATCATCGGTCTACCTGGATTCTGGACGTGACGTAGTAGGACAACACACACATGCTTGTGATCTGTCGTTGCTCTATTGTATGAATCTCTCTCGGCGCGGTTATTTGCTCCTGACTAATGTGCTTGTCTGCTGTGCGCCATAACGAATATCCTATCTGGCCAGTAATTAGCGATTAGTGTCCAAAGGGACAATTGTTTTATTGGTGATGCGGAATGCGTTATTGTAGACCGGGTGGCATAAGAATGTCATACATAATGGGACCATATTTCAGATCTGACATTCTAAAATGTACCGTCCTATCTGAGCCATGGTACTAGTTCACCAAAGGCCGAAAGCAATTTCAAAACATCGCCCAAACACTAAAAGCTGGATCTAATATTTAGCGGCATTAGAGACCGGCCAGTTGGATGTCAATAATTGAATCTCAGTCCAAGATTGGTCGTTCGTTTGCCGGACGCTCTATAGTTTCAATTCAAGAGTCGGCGGATGGTAGATGGCTGGCGGCGTCCGGCGTGGACAGTGGACACACTGCCCGGACACTGGCCATATAGTGGCCGGACAAAGAGACAAACGAAATTAATTGGGGCCATGCGCCGAAGGCTAATCCAATCGCGATGCGCTCGTCCGCACTTTACACGGATCAGATCCAGCGGAAACTTTACTTGCACTAAATTGTTCGAACCAAGAACGGATTTTGAACTTCGAGTCTTCAATATGAAGTTCGATTTCCTCAAACCGAATACGATTGGTCGAATGCAGTTATTATTTAAAAAAATTGTCTTCTATGTTTTTAGTAAAAGAAGCATTTTAATCTGTTTTCTACCAAAATTAACACGTAAAAACTATCGTACATCGTCATGCCATTTCCATATTTCGTTCGTCGCTATTACCGCAGCAGCGTTTAATTTGGACGGTGTCGAGGCGTATTTTTTAAAATGCGTGTTCACAACTTAGACTTAAAAATAAGTTAGATAGGTTGGGTAGAACCAAAGTAATGCAACATAACAAAAATCTGGTTACCTCCATCAAATGTCTATGAAATTCATCCACAGCAACGCAAATGAGGAATATTTTTTGTATACACCTACAACATTTTTGTGTTATTATCTGGGAATATTTGATTACCAGGCTCATGCATAATTATAGTAAGCAGCTAAGTTTTCATCAAATAGATGGTTAAATCGCAATTTCTTACTTTCATATATGGAAATCATTAACCATTTCGAGTGCAAAAATCCTAATTCATTCTTTTTAGAGCGCTTCTTCTACAAATTTTTGGTCTGAGCAGGCGTGTCCAGACCGTCCAATTTGGGGCTCGTTAACGCGCAAAAGACGCGCTTTAATTGCAACCGCTCTAATGAGGCTGGGACACTGTATACTTCGGAATTGACATTGTACGTAAAATGACGCCAAAATGCGAAGATGCGACAGTAAAGACTGAGATACGAATTGTCGAATGGTTTGTTGTTGTAAATTGGGTCACTGAGTTTTTGATTGCAATAAATGTGGCGGTTAGTGCAGTAACTTAAGGAAACCGATGCATCCAATTACTTGGAATAAACCGATCTACCTCTAATCATATGCCTAAAGCTTTTTTCTTATTTTAATCTATCTATGAAAAAAGTTTTCAGTTTAATAATTCGTTCACCCCTATTTTCAGCAGTTTTTACACCTAATATAGTCTGATCTAACAACTTAAATTACGTTTGCGATTTCAAGTGAACTGATGAGACGTTTTTTCTCATTCAAGCGCGACGGCCTGACGACTGGCCGATGTCGTGAGTCATTATTACACATTGGAAAGTGTTGTAAAACCGCGCGGCTCCTGAAACCCGGCTCGTTAGGGTAAACGGGGGTGAGCGGCGGGGGGCAGCGGAGATCGGTGTTGCCAGATGTGTTGTATCGTCTTTCAATATTCCAGTACGGATCACTTCACTTCAACAGCCACAAAAGTCCACTACTGGACATGGGCCTCTCCCAATCGGAGGGTTTTTGCGATACTGACCACGCTTGGCAGGCGGATTGGCGAGCGCAGTGTTCTGGACAATTCACGCAAACTAAGCAAAGTTTGTACTGTGGGAACTAGATAACTGATATATATACATAAATGCTTCTTTTTGTAAATAAATACACAGAATCACCAAGACTAAACACAAATATCTGAAGGTAACTTAACAATTATTTGTGTCTTGTGGGGATAAAACCCACGACCCTTGGCGTCCCAGGCAAGGGTACTATCCGCTACGCCATTGGGCCAGTCAAAGTTCGAGCTGCTTTCGCTTATTATGGTCGAGTTGGAAGTATCTGGCAGCCCCAAGGACAGGGGCATGCGGCGGGGGGCGTCAATCAGGGCAATTGCTGCTCAATCGGCAATCAGCCGCTAACGAGCATCGAGTAGAAACTTCTTACCCTCTAACACTAGTCGCCAATCGTCACTCGGGGACTGGTAACCAGGTGACCGACATTTCCAAGTTTCAAGGTAAAAATAAAACAGTTTTCTTGGGTAAGTCTTGTGTGTTTAGCACACAACTCAAGATAAATATAAATTAACTTTTATATCCGTTCTTAACAACTTTATTATCCGTTTATAATACACAAAAAACATTACCATACGCATTCTTATTAAACCTCCTTCTTTTACTTTTGATTAAAATACAACATACATTTTGGGGATATTTTTAGATAAGTAAGTACCTACACCAATACCAAGAGAGTAAACTATTTAGCGTACAGAAAAAACGACCCCAAATGTTCGTAGGCGTGCTACTTGCTACGTGCTACGAGAGTCCGTTGGTGGGCGAGCCGGTAGTTTAGTTCAATTCAACATTCAACTCCAAACCTCCGAGGAATTCGGTTCATTTGAGCGCTACAAGGAAATTCTGTCGTAGCTACGTCAGGCTAATGTCTTCATCAAACAATAAAAGCATCATAAATCATTATAAAATACGAATTAAGATGGCTTAATGTTTGTGTAACGCTTCCACCACCGCCTTTGTAGCACACGCGGCGGAATACCACGCGAGTAATGAGTAATACCAGCGCCAATCAACATCACGAACATCATCAGCGTCACAGCGACCGCAATCCATCATATCAGTACAAAAGGTGGATAAACGCGAGGCTTGTTTGCGCGGGAACGGCGGCGTTAATTTTATTAAGGAGTCTCAATCAGGGAAGACGTAAGTAAAGTCGGCGGGCGGCCGCCGCGGGAGCGATTCGAGCGAATTATCCGTACCTGGAGGCGCGGGGGCCGACTCGTTAGTTGTTGTTTGCCGAGTGACGCGGGTCAATCAGCAGAGACATGCACGGAACCGCACTTCTTCGCCCCCTCCCCCTTTACCCCCCCTCTGCCGGCGCTCGTTAGGCCGCGCCGTCTCTGTCAACTGTGAGACGAGCTTTATCGAATCTACGACGCACGAGCACGACCCGCGCCGCGGTCGGCCCACTCTTCGCTCTAGTTTGGCTCGTAACCACCGGTAAACAAGTGGAATCAGTGTAAAACGAATTTACATTTCCTTCATGATCTCAAATAACAGATGTTGAGTAAACAGTGAGGGAGCGGAGTGCTGAGTTCATTAGGCGCGGGTTATTAATGTTAAAAAAGGATGGCACGTGGAGCGGGGACATGGGCAGGCAGTAATTGGCTGGATGAGCGGCGCTAATGAGCTAACTGGCGCCTAAAGGCAGCTGCGGTCCACGTGGGCACACCAGCGCCACCTGGGCGAACTGGTTGCAGGAACTATGCAAAATACATCAATCACTACAGTAGAAGATGAAACCGACAACAAGAGCCAGAGCAATCGATGCCTCGCATACTTGCATCTGTAGGCATACCTACCTACTAACGCAGATTGAAGAGAATAAAATTATATATGTAAAACAAAACGTAAGACTGATTGATGGATGGATGACCGTAGCGGTACCATCATCAAAAACTATTTTTGGCTCTAGAGCTACGTATAAAAAATTTACTGCGCCAATCGGTTTGAGGTAGTATTTGAGTTTAATGTTGTCAAAATTATCTTTATTCTATCTTTATGAGTATTTTAATCTCCCAAACACATAATAAACAATTAAGGGTTTTCATCGTAAAATTATAATTAACTTATAATCACTGCGGCGGTGAGATCAAAGGCCGACTTAAGGATGATGAAACGTATTATTACTATAATTCACTTTTTGTAAATGTTAACCATATATCATGATAATTGAGTTTCCCGTCAATTAATTTTATTACTACATTAAAAATTAAATTAAACCTCGTAAGTGCTTGAAGTACCTAGTTGAAATTACCTATGCCATTTAATTTAATTTGTATTTTTCCTAAGCAAAATTTCTCTGTCTCTACATTAGCACATGAATTAAAAATAACATGCTGGTAAATTAATAAGAACAGGCCTTTATGGATATTCATTAGATCGCGAAGAGAATAATTTCCATAATTGTTGACATAGCCTAAGCGTAACACACTCGTAAATAAACACGCAGTTGAGATGAGGCAAAGTACAGAGAGAAAGTTTCATGTAACAACTACGAAGAGGCCCATATAATATTTGTATATAAGACGCAGACTAAAATTTGTGCGTAAAGTAAAATTACAAAATACTTAGTAGGTACATTAACTGATAATAACAAATTCTTTATTAATACATACATAAATCACGCTTATGTGCCTTAAGGGGTAAGCAAAGCGTTAACGGCCGTAAAACGGATATTAACACCATATCTGTCAAAAATCTTAGGGTCAATCAGATAGCTTTAGTGACAGGTTGTCAGCCCATCGCCTAAAATCGCAATACACATCTAACCCTCGAGTCCCTTAGTCGCTACTTACGACAACCATGGGTAAGAAATGTGGTGACGCTATTCTAAGCGGGCATCACGGTTTATTAATAATTTTATTAATAACACTTATACAAAATAGTTATGTGGCTTGTCCATTTCTTAAACTAAGAATGAGAATTCCTGTATCTTAGGTTAATGTTTAGCCAACATAACTATTATTTTTTAATGAAATCTACTATACTTGTCCTACTTCAATACTTTTTGAAATAGCCTCTTTCAACATAGGACAATTCCGCCTATGTCTAAGTTGGACTTACATATCTAATACAAGAATGCCAAAGACAGGTGCCTACTAGAGAAAAAGACATTTGGGATAATCCCTTAAACAGTAATCGCGGCTATGTCGCCCAGTATCTTTGCAATTGTTATTCTGTAAAATGTCTGCATAACTGTGCCAATTTTAGCATCGTACTATCTTTTTACTGGTTGAGATGATCCGCAGTACATACCACACAAAAGGTTTAATTAGTGGAGGAGTTGAAGTAAAAACTTTGTTACCTACGCCCTAAATTAGTCCTTAGAGTTAACGAAGCCAATTTAGCCGGTCCTCGGGATGCCGTAGATCGGCTATGTGCAAATAGGGTTGCCATGCTTGTAGACTCTACCAATACTAGAGTCTGTGCGGACAGAGAATAGGCGTGGGCAAAAAGAAAACTATCATTTTTCGCATAGCTTACTATGACATTTCTCATACTGAGGCACAGAGGCGCCCTCAATTCCCATGCCTATTCTCTTCCCGCACTCTACTAATCAACTACTAATACGTTAAACAGTATTTTGTCGGCATAAGTTTGGTTTGGTTTCGGCTTTCATCTAATCTAGGATTTTTCCTTAAGGTGGTTCGAGAGCCCAGTGGCGCTCTAAAACAGGAAAAATCCCTGGCTGGACACGCTAGTCATCTGAACACCTCCATTTATTTAGAAAATAAAGACCTTGTAAAACTAAGTGCTTTAATTATGTATTGTAAAATTGTCACTTTTAGCACTTTGGAAGACATAACCAAATCGCAAAGTTTTTACAAGGTTATATTGATTCTAATCTTTGTAGTTATTTATTGCCGCGAATTGATACTTTGTTTCCAGATGACTAGCATGTCCCGCCAGGGATTTTTTTCCTGTTTGGGGGCGTCACTGGGCTTTTGAATCACCTTAACTACTTAGTTCCTAAAAGTAATTTATAACAGCTGTAGATATCCTGTCTCGTTTCTTTAAACTATTTGGAAAGTGTCAGGCATAGGTAAGCTAGGACCATTATTAAGTATTTTGGTTTGACTTTGACCACAGTTAGATCGCTACCCAAAATTCTACCTATCTAACTACCTACTGATATCACATCAGCATTTAGCAGTCCATATACGAACTAAAGAAAAATCACTTACAAAATCCTGACCTAGTCTTACGTTTATTACCCAGCCTCCTGGCAACCCTAGCGCACAAGAGTGGCAGTTTTTGTGGGTCGCGCAGGTAGAAAGAACGGTTCGGAGCATTTTCATAACAATGCGCGAGCGCATCTCTCCTTGGGCTTTTTTGGACGTTCGATCCGTTTGACAGACACGCCATTGTCATCGTTAGATGACGGCATAAAAACTATTTATCGTTAATCAATGAGAAATAACGATCGGGAGTCGAATGTCTCGTGTCACCTTTGCTATTAACTTGCGGTAATTGACGTTGGGTTTGTGATTAATATCTGTTGACTGTACGCAAGTTTTTAAAATAAACTAAGTAAAATCGTGACCAACTTTGTTTTTGCAGTCATATCTTAGTATAATCCCGTCTTAACCCCTGAGTAATGCCGGACAGACACCCATCATACAGGTATCTTACCTACAGATCTACGTTGCTGAGTGTATTTTTCCGCACTGTCGTATTTTTTCAACACTATTTCTCTATCTATATATATAAAAAAAACATGTAGACTTACCTCGTGTAATCACTTTTGCACAATATCATCCCGCCTTTAAAATAGAACGATCTACCCATATCCGCTAGCGCTTGCGCGCAGCACGCGCATTTCAAGCAGCCATGATGCCAATATCGGTCTAGCGCGTGCAGGAGGAACCTTTCTACTATTTTTCCGCCGCAGCCGGCGCATTCTTTTAGCGCTGGGTTGTTGTTATTGTGCGGGTAGTCGTGGCCGTTGGCTGCGAAGGCAGCTTCTGGCGACGGCGGGTGCGGCGAGCTGAGCTCGGCGTACCCGTGGTAGTGCGGGTTCATGCTAAGCGTGCTCGCTGCCAGCTTGACGGTTGGAGCGGAGTCCGCTCGCCGGCCACCACAACTACACGCCCTGTGGACAAAAGAGAAAATTGTGTTAAAAATATGGGCTAGACATGGTAGTTTCTGTACATAATTCATCATCATCATGGGGTGCCATCTTCAAATTGAAGTTCGGAGGTCAGCATGTAGAAACCCTCGTACATAATTAAGAGAATGATTTATAAAAAATCTGATGATTTCCTGTTATTTTATTATTAAACGAACAAGTATCACTCATTATGTGGGTTACACTCGGCAATCACAGCTGACGGGCGGGCGTAAGTGATCTGTCGACCTCCGTGAAGAAGGCTGCCGTAAGCAGCCGAAACGTAGAGGGATAAACCCTCTACCAACTAAAAAACAAGTAAGTCGTGTAAACCCACATCATTTCCTGTTATGTTAAACAATTTTCCGATAATAAGCCTTTGAAAGCAGCAGTGGACTGCAATAGGCTGATGTATGTATGTAAGCCATTGAAAAAAACTGGTTGCTTAAAGTTTCATTATAGAGAAGGGCAATCTTAATTGGAACTCGTAGATTAAAAATAACACGTAAACAGCAACTTAAGGGCGAAATCCGATACTGTTCTAATAACCCAAAAATTTAACAGTTAATTTCCGGGCGCGAATGACCCCAGCGGTTTGGAAGAAATTTCCACGACCTGCTTGACCCTTTGAATAATTTTTCTTGGGCGCTACACAGCGGATAGCGTAGGCCTGCGGGCGGCCGCGTTTATAAAATTTTCCAATTAGCAATTTCATACAATTAGGAGCGGGTTTAGGGAGGGGGGTGAAGGGGGAAGTGAGGGGTACGAGGTTTACGTCAACCCGATCCAATTAGCTGGCGGCCGGCGGAGCGGCGGGACGCTCTATGCCCGCGCCGCGCCGCGCCGTCTGTGGAACCCACCCGGGCCCTGTCGCCATAAAACTTAATTAAACGTTTTAAAACAAGTATTCATTAAAGAATAATCAAGCTTATGTAGTCATAAATAACCGGATTGTCCCGCGCGGAACGGGTGCCGTAATTAAGACTGCACAGAGTTGATCAAACGCACTGATTTGAAACTACCCTTCATTAAGAGCGGAGCGGAGTGCGAAGCTTCCGCTGCGGTGCAGAAACTAATTAAGAATAACGGACGCTTTAAAAGCGTAATTAATTTAGATTGTAATTCTATTTCTCCGGGACTAAAGTAGACAATTATTTTAGTAGCCCTTTCTTTTGGAGCGATTTGGCTGGGTTGCTGTAATTTGCTTAATTTCCGTGTCGGACATAATGGGGGTTGTACCTGCTTACTTGTATAGATAATTAACGCGTATGTTTAGGAGTATGAGTGTTTGAGATGTTGCAATGCGGGGCAGGGGTTATAGGTTGCCGGAGAGCGTGTGGTAAGCCATTACCGGTTGTCGGGCTTGTCTAATGAAGGCTATAAGAGGTACCGGGGGGGTAGTGGGCGCAGGGGGGATTGCGTGTCTACTAATGAGCGGGCGTCGCGTGCGCACCTCGCACTTCGTTAAATCGCACCCGGACTACGCTACCAGCCAGTATTAATGTCTTTGTTTTGTTAATTTCCCAGACACGCGTTCCAGTCGAATTTAGAAAGATCTCTATCAGTCTTACACTGGAAAATTGGTAGGGAAATGCCGATACTGTGTTACCCTTATTCAATTAGTGTCTATTTCATTAAGACAATTGGAACAATGGAACTCATTGAAACTTATGATGATAGAGCTTATGAGTTCATTAATTTGACGATCCAAGCAAAAGACATCAACGTGATACAATTTTCATTAGATTAGTGTTAGCAGTATTAGAATAACAATATCTACATCATTCTGCTAAAATTATGTTAAATTGCATTTTATGATTTTAAAATTACATTTGACCAAACTTTGCGTCACACTCATATTTAACCTTAATTTTATCAAACTCATGGCCTCATCGGAATTAGAAATAACATTAATTACTACTGTATTAATGATAATACCCAAAGATAAGATAAAAAATATTTAATTGTTGGTAACTATATAGAAATCTTAAGTAGTGGAAACTTTGCTGGCAAATGTGTTATTTAAGTTTGTTTATTGTCATGTAATAACAATGCTGTTTGTTTCTCAATAATAATAAAATAAATAAAATAAAATAAAATCTAATTTCATCAACAAAAATGTGGTCATTTTGGTAAAGCAGCTTTTTTGTGAAACGAAGAAGTCATTGGGGAAAATATTTAACCGGGTGAAATAGCCACGAAACTGAACAACTTTCTGGTCGAAATATTTAAAAAATTAGAGTACCCTAAACTGACTCGGTCGGCTAGTACAATTTGTATATGAGGTCCAATATTTTCTTTAATAGCGTCTACACAAGAAACATAATGTTGGGATACTAAGTGTACAGCTTGTAATTACGAGTAGGTACAATGGACAAAAAAGGAGACTGATTATAGCAAAGGTTTCAACTGAGTTACAAACAAAACATGTACCTACAACAAATAACTTCAAATAAACCGGTCGGTTATCTATTAGGATAATACAAATTTGTTATAAAAAAGAAAATTGTGTGACACAAATTACTTTTTTTTTACAATGACGGATCATGACGTCAATAAGTGATAATACTAATCGACATTGAATAAAGTAATTTTATTTTTATTTTACAATTTAAAAAAATATCTATAGGATAAATCTTAAAATCACAACCAGGAAATAATAATCTTGTTATTATTTGTGCTTTGTGATGCCGGCTTATAATAGCATCACCCCATTTCTTTCCCGTAGGAGTCGTAATTTTGTTAAGCCTAATTAACAAGTTACTTCTCTTGGCTTCTAAACATAAATTAGTAAGGTGTTCTACATTTACTATCAATAAGTATAACATAAAATAACAAATACAAATATACTCAACTGGCAAGCAAAGTGTTAATACAATGCATATTAAAGTTCAATAGGTCTTCTCGTGTCCACTCCACATTAGTATTTAAAATTCATAGCCAATAATTTAAAAATAATGTGAGGGTTCGAGCACGAATACTATTGCGCATAATTACTCTAACTTATGTCTTTTCGATCATTTATATTCACTTGGCAGAGAAAATTGAATTTTATTGTGATAGGTTTAAAGTTACGAGTTGGGGGAGAGGCTCCGGTAAGGTTATTCTTGTACGGTTGGTTTTGGATAAGCATCAACATTTTAAAAGATATTTTAAAGTATTAGACCGGGTCTATCGCGATAGTATTTAGGTAAATATTAGTAATTCACCTGTGTCCCGACGTTTCAATACAGTTTCATGTATTGTGGTCGCGGGTATTGTATCGCGATAGACCCGGTCTAATACCCAAAATGAGTGAAAATGATCGCGAGTGCTTAAAAAGCTTTATATTTTAAAGTATTGTTATTATACTTAATTACCTATTTCGGTCTGTCCTATTCTAGCATAGGTAAAACGTTAAAAATATTTTTCTTTACATTCTGATGATCTGTAATTTGCCATGTTTTATGTGAATAAAGTTCTGTATTCTGTATCCATAACATAGGTACTAAATATTTGCAAAATCCTTGATCATCCACAAAAATCTTTCGACATTGTTACCTTATTTCCTTTTAGAAGCCTTTTCCCAGCAGTGGAATCTAGGTAGGCAAATTATGATAATAATGCAATAAAATAGAATATCACTATGATTTCTGTGTACAAGCAGGAATGACCCGAGTAAGTTGGTGCGTGTTAGCTCGCAGGGGAGGCCTGGGAACTAAACAGGTGCCGTTTTCATTATTCAAGCCCCATTGATTGGATACTTTGTTGCCGTTTAAAAATCTTATTAGCAACCGCCTGACAACAAAGCCGGGTATATCTTACAGCCCTCTATTTACCTGGTAAGTGATTTTTTACCCTCTTTTTCAATTACAGCGCTGAACAGTTCGAACCTGGAGGACTATGAAACTGTAAGTCATCTTGTTAGTGAATGTTTTATTCCCTCGCTCTTTGCATACGCTCAAGTATTTGTCAGTGGCAATAAGCGCGATGAGTTTACGATTTTCTTGTCAAAAATAGGTATAATTAAAACTCGCTGTCGGCTAAACGAGCGAGCGAAACGCGTCCTCACCCACGGCTACTGAACTCGGAAATTGCAGATTTGAAACGTATGTTTAAATAATTTTCGTAATTTTAGAGGTTTAACATACAGTCGTGGCAAATGAAATGCTTTGTGTTTTTTAAAATAAACGTATCGGTCACTTGTTTTAAGTGTAGGTTTCCGTAAGAACGGCGCCACCCGCCTGCGCCCGCCACGGATAACGTAATTAAGGCTAAACCGCCGGCGAAATTAAACGCGAAAACAGAATGAGAATGTGAGCCTAATTAGAGCCGGGGGCGGGGGAAGACGTTGCACCGGGCCCCCCCTTCCCGCCGGGGGCCGAGGGGCCCGCTGCATGGGAGAGTTGTGCCCGGTTAGTCATAGTCCCGGTTCGTCACACATAAAATTAATTCTGATTTGTTGCAGCGCCATAAAAAAAAAACTTAGTCCCGGTTCACCACAATCTACATAAGGCTTCTGAATATAAAACAGTGAGACAATTACTATGCAACAAATAAACTATGACGAACCTGAACATAAATGATTATGATTTTTGAGTGTGACTAACCAAGACTTATTGTATGTTTTTTTAAGCAACAAATTGGGAATGTGGCAAACCGTGCATCAAGTTACAGACAAATTACTATGCAAAAAGTAAATTAAAACAAACCGGTACATAAATAAATTTTACATAAATTGTGATAATTTTTGAGTGTGACAAACTGGAACTCATTGTACGGATATTTTTATGACCAACCGGGACTGCGTCCACAGGGGGACCGCGTACATCAAGTTACAGACAACGCCTTGACTCGTTATGCGGTGATATCGACTCCTTAGCGGTATTTGCATAAAGACAATATTATCGAATTAGTTTCAGAGAACGGGCTGTTTTGTTAGTACGCTCTATCTATAGTTAAGTGAATTTTGATTCTAACTTTGATCGAAATACCTATTTTGATAGGATCTCTTGTTTGATGAACAATAAATTATTGATAGAGTTTGTTTTAGGCGGATTGCACATTGTCCAGAAGAGGTACTATGAGCAGCAAATCAAGATCCCAATTTAGTTGATCAACTTTATGCTGTATTTTATACAAGAAACGAGAATAAACAGTCTAAGTAGATCCCTTAAATTGATAGTTGATGTACTGAACTTTTAATATACAGGGCGTAAGGAACAGCCGTTCAAATACTGATAGAGTGTATTCTAACTATGAAACTGAACAACTTCCCATAATTTATTTTTTCAGCGAGGGTCAATTTTCATTTATTTCTTACAGTTAATGCAGTCAGCTGATTGTGATTTTGTATGGGAGGTCGATTTTTATGTCGGTTCCTGACATATGTTTCTAAAGGAAAGTTGTTCAGTTTCATGGTCTGAATTCACCCAATCAGTATTCGGAGGGCTGTCGCTTACACTCCGTATTTTTCATGTAATAAATAAAACGTTTCAGTTTTCCAGGCTGCCAGGCGTATAGTTCGTACAGCTGGGCGCAAGCATAAAACCAATTCGTTTTCTCTCGCATTCATACTAATTAAAAAAGTGCGGACAAATTGGTGCCCACCGCTCTCCTCGCCCACGGGAACGGAACATAAAATATCCATTCCATTGACGGCCCCGGCCGCTCAGAGCAAAGAATATATCAGAAAGAACCCTACCAGCTACCACAGTGAAACTGTAAAAAAACTCATCTCTAACATATTGGATGAGCGCTTAAACATAACCACAAGTCGAACGTCTGGTCAGTCGCAGAATTTTATTAGTATGGGATATGAAAAATCGCGTGGAAAATATTCCATACCATAAGTGATAGACAACAATTCGAATCATGTTCCGACCATAAATGTAAAAATACACTATATTATGCAGATTTAAAAACCATTTCTTTGTTTTAACATTCGTGGTCATAAATACCTAATAATTCAAAACACAAAAACGGACAGTTAAAAAAACAACATTGCGCTAACAACCCTGTGTTTTGAGTAATTTGTTTTCATGACTAAAGTAGGTACTTAGTTTACATTTTTCTAGAATTGATTGAAGTTGTCGGTTAGGTCTGAAATGTTTTTTCACTCTGAGCCTAGCCATTGATTAATTTTATCCAATCGGTTGCGATTTCAACTTTTTCATTACTTAATTGTCACGCTTCATTAAGTTGAATAAAGCTTTTGGTGTCGAATTAATATCTCTTTCAATTTTAACTAGTTATGACAGCCATGATGGTCGGGAAATTGGATGAGTTTGGATGTAATCACAAAACTGATGCTCATATTACTTTCCTCGTTATTGCCATGATAAATGTGAATACGTGTCTTTGTTGGCGAGAGCATAAGAATAGATAATAATACTGCGTATAGAAACGAAACTCCTTTGTCTGGGCCCCAAAAGCCGCGCTTTAAATACCTACTTCCCCCCGCAGCCCGTAACGCCCCGCACTCTCCCGCGCTTTAAGTCGGGGCTGTCACGTGCCAATAATTTTATTCCAGACTAGCGGCCAGTCAAGCGGTTGCGACCGCTGCTAACAGTTTTCCCGTGGGAACAAAATATTTACCCGTTTTAAAGTCTTACCTTACCATTTTATTGTTAATAGGTAGGTACAGAATTTTAAAATAGGTGCAAAACATACCTACGATACGAATGTGCTTATTTATCATTATCAGCTAACAATGACTTAGGCACCTAGGTAGTTTAAATTAGAAAATGGAAACTAGGTACCTACGTAAGTAAAAATAGGAGTACACACAACAATAACGTATAATAACGAATGGTAGGTACCTTGGTATTTACTGTAAAATCATCACTTACCTTGGCTCATCTTTAGGCAAATTAAAAAAACTTACTTTTGCAGCCATACACACCACAATAATTCGGCATTGCTAAATTTTTCACAAAAAATGAAAATTCGACCCGCACGACGAACGTTTCCGCGGCGAAGCGCACTCCCGACTGAATTGTTCTCTAAGAGACAGCCAGACGGATTGACCTTGAGCGCGTCTGGAGCGGGAGTGTCATCTCTATGTGATTTCTACTCTATGGCGAGAGCAGCAGTGTAAGTTTTTGTTTTTCACAGGGAACGCTGCTGCCCATTCTCAGGCGCAATTCACCCCTTTTACGACACCTAAGGATAGAATTTGACATTGTTTTTTTTTCTACAGTACCTACCTACCATAAGGGCGTGAACTCAATCCTATTATTCACCGTACCACCAGCTAACACTTTACCTTAGCACAGTCTTATCTAGCAATCTCCCCGGAGTTTGAAATGTTTGCGCCAATTTCTTGCCTCGGTCCGAGGAGGAGGGACTGTAATGTGTAATATTATTTGCATATAATGACCCGTAATGGCGGCCAAGCACCGCGGCCTCGAAAACACCGTTTGATTGATGCCCGTGTGAGTGAGATTCAAATTCCGAACGGAGTTATAGTTTCGAAAGACGTAGAGAAAATAGTGTTTGAACTTGGAATATTCCCATGCTTTATGTCATTTGTGGGTAATTTGAGGGAAATTCGGTTTATCTCAAAAACCTAGGTAAATGTACGAAACCAGTAAAGAAGCAATTTCGTGTTTTCTATACTTAATGTAAATACCGCTTACACTTGACTTCAACTTAAAGAATTTGACTTGCCAGGCCCGATTCCCAGGCCTGACATTAATGCTTTTATTACTAAGTCCAGTAGGCTAGGAACTTTCGTCACCCATAGCTGGCGCCATATTATTTAGCTCAAGCTCAAATACACTTGCGTCAATCATTTAAACTGACTATACCAACAAAATGATCCATCATCCTATTGCCTCAAATATTATATCATGAAATCTGTACTCTTATGAGATGTTACCATGAAATTATAATTAGTTCACAATGACTCATTGTGAGATACACTTCACTAAATAAAGGGTACATGATAAGGAGAAGATAACGTATCAGTTGATTAGTTTTCAAGTCAGTGCACCGTGCGTGTTAGAATGAATTACGATAGGTACACGATTAATTTATAGTCGTAGTTATTAAATGGATGGTAGCAGGATAGATAGGTATGAAATATGATGTAGGTACCTGCGCTTTGACAACACTTTTCTGGAAATATGTTATCCAATACAAGCACTTAAATTTCTTTTTATGCTCGATGTAATTATACCCCTCTGTATGTATGTATGTATGTAATTATGAATGTATGTTTAAATTATAAGTAGTTCATTATGTGATTTTCATTGTAGGTAAATTAACGTTAGTTTTGACCATGTTTTAATATTACTTATAAGTATATTAGAACTTTTTCTAGTCTCCCATGAATATATGGGGTGAAACTGTACTAGTGACCAATAGCAAAATCTCAAGACGGGCTGGTGATAAAGAACAACTTTCCACAAGGAACATAGAAATGTGAAATATGTATGTCAAAATATTTTGAGTTTTCATGTAACTCAAATAAGCTGATCGACATTTTTATTTGGGAGGTCCATTTTACGTATGTTCCTTGGGGAAAGTTGTTCCTCGCACCAGGCCGACTTAAGTTTCAATTTTCACAATCGGACTAGGTCCTATTCAATTCAGTACAAAAATGAATACGTCATCTTGCATGTTATTTACAAGGTTAGTATATATTACAATATAAAATTCCAACTCTAGTCACAGTTTGAATATTTTGATTTATTATTTCCGTTAATGATTATAAAGATTTTGATTAATCGTTTTTAACAGTATGTACCTACTTTATTTGACATTAATCTTTCAATAAATTTTAAGAATGTGGATTAAAAGATAAATTATTACAGATAAATAGATTAAATGAATACCTAGTTAATACACACATTTAGTACTAAAATTGTGTCGAAACGGAGAGTTGGGATTAAAACAATGTTTATTTATGTTGTAGGTACGACAAGATATAGGTATAAAGACAATAGCTTCTACACAACATATTGCTGCCCTTTTTAGCACATTTTAGTTTTGGCAAAAGAAAGGACAGGCTTGCTAATATTGAACATGGTCGTCTGTCCGATTAACATAAGGGCGAATTCAGACGTAATCGCGTGCTGAGGGCGTGTTGAGCGCGTGTACTTATTAAAATCATACGCGTAGCCTACGCGTTCACCACGCAACACGCACCTACGTGCACTCGTAGCGCGTATGCTTCGCAGGCAACCATTTTAACTACTAAGAGCCATAGCGCACTAGCAACTAAATAGTTGTGCGATAATTTGATCGGACAGAAGATCAGTATGGAGTTATATGACAGTGTGCGCACTTGTTTGATTTTGAAATGTATGAAAACCAACTATCGACCAACTATTTAGTTGCTAGTGCGGACAGGCTCTAATATGCTCTCAACACGTGCAGTCCACGCGATTAGCCGGCGCGTACGTCTGAATTCGCCCTAATGCAGCGCTCTGGCAGTCTTTCAAGAGAGTCAATCATATTTTCCCTCTACTTTCCTCACGAAGACAGCTAGAGTAATAGAGATAACTAATATTTTGGAAGAATAAGACGTTTCTTAAAATATATCTCATATTTTTATGTAGATACATTCGCAACACAATATTTCAGTTCCAGTTGACTTGTGAACTGAATTAACTAGAGACACGCTTAATATAATCATGTATTAGGATTTTGTGTGGCGTGAAAGTTTATTAGTATTAAACTTTTTTTAAAGTTATAAGGCCATGAAATGTCATATCAGTAAAGTTTAACAAAATAGTTGGGTTAGAAAACCAATCAGTAATATTGGTACCTACTTACCTACAAGTATCAAACAGTGTACTAAGTACTTTTGGGATTCTTGAATCGATGTGACAATCCCTGTGACCTTATTGACTCAAAATTCTAACAACTGTTGTTCCGTGATGCTCATGCAACTGGGCCGAAATATCAAACAATTTAAAAAATCTTAATGAAAATAAAGAACCCCGTTTGTGCCACTATGTGTGACCGCGACAGTTTAAAACATCTTTGACCTAGGCTAAAAACAAGTGCGCAGCCATCTTGGATTTAGAGTAAGTATGTTGCACCTTTATTCATACTTTTAATACAATATTGAGCATTCAAGAGTTAACCTAAAATAGGTGAGACATTTTAACACTCAAGTTCATATAAAAAGTGTTCATAATACATTTCAAGATAGGTATCTCATCCATAACAGAGTGGAAGATTTCGCGGGCAGCAGAGCGGTCCGTCACGCTGACTGGCTATAAGGTGATTCACACCCGCACCGCACGTTATCGCGGCTCGTGATAGCCACCATGACACCTGTGACAGAGGCAATTTGATTAAGGCGACGTGTGCTATTTTTTTGTAGGAAATTTTGTAAAGTCCTTTCTCCTAAAAATTGGAACCGGGACACTGGAAAATCATGCGGTATGTGTGAGAACCGCATTAATTGCGGCCGCATGATAAATACGTGAGTTTGCCTGCGACTAGGTATGTTCACGTAGTTGTAAAAAGAAAAAAATATTGTAAAATGTTTAAAATATTAATTTAATAAATCATTACACTTACACCCAAATTTACGTAATCCGGTTAGAAATAAAAGTAGGATGTAGTTGACGTAAGGCTAGTACACACAAGAACGTATACATACGTATGATTTGCAAATCTCTATTCAATCAAATCTTGTTTTGCGTTTTTAACACAGTTTATAACAATCTTATTCGTATTTCTCCCCAAGCGGATATGCTTTTGCCTGCTTAATTAATTTTGAAGTTACATAGATACATACACATATCACGTATATTATCAGAAGTCCGCAATAAAACGGACATTTACGCCACGTCTGACATTATATTTGAGGGTTATTCGGAAAAATTGCAATACTCACCGTCGTCGTCCTTTAGTCGCCTCTCACGACTGATGGGGTGATGCTATTCTAAGGCGGCATCACATGGCACCACAAAATAAAGAACAATCAAATCCTCCGACATTATGAGTAAAAATAATAAAAACGTCTCTCGAATGTATAAGTCGTTTTTCCAACAATAATTTACGTAAAATAACAGTATCTTAAACCTAAATATTATGTTTTATGTCGAAAACAAACCAGTTATCATAGCTGATAGAGGCACAAAGTGTGTTATTTCGTCCCTTTCTTGGCTATTTCTTGGCAGTCTCGACTGCTCAGCTGCAGTACTTGGAACAAACACGCCCTAGAGTAGGACAGCGGTTCCAAAACTCGCGGTACAGACATCTGGGAGAACCATTTTACTTTAACTTCAAAAATCATTATTCTACAAGTTGCTTATAAGATGCTATTTCTGCAACATATAGTGCGCTTGCACTTCAAATTTTTGCTTCAAACAATAGCTCCCAACAGTTTGATGCTTGACGATGATTCGATGTTCCGGTTTTTAGCTTCATGATCACAGGTAATCTGGTGTATGTAGCTGCGGATTGCTGCTAGGGGCATACATTTTAAATTATTTCTTCGTGTTAGCTTAGCACAGTTCAATCCACTTCAATTGGTACTTGGTAAACGAATGAGGTAAATTGATAAACTTTTGGCTGCAAATTTTTCTTCTTCTTTTCGTGTGGGACACCGAGTCGTCTAACGACCCAACAAACCCTCGTGTCAGAGTTTTAATTATTGAGAACCACTGACTCTTATAATCGTCAATCACTGTGTTTTATTTTATTGCCCTTTATTTATATTGATATCTCGCATGTGTTAAAGATATTGTTGTGTGTGGGCCCATTTCAACAAGCTCGCCGTAGGAAGGTACCTAATGAAAAGTAACGGTTTTTAGCTGGTTTTCCTATTCTTATTTAGGTCCTATTAAAGCTATAGTTATTAGTTCAGTGCAAATATTTTTAGACTAAGTTCTATTCGTGAAACTGAACAACGTTTTTCAAGGAATATCAGTCAAAATATGAAAATAAATGGACCTCCAATACAAAAATATTAAAAACATGGTGTTACTTTGTATGGGAGATTCAATCGACCTATGTTCCTGGGGTAAAGTTATTCAGTTTCACGAGTAGAAATCACTGAAATTGTGCTCAATGAAAATGTTTTCCTCCAATATAAAAGAACTCTACGTAATAAGTAGGTACTAATGTTTTTTTTTATCGGTAAATTCCGTCACTGATTTATCCGACCCTCAACAGGCGGCATCATAAGCCACAAATTATAAATAATCTTGAGAAATCAGTTGTTTGACAAATTGGCGAACAATGCTGTTATCAGCGGATCTTACACGCGACTGCTGATCACCAAACACTGATAACGCTGCAGTCGGCTATTGTCTTTTACAATCAACGCACTTTGCTTTGCAAATGTGGGTTAAGTCATTCCACATTGAAACCCTCCCCCTTTTTTGAAGTCAGTTAAAAAGCTTATTCCCCTTCGCGAAATAGTTACCTATATTTGTCGTATGGACACCAAGTCAATGAACGAACCGATAAACCCTAGTGGTGATGTTTTAAGCCATCTACTAGAAAACCTCTGTGATATAATATTAGTGTAATGGCCGCCATTTAAATCCTCATAGGCAGGTAGTGGAACCGCACCCAAGTCCAAAACCTTATTTTCAACCATATTTTTCTAACTGGGTAGGTAAATTTACAGAAACAGGCTTGTGTCCTACCTATTTTGTATAGAAAACCTATGTTGTGACGTAACTATACACTATGTAGAATGGCGTCAAAATGGCAACTTTAAAATTGTTTCTGATTTTGCATATTTTGAGAAACTATAAGTGAGAACTGTTTTTGGACACTGATTTTATACATCCATGTCTCGTGTTTTATTAATTACCTAGGACACAACCCTATCACAAATTAGGTAGACAGCGATTTTGACACCCTATTGACAAATATCAACATTTATTATTCAAACCAAGAGCCTCAAGGTGCTGACACCAAACTCAGAGGGAGAAAGAAAAAAAGAGAGAGGGTTCAGTCTGCATATTACGTATCATGGCAAAACGTGCCTTTGGATGGAGTACGCAAAATTATTTATCAAACAAAAATAAAATATTTCCATTAATTTAATTTAATATGATGGCACACCTGTTAATTATGAGATTCATTTAATTAGCTTGTTTGTTACTGACGCACTTTTTAATTAAAATTAATATGATGACTTTAATGGTCTGATAAAAATAAAAGAGAACACGTTGGTTATTAATTTTAATTTCTTTTTCAAAATTATATAAGATAATGCAACTTAAGGCGGTTGGAGAGCTAGTGGCGCCCCCTAAACAGAAAAAACATCCCTGGCTGGACACACTAGTCATCTGTATACCAAAGTATCAATTCGCGGCAATAACTTACTACAAAGATTATTTCAATAAAACCTTGTTTGGGGGCCTACCTCTCCTGCTCTCAAACCTCCTTAACATACTTTCAAAAAACATGTAGTTGGTTCAGAATCTTCTTCTTCTTTTCGTGTGGGACACCGAGTCGTCGGACGAGCCGATGAACCTAGTGTCTAAGTTTTTAAACCGCCTAATAATAGGCTTCTGATATGGTTGGTTCAGAATGAAGTTATACATAGTAAGTATATCAAGGTAGCCCATCCATTGGCAGGACTAACTGAGGGAAATCGGTGGACTTGTTAAATAATTCTTGGGTCTTACTTTGTGTAGTACATAGGTACATACATACATAAATCACGCCTGTATCCCTTACGGGGTAGGCAGAGCGTTAACGGCCGTAAAACGGATATTGACACCACGTCTGACAAAAGTTTGAGGATCAATAAGATAACTGTGTATCTCCATAGTGACAGGTTGTCAGCCCATCGCCTAAAATTGCAATTCACATCTAACCTTCGAGACCGTTAGTCGCCTCTTACGACACCCATGGGTAAGTAATGGGGTGATGGTATTCTAAGCCGGCATCACACGGCAACTTTGTGTAGTACCCAGGTACCTATTCGAAAATAAATAATTTCCACGAAGAATTCGTCTCCCTATTATATTTTGTCCGCGCTAAGTACGTAACTGTTTCTGAGCGGTAAACTGTCACCGTTAGCTGCCCGTGCGCATACGATGTCAACCGCAACATTACAGTCTATAACCGGACTCCAAACCGAGATTTGTACTTTTTAGGTGCTGTTGAAATTACAAAAATACGGAGATACAAAGAAATACGAAGGTATTTTTTTATTATTTGGCTTAGCTTTTTGACTCAGCGCAAAACTGATGATGAATTTCTTTAAGATTCAGCTCAAATAGATATTTGAAACTTGTGAAATTCTTATGTCGCAGGTTTCAAACCTGCGACCACCAGTATTGGTGCTAGCGACACCCTTCATTGTATTCTTCAATATGGTTCAAATTAGGTTTGTTCCAAAATTACCACAATTCTGGAAACTAATTAATTAGGACTTTCTAATACCTTTTCAATACATACATATATAAACGTGGGCTTCTCCCTCTTAGGGGGTATACTCGCCACGCTTGGCAAGCGGAATGGCGAGCGCAGTGCAAGATGCTGCATTCACAGTGAACGCTGCTGCCCATTCCCTGGATTATCCCTCAGTCGCTTATAGGTAGAGTTAGGGCGATTCTAAGCCACCACCTCACGGCATTATTCATTGTTCATATTTAATTACGGGTTCATCGGGTCGTTGGACGATTCGGTGACCCACACGAAGAGAGAGAGAGATTTAATTACTTACTAAGATTATTTTTAATGAAACTGAATTTTTACCTACTAATGAACATGAGCTAGGAATGTTTTAAACCTATTATTATGAAAAGCAAAACGATTCCAACCAAAACACGTGTAGCAATTAAATTAGCGAAGGCGCAGAAAGTTAAAACTTGGATGAAATAAAACGAATAAAAAAAGGTCGTATTTAGTTAATTTAAAAACAAAGGTATTTGTTGTGAGGATGACATCACACGCCCGGGGCTAGAGGCTAATAAGTGGGTAATTAGTAGAGATGGCGCAAATAAGACATGCGAACGATCAACTTGGTATACGATTAATTGCACTTGGAATGGAAACAAAAAAGATTTTCTTAAAAAAAAAACAGTAAGCTAATACTTCACTCTCCAGCATAATTACAAAAAAAAATTGAAAATTTTAAGGCGTATCTCCCAATGACGGCCTGAAGAACGCATTTTTGACATTCAGGTTTCGTGCTTCGTAGGGCACGGGCACTTCGGTCCCGACTGCTGTCTATGATAACTTAGACGGCGGTCGTTAGTAGGCAGTTGTAAAACTGACACCAGAGTTCACCGAGCCATTGGACGACTTGGTGCACCACACGAAAAACAAAAGAAAACACAATCAAAGTCGTGACTTCGAATCCCAAACGTGTGGAATGAAGTTTCAATATTTTCTTCAATATATAAGTGTTCAGATTTTATACAGCTTTATGGCTGCTCACAAATAAATACGATGCGACGTTGCCAATAGCTCTACATGCGCCAAAAGTGAACAAATTCGCAAATGAAGATCTTGTTGAACGCCAAAGACATAGCCCGCAATGGATTAAAAAGTAATTTAACGAGTTTGTAATGAGCTCTCTCGATTAAATTCTCTTCGTGTTCTACTTAAATTATTCAGTTGGCGACAAGACTTTTAATTTATGGCTTCATTGCTGGTTTACTCCATTTTTTAAAATCTTTCCGTTATTATAATGCAATGGATTTGCCGTCAGTAGTAAATATTTCAGTTTTATAAGCAGAGCCATTATTTATTTGTCGTGATTTTTCATCCGCCATCATTAAATTTATATCAAAGGCCATCAGTGGACGCTAATGATGTATCAGTTTATAAAATGATTAGATGTTTGCTTCGTCAGTTTTTGATAGAGATATAAAGATATTTAGGTATTTGCCAGAATACAAATTTGGGATCTTAAATTATATGATTACATTGTTTAGTATTTTCAGTCTGTTCAATCAATTGTGTAAAATAATTCAATATAATAAATTTAAAATAGTTTAAGTTATTTGAGGGTTACATGTGTATTGCAATTTTAGGCGACTGGCTTACAACCTGTCACTATTGGTAATACACAATTTTCTGAATGACCCTCAAATGTTTGTCAGACGTCGTGTAAATGATCGTTTTAACGACCGATTATGCTCCTTTATTAACCTACCCCGCAAGGGATGTAGGCGTGATATATGTATGTATATACAATAGTTTTAATTAACAATTTCACTAAAAATAAAATAAAAACATTACAAATTTTACGTATATGTTGGTATGGGGTAAATTGAAATATGTTTCAAAGAAACTGACAAGATATGCAATGATTTAAAAAGATGATAATACCTATCTCAAGCACCATATTAGAACATCATTAGAAGATATCGTGACTTGTAATGATTCACTATTAACAACACCGATTGAGCCATTTGTTAGGGCGGCGTTCAACAAAGCCCGGGCCGATGTGCCCCATGTCAGCTAATTAGGCCCATTATTTGATTGAAATTAGCCACGTTTTGTTATAATCGTATCTTTTATATTCCGATATCGCCCCGAGTTATCGCCGAGATTGGTCAAAGAGCGTAATTAATGAACGGTCATTAATAAAGAAACATGGCGGAACAGCGACGAAAGAGAAACAGCCAGTAGTTAAGCCAAATACACACAAAAATCACGCATATAATCCCTTACGGGGTAAGCAGAGCGCAAACGGCCGCACAACGGACATTTACGCCACGTCTGACAAACATTTGGGGATCATTCGGAAAATGGTGTACCGCCATAGTGATAAGTTGTCAGCCCATCGCCTAAAATTGCGATACACACCCTCGAGTCTTTTAGTCGTCTATTACGACTCCCACGGAAAAGAAATGGGGTGATGCTATTCTAAGCCGGCATCACACAACCAGATATAAAATTATTTAATGTATATGTTCTGGAAATTTAGTTATATTACAATAATTATATCGTAACAATATGAATTTCTTACTATCTGTCACCCTTTATTTTAAATACGTAAGAAAATTACAAAAAACTACATCAAAATAATTAACCATAATCTAATCATACTTAAGGAAATGACGAATAATGTGGAAAGACCCCGGTAATTTTTTTAAAGGCATTATTAATTAATTTATTACGTTTTTTCGCACCTAAAACTAGAGTATAGAGCTAAAGACAATAATACCTACATGCAACGAACATAGAACCCATAACTATCAAACTAAAGTTTTTGTAGATATTATAAACTTTTTTGACTGAGGTTTTTATCTGTGACTGGACTATAACGTTTTTTTATACACAGTGACATTGACATTGATGGACACAGGCCGTATAGCGGTTAGGAAACAGCGGGGGTTCTCTAAGGAATTTAGGAATGAACCTTCTTACATTACTATTGGTATTAAAATATTTGGATTAAGTATTTGGGCTACATCACATCTGTATTCAATTATGGCCTCTTGAATCATTATTCATGTTTTACTGATATAAATAGATGTCACGTTTATAACAGCATAAAACTATTAAATAACTTTGTTAGCTATTAAATGAATTTCATCAAATTGGACTATTTGTTGATACAAAATTTTACAAAAGGGATTGCGACATCCACACAATGAGGCAAAATGATCTTAATTAATAAAATGCTTTTAAATAAGTACGCTCTATTGTGTCATCTATTTTATCACAGTCTCCCCTAAATTGACACTAAGTACACTTTTATGATGCATTTATAGTTTTTAATCCACCCTATACACGACATGGTCGAACGCGGATCTGTTCCACATTTGTAATTTGAATTTCGAACTCGACATTGTGATGACGGGATAATAAGCCGGCGTCCATTTTGAATAAACGCGTAGTGCGTACGCGCATAGCCAGGTGGTCTAAAGTTACTGTTATAACAAAATAAACGTCTATACGTAGTATTCGTCCCATTTTATTTCTGTACACTTTTTTGGTTCCTGTCGTTGTGGATTGTGGCATTGGTTTTAAATGTGATCGATCGTGATTGAGATAGAAGATCTTTTTAATCTTAGCGTGATAAAAGGATCGTCTAACGATACGAGATTATCATTATTCAGTTTTATCTGATGTGTTTAGTCTAAATCAATTCTTGTGCCTGACTGCTTTTGAGTAAGTTGAAAACTTAAACCCGAAGAATTCCAAAATTTGGAAAATAAAACATCGACTTAGTTCATTGGTTGATCGCGAAAGATCGTGCTTGTCATCGATATTTTTACATACTTCTTAATAAAATTACCTAAACGATTGAAAGTTATAAGAAAATAGGTACGAGAAGATGGGTCCGTTCTGTTATTTCTGACAGAATAGAAAATCTTCCTCATTTTGTACAATATGATTAAAAAATGATTCACATAACAATAAATTGGTTTCGTTGACGGGCATCGCAGGGAGCACTGACAGACAGACAGCCAGGTGGCCTGTTGTACTATTGTAATACAATTTCATCTGTGTATCAACGCTATTTTAATTTGGATTTTGACATGGGAGATTGAAATATACCTACAAAATTGTAGCAAAGTTTTGAGATTTATTCACTCAATATTAGTCTGAATTCCGGGTTTGGCACTGTCTAAAATTTATTTTTCTAACCTATTTAAATGTTGTTCACCGTGAAATTTTCTGTTAACGATTTTGGGCTATTCGGTACGTGTACCTAAACCTAAAGTTTAGTCATCGAGCCAGGAAGCCGAAAATCAGCAAAAAGGTTATTTTTTGCCTACTGATCAGGGACTGCCCGCTTAGCTCCACCCCCTGTTTTGATTAGCAAGTCAAGAAGTAGGACCTTAATGCCAATTCTCAGCATTTAGTTCGATGAGAAAAGTTAAGAGAGAGAGAGAGAGTTGTTATATTATAAATAACAAGCTGGGAAGCCTGATGTCAAGCCAAACCTTTTCGGGTTTAGTGACGTAATGTAATGTTTTTTATATTCATTTTTAAACGCAAAACAAATGAAAAAAAAGAACGCTGAAAACTCCGCTATTTAATTTAGATAGGTACTTATCGAAAGTCATAAGATTAAGTATATACTTAGAATAAAATATTTTTTATTTGACTGTTTATTGAATTCCCTGAACAAACCGTTTTAAAAGCAAGACAAACAGCACGAGTGGACTCGAGGGATGTAAACAGTTGTAATGAAGTGTTATTGGGACGCTAACCATGCTAAATTGATTAGCGGCGGACTGCGAGTGCGGCTTACACTCCTGCGCAGGATTTGTTCCCATGTTTCCCGGTATTGTTCAAGTACATAATGAATACCTTTTAAATAATATACTTGTTTGTAATCCCATAAGATACATTGATAGTATGTGCAGTCAAGACCAGGCTGGCATAGACAGTTTTGACTTTAGGCCGCTCTTATGCCGCGTGCATACGACTTACATTGGCAGTTTAAGTGTCTAACCCAGCCAGATCTTGGCCGTGCCTACTATATGTCAATAAGAGAAGAAGCTCACTCCTGAAATAAGGTATAACTATTCGGTATTAAAAGAAAAAATATCTGTTATCAATTTACCACAGAAAATAACTAATTCGAATCAGAAAAATATTCCTAGAACTTTAAGTATAAAGTTCGGTAAAAGTCACGAGATAAAATCTATCTATGCATATTGATTTATATAATTACTAGCTTTTACCCGCGACTTCGTCCGCGTTAGATAGTTTTTTTTGAAACAGGTTCTAAAGTAGATATGTTCATAGTAGGTATGACAGTGATATTAGAACAGTTCTTATCTCTACTGTTTAAGGATGACTTGCTTGCTTCTGTTGTTAAAGGGACAATTCAAAATTTGCTATCCGGTGTACTGCCCTGAGAGATCAATGTTTATAACCATTGAATACAAAAGTCAAAGATAACTAAAAATCCTTGGTAAAAAGTTGCTAATGTCTTTTCTCAACTTATTCCCATCATACTGAACAACTTTTGCTTTGAAACCATTTCTGTATCTCTAATAGTTTAGGTGGGCTCCTGATCGTACACCTGGTGGTCTACATAAGGTACTCCAAATCCTCAATATCCTTGTGTAAAGAAGCAGCCTATCATACTGAACAACTTTTGTTTTAGAACCATGCCTGTATCTCTAATAGTTTAGCTGGGCTCCTGATGGTACACCTGGTGGTCTACATAATGTACTCCAGATCCTCTTTGTCCTTGTGAAAAGAAGCAGCCCATCATACTGGCTAACTTTTGTTTTGGAACCATTTCTGTATCTCTAATAGTTTCGGTGGGTTCCTGATGGTACACCTGGCGATCTACATAATGTACTCCAGATCCTCTATGTCCTTGTGAAAAGAAGCAGCCCATCATACGGAACAACTTTTGTTTTGGAACCTTGCCTGTATCTTTTATAGTTTAGCTGGGCTCCTGGTGGTACACCTGGTGGTCTACATCTGTACTCCAGACCCTCGAATGGTGATAAAAAGTAGCCTATGTCCGTTCTCGGTATGCTAGCAATCTCTGTGCCAAGTTTCATGAAGATCGGTTCAGCGGTTTGGCCGTGAAAGCGTAGCAGACAGACAGACAGACAGACAGAGTTACTTTCGCATTTATAATATTAGTGTGGATAGTGTGGATAATCCTACAAATATTATAAATGCGAAAATTTGTATGTTTGTTTGTTTGTTACTTCTTAAAGCGAAATCTACTGAACCGATTGTTATGAAATTTGGCACACATATATATGGTAACCTGGATTAACACATAAGATAGTTTTTATGGGTAAGCAAAGCGGTGGGTTACAGCTAGTAAATTATATATATTCATAAATAAACATTGTAAAAGTAAAAGCAGATAGTGGTCCCATTGAGAACTCCCGCGCAGGTACAGCGGCCACATTCCAGAGGACATCCCCTCTCCTCCCTGCTTCCTTCACCCCCCCCTCCCCCTTGCCATGCCTGGGACCCCAGACTGGGAATAGCTTCAATTCTGTAGGATTGAGGGATGTCTCCAAAGTTGATTCATAGATATCTATTTACTTAAATAATTAAAAGACTTTAAAAAGACTACTTTTTAAAAGCTTAATCTTTACTACGTTTTCAAAAAATTGTATACCTAAAACGGGAAGTGTTTTAAAATTTGGTATTCAAGCTATTGCTACCTGAGCAATAAGGGCGCCAATTGTAAATTTTTATATTTTCACTTTTTGTTATCATGTTTCTCTTGTGCAATAAAGTATATTGTAAATTTTGTAAAAAAAAGGGACAGGGAAATCTACAGCTGTCATACCTTTTGTAACTAAAGTTGATTTCATGCAATCATGCAAGTATTTCACAGAACCATAACTAGTTAGGTTAATGATGTACGTTCTATAATTTTGCAACATTTTAAGTCAGTGGCTGCAAATACTCTGTCTCTTATGAAAATTAAAGTAGAATACCAAATTTTATAACACCTCTGATGTAAGGTATAAATTTTTTTAAAATATGCACAATCGCTTAAAATTTTTGGATGTTTTAAAAAAAGTAACTTGAATTGAATAGCTAAGCTCCCCGCAGAATCGAATCCAATGTTTGTCACAGCGCCAAACACCAAACGCAGGTGAGGGATTAATAAAATGACGTAACCCACTGTGACATTAAAGAAATTGTTCCCAAACTTCGGTCGGCATTGAGTTTTTTTAGGGAGACTTCTTTAAACATATAGGTTTGTATGTATGATATGGGTATAAATAGAGCTGAAGATTCTTATCTAAAAATTTACATGGTTTCTACCATTATTTATTACTCTATTAATTATTCATAATAAATTTTACAGCATGGCAGCCAAAGCATGCCCAATGATTCCTTTTTTAAAAACTGAGAATTTTTTATTCAATGCGAATGAAAAACTAGATCAGACGTAGCCTAACATTAGACGTAAACAAACCTAAAATTTATGTTGATGGTATTTATTATACCAAATTTTCAACTTCAGTTTTTGGTTTTAATTTTTAGTGAACTTGTACCTATTAAAACCGCGGGCAGGATGCGAACTTGCGACTTTTGATATCGGTATTCGGTAGTAGCGTGACGTCTAGCGGTTACGTTGTTGGGTTCACACAAAATTAATTCTTATTTTTTTCGTTTGGTACACTGAGTTGATTTTCACCGAAAAATCAAAATTAATTATCCCAAAACGTCTGAAATAAATTAGAATGAACTTTTTACTATGTAGAATAAATAGTGTTATCATTATCACCCAAAAACAAAACAATGAAATAATTAGCTCTCATAAGAGTGCTTGAAACATTGAAGATAAATATTTCAATGAACATTACATGACTTGAAACATTCTCAAGTGATCCAGGACAGAATGTGTCGGATGTGGGTCACGTCACTTTCTATTTGCGTGGTGGGATCAATGTGACGAGACGGGCTGGACGGGACGGTGCCCGACTTCCCCCTTGGCACTCGACCAGAGCCGCATGTTACCGGTATTTACCTGCAAACAAACAAATAAACGGTTATTAATTTGTCGACATACTTAAATTCATTATTAGAGTATGTATGTCTTAACAATTATAAATCGTATTAGGACTAAAGCTATTTAAATAAAAGTTGCTTTAATTGTTAATAAAATAAAACACTTTATATAAAATCTATCTTTCTTACAGCAATACTTATTGAAAAATTATAGGTAAATTTGGCTAGGGGCAAAGTCAGTTTTTCTACGCTACCCATCTTTGAACAAGTAATTTTCATAACATTTTAGGCTTTTATACAACCTCATTGCATCAGTAAAACCGGAATGGAAAAATACCAGTAAACCGCCCGGCATGTGTGAGAAGAGAACCACTTGACTAATAAAATCATATAAACAGAGTTTTTTTCTGAAAAGACCAATTATAAATAAACATGTAGAAAAGAGCAGCAAATCAATTTAAACCGATCCACATATGCGCCTGAGTTAAGGCCAGGTGCAAATAAGCGTAAAATGAATATCAGATCAAGGATGCCAACGAAATTAGCTTTTGGTGTGCTGCTGTGTTTGTAATAAATCCGAGATCAAAATCTCCCGCGCATCTTACAACATGTGCTGAGAGATGTTTCAACATATTATGAGGTAGGTATCTCTAGATACAATCCAATCAAATTGAGTGCAAATATTTATAGGTGAGTTATTCTCGTGAAACTGAACAACTTTCTCCAAAGAACAAAGGTCGCAATATGAAAAAATAAATTGAACCTCTTATACAAAAAGGTACACAAATGAGAGGAATTTACTTTGTATGGGAGGTTAATTTTTTCATATTTCGAAAAAATTATGCTGAGTAAAGTTGTTCAGTTTCACAAGTAGAACTCGCCAAACAAATATTTGCACTGAATTTATTAGTTCCTTAATATATTAATGAACTTGTAAACCTGCTAGTTTTGTAGCAGCTAATTTCTGTCAGTAGGTACTGAACGGATTTAGATATCTCGTGATTGAGATATATCATCATAACCTATTGCAGTGACAGCAGCGGCTGAAACTGTTAGACGGAAATCTGGTTTATAATTAAAGAAGCACCTTAGTATCTGCCTACTTATTTATAGGATAGCTGAGTATATCATTAGCAGATCGTGGAGGAAGTGTTCGAAGTCTCGCCTGTGATCTTTTTCGTCATCTCCGGTATTTTAATGAAAAGACAAATGTCACATAATGAGAAGCGAACAGCGTCGTTATTCACCCGATTATTGAACAGATGTCCTTGTGTTATATTTATTTCCTCTCTGCGGCCACTAGACACTATTTTATTAAGAGAGCCGAGGCTGCGTGGGCGCAAGTGTACCTACCAACCATAAATTACGATACGACCAGCAATAAAAATACAACTAACACATTTCTTACACTTTATTTGACCCGTTTACATAGATCAAAGGTATAAGACATAAAGTTTATCAAATCCCCTATCATAACTTTAAAATTCGTGGAAAAAATTTATAATGATTGTGACCTAGTTTATTTTGCTGCGTGTGTTTATATTAACCGGTTGCACGCGTCTCGTACTGGATCGTGCTAGATTGATCGTTTTGTAAACACAAGGTAGGTATGATAATGGCACGTATGATAGTCTAATGGGAAGATAATGAGCGCTGTGCAGGCGCGCGAACAGCTGATAATTGCAAGTCAAGTGGATGACACGTCGGTAGGTAATTGTGAATTAATAAGCGTGTGGCGGTAATGTGGCGCGATCGGATCGCAAATGAGTGCGATGTGGAAAAATGTGCGGCGGAAAAGCGGCGCGCGCGTCGTCGGCGCACGCGCACCGAGCCACCGACCCTCGCGTGATGGCATCCCGCCTCATGAATGAACGATCCATCCATTCAACCAGTTTGGTCGCGCCCTGATTAACACTCTCTTAATCTTATCTACTACACGGTTTCGTATCGGAACGCAAGAGGTGGCGGTCAATGGCGACGGCGAGTGGCGACCATCCGTACAAAAACTGACCGTCACCCGCCGCTGATGAGTTTCCACACTCCATTCACACCTTTTTACGACCTTTTTTCGTGAATGAAGTCGTGTTCGGGATAATTATTGAATTTCGACGATTCGTTACGAATATCGATGAGCCGGAAGCTCGGCGTGATTGCGTCGGGTGATCACATTCCGACGTTCAGAAAGTAATTTTATGGATTTTAAACTAAATTTTACTCCGATCGGAAATTACTGGTGGATGTCTCTTTTGGAATAACAAATATTTGCTTCATCACTGTGAGAAGCAGACCACAATAACTTGTTTATGTGATCCTGTCAACGCTTGTCTCGTTTACAGTAAACACATGTTATTCTATTGTGTGTTTACATAATGGTTGTAATAACTATTCGGATCATGTAAACAGTAATTTCTATTGTAGCCGTGGAGCAAATTGTCTCCAATACGTGTAATTTTACACGACATAATTAATTGTGCAGCGCAAACATTGCAGCGAATGCGGTGCCGTTATTACCCCGGTAATACCTGCATGTCAGTAATATAGAGCTAGAAGTTGTATGGTCAAATTTTTAGTTGGTCAAGTATAAAATAATATTCGTCAAGTTGTTAGTTCCAAGCCCACCTGTTCAAAAATGGTGCTCGTATTCATTACGTGACAACCTATCTACAAGCAATATCTAGATTTCAACCTGTGTCTTTTCATAAACATTTATGTGGTCTGTGGTGTGAAATACTACTGGTGACCGCTTGCGACGTCTGAAGACGAGCTGGTGATAAGAACCAACTTTTTTCCATGAACATAGGGGAAATAATTATGACAAAAAAAATGAGTTTCCATAGTAACTCAAATTAATTATTTAGCTGATCGGCATTTTTGTATGGTAGGTAATTTTCTTTTTCGTATATCGACCTTTATTCCTTAGGGCAAGTTATTACCAGCCCGTCTTGATTTTTCGCTTTTGGTTACTCGTAAAATTTCAGCCTATATTTTAAGTTTAATGATTTGGCCTATAGCACCAATATAAACAATTTATGCCTACACTAAAACAGAACGTGGGACTAAAAGGCGGCAATATGACCAAATAAGTCAGGGAATCGAATTAAATTGTTCATAATATCTGGTACCTGTACAATTTGTTTCCCCTTGTAGACCCTTATTATTATTCTCCCGCATTGGATTAAAATGGTTCCTTGGTTTCCATCATAATCAACAGCTGTATGATGACCACCTCTTCCAGGCGTATCCATAGATTTAAAGAGTCCTAAGTACATAAAATTCCTACGTAATTTAGTATTACGTAATATTAAAGGTCAGGTCCAGAGTACCTTAAGCCGACGAGCATGTATGAAAAGGTTAATGCATGTTGAAGAAGCAAAAGAGGTATGTCAGGATCGTAGCAAGTGGAAAGATGTAGTCTCTGCCAACCCCTATGGGAAAGAGGCGTGATAATATGTATGTATTTAATCTTAAACTGAACGTAATGATCAAAATACACTGTAGCCAAATGACACTTTGACCAAATAGGACCGGGGATCTAATTTAATTGCTAGGGTCCGCTCCCCTTTCAGACACCTCGATATGTATTATTCCTGGCTATCAAACTGCTCGAGCATTGAACCTGGGTACTCGTATGCACCATGGTTAGACCCAAGTATATCGATATCATGAATTATCAGGTGCGTTTTTATCAGACGCTGATGGTAATCTGATAGATATATTTCTTTTGAAAATGACTCGCTAAATTACTAAACCGCGATAATTAATGCATTACCTCCTCACAATAGTTACTATTACTTGCCACTTGAAAATGACAATATGCAATAGGTACATACGGGTACTCATTGCGATTGATTTCGAATTTTACACATTCGTTTTAGAAGTGGGTATTGTTTATATTTGTATCAGAAGACCATCTCTTGAGCAACTAACACGAAATGTAGAGCAAAGAAATATTCCAAGAATAGTTTTAAAATAACTTGTTAGTCTATAGGTATTTAAGATATGTTTTAATTTTGAATACAAATGGGTTGTGCTGATCTGAATAATGTTTACATAATTAACAAACTATGTAAGATAAGATACCTACAGCAAACGTTTTTGTATCCTATGATTTTCAACTTATACCAGATTGTGCCGTGTGATGCCGGCTTAGAATAGCATCACCCCATTTCTTACCTGTGGGAGTCGTAAAAAGCGACTAAGGGACTTGAGTGTGTGTATTGCAATTTTAGGCGATGGGCTGACAACCTGTCACTATGGCGATACACAATTTTCAGAATATCCCTCAAAATAAAATGTCCGTTTTTGTGGCCATTTACGCTCTGCCTACCCCGCAAGGGATTATAGGCGTGATATATGTATGTATTTTCAACATATAAACTCATATTTTAATGCCAGCGCGCCGCCGCCAATACTTTCTTTGTGATGCCAGTGTATACTTTTTTTTCTATTTTAAATGTTTTTTTTTAGTAACACTGTGGGTTTTATAACTATGCCCACTTTAAAGGGTAGTCCATGACTTTTAGCCTTGCCAGTCTTGCCACCCTTGCTTCCGCTAGAGGCGCTCGCATCGCAAACAATGAGTGACCTGCGCCCGCGCACCTATTGTTTTTTTACTTGCTGTTTGTTTTGTCTTAGAATATTATTTTAATCAGAATCAAAATAATTTGACATTCTACGAGGCCCAAGCTATAAACCTTTTTAGGCCGAACACATCTTCGAAAGGTTTTTCTCTAAAAGTTTTTTTTTATTTTTTTTAATGATGGGTTTGCTCTTGACTCTAGTCTAGGTCATAGGACAGAAACAGAGTCTAAGATGGAGCGAGCTCACCCAGAAGAAGCCTGTTCACTCTTACTTTGAAGAGATTAGGGTTGTATGCGTTTGGAAACACAGACGCAGGTAGTGAAGTTTCATTTAATAAAGGTTAAATTTGCATAAATATTATTAGTTGTTTATACTTTAAAAGTATACAAGTAGACGTGCTCCCCAGTAGCAATTATAATAGAATAAATCATTAAAATTCAATTCAAATATAAATCGACTCTGTCCAAAACTGTGATCGTTTTTTAATGCCCAGGAAAAAACAATATGATTTATTTGCCTATTCAACTACATAAATTATGTTTCAGGATTACGATAATAATAAGTAGTACAGGCGTCACCCGGTCTGCGAGGGGAGTGGGGAACAGATGGGGCAGGAAAAAACTTCCACTGAGTCCCACAAACTATGATAATTCGTATTTTATTTATTTCAAAACTGTCATAGTTAATATTACAACTTTAAAAGTTTTCTACATGCATACGTAAATCACCCCTATATCCCTTACGGAGTAGGCAGAGCGTTAACGGCCGTAAAACGGATATTAACACCACGTCTGACAATAGTTTCAGGGTCAATCAGTTAATTATGTATAAAAGTTTTCTAACATTTGGAAAATGATTTTATTTTCATGTACTTATTAGTAATTTTGTTTCTTAAATGCTTTAATTAAGTATTTTTTCTACTGTAAACAGTAAGAATAAACTCATTTTAATAGCAGATAACTATTTTGAAGGTCAAAATACAAAGTGGAACTTCGTATCTTTTACATACATAAATTAACAGCCACAACAGTCCACTGCTGGACATAAAAATCCCCCTTTTTGGTTATTGCCATGCCACAGAATTACCAATACTCATATTACTAAATACAAAACGGACACCCACCTACCTGCACCCTGCTTGTATTGGGGTGATGCTATTCTAAGCCGGCATCACACGGTAATGGTATATTTTCTATTATTTGAAATATCTATATGGACGTTAAGATAAAACATTTAAATACTTCAGTGCAGTGAACATATTTTGGACCATTTGGGAACAACCCAGGGGAGATTGGGGAACCCCGCAGGGCGCTCGTTAACTACACTTATAGATAAATTATTTTTATCTGCCAATTTACCCCAATCTTCTCTATTGTCGAAACGCGCTGACAGCTATCATTTAGCTACAACACGTCATTGTCAATAAGGGGATTCCCACTCAAATTACTAGCTTAGCACCGACACTGATTTTTATCGCGACTATTATGAAAATCAACAATTTGTATAGAGCTAATGATGTTGCAATTTCAAAGTGCAATTTACTGCATTTTGATGACTATGTTTTACAACATACTTACATTTCTAGGTCGTAAATCTCAGACGTAACCAAAAACTTGTGCAACACAAACGCAGTTCGTTCACCCGTCGTTTCGGTGCAGCCCGTCGAAATGGCTAAGTGTAGAATCTTGTTTTTGTTTTGTAATTTTTCACGTATAAAAAAGAAGTGTCGGCGGCGGCGGCGGGGCGGCGGCGGGGCGGCGGCGGTGCAGCGGGGGAGCCCCGGGCCCGCCGGAGACACGGCCCATGGACCGGCGGGCCCGCCGCCGCGGCTATCTTATCATTGCCGCCCCGACCGTGCATGAATTTCCATAACTCCCATTCCCGTGTATGAAATGAACCTCCAACGAGCATTGTTTACGAGTTAGGACTTGACTGATTTTCTTCCGCTTTCACTCTATTACAGCGCATGATGCATATGCAATTTGAATCGAGAAGCCAAACAATGTGGAGCGATTAATAAGTTAGACATATAATATATAACAGACATACTTTTGACTATGTTATTTAAAGTAAATAATTTCAATAATAAATATTTGCTTATCCATTTTTTATTTAAGCGTATGAGCAAATTCATTGAATATTTAATCACTTTACAAGGAATAAAAGGAAATTACAAGTACCTAATCCATTAGATCCGGAAGGTGAGTTTACTCAAACAGGTGCCTCCTGTACTACGTATAATGTTTTAATGCGCACTTAAATTTGGGGAGCACTGATAAAATGGGAAGAGTAAGTCTTAAATTACTCACTTACAGAGTAGTTATCCGAAAGAGCTTTTAAATCATTCACAAAACACTAATGGACGTGGGGAGAAGGGCGCGGCGGGGTGCGAGGGGTGTAGCGGGGGGTACAACAGCTGTAGTCCCTCAGGACCAATGAAATGGAGATATCTACACTAATATTATAAAGAGGAAAGATTTGATTGTTTGTTTGTATGTTTGTTTGTTTGTTTGTTTGTTTGCATCGAATAGGCTCCGAAACTACTGGCCCGATTTTAAAAATTCTTTCACCATTAGAATCCTATATTATTCCTAATGAACATAGGCTATATTTTATACGATAAAAAAATAGGGATCCGCGTGAAAATTTCGATAATGTAACCCAACGTGTGAAAAATGTACCAAAAAAATATCTTATATCGCGTACGCTGTGGAAATTATTGACAATAGAGCAAAGTGATGTAGTATAGTTTTATAGAGGACATCAATATCTATAATAATGTCCGCGATACTATATGTCTAACTATTACAGTTATGCCACAATAACTACTTTTTCATTTAAAAATGTACCAACTACGCCACATTATTCGTAACAGTGTAATGATTACATTTAATCATTACTGTATTAAAGGGTGTCAGGGATAGCCCTCAGAATACTAATAGGGTACATGCAGACCATGAAACTGAACAACTTTCCCCTAGGAACATATTTCAGGAAACGTATAAAAACTGACTTCCCATAGTGAATGCAGTCAGCTGATTGTGATTTTGTATGGAAGGTAATTTTTTTGGCGTTTCCTGACATATGTTTCTAGGGGAAAGTAGTCCAGTTTTATGTTTCATGCACCCTATCAGTATTCGAAGGGCTATCCCTTACTCGGTATAAAAGACGACATAAACCTTAAATAATGCATTTATAAAATCTACACTAAAATAATTCATACATACACATATCACGCCTACTATCCCCTGCGGGGTAGGCAGAGCGTAAACGGCAGCAGAAACGGACATTTACGCCACGTCTGACATATGTTTGAGGGTCATTCGTAAAATTGTGTATCGCCATAGTGACAGGTTGTCAGCTCATGGCCTAAAATTGCAATACACACCCTCAAGTCCCTTAGTCGCCTCCTACGACTCCCACGGGAAAGAAATCGGGTGATGCTATTCTAAGCCGGCATCACACTAAAATAATAATTATATAATCTACACTAATATTAGAAACAGGATTTTATTTATTGTTTGTTTGAATTGAATAGACTCCGAAACTACTGGACCGATTTAAAAAAAATCTTTTACCGTAAATTGAAACTAAAATTCTTTATTCAATGTAGGATAGTATTATCACTTATTGACGTCATGAACCGTCATTCTAAAAAAAGAATTTGTATCACACAATTTTCTTTTTCTTTATTACAATTTTGTTATGACCTTATAGAAAACCGGCTCGGGCGGGATAAAAAAATAAAAATATAGGCACTGCCATGGGGCTGGCCAGGTTAATCACGGGCATGTAACTTTACGCCACCGCACCATCTGAAAACGATATTTGTTTCAAATTGAAGTCAAGATTTTTAGAATCCTCCATTATCCCTGATGAACATAGGCTATATTAAACTGTCTTATTCCCGGGGGGAAATTGTAAGCGGCGGGTGAAACCGCTGGCGGGCTGCTAGTAACAATATAAAGGTGTGGGTCTGAATTGCCGTGAATCGCAATCCGACATAGCAGAGCTGGCTGTTAGAAAAAATCAAATTATCAAATAGTGAAACAGTTCTTTCGGGGGATGACGATCTTCTTAATTAAAATCTTCCAAATCAATTTTTATTAAGACATCCATGTAACTTATTATTAAAATTGTTAAGAGACATACGCAACTACTTCTCTTTTTGTATAATCTGTTGAGGATAAATTAGTCCGTTTTATTAAAAATATATGAAACTCTGTAACTTGGATAATAAAACACGTGGTATGGTTTGTGTACAAAAGATAAGTCCCTATTCTAATGCAGTATACGGAAATTAAACCCCTCTCTCCTGTCTAGGTTAGACGAAAGGGCGATCACTGTTTCTGCCGAACAGCAACATTGAGTAGCGAAATTTTTTTTAAGGGAAATCAAATCCCGTTCAACTGTGAACTTGACCCTGTTTCTGCCGTGATGTCGAAAATAGTAAAATAAAACACTTTTCATTTAAATTATTTTTTTCTTACAAATAATACGAATACTTTAAAGTCTACCTCCACTTTTAATTGTCGTAGATATTAATGTTATACCAATACCTACTAAAATGGATTTAGACAGGGATCACACTTGACGGCTATAGCTGCGTATTTCAGCGAAACCGCAACGCATGCGTCTGTCAGGCGAAAGGACATTGACGTTGCGTTGACGGTTACTTATCTGTTAACTCGTCAACTAACACATCAATTTGCACCGTCAACGTATGGGAATTCCATTTTTTCTAACAGACGCATGTGTTAAGGATGCGCCAAAATACACAGCAACAGACGTCCAGTGGACAAGTCATCTTAAGAAGTCTAAATTAATAGACGGAAAAGGTACTTTGATAAAACATTTCATTCTCGGGAAAATATTAAAAAGCACAAAATATACGCCAGGTACCTACTAATAGTATAGAACGCAAATAAAAGTACGGGTCTCGTTAAAACTTTACTTATTCACACGAACTCGTTAATATGTCCTGACTTTACGCGACAAATGAGGCCAATTTCCCTACACGAGGTATGTACAGATTATTTTAACTCACAAATTGCTTAACATTTCGCTGTTTATTTTGAACAAAACTCGTATCTCTTACCAATGTACTTACGAGGCATTATTTTTGCGGTTTTGTCTCCCGAGTTTAAACGATAAGTAAACGATAGCATTGTGGAATAATCGTGTAACATAGTAGGGTGTCCCGGAAGATCGTGGCTGATAAAACTGGTATACGGAAACGCATTTCACGGCACGAAGAATAGCAGGTAATTGTGGCACCGTGTAGTAAGCTCTTGTACTGTACACCCTATGCAATGGTAATAGAGGTCAATACACTGATCGTTTAAGTTTATTGTTCCTTACGACTACTAAAGCAAGACCAAGTATGGAAGACCTCTAAAGTTTTAACGTCTGTTTGCTTTTCCCAGTCCTTTTATTGAGACACCGTAGACAGTTTACTAATTCTAAGATCTTTTTAAAATTGACAAATATAGTCAGGGGTTTTTTGCGATAAAACATGTAACGGCCTATTAAAATTAGGTGTGTATCATAGTTTTGTGGTGCGGTGGTTACAGACGGAGAGCAGTTGTAATATAAATTACTTAATTAACTTCAAATTAATGGGCAGAACCTGGCAATTGTGCTCATGACTAGTACCTGCTTGAAATACGATGATTCTGGAAATACGAGGTTAAACTATTTACATACATACATACATATATCACGCCTCTTTCCCGGAGGGGTAGGCAGAGACTACTTCCTTCCACTTACTACGATCCTGGCATACTTCTTTCGCTTCTTTCGGTTAAACTATTTGCGTGCCTATAAATTGTCATATGCCGTGTGATGCCGGCTTAGAATAGCATTAGGTACCTCATTTATTTCCCGCGGGTGTTTCATGATTTTTCTGAAACGGTCCACAAATATTTCTCAGACGTGGTGATACCAACCGTATTTTACGCTCTGCCAACCTCGCAGAAGATAAAGGCGTTGTACGTGTATGTGTATAAATTGTAATCACCTAAAATAATTCCGTCACCCCAAGCCAGTAAAAAGCTGTGTAGTAATTGATTGCAAGGTTCAGTCTTATTGCCTCATTTGGTTGATTGTGTGTGCCGCCTTACATTCGCCGTATGGGAGCAAATGGGAGCGACCCTCGAGGTCGAGACCCGCTGCCAATTTGCGCGACCCTTCGACTCGAATGTTTTTATTGCGTTCCTATTATTTATTTTTAAAATTCCTAATAATAACATTTTGTTGAAATGACGTGCATTTGACTCAATGCGGAAACAAAAAGTCATACGTTTATCGAATATTTCGAGATTTATTAAATGTTCTAATAGTGATTTTGTGTTTGTTTACAAATCAAAAAATGGAGCACTCGCACACGTTGCAAAATGTCACACGTAGGGTATTATCGCCGTGCAAATATCCCGCCCTGTTAGATTAGATAAACCGAAGAAACTATACGTATCGCTCTAAGAAAACTACACGTGTGTGCTCAAGACGATCAAAACTGCACTTGCATATGTGTGCGTGCAACAACCAGGGTGCAGCCGGTAATCGTAACCATATCGAGTGAGGAGCAGCCAAACTGTGAGACCTAGATACGAAGCCTCTCGTGGGAAACATCAGAAAACGATGTGAACAATTTAATTGCCAACGTTTGTGTGTAAACGCGCTCCTATCTACGTTTAAGTAGTTGAAAAATTCCAAGAATTAAATTCAAAACGATGAAAATCCATAGAATTCTGTTTTTGCGCAATTCAATTAGGAATAGTATGTATGAATGGAACTGTGGAGCTGCAGTAGGCAATAAGATTTCGATGAATGCGCCGGCAATGTAAAATGTAATAGTTTGTTCACAATTTAAAGTGGAGGTAAGCGTATGCGCATAATTTGAGCGCAACTGAGGGATTTGCAGGAAGCGCGCGCGGCCGGTGGCGAAATATATGTACCTACCTATCTATATCTAGACAGATCTAAATTTAGGGAAAATCGCTAGTTTAATAATATATGCCGCACTCTGCAAGTCTATTTGCATTCGGATTTATTTATCTAACAATAGTTTTTTCTAGATCGTTACCAAAAAATCGTCATGGCCATTATAGATTTTTGGATAGCCACGCGTCGTAGGTGATATATTCATCAACTTGATCCACTACATGAAAATGAATTGAAAATTGTCCTCTAAGTTTCTAACAAATCTCATAGGTGCGAAATTCGACCCAAGCGAAGAGGTTTAACTTACTACCACACGTTTTCACAAATCGAAGAATTGACAATATTTGGTGAAATTTTATAAGGTCCTATTAAATTTAGTGCAAATATTTTAAGGATGAGTTTTACTCGTAAAACTGAACAACTAATACCAATAAACATAGGTCAAATAATGAAAAAAAAAACAATTTGGACCTCCCGTACAAAGTGACACATTTTTTTACATGTTTGTATGGTAGGTCCAAATTTTAAATAAATATTTGCCCTAAATAAATAGTAAGTACCTTATAAACATAGTACATCACACAACGGTTAGGTAAGTTGATAGTGACACAAGTTTATGAACCATTCTCGCAAGTAAGTAGATACAGAACCTGTCAAGCAATTTAACTCATTCCCTGCTTTATGAGAGTTCAACCTATGCGCTATGGTTAAACAGTAAATCGTTCAATAACTTATACCAAGTAGGTATTGCTAAATGTCTAACTGTTTCAAGTTCTCACAACAATACATACATACATACATAAATCACGCCTATGTCCCTTACGGGGGTAGGCAGAGCGTTAAAGGCCGTAAAACGGATATTAACACCACGTCTGACAAAAGTTTGAGGGTCAATCAGATAACTGTGTATCACTTTAGTGACAGGTTGTCAGACCATCGCCTAAAATTGCAATACACATAACCCTCAAATCCCTTAGTCGCCTCTTACGACACCCATGGGTAAGAAATAGGGTGATGCTATTCTAAGCCGGCATCACACGGTAATCACACATCTCACAACAATGTCCTGAGATAAGCTTGCTTTCCTGTCAATAGGGCACGGATACCGTCAATCGTCGCCCGGCAACAGATGGCGCTTTGTTTGGAAACAGATAAGCAGTGCCTTTTCATAAACACTGTTTCTGACACAAATACAAACTGTGTTGCTGACTTGCTGATAATCACCAAAGTGTGTCATGCGTTTTTGCTGTCACCACGAATTATTGGTGCCTACTTAATTATAAGGAATTTGCAAAGTATGGTCTAAAAAGTATGCAGTTTATAAATTTGCCTGACGAACAATTTAAACGATAATTTATTTCTTAATTGATTTGATTAATAAAGTGGTTTGTTTCATTAAAGGAGTCATCATTGTAGCGCTCGACTATCATATTATGTTGATAATTTTACATTGTATTCAAAATTTTGCTACAAATACGGTCAAAGGTTTATTTTCCTCGCGATTATTCAAAATATGCATTAATTAATTGGGTTATCGAGCATGATTCAGCTTCGCAACAACGTAAACGCCGCATTGTCTTTAGCTTAATAACAACAATGACTATACAGCCACGTTTAGCCGCGTACAGCCAACTTCAGCGAATAAATCAAATTGCGTCGCCCACTAAAGTTCCCAACAATGCGCTCGTGGTTCGCTTATAATATAATAGTCTTATAACAGTCTTATAACGATTAGTAGAAAACAATGGTGCGTCGGAAGAAGCGACGCGAGGAACAAAACTGAGAAGTTGTCGGGTAATCAATCAACGATCACCCCCCTCTCCCCTCTCTTGTTACACATAATTAATCATAGAATATAATTAAAACCCCCAATGACATAGCACGATCGCAGCAATACTTGTCGAGTTCCAAATTCAAACGACGACGATAGAAAGAATTTGCAAAGAGTTAAAGCCGAAAGAAAGTTGATGCTTGCGAATTATTTAAACATAAAATTGGCACTTTGTAAGTTTTTTGTTTGCCTAAATATCATTCAAAACTCTGAAGTAACAGACAACGAGTGGTTTTTAATTTAGAATTCGAACAAAACGTTTAAACTATATTAAGAAGGTACCTTATTAATTACCTTCCTACAAAAAGTTACTATTTGGCATGGGTATCAGAATAATATATATAGGTGTTCCAAAATTAAATTACTTTTCTCAACTGCTCTCCAACAAAGAGTAAGATAAGAAGTAATTGACCTTTGCCCAGTTGCCCACTGCTTTTTGGCGGCAAACCCGATCTTTTAAGGCTGGGGACGCAAAGTCGCAAACCATGTGTGAAAAGAAAATAAAATCTTGTAACAATAACAACTGTCTCCTCCACACGTTCGTCACAGCTCATAATAATGAGCGGGAAGATAATGTTAGATTTTGAGTCGCAGGCGCCGCGACTGCAATGTAATTACCTAGTTTAGTGGTTCCCAAACTTTACCTCAGTGAGACTCATACTACCAGAAAATTTGTTCAATGAAAACAATAAGATACATATTAAATGTCCGGTATGTCGAACCTGTACAGTACAGATGGGACCATTTTCGAGATCCCGAGATATTATTCGAGATATCTTTTAAGAAAAGTAGTTCGAGATCTCGAAAATATTTATCGAGATTGAGAACGAGATCTCGAGATTTAGTTTGCATAGTGTAAGGCATTGACGTATTAATTGATGTGCATTAGTGGTGCATTCTTGTTAGAAACCGAGCGTTTAGTTTGCTAAACATAATTATCTATGTTCAGCAGAAAAAACTGGTGTTGTACCGTTACAGAAATGGAATTTGGTAACAGGAAAGAGGATAATAGAAGAACACTGGTAACTGGGGGTAGTTAGGAAGTCTTTTTTTAAATTCTGGACTCTTTAATAAAATCTACACCTGACTGTTTGGTGGGGAGCAGGAGCACAACCGGATAAGTGAATTCAGCGGTAGTGTACCCGTGTGCCACATCGCATAATCCATAAACTAAGACCCGTGACAGATATTAAAACAGGCAGCATAGCAATGACATAGTTTATTGAACATGGTCATTATAATTATTATAAATAACGTAATGAAATTTGGAACACATATAGAAAGTAACATGGATTAACACATAGGATAGTTTTTATTTTCGGGAAACGCCGCGGGTAACAGCCAGTATGACATAAATATTTTGAGCCTCCATAATAACCCAATTCTTAAGGGTCCAATATTTTTTCATTATTTCGACCTCTATCCCTTGAGGAAAGTTGTTCCTTCTCACCAGCCCGTAGTGAGTTTTTGCTATCGGTCGATAAATAATTAAATAAAATTTCACAATATACGGCTTAGGATTAGGATACACAGTTTGAGAGCCTCTGAGCTAGTGACTCAGCGCGGCTTTGTTCCTGGATAGGATCCGCGAGCAAACTTGTTTTAATTAATTTCGTGTCTCGAACATGCCCGAGTGATTGTTATCTACTTAGTTGCTGTTAGCGCCCGGACGCCCTGACAATGAAGCTACATATTGCTCATTCGATGGATTGTGCTAATCTTAGATTCAGAGGTTCATAACCATATCATGTGGGACACTGAGTCGACGAATGACCCAATGAAACTTGAAGACTCAGAATTTACAAATAAGATAATATAAAAAAAAAAAACATAATATTACGCAATATGCAGGCGTATAAGCAGGAGGGGAGTCTGGGGTCATTTGGTACAGCTTTTTATTATTTTCATTCATCTTTATTTTAGGCTGCCCGCACACGTCCGACTTTTTGTAGGACCGATAATCGGGCAGATTTTTCCTCCGATTCTTAAGACCGATTTTGTGACCGACTCAAAGCACACGTCCGTCACTTTGTCTGTTGGTTTCGAGGGAGTAGCAGGGTGGGTGTACCAGTCCCAAACCAGGCACCAGTAGTAGACCACTTACGTGTTCAATTGAATATTTTAAGGAAACGCGGGCATTTTTGAACAAAATACTTCTTTTGTTATGTTGCCTAGACTGTTACCAACCCCACGGAATATTTTTTTGTGAGAGGGAACGAAAGATATCGTTATTTTGCTTATTTTAAGAGATTAGTGTCTCGTTCATTTGCCTTCCAGCAGCCATTACAGCTACAAGTGCGAATGGACATGGTATGTAAAATATTTAAATTGCACTTGTTATTTCATAATTATTGTCACCAAATTATATTATTTTTGAAGTTTGGTGTTAGCTTGAGTCCTTTATGTGATTATTTTGACTAAATAATGTTAATATGAGGTAATTTTAAATGTGGTAAACTACTGGAACACGCTTTGTACTGGGTCCCTATTGTTGACCAAGTGGTTTGCTACTGGTGATCTATGGTATTTGCTTTTTTTCCTTTTTTTTTCATAGTGATGCTCTTTTTAACAAATTTAGAACATTAAACTGTCATTTTGATCGTTTTAAATCTTTGTGTTCCAGTAATTGACCATGCTGGTTTTCTATTGGTACACAGTACAAAGAGGTGTTCCCAAGAATGACCAGTTGAAGTTTAAACTTTACCGTTAATGAGAGTAATTTTTCTAATTACGTTAGATCTGTATTCTAGCTTTGGTCTTGCTATTAAATACCTAGTTTTCATTAAAAACTTTTGAAACAGTGTTTTTTCCTATAAATAGAATGGTCAACTATTGGTCCAAAAGTGGTCCTTTATTGGAGCGCGCTGGTCAAACTTAGGGGCATTCCCGTTTTTAGTATTGTTCATAAAATAAATAAAAAACTAATAAATATGTGTTGAAGAATTATATCAATAATCCTTTATTATTAACTAAAAAATAACTTTATAAATGTTTTTCTGCGTAAAATATACTTAATACTTGTCCAGAGAGTTTCAAAGTCAAAAAGTTCCCTTAAATGGTTTGGGACTGGTACACCCACCCCACGTCATGGACGGCCGACTGTCGGTGAGTAGTGTGCGTTGACGCATACATTTCCGAGTGTTCCATTTTTCACCGACAATCGGATCGGTCGGGATGCACCGATTTTATTTCTGACCGACTATTTGTAGGATGTGGGCGTTACACCATTGCAATCAATACGTTCCATTTTACTCCTACAAAAAATCGGTCACCGATTATCGGACGTGTGCGGGCAGCCTTATGAGACTTAACTTGAAAAACCATTTTATTACCTAATAAGTATTGATTCAACAATCTATCAAACAGACCAAATTCGAGACAGCTCACAAACAATACCTACAAAAACAGTCAATGCTAACAAAAATATTTGTACATTGACAACTTGAATTGTCTTGTCCTATATGCATATTGTTATTTTTATCATCATCATCATACCCAAAATGCAGTGTTAATCTATTTCCAAAAGTGTACATATAAAATAAAAACCATTGCTATACACACGAAATCTGTTTGTTTGTCGGTGTTGTCGGCGTCGGTCGCCATGGCAACCCGTGAAATATGGGCCCTGTCTTTGCCTCGCTTATTGCCGTTATTAGCTAAGGATAGCTATTAATTTCAACTCGTATTACAATACTAATGTGTGCAATTGTATTCGTTATCGGTCAATCTTTGCCGAGGTATGGTTTGTTACTAACTAACGAACCGGTTTTATTTGATATCAATGATACTTCTAGCAAAATAACGTATTATTTTAAATTAGGTAGGTTGGTAAAAACACACACAGGCTAGACTATGGCTAAGCAATCTCTTACAAACAATATTAAGGTGGACTAATTTTATTAAATAAGTAGGCTAACATGTCTGTATACTGTAAACAGCCAAATTGTAGGTAAGAAGCCAAATTGTAGATTTTAATACTAATACACATAGCTCACCAAAACATAACATTCCATATTAAAAACTTACAGAACATTTCATCGTATCAAATCAAGTAATTATAGGCGTAAACCAACAAAAAATTAAAGATGCTACACCCACAATCATGCAACATCAAATCATTTCACGCAGATGAGGCCTCAGAATCTAATAGTAATAATAACTAATACACCCATGAATTCAACGTAATAACACCGATGGCGATTAAGACAACACGAGATGTTATTATAGTGAGACGGCTTTCAAAATAATAATTAGTACCAATTACGACACAAATTCTCTCCACAATCAAATAGCATGACTGGCACAACCCGAGTGGCCGCACGCGGAGACCAGTTAAGGAGTTCCCCGCTATCTTTCTCTTTCTTATGCAACCAACGGCATATGCAACCATCCCCCTCTACTGATTTTACAATGACTTCAAAACTGCACAATAATCACTCATTTCATTTTGATCAATGTCTTCTACAGCTCCTTCCCGCTAATCATCGTTAACTTTTGCATGTTTCCGTAAAATATCATTTCATAACTTTTGAGATAAATCAAAGACTTGTGGTGTTAAAGTAATGCAATTTTTATTACTACCTACATAAATGCAGCAATACCTATAGATATCTTCATTTCAAAATAAGCCGGTAATTACGGACTAGGATTGGGACTAATATCGGCTGACTAACTAAACAAACAGCCAGTTTTGATAGGCAGGAGGTGCAGAGTTAATACAATTAAAAAACTATTAGGTATGTTGGACTCACCAGATAATCTGTAAACAATGGTATAATCGGTTAGATTCCGGTCAGTATTATCTTTCTATAAAAATATATACCAGGTAAAATCATATAAATGTCTCAAAATTCTTTAAACAATCATTAGTTTCCATGGTGGGCCTCTCCCCACAGAACAAATAAACTGTGGGTGACTTTGTTTATTTTTGTTGTATGAGAGTTGAATTGCGTCTTCCCGGAATTGTGGGTAACATGGGTAATCGCTCTGTAAATAGATCTAGAGAAGTCAAACGTTGGTATTAATAATCATGCCATACCAATGGTAATTTTATTCATTCGGTTGTTTGACAATGATTCATGTATTTTAAAAACCCAGGAAATGTCTCGAAGTTGAACTTTAATTAGAAAGTGACAAAGACAAAAACTTTGGAAGTATTGTATAAGATAACAAAGATATGCATGGCAAAGAAGTTCTTTTTCGCCAAACGGATAAGTAGGCAGCTATAACCAGTAATCGGAACCGGTTTGGCCAATGTGGACTCACGAGGCGGCGGGGAGAGGGCCCACGATATCAAAGCAGGTGTTCCACTACGAGCCTACTGCCTCAATGAGAATTTCAACTCGAGCCTTAAACGGCTGCGCTGAGATTTCGTTCACAGGCTACACACTTATATATACGTCTAGAAAGTACAACATATTCAAACAAGTTAATCCAGCAATAATGTCTTAAAGAAAGGGTAGGAAAGTTGGGCAGTTGTTGTGAGCTATCGACAATGATTCTTCCATCAGAGACTATGAAGACGTCGAACAAGACTCGTCGGAGCGGCGTGTTTATAACGCGTGTTTAATAATTTAGCAGCGACGGCGCGCGGTCCCTTGCCGGCCTGAACGCTGAATAATAGATGCAAGAATAATATGAGCCGACTAGACTGTCTCCATATATCCAATACTAAGATGCTTGCTAACATATATCTCACAAATTCAATATAAGTAGTAGTTCATATTATAATATCATCATAAATCAGACCATACATTTTAAAAATTTACACACGCTTACAATTATGTTGTTTTTTGGTAATCTACTTAGCAGAACAACAAACTTTTATTTATAGTAGGCAAGTACTAAGATACCTACTGAAACACTGTATTCCAAAATAGATGCTTTGGTAAAAGAATCATGGGAACCAACACCTGTCGCTATCTGTATAGAATAGCGTTTAACATTAAAACGTACCTATAATTACTTGTTACTTTATTTGTGTGTAAAATACCAAACAAGAAGATAGTTACCTCGTTTGGAAGAAGTTTTATCGCTTATTGTTTTCACGGACAATTTATTTAACGCTGAACATGTACAATTATAGATAACAGAACTTTCTCAAATTCTATAGCACCAGCTTCAACCTGCTGTATGTAAGCTTTATTTGCATAGTAAGCGGGTTGTTTAGTTGCTATTTAAATATAAGGAACTAATGTGTAGGTAGAGAGCCAGCCAAGTGGAACTGGTTATGTTGTACTGTAATGTTCTCACTAAGTAAAATACTTAATGGTTACTTGTGTATCGGTTGGCATGCCACTTGTTTCTCAAATGTTTTCGAGTGTGTTGTCATATGTCTTGTCTTCATGTTGGAAATGTAGTTAATGTTTAGTGATTTGTTTTAAGACAGTTTGTTTTTACATCATTTGACCCTTGCTGTTGCAACTTTTAAATTTCTCTTATTCGACAAATCACTCTTTGCATCTTTGCATGATTCCATGGCAAACTTTTCCTGTAGTTATATTACGTTTCGGTAGAAGCAGGAACAATGGCTTACAATTTTAATACCGCCAGAGCTTACCTCGTTAAAACTTTGGACGTATCAGTCGCAAACTGTATTGATTTCTGGCATTTCGTCCCTAATCGGAAGAGTTACATAATATTTTGCATAGACTATCTGTGTTTGCATGGGGTGCAGTAGAATGCGTTTAATTCGTTAATAAATCAGGCGGGCGGCATGGCGGTGTGGGTTCATTAGACAGTTAGCCTGGGGCCTTCCGGGGTGCGCTGCTCACTCAAGTGGGGCTTGCACGGTTTTGTATGAAGGCTCGTTGTTACTTAGGGTATTAGAAAACTCGATTTCTTCAGTTAAAATTTTTGCTCCCACCTCATTGAAATACATCCGTAAATAATTTATTAGTTATCTATCTATATATTATTAATATTTTAAATAAAAATATATCAGAAACATTGTATTAGGATTTAGGATAACCCTCAATTACCCTAAATCCGCTTTTGAGACCGAGTTTGTAATTGTGTTTTTTCCTTATAAAGGCTGCACAACACCGGATTGCAAGTTTTGATGCAATGTAAATTTCAAAATAATAGATCGGTACTAATCTGTTTTACCTATGTATGGGTATGTGCATGTCTGTATGAATTGAACAGAGGCATCCATGTGGACACTGGACAGCTACGAGACTGGAGCCCTTTCCGTGGTTGATGCATTTCATTTCAGGATGCATGATGGATGCGTTGCTAATTCGATTCCCCGGCTTGGCTCCGATGCCTTTTACGCACACTCATGCCACTTTGTCAATAAACTTTATTAAATTAGCCCCTCCTAAAAGCTTCACGTAATTAGAATAAGTGGTTTACATTTGAAATATTGGCTTTGCCTTCAAAATTGTTCTCCGTGAGGTCATATTCAAACTTGAAATGAAACAATTTGTAGTAAGTGCTTTCCATAACGTCGACATTGCTGAGTACAATACAGCAGAATATTTAAAACAGGGTTTTAAAAAATAAAAGCAGGATGAATCTTAATGGAAGTTTTACGTGAAATAAGTAATTAATTGGCTCTCATAACTTGAGCTTATCGTTGGCATAAATTAAGGTGGATATTCGCGCGGTGCTCGACCACGCACGTAGTGAAACTTTTAATTGCATTGCGCTCTATCACCGTCGACGTCGTCGTCAACAGCGCCGGTAATGAACACCCTCCGAGATTCTACTCTTTTATCATCCATATTAGCTTTATTATCATGTTTCTTGAGGAAGCAGTAGGAGTTTGTGTTAATATAATTAAGTTTGTCTTTGTTAGGACGAACGGATTCAATTCCAGTTTTGTTACTGCGGGAAGACAAAACAAAAACTCGGTGGGTGATAAATAAAACAACAATAAAATTACAATTTTTTGAATATGAATTGTCGCCGTATATCCGTTGTGGCTTGCATAAACGTAACACAATGCCAGGACCGGACGAGAGGACTCATTAATTTAGATGATTGTACAATTATCTAAATATAAGCGGAGCGGAGCGGGACGCCCCCGCGGCATGAGGGGAGAGAGGGGCACTGTGCGGGAGGGGGTACTCAACCCGAAAAGGAGGGAGGGGTGCGGGCACTCGTTTTTAATTAAACCAGCGATGAAATGAAGTGGTCCGTATAATATTGCTTAGACATGTTTTAAATTAATTTTACCCCATCTTATTATTGCTAATCCAATTATTAATCCGCCCAAAAAGAATTATTTCAATGATAATTATAAAAATAGCTATGTTTGTTAGTGGTTTTCTTTTGCTCTTTGTTTTTAACATCAAATTACATTCTGATAATAAAGCAACTGTTACAAACATTTAATTCAACTTTTCGTACTTCTTGATGTCTGGAATTGTTTATACAATTCAATCAATTCCGTAAATTACTTATTCATGCCTCCTTATGAAACAAATTATAAGTCATTCTGTTGTATAAATTGGCTTAAGGATTCAATAACAATATGAACCCTCTGACGGAGCCCAGGAGCCCACACTGAAGGGTTGTACCTCTCCTGTTCTCTATTTGTTTTTCGTTAAAGCTTTAATTAAAAGTAGGTTTATTTTAAAGAAAATTGATGTTCAAAGTAAATAAATCCTTGATGGTTTAATTATCTCTTTGTAATTGAGTTTCACCTGACGATAAAATAATTAGTGTTGAGCTCGCAAGTAACTCATTAATTAAAATTCTGAAGACTCGTGTCTCTTCATAGGGTTATTATAATTATCTTGTACCTATCTCATTTCAACTGTGTTGTACAGAGTATCGTTTTGTTTAGTATTTCTGTTGTTCCGCTGTTAATTGCTAATTATTTTTAAATATTCTTCAAGCTGTTTCACAATTGGTTCCGCTTCGTCTTCATTAACTCACGAGGCTGTACGTTAGGTACCTATATGCTGTCATAACTTCGGCCATTGTGACTGTTCTGCGTAAAATCATTGAAAATAATTAATGGTTGCTTGGTCTGTTCTATTTCTGTTTCGCGTTTGTTCCTTAATGATTCTTCGAATATGTAGCTGAAACATGTCTATGAGCATGTTAGTTCAAGAAAACTCCTACTTGATTCATGTCAATATTATTGTTTTCGAATTACGCTTAGTAAATACAGGTATGGGTGAAAACGCGCGCACGTGGTTTTCCGTCGTTCGCGCGCAGTCCCGTCGTCGCTTGCCAGGCAACCCGCCGCCACCACCGCTATCCACCTAAATTACTAGACATTGTTGGATACCATGTATGCCATAGATAACAACAGATCTTAGATCTGTTTACAAACACGCCTTGGCATAGGTTAGCTATCAGTCACCGGCTCGTTCTATTGCCTCACATTATTCTCAAACGAGTCTCACAAATAGTTACCTAAAGGCTTTGTCCTTTCGGGTCTGTCAGCCGCGCGTCCAGGCTTGGTGCCTCGCTGGGACCGCCCGGTCTCCGGACCGGCACGATGCACCAAACAAAAAAAACTTAACAATAACAAAAAAACACAATCAACGCAGAACTTAATAAACTACACCAACGCGAACAGTCTTGAGCCCCTCAAGTTCAAGGGAATGAAAGGCCGAACACATAAAACTTCCTCGCAAAACTTTAAAACAATAACTGTATGAAGAACTTCGAAAAAAGTAGTAATGTTTACGGGGACCGACGACACCTCCCCACGCGGTGGTTTAGTCGCGACTGAGCACGCGGTCGCCGGCGGCGGGGGGAGAGGGGGGCAGGGGCCGGGGTGCCCCCTCCACCGCACCTCCGCGGTATTATTTGATTAATTCGCCTCCCCCTTGTATACTCGGTGAGTCGTTACGGCGAACGACGTTAAGTTTTTAAATTTCAGTGAGAGGACCGCAACCTTCACCTACTCCTTAATACTTTAATTGAATTAATTAAGATCGACGGCGGCCAACAACGATTAGACGTTAATAAGCAAACTGAAGGATCCGTCCGTGGGTTAATTACGGTTGCGGTGCGCCCGCAGGAAAAAATCCAACTTGGAAATTAATGAGTGGTACCGAGAAACGTAAAATCCCGCTAATTGGAGTGCATTTGCATACTGAAGTAAAACAAAGTCGGAGTGAGTTATTTTGACGAAGTCAGATGCTCGCAAACGAGAGCGGCTAACAATGCACCTTCCTACCTACCTCCGACACAAATATAGCGAGTGCGAGAAAAGGGGTTTGAAAGGGAACGAGCACAAGATTTATTTGAGCCTTACCAAAATAACTTTTCAACGCGTTCTACCAAATCTGTGGAATGTTTATCATTCGAATTAAAATCATCTGAATCAACATCTGTCTACTTATATGCTGATAGAAAGTAATAATCAATATTAAAAGCATCTACGTAATGATGATTACCAAATTACCTTCTAGTACCATTAATTTGGTTGTTTCCCATTGAATCTCGTCCCGTTTGGTAGGTAATATAAGTTCCCACGGAGCAGACAAAAGCGAACGATTGAAACCACAGGGCCAGTGAGGTTAAACGTGTGCCCGAAAGCACCTTATGACTTGAAGATAGAGTTGTTAATCGTACTGGGAGGTTACCTGGAAGATACAGGAAACTCGTTACAGGTCAAGAGTCGGGTTACAAGAAAAAGGATGATCCATCGGACCCAATTTTGGGTTAATTCAATAATTCTGGATGAGGTAGACAAGCCATTATAGAGCTAATTCCGTTTCAGCCCGATCGATAACCGATGCTGCGCCGGCGCAGGTGTTCTGTGTTGGTACTACTGTTACAGCGCGCGCAGCTTTTTCCTGTACCATAAGAGTGAAGGGATTTAATACAGGATAAAAATAGTTAGGTAGTTTCTTTTCCAAACTTTGTGTTTTGTGGAAAGAATTTTTCTTATATATTGCAATCAACTCATCATTTACCGAAAAGGGGATACCTAATAATAATAAGGTAAATCTTCTATTGATATGTTGCCACTATTAATGACAAAAGTCGCAGGTTCAAATACTCCCCGCGCTTGAAAATTTCGCAATTTTTAATTTATTTTTAAGTTCTATTAATCTTTTATGCAAATTGAATCCCCCACTCATATACCTACTGCACAGATAAATAACCTCACCATGAATAAACTACTTAATTACCTAAACAAATATTTAAAAAAATATTTTCTCTTTATACAAAAAAAATTATGTCCGTTGCTCAAATGTATTATCTTTAAGTATACTTAGAACCTGCGGACTCAATGATATATTCTCTGTAATTAAAGTTATGTCAATTAATGCCAAAAGTGGAGGTGTTTAGGCACTTTTTACCATAACTTTAATTACAGCGAATATTTCATTTATTTTGCAGGTTCTAATTTTCCTTAAGGATAAAACCAAAATCTTGGGCAACGGATATTCTGATAGATTGTTTGAAAAGAGATTTTTTTTTGTGAAGTGGCGCCAACGTCGAGGTCGTTCACGGGTACACTCGCCTAAGATTACACTTGGTGGGTATACAGCGTACCTAAATAGATAAATATTACTAATTGAACGGTGTTTTATTTAGAATAATGTATGCTCTAAAAGTTCAATAGGTGGTAAGAAAATAGACAAATATATTTTGTTGCATCCTAAGACAAGATTGATTTACATTCAGTTAAGGATCGTTGTCGGTTACAGGGTGAAGCTACCGGTATAATATCGGTACCGGTATGCGTTGTAAAGTTAAACAGTAAAGATTAGTATGAGTTATGGTACCGGTAAATAAAAGCTACAAAATAGCGGTACCTAAATAATTTCAACATCGAAATATACATTGCGTATTATTAAACGAAGTTGCGGAATCGCAGGAGATGTACTTAGAAAACCATTTTGATAGCGGTTTAGGTACCAATATGACTGTGCCGGAAACGATGCAGTAACAGAAAATGTCGGTACCGAAACGTTATCTTATCTCAATATTTAGGTATAAAGTCAAACTCTTTGACGTTTTAACCGAAATAATTTCGGATAGACAATCCCTGCTTTCAGTTAATAGATAACATTTCAGTTAAACAATTTAAATCAAATAGTATATCACAGTTCATTTATTAGGTAAGTAAATTCTGAGTGCAAGATAGTAATTTTGATTGCAAAACCCGGGATTAACAGATATTCAATTAAATACATGGCAAATAATAATCGTATTAACTCGTTCTACGAAAAAGGCGTTTTTCTATCAGAGCAAAATTGCCTTCATAATTTAATACAAGTTAAAGGATAGTTTTCGTGGTAAGGGGTAATAAAATTAGTTCCTCAAGCCGTAGCCAGCACGAAATTAATCATTGTTTAAACTTAATGGGGCCTATTAATCACTGGCATTATGTCTAGATGAACATAATGTGGTAATCGGTGAGTCAGCCGAAGATATCGAGGCTTTTATTACGAAAACAAATGCACCGTTACCCAACCCGGCTCAGACATCTTAAAAGTGGATAGCATACGTGCCACACGATATAGCGGTTTTGGACGTCCAGCAAGCCTGTAATAGCTGCACGGTGCTGACGCGGCGTCGTGTGCCATCATGCCATGCATGATATGTGGCACAATAGGCCGTAAGCCCAGTCTTAGATTGCCTACGTCATGACATCACCCCGAAACGCAGGGCAGTATGTCAGAAAAGTTATACTAAGCAAAAACGAGAAGAATAAGAATAAGACTTCTTACAACCCCCGACCAATTCTGGTTCTGGTTCTTCATGCTATGTGATTTAACATAAAGACTGGACCAGCGAAATAAGTACCGCAAAGTTATGCAGTGTATGTGAAAACCACCATAGTTTCAAACCAAGAGGAGATTGATCTTCAAAATCTGGCAAATTCAACTCTATCTTTACATCCTAAAGTTTATAATCCATTGAGAGGGAAAGTCCGATACAGATTAGAGTGACAGGTGAATGCGAGTGTTATTAATACCAAACGTTTTAATTGGGTGCGTGAATACTAAGTTATTAGATCGGATTTAGTCAGGAAGTTTTAATTATAGTAGATTATTAGAGAGTTCATCGAGTATAAATTCAATATCGTATATCATCTAAATAAATACAGATTTGAATATTTCATATTAATAATAGATTAAAGATTTGATTTACATTACTAGTTTGTAGGTTTAACTTAGTAAAGTTTTCACCATTTTTCATCTTCTGTATGATAGCAAGTTCGTTCGCTCCATCTTTGTGCAAAATCAAAGGTCGAAAATTTAAGCAAAAGCCATCCTTGTCGCCCCTTTTATATTAAGTGCCTATTCTGCAGTGACGTACGGTGACAACGAAACAAGGCTCCAAATTAAGGTGGTGGTGCCGCACGGTGCACCTCTGCAGTTAAGGGTGGGCCTCGGCAGTCACAATACGGCAAATGACGGCCGCCCGGTACGCAAATGAAGAATATTGTCGGTCGCTGTGAATGCTCCTTAATGACGACGCCGCCGCTGCGTCGACCGTCGCCGCATCAGCCTGCACTGCTAGTCTACTACAGACCCAGAGCATCGGGATGCTTCAGAGGAAACTCTGTGTGTAAGCAGAATTAAACCACTAATAACTCTTCACAATTAGAGATTTGGTGCGCACTTAAACACATCTGTATGCTCAAGAATACGACAGATTCTGTTAACAGATATCAGTTGTCGGCGGTTGTAAAACTCTGACACCAGGGTCCATCGGGTCGTTGATGATTCGGTGTCCCACACGAAAACAGAACAGATATAACTCCCTAAGACTTGAGTAGTATTTTACTTGTGTTTCAGCGCCTGTCAAGTCTTATTGAGACGAGTCTTTCATGGCTTCATTCTGGTTATCTGTAAAAATACGTGTTGAAATAAAGCTCCAGACTACATTGTCGACTATTATTTTGTTATCATTGTTCCAAAATACTTTTTTTCCTATATATTTTGAACAAGTTCAACGCTTAAAAACAATGGGATAATCAAAGTCGATTTTGTTCATTGATTGAGACACAGTGAAGCAATGGGATTTGCAGACATCTCTTCTCATTCTCGTTCTTACGCTTACGTAGGTTATCTGTGAATACAACACTATAGGTAAAAGTTATTCCTTATCAAAATTTTATTATAGATTACTTGTTATCGTTTTTGACACGGATGCAAAATTTCAAATTTGCCCCAGTCTCCCCTGCAGCACTCCGACGACGTAAAGTTGCTTTGCATACATACAACCAATCTAAAACACAACAAACTGTCTAAGTTTCATTTCTCTAGATTTCGTATAGTTCGTACAATAGATAATGAATATAATGATCTTAGTAGTGGAGAAGCGAAAAAAATTGTGGGTCTAACTTTTCTGGTCAAAGGCGCAAGATAAGAGCTTGTAGATTTCTTGCATTTAATAAATCACCTGACCCTAAGCCCGTTAGTTTTGAAGGCGTCAATATTTACATGTCAGTAGAGAATTTAGTAGAAATTGGAAACGTGCGGGAGCCATTCGAATTTCCTGCATGGACGTAGGTAATAGGTTTTATAAATATGCAGCCGACCGAGTGCCAAACGCCACATAGGTAGCCTACGTACCTATTACACTAGCATTTTTCACATTTTAATTATCAGTGTTAGTTGGTAAATTTAGAATTTTATTGTCCTTCTCTAGAGGCGGCCATTGAAATATACATCAAATTAAAATAAATAAACAAATACAATAATGCTTAGGTGAAGGTGTCGGCTTTAGAGGGGGGTGGTAGGGGTTGGCATATTTACCTTATTATAACGCCATTGTATTCTCAAATAATACACTTACTTACATGTAGAAATTTCATAATTTTTTAAATATTTAGTTATTTTATTAATGCATTTTTATACCTGTCTCGTTAACATTTTAGCATTCTGATTGGTATACCTATCTATTCACATTATTTGCAAACCAAGTATTAAGTACGTATTGAATCGATATCAAATTGCCTATTTACACTCCTAAAAACTCGGTTCTTACCAACAATTAGCTATGATTTACTACACTGTCATCACAGCTTGAAGAGTGTCATTAGTATAAAGCTTAGACTAGGGAAAAAAGAGTGGACTCGGCATTAAAAGAAGACAACTAAGACATATCTGCGTCTCTTTTTAACTTATGGGTATTACAGTATGAAAAAAAGGACAACTAATGTTTTATCATTACCATAAATAGCAACACTGCGGCCGGCCGTCATGTTTAGTCCCTGTCAGATGAAAGTACGTCAGTTGTCATCCCGCGTGTAAATATCGAGGAATTTTTAAGAATATTTGTGTTTTATGTGAAATTTGAGCTTATTCAAAGTGATAAAACTTGGAATAATATAGTATTAATATGGGTAGGTGCAGTGTGCTGGGATGCCCCATGAAAAGCAACAATAAACATCAAAAGATAACGTTGCACAGGTAAGTAACCGATTTGATTTAAAATATGTTGTATTTCCTGTTATTTTGTAAGATTGTGGTAACTGTGAGAAACTTTTTAAAGAAACGCTTACGTTTTTATAATCATCTGCTGCTATACAAAAGATATTCCGAGATTTTTTGCGAAAATCATTCATCATAGTATATAGAGTTGGGGTACGGCATTTTCAATTTATCGATATCATATTTGAATAAGTGAAACAATTGTGATCCCCTTTATTGCTTACTTTTGAATCGTGCCCACGTATACATTCGAAGTTTTTCGTATGAAGTTTAGTGTCATAAATGCGGGCACACTTAAAGCCGAATTGTTTTATGATTATAGATTGCCAAGGCGTCAAGAACAAAGAAAGCAGTGGCCGAAAGAAAGAAGATATACTTGGGGTCGAAAATTTAAGTACTATGACCAAAGATATTTTCATTTGTTCCCTGCATTTCAAAGATAAATGGTTTAACCGAACATTAAATGTAACAAGACGATGCTTTGCCTTCAAGTGAGTTGTTGGTAAGTATTGTTTTTAAAATTCATTCATTCATAGCGCGCCCACTCTAGGGTTAAGTAAATAACCAATAGATTACCAATATAATGATATTACAATTGGTATTAATTAGCATTTATCAATAAGTAGGCTATTATGATTTTTGAAAAATAAAATTATATATTTAAAAAAATATATATTTAGATCTTAATTACAATTAGAACAATTGTATTAGTTGTATAAACTTTGCTATTATTTGTATATAGGTACTGATTCTAATAAATCTATCATAAAATATGGATTTCTTGTTTTATTGATATCAAGCCTACGTCTGCCTACCCCACAAGATACTAGGCGTGATATGCATATGTATATAGCGGATCGCCAGACCCTCATTGACCAGCAGGAGCAGCCTGTCGTGCTGAACATTTTTTTCTAAAATACCTTAAATCGTATCTCATCTTATAAGTACAGGTTTGTTTTTTATTCACCCAGGAAAATTTGCAGGGTGAATCTACTCATGATTCTGAACAACTGTTACTATAGGACCGCCTGCGAAATAGCGAAAAAAAGCAGCTGTTCCATACAAAAATGAATACCTACACGGTCAAAATGTATGGAACAGCTGATTTTTTGAAGCGATTTCGCAAACGGCCCCATAGTAAAAGTTGTTCAGAATTATGAGTAGAATCACCCTGCAAATTCTCCTGGGTTAATAAAAAATAGCCCTGTAAAGTTTAGCTGTGCACCTGGTGCCCTCTGTCAGGAATTCCAGATCCTCAATTTCCGACATTAATTTGTCCATGTACGTCTCTAATATGCTAGAAATAGTGGGTTGGTTATCCACAGGTCCCGGGTTCAAGCCCCGGCAGGCAACGAAATTTTTTCAATCTCTTATTTTCATTTATGTCAGAAATGTGGCAAAGATGTGGTTCGGCTAATTTGGGTAATACCTGCTATTTTTTTGCGATTTCCCGGTTTCCATGCTGTTAACTGTTTTCCCGTGGGAATAAGATATTTTCCTATGGTAAAAAGTAGCCATGTTACTCTGGAATGTCGTAACTCTCATATAAAATTAATAATTGATCTAGCAGTTTCAGTGTTTATCGATTACATAGGTACACACAAAAAGACATATCTTTAATGTTTATTATGTGTAGATGTAGATATTGCAGAATTTTAGATGATCGAGTTCAATAAGTTCCGACTGCTGTAAGCACCGCACATACAACTATCGATAAGTTTTTATCCAAGATCCATAGGTAATAATGAGTGCAGCACTATGGCATGCCGCCATATTTGTGACAGATCGAGTGTAGGTATGCACGTTTTTTTCGTAGGTATTTCAAGTCCACTCTTTTTTCCCTAGTCTAAGGTATAAAGTTGTTTGTCGACCGTGAGACGTGGATCTGCAGATCTGTCAATGTCACTTCGAATTAAGGCTCAAATGCCAAGTAATAAAGTCCAAAGGTTTTTACAAATATATGGAGTGTAAAACTCGCAGGTGAAAAGATTGGCTTATGTTTAACTAATCACCTGATTTAGTGAAATATAACAGGCAAAAATAGTAAATGATCACCAGAATTAAAACCGCATTTTAATTTAAAACTGTAACCAAAGTTTGTACATCTTGCTATCCTATTAAAGCAAATGACTCCAAACAAGTCATAGTTGACCCAAAAATAGTAAATGATCACCAAAATTTAAACCGCAATTTAATATGAAATTATATCCAAAGTTTATACATCGTGGTATCCTATTAAAGCAAATAACTCCAAACAAATAATTGCTGGCCCAAAAATGGTTAATGAACACCAAACTATTATTCACATTTTAATTTAAAATGACATGCAAAAAATTTAACATCTCGTTTTCCAATTTAAGTAAATTACGCTTTATAAATATTTGTTTACACAAACATAGTAAATGAACTCCTAGTTTGACCCTTTACTATTGCAAAATGTTTACTAAGCTCTGATGTATCTAAACTGATTAATCACTGCAATAAATATGATTTTCTTAGGTTTTTGTCTACCAAATGTCTATATACCTCTTAAACAAATAAGAGTCATACAATTTCAATAAATCTTTTATTAAAATTATAAGAAACAAAATCAGTTCTCCTAAAACTAATAATTAAACCATTAAAAATTCTTAAGAAGAATCAGTCTTCTGTAATAATTTATTGCACAATTAGTGCTTTTTTAGCTTTGGCTGGTCGTCCTCTTTTACGTTTCATGCGAATCGGAATAGCTCTTGCCTCTGGAGGTGGCTGGACATGCTTAAGCCGAATTGCCAATCCAATCCTTAATATGGCATCATTATACATTATTTGGTAATGCGCCAACATTTTATGGCAATCATAGTGGTTTAACTGGGCAAAAATAGCGCATTAATTTGCTCGCAAAAATTTGGTGATCATTTACTACTTTTGGTCTTTAAATACAATTTTAAGTAAAGTCGTGAGTAAAACAGCTAGAACTATTGTTATTTTAGACTTCATTTTTTTGGTGTTAAGTATATATTTTTGGTAAAAGAGCTTAGGGTATCGAAGTAATATCTGGTGGTCATAATATTTTATCCCGAAAGGCTTTACGGCACCGAGTTACCCAGACCTCGACACAGCCAATTGCTGCACACAAACACACAAAGCAGGCGATGACGCGACGCAAGCAACTTAACACGTCTGACCCCAACGACACACTTGGCCTCGCAGCTGTCAAAGAAGCTTTATGCTCCAACTAATAATAACTGAAGGGTCACATTTCTTGGTCGAAAAAGATTTGCGAACGAATAAAACACAATATTACTCTAATTGCCAATATAAACTCTTTATCAGATCCACAATGCTACCTAATAAAGACTGCGATTTATGAACAACGCGAAGTATCAAAATTACTCTTTCATCAAGACTTTTTAATGCCACTGTCGCACGCGATCGCGCGGCGCGACCCTCGGGCGCAGGTAAAGATCTAAATGTTTAGTAAATTGGCATCAACGTCAGGTATTGCAAGAGTGTGGTGGATGTGTGGATGTGTAGGAATCCTGAGCTGAGCCGTGAGCTCCGTCGAACGAGCGCATTACGTTCGATTGTAGGGCCAAGCGCGGCCTAATTGCCGGCATTGTGTCGGCATGCAGATGTGAATGGGCTTTGATTTGGGCCGGGCGGGGGCCGGGGCCAGGGGACAAATCGCTCGTTACGGCTGCAGGTAAACTTTCATTGAGCGTCGGAAGGCGTCGGACGTGAGAGGCGGCCGACAAAATGCCCTCGTTATTCGCCGCCGAATCACTCGCTCATTGTGCTCGGGGAAACGGTAGACGCGGTCGCCGAATCACGAAAAAGACTTTAATGAGCCGTGAGAACGCTCCAAATGAACGATTGTGTCGGAGGCTCGCTTTAATGAAGGATTGATACTAAAGTGGCTTAGATTAACGCGAATTATGCCGTATTGTCTGGCAGGGAGTAAACAAGTCAACGATGGAACTTCGCTAATGATATTAGTGTAGGTACTTACAATATTTTGATTCTTGATGCAGATGACGAAGGTATTCTGTTTCGAATGTGTCGGCAGTTCATCAAACCACCTGTTGCGACATAGAGGGTGAGAGAAAAACTGAGTGTCGGCCGAGCTCCCTCTCCCCCCACCTGCCCCCCCCCCTGGTCTGAACTCGACACCGCGCCAATTATAACCTGACTCCTGGCGTTTTGTCATGTTCGTGTCTAAAGTACAAAGATTGTGACTAATTTGAATTTAGGACATATTTTGTGGAACTTTGTTAAAATACTAACTAGACAAGAGACATTCGCGTAGTTATTAAAAGTTATTCTGAGCTCGTGTGGAGTAACTAACAAAGCTGTTGTAAGGTACAGTGGGGTAAGATGACATATATTATTAGCCTGGCTAAAAACACAAATTAAGTATTGTCGGGCGAAAAGGAAGGTCAATCTATCACGAATATCACGTTAGTATTTTATAGCTTAGTTTATCCTGACTTGGAGTTAAAATATCACAGATAAACATAGTTTGAACTTTCGTTTTAAATAAGTAAATGTACCTACTACTTATTCTTAATTAATAAAAAAGTAATAGCCTTGCCTAACCACAGAGTATGCAGATCGTTATTATTTATTCTATGGTCTTGTACTAGTGCTTGGCGTTTGCCTAGTCTGATCTGAGGATTGACAATTTACATGGGCATTACAGGGTAATAGAAAAAACCGACCAAGTGCGAATCGGACTCGCCCACTGGGGATCCGTAAGAAGCACATCAAGCCCTTTCATATGATACCCTTCTTAAACTACTAGCAGCAATTTTAAAATTTTGTTTATTTTTGGCCCCTTAAAAATAACAAAAGTATTTAAAGAAAAAAAAGAGGATCTCAAAGCTCAAGAGGGTCAAAAAGACACGTTTTATTCAGAATAAACTGTCGATTTTTTTTAAGTTGTAAGATTTTTATTACAACAGCAAGCAGCCGAGTATAAATTTAAGCCCCGCGTAAATGCTTTAAGTTTCAATTCGATATCTCTACGCGTTACCGAGATAAAGGGTCGTGACCATGTCGTGACCGTGACCGTGACAGACGAACGGACGAACAACAAAGTGATCTGTTCTTTTCTTCTCCCGATCTACGAGTTCCGTTTTTTCTTCTCTCTTAAAAATAACTTATTTTTTGGCCATCGTCCCCACACCTGTAAATGTCTGATCAGAGAATTATCAACTGCAGCGAGTAAAGTCTTTTGTCTTACGTCTTACCCCATCTTATCTTCGTTGAATTACTGCAAACGCGCTCATTAGGAGTGATGTGCCCTACATTACAACAATTACCTGCGTTTTAAATAAACAACGATTAGATTAAGTTTACAAACATTCCAGCAGTTGCAGATGAAGACCTACTTCCTAATTATTTGATCAAGTGAGGATATATGGGAACTTAGCTATTAACAATTGACATTGTATTTATTTTATTTCTTTAAGTGTTTTTTCTTTCAATACAACCAATCGTATTTAACTATAGTACCTATCTATACATAAAACTGAGATTTACATGTATATTGTATGAAGTCCAATTTTTAAAAAAGCAAATAATTAAATATCGCCAGGACCATGATATCAATAAACTAAGTAGATAGGAAGGACGAAACATCAATGGTGGTTTGATCTAAACTTAAAAGAAAAAAAACTTACATGCTCTTTCGTCCATGTTTTGCGTCTCTTACTTTTATCCGTACTAATATTATAAATCTGAGAGTTTGTGTGTGTGTATGTATGTTTGTTACCTCTTCACGCTCAAACGGCTTGACCGATTTGGATGAAATTTGGAACCCGGAATAACACATAAGTCACTTTTTACCGCGGGAAAACAACTATTACCACGGGAAAATGAGTGTCAGCGGGTGAAACCGCTGGGCGGAAATCTAGTGTAAAATAATACAATCCTGAAAACTATAGTAGGTATGGTTTCCGCAGCACGTCCTTGCTAAGCATCAAAACATGCTAAATTACAAATTCGTACTAGCACCTTATAAAGTAATAAATAAATTATATTTCTTCCAATAGAATAGTAAACTAAGTACCTATGTCTTTTAGTTGCAGTTGCTATACCGCTGTTCTACCATCGCCGTTCACAATGTGCACAGGACAGGTGGCGTCAACGCCGCAGGCACCGTAACGTATACCAGGTGAAGAGCTAGCCTCGTAAGAACGTGTACGATTTGATGAGCTGCTAATCATTTACTAGTGTATTAACCTAAATAATGTAAATACTGGGAGATACACAGCACCAACACATATCACGCCTATTATCCCTTGCGGGGTAGGCAGAGCGCAAACAGCCGCAAAAAACGACCATTTACTACACGTCTGACAAATATTTGAGGGTCATTCGGGAAATTGTGTATCGCCATAGTGACAGGTTGTCAGCGCATCGCAAAATTTTAAAACACACCTTCGAATCCCTCAGTCGCCTCTTACGACTCCCAAGGGAAAGAAATGGGGTGATGTTATTCTAAGCCGGCATCACACGGCACTGTACAGCACCAAATACTTGAAAAAATATTTAACAAACATTTGCGTCGCGAAAGGTGTGGCGTGACTTAATATGCAATTTAGTTGGCAATGACAATACTATCATCTTAAATGCTCTGCCATGCAACTGCTTATGCTTTACGTATGCGCTTTTTTTTTCGACCGAGCCGTACACTAAAGCAGACACGTATTTCTTTACTCTGCGAACAAAAAATTTAATCGTGTGCAAAAAGTGTATACTTCATAATATATTATATATCATCATAAAGCTAGTGAAATTGTTAACAATCTGAGTGAAAACAGTGCTAAGAAATATTAATCGACTGAGAAGATATCGAAAAAACGAGTTCAAAATATTGCTAACGAATTATCGAAGTAGCAGTTTTGACCTTCAACAACACGCTAGCCGTTCACCGAGCTGTGAATCACCACCGAGCGAGTGCCATCCTCGGACCGCTCCGTTGGGCATCGGATACGTTCGGAGACCACCACCATCGGACAACTCCGCTGTACATCGGACGCGCTCGGAGACCATCATCCTCGGATCGCTCCGCTGGACGACGGACGCCCTTGGCGCCTATCTGTACTCGTAAGAGCCTTTAATTCAATGCTTTGCGTCAAGTGTTCACAGCCTAGCGTGTAGAGCGTCCGCTTGCCACGCAGGGACATCGGGTTCCATTCATAGCAAAGAAAACTTTTTTCTTTTTTTGAAGTATTTTTTATTCTTTTCCCATCAATGATGAATAACACATGTAAAAAGTGCTATAAGAAAGTACAGAAGAAAGATTCTCTAAAATGCAATCATTGTCATGGATTTTTTTGTGCAAAAATTAGATGTGCGCAGACTACGGAGAAATTATTTGAATCTATGACTAATGCAAGAAGAGTAAATTGGACATGTGGTATGTGTGCAAATAAACCGCGCTCAAATACTGACAGCTTACCCAAAACAACCCCTAAAAATACTTCAGATACGCCAAAAATTCACAAAAAGAGTAAAAAAGTCCATATTGTAGACAACATTTTACAAAACTCCGAGTCTATTATGAAAAACAAAGCTCTTACCCAGAATACAGAGGGGCAGTCTACAACACCAGTACAAGAATTTGTTTCCATTTCCGAACAGAATTCGATTCTTTCAACTTCTATAAATTGTGATACAAATAATTCAGTCCTACCAGCTCCTGTGCAACTACTGTTAGAAACCGATGTAGAAGCCTCTATAAAGAGCTCTAGACTTGAAGATGAAGAAATTTCATTAATTCCAAACCAAAATTTCACAAAATCCCCACATGGAGAATCTAACGACATTGAAAATACTTCAGTACAGCAGGTCGTAATTAACATACCAATATGTAACTCATTCGAGGTTTTGGAGGTAGAGGGATTGAATATAGAGATCGATATTAATAAGCAGGACAAAATTGTGTGTAATAATTCTAAAAACAGTAGCTCATCGGTATGCTTTATTACACAGAGGAAGATAAACCCGACATTACACTACTGTTCTAGTTTATACCTAAATCAGAATAAAGAAAACTACTTAGATCTAAGCCTACCAAATACTTTAGTTGATGATACTACTGAATTAAGGGAGAAAATAGAAAAACTAAAATTAGAGCTACTTTCAGCGGAACAAGCAGTTGAAAACCTATGCTTAGAGAACCATGGTTTGAAAAATAGGATCGAGCAGTTGGAGCACATTATAAAGCGCTACAAATCGGTTGGGGTCGGTATGGACATGCCTGTCACGCATGAATTACTTTCCCCAAGGTATAAACATCTTAGGAAGAATCGGCACTGCGAAAGTATAATTGAACCTGACACAAAGAGTAGCATTGGCCGAGTTTTCGAAGATAATTGTAACGATCAGGAGAAATGTACTAGTTTTAAGAAAAATTACCATCGATTTATTTCATCCTCACCAAAATCAGCACAGTTTTCGGGTGACAAAGAATTCCAGTTCCAGAGCTACAAGAAGAATGACACGGTATTCAGTTGTAACTTACCAAGGATTGGCTCAATACGCTCAATAAACTCTACTCACAACCGGCATCATGTAAGATTATACGCGGATGAACAAGGACGGGACATGAGAAAAAAATTACAACATCTTCTGGGCCCTCGTTTCCTGGTGACGGCGGTGCTGAAACCTCATGCTAGCATCGAAAGACTACTAGACACCTGTGTCACGGACTGTATTAACTATTCAAAAAATGACTACGTTATAATTGTGCCCAGTAAGCGTAATTTCGCACAATTTTATGTCACTTTAAACAAAATCGCCAATAGTCTTCAAAATACAAATATTCTGATTGGGCGTGGTGATTGCAGCACTTGTTCAGAGACTAGCGTCTTTAATACTTTCAGAGAATTCTTATGTTCAAATGAAAATGTAGAGCAGTTTGAACTTTTTAGGCGTAGTTATTATTATAATCAATTATGGTTGGATAGACTCAATACTTGCAGGTCAATATGGAGAGCAATCATGTTTATTCAATGCAATGCTGAAAGAACTCTTCTTACAAAACAAAATATTGAAAGAGATGAGTTTTTTCGTGCATGCTAGCAGTGTTGAATCTTTGAAAACGGCAGACATAGAAGTTTGTGCAACCAGTAAATTAGCTTTAAGTGTTTTGCATCAGAATGTTTGTGGCATTTCAGGTAAAAAAACCGAAATCGAACTTTACCTTGATGAATTGCAACCTAATTACATGTGTGTCACAGAACATTTTTTAACTAAAAATTCTGTAGGTGTCTTTAATCTTCAGAACTATGGCATAGTATGTCATAATATTAGAACGAATATGAAAAGGGGAGGATCTTTAATACTGGGCCAAATAAACAACAATAGTAATTGTGAACTGCTATCAGTGTGTACTAATCTGTATAAAAGAGAGTCATTCGAAGTCTGCGGTGTGAGAGACACTAATTCAAATGTTAATGTCTGCTGTATCTACCGTAATCCTATAAAAGACAATTTTAGTGAGTTTATGGAGCGTCTAGAGAAACTTTTGTCACACTTTTTTGGCAAGAAATGTCTTATAGGCGGAGATTTCAACGTTGATTTATTGGCTGATGCGGGTGTAAAAGAGAGGGAAAGGAAAGAGTTTGTCTCGCTTTTGCAATGTTATAATTTCAGACCGCTGCACAATATTGTGACTTTTAAAAGAGGTAACATTAGCTCTTGTCTTGACAATTTCCTAACTAATATACCCGAAGATGACGTAGTTAATGTGGATATCGATGATAATGGCTTGTCCGATGGGCACTCTGCAGTTCTTTGCAAATTGTCTTTGGAAATTATAGGCAAAGATGCTAACAAACATAAAGAAAATACTATGTGGTCCATGAAGAGAGTGTTTAATGACAAAAATAACCTAAACTTCCGAGAAAAGTTGCGCGAAAGTAATTTAAAAATAGCAAATCTAAATACTTTTTTAATAAAATTGAATCATCATTTCAAACATAACTTTAAAAAAAAGAAAAGAAAGATTAATTTAAATAAATATCAAAAACTGCCTTATATCACAAAGGGGCTGCGGGTGTCGAGTAAAATGAAACGTTTTCTCTACACAGTTGATAAACAAGTGAATGACAAGACTATAATCGAATACAAACAGTTATATACAAGGGTTTACCGTAGGGTCCTCAGAGCTGCACGAAAACTGGCTGTACGATCAGAAGTAATCAAAGCAGGAAACTGCAATAAAGCACTTTGGACTGTAGTAAATAGACATAGAAATAAGAAACATGTGAATAAAATTGAAAACATTAAATTGAGAGTGAATGATAGGATAACTGATGACCCGAGAGAGGTTGTTGAGGCTATGGCAAATAAATTTGACCACAGTAATAATGCAATACAAGGGGATACACAGTTAGCCTTACAAATGCTGAATCAGGGCGTTGGTAGGAAACTAGATAATATGGTCTGGGAAGAGGTCAGAGCGGATGAAGTTAGCAGGGTGGTTAAAGACATGAAAGTAAAACCATCGTGTGGCTATGACGGAATGCCAATAAAGATATTTAAAGAAAATATCGATTTACTTGCGGAACCCCTATCAATCTTTTTTAATAATTGTCATAAACAAGGTTTGTTCCCAGAACAATTGAAAATTGCCCGAATTACTCCCGTCTTTAAAAAGGGCTCTAAAACCGACCCTACTAACTATAGGCCTATTTCCGTGTTACCAACACTGGCAAAAATATTTGAAAAATTAATAAAATCCAGATTAGTTAGACATCTCAACAAACATAATATATTACACAGTAGACAGTTCGGTTATAGAGTAGGAATAGGTACTGCTGAGGCTATCGATAAATTAGTGGATGACGTAGTAATACCATTAAATAATAAACTCAAAGTGGCAGGACTCTTTCTTGACCTAAGCTCAGCCTTCGACATGGTAAGCCACGAAATACTATTGGCTAAATTGGAACATTATGGTATAAGAGGCAAAATAGGGGAGCTGTTCAAATCATACCTCACAAATAGATATCAGTTCACTGAAATAAAGTATGTAGAAGGATCAAAAGAGAAATCTGCTTCTTCTAAGCTTGCGAAAGTTAGCAGAGGTGTTCCCCAAGGGTCCATTTTAGGACCAATACTATTTATTATATATACAAATGACCTAGCTAATTTTATAACTTCTGTAACTACGGATACCTCTTTGGTGATGTTTGCTGACGACACGAATGCAGTAGTTTCTGCATCAAATAGCAATAAATTGAATGAAAAACTTAATCATGTTATGGTGGTCTTTCAGGAATGGTTTAGTGTAAATGCCCTTAAACTAAACAAAAATAAAACAAGTGTCCTTCTTTTCAAAACAACTGCACGAAACAAGGATACATTGGTTTTGGGTAGCATAAACGATCCAATTCCAAATGTTAACGCAACTAAGTTTCTAGGAGTTCACATCGACTCTTTCTTAAATTGGAAGCAAGAACTTGCCTCCCTGGATAGTGCATTGAGCTCGGCTTGCTATGCTATTAGATCTCTGAGGGATGAAGTTGGTATAAATGAGCTTAGAATTGTGTACTTTTCTTTAATAGAATCTAAACTAAGATATAGCATCAAATTTTGGGGCAACGGGTACAAGTACAATATAAATATAGCTTTCACTCTACAGAAGAGGGCAATTCGGACAATCCTTAGACTACCACAGACTGCATCATGTAAAGAGTTGTTTGGAGAACTGGATATTTTAACAGTGCCTTGTTTATATATTTTAATTTTACTCAGTGACTTGGCAAAGCACCACACGAGAATAGAAAGTACAGACGAAAATAATGCACGAATGAATTCCAGAAGGAAAGATCTACCTACGAGAATTAAGCCTAACATGAAAGTGGTACTTCATAGTGCTCGTTATCAGTCAGTAAAGATATTCAACAGGTTACCTACTGATTTAAAGGCCTTGCTAGACAGACCCTTAATTTTTAAACGAAAACTTAAGACATTCTTGCTAGAAAAATGTTTTTACTCTGTAGATGACTTTTTGTTGGGATGATTACTACTTTTTTCTATTTTTTATTCTCTATGTTTATTTTTTGTAATGAATTCGATAATTTATATTCATCAATTTTAATGTCTGAAATTCTGAAATTTTGATAGATGTGTTAAAAAGATTGACCTATTTCTTATATATTATGTTTTCTTGTGTTTTTTATTTTTTTTTAATTATTTTAACATGTATTTTATATTTTAATGTTTTTTCTATACAATGTAAATTGTTCTGAAATAAAGAAACTTGAAACTTGAAACTATCCAAACCCGTAGTCGAAACGCAGCAACCTAAAACCGCGATCTGTTAATACTGTGTGAGTGTCCAGCATGTCCAATTTTATGTTTTTTTTACTCATCAAACCTCAGATGTTTTCACGATACTTGCTCTCCGGCTACACGTATGTTGCCTTACACCCTACCCTACAGCTTAGACCTATTCGTATGTAAATTAAAAATTTAATTAACAGCTAAAACTAAAAACATTTACTTTCATTATCTGACTGCTGTTAAAGTAATGACGATAGCAATTTTATGTTACTTGTTAATATTTTAATGGAAATTTTATTAAATGAACGCTCTACATGTAATTATATTAGGCTTTCGTTTAAGATTATAATTATTATTTTGTTTATTTAATTCTTGAGCATAAATAAGATGTTAGGACTAAACAGGGTAAATGTAAATTCACTTATACTCTAAATTGCATTTTTGGCTGAGTCAAGTCATATAAATCACAACAATCTAAGACATTTATCATCGTCAACGGCTACAACTTACAATAGTACTATGCAGTCTTAAGAAAATATCAAAATTGGGAGGTGTTTGCCATTAGGTACCATAAGAATAAGAATTATAACATAACAACATAACAAAATTCTTTATTGCACATTAAATAAATAATAGAACAATAGATAAACACAAATAAAAGAAACAGTACAACCAGGCGGCCTTAATGCTAGGTAGCAGGGCGTTTTTCAAAAAAGATGAACATAGCAAATTTGGCGTGTCCCATATGTTCAGATTGACTTTTTTAGTTTAGTATGGATCTGCCACTTGAAATTTGGTCTTTTTTTGTTAAGAAATATAAAATAAATTAAGATTTTAACATAAAATATTACTTATTTATCATTATTTATGAATAAACTTAAAAAAAATACATCGGAAGGAGGTAAAAATGTCGTGTCCCACCTTCATATTGGCAACTTTAAACCTTATTATTTCGACTTGGTAATACTGATCGGCATACTGTTTTAGGGTCTGTATATTAATGGTGGAGTAAAAAAACGAATTCAAAACTCTAATACTATCGCAATAGAATCAAAAATCACTTAAAAACCTACATTTTTATTGTCCCAAGAAAATGTAGATACCGGAATTCCGGTTATTGACACGGTAACGTTTCTCCACTTTAGACTAAAATCCTACCAGTGAATAGTCAGTTTTTGTGATTGGCAACATCATTATTGTCTTTGGATTACGCCATTTTGTAAACAAGAGGTCAGTGTCAAAAAATATCGCCAAACGGAACAGGTCGCGTCACGGTGGTTCAAAAATCTAGTTCCAGATAGACACAGGATTTTATGGGGTAAGTAGCAATTTGCCGCATTAATAAGTGCTTAAAAGATATTAGGAATTTTATAAACATATGTGAAATGGCATGGCAAAAGCCATCAATTGATCAGAAAAGGTACATTTTATATTTTAAACTGTTGTTGGTATGAATTTGTCACATCCGAATCGTCACGTGATGTACAGTCGGAACTTTTTCGTGACGCACTGAAATTGTTAAGCTTAGGTTACATATTAAGTAGCCGATATCATATTATTTTATAAAACACTTCAAGTCATAATTTTCAGTAATTAAATTTGAAAACAGTTGCCTAAAGATCTACTTTATCCATGTGCTTCTTCTATATATATTCTATACAGGATGTCACAAAATTTGTCTGAAATACTTTAAGGGGTGAACCAGCCCACGAGCCTACTAGTCCCAGCCCGTCTTTGTCTTCTTGTTGTCGAGTAGGACACCGAGTCAACGACCCGATGAACCCTAGTGTCAGAGTTTTACAACCGCCCAGTTTTGCAACTAGGCCTCTGACATGGTTGCGTAACGATCGCCCTCTAAGTTATTATAGACAGCAACCGGGACCGACGGCTTTGCGTGCCCTCCGAAGCACGGAATCATTTCTCTAACAGACAATCAGGTGATTCAGCCTTTAATGTCCTAACCAAACCGGGAAACATCTCACAAAATGATAAATATCAACTTTGTGTATCGAACCTTGTACCTTCGGATCGCGTGACCAATGCTCTAACCAATAGACCACGGAGGCATTTGTGATTGATTGACTGATTGTGACTGATGCTAATTGTGCCTGATACTGATTATGACTGATACTGATTGTGATTGATACTTATTGTGACTGATACTAATTGTCACTTATTGTTAATTGTTTTTATGTAAAATGTTCCAGTGATCATGGCGCTGACGGCTGCGGAAAGAGCTAAAAAATATCGCGAGAGATTGAAGAGGACAGATCCCGAAAAATTTCAAGTTCAGCGAAATATATAATTAAATTTCGTTATGTATTATTAGTTACTGATCTCTCATCATTTTTGTCAAAGACTGAATAAAGACTTATAAATTATTGTAATAAGCTGTAATAATGTAAGTTGATGTGTACCTTGCCTTACTTTTTCCAGTTAGTCACTTCGTATTCCGGTTAGTCACTGTCCCATATTTTTTGGTTTATAAAATCTTTATTTATGGAGAGATTCTTGATTTCTTTGATTTAATTTCCATATTTTTTGTGTGTCAAAAAGTAGACATTATTTTGTTAAAAATCTCTGTGCCTCAAACAACAAGAGAAAGTATTATTTTATGTTAGTTTTTTGAGGTCTAAAGTTCCTACTGTGACGATCTCGATAGAAATTAGTGCGCTATGCGATAGTTATAGCTATAAAATACAATTTTACGCTTTGTTTTTATAAATATAGAAGTGATTTTAATAAAAAATAAAGCCAAACTTACATATTTGTCGTAGTTTCTTTTGAAATAAATATTTTCTATTGTGACGAACCGGATAGAAATTGTGTGTACCCTAACATAAAAACGTGTTTATTGGCAATATTTCTTTATATTTTTATATGATTTTTTAACATTACATAGGAAATATTATAATTAATTGGAATTAAGCAAAATTTTATTTAAAATATAACATATTCCGGTGACTGTTCCGATGCGTCACGTGTACATCTTTTTTGAAAAATGCCCAGCATTCTCTACCAGGCAACCTTAGGGTGAAAAGGAGAGTGCGACATTGGAAGCGGGATAGTGCAAATATTACCTACGAGCACTAAAATATACTACTTAAACAATTTTACACATTAATACATATATAATTGTGTAAACAAAACAATGAATATACTAATATATATTTAAATAATATTATAATAAACTAATACATATACCTAAACTATGGAAGTCAGGATAATACAATAGTATAAAGAGAAAAAGAAAACAGCAGAAGACAGCACGATTATTATTATAAAATACCTAACTAGAATTATTTATTTGCTCTTAAGATTTTGTAAGAAGTCTAAAAAAAAAATTAAGTACACTTGTTTCACTATTTCTAATAAGATTTACATAATATACAATTTCACATACAATAAATAATAATCACCACATTGGCTAGCGGGTTGGCAAGTATAATGCTAGGTGTTAATTTTAAGAAGTAAAGTGTAACAACCACAGTAGTTTGACCCACAAACGCGGTCAAAAGGTGAAACGCAGTAACTCAAAAAGTATAAATTTGACACCAGTCACGTGTATTCGTATAAATTTTCGTGTGTGACTCGACCGTAAAGCCGGTTTCGAATGTCGTGTGCTTTCTGTACGGATAACTGTTTTCCAACCTAGTGTCATTGTTACCAACTACCTTTCGAGTTGTTTGGGATTTGTATGGAGATAAAAACAAGTTTATAACTTGGTAACCTAACACTTGAGACGTTGCTGCTATAGAATTGTTACAGCGCACCATGTTATCATCCAAAATTTTAATGTAACAATTTACGTGACAGAAAATGTAGTTTTAATTTTATGCCTTATATCTGCATCTCGTATTTATAACATACCATATCATTTGTTTCGCAAATAGTCTGAAACTTAAAAGGCGGTTATCACAACGGTCGTTTTTGGTCAGACGAAAGGAATTTATATTCTCTTTCAGGCTAAGGTTGTCTGGTAGAGAATGCTACCTAGCATCAAGGCCGCCTTGTTGTACTGTTTCTTTTATCTGTGTTTGTCTATTGTTGTATTATTTCTTAAGGGGCAATCCCGTACAAAACCGGATAGCATAGTGTCGCCTCATCAAAATTACAGCTGTCACAGGACTCAGGTTGTCATATGTATGGTGGCTGTGATGACCAGCAATAGTGAGTGTACGATTCGCTTAAACTTGTTTCAACGCACTGTCTGTACGTGATACAGATTAAAATATAACCTCTAAGGCTGCGTCCACGCTGCGGTCTCGGGCCTCACGCGCTCACTCCTACAATTACGCGCTTGTGTCATATTTACAGCCCAGGTAATTGCCATTCAATTACGAGGCCAGCCCGCTGTGCGAGCGACTGAGAGATCAGAAGTCCAGTGCAGAGTTATTGTATAGCACCATCTCGCTCAGACCCAGCGTGCAGCCGGCCAGCCATCAATCATCAGGCACCCCCGCCGGGCGCCGTAGGGATGGGACACGTCACAAAGAGCGTGTCTTCGTCAGACAATGCTCGATAAGTGGGCAAACGCCATGCTAAATTGAATCGGAACCGTTCCAAAACCGACGTTGTTAAGCCGCATTAATTTGATCTGTCTTTCATGCCATGTTGATTAGAGGTAAATTGACATGAAATGTATGGTTTGCCATTTACTCTTATTTCATCAAAATCAAATCATATTTTTCAATATTTTCAAGTTAATACACTTTTATAAGTGCAAATATCGATAGAACTTTCCCCGCATTGTCAACCCTGTCTAGCGCGACTGCAGGTAAGGTACATACGGCTGTGCAATGCAATCTTTCGCCTTTATACCTCGCCCTATTTCACTTCGATTCGATATTCCATCCAATCTTTCAAGTTCAACTTTATCTAATGTTCTTCAAGGTGAATCATTGCCTTGCTGGATATCTTATACAGCACACCTGACGTATTCTGCATAATGGTTGTTCAATGGTATATTCCTGCCAGGTTGGGCGAGTAATGGGTTAGGTACCTATTTTTATACGTTTTATTTTCATACAATTCATGTATACTTTGTACCAAGACAAGAGTTTTCGGTTTCCCTTTTAACTCTCTTGAAAGTCGACATTGATATTCAATTGTATGAACTAATTAAAAAAAGAATATACAAGTTAGAAAAAAGTAGATACTGGTTCCTTGCTGAGCAACGTTCAGCAATCCGCCTATAAGCATTTTACTAAGAAAGTATTTTTTTTAATTCATTTTCCATGGAGATGAGTAATAGATAGATATACAAATATATAATCAACAGATGAAATTCCGGGAAAGTAACTAAGTTCGTCGTCAATTAAGGTCGCTAATGAGTCTCCACTAATTAGCCGGTACACTCGCCAATTAATCTCGCTTCACCTTGATACGGACAGTTCCACCGGGCTCTAAAACTACGCATTTCCCTAACCCAACGACTAGCATATATCCTGCTAAAGTACCGCTGTTCCAGTAAGTTATATTTGACAGCTGTAGAATTCGTGATATACTATGGCAGAGGGTCCATTTTTCTTTGTTGACATCTCCTTTAGTATGGAGATGGCAGCTGTCAAATACGACTCATTGGAACGGCGGTACTTTAGGTCTGATCTTACTACGTACGCATGTGAGGTACTATGGTTTTTTTCGGGACACCGATATCTCAGTGACAAAGCGGTGGGACGGTACTCCACAGCACAGGTCCTGAGTTCAATACCCGGCCGACGCTTTCTTTCAACGCTCTGACATCAGATTTGCGTGTAAGCTGGTGTCTTAATCCCAGAGATAACTACAGTCGAATCAAATTTACGAAACCCACAGATAGATAAGAGTAATGCTGATAGCATGCAAAGAAACAAAAACAAGTTTATTTTTGCAACAGCGTGTTTTGCACTTTTGACCTCTGGCTAGATTGACCGAAAACTTAAAAAAGGCGGCTGGTAGCAACTGGATGGCGAAAACGAGAGATCGTGTTTTATGGCGTATACTAGTGAAGTCCTACGTCCAACAGTGGACTGCAATAGGCTGATGTATGTATGATTTGTACTCTCCAAAGCACCCCAGTAGGTAGTTTAATTATATTTTATAGCAATTATTTCTGGAACCAGGTGAACCTTTCTATTCGACGTTGTTGCGAAATTGTTGCCAGCCCCATTAAGATATCTCGTTAATTACCACCAATTTCGGAGAGAAATATACTTAATCAATCAATGTTGTTATGAATGGCAACGACTTGTGGCGTTGTCAAATGTTTCATTCATTAGCGCGGTTTGTGATGCAAAATCTCTTTAATTGCAAACAGGAATGGGTTGCTTTTTGTAATTGAAATATTTCCACGAATGCTGGTATTTATGGAATTATAAAATAAACGTTTCCGTGAAATAATTTTTTATATTATTTTAGCAGAACGAGCTTTTACGACGATTAAGAAGCCACCCCAGTTTCACCCAATGCTAATAGTTTTACCGTGGGTATAAGATATTTTTGGTGCCGTGTGATGCCGGCTAAGAATAGCATCACCATTTCTTTCCCGTGGGAGTCGTAAGAGGCGATTAGGGGACTTGAGGGTGTGTTTTGTAATTTTAGGCGATGGGCTAACAACCTGCAACTATGAAAGTACACAATTTTCAGAATGACCCTGTTATATTTTACGTTTTTTGCGGCCATTTACGCTCTGCCTCCCCCGCAAGGGATTATAGGCGTGATATGTGTATGTGTATAAGATATTTTTTGGAGGCAAACTGTTGATAGCATATGTTACTTAGGGGTGGCTTTTGAATGGTGATATTTGTAATCTGTCCAGTATTTCAGAATTTATCTATCGATTGGGGTGGTATGGGATCTACCTCCTAGCGGTCCACCCCGGGCAACGGCAACACAGGCTTGCCTGTGGATAAGTCCGGCTGAACGATCCCACTAAGCGGTGGAAGGCTTTGTAAGGGGCCGCCTGGCTCGCGACCACCATCCCACCGAAGTCTGGCGCCAAGTAGCTTGCTGCGTTCCGTCAGTGTGTGGGAGTGCCAGTGCCTTAACAGGCTTCTTCTGGGTGAGCTCGCTCCATCTTAGACTCTGTCTCTGTCCTATGACCTAGACTAGAGTCAAGAGCAAACACATGGAAACAAAAGAAATATCTTTTCTCTTTATAATATTTGTGTAGAAAATTTTATCTGTTTGAGAGAAACGCATATAAACAGTAATTTAATAACTCCTTTCACTTATACTTAATCACTGTAATTTTATGAGAAAACATAACTCAAATTATAAACAAGGCATTAAGGTATAAAATAAGGAAAACATTAATTTAGTTTTTCATTAAACATTTACAGCAATTACCCATTACTAACTTAACGACTAGCAGAACCTGCATCTAACTAAGCACTAACGTCTTACGTCGATAATTAAGTATTTAATTTTCCAAACACATTTCTCTTCTTAACTAGCCTAACTATATCGTTAACTTTATCAAATTGTGTTATAGTTATCTAACAGGCTAATTACCTACCTAAAAGTATTTAGACGCATCTGCGTTTATATTTCCTGGCTTATCAAGAATTCTGAATTTATTTAATTTATTTATTAATTGAACATTTTCATAATATTTTGTACATTGGCGGACTTCACAAGGCATATCTCCCAGTCTACTTTAGGGCATGTGGTGCATTAAAAGTTTTATAACTTTATGTAACGAAAATACTTAAGATATATATATATGTATCTCTTTATATGATCAATGTATAATAAAATAACACAAACAATATAAGTACTAATTATAAAAGAAGTCTTAGGCCCTATGCACATAGGACCTCGAACTTCTTTTATAAATCTTCTGAGGGAAAGTTATTCAGTTTAATGGACTGGTTCAACCTTTAAAATGTTTGCAGCTAATATTTTGACACTAAGGATATACATTTAATATACGATATAATTATAAAATAATACATAAACGCTTTAATTTCAATGTACCTACCTATACAGAGTGTAACTCTATAATCCGAATATTTATAGGCTGCATTCAGACCATGAAACTGAACCACTTCCCATAAAAAAATATTTCAGGAAACGTCAAAAAAATTAAGACTTCCCATTGCAGTCACCTGATTGTGATTTTTGTATGAAAATGAAAATGAAAATGCACCATCAGTATTCGGAGGGCTGTACCTCACACCCCGTATTATATTCTATCTCAAATAAGTGTAATAAATTGTCGTAATTACGGTCATAGTTTTTAGTTAGAATGTCAAACAAAACCTTGGGTCACAATCACAAACCACCGCGCAATCGGCCATCTACATCGAGCGTCAAAGTTAATAAGCCTATACAAAGCCCATGATTTATTCTCAGATAAGGAATCTATACACATTATTAAACGAAATTACGCGTCTAAAGGCCAGCTAGACATTCCTAATCGGATTGTGTGGAATAATGAGAGGTAATGTTAGTCCAGTGTAAGAAAAACATCCTAGATATTAACTTTATGAGGTTATAATTAACAAATATTCATGCAGTCATAAGTTGGCGTTCAAGCCATGCAATTAAATACTTGAATCGATTAACAATCAGAATTAATAAATGTACAAATAATAAATCCATCTCTTTTTTCTTACTTCGTTAGACAGCATGCAAATTTTTGTTCATATCGTGTAAGAATAATTCCGATGTCGTGGTAAAATCTGATTTTCATGAATAACACACACGATCAACCTGTCCATAGGCCAGGTTACGATTTTAAAAAGTAAAGCGCCATCATGAAAACAACGATTAGATACACATTTATGTTTGCTAATGCCAGTAGTTTGATGGGCACCTTTGGACCGGCAACGTCCTGGAGTGGCATTTTTAGTTAATAAGTTGACTATTGTATTTTTATTGAAATTTTGATATTAAAATATAGTAAGATAAAAAAAATATGTTTGCTCCATCCTTATTTCGATCTATGTCGACTGGACTACACCGTGATAGGATCTAGAGATAGCGGCGGCGCGGGCGCACTCGGAGACAACTTCATCAAGTACCTCCTTTCTTACAGCCGTGCCTTATAAGGCACGCGTTTAATTGTGCAGTCGTGATGAAATTTCATGTCCGTTTATTGCTTGTGTATGCCTCGCTTATGGTTTCCAAATGAGGCCCTGTTCAAATGAAGTTGCGAAGTATTGTCTACACTAATGTTGTAAAGAGGATTTATTTTATTGTTTGTTTGTTTGAATAATTTAATAGGCTCCAAAACAACTAGACTGAATTTTAAAAAATCTTTTGCCATTAGACATTATCCTTGATGAACATAAGCAATATTAAAATGTCTTTTTCCCGCGGTAAAACGGTCAGCAGCGGGTTAAACCACTGGGCAGGCCACTAGTCTTTTATATAATCGTAGATAATATTATCGCTTGAACATTCAATTGCGCAATTGTTTCTATTCACTTAAATTCTAGGCTCAGACTAGAGAATTTTCAGAGGAAGGAAAGCAACAGTTATTGCAGCATGCATCTCTTGCAGTGGAAAGTATGTAAATACTTTTTATTATACACGAATACAGGATAATAAAAAAAACAGAAAATCGTAATATATAGTGCGCAAAGGCGGTCTTATCGGTAAAAGCGATCTAACGACTTGATGTTTCCTGGTATTGTTATTTGTTATTTCATTGTCATCAATTACGAGTATCAAAAACTTGCCTAAGGTAATCAGCTCACGAATCATCCTAAACCGTTACCATCACATCACCATCATAATCCGTGTGATACCGGCTTAGAATAGCATCACCCCATTTCTTTCCCGTGGGTGTCGTAAGAGGCGACTCACTACACGCACTCTCGAGGATGTGTATTGCATTTTCAGGCGATGGGCTGACAACCAGTCACTATGGCGATACACAATTTTCCGAATGACTCTCAAATATTTGTCAGACGTGGTGTAAATGTCCATTTTTTGCGGCCGTTTACGCTCTGCCTACCCTGCAAGGGATAATAGGCTTGATATGTGTATGTGTACCATCATAATCTCGTAACTTTCTCTTTAATCTATGTCTCATTGTATGGGTATGTATGCCTGTATGAAAGCTATAGTATATCTACAACAAGCCTACGCATAGAATCAACTATAAGCATAACGTGACACGAAAGTATGTTTAAATTAATATTGATGAATTATAATTGATCATTGTAAGCGTCCATTATTTTATAGAGCCATCTACGCTCCATTGTTTCGACTCTCTTTTTAATTTATTTATAACCAGCGACATTACAACAGCTTTTGAAGATCGCTTTACAATTTATCTTGATCGGTAATGTTAACTAAGTAACGCAGAGGACTCAATTCCAGAGGTTCTGCTAAATAGATAATTTGTAAGAGCTTCAATTTATTATAAGTTCCAATGCCTATCACGCATATTATTAAAACGAGAACCATGATAGAATAATTATAAATAGGAAAGTGTTTATTAGTTTTTCCTTCTTTTACCCGCAACTGAGCGATCTCGTGTTATTGGTTTTGGTATGTAGATAGTATAGTTAGGTCAAAGAGGCCATTTTACCGCGCAAAAACATCTTATACCTACTCACGGGGTAATGGAAACAACCGCGGGTGAAACCGCGGGGCGAAGCTTGTAAGAAATAAATTGCCTGGATGTTGTTTTATACTTCTTGTGCTATTTTATCAATTTCTCATTTTGTGAATTTAAAACATGTTTAATTTAAACCAAATAACTAGAACATAATGGTGCTAACAAAAAGTGAAAAGAATTTATAGCGGCTAATACCTATTCTATTCTAAGTAAAAGCTGCAGTAGCCTTGAATTTAACAATAGCGAGTGGATTTGGAATTGAGTCCAACACGACTCGACATTTTCTAAACCCGCAGACTTAGATAATTACGCACATCATTTGCATATTAAGGAAATATTTCAACCGAGACCAGTGTTTGGTTACCGTAATTAAAGGTAAACTTTAACTATGGTAATGGTATTCAATTAAAAGGAAATTGCGGTTAGTTACTCGTTGATACTAAGTTACGATTGGTTTCTTACGCTCGCGGGAATACATTTGAATAAATATTGCGCGCTAAAGTGATGGCAGGTTGCGGGCTTAAAAGTTACTGTTTGTGGGTGCAGATATCACTTATTCAATTAGGTTCGAAATTAGATTAATATAAGGCGGCCAGTTAGGAAAGGCCCGCGGTGTCATACAGCTCGGCACCTGGCAGTGGATGAAGTGTCGCTGGTGGGAGGTCGTGGCTGCAGGCACCAGGCGCGATCGATGCCCCCCTCTCTCCAATCAGCTCCATCAAAACTCAAGCTCATTACTCAAAATCAATTAGCGTTATTAGTGCGGCGCGTCTTCGTTAGCCCGTGATGGAGGGTAATTTATTGGCATCTCTTAATTAGGGATAAGTCTAATTGGAGGCTTAGTCGTAACGAGGCCCTCGAAATCTGACGTCCCGACGAATAAATTGGTCGGCCGGGGCACGGCCTCGGTGGTAGGCAGTCGGCACCCCGGCACCCCGCGCCCTGCACGCACTCCAACGCTATTACTGCTGATATTTTGACGTGCCAACTCGATCCCAGATCGTACTTAGTTTAACGAGTGCTCTAATAAGTTCCGAATGGATTTACGACTATCTCTGTGAGTTATGAGCGCAATATCGTTGGAGTGGAGCGATCACGAGGCCCGACCGAGCTCGCGTCGATCACCAGAGACTAACTATTTGAATTTACAATACCTCTCACCGCAAGAGATGTTTATCGTAAATGGATATTGATTTTAAAGATGGTTTCAGATTATGGGGTCTAGTGAGGCTAATTCGCTGGTGCGGGCTTGCGGCGAGCGTTAAGCGCTGCGGTCGGTGCGGTGGCGACTCAAAGCGCCCGGGCAAAAATAAAGGACAAACAAAAGAGAGCGGACAAGGGCATGATCAAGTGCACCGCGCGATGTAACGCGATACTTTGTGGTGTGCCTTATTCCGAGGATGCGCCCGCGCCGCCGCCCGCGCCCCCGCCGCCGCCCCAGCCGCCCCCGCCCGCGCGCGGCCACTGCTGCTATAATTAGACGCGCCCGCGGTGACACACTGCGGACACTAGCAGGTTTAATTAAAAAATATTTTTGACTTCGTTAATTACCTCGGCTCACTCAAGCTTGACGTCAATGCTCAGCTTCATTCAAAATGTAGAGTTCAACAAGTACACCAGATTGGCGAAGAAACATAAGTCGTGGAACTCGTGGAAGAATGTTTGTATCGCTAGTTATGTAGAATGTGGGTAGTTGATGTAAAAATTTCCTCGTTCCATGTCGGGCGCGGGCCGAGTGGGGCCGAGTGCCGAAGAATCGGTTTAATGCCAAACCAAATTACGATCAGCCGGCTATGGGCCGCATCGCGATATAGAAACTAGTGGATACGCCTTTTCTTTTCACATTTCATAATAATTTTTATTAAAATAAATAGAGACTACCAAGAGACAATATTTTATATGTTTGTGTCTTTCGTCACTCTTGTCATACCTGTTGATGAAAAATAAGAATGTCTTAGCTAAATCATACTAAATGATTTAGAACTTTACATAGGTATATTTTTTAAACCTGTATCATACTTGTGTGAGCCACCACACGCCTGATTTGTGGTTTAATGAGTTTTTCACAACACGATGATAAATCTAGCTGGTGGATTTCGAAATAAGATATTGCACGTAGGCCTTCATATTTTTACTTCAAGACGAGAGCAGCTAAAAATAAACCGCGCCACAGTACATTATGAGCAAAATACCGAGAAATGAAGCATCGGGTATGAAAAATCACCGTCTATAGAACAATTCGCCATTCAAAAAGGCCATAAAGATCACAACGCTAATCCCCGAGCGCTGCAAATAAAACTGCGAGAACCTTCGCCCATACATTACCCTTTCTTAGGACGACGTCTCGGGACTAATGCCTACAATGTGTATTATAGCATTTAATATAATAATAACGTAATGAAACATCTCGAGAGGAGAGGGGGGCGCGGAGTGGGGGGAGGAACCGGTCCTCAGAGGTCATCGGCTGCGAGCCTTCCGCGACCAGTATTGCCAGCTTAGACCACCTTAGACCCACCGCCTCACATGACCATATAAGCCATTTTTTGAACCGAGGCAAACTGGGACCGCAATGTAGAGTCCCTTATATGGAGACACCTATTAATCTTCGAGCAATAAATCGCAATGCATTACCGTTAACTGCAGCTTTTGCAATTTGTGCAGCTATAAGTGGGTTTTGTTTATTTATTGCGTGAGAACTCCTAACGCAAATATAGAGGCACTTGAAAACTATGTACCTAAAACATCCTACTCCTAAGCTAAGGCACTACGTGATTATGTTAACATGAATGGACGGCAAAATATACTTCATGAAGAGAGCTATCTAAATTAGTGTATAAAGTAAATGAGAGGTTTTTACTGGCAACATTATACAGGCAAGGTACTCCTACGCCGCGCCGCCGCGTGTATGTTAATGCTCCATTAAGATTATACTAATTGAAAGCCAATAAATACAACGGCTATGAATATTAATTTTATTTGGCTTTGCGTACTAAAGCGGCCGCGTTGAAGCTCGCGTGCGTTCTGCGTCACTGTTCATTTCATATGTAAACCACTAGAGGTTGCCTCTTTACCATCATACTTTATCACTAGACCTCCTTTTAATGATAAACATATATTCAAAGTGGGGTATAAAAGACTCATCTTTGTGACGATTGAGACATAAGCATTTGAATATATTGAAGAGTAGATAGCAGAGGTCTCAATGTATTAAGTATCGTCTAGTCTCGGCCGGTTAGCTTTCCGTGTCGATATCCCTGTCAATCCCGTCAAGCCGTCGATTACGCAGGACAAATCAATTACCGCTCGCATTCCACCGGCAGTTAGCCGACGAATTCTCTGTCACGATGGTATCGCCCAGCGCCGAGGCAGGCCTCTCAGCGTATAGGAATGCAGAGCATTGCGCGGTGCCGTGCGCTCCACAGGCCTGCCTGCACCGCCCGCAGCAGTGGATACGCGCCTCAATCAATTGTCAGTGAATTCCTCGCATTCGGACACACGTCTAACCGAGCCCAGAGCCTCAAGTATGGCTCAGCTTTGCCCACGCCAAGAATTTCGTGTTCGAATCCTGTACCGGAATGTTATCGGCACTCGGTATCGCTCCGCATCCAACATGTCAGCCTGTTCTACTACGTTCGTAAACCACTATTTAAATTGAGTTAAATTAATTGAAACGCCGCTTGTAATAGCAGTATCACGTAACTGCATCCTGCGGTAATCAGCTAATTGGATATGAATTATTGATCTCACAAGTGGTAATAATCGGTTTGTGCGCGGGGCCGGATGGAAATTGTACGGTGCGTGTAGTTAAAAACCTCTTTAGTTTTTTGCTGTGCAACTGCATACATGGGAATAAGGAGATGCACGTCTAACAACGCCGGATTCCGCAAGGCGGTGAGGTAGTAGCGTTGCTGGGGCGCGGGCGGTCGCGGGTCAATGTCACTCCGGTGCGGTTTCCCTCGCGAGGTCGACTAACTGCTAATTATTTTTCGACGTTGCGACATCAGCCGGTTTAAAGATGACTAACTGACTGAACGCGGTTTAGTGGTCGCGAGCAATTTCGGATGATTATCCTGGCGCGCTGATAGTGTGGTCGGAGGAAATAACGTGGCTAATTAGATTGTTTGTTGTTTATATTTCGTGTTGGTTATTGAGTTACAGCGGCGCAGGCAGCGAGCGTTGCGCCCACGCAGGTGGACCGGTCGATGGATAAGTCGCCGGATTTTATGTTAATCGAATAACCGTGTCCTTAGATTGTCGTGGTACTAGCTTGTCTGTGTAGAGCTCATAATATGGATACGCTCTGTCCATCAAATCAAAACACACTGAGACGCGGATGTTTTGTTTCGTTTTAAATGAAACATTAAATTTGGTAAGCAAATCTTCTACTTATGACATAATTTCCGCGTCTAAAGTTTCCGCAGTAGATTACGGACAGCAGGGGGAGCCTAATATGTACGAGTAGTATTATAATAACTTTTGTAATACATATAAGATAAAAAACCTTTTTTAGACAATCGTGGCATGGTTCCATCTACCGGGTAAGTTTTGCAACTAATAAGTTCTTTATTTTACAGATTGAGTGTAGCCGAAGCGATTTTTGGCATAATTCATTGGCAATACACTTGCAAAATTTTGCGGGCAATGGATGAGCAGCGGTAGCTCAAATGGAACAGGCTCCGTTATTCGTGACAGCGGAAGTCAAAGGTTTAAATCCTGCCCGCGGTAGGAATGTTTGTATCTAACACGGAAAGAGTTAAACAAAATTGGCACTCAATAATATATTTTTTTGGTTTCGAGATTAAAGTTTTCCGAATTTTACTTTAAATTAGTATTTGAATACAATTTTATATGAAAAATACACTGGAAATTCTTGTTACACGTCTATTGACGCGCCATCATTTCTTCCGCGGACAATTTTACGTTTACGACTTTACTCTGACACGTCGTAAATATCGTTTATATGTTTTCTATTGCATCCTTATTTGCACTTAAGTGGATGGAATCGAGGGTAGGTGAGTGAATAAACAGTAATCTCCACTTTTACCTTACTCAGACCCGGTTTACCACAGCCCTGGTTAGTCATGATTTTTTATTCATAAAATTTAGTCTCGATTCGTCACAGTTAATAATATAGTATCCCTTAAAAAGGCAGAAACCGAAAATACCATTGCGGTATCTTAAACTTTACATTGATTTGGCCCTATTGTGCCCAGGAATAAGATAATAACCTAAATTTAATGTTGGTGTCCAAGTGCACCATGATTTTAATAATTGCTTAGTGATTTGTCTGCCTGTAAGGTGCGTTAAGAAGTAAACTGTGGCATACCGGGGCTAGCACTTTTAGGACTCCATCTGCTATTGTACAGCATAAGTACCAGTGTGATTTTGAACCTTACTTCTCCAATTTAAAGTTCAAAACCTATGAAAAAACAACAATAGTGGGTAAACAGGCTAGTGGTTAAAAATAATAGATCTGTGACGAATCGTATCTCGTTTTTTATGAGTGACGAACCGGGACTGTCTCGGACTAGGTCTAACTCTTTTATTTGCACCTACATCTAGAGTTTTATTACTCGACAGTTAATACTTTAACTGCTAACGTATATTTTCTAGCGGCCACCCACGGGTATTAAGTCACGATTCCGCTAAACTGGGAAATAAATTATAATTGATACAACTTGTAGAAACTGAAAAGAAACTGATAACAATACGAGGCAAGTAAATAATAAAACTTTATCTACATAGAATACTAAATTTAAAACACTTCCCGTATTAGGTACCTATTATATTTAAGAAGACTAGCAAAATTCGTGCTCCGCATTAGTAACAAAAATTTGCGGGCAATGGATGAGCCGCGGTAGCCCAGACGGTGATGGCGGAAGTCGCAGGTTCAAATGCTGTCCGCGGAAAAAAAAATGCAAGTTTTCTAAATTTGATCTACTTACATACTTATTATGGATGTTTTAGCATGTGAAAACTTACCTGAAACAGAAATAAAATATGACAGTTATATAGTATAGGACTCTACATTAAAATATCCAATTACTTATTTAATATTACCAATAATTTGGTAATATTAAATAAGTATGATAAAATTACTTTGACCATCATTATGTAATAATAATTTCATCCTACATTGATGAATAAAAAGAACACTTTACTTATCACTATATTTTTACGTAGCTTGCACAGTAAGAAACTCGTAAATGCAGAACGACACATTTAAAGTAATACTCAGTAATACTGGTAGAGATATCCCATTATCTTCCACAGTCTCCTACGCACCGCCCACCAGATCCATCCATTGCCTCGTTATATCTGCCGAGCCTATCGAGATGTCTTATTCTATACGGTTTGACTAGGCCTTTGCTTGAGAGGAATATTGAACAACTCTACCAAAATTTTAAGTATTAGACCGGGTCTATCGCAATAGTATTTAGGTAAATATTAGTAATTTACCTGTGTCCCGACATTTCAATACAGTTTCATGTATTGTGGTCGCGGGTTGCTACCAAAAGCTTTGAGGAAATCCATCTCTTTCTGATAATGATCATGGTGGTTTTATAAAGCTGTTTTTTTCGGCCGTGTGATGCTGGCTTAGAATAGGTCTACCCCATATTTTTCCTGTGGTGTCGTAAGAGGCGACTAGGAGACCCGATGGTTTCATGAGTATACAATTTTTGGCGCTAGGCTGACAACCAGTCACTTTAGTCATACACGGTTTATCTGAACGGCTTTCAAACATTTGTCAGACATGGCGATAGCTATCTTATTTTACGCTCACTAACGCTCTGCCTACCCCGCAAGGGATAAAGGCGTGAGGTGTGTTTGTGGTTTTATCAGAACTCTACACTCCTACTTCCTATTTCTTTCTATCATAAATACCTACTATCAGTTAAAGCTAATCAAGTGAAAAAAATTTATTGGCATTTTTTTAAATTTCCTTGTTATACCAAAGTTACAATCAATTATTAACAGCTTATTAAAACTGTTTGGTATTGGCATTCCCTACGAAGTAAAGCATTGAACGCGCTCACAATAATATACATTACTGTTTTAACATGAATTAGCAACAGAACAAAACAGTCGAGGTATACGAGCTAAGCACAAGTATTAATTAAGAGGGTTGAACCACTCCATCTCTAATTAACCGAAGACCCAGCCCGCATTCACTGTAATAATTAGTTTCCTACGAGGGCTGTTCTCACGCTCTTGGACCAAAATAATACCAATTTCATCCGCATTATGCAAACAAGGCAAAAATTACGCTTAGAATAATTATATGAATTGAACAGTAGAAAAAAAACTTGATAATGTTGTCGAGAAGGCTATGTCGCGACAGAGCTCGTGGCATCACGCGGTCAGCTGCGCCAATTTGTCGCGCGCTACGTGGCTCGGGTATTAATCCCCCGCCACAATTACCCGCCAATCATCGCATTAATTGTATCCCTTACCCGGCCGGCAACTCACTCGACCATTCGTTTCGACGCGTACTTCTTGCGACCTGTCACAAACGCACGTCTCTACATTTTTATTGCCGCAAGAACAAAATGTGATCGGACCACTTGTTATTGTTTCAAAAAACTGCACATTTCTTTATCAAATCAACTCCACACAAAAGGCAAATCATAAAGCGCTCGATCGAAAAGCAGTCGACACTGAAATAAATGCTTTCGTCGCCGCGGCAATAAAAAATCTTAATAAGGATTTTTAAAACAATAATACTCCAACGAGGGTGGTCGGGAATCTTTATTAAAATCTCGAGCGAGTAATAAAAGCACAGTTATATGCGGAGAACTCTGATGAAAATATTAATTAATGTTTCGGAATGGGAAACATGTTGCTAATTAAATGGCGATATCGCATAAAACGTAATTAGAGACTGGGAACATTCGTTTCTCACGAGGCGGGGTCCGTCGCAGGACGGCCGGTCCGTCGTCGATACGAGGCGTCCGGCACGGTGCCGTACCGGAGCGGCTGCTGCGCTGGGTCGCTTCGCCTGTGCTGTGCCTCCGACGCGCTCGCACATCTCTCACAGAGCAAACAAAAATGTATCAGAGGGAACCAAAATGAAACCATGAAAAGCTCGTCACGGTGAAATTTTAATTCGAAAAGCGCGCTCAATCATAACAAGCTCAGCACAACGGATCTTAACAAGGTTATGAAGAACAGACTGAAATCTAAATAGTGAAGTGGTGTGATTCTGCTAATTTATATAGTACGATTTATTTCAATATTGTTCTACAAGTCGAAATATAAAAAGAACTAGGTACTTATCCCATATTAACTTAAATCATCTAATCGCCAATTAGATGGAGCGTTAATTTTTACATGTCTTACCTACTTAAGTTTTTGTGTTAGTGTGTGTCCTTAGTTTTAAGTATCAGTCTTTGGTAAAATTGCAGGCTTTAATAAAGTTTAGTTTTCGGTTGAACCGGGGATAATAGGATCAGCTCTTAGTGTATACTTAAATTAGTAGAGACGAATTTAGACTTCACTTTGGTCTTTCCCAGAGTTCCCTCTGAAACTTCCTTCGATCCATGAAAGCATTTATGAAAGGAATGCAACGCGCACGCAGCACAAAAACAGGTTACACTGAGTGAAGTCATACTGAATAAATATTCTCTTGGCCGACGTTAAGTACACGGTATTACTTGTACAGTAAGTTTTTTGCTGCCCATGCATAAGTAGGTAAATACCTCATTGTCTTAAAATATTTAAAGATGCGATGTTAAGGTGAAACGTGACGTTGTAACTCGTTACTCGTTTACTTTAGCTTCAATAATTTTGAAACTTGTTTATTTTGTTTTAAAATAAAATAAAAATTTGTGTCGAGTACCGACTTCAAAAGTGTGCATGTGATAAGTTATATTGTTCTTTCTCGTATCCCATCATGAGAACTTGACGCGGTGACCACCATAATAATTAAAAATAATTATCCAAATTGCTCCACAAGAATGACATTACAAACCTAGATTAAAAAATTAGCCGGACTTGATCAGTCCGTATTCTGAACAACCTTCCCAAGGACCACCACCACCATGTACAGAAACAACAAAAAATTTTGGAGACCACGAAAAATTTATCGTATCGTAATCTTAATATAAATAATAAAAAAAAAAATATTTCACAAAACTTTCTCGTTTTTTAACATTATTCTTTGGAGCAAGCTGTTCGGCTTCGGGGTCTGAACATGCAACTCAAATCTGGAATATGAGAACCATCTCCTTTATGAAGTCAGTTAAAAAGTAAAAAATGTAGTTTTAGTAAATTTATTTGTGAAGTGGAGCTAGATTGGTACTTAGATTGGAATTCCGCAGACGAAAGTGCGGGCGTTCCAAAGTTCCAATGGCGGTTTATTAAACGCACTGACTGGCAACTAAGCCAGCCTGGCTGATCGACACGTGAATGGGAGGCGTAATTAAAAATACCAATCATCACATATTATTGTAATTAGCGGTGTAATGGACAAAAAGCGGGTAATTGTTTCCGAAGGCCCGCCTGCCCGGGCTGCCCTCAATGAACCCGACACGTGCTACATCTGGACGCTCTATACCTTTTGAACGCCAATTACATGAATGACGTTACTTTAGAAGGCAACGATTTTAATTGTGCTGCCAAGTCACGGTCTAACATCATTAAAAATGCAAGCCAATTTCTTCTAATTTCCTTTTGTACTCCGCCTATTATCGACGAGAATAGATCTGTAGGCAATTTCGAAAGCTCCGCACTTATCCTAGAATCGAACAAACACCGAAGCCCGTAGTTCATAATGAGGTTATTACCGAGCATGCTGGTGTTATCTCGCTATTCTGATATTTCGAGGAGTCGCCAAATTGGCGTGGAGGAGTGCGCGGGCGCAGATCGCCCGCTCGATATAGTTAATTAAGGGTTTCGCTCGCAGCGATCTATTTGGCGAGATCTAGCCGCTGACGTGTGAAAATAGCCAATTAATTACCGTGAACTCGAACTCACCCGGGCATCAGCCTGCTCGCCAGCCAGCCAGCCACCTCGCGTGCTGGGGCCCTGGTAATGGCAGCTCCTATTTCCACTTTAATTTGAAGTTCGAACCGTTTCCTGGTAACGAACGCTAATTATTTAATTCCAAGACTGTAACAGTGTCGCTGCAGCTTCGAGGCATTTCGAGACACTAATGTATACCGGTTTAAATCTCTCGTGTTTGGAATTCCGTTTATCTAGTTTTGTTAATGATGGAAGACGTGTAAAAACTTCAGAACGTAAGGAATTCTCAGTAGGTGAATAGAGCACTCGATCACATATAAACCATACGGTAGTTAATAGAATATTTGGGGTAGCTATTTGCAGCTGATACTCAGGGTATCAATCGATCTCCCCCCTCTGGCCTGACATGCGAGGCGGTGAGGGCGTCGGGGGGAGTTAGACTTAGATTGGTCATGTTGCAACAGGCGAATAGATGGAGGTAAGCGATGCCCGCACGGTGTAAAGCGAGTGTTAATGGGCCATTAGCCGGTGGTGCGGCAGACGTGTAATTGGCGTTGGGGCACGCGGGCACGTCGCGCCGCGCGCTGCACGCTGCAAGCTGCACGCCGCGCGAGCACGCCGCGCCAGCACGCGCTAGATGCGCCGCGGATACCACGCACGCTAATCATTAGTGCACTATTTTCGGCATGTCCATGTTTAATTGCTTGTATTTGCGCAATGCGGACTCCTAATGAGATAACATGGCCCCTTTCCCTTTAAGGTTTTAACAGATCGGCTTATTAAAGCAGCGATGGGCCAGTTGAATGCCTGTGTAAGATACGACGCCGGGGTAAAAATCCTAGCCACTAACTAACTTAGTTTATGTTTATTGGTGCTAAGGCACGCGATCCTTAATAGGGTAAGAATCTTCTATCTCACCTGCCTAAAAACTTATGTTTTCTTGTTTGCTGGTTTATTAATAGAGGTATTAGTGTTCTTCGGTAGAGCTTGTCTAATATGACTTGTTGAAGAGCAAGTTGACGATGCGTGGTACAATGCCCGACGTCGGGAGGAAATTAAACGCGCGGACATCGCTGCGTTGCGCTGTGACGTCACTGCGTGGCTCTGTGACGTCACTGCTCGTCACTCACTGCGCTAGGCGGAGATGCTAATGGATTTTGTGGCTGCTCTGATTCACGTAAATCCTATTCGTATGTGATAGACAATGTCTTTACGATTGAATGACTGAGCTTCGTCGAGTCTCGGACGGTGAGCTATGAAATCATGAAAAAATTGGTCTCTATTAAGACTTAGTATTCTAGTGAACCAGGGAGTTCTTCTAAATTATCTATCTGTTACTCTTCTAGGGAACCAACTTGATAATTAAATCGTTAAGTTGAATTCAGGATCATGAATGAAGTAGCTACATTCATCATCATCATCATCATCATCAACCACAACAGGTCACTGCTGGACATGGGTGACTCCTGAGGAGGTGGGTTTCGAAAGGTACAGATTTGTTTATGAACAGAACAGTTCGTTTACTTCTCAGAAAGGTTGTGTTGTCCCTCAATAAAATATCACTAGGCAAACGAAACATTTCCTTTCAAGATCTCCAGTGGCTAGCAAAACATAATAATAATCACATTAATATTATTCTATAATGCACAAAATTATTTATACAAATAAAAAGAAAGTGCCGTGTGATGCCGGCTTTGAATAGCATCACCTCATTTCTTTCCCGTGGGAGTCGTAAGAGGCGACTAAGATAATCGAGGGTGTGTATTGCTATTTTAGGCGATGGACTGACAACCTGTCACTATGGCGATACACAATTTTCCGAATGACCCTGAAATATATGTCAGACGTGGCGTAATTGTCCGTTTTTGCGGCCGTTTACGCTCTGCCTTCCCCGCAAGGGATTATAGTCGTGACATGTGTGTGCAAAAATAAAGTAGAGAAAGAAAAGTACAACAAGGCGACCTTCTTGCTTAGTAGCAAGTTCTTCATACTTGGTAACTGACGTCGGAAAACCTAATTTACCTACAAGGTACACTGATACCTTCCACCCAAGGCTAACGAGCAGATTCGAGCAATGCCTGAAGTTCAACTATATTTGGAAGGTAAATAATAAAGTTCGGTGTAGACTAAACATCTTAATTGAGCTAGGGCACATCGTATACAGGACGTCTGCCTCCAAATAGACTGTCAATTTATTTTTTTGTTCACGTTTTAGTACAATGAGATATCCTTCGATTCATTCAGGATCCTAAAGAAGAATATTACCCTGTTACCTGTGGCTCCATCTGGGATCATCATGGGGGCCACTGGTGGCCAGATACTTATTAAAAAATGAAACTAGGTATCAAAACGTAACAGCCGATCTTTTGATATTTACAAGATTTATTTAGATCTTTTGATTTATACATAAATACAAACATACATAAATCACGCATTTATCCCTTACGGAATAGGCAGAGTGTTAACGGCCATAAAACGGATATTAGCACCACGTCTGATAAAAGCTTGAGAGTCAACTAGATAACTGTGTATGACTATAGTGACAGGTTGTCAACCCATCGCCTAAAATTGCGATACACATCCCTCGAGTCCCTTAGTCGGCTCTTACGACACCCATGGGTTAGAAATGGGGTAATGCTATTCGAAGCCGGCATCACTAGAAGATTTATTATTACAGTGGTAAATAAGAAATTATTCTGCTGACCTGTATAAGTGTCGCGTGCTGCTTAATTAGATGCAAGGGTTTAGCAGATAGGTAGAAATTTAGAATTAATATATATAAATACGATACTACCCGCATCAAAGCTATACCCATACATACATATATCACACCTATATCCCTTGCGGGGTAAGCAGAGCGTAAACTGCCGTAAAAACGAACACTTACGCCACGTCGGACAAACATTTGTAAGTCATTTAGAAAATTGTGTATCGCCGTAGTAACAGGTTGTCATTCCATCACCTATAATTGTAATACTCATGTTTCCCTCGAGTCCCTTAGTCGCCTCTTACGACACCCGCGGGAAAGAAAATGAGTGATGCAATTCTAAGCCGTTATCGCACGTCAAATGTAAAAATGTATACGTTTGTTCTGCCGAACACCCTGTATAGCAGAGTAACAGAAGCGAGCTGTGGAGCTGCAGGGTAAGGCTGGACGCACAGCCAGCACATGTACTCGTATGTACTCACTACCCAGTGTGTTGGTGTTTAATTTCCGTATGCACTGGTGCAGCCAGATTGCCCAGTTATTAAACAACAATACAGGGTGTAAGGGACGGTGTAACGAAAACTTTACAGACATCATCAGACCTGTAAAATGAACAACTTTTTCTATGGAGCCTATGTCGACAGTGACCGAGACAAAAATATCCTTCCATACAAAATTTTGACTTCCTTTCTATGGAAACAGGAAAAGAAACATCATCAGTTTCATGGACTGATCATGCATGCAAAGTTTTCGGTAAACCGTCCCTTACTCACTGTATATGTTAGACGCAGCTGAAAGTTTATCTTATCAACTCAATTGGACATCGATTGTGTAATTTTTAACTATACAGAAAAGTTGCTGTTTCAGCTGTCTCACATACTTAAATCTTCACTTTGATCAAATATTATTTCAAAGATATGGCAAATACCAAAGATATGGTAAAATCTTCGAAAATCGCGCGCGGTCTTCCGTCTCGTTACGGAAGGCCGCTTGGATAGAAGGGTAAAATAAAAAAAGGTTTTACACTTGGACGGCGGGCGGCGTAAACTGTTTTTATACAGCTAATAAAAAAACTATACAACTAATAAAAAAACTGGTAATATTTATAGATCTCATGGAAGCCGAGGTGAACTTTTGGGTACCCTTTGAGGACGCTATAAACTGCCAGTGTCCCGTTTCTGCTTTCCACACTTTATTCTTGTTTAATTAAACTTCTTACTCATAATCTATTGTTCATTTCATAGTCAAAGATTCAATCTGCTTTCCCAGAATAAATCCCTGGTTGATGTTGAGATGGTGTTAATTGAATTTCAATCAGATCGCGAATCGCCACGACTAGCGCCGCCACGCGGTCGGATAGGAAATTAAACGTCATTCGACCACCTTCTTCCACCACTATGTAGATTAATCCGGCAACACGGGTTTCATTGTGTTTCTGCGTGTTTACTAAAGAGAGTTTGTGTTGAGGAAAAATACTTAGCACAAGAATTTAAAATAATACTTATTTTTTTCACGCCTTGTAGCACTTGAGTACACCTTTGATAATGCACTATAGATGTGTTTACCTTTCATTTGATTTACCTACAACCGGGCGCCTAATTTGTGTACCAAGCTAAGAACAATTCTTCTTCTTTTCTTGTGGGACACCGAGTCATCCAACTAACCGATGAAATCCCATACAATGACATCAACTATACTTTACCGCCGTTCCAATAAGGCGTATTTGACAGCTCTCAGATTCGTGCTAATACTATGGCAGAGGGTCCATTTTCCTTTGTTAACATATCTTTTAGAATGGAGATGACAGCTGTCAAATACGACTTATTGGAACGGCGGTACTTTAACTATTTGACTGCCATCTTGAAGTACGTAAGTAAAAAAATCAGCAGATACTCCGAACATACCTAAACACCGTCTACACCCATGAAAATTCCCATGCACGTAAGTACGAATCAAACCAAAAATCCAATCTTTCGCCAACAATTCGAAACATATGCAGTATAGAGTAGCGGAGTAATTTCGCCGGATAGCGTCGCGTGTTTGCTAGTTAGAATTCGGGGGTAGTTCGGAAATTAATCAGGGCCCATTGTGGGTGCTTTGTCGCGGCCCTGGCGCCAATTATTGGCTGCAGGCTCCGTAATTGAACCTGAACCAGCCTCCAGCTAGTTGCGAGCCGGCGGCGACGTGCGGCAAAAAGTTCACCCGGTCATGGCAGATTTGAATTTGTAGGTAAGCAATGATTGGAAAGGACCCAGTGCACGCTCGTCGCTCGTTTACAGTTTAAAAAAAAATCATTTATACTTTCAGTTTAACGTCTTCACAAGTAGGTATGTTTTAACCATTCAGAATTTCTCACATGCAACGGATTTTCTGATGTTATGGCGGATCCGGTTTTAGTTTTCGAAATCCCATGCAAGACAAGATATCATGTCAGTCGTCCCTCCGTAACATTGCGGCTGTCACAGATTGTGAAATGACTGTCATGACCCGCAGTTTCGTCGTCGTCGTGTCCGATCCACCTAAGCTCTAAATTCTTCAAAGCTGCTAAATTAATTAACTAATACAAAAGTCAAAAGCAATACGCTGCCAGATGGCTTATACTTGATTGATGTAAATATATGTATATAGTTTATTTATGCTGAAAAATATGAAAAAGCGTAAACGGCGGAACTCAAAATGCAGTTAACAATCACATCATAAGCAATCACTCGTGAGTGAATGAAATAAATTGCACGTTCGCATTTACGATATTCGTTTTTTGAGAAAAATTGGAATGAAAACACGGTTCATTCGGCAGCTTCGCAATTTGGCGGGTTTGTGTCAAGCGGGGGGGGGGGGGAGGGGAGGGTGTGGATGGTTTATAGGAGTGCATATTGGTGAGCGGTCACTGCCTAGTGCCTAGTCTCGGCGCGTCATCTCATCTCCCAATTTGTGCTAGTCGGTCTAATCGATCACAACAGTAGTTATTGCTGTCGTAGTTTGGTTTGGCTTGGATTGATTTTTGGATAGCCAATATATTAACATGGTAAATAAAATATTTAAAATAATATTTTATTTTAGTTTAAATAAATGAACCTTTCTACAGAAGGCAGCCTTTTACCCCGGTTGTGTGCAATATCCATTAGACATAATATATCAAAATATTATTAAATACGTTTAAAAAGTTACTTTTTTGATAGCAGAGAAAACTGTTTTTTAATCTTTGCGTATAATAAAATCGTAAGAAGGAATTGGTTGATATTTCATTATATGTGTCTATCTTCTAATATTCTATTTTTCCAACCGATGTCAACGCACGTACATCAAAATTACAATTTGATTACAGTAATAAAAGGTTTGTGTAAATATGCAAAACTGTCGTTCCAATGTAATTAATTTTCTTTAATAACGTCACCGATGATTATATTAAAATACCTTTCAAGTAAATGGGTATTCCGAAACCATTAATGAAGGAGAAAAGTTTATTTTACTCATTTTGAGATACTTTTTACATTCTCTTCATGTCATTATGAGATATTTAAGATTCCAATTTGTAGGTTTGTCTATTGAAATAACTCATTTACGAATCAATATTGCCGTTAACCAAGAAAAACATTAATTTTAATAACACTTTTCTTTACAATAGAAGGTGAACTGCTCGTTAATATATGAAAAACTAGGTGTTACCCGCGGCGTTGCCCGCATAAGTGGTGATAAAAACTATCCATGTATTTTCATTACAATCGTTTCAGTAGGTATTTTTTTTAGTTCTGGACTCTTCAATTTTTAGCCCCGAGGCTATGAAATCTACACCTGACTGTATGGTGGCAGGAGCTCACCCGGATAAGTTTTGTGGTTGTTCAAACAATCAGTTCTGGGAAGAACTGCTGGACTGAAACTACCCGGCACGTGCCGGTAGATCCCAAAATGGGGAACAAATGAGGGACAGTTTTTTCGTGAAGAAGTATCAAACAAACAAACATACATACAAACTTTCGCATTTATAATAAGTATTAGTAGGAAGTATTACTCACATGAAAAGGCAGACAGGTTATCAATAAAGGTTTTTTTAAGAATCTTGCACTAGCTTACTATAAAAATGTGACCAATTCTTGTTCCTGCTTATTGTATACTCTATGCTATAAAGACTATTCAGAAAATACGGGTGCTAAACAAGGATGAAATGAAACGAAACATCCCCAAATTACAAACCATTATTGTCTCTCTACATTCAGTACGTGAGTATGTAACAAAAACAAACAATAAACACTAAGTCCTAAAGGCTGCGTACCGAGGGTTAATGAATTTAAAGGTATAAAAGTCCAAGGGTGGCATAAACCGAGGCATTAAAACAATGGCGGGTTACTCGCTAACCGTCGCCAAATTTGCATTCCTCATTGCGAGAGCACATAAAAATGCTCTCATTAACCTGGGGTGGTCAAAAACAACCACCCCGTAAGCTGTCCTGTGTGGCCAGGGTAGAACACATTCGTTTAAATATGGTGCGACAACATTTCGAGCAAAAAGAGTTTCTGACATAAAAATTCTCTGTTACCATGTTTTATTTTAATGAGACAAACAAAACAAATACATACATACATAAATCACGCCTATATCCCTTATGGGGTAGGCAGAGCGTTAACGGCCGTTCAACGGATATTAACACCACGTCTGACAAAAGTTTGAGGGTCAATCAGATAACTGTGTATCACTACAGTGACAGGTTGTCAGCCCGTCGCCTAAAATTGCAATACACACCCTCGAGTCCCTTAGTCGCCTCTTACGACACCCATGGGTAAGAAACGGGTTGATACTATTCTAAGCCGGCATCATACAGCAAAACAAACAAATAGTCTTGACAAACATACCTTTGCTTCCTTTAAAGTTTCGCAATTTACTCATCTAGTCTCGAGAATAATTTTACACTTTATTACCTACCCACATTAATAAAGTAAAAATAATACACTTCTACACACCTTACGTGGTTTGCATTAATTGTAATTAAATTATCAACCTCTGCAGTGCTACGGCGTAGCAATCGTAGAAGTGCGATAGATGCACTTAAATTTATGATTCCCATATTCGGAGGGCTGTCCCTGATTTTCTTGTCTTGTCCCTATTTAAGAATGACAATAAATACGCGTTGATATCTTTTGTTCTAATAACTAAGTTTGTAATCAGATTTTAATAAATATATTATAAACGTAAATGCATTGATCTCACCAGTGACGATCTATACTGTGTTGTAGCATGCAAGCATACTAATGCCAAATATAAAATATTCATCCTCTGAAACTGAAAAGGCTGCACTCATTTTCACCGTAACCGTATCACCACATGGGGTGTCGCAAAGATCGCACTAGTAATCGTGTGCCGGTTTTCATTACGGCTGCTTAAAATGCCGGTCCGGCTTCAAGCGCCCGCCACTGGGCTGACATTTCAGCCAGTGTTGCCAGGGTAATGAACCTGAAAGTTTGCACTTTTATTTATCGCACCCGTATCACTACATGGGATTTCGAAAGGATCTTACTATTTACATGCCCCCGTCACTGAACCGGGCCCCAATTCTGTTATTTTTTAGGGATTGTAATGCCATGGAATGTCAATCGTCATGATAAAGCCACTGTGATTTTCTATACTTCAAACTGTGAGCAGAATACGAAATGACCAAAACTGTCCCACTGACAGGCCATTGACACTCAACTGAGACGCTTTTCAAGTAGCGGAATACAGCCCCAGACCTCAGCGCCTGACGTTTCAGCCAGTTTTCCCGAGCTAATTGAATTGAAAAACGTTGCAATGTTTTGTAAAATAATTTATTTTCACTGTTGACTTTGAAACAAACGCAGCGGTGCATTAGTTGAAAAACATGTGTCCTTGTCGAAAAGTGCGAGGAGTGATGCGTGAATCCAAGTAAAAAAAATACATTTAAAATAAATTTTTGGATTCATATTATTGAATCAATCAAAAGTAATATTTTGGCATTTTATGCGAAGTTTTCGTACATGAGTTGTTTCAATATATAGTCAAAACTCATAACCGGTTAAAGCTTATACTTAGTACTGCGAAAATCCGCGATAAGTGGTTTAGACCTACGACTTCAGTCAAATCCACTTTTGATTTGCCCGTCAGAAGTCCGCTTTTCGCAGTCTAATAAATTTTGGGGTGGTATGGGATCTACCTTCTAGCGGTCCACCCCGGGCAACGGCAACACGGGCTTGCCTGTGGATAAGTCCGGCTGAACGATCCCACTAAGCGGTGGAAGGCTCCGTAAGGGGCCGCCTGGCTCGCGACCACCATCCCACCGAAGTCTGGCGCCAAGTAGCTTGCTGCGTTCCGTCAGTGTGTGGGAGTGCCAGTGCCTTTACAGGCTTCTTCTGGGTGAGCTCGCTCCATCTTAGACTCTGTCTCTGTCCTATGACCTAGACTAGAGTCAAGAGCAAACCCATCATTAATAAAAAAAAAATGGTTTTATCGGTTCAAACTGTAATATATTAAAAACCCTTGTGAACTATAAAATAACAAGGTTGGCAACACCGTCCCCGGTCGGTATTGTTGTGGTATTGTTTTTATTGTGCGTCCGCTGTTTATCGTGTCCACCGCGAGTTTCAGTAATGCGCCTGTAATTGCATATTTGCTCCCGAATGTGCCTGAATGCCGTCCGCGAATATCTTGTTGCCGTTTTACAAAGAAACAAAAGAGAATTATTGCCTTTCAAATTAAAAACGGAATAAATGGAGTACAGTTCAGTAATTACGTATTCATGATTAAAGTCTTTGTAAGTAAGATTGTGTTTATATTTCAGATCATAAAATTAAGTTTTCCTTCTACTTTGAGCATTAAAGTCGTTAATTTAAATTACGTACGATGTTTGTTTTTTGTGCATAAAGAGTTTCATTACGTATTTTAAAAGTTAAAGAGGTAGGTATACTAGTTTTGTTAAATATATTTTCAATTTTGCAGGCGAAGTTCAAGAGGGCCTTTTCTTGGAGTACAGGAATAAAATAAGCAAACCGGGTTTCAGGTAAATCGCATTAATTGGATCCAAAAATTATCGTGAAAAGACTCTGTTAAATAAATAAAATGAGTAAAAGTATTTGCGGGTGCTTAAAAAGTTTAAAAAATGCAATGCACACCGCAGGCAGGATTCAAACCTCCGACTATTAGTAGGTGATAAGGCTGGACTACTGTGGCTTACCTGCCTGCGACGAAATTAACCAGGTGTACATCTCAATACTCGGAACCAATAATGCGTGGCTTGGCTCTATCTAGCGGGATAGTTTCGGGTTAGTTATAGTTTTGCAAGTACTCGAAAATTATACACAATAAGATTAGGTATAAAACAAGCAGGTACATTTTTCAAGGTTGTCAATCTTCGTTGTAATGCTATAAGCCGCACCTCGTAATCTCTCTGTTGGAGGGTTACCTCGAGGCCGCAACGGCAGCCATCGCTCCATTAACACAATTTTACGCCCGACATATTAAAATAATAAAAACTTATGCCTCCCTTAATTAAATAATTTAGCGGCGGGTTGAGCGGAGATATGTAAATTGTTTTAGGGGATAGATCAAACAACCCTTTTTTATGACTTTAATATGCGGTCGGCGGAGAAAGCGTGGGAGAAGGGGGGTGAGGTAGGTAAGTTATGAAATATTTAATAACGGCGCACACGATTCCATTTGAATTACTTTCGAGGAAATGACGACGTGTAAAGCCAGCGACACACTGCGTGCGCGGGCAAGCCCGCCCGAGCGGTTGGAATGAACCTCTATCCAAACATCTCACTATGTAACCAGCCTTACTTCTCCAACCACTTCTCTTTATTAAAACACTCTAATGAAAACTTCCTTTTTACATATTAAATGAACATCTGCAATCTTTTTACAGATATTAAGTTTGCTCTCGGTGTGGGTCGGGCGGGGAAGAATCTCTACTGTCTCAAATGCCGGGGGAGTCTTTTAATTAATGTTGCCAGACAAATTGCGAAAAAAGCCGTGTAATGACGTCATAAGGCAGTGTGCATGCTGACGCGTATTGTCGGCGTGTTGTGACGTAATGACGCGTATTACCGCGATGGGGCCCATCAGCTGAGCAGTTCTTCAAATGGCGGCTGGAGTACAGACACCTGTAAGGAATTAAGGGTGATTATTGTTGAACACCGCTGACCTTATTTTTTACAAGCCGCCATGATGGATGCAAAGATGCAGCTGCTAAAAATAAGAGTTATATTCTTGGTAATGGATTTCAAAATATTTTCCAGTAATCAAAATGTGCAAAAAGAGTGATCGTGCTAATAGTGACATTAAATGCGAGGATACTGTGAGTGCGTACTGTCGTGACTTTCAAGTGAGTTCTGGTAGTGATCGACAGAATCGTAGGAAGAGTATGAGTATGCAGAAATGCATACCAATAATATGAAAACTTCATCTCGCAATACATCTGCTGTTCCGTGATCATGATCCAAGCAACTGGGTCGAAATATCGGAAAATTCAATAAAAATAAGTAGTTTCAGTATTTTGAGTTATTAATTAGGTCTGCAATAGATGAAATAAACATTTAAAAGTATATATTATTTTATAGCTAACAGTGAAACAAGCTGTGCTTTAGCTTCTTTTTGTGAGTAGCGAATCTTTTTCTAATGTAAAGTACACACATACCTAGGTATACGGGATCCAATAATATATTAATTGTAGAGGACTTTTCGTAAATAAGAAAAAAATGATTCAGCTGAAGCTAAATAGTAGATTACCTGTATCTAGAAGACTATATTGAAATCATTTGAAGAATACTGCACTTCCCAAGTTTCTAAACCCTATATAAAATGTGAAAATAAGAAAATAACTTCGTAATCTGTATTCAAAAATATTGATAGCACAAAAAATCACTTAAGTATAGGTAGGTAGATATGTAAATATAGTTCTACGGCTAAATCAAAGATTAGGGATAATCGATGACCATAAAGGTAATAACAAACATGGGGCTGTATCGGAGCATGAGCACGGCTTGAGAAAAAGACCGGCCGGCTTCTCACGAGCGAAGCTTCATCTCGAGTAGTTAGTTACTCATACATGTGTACCCGCCCTATTACAACTTTTGATATGTGCTGCATATAATTTTCAAATGTTTAAAGTTATCATATAAAATAAGTACTTACTTAGCATTTGATTTCTGAACATACATACATACCTACACACATACATATATCACGACTATAATCCCTTGCGGGGTAGGCAGAGCGTAAACGGCCGCAAAAACGAACATTTACGCCACGTCTGACAAATATTTGAGGGTCATTCGGAAAATTGTGTATCGCCATAGTGACAGGTTGTCAGCCCATCGCCTAAAATACAATACACACCCTCGAGTCCCTTAGTCGCCTCTTACGACTCCCACGGGAAGAAATGGGGTCCACGGGAAGAAATGGGGTGATGCTATTCTACGCCGGCATCACACGGCTCAAACGTCGACGTGAAAAACGTCATCTAAGAATTCTTTGATAATTTGCCTACACAACTGGTATACATGGCATTATTTAAAGAGAGCTTAACGACAACTCAAGTGTGATACTTTAACGAAAGAAGTAAAACAATTCCCTTGAAATTTACTTCAAAGCGTTGCTCTTTATTTTCACATTAAATCTACTTTAAAATAAAGTATCTCTAACTTGCGCCACAAATGAACGAACTGAGTGTATTTCTATACCGCTGGTCATAAATCACAGAGAGTCGTTAGAAGTTCCCGGCTCCCAAATTATCTGTAAATGGCATAATGATCACGTTTCGCGGTATAAATTATTGCCCACCAACAAATAATTGATGATAGAGTTCTGAATACGTATAAAGTGTGAGAAAACAAAAATAATTGATGGTTTATTTTGTAACGGAACATACATTGCTCGTATAATGGACTGCTACGTGCCCCTAATGGCACTAATAATGTTTGTTTTAAAAGATAACGATCGAGATTCGACTTGTATGAATATGACATCAAAGATTTTTCACTCTGGCAGGCATTCAATGAAATGCCTGCTTGGTGCCTAAGCCTAATCTACAAAAACTAAAACCTACGCTTGCAGAACCTCAAGGGACTTAAAAGAAATAAACTTGGCTATTCACCTGAAAAAAATAATTGAATACCAAATTTTAAAACACTTCCCGTGTTATGTATCAATTTTTTCCTGCCCGCGCTTGACAATTTGCAATTTGATGTTTGAAAAAAAAAGATATGTGTAGGAAAAGTTCCCTAGTTTTGTATCGGTTTATGACAATGACCATTAAAAAGACACTGCTGCTACTCTATGCTCAAGATAATGAATTTTTAAAAGAAGGTATCCTACCTTAGCACCTATCTGTGGAAAGTTTAACTCATCTTCAATACGCATCTACAGATAGACATCGTATTATTCTAACACGGGCCAAATAAGAGATTGCGCAAATTTCCTTGCATTCCTCACGGCGAGTGGCGAGGAGGCGGGGCCGGGGCTCGAACCGAAACCCAGTCGTGAAAACCACCGGCTGATAAATCGATGGCTAATTCCAAACGGCGCATTGTTGTCTGCATCTATACAAAGGCACACAACTTTCGCAGATATTGCTCGGCACAAACTGCTGACACTTAGCACTGAAATGGCAAAGGGCTGCCCTCAAGATCTAACTTAAAGGAACTATTGCGAAACCTAGTATTAAAACAAGGCATTGTTTGTAAGACTCTGCCAGGCTTTATCGGTAAAAATCACTTACTAGTAAGTTACTTGTTGAATGTCGAGGCAGTAGGTAGGTAAAGCCTTGCTGCTAACAAAATTTATAGCTCAAGCGGTGCGGTGGTCCAAAAAGAAACTAGACAGCCCTACAAGAATAATAACCTTGTAAAAACTGTCTTTGAAAATTTATCTACGACGGGCGAAGTAATATTGGGAATAAAGCCGAGGTACAAGGTTGTAACTTTGTAAGTTCGCGCAAACATAAGGGCGGGAACACACGGCGAGCGGCGGGCACGCGTGGGCCACGAACATGGCGGCCGTAACAACTTAATAAGCGGTTGCGCGTGATTTACGCTCGCCCGCGGCGCCGGCGCATTCGCCCGCACCACCTTATTTATACTAATTTATGACAGATAAACATCGATTTTACTTAGTGATACTGCCCCGAGAATTAAAAATGACTAACTATTTTGTTGAAGTAAATGTATGCTCTAGAACAAAACAAATATGCACCGCTTGCGAGAGGCAGTAACAAATGTCGGGACATTCGCGGTGAGCTCGCCGCGTTTCTCACTCTGCGCTCTACTAGCATAGACCTCAGCCTAAGCGAGCACTATTTTACCTCTAATGTACTGCCCGTGGCTATGATATTAAAAGTTTCGTATAAAATATTTCGTGGTATTTCGTATTATTTCATACCTTTTGTTCAACCCGACTAAAGCACAATACAACTGATAAAGCTGCTCGTTATCAAACTACACCTATTACGAACTACTATAACTCTTTCTCACCGAATTGCTTTATAAATCTGAACGCGTGCTAATTACGCCGCACCTCATAAATCTCTTGCATTATATAGGTCGTAAATATACCACAAATATACCATAAATATAGCATTCCGAGCGTCATAGGCCATAGACCTCACGAGACGCGGCGCGCGGGGCACTGCCAGCAGAGTTATAGGCGTTATAGCCCGCGCGGACCGGCTCGCCGTAACAATCGGTGTGAATCGAAAATAACCGGAAAATTTCCAGCAACTTGTCTAATGGCTTATTGTTGTACGATTGTTGTTGTTACGGCCAACAAATTGTCGTGTTCCGAGTGTATTCTAAGCGTTATTTAGTAAAAGGTTTCCAGGGAAATGAATGCATGCGTACAAAATGCTTCAAGAGTTCGTTACGGTTTTTTTTTGCAAAGGTAAAGAGAGTTTGGCGGTTCACCCACTTGACGTCCGTCGCTGCGTCTGTCAAACGAAGGAATCGAATTCTGATCTTATTCCCATATAAAAATGGCTACGGTGCGTTTACGTTGCATAACGGTGACTTTACGTTGCGTTACGGTTTGTAACGGATGAGTCTATCCAGTCGCTTCACAGACGCATCCGTAAACGCATTGTAATAGCCGTATTTGTTTGGATATAATATCGAAAATCACAATTTCCTCTCCTCAGACAGACACATTTGTTGCGGTGTGTTAAAAATACGCAGCGACAGACGACAAGTGGGAGAACCGCCTTTGAAAATAATCGTAAATTTTAATGCGGGTTTGTAAATTGTCGTAAAATGCAAGTAAATAGCATTCTTTAAAACAAACAGCTCGTATCAAGCTCATGCACTTTAGTTGTACCTATTTAAAAAGTTTTAAAACGCGATGACACTCTCAACAGCGAAACAAAAGTATTTTTATGTGCAAAAAATGTGAAGAACTTGAAAGCATTTTGTTTACACATAAGTACTTTTATCACAGCTTTTATCAGTAAGTTAGGCTCACAACTCTCAAATCATGAAATAAATATAAAAATTACACATTCATACATTCATTTTGGAGTGTTTAGTTTATACATTCCCTGTACCTTTAAATGAAAAAAATATATAAAAAAAACATATATCACGACGACTATAATCCTTTACGGGAAAACGAAGCGTAAACGGCCATAAAAACCGACATTTAAGCCACATCTAACAAGTATTTGAGGGTCATTCGGAAAAATGTGTTTTGCCATAGTGACAGGTTGTCAGCCCATCGCTTAAAATAGCAATACACATGTAACCCTCGAGTCCCTTAGTCAAGAAATAGGGTGATGATTCTGAGCCGACATCATACGGAAAGTAAAATACTTAGAAAGTAGATAACTTGTTTAAGATAATATTTGACACGTATAACTAGAGATGAAAGAGACTAAGTCCTTTAAGGCCTATAAAAAAGAATAGACTAATTTTTAACGCCTTACGACTAGATTAGTCTCGTAACCCTTTAGTCCTTAGTCATAAGACTACAAACTGACGACTAATTTCAGCCGTAGTGTTTAACCTTATAACGTAAAAGGCTTATAAGACTAAAAAGACTAAAAGCGGCTTATCGCCTTAGGCTGGGTGCGAGCGCGAGTGGTTCGAGTTCGAGATGCGTGTCACATAGGAAATCAAACGTTTTGATAACTTACGAGTAGCAACATTGTTAATACTTTTTTAAATTATGATTGTCTATAGGTTTCTTAGTAATTTATAATGTACAAAGTTTTACGGAGACAGATCAATACAACTTAATTAAATATAAAAATATAACTAAAGTAGGTGTTATTTTTATTAATGACACATTCTATGTGGAACAGTTTTTAAATCTGGCAATTTGGTATTTTTAGTGCGGTAAAAGAATTCCACTCGGTAATCGCAAAGAATTGCAGCAGGACGGATTATCTTGCTTTCTAATTATTGTGATAGTGTAGTGGGATAAGCGTTATAATGTGTGATTAGTGAAATACTATGAGGTGAAAGTGAGAAATGACGTACTGATACCTGTATGGTTCGACTCGGACACTCCCACGTAAATCATTGAGAGCATCGGAAAATTATCGGATTAGGAAACAAAAGCATTAGGGCGTCAATGTGCCTATCATCGTGGATGAATTTCCTATGATTTTTCTTAATTATTCAATCAAAACATAATTATTACTGCCTACCTATTTTTTATTGTAATACAAAATGATTAAATTATTATGAATACATATTATGTTTTCTTTTTTATGAATACCTATTACGTTTTTTTTTTAAGTCGGAGCCCGAAAAATGTAGGATAGGGCCGCGGCCTTCTGCGCAGGAGGTCGGGGTTCGAATCCCACCACGTACCAATGTGTTTTTCGGTTTTTCGAATTTCATATGTACGTTTATTCGGCGTTCTTACAGTGACGGAAAACATCGTGAGGATACCTGCACACACCTAAAAAGAAATTCAAAGGTTGTGCGTAACCTAACTAGGATTGGGTCTGGTTTCCCTTCTGGGTTGCAGAGGTCAGATGGCAGTCGCTTTGTGTAAACACCAGCACCCTGAAGTATGGTAAAAAGGCTAGAAAGATGATGAATTTTTTTTTTAAGTCTATCTTTGTGGTTAGTGTGGAACACAAAAAAGTATTGAAGTTTGAATGAGTCGTGTATTATATTCGCAATATACAGACAGATCCATATGGAATGACCCTCAATACTTGTCGAACGTGGCAGAATAACCTTTGTTAGAAGGTCATTTACGCTCTGCCTACCCCATTAAGAATAACGGCGTGATTTTATGTATGTATGTAGTCCTTTAACAAAACAACTACACTCGTTTTAGTGTTTTAGTTTTTTAAAACAACTATAGTCGTTTAAGTCGTTTAGTCTTTTAATACAACGACTAAGTCATATTAGTAAAAAGTCGAACCTATAGTCTTTATTTTAGAGCCGAGTCTTGTGAGATGGAGGTTAGTCATTTTTATAGGCCTTAAAAGACTTTAGGCTCTTTCATCTCTACGTATAACGCCTTGGAGAAATTGTAATTTTGACCAATAACTAAATTGATGCCTATTTCTTAATATTAACTCTTGAAAATCTTCGGGTAATCGGGTAGCTTCAGTTAGAAAGTATGGTATTGTCACAGTATAAATAATAGTACTAGCGTAGTATTGTATTGACTGGCCTGATGGCGTAGTGTATAGTACCCTGCCTGCTACGCCGAAGGTCGTGGGTTCGATCCCCACACAGCACAAGTATTTGTAAGTTACTTTTAAATTATTTTTGTTGGGTCTGTTTTTTTTTTTAATATTGTTTGTATTTATTTACAAAAAAGTATGTATGTATTATTATATCAGCTGTCTAGTTCCCATAGTACAAGCCTTGCTTTGTTTGGTGCTAGATGGCGCTGTGTGAAGATTTCAAGATATTTATTTATTTATTTAAGTATCTATTAATTTCATAGGGTTACCGGTGCCCTATTATGGAAGTTTTTTCAACTAGAAGCTCACAAAAATCTCTAAGATCGTGTTTAGGTACATTTAAGGCGAGTGTAGCCGTTAACGACCTCGACGGTGGCGCCACTTTACAAAAAAAAAGTTTTCTCTTAATGCAAACAATCAATCAGAATGTCCGATGCCCAAGTTGTTAGTATTATCCTAAAGTAAAAATTGAAACTGCAAACTCAATTAAATATTCGCTGCAATTAAAGTTACGGAAAAAAGTGCCTTAAATCGGCCACTTTTGGTATTAATTGCCATAGCTTTAATTAAAGCGAATATTTTATTGAGTTTGAAGGTTGTAATTTAACATAAGGTTATTACTAAAACCTTGGGCTTTGGACATTTTGATAGATTTTTTGTATAAAGAGAAAACCTTTTTTTTGTGAAGTGGCGCCACCGTCGAGGTCGTTGACGGCTACACTCGCCTTAAGTGACACGATGGTGTGTATTTCAGTATGATTTCAGTTTGTGTAGCGAGACGGAAGCGTCTTGGGAACACTTTGTGTACGAAAGGAAGGTACAGTCCAGAACAACAGTGAGATTTTTTAGTAATGTTCTCTACTTGTCGTCCGTCGTTCCGTTATTTTAAAGCAACGTAATGCATGCGTCTTTCAGATGAAAGGTAATTGCGAATTCCAATCTTATTCCCATGTAAATACGACTACGGTGGGTTGGTCGTAACGGAGGCGTCTGTCAAGTCGTTTGACACACGCGTCCGTTACGCTACGCACCGGAAATCCACCGTATGCGTTACGTTGCGTTAAAAAAACGGAACGACGGACGACAAGTGCTAACCGCCTAACACTTCTGAGTTACAAACTTTATTTGACTTCATAGGAAATAGTGGGAGTCGATTAATTTCATATTTTACTAGCCAATCCGTAAAATAGAGTCATCACCGCTAAAGTTGTCCCGCAGACGCGGTGACGTCATATTTTTTTTTATCATGTATTACCTACACTGTTCGATATTCGATGTTCAATAAAGTATGCATTAAAAGATGCAATTTTAGCCGTGTGATGCCAGCTTAGACTATCATCACATACATATCAGGAGTTGTAAGAGGCGTCTTAGGGACCAGGGTGTGTTTTGCAATTTAAGGGCTGACAACCTGTCAGTATGGTGATACACAATTTTCCGAATGACCCTCAAATATTTGTCGGACGTGACGTAGGTGACTATTTTTGAGGCCGTTTACGCTCTGCCTACCACGCAAGGGCTTATAGTGTTATGTGACTGTGTGTATTTTAGCATATTTTTTCTTTGTTGACATCTTTCAGCGCACGACTCTACTATGTCAGGGTTTTATTAGAAGAAGTCACAAAGTACCAACAATTCCGTTTCAGTCTGGTCTCCTCTAGACAAACCACTAAGGTGCCAACTGTACCTCGTGTAAGGTACCTTACATTGGGAGCTTACATCGACTTATTCCGAACGATTCCACATCGAGCGACACAAGAAAACGAACCGGGCGGAAACGTAAATTCCGAAAAATATGTTTATGGACGAATGGAGAAGGGATTTGTAGGAAACTCAATGAATAAACGCGGTAAAGGAAAAAGCAAAGCGAACCATCCCAATATAAAAAAATAATAATTCTATCCACATTAATTTCTTTTCAGAAAATTATTTTCGAAAATGCAAAGCTTCTTCTACATATACCTATATTTAATGCAATATTAGGCATCATCGACATTGGTCCGTAAATAAAACAAAAATCGGGCGCAATAAACCCAATTAATACATAATAACTCGAGTAAAATACGGATCGGCCAACAAAGATATCTAATAAAGGACGGAAACACGTATTAATGTAACGCAAACCTATTCATTACGTGGTGGTGCGCGAGGAACATGTAATTAGGGCTCTGCAGACGGTCATTTTCGATAATTCATAATGTATGTTAATTATGGAGGCCCCTTTGCCCCGGGACACCCTCCCGCCCCGCGCCCCGCGACCCGCGCCCGCCTCAAGATCGCCAGCTTTTATGCCTCGCAAATACATTTTAATAAGCAACAGATTTATAAAAATTTAAACGATATGAAATAACTTTAAAATATCTCATAGAACTGCAAAATATCCATGCTACGCGGATAAAAAATACCTGCTGCGTCATTAATATTTTATCTGTACCCACTCCAATTTTACTAATTCATATTCAAATTTGGTCTATCACTATTCATTTAATGGACGAAAAAAACGCGCACATGCATATTCAGCCATACAGGTTTTAATTATTAAAATGCACACACGATCTACAGCAATCGAGCGAAAACTTTGGAGCGCCAACTATTCACTCACAACACTTTTGTGTGTTTTCCACGGGCTGGAGCCTTCAGCGGCTGCAGCGCTGAAAGCCTGAGGCTCCTAATTAGGCTGAAGTCGGACGTGCCAATTAATTCAAGTTTCACTCGGAAACTTTGCTGCGTCAATTAATTTCATAGTTAATTAGCAAGGCGGACAAACCACGTCTAGAAAGAAAGGCTAACGATCTGAACCCTTCCCTCAGTGTACCAATTATGCAGCTTTGTTGCGGGCTCCACTCCATTCGCATCACGGGGCCATTCAGCATCAAGTACTCGCTCTAACTGTATCATAGTTCTCAATTCATGCCGCTGTTGACTTTGCATATGGAATTTTGTTTGATTCAATCAGCAAACCGTTTTGTGCTTGATTCTCTTCTAAAACATTTGCTGCCAGTAAATACTGTTCGATGAACCCAAATCGATATTGGAAATATCGCGGCACAGAAAACGTTCCTTGTCCACCATACAATTAGCCGTTATCAATTTCCTATGAATGTCTATTTACATCACGACGTGGGGCGAGTGCCGTCCCCTCGATATTCTACGAAGCAATAAATAAGGATAAGTATTTTGCTTTATTTGTTGGCATTGTTTTACATCAAGCAATAATGGCCCACGAACGAGCCCGATGTACCGCGGAGAATTTAACAACATCACGCGGAGACGACGGCATTCGGGCAATAACTCCAAGCAAATAAAATTTTAACCTCTGCTTAATATCTGGCGGAACATTTCGCCGAAGTGAACCAGCCAAATTGACAGACAGTAAAATATTTTATTCGCGCAATAATTTCATTTGTAAGAAAAACAAGGCGGGCGGCGCTCCTCAGCCGCGGTGCTCCGCAAACATCTTCCACGTGAATTAACCTATTAAACGCCGAATTCGGGAAATAAACTTCAGATACTGTAGTCGTAAAATTGTATATTCGGTGGCCATAAATCTATATTGACTGGTGTTTCCGGTTCTCTGCGTATTTAATGAGCGCCTACAAATAAATTAAGTTCGGGTTGACGGCGGAGGTGGAATGGGTTGCGCTCGTTGACGACTCAACGGGATTTAAAGGGGTCGTTTGCTTGGATTTTTGACGCCTTTTTAGCGTCTTGGTGGTTCGGTCATGACGGTGGTACCTACGCGGTGAGGTGGGGCAGCTTTGTTTTCCCGTGCGATGTCATTAGTGGAAAGCCCTCGATATTTCGCGAGCATCGATTATTTTTAATGGGCCGCCGCCGCCGCCGGCAAGCCGCACGCCGACTTCACATTTGCTGATAAATTCGTACATATTCATCACCACATTGAATGTCGACGAGATTTTGTGAGTTTTCAAGCTTGAATGATAGATTATGAGAGTTCCGATCTCACTTGCTTCGTTCCCAACATGTTTCTACACCAAGATAAGGTCCAATGTCTGTGTTATCCCATTTGTTGAACATAAAGGTTTTCCGCACTGGTTGTGATTTTTCATACTATCTTAAATTCCACCGACTAAAGTAATACATACTTAGAAAGATATTTATTTAGATGAGACGCAAGGCAGACAAAAATGATTGCAATTAAAACTAAATGTAAAATTCTGCAGTCACATCACACCTCAGACAAATGGACTGTACTTAAGGCGATGTCCTTTTATTCCGACGATTATCACTTGTCGCTGCGAGTGGTACTTAAGGGGCTGCAGGTGGCTGGCTGGCCGCGGAACGCCATTAAGAAATCATTACTGCACGGCGACAACTCTTCAGGTTTTCACCTTAGCCAACACACTCATGATTTATTTACACAAGTACCTTTGTACTGGCCATTCATATTTCCCGTATTTTAGAAATTAACAAAAAAATTTGATGTCTAGGCGGGAGGAATTAACAACAAAATGAGAGACACATTAAGATTTCGAATATACTTATGGGCAGTGTAATTATAATTTTGAACAAGATTTTTGCTACGATCAGAGTAGTTTTGGAGAAGTTGAAATCCTCATGGTCACGAGTAGACTTGTGTTCTGAATAAATTGTGAACATCTTGCTCGTTAACATTAACGGGTCAACACATACTAGTTTTCCATAGTAGTCATTAAGAATTGCCAGTACAGGTATATCCCTTAAATGAGTAGGTTGAGGCGCAGCTGATATTTAAAACTTAGGGGGTTCACTCACTTGGCTCCGTCGTTCCGTTTTTTAACGCAACGTAACGCATTCGTCTGTCAGACGAAAGAAAATTGCGAATTCCAATCTTATTCCCATACAAATACGGCTACGGTGGATCTACGGAGTATTGGGTTTACGCTGCGTTACGGTGCGTGACGGACGCGTGCGTCACACGACTTGACAGGCGCATCCGTAGATCCCGTAGATCCACCGTAGCCGTACTTGTATGGGAAAAAGATTGGAATTCGCGATTTCCTTTCGTCTGACAGACGCACACGTTACGTTGCGTTAAAAAAACGGAACGACGGAGACAAATGAGTGAACCGCCTTATAGACCTAGCTGTAATTTTTATTATCACGTTTTATAGATATTTAAATTCTGTGATTCCAATCACCAGTCGTAAAATAAAATATTTTAATTGTCTGATAAGTCAGGTTGTAAACCATATGTTTACAATGTCCATATCATTGGCCTTATCATGGCCATCTTATCCTTGAGGGTTTCACCGCAGCTCATTACATATGCAAGAAATTTAATTCCCAATGTCATGATATGCCTGTGTTAAAACATAATTGCCTATGCGTATCTACTTAATCAGAGATGACTCACTTTTTGGTCAATGAAAAGTTTATTCTTTCTTCTAAGTTTATTTCTTATGAGCTAACTCTTACAAAAATTACAGAAGTTAATCAGTCGTACTGTGTGAAAACTAAACTTTTAGCACATATTTCCTTAAATTCGTATACTTCCGTTTCACGCAAACAGCATTTAATATTCGAGTGGAACATCAAGTGGACGAATGACCCAATGAAAATGAGTGTCTTAACAGTTTTTAAACCATCTTTTAGTAAACCTTTACGCTACATAGAGTGAATTTAGTTCTCGAGTTTTAAATTAGAATAAGTCGTACGTAGGTAGAGTCAATAATAGCAAAACTATATTTGCCTTATTTTCTGTTTTTACTTATTTTCTTACATCGCATAACCAGCTCTATCCAAGCACTATAATTTGCCTATATCTATCTACCTAGGTACGCCACATCTGACCTAGAATATATGTAAACGTGAGTATATTTGTGTAGTGAACGGTGCGTTCGGAGTGCCCCGGGCTCAATCATTAAGGGATCATTAAAAGTCCGCAAGCCGCACTCAGCCGATGCCCTTTCGCTACGAGAGTTCTGCCCCACTTCTTTGTCTGTTAAAGGGTTTAGAACAATTACGAGGATTTTCATATTTCCTTTTTCTAATGATATATGAGCTAGGTATCTATTGGTTTCAGAGCTTATGAGAAGACATTTTTGGCATGGAAAATGAAAGTTGTTATGTAGGTAATAAAACTGGAAAAAACAATCTACATGTGCAAAAACAACTAACCAACATTTGTCAATTAACCAACACATTACCACATGACATACATAGGTCACAACAGTCCACAATAGTCCACTGCCGGACATGGGCGTCCCCCTGTTATCCCTCGTATTGTCATATTCACCACGCTTGGCAAGCGGATTGGCAAGCGCAGTGCAAGATATTGCTTTCCCAGGGAACGCTGCTTCCCATTCCTTGGATTAATTTATCCTTCAGTCACTTTTTACGACACCACTGTATTGCACGGCAACTAATAATTAATAGAAATTTTGAGTTCGTTGATCTTTATTTCGATACCTATAAAGATCAACGAACTTAAAAGCTTGTCTTAATAATTTCCAAATCATATACAGTACATTATATGCAAGGTCCTAAATTACTACTAGCCACAAATCAAGGGTCATAAATTTATTCCACAACGTCATGTAGCACAAAACGTCAAACTCCAAATTAATAACCCAACGTTTTACACGGGATTTATCACATTACAAGATAGTTAGAGGTGTCGGCTGAAAGAGTGTTAACAAGTCTCGCTCGCAGTGAACGGCAAGCAAATGAGGCGCGGCGTTCTGCTAACTAAACCAATCGGCCGCAGCCTGCACAGACGGGCGGCTGCAACGCACACTATTACCTCATTCTATTGACCAACCACATACCAACAACAAGTCTCGCAGCAGCGGTAAGCAAATGAGGCGCGGCGTTCTGCTAACTAAACCAATCGGCCGCAGCCTGCACAGACGGTCGTCTGCAACGCACACTATTACCCTATTCTATTGACTTACCACATACTAACAACAAGTCTCCCAGCTAGCAAATGAGGCGCGGCGTTCTGCTAACTAAACCAATCGGCCGCAACACTATTACCTCATTCTATTGACCAACCACATACTAACAACAAGTCTCCCAGCTAGCAAATGAGGCGCGGCGTTCTGCTAACTAAACCAATCGGCCGCAGCCTGCACAGACGGGCGGCTGCAACGCACACTATTCTTCTTCTTCTCTGTCGTTTCGCTCTTGACAGAGCGGTCGTGGTCACGTTGAGGCACTGTTCGAGGCGGACACAGCTTTTTTTACGATCTCCCGCCATTTTTCTCTGTTTGTGGACTGTCTGGTGCAGTCTGATACACGGCTTCCCACTGCGGATTTCACTTGGTCAGTCCAGCGCATAGGTGATCGACCACGTGATCTGGTTCCCTCTACTTTTCCTTGAACGACTAGCCGTTCTATTGAGTCGTTTTCACGCCTTGATATATGGCCAAAGTACGCACACTATTACCTCATTCTATTGACCAACCACATACTAACAACAAGTCTCCCAGCTAGCATATGAGGCGCGGCGTTCTGTTAACTAAACCAATCGGCCGCAGCCTGCACAGACGGGCGGCTGCAACGCACACTATTACCTCATTCTGTTGACCAACCACATACTAACAACAAGTCTCCCAGCTAGCAAATGAGGCGCGGCGTTCTGCTAACTAAACCAATCGGCCGCAGCCTGCACAGACGGGCGACTGCAGCGCGCACTATTACCCTTTTTTTATTGACTATAGACCAACTACATACAAACATCAAGTCTCCCAGCCAGAATATGAGGTGCGACGTTCTGCAAACAAAACTAATCAGTCGCAGCCTGCACAGACGGGCAGCTACAATGCAAACCATGATATTATTCTACTGACTAAAGACAGATCGACCACTTTACAACAAGTCTCGGATTAGCCGCAAGCACATGAGGCGCAGCATTCTGCTAACTTAACCAACCAGACACAGCTTGCACAGACGAGCGGCTTAAGCGCGTATTATCATATTATCTTATTGACTATAGTAGTAGGGATAAGCGGGATTTGGACCACTCGTGACCCCCCTATCGAGGCTGTTTGGGGGTGCCTGACAAAAAGCTCGTCACATATGATTCTTGATCCGCGTATGTAATAAAATTGATCCGCGGTTTGATATCAAATTAATTCGCGGTTTGATATCAAATTAATTCGCGGTTTCATATCAAATTAAGTCGCGGTTTGATATCAAATTAATTCGCGGTTTGATATCAAATTAATTCGCGGTTTCATATCAAATTAAGTCGCGGTTTGATATCAAATTAATTCGCGGTTTGATATCAAATTAATTCGCGGTTTTTGTACAAACTACTTGCTCATTGAATAACTTATCATGTTACATATTTTGATATTGCTATCAATTTCACTTTATACGTACTTTTATACCTATCAATTATCAACATAACTTAACCTAACCTAACCTAACACCTCTACACCGATTTACCTGCTGCTACCTTCGTAATGAAATGTTAATCAATACCTATCGCATATCATATTTTGATATTGCTATCAATTTCACTTTATACGTACTTTTATACCTATCAATTATCAACATAACTTAACCTAACCTAACCTAACACCTCAACACCGATTTACCTGCTTCTGCGTAATTAAATGTTAATCAATACCAATCACATATCATATTTTGATATTGCTATCAATTTACTTTATACCTACTTTTATACCTAACACCTTAACGCATGTTTACTCTACTAAGCATGTCGCTACAAGTTACTTCTTTTGAATTGGGAACAATGGCTTAGCCTGCCGCCGGTCTCTTTATCTCTTTGACTATTTCAACAACAAAGCATTTTTAAGTGTTTGCCCTGCCTTTCTTTTGCACGCACCGCCTGTTGTGAATATTTCTAAATTTATTTCTATGTAAATGCAATTTTGAAATGTTTTTATTATCCTTTGATTGTAAAACCTTCCTTTCATAAAGCCGTCTTCCGCTTAGGCATACAATGGACACGATTTTAACTTGTCGATACATGCTTACTAGTGTATCAGGCTCGGTGGCGGTTAACAATATTACAAAAAAATGCCACCGCGGGCGGTGGTCTTGCTATATAAGCGGAACTTACGCGTCAGTCTTCACAAGTTGTTTCGAGTTGTGACGTATAGTATTAAAAAATATATCTAGTGTTTGTGAACGCCGATTATAGTATAAAAGTAAACCTAGTGTTCGTGTTCGGAGTGAAGACTTCTACCAAACGCCATGTCCCGGTCTACAGCTAGCTGCATAGGAAAAATGGAGGTAAGAATAGTTTTATTTTATTTCTCTTATTTGTTTTATACTGTTTCAAATTTATCTAACATGCGTAGTACTTATATGTAAGGTAAATATTGAGGGCTACGTCCGTCAGAGGACTGCTACTGGCTGTTGTGATGTGTGTGACGTGACATACTTATTTACAGTTGTTCAGGAGAAATATTGTTGTAATTATGTGATGATGTTGTCTAAATAATATAGATATAATATTTTCTTCAGTTTGCGCAACTATTACTCATAATTAAAAGTCTTTTTATAAAATTCCAAATAAACAAAGCTTTAAATCCGTATTTTTTTTATTAATTTTATTATAATATAGATATGTCAGCGTAAGTCATTAACCTGAGTTTTATTAAAGTAAATTTTATTTCAGCATTGTTCTCGTTACCATCAATAACATATATCCGTGTTTTGTTTTAGGGATCGACAATTAACGTTGATGACTTACCAAACACATTCAAGAATTACTACTTTGCCGCATCAAGCGATGATGAAACTGAGAATGCATTTACTATTGTCAAATCCGATCAAAAATCACCAAAGCGAGCAGGCAGCGATAATGGCATCGATCAATTTTTCGACACACCGAAAATCAAAAAACAAAAGAAAGTGCAATCTTCCTCAGTTGAGATGGCGCGAAACGGTGGTGTATCTTATATATCATCAAACACTAATGACGCAGCAAACGCAACCCATCTGGTTAAAGTGGAAATCTACGATCTCAAGAAATTAGCCAAAGTGTCGTCAAACAACCACTGGAAGCATGCAGATGTTCGTGCCAAATACTACACAAAGGTCACGGACAATGTTTACGATCGCAGCAAGGAATTAATATACGACATCACGAAAAACGTTTCGCAATCACAAGATTGTAAAAAATACTTTTTTGATAACTAATTTCATAATTCTCAAGCAGCTAAAATAGAAAAAACAGTAATCACCAACACGCTTAACAATAGAGCAAATCCCTTTCTACCTGAGGCATATTTTCGGCGTTCACGAACACAGGATTTTAATACTTTATTACGCATGACAATGGGTTCACAATGCTCCTTAAACCAAGGATGGAAATGACAAAAGAGTCGAATTCACTACTTAAGCGAGTGATTTCAAGCTTCGCAAAACAGTCAGTATCAGACTTGTGCTTGTGCAGTACACATTTATAACCAAAAATGTCTTTTCTTACTAAGAAAATCATCTCAACGATACCAAAAGATGTCATTCTCGCCGAATACGCAAGATACATCAGGTTTTGGTATATAAATAATCAATTACCCGAAGCATTAATTGAAGACAGTGATATCAAAATGTTTTACACCCAGTGCGAAGGACATTCTAAAAAGTTCAGTGAAGTGTCAGAAGATACGATTGATGGAGTATTTCGCATGAAGGCGTATTGTGGAGAGTGTCATATGTCATACTCGAAACCTGTAGAGACATGTAGTGACACCATACATCCACTCAAAATAGATTGGAGCTACGAGGAAGAGAAAGAACTTGAAGAAATAATGAATAGCGCCTAATCGGATGACTATGTTTTACCATCATCGACATATTCACCTACCTTGCAATAATTTTTCTGTTTTTTTTTTTCGTATTTTAGTTAGGCTTCTTAGTTTGTATTATTCTTAGTTTGTATTATTCTCAATAAATTTAATTGAATTATTATTTTATGTCTCTTGTTTTCTTTCTCTTTTTTCTAAAACACTACATGTTACTTCTCACTTAATGCTAATAAAATAAAAGACCTGTTTATAAGCATATACCATTTATTTCATAAAACACACATTGACATAGCCGTTTCTTAAAGCTAGATACAATTTAGTCTTATTAGCTAAATTATAATGGTAACATTCAACTCAAAATACTACTTGAACGAGGCTTTAAAGATTTCGTTTAATAAAAAATCATTGTCAAATGAATCCTTAGTAAACATGTTATTAAAATCTTTAAGACTTAGGCCTCTGTATTTTAAATACAAATACACTAAACAATATTCACCACATAAAGATGAAAAAATGCTTTGAATAGCTTTATGGTTGTATTCCCATCTGCGTGAATTTCTTTTTAAATAATTTAAATGATAACCTTCAGGTTTACGACCATAGCTGTCGAAATATTCACCAACACCATTTGAATGAATAACAATTGCTACCCAGTGCGAACCCGGTTTTGTATCAGGATCTAAATTACTTATCAAATACACCGGTGAAGTCATAAAAATAGGTAGACGATTAGCGGGGAACACATTATCAGCCAAAGAATGATGAATCATTCGCAAGTATTTTTTTATGGCCAAAGTATTCATATTAAAGTCTAATTTACACAAAAATAAAAATGCATCTGAGAGATATTGACAGTCCATCATCTTATATACTACTTAACTACTAAAGTCTACACTAACATTTCTGTTCTTATCTATTTCAATTAAATTATCAAACTCAGCATACACAATACAATTAATTGTTTCAGTTAAGGCGTTTTCAAACCTTACTTCTAATCTGACACTTCCATGTTTAATCAAGTTCCAATGTGATGAAGAATTAGCACATAAATCGGGTGTTAAGTCAAAAGCCATCAAACAATAACCTTTTGCATATCTATCCTTATTTATGCCATTTCCTTCATTTAAAAAATGAATACCAGTTCCAGAAAAAAGTGTATGATACATAACAGTATGCAACCCACTACTGAATTGTGGTTGTAATGCTTTAGAAGGAATTTGGATTCCGTCAATATACAAACTAAACGTATTTAAACCATAATTGTCGAAATCATACGGATTTTTGCTAAAACTACCATTAAAAGCTGTATTATTCACAAATCCTATAATACAGCGTTTAGGTTTTTGACCTAGAAAAACATTATCTAGCGTTTTGCCTTGAATACCAGACGGAATGGTTAAAACTTTTACTTCAGCCCGTGTGATCGGATATTTAGCAGTTGTAGTAGCTAATACTTTTTGATGAGCGAGAAGTACACTTGGATTTATTCGAGCTTTACGCAACATTAACGTAGCATCAGTGATAGCTACTTTGACTTTGATATCATTTGTTGGTGCCATCAAGTTAAATGATTCCCTGGAACGTATTAGTTTGATACACATGTCAACACCATTAATTAAAAACTTTTCTTGATTAAAAATATCCCCGTGTAAGTGCCCTATCATTTCTACCTCTTTGCTATCTTTAGTATATTTCAGCCTAGATGAGTATCCTTTATTATTTTTATCAGTGTTATTCATTTTTCCTGCAGTGTCTTCATACCACATGGCACATGTAAGATGGGACTCTTTTGCTGCAGGCGCATAATTCAATAATGTTTCAATGTATGCACGATATCCATATGTGTTATTTGGTGGAGATATGAGCTTTTGATTTAGATATACATCTAACTGACTGAACATTGAATGAAGCCAGTTATTTACTGGTGCTACTGGCGTTTTTTCAGTTTCAATATTAGACAAATCTTGATTTAATATTTTAGCCTTCACATGAAGCAATGTATGTGATAAGTCAATATAATCATCTCCGGAACCAGGGATTTGAAATTCTATAGGTCCATCGTCGCTAAGAGATGAGATGGGTTTGTAGTAAATCCATTGACCACTTTCTATACTTGTTTGTGTCGATGGTAAAGCGAATAAATCTAATTCTGATTTTGCACATTCACATGAATGATTATGTAAAAATGACATCGTTTATATTATTTTTAAGAGAAAATATCATTAACGGATGAACTTTTACTTTTCCTCCCCTTTTTCACTGTTCTTCCTTTCAAATTCTCTGAGTGAATGAGAGCTTTAAGGTTTCGTTTTCTATTTTTATAACCCGAGCCACTCATAGCTCTCACAATTTTATCATCAGCTTTTCTTTTGAGATTAGAAGTGGCTTCTTTAAAACGGTTTGTTAGAGATTCTTCTAAAGGCTTGGCACTCACTATATCTGATAAAAGCCCTACCCCCGCACTCAAAGCTTCTTTTCCAACAACTTTGGCTCCATTCGACAAAAGTGGTAGGACAGATCTAAACAAACCACCTAAAAAGCTTCCTATACCATGACCACGTTGATGTGATACTCCTTTATAAATTACCCCGATTCCAGTTCCTGCTTGATGAGAATAGTAATGTTGATATGGGCATAATGAATTATTTTGTTTTATGTACATACTGTTTTATCTTTTCATAAAATGTAGTTTAACACAGCTCGTTCCAAATTGGAATGGTACTTTATCTCCTGTGTTCGATCTTATATCTATTTCAATTGTATCAAACTCTCTACGCATGACTGGTACATAATGCGGTGGTGAAAAAATATGCATTTTGTTTGATCCATATACATATTTCACAGGATCTAATGATGTTATTCTCAATAAAGGGCACATGACATCTCCAACCATCTGAGGTTCCACAATATCACAATATATGTATAGTTGTGATGGTAATTCAAGGTATAAATTAGCTGGAAACTTTCCAGTTGTTTGTGTTGCAACGTTTGTATTAGGATCAAAACCAAGTTGAAGGCTTAAAACAGGCGAAAACTTCAAAGATATCAGATTATTCACATCGCCTGTGAGTGAGACCAATTTCGTTAATTTGTCATGTCTTAATTTGAAGCTTTCTCTTGAATTTAGTGCAGTTATAACATCGTTAATGTTTTCATAGCTGGAAGTAGGTATGTGACTTTTGTATGTTACTGTACTAAGTTCTGGTTGGTCGGGTACTTTCATACGTTTTGTTATATACATTATATTATTATTATCCTGAACAGTAAACATAGTGCATGGATACTGAAATTCAACTAATCCTACTGACCATTCCCCATCCAACTTTATTGATTTTGGTAGTTTTGTGGAGAAGTTAGTGGTTTTGTTACTTGGAAAATATGTAAACGAGCTATTACTAGGTAAAGTTAAGTAAAAATTTTCGGTCCTCATGACTTCTCTAAATAAGATGCTAAAATCCAACTATTAAATTTATCAGGATAACCTTTCCACTTCACTAATAGTTCTTTTCTGCGACCTGAATAGCGGGTGCGCAATATTTTATCTATTTTGTATGTAGCGGTGGGGTCATATGTCACTTTCTGTAGTTCTTTTTCATAAAAAGTTCCAATTACATTTTCATTCTGCAAATCTTTTATTGTGTATACAACCCATGGTGATCTGTCTATAATCGAAGTTATTAAAAATATTTCATCACTCCAATTTGTTTCATAACCTTTTTGAAAAATGTGTTTGTACTTAGTAATTCTAACATGATCACCAACTTTAAACTTGGGTTTGCTTTTAATGTAAGTTTCTTTATTATTTTTTCGTTCATACAAATTGCGCCAAACTGTCATAATATTATTAAAATTAACATCGCAAGGACGCATTTTAATACTTCTATGAAAGCTGTTATTATATGAATTAAGTAAATCCTGCAAAATATCTATATATCGATACGTATTATTATGAGTAAAATATCTCCACATTTTCATTTTAAGTGTACGCTGGAATCTTTCAACTATGCTTGCTTTAATATCAGGATTATTGGTGGTGTAATAGTTTATACCGTTACTTTGGAGAAAAGATTGAACATCTTTTGCTATAAATTCAGTACCTTTATCTGATTGTAAATGTCTCGGTGTAGCTTTAGCTTCTAAAAATATGTCCCTAAAATTTTCTTTTATAGTTGCCGAATCTTTCTTTTTAATAGGTCTAGCAAAAGCATACTTACTAAAAACATCAATTACACATAAAATGTATTTAAAACCGTCATTATATTCGCTGTAAGTCCGCATATCGCTTAAATCAGCTTGCCAAAGTTCATTAAAATTTGATAAAATGTACTTATTTCTAGGGAAGCGACGACGCACTGGTTTATGTAGGGTGTATGTTTCTTGAGATTCCAGCCATTTCTTTGTTTCTTCTTTAGTCATTTTATTTTTCATAGCTGCTGTCAATTTACTGAGACTGCTGTAACCGGCTGGGTTAGATACATCGTAATAAATATTATGAATTTCTAGTAAGGGGTCCATTTCTCCCAATTAATTTTTTTGGCTGGTTTTACTTTTGATCCACTGCTAGTTAATTTTGGCGTGCTAAAATAATCAGGAGTACTGTTTTCTGCCTCTTTTGAAACGTCTTTTGTTGTTCTAGCATTAGCTGGGCTCTGAGATAAAACTCTTATGTATGTGGCTCTTTTTGGATTGCCAATGAAGCTTAAGGGGACTGATAGATCTTTGAGCACATGAGCAAAATCTTCCCAACCATACGGTGAACTGTTTTTTAGAGGTCTCAAGATGTCACTCAAAAGGTCAACGATATTACTTTTACGCACTTCTCTATTGCGAACGAACACAGTGCCTTTTTCATTCCAGGATATTTTATCTTTATTTTTCAAAAGTATATCTATTAACAATTCACCTCTTAATTTGTATGTCTTTGGAATAAAAGCAAGTAACTCTGATTTTGTATAACCATTATAGGTTGTCTCAGTAGACGTCTCTTCGTTATCTGGAGCTTTCTCTGACTTTACTGTTTCTTTTATTTCATTTTCTTTTTCATCAAAAGGTAGTATAGGTATCTGTAACGGTTTTCGATCTTCTCCAATGAAATGAAGATATCTCTGCAATGTTTGCAAATAAAGTGGCCACTTTTCCCTGTCATCTATTTTAGTGTTTATTACTTTATGCATTTCTTCATCTAAACGTGATAAATTTTTAGTACTTGCATTATCGGATTTCAGTCTTTCTATGACTTCAGGCTCAATAAGTATCATTTTCTTTGCGCTTTCCATATTTATTTTATTAATGAACCTAACAATGTGCTAAGAACAGACCCTAGAATAATAGGTAAAAAAGCCCCACCTCTTTGCACGAAAATTTGTTTCCTTTCTTTACTTTTTCCTTTCAAAACAATTTTCCTCAATAAATCTTTATGTTTTTTTAATTTACGTCTCGATTTATCATCTAAGGGTACTTTTCCTCTTAAAACATTGAAAATACATTCAGTTATACAGTTGATTTCATCATCTCCACAATTTTTTAACAATGCTTCTCTATGTTTTGGTTTTAATGTTAATATTGCTCTTAATAAATCTTTATGAGGCGTTATTCTTTTAATCATTTTTTTTAACGTTAGGACGTTACGATCTGATATTCGATTTTGTTCAATGCATTTACAAACTAAACAGCATCAGATGAAACGAAACAGTTAAATTTACATATATTAAACACAGATTCGTTGTTTTCTTTTATATGAATTTTTTCTTTAAAAACGTTTATTATACACTCACAAATTTGTTTTATCTTATCATCATTACAGCATTCTAACAAGGCTTCACGATATTGTTCTTTTATGATACTTAAAGCTTTTAAAAAGTTGTTTTTTTTAGATGTTTCTACTTCAGACATTATTTGTAACTGACATAAATTATTTGCTGAGCATCGTATTTATACCCCTTTTTAGGGACATAAATTGTACACTGCTCATCGAATGGAAAAATTTTACTTTTAAATCGACATATTTCATTTGTGTTTTGCTTAAGATCAATGAATAGATATCCATGAGCTTTTGTCGTTGCATCCTTGTAAGCTTCTTCAACGAATTTAGCATTTTCTGGATAAACCTGACGAGCTAAATGTCGTATTTGTGTTCTGTCTCGAGGGTTTTTAAAATAAGTTATATAACTCGAATTTAGAGAAATATCTCTTTGACCTTTTCCTTGATGAAATATGTTTTGAGTTATGTAAAATACACTGAGATTTCTATGATGGCTTCCCTTTGTAAAAATATCAACGATACGACCATCTGACTCTCTCATAAGATCATCGATTATAAGTAGTCTAGGACATTTTCCATCAAACATACTTAAATCAGGGATACCTTGATTGTAATTAACATCACTCAAATTGTACAAGGGTTGCATTTCATCATAGCACCATATGATTTCGGAAAATTCTTGACTGCATATTACTTTACAGTGCTTTAAAAAATTTGTAACAAAATTTGATTTTCCACACCCGCTAGGACCTGCTACGATTGCAGTAAAAGGGTGAATAAAATGAATCATTGCGACGTGCAAGTTTGAGCTGGTAGTATAAACGAATGAAAGGAAACACTGATATTTGTCATTATATACAAATTAATATATTCAGATTATGATATGTACAGTAAAAACAGCATGCATTTAAAAATCATAATCACTATAAACCTAACAAATACATATTATTTTTAAAACACGTTCTTATGTTTAAATATCCGCAGAACTGAAGTTACTAAAATGAAGTGATTAAACATATTATAAAAAGTAAAATTCATAATATTTACAATAAAAATACAGTTTCATTTTATGACAATCTTACTTAAATACACACATAACGTCGGCCGGCAGTGAAAACCTCGTAAAGCACAAAGTCATGATTTTTCTTTTATTTTATTTTTGGGAAGAATAGCTCGTAACGCACATTTACGACGAACGTAGGCAGGGCTGCGATACTGGGAACACCTTCTATCGATGAAAATGAGAACCTCGGTATCGATCGATATGCACATTTTGTCGATTAAAACCTCGCATTTGCTTAGCCGTGTTTTACGTTGTGTTCTAGGATGTTGCGAAAAACACGTAATTACTTTTACAAGTATATTTTATTAAAGAAAGAGTATAATGATCTCGCATGTGCGGTTGCAAGTTTTTCATTGTTACTATCGAACATTAAAAAGCATTGTAATATAAAATTTGGCGAGGTTTTCGTTATTGTATAATTCCATTATAACACTTAGGAGATAAGGTTACTAGAGCGCCGTGTGGTGCGGGCTTGGAAGCATCACCTTGTTTGTACCTGTGAGTATCATAAAGGTGATCAATCAATATGTTGCGTTGCGCTACCCAACCTAGGCTGGCCACCTGGCCGTTAATTTAACTCACTTCCTTCAAAGGCACGAGGGTCCTCGGGGGTGTCGCATAGGCTGCCGAGTGTGTACTTCTTGGGTGAGTAGGTCCACTTTTGCGCTGTGGTGAGGTCGAACCAGTGCAGTCGGGTGATACCCTAGTGTCCATCAGCCAACGACATCTAACTAAGATATCCTGTGGTTGTTGTTGGTTGTTGGTTGTTGTTGTTGGTTGAGGATAATGAAGTGATGGCCTTCATTATCCTCCTTGAAATGAAGTGGAGAGGCACATGTTGCTTTGTCCTATAAATGTAGCGCGGGTGCCAGATATAAAAGTGAAGGGGCCCACGATTTTAACTTTGCGACGAGCAGTAGTGGATATGAACAGCAGAGCTGTGGGCCAAGTCAACAGTACCTTATGAAGCCTTATTTGAGTCAAAGGACCTCCAGCTTGCTTACAACAGCAAGGGCCTAGCCGTAGGATGAGATCAGATCGCAATGGCTCCTGTTGACGATGCTTGAAGCGTCCGTACCTCAGTTAAAGTAATTATTGATAAGAACCTTCCTGGCCTCTTCTAGAGCGGATGTTTTTGAGTCATTTGTCATGGATCCCGCTGTCACTTCGGCATCTGTCCCGTAAGGAACACCGCAAAGGGACGCCTGCAGGCCGTTAGTTGGCTCTTGTCGTGGCTGTCTCGGAGTTTTCTTGTCCTGCTGGAGCGAGTCTCGTCCGCTTCCGCTTCGTCTTCATCGGTTGCATTGGGTTAGGGGCAGCTGCCAAGACAGAACCAGCCATATTTATATTTTCCAGCAGTGCAGCCTCCTTTCTTTCCACATCGATGGGATTCGTGAGCGGAGTTCTGCTCTCTTATCGGTTTAGTCCTTCGTGGCATGATTCGGTGTAGTTGGCGAGAGACGCGTCGCCACGTTGTGAAAGGTGGTCGGCTGCTTACACGAGTTAGCAAGCAGTAGGTATGCTGCTTCCTGCACTTTACGTGAGCGAGCTTGCGGTGACAGTTCCTCTAGATGTACCAGAACTGCTGGCAGCGGAGGCACTTGGCTGTTCTGGTACTCCCATCCACGCTATATCACAATCTACACGCCGGGCATGCAGAGCGACTAGGTGTCCTCCACGCGCCTTGATTTGCCGCAAGTAAGTATCACTTCGTAGCTCAGGGTGGTCAGCAGTTCCATTATTATTTCCTTCGGCAATGTGTTGGCAGTCTTTAAGGGTCGCTTTTGGACGCCTGTTTCCGGTACCGATGCCTTTCAGTGCCGTAAAATGACTCTAGTATATTCAGAATTTATCCTCGTTTTGCCAGGCATTTGAAACCCACCGGTCTATACGGCGTTACTGTCCACGAGTATCCGAAGGCCTGCTTGAGCTCTCTCAGGTGTAGATTAGGTTATCGAATCGAAACCTAAACAGCCAGGTAGTCCGCTACTATCAGGGGTGTTTTTTTTTTTGCAGTTGTTCAGTTTCCGGGGTGTGAAAGATCCTGCTGGGTCTGCTATGACTGCCGAAACTGAGTGAATTCACGGCGGAGGTGTCTGTGAGGTGAAGTGGAGAAGGAGGAAGATCTTTCCCCTTTTTTGCAAAGGCGCCATGGCAGCTGTTCTCTCTTTGACAGCATTCAGGGCTTCGTGACATGAGACGGCGCTAGTATATAGTGTAGCGAGGTCTTGCTGCTTAGATAACCGGCTCGCGTTGAAGGTTTTGAGGCAACGAATAAATAGGCAGCATCGGTAAAGCTGGTGTGGCAGCAAACGCAACGGTAACCGCTGTAAATCTTATTGTTTTATGTCGTCAAACCTCGTATTTGATAGTACGCCATAACCTTATCAGTGTGAATTCCTCGTAACTTCATTTTAATCTATATTCGCTATTAGATTTTCTGTGTTTCTACTACCGCTTGAAATATACGCATTTAATTGTCATTAAACAACAGAACTTGTTTCTTCCGTTCATACAATTTTTTTCACCAGACGGTTTTTACTGTCTCCTGTAAAATTGTTGCTTTTGCCTTTACGTGGTTTTCACTGCCGGCCGACGATAAGTAGAAAAATTATTAAAATTATGCTATCTTAAAAACGATATGATTCCAATAATACTTTTATGTAAATATACAGGTAGATGTAAAACAACCTTACACCTTATAGTATCCTGAATCTTACAACTATTATTTTAATTATTTCTTATGCTATAATGCCCCCATGCTAAGGTGTCAGTGGAGTTTGGTAAAATGTATCTCTTACTATCACTATCAGACAGACTTACTTTATTCAGTTTTTGTGTAAAAACCACATGTTTAATCGATCTAAATCTATACATTGAAGCAAGCTGTACATTTTTGTTAAGCAAACAAGATTTGTAATCCTCGATTTTCATTTTCTTCGTAACATTTTTGTTGACACCCTTAGCTTTTGCAATTACTGTATCTTCCACCTGAATTGCATACATTTTTGATCGCAGACCGACAAATTCTTTAAAAATTCGACCGTTATTTTCATCTTTAAAATACCCAATCTTTTTTTTATTTACATTAGGATAATTGAATATATTGTTTATGGGATAATCTGAAGTGTCAAAGTATTTTTCCAAATCAGGTCTTATATCATCATAATAATCATCAGTAAATATCTGATAAATGAAACTATCAGTATCAGTATACAACAATTTTGCATTGTCATTGAATTTTTTTTTAATATAATTATAATGAAAATCGTACATCAAGGTTTTTGAAATGTCTAAAATGCAAAATCCTAAGTAGATAGGTTTATCGTAAAATAGTTTAGTCTTATTTAATTGAACAGCTACTAAATTTTCGGAAAATACAGATAAACTGTGAAAATTCGGACGAGCTATTAAACTTTGTGCCCCCTCAACTTTACCATGATTTTCCCAATGCGTTCGTAGTTTTACATTTACACGTTTTTCTATATTCTCCATAGTTTTGCCGAAGACAGCATTATTCATGAGCTTATAAAAATCTTTTTCGAAATCTGTCTTTGCTTTTGTTCTTAACTGTGTGTTTAGCTCAATATATTTTCGCATCCAACAACTTTGCTTAAATTCCAAAACTCGATGAATTTTTACCAGTTTCATGCCTTTTTCTAAACACTGCATTAGGTTTCTATAATGAATAATGTACTTTCTTTTATTGTTTAGGTTTGGTACTAGCTTAGGTTGTGTACTTCCTCCAGTGCATATATTTTCCGGACAAAATGGTAGATCAGAATGCAAGTCATGCAAATTATCTGGATAATCAAGATCTACTTCTAGGATATACCCTATATCTGATGTGGGGGAGACTTGAAAATTTACAGTCGGTTCAACCCATTTAAAACCACCGTATGGGAGATACTGCGACTGCGCCCAACCATACATATTATTCGCATCCAAGTAAGCTAAAAAAGATTTGCGATCCTTTGCATTGTAATCACATAAATATTTATTATTAGCTTTCGCATGTCGGTTGCTACATACGGACACTCCACCTCTTATACCTGATTTAATAAACGCTATCATATCAAAATCTACCAACAAATCTAATTCAATTTTTGTGCACTTCAACATAGCATCCCAGCTTAGACCAGGTGCAGTATAATAATGTGCTGGGTCTAATCCATATGTTTTTAAACATACATCTCTGAAATTTTCAAAGATGTCAGCCAATAGTAAAACATCAGTTTTTAAATAAAGGTTCGAATAATCTCTCATATTCTGACATTGAAAATGCTGCCAGACATCTTGTGCATGTTTATAGTCTTCATCAGAAACATGCGATCCTGTTAAAGAGCTATAAAAATCCGATTGGTTTGGTAAAAATGTAGCATTTAGTGATTCATGTGATTGAATAAATTCATAGGGAAAAATACCTTTTCTGATCAGACGGTTAAAATCGTCAACTTTAGACACTTGTTTTTTTAACTCTCTAAGTTGATCAACTTGGAGATTTTTGGACAGGTTGTCTAAACTACTTGACAAAAATCTGAAAGAATCTAAAAATCTTAATTGCACATTATGTCCATTAATATTTATGTTTTTGGAGAATGATATATATTTTTCTTTATTTTGAGGAATAATTTCTATTTCCCCTTCTTTCAGATGCAAAGAATGTACAAGAAAATGAGCATCATAGTTACTCAGATTGTGCAGAAAAACCGGAACAAAAAATGGAGTTCTAAATTTAGATTTGCAGACTGGATGTGCCACCCCTCTAAAGAAACCCGTATGCCAGTCAAAATCTAAAGCTGATTCTGACTCGAGGTCTTTTAAACAAATATGGCATGTTTTTGTTTGAACAACATCAGCCTCTTGCCAATCTTTTAGAGGAACCGGTGGTTTCTGTATACAATTTTTTTTATGAATTTCCCTAACATCTTTACACAGATTATACATAAAACTTTGAGTGCAATCAGTCCCTGTATATGTTTTATAAGTTGATAAATTATCGTCAAATGAGCATTTAATGTAATAACCATAACTATAAATTTCATGTTCATGTACATTAATTGTATGTGACTTATTTGGATCCGCATCACAGCTAGAAATAGGCTTGAGAAGTGCTTCTGTGTCAGCATAAACTACAAAAGGCACCCTCATCTGTTTATGATAATTGTTAAACCGTATTTTATCCGTACGTTCATTATTACCAAACCAATCTTTTTTAGTTTTTGATGGGCTGGGCAATTCTGTAAAAACATGACTACAGTCGAACTTTTGGTGGTTATCCAACCTCGCTTTTGTGGTGAAATGCAATAAGCACTCATCACATAAAAAAACAGCCTGATTTTTCCTCGATAGCTGCTTACTTACTAATCGCGATAAGTTTTTAATAAAACAATAATGCCCATTACTGCCATTAGAAATATACAGCAAATTAACGTGTTTTTCACGTTTATTTTTAGACCAATAAAGTGGTCCCACTACTGAATTCTTTCTAGATATCTCGTCATATTCTAACCCAAAAACATTAATGCTAATATTGTTGTTTTCCTCAACCTTGACAATGTCCTTTAACTTAACTGGAAAAGGAACATTATCAAAATTCAGTTTGTTTTGATGTCTAGAATAAGATGAAACCCTATCTTTATGGTAGTTTACAGGATATAAAGCAGAGAGTAATGCCCACTTCAAACATTCATGATCATTATTTTTCACGTTTATTAAAGCTCTTTTGTTTTGGATATCTTTTGGCAATTTTACATACGTTGACCCTTGAAGAGGGTTAAACTTATTAACGTTCATTTCCAAATGACGAACAGATTTAAATGACCACCCGCTGTCTTTTTTTTCGAATTCACTCATTTTTGTGGAAATAGTTTCACATAATGTTTTGAAGTATGCATCCAACTCATCACCCATACAAATGTTAAAATTTGATGTTTGAAAATCGAATATATTATGCAAATTTTTTGTCTCTTGCACAAACTCAGCATGGATTATGAAATTTATTTTGATTATTGTGAGCTGTTTTAGATTCTCATTTATCAAAGTGGAAATCGTACCTTTAACTGAGTTGAAGAATTCAACAGGTGTTTGTAGAGTTTCGTCGTTATTCGGTGAAGTAATTTTGTAAGTTATTATTCTACAACCAAATGCAGTATTTATCACACTAACATTATTATCCCTACTTAAATTTAAAACCTTACTTTTATGCGTAGAGCTCCGAATATGGTTAGAAAAATATCTACGGCTTACCAGTATTTGACAAGCATCGCACTTAATCATATCATTACTTGATGCAATGAGATCATTAGTAGATGATGAAAGTCCAGGGACAGCTTCCGCGTAGGAGTCACCATCATGTGATAATTTTCTTTTCAGGCCTCTCCCAGTTTGCAGCACATTCCTAAATAAAAAAATAGAATAAAATACAACCATAAATTTTAATATTAAATCATGAATAAATAAAACAGGAATGTTAATTTATCAAAATATACATAACATAATATTTTGTTTGTAAACTTACGTTTGCTGATGCTTCATGTCGAAAGAGTTTTTAATAATTGCGCCATCATTTTGATTTTCGATCTCCTTTTCTCCCCCAGTTTGTATCGCATTTCTGAATAATAGCAAAGAAAATGTTAGAACAATTATATATAATATGTTATCAAACAGAATTACACATAAAAATCTGTAAGAAATAGTTTGATGATAAACTTACATTAGCTGATGTTCTATCTTAGATGCAATAGCACATAAAGCACCATCATTTTCGGATGAAAAACTATTTACTGTTAAGTTGAGCATGTCAGCATTATTCTGTTCTAATATTTCACATTGTTCCAACACTTCACTGTTGAAGAAATCACTAAACGGAAAGTCTTGTTCACTATTTTTGAAGAAATGACTAACAACACGTTCTTCTCCCATTTTTTATAGAAATAATCGAAATATTTTCGAAACTCTTTTTTCAACTGATTGGCGAGCATAAGTTATCCGAGCTCCAGTCTTGAGCTGACTGTTTTGCGAAGCTTGGTATGGTTGGTTTAAGTAGTGAATTCGGGTTTATTGATGTACACGTTTTTAGTTAACGAGCATTATGAACCCATTGTAACGGTGCATCATATAGTAGAGTTTGCGAAAATATGGTTCAGGTAGAAAGGGGAGTTGCTCTGTTGTTGAGTGGCGGGCGTGGTAGTTTTTTGTTTTGTTTTAGCTGCTTGAGAATTATGAAATTAGTTATCAAAAAAGTATTTTTTACAATCTTGTGATTGCGAAACGTTTTTCGTGATGTCGTATATTAATTCCTTGCTGCGATCGTAAACATTGTCCGTGACCTTTGTGTAGTATTTGGCACGAACATCTGCATGCTTCCAGTGGTTGTTTGACGACACTTTGGCTAATTTCTTGAGATCGTAGATTTCCACTTTAACCAGATGGGTTGCGTTTGCTGCGTCATTAGTGTTTGATGATATATAAGATACACCACCGTTTCGCGCCATCCCAACTGAGGAAGATTGCACTTTCTTTTGTTTTTTGATTTTCGGTGTGTCGAAAAATTGATCGATGCCATTATCGCTGCCTGCTCGCTTTGGTGATTTTTGATCGGATTCGACAATAGTAAATGCATTCTCAGTTTCATCATCGCTTGATGCGGCAAAGTAGTAATTCTTGAATGTGTTTGGTAAGTCATCAACGTTAATTGTCGATCCCTAAAACAAAACACGGATATATGTTATTGATGGTAACGAGAACAATGCTGAAATAAAATTTACTTTAATAAAACTCAGGTTAATGACTTACGCTGACATATCTATATTATAATAAAATTAATAAAAAAAATACGGATTTAAAGCTTTGTTTATTTGGAATTTTATAAAAAGACTTTTAATTATGAGTAATAGTTGCGCAAACTGAAGAAAATATTATATCTATATTATTTAGACAACATCATCACATAATTACAACAATATTTCTCCTGAACAACTGTAAATAAGTATGTCACGTCACACACATCACAACAGCCAGTAGCAGTCCTCTGATGGACGTAGCCCTCAATATTTACCTTACATATAAGTACTACGCATGTTAGATAAATTTGAAACAGTATAAAACAAATAAGAGAAATAAAATAAAACTATTCTTACCTCCATTTTTCCTATGCAGCTAGCTGTAGACCGGGACATGGCGTTTGGTAGAAGTCTTCACTCCGAACACGAACACTAGGTTTACTTTTATACTATAATCGGCGTTCACAAACACTAGATATATTTTTTAATACTATACGTCACAACTCGAAACAACTTGTGAAGACTGACGCGTAAGTTCCGCTTATATAGCAAGACCACCGCCCGCGGTGGCATTTTTTTGTAATATTGTTAACCGCCACCGAGCCTGATACACTAGTAAGCATGTATCGACAAGTTAAAATCGTGTCCATTGTATGCCTAAGCGGAAGACGGCTTTATGAAAGGAAGGTTTTACAATCAAAGGATAATAAAAACATTTCAAAATTGCATTTACATAGAAATAAATTTAGAAATATTCACAACAGGCGGTGCGTGCAAAAGAAAGGCAGGGCAAACACTTAAAAATGCTTTGTTGTTGAAATAGTCAAAGAGATAAAGAGACCGGCGGCAGGCTAAGCCATTGTTCCCAATTCAAAAGAAGTAACTTGTAGCGACATGCTTAGTAGAGTAAACATGCGTTAAGGTGTTAGGTATAAAAGTAGGTATAAAGTAAATTGATAGCAATATCAAAATATGATATGTGATTGGTATTGATTAACATTTAATTACGCAGAAGCAGGTAAATCGGTGTTGAGGTGTTAGGTTAGGTTAGGTTAAGTTATGTTGATAATTGATAGGTATAAAAGTACGTATAAAGTGAAATTGATAGCAATATCAAAATATGATATGCGATAGGTATTGATTAACATTTCATTACGAAGGTAGCAGCAGGTAAATCGGTGTAGAGGTGTTAGGTTAGGTTAGGTTAAGTTATGTTGATAATTGATAGGTATAAAAGTACGTATAAAGTGAAATTGATAGCAATATCAAAATATGTAACATGATAAGTTATTCAATGAGCAAGTAGTTTGTACAAAAACCGCGAATTAATTTGATATCAAACCGCGAATTAATTTGATATCAAACCGCGACTTAATTTGATATGAAACCGCGAATTAATTTGATATCAAACCGCGAATTAATTTGATATCAAACCGCGACTTAATTTGATATGAAACCGCGAATTAATTTGATATCAAACCGCGAATTAATTTGATATCAAACCGCGGATCAATTTTATTACATACGCGGATCAAGAATCATATGTGACGAGCTTTTTGTCAGGCACCCCCAAACAGCCTCGATAGGGGGGTCACGAGTGGTCCAAATCCCGCTTATCCCTACTACTGACTATTGACCGACCACATTACGCAACCAGTCTCGCAGCGAGCAAATGAGCAAGCAAGTGAGGCGCGGCATTCTTCTAACTAAACCAATCGGCCGCGACCTGCACAGACGGGTTACAACGCGCACTATCACCTTATTTTATTGATCACTAGACTAACCACATTACAACAAGTCTTGCAAAACTGCAAGGATATAAGGCGCGGTTGTTTCGTTACAAAACCTTTCGGCCACACCCTGCACAGACGGGCAGCTGAAAAATGCACAAATTTACATTAACGAACTCACTGCTAGACAAATGCACGTGCCACCACTATGTGGCGATTTCTCCATACTCATCACGTGGGTAGGCAAGCGCATTCCTTGATGCTAAATTCAAATTCTCACGTAATGAAGAAACTAGATTGTTAAATATTAGTGTATGCAACTATCATAAAATCTGGGGCATGAAATGCAATACGCATCGTATGATAATCAATTGACACAATTCTAATAACTAATTACGTGCAGTTGCATACACTATTTTATCTACACTCAAAACATCAATTTCATAGTATGTCATTTGTTATTTATTATTATTAGAGTACCTAAATGTCAGCACGAACGCGAGTGGAATGTTTTGCTATCTGCCTCCCTCGTATTGCTGCGAGATTAGTATGACGGCAGTGTGTGAACACTCACTGGCATTGATGCTCCCGCGGAAGTATCTGAGGAAATATTCGCGGCAGCTTAGCGGCAGGAGCATGGTATGAACGTAGCATTAGAGTGCTGTGCAACAACCGCCCGTCTACCGCGACAGTTTGCCATCATTTGCGCGAACTGCTTTTTAAACCTCATCTGCTTTAATGCGGCTGAATCCTTTCGCTCGCTTGTTAAGGAAACAATAACTCCGTGACTCCAGCTGGCGGTGGTAAATGAGATCTCTTTATCGGTCCCGGTCCACCTGGACATTTGTTTGTGGGTATCGATCTGGGACATCTCGTTTGAATTATAATAGTGCGGCAAAGATACCGATACTTGCATCAACACGTTTATGGTTGGGATTGTGTATGTTTTTATGACTCTTTGGTAGGTTACCAGGCCTATATCACTCCATGAAGGTCACGAGTTTGATTCCTTCTCGTACTGACTGCCTAGTGACGACTGCACTTCCAAAAGCGCAATCATGTGGGTAATGTTGTGATAGATAGGTTTAAATTTTTTGAATTTGGAATGAGTTTGAGAATTTATGCATTTGTAGGGGATGGAAGTCCATGAACTAACATTATTTGTGGACTTCAATCCCGCCATAAAGTGATTTTTGTATTAGTATGACCAATTATTGGCACCCCGCAAACCAAAATGTGAAAGGGTTCATATAATATCATACAATTTTCACAGGCGGCGAACCGCGCGCGGGTTACTACTAGCGCGGCAGCGTATGTGTAAAGACTCTTAACACATTAGTAATACTATATTCTAATCTTTGCTCTAACTAACAAAAATTCTAGTATTATATAAGTACTTTCTTAAAAAATAATATTTTCTAGAAACCAGAAAAAAGGCAGGAGCAAATAGATTTTAATTTATAGGTATTTCAAGTAATACTTGGCCGAAATGAGCCTAAACAAAATTGACTGTAAAAAAAAAGACTTTTTAACAAAGGCACACAAAGTATTAAGCATAAAGGTTCTGCTACAAGTCCGTTTGGTAATGGTCGAAACTGCATAAGAAAATTTTCTGTAAAAGCCATTTGCATTGGAAAAGAAAATGTTTCAGTTTTATTTTAAACGATTTAATGACACCGGCCACTTTCATGAAACTTTCAAATAGGAAGGTACATGGATATCAAACCTTAATCGATGTACCTAGTTATTATGTTATGAAGGAATCTTTTCGTTTCCTGTGCGGAAAGAGAATTGGCTTGGGCGTGGGCATAAAGTGAACTAATATTTTTCATAGGTTGGACATTTTTCATACTGAGGCACAGAGGCGCCCTCAATTTTCACGCATTATTCTCTCTCTTTCCGCACAGACTCTACGATCTATACAAACACTATATATATTTTTCTTATTTTCTTTTTGTAGTACTTTGCTACATGGTAGTACAAAACTAAAAAACATAGCATATCAAAAATTAATACTAAATTAATAGGAATACTTACTTTTTACACAATTTTCCGAATGACTCTCAAATATATGTCAGACATGGCGTAAATGGCCGTTTAAGCTCTGCCTACCCCATAAGGGATAATAGGCGTGATATGTGTATGTATGTATGTACTTACTGGTATAGTACTTCATTTATTTATAGCTAATATAGCTAGGCCGCCCAAGGCACAGCTGATGCGATTTCTATGCTAGTAAGCCGAAGTCCCCGCTCGTTATAGCTTATAGCTTCTCGCGCGGTCCCATTACGCGCTGCGGTCCTTGCTGCATCACTGCCTGTTTCTCAGGAATTACTTCCCACTGCTTAAATTATTTTATCTACACTCGTCTCATAATGTTCGAATTATGAATTCGAAAACAGATGCATAATGACCTACTTTATGCATTCTGCCTATAAAAACTAGGGTTTACTATAAATAACAGAAGCGTAATGACTTAATGAGAAAACTCTTAATACGATAAACTTGAGAAATGAAACGAAGTTTTTTTTTTCCAATACTCAAATCGCTATCTTCCGCCGCACCTGACAGTTGTTGTTGTACGGTAATATATCGGATGTTGTTTAGTTGTTTTAATAGGTTTTTGTTCTGTTGTTGTTCAGATGTTGTTCAGTTGTTGTTCAGATGTTGATTAGTTGTTATTCAGATGTTTTCCGATGTTGTTCGGTGTTGTTCAGTTGTTGTTCAGTTGTTGCTCAGTGTTGTTCAGTTGTTGTTCTGTTGTTTAGTTATTTGCTGTTGAGACTCGACATCTAAACAACTGTTAGTAAAGAATCTTCAAAAATTCATATCAAGCCATATTACGTTCTCGTATTGAATTTGACCATGTATCGGGCCTTGCAATCGCCGGTGCGGACGTTTGGAAAAGTGTTCAACTGAGTTAATTTTTAGAGTGTAGATAAAATAGTGTATGCAACTGCATATAATTAGGCATTAGAATGCTCGTGTCAATCAATAATCACACTCGGCTACGCCTCGTGTGATAAACAGACACTCGCATTCTAATGACCCCCATTACATGACAGTTGCATAAACTACTATTACATTTATATTTACCAAGCACTTTATTTTTTATACCTCGCAATTGGGGAGGCCTACGTCCAGCAGTGGGCTGTTGTACCTACTTATTCAAATGTATTTAGGTTCTCGTGCTACGCCGGCTTATAAAAAAGCGTCACACCATACTACATGTGGATATCGTAAAAAGCTACTTAAGGATACATTTTCCAAGAAAGGGGCAACAAAATTCCCTGTGAAAGCATTATCTTGTACTGTGCTCGCCAATTTACTTGCCAAGCGTGGTGACTATGGCAATATTCCCCAATAGGGGGTGGCACTTGTCGAGCAGTGGAGTGTTATTGTATGTATTAATGTTCTATAGTATCTTTTGTAGTAGGTATTATTAATTCATACATGCATTGTAAACCTACTAGAAATTAAACCTAGCTGATTATCCTTACAGTGTTCCTGTGATATTGTCTCTTCTCTTTTCGTGTGGGACACCGAGTCGTCCAACGACCCGATGCACCTGCCTACTACCACTAGTAGGCCTCTGACATGGTTGTGTTACGACCGCCGTCTAAGTAATCATAGACAGCAACCGGGACCAACGGTTTAACGTGCCCTCCAAAGTACGGAACCATTTATTTTCGGACAATCAGCTGGTTCACCCTGCAATGACCTAACCAGATTGGGAACAAATTCACATAGTGATAGATATCAACTTTGTGAGTGTCCCATCGAGAATCGAACCCGGAACCTTTGCGTCGCAGGTAGTCGCACTACCACTGCGCCACATCGGCCGTCATCGGCCTGTGATATAAGAGACACGCACACTGACGCACGCACAGCTAACAACGGAAGTTACCTATTATATAACTGAAGCCACATCGTTAGACGGCTGGGTGCTAGTTGGGTGCTGGCTGGGTGCAATGCAGCCGATAACGAGCACCAGATACTGTTTCAGCTATACCTAAAACACCACAACAGTCCACTGCTGGATACGAGACTATTCCTATCACCGCGCTTAGCAAGTGGATTGGCGAGCGCAGTGCAAGATATTATTTTCACAGGGAACAGTGGTGCTCATTCCCTGAATTTAATCTTTAGGTAGTTTTAGAGTGATACTATTCTTTTAAATTGGGACACCGAGTCTGATTCTTATTTCTGCAGAAAAATTTACTGATAGCTTCAATAATTTAATAAGACAATTAAATAGTTCTGTCAGTAAGCTTTAGACATTTTCAAATTTGAACCTATTTAACTTGGTAATTTGTTGTCGTGTGATGTGGGCTGAGAACAGCATCACCCCATTTTTCCCATTGGTGCGTTAGAGGCGACTAAGGGATCGAGTCGTTTGAAATATGCGTCCGTTACTCACCGTAAACCCACCATAGCCGTATTTGTATGGGCATAAGATTGGAATTCGCAATTACCTTTTGTCTGACAGACGCATACGTCGCGTTAAAAAAACGAAATGACGGACGACAAGTGAGTGAACCGCCGTGTATTGCAAATTAAGGCGATAGACTGACAACGTATCACTATGTACGGTTTTACACAATTTTCCGAATGATCCTCAAATATTTGTAAGACGTGGGGTAAATATCCATGTTGTACGGCCTTTCTACGCTCTGCCTATCCCGCAACAGATATAGTTGTAATATATATGTGTTACTTAGGAAAATAGTTTCATAGGCAGGTTAAATCTTTGTACGGAACTCAGTAGTTACTTTTCCATACACTTGTTTGAAATTTTATTTAGAAGTACTACTTCGATCAGCCACAAAGCACAAAATGATCGAAGGCACAAAAACCTTTTTCAACTTTTCCACTGAATAAACTTCCAACTACCTATCCCGAAACCCACAATGAACAAACTTCAATCAAAAAGACACTGTAGCTATAAACAAAACGACCCTCGAAACTTCCGAATCGAAATTCACTTTCTCGACAAAAACGTCGCGAGTAGCAAACCGCAGGGTATCAAAGTACTAAAGCACCCAAAGCACCCCAATCGAAATGGAAAAACGATCGAGCAATTGGCATAAAAAGATCGCGGCTAATAAAACGACCAGACATTGTCAGCGATGATTTGAGCCGCGCGGGGGCGAGCGGGGGGGCGCGCGGACGAGGAGGGGGGAAGAACACGGTTTGGGCGGGCGGACATTTTTATCCCGCGATAGGAAAAAGTACGTAGGGCTGCTGCGTGATAGTTTTACCTGTGTTTGCGATTTTAGGATTGTGTTGTTTTGCAGGTGCCTGTGAAAACAAAATGAATAAATGGATCATGAATTGATAACTGAATGATAACGAGTATGATTCTCTTTACGGTAGTAAGTAGTAACGTTATCGTACTTATGTTTTTATGAAAAATTATCGTCTATAAAAAATATATTGTCTGCCTACAAAATGTTCCTTTAATTGTAAAAAAATGCAACTTGCGAGCTCAATGTTGTGAATTTAGTACATCACCGATAGTAAGTAAGCAGTACATTCTATGTTGAAGATTGCACTTCGGAAGGAAAGAACGGTTAAAGAGTAGGAACATTTATGTGAAGAAACCAATAAAAAAATTGCTAGCGTTTGTTTAAGTTTTTTGATACCTCGTTTTTTTCTAGTTAATGGGAGTAAGTTGGATTTCGTATAAGTTGTTGCGCAATTGCTGCCTGAGAATAGACTTAGCCACATTTTTTGAATACTCAACTACATTGTGTTTATTGACAGCCCTGTGTCACGGTGACAGATAGGGATAGCGATGATCTGAAAACGAAACCGCACCAATGACGATTGATTTGTTTGCTGCAGCACCGGCAAATTGATCTTGTCACGTTTTTTATATCAACATTTCTTTTATAATTTTTTGTTCGTCTTATATCTACATAATATATAAATAAATAGATTAGTTAATGTAAGATGGTTTTTTTCCCCATAGGAATCGTATTGCGCGTGGCTGAGTACTGGTCAAGAAGAATGTAAGATTTCAGTTTAAATTAAATCTTTTTATATTTTTATTTAAGTAAGTAATTTCATTTTATAAAGAAGAATAAATGTACCATTATTTTCTGGATACCAAGACGGCTGTCTTCTAAAGCTTTAAATTTCTTACAGCTATAAATTGATGTTATTTTTGACAGCCCTGAATCTCGGTGACAGAGGAAAAGCAATGGGGCAATCATGACGAGTGATCCGTTTGCTAAACCGCCAGCAAATTAACCATAGACAATATTAACAATACTTTCAAAAATCAACATCTTTTTTATTATCTGGGTGTGGTTTGTGCATGTTTCTGTGTATGATTATGGTACAGAACAAGAATCTTACTGGGACTTTGTTTTTGGTCCATTGCCTTAGATCGCGTTGAAAGATAGGAAAAGCGATGCGGCATTTTGACACTGATTCGTTTATGTACGGTCACCGTTAAATTTCTCACAGATAAACAAAGGTAAGTTTTTGTTTCTTAATTTTTTTATACCACAGTCAGTATTCGAACATGCAAATTCACTATACCGCTTTTACTAAACAACTTTGGATACTATTAAGTGATGCACGGCTCCATCTATTGAGATTAGTTTCGAACAAAATACCATCTTTATTATATTATTATATAAATGTCGAAAATTCTCTTATTGTTTAATATTTCATACAAAACTGGTACTTACATCACTGACCTACATTCTACTACTACTATACCAGCCACAACAGTCCACTGCTGGACATGGGCCTCCTCCTATACACTATATTAATTCATTTTTTCTACTAATATTTAAAACATTACAAAGAATTATTGTTACAATATTATAAAATAGAGTGATTCGTACATTGGTCATCATATTTGATATGCAAAATTCAGTTCAGTAAATTTAGGAAAATTATCAAACAAAACATTTAACAGCAATTTTTTTTTAATAAATATATATTGGCGCTATTTTAAATTGTCTAGTATCTCTAAGAATTCAGTAATTTATATTTTAAGACATGTCAATAAATTGCAAAGTGTTTATGTTTTAACTTTAAAAAAATACTTACTTACCTTTTTGTGTGATTGGGTATTAAAAGCTTTGGGTGTTGGGGAGTTGGCATGTGTTCATATTAATTTAGGAGCGCCAAACTAGTTATAATTATTGTCACCTACATAAAATATTATCTGTGACAAAAAAACATGAGTTAATATTAAGAAGAAAAAATGCTTTACAGCCTAGATTTAATAGGTAAAATGCTTCACGCGTAGATACTTACCTGTTGAGTTGATGAAGTAGGGAATAATGTTGTTAAAAATTCACAATTTAAGCTGTGCCTTCTATTATTCTAATAATACTCAAATTTTATTTTCACCTCTCCAGCTAGAAAAAAAAACAGTTTTACCGCGTAAATACTATACCTAGGCAAAAGTAGTATCCACTAGAGAAAATTATTTGAATTTGGAACGTCCCATTGTATCAAAACTAATCATAACAATGGTGGCGGTGCATTCTGAAAATATTTCAACCAGTTATTTATTTTTCTTTGTAAGCGTCATGTTGTATTAAATATTTGACATTTCTGAATATTGACACATACTTGAGATTTTTCTAGACACACTTCTAAAAAATTTATTATGCGGGAATTTTCACTCCACCTATATCATTATAGCTGTACAGTGTACAGCCAATTTCCCAAACTTGACATAGGCAGAATTTTCTCAGGATTAGCAGTGTGTACCATACGAGAGCAAACCCATTCACAACTGGTGCTTTTGAATCCCCCACAGAGCTCAGGACACTATTTTTGAATCACGCTCGTGATTCAATTTTAATATCCTTCGCTACCTCTGGATTCAAAATTAGCACTCGAAGCAAAAATAACATTGCTCTCTTGTTGCACAAATAACTATTAATTCCCTAGTTCAACGAAGCAATGAAAGTTTGGTAAGAACTTGTCGCACTTTACTTTTCGTTCCCATTTTTCGTTCACATCTATAAACGAGTAAGAGCCAGTATATTTAATTTAGTATCAGACAAAACCAAGGTTACGACTTTTTATTATTGATAAAGTTTTGCCTACAGTCCACATTCCAGATTTTCAAAACTTACTTGACGTGTGTGTGGAGGGTGCGGCGCCAGCAGAAGCACGTGGGCTCGCACACACGCCCACCGCAACTCTACACCACACGGGAAACTACCACAGTCTTATCTGCGTCACCAGGCAAAAGTTTACCGATAAAGTTAGAGCATATCGTAAGTGTGAAAGTGTAAGGTTTCCGCGCGAAGATGCGGCGGAGGTCGCGTCGAGAGGCCGACTGAGCTCGCGACAGGCGTCGCGCCGGGCGCGCGGCGGGTGGGCGGAGCGCCCGCGGCCCCGCCCCGCCCCGCCTACCCGCGGACACGCCCACCTGAATAAATAAAGGCGGCAAACACCGCCGGACACGCGGACAATGCCGCATTGTCCTGTGCCCAAAATAGTTTCAATTAGAATCGAGGACAAGGCACAAAAGCTTTCGCCAGTGGATCATTCACGCCGAAATTGGCCGCTGCATGGGCGTTTAGCGATCCCACACATAACTTAGTTTGAGCTTCAAGTAACAACTACATGAAAAGTTGAACAACAGATCGAATTTGTAATCGATATTAGAAATCTGTTAATTTTCAAGTCGAATAAATAAACCATATCCAAACTTGACGTCATAGAAATCGTATCAAGACCAGCTGAATCAAATCTTGAGAACAGGACCAATTTCGAATGTGATGTCATATTTATTATCCGCGAAAACCATGAAATAAATATAAAATCTGACATGTGACACTCTCCAACCAAGTTAAGGGCTGCGATCATTACATTTTCAGATTGTCGCCTACCACCATACATACACGCAGGCCTAAAAAACCGGCCAAGTGCAAGTTGAATTCACCCACCGAGGGTTCCGTAATATGCATATCATGCCCTTTCATTATGATACCCACTTGTACAACTAGCCTCAATTTTTGAATTTTGATCTAGGTATTTTGGTTCCATAAAAATAAATGGTTTTCCTTAACATGTACTTACTTCAAACCAAGGTACTATCCAAATCTATAGCTCCAGGTCCACGGAAAGTACCCTACGACTTTTGATTTCCTTGATTGGGTCATAAACACGCGGTTTTTACAGGATAAATCTTCATTTTTTAACGTAAAGTTAAGAACTGGATTTATCAAAACTACAAGCGGCCGTAGAATTCAGGTCTATGGTATTAATTTCAACTCGATATCCCTACGTGTTCTCTAGATCGAAGGGTCGTGATGACATACGGACGAACGGACAACAAACTGACCGGTTCCGGTTTTTTCTTTTGAGGTAAGTACGGAACCCTAAAAATTGCTTTATTAACCGATTCTTGCAATTCATTGATGGCTTCTAAGCTTTTAGTGTGAGAGCTCATTTCAGCGTTAACATTATCTTCGAAGTTTTTAGTAAGTCAAAACACTTTGTAAATCTGATATCTAGACCTGAAACTGAACACAGAACTTTTTATCGCGGTGTGTACAAGAAGAATATTTGGGCAATCTATGGTATAGTTAAAAAACGCGTTGCCGAGCGAGTCACTTTGTAGCAATGATCAGATTTATGTTTAAACTTTTCGTATTTTTGTATTTCTTCTTCATGTTAGATATGTATGGTACACTGAGTCGACGAAGTATCTAAAAGAAGTTGTAAAAAAGGTTTATGCTAGAACATGCCATTTGCTCAAGCTACATTTTTAATTAGAAAAGAGTTTTAAGCTTAAGGCATCGCTATTAACACAAGCACGATCTTTTACGCAAATCTCACGGTGGCCGACTTGTATTTATCTAGTGAACCACAGACTTCACTAGATCTAACAAAGGTTCCAAGTAAAACATAGCCCAGAACCATCGAACGATTTACATTGAGCTCTAGTGGACGAAGCTCACGCCTGAATAAATACAGGTTCTTCCGCTTAGCTGAAATATATTCCTGGTGACTAAATCCTTATCCAGTCTTCCACTTCAGAAGCTACCATAAGAACAACATACATATATATCACTTATATCCCTTTCGGGGTGGGCATTAAAAAAGGATATTTACGCCACGTCTGACAAACATTTGAGGCTCATTTAGAAAATTGTGTATTGTGAGTGTAAGGAATTATAATCGGACACGATCTTCAGTAATTGAAGACTACGACAACGACGAAGAAAATGTATAGCGATAGTGACAGGTTGTTAGCACATATAACCCTTGAATCCCTTAATCAGAAGAAATGCGGTGAAGCTATTCTAAGCCGGCATCACACGGCTACGCCATAAGAACACAATGGGAATTTTCTAGCCAATCTTTAAGTAAACGTAGAGGGCGCTGAGTTAAACTGAAAAAAAATATTTTCATAGTACAAATAGATTTATGACTCAAATGTCAAAATTTCAACTTAGCACAACGCCATCTGGAGTGACATTATAAAATAAGCTCGAGAACTGTCACTATAAAAGTGCCCAAACGCTGTAAAAATAGTGAATTAAATCTTCAACATGCTTGTGTTGTGAATAGGTGCCGTCTTTGACAAGCCGAGCTTTTGCAGATAAAAAAATACAACTTGTATGACTGAAATTTTATGTACCACAGTACCTACCTACAATATGAAAAAAAAAACTATTATTCTCAACAATATGATTAGTTGAACCTGCGTTAAATGCTGCCAATTTTGCAAATGTATTTTAATGCCAGTAACGCGTGGAACGCCTCCATCTATCGGGTTAGTTAGAGGGGTCTCCACTAGTAATGCGAAAGTCGCAGGTTCAAATCCTGCCCGCGCTTAAAAATTTTGCAAGTTTTCAAAAATTGTATACCTTACACGGGAAGTGTTTTAAAATTTGGTATTCAATTTATCGCGGATTTTCATCGCTTAGACTACATTCAATCTGTAAAGATAGAATTAGTCGCCAGTATTAGTTGCTAAACTAACCCGGTAGATGAAGCCGTGCCACGCGTTACTGGCATTAAAATACACTTGCAAAATTGGCGGGCAAGGAATGAGCTGTGGTGGCCCAGATGGAAGAGGCGTCGCCACTAGTATTGCGAAAGTCGCAGGTTCAAATCCTGCCCGCGCTTGAAAATTTTGCAAGTTTTCAAAAAAAGCAGCTTAGTTGTTGGAGCTAAACCAAGCACTTTTTAAAATTGTATACATCTTATTAAAAAACAAAATAAAATAAAAAGTACTTGCCTTTTATGTATTGATGCGATAAAGTATCTATTAAAAATATTTAAATCACTTCCACAAAGAGCATATAACCACTTACGTTCTACACTTCCATACAAAATGTAGGTAGGTGTCATAGACTGATATATTTTGTATCTTTCTTATATTGCGGTTTTTTTTGCGAAGTACTGTTAATTTATTTACGGGCTCGTATATCATATTTAGGTATATAAGGATAATTTACTATATCTTAATAAACGTCACAATAACGAAGGGCTTTATCTACACTCGTCTTATAATGTTTTGATTGTAAATTCGTAAACAGTTGTTCAAAGACCAGCTTTACACCAATCTGCCTCTAAAAATAACTTAAACTTCAACTTCAACGCCACAAAAGTTCACTGCTGGATATAAATCTCCCTCAATTTGGGGGGTATTTGACATACTCACCACGCTTGGCGAATTAGCGAGCGCAGTGCAAGGTGTTGTAATCACAAGGAACGCTGCTGCCCATTCCCTAGATTAGTCGTCTTTTACGTCACTCACGGGTAGCCAACACCGCATGTAAATATCACATAGACTACAGTGCTGTGCTAATCAACCGTGCCAACGCACTTTCAATAAGACATTCGACTTCTTGCAAATTACGCGCATTAGGATGTCGATGTTCAAACGAAAACATACAAACAAACTTTAAAAAGAGTTAAGTATTGTTACATTTTCATTTTCATCAAAGAGACACTTTCGTTGCTCACACGATAGAAATAGGATTCACCGACATCATTTTATTTTTACTTTTCGGTGATTGGATAACCATTAGTCATTTAGTAGTAGGTAAGTACTTTTCACCTGCCACTATGGCGGTACACTATTTTCTAAATGTCCCCAAATGTTTGTCATACGTGGCGTAATTGAGAGTATTTTACGGCTGTTTACGCTCTGCCTACCCAGCAAGGGATTATAGGCGGGCTATATGCATGTTGTAAGTACTTCTACGAAGGCTAGCTTTTTAAAATTATCACTCCAATATTTTAAATTTTTTTACTCTCCAGCTTTGCTAATCAATAGCTCGAAAAATACTATTCTTCTCAAAATCCGCGGCATTCTCTACCGGCCAACCAGAAGGTAAACAGAGAGAAAAATACACGGTATATCATTCAGTAATATTTTTAGTTTTTAGGGGAAATAGCGAAATGAGCAAATTTAGCGCATATTTATATCCTACTATCTGGTACCCTTAAACAACGTTTCGTCGCCTTTAAATAACTGATAAAAAAAACTACACACCAGTGACCAGCGTTTTTTCATGTACATGCTCTGGTAGCAAGATAATGTCCGATACGCAAATAAGCTGTTGCTGAAGCAGCATCTCTTAAACCACATTTGATTTGATCGTTCGTCGACCTATTAAATCCATTCCAGGAAAAAGGCATTTTTGCAACTCTATAAATAAGCTTATTCCTCTGAATTCCGCATAATGAAACTCAGTTTTAAATATCAACAAAAGCGGCCCATCAAGCCATACAACTTTAGCTGCATAGACATTTCCATAATGTCGATATAGTTTATCCGGCTCTTAGTGTTCCACATTAAATACTTACTCCAGACGCGCATAGTCTATGTGCCAGCAGAATAATCTCATCAAGCTATTCCTATGGAACCAAATCCGTAATCTGATCCGTGTCCGTAATCAGTACCGTGTTCGTTTTCAATTCCGTTATCCAAACTCTGAAACAAGTCTTAATCGAGTCGTTCCTCGACTGACGAAACTGAACCCACACGAAAGGAAGGAAAAAGAAGCGGCCTATCGTGATGATATACTTTTCCTTTACTTACCCTAAGGCAGTGCCTTAATTTTTATTTTTGTATTTTTATCCCGCTTGAGCCGGTTTTCTATTAGGACAATACAACATTGTTATAAAAAAAAGAAAATTGTGTTATATAAATTTCTTCAATGACGTATCATGACGTCAATAAGTGTTAATACTATCCTACATTGAATAAAGTAATTTAATTTTCTTAATTTATATTTGTAGACATTTTCGTATCTCTTATAGTTAAGCTGGGCTCGGTGTTCTACATTAGGTACTCCAGATCCTCAATGTTTATATGCCAGCAGCAGAAGCATCCTATCATATTGAATATCTATCTCTAGCTATTGAGCAAATTTTGTATCTCTTATAGTTTAGCTTGGGTCGGGCCGTATCTTATTTTTTAGTCATTGTAATGCCATCGAGTGTAAAATGTCATTTTAATGCCACTGTTATTTTCTATACTTCATTCGAAATTACCGAAACTGTTCCACTGACAGGTCAATGACACACAACTGAAACGGTTTCATTTAGCAGACTTCAGGCCCTGGTCACCTGTGTGCCCTGGTGTAGACCACACCAGGAAGTCCAGACCATCGAGTGTCGACTAAAAGTAGCCTTCTGTCGTTTCTCAACGTATCATCTTTTTTTTCTAAAAAATAAAATAAAAAGTGGGAATGGAAGATTTTCCCGCGGTGTTTGTTCAGAGCCATATTACGTTCTCTTTATTAGTTTTATTATTATTTACGTTCTCATAATGTTCGAATTATGAATTCGAAAACAGTTGCATAAAGACCTACTTTATGCATTCTGCCTATATAAACTAGAGTTTTCTATAAATTACAGAAGCGTAATGACTTAATGAGAAAACTCTTACTTCGATAAAGTTGAGAAATGAAACGAAGTTTTTTTTGCCAATACTCAAATCGCCATCTTCCGCCGCACCTGACAGTTGTTGTTGTACGGTGATTTTTCGAATGTTTTTTGGTTTTTGTTCTGTTGTTGTTGAGATGTTGTTCAGATGTTGTTCAGTTGTTGTTCAGATGTTGTTTAGTTGTTGTACCGATGTTGTTCAGATGTTGAGCAGTTGTTTAGATGTTGTTCAGTTGTTATTCCGATGTTGTTCAGTGTTGTTCAGTTGTTGTTCAGTTGTTTAGTTATTTGTTGTTGAGACTCGACATGTAAACAACTGTTAGTAAAGAATTTTCGAAAATTCATATCAAGCCATATTACGTTCTCGTATTGAATTTGACCATGTATCGGGCCTTGCAATTGCCGGTGCGGACATTTGGAAAAGTGTTTAACTGGGTTAATTTTTTAGAGTGTAGATAAAATAGTGTATGCAACTGCATATAATTAGGCATTAGAATGCTCGTGTCAATCTATTATCACAGTTGATTAATCAACAGACACTCGCACTATAATGACCCCCATTATAAGACAGTTGCATAAACTACTATTATCTACACTCGTCTCATAATGTTCGAATTATTATTAATTAAAAATGGAAGATTTTCCCGCGGTGTTTGTTCAGAGCCATATTACGTTCTCTTTATTAGTTTTATTATTATTTACGTTCTCATAATGTTCGAATTATGAATTCGAAAACAGATGCATAACGACCTATTTTATGCATTCTGCCTATAAAAACTAGGGTTTACTATAAATTACAGAAGCGTAATGACTTAATGAGAAAACTCTTAATACGATAAAGTTGAGAAATGAAACGAAGTTTTTTTTTTCCAATACTCAAATCGCTATCTTCCGCCGTACCTGACAGTTGTTGTTGTACGGTAATTTTTCGGATGTTGTTCAGTTGTTTTAATAGGTTTTTGTTCTGTTGTTGTTGAGATGTTGTTCAGTTGTTGTTCAGTTGTTGTTCAGTTGTTGTTCAGATGTTGATTAGTTGTTGTTTAGATGTTATTCCGATGTTGTTCAGTGTTGTTCAGTGTTGTTCAGTTGTTTAGTTATTTGCTGTTGAGACTCGACATCTAAACAACTGTTAGTAAAGAATCTTCAAAAATTCATATCAAGCCATATTACGTTCTCGTATTGAATTTGACCATGTATCGGGCCTTGCAATCGCCGGTGCGGACGTTTGGAAAAGTGTTCAACTGAGTTAATTTTTTAGAGTGTAGATAAAATAGTGTATGCAACTGCATATAATTAGGCATTAGAATGCTCGTGTCAATCTATTATCACACTCGGCTAAGACACTCGCATTCTAATGACCCCCATTATATGACAGTTGCATAAACTACTATGACACGAGCATTCTAATGCCGAATTATATACAATTTTATCTTCACTCTACAAAAATACTCTGAAAAAATTATGTAAATAAAACTTTTAAAACAAGCTTTTATTTAACTACTCCGCTCGTACAGCACACATGTGTGCTTGAAGTACAATACAAATATATTGTTGCAAAATTCGACTTCAGCGAAGTGGTTAAGTGCTCTGAAAAGATGAAAATAAAATTTTGAATGACATTAACCACATTCATACATAAGTACATACACATATCACGCCTTAATCCCTTGCGGGGTGGGCAGAGCGTAAACAGCCGCAAAAACGAACATTTACGCCACGTCTGACAAATATTTGAGGGTCATTCGGAAAATTGTGTATCGCCATAGTGATAGGTTGTCAGGCCATCGCCTAAAATACAATACGTACACCCTCGAGTCCCTTAGTCGCCTCTTACGACTCCCACGGGAAGAAATGGGGTGATGCTATTCTAAGCCGATGATAACCACATTCATTTATGACTTTACAGAAATGAAAATATAATAAAAGCTTGTCGCGAAACTTTCAATTTGTGATTGAAATTTTGTAATTAGGTACGCACCTAACTGTAATTAGGTACCTAGTTTTTTCTAGGCATCGCGACAAGCTTTTATTATATTTTCATTTCTGTAAAGTCATAAATGAATGTGGTTAATGTCATTCAAAATTTTATTTTCATCTTTTCAGAGCACTTAAATAAAAGCTTGTTTTAAAACTTTTTTTTACATAATTTTATTTTATGTTTTTTAGTTTCAATCGATAGTAATTGATCAATACGAATGTCTTTCTATAAAACGGACAGACCTTCAAAAGAAAAACTTAAGGCACGGGGAAAACTAACATAGAATAGAATAGAATAGAATAGAAAAAGTTTATTTCAATGTACAACTTAGAAATTAGAATACATTTAAAACTTAAATACTAGATAATTAGTAGGTACATTGAAAAAGGTAACCACTCAGCAATATGCTGTAATACTGAGTATTACAGCGCTGGTGTTCTGTGGTTCCCATTCGTGCTCTTGCACTGATCGAGACATTAATATAAATTGAAAAAAAAGAGTATTAACTATTGCTATTTAAAAACAAGAATGCTGTAATGAAATTGGAAATAAACATTTGATTAGGGCTTGTATATGTAGACAGATTGTAGACAGATAAGCAAGGTATTATAGGTGAAATTAATTAAATTATTAGTTAAGAATGTCATTAAAAGTTATGCATATTAATTATTATTTTATTATTAATATTATTTTAAGTTATAGAACGGCTAATATTGATGTTCTAAAAGATGTAATTTTAAATGTTTCTTAAATGTATATAACGATGTTGAGTTTCTGATGGGCGGTGGTAGATTATTCCAGCATTTCGTGGCAGCATATCTAAAACTGCCACGAAATGCAGCCGTTCTATAGCTTGGACATATTAAACGAATCGCAAAACGAATGACACGGTCAGATATATTTAGCTTTTCATACAAATAGATTGGTTTGTGTAATTTTATAATGCCAAACAGAAGAGTAGCAAAGTGAAGGGTCCGGCGTGAGGTCATGTTCAATAAACCATGTTTGTTAATATACGGGGAAATATGACTTCGTGTCGGTATAGGGAAACAAAATCGTACACACGCATTTTGTATTCGTTGTACTAGTTTTTTAGAACGTTCCAGTAAACGATCTCCAACTACTGTATCTACATAGTTTAGCTTTGAGAGGATAAGTGCATCACACAATTTAATACGTAGTTCAGTACTGATATAGTTTCGAAACTGATATAAAACAGATAACCGGAAGAAGCAATTTTGAACTGTTTGAGCTACATGTTTTTCAAAAGTTAAAGCGCCGTCAAAGTTTAAACCGAGATTTCGGGCTTCGTCTACTTGCTCTATCTGGACACCTGATATATGTACAGAAGGGCGATATGATTTAATAATATCAATTTGTTTTTTTAGATCCAGTTACAATGTACTTTGATTTGTCTGGGTTCAATACTAGGTTATTTGCGTTAGACCAGTCGTTGATACGATCTAAGTCTTCGTTTAGTTGATTAACTGCTCCAGATATGTTTTGCGGTTTAGCCGAGATGTAGAGCTGCAGATCATCAGCATATAAATGATAACTACAGTTTTTAATGCAAGACACAATATCCGCGCAGTAAGTTACGAAAAGAATAGGACCAAGTATAGAGCCTTGTGGAACTCCACGAGATACAGGCATTACACTGGAGTGAATACTAGTACCATCAGATTTTTTTAGTTCTACTAATTGGGAGCGATTACATAGGTAACTATCGAACCATTTTAACGTAGAATCATCAAAACCGTAAAAAGAGAGTTTAGTTAAAAGAAGGGAAATATCAATCGTATCAAATGCCCGGGAAAAATCCAATAGTGTTAAAACAGTCCCCTCTCCCATGTCACGTGCAGTTAGAACATCATCAACAACATTTATCAAAGCTGTTGCAGTACTGTGGTGTTTTCTAAAACCAGACTGGTTTTTGGGCAAAATCTCATTTTCATTTAAATAATCTGTAAGCTGGATACTGACAACTTTTTCAATAATTTTTGACAAGAATGGTAGTATACTAATCGGTCGTAAATCTTTCAAATTAATTGGATTGGCAATTTTAGGAAGCGGTGTTACTATCGCTATTTTCCATTGAGACGGAAACGTTTCGGATTTAATAGATGTGTTAACTATTGCTGTTATAAGAGTAAGAGTTCTAGGTAGTGTTAGTAAAATCATGTCCATAGATATTCCATCGACGCCTATTGCATTAGTAGAAAAGGAACTAATTATTTTAGCTACAAGATCTTCATTTACAGGTGTCAATTTAAATACTGCTGTACTATGTTTGTTAGTTTTAAAGTGTGATAAATATGAATGATTTATGTTGGTTTTACCAGGAAGTGATAAAAAATGGGAATTTATTACATCAGGATCGTTAAAATGAGGCGGAAGTTGTGTTGATTTGTCTTTGAAATTTACAACATTCTTTTTAATATTTTTCCATAAAGTTCGGGGATCATGTATATGGTTATTAATATTTACCTGAAAGAAAGATATTTTTTCTGTATAAAGCGCGTTATTAACAATTCTTTTCAAATCCTTATAGTATTGTTTATGTGTTTCATCACTAGAGCGTTTTGAGCGAGTATGTGCGTTATCCCTTAATTTCGTCATTTCTTTTATATTATATGTTATCCATGGATAAGACTGTTCTTTAATAACTACACTTCTATAAGGGGCATGTTTATCATACAACTGCAATATTTGTACGCAAAATTCTTGCACCATAATGTTAACATCCGAATTAATATAAGAGTCCCAATTTATTGCGTTTACATCTTCATTAAACAATTCTAAGTCTATGTTTTTCAAAGGTCGATAGATAATGCGTCTCGGCGTTAATTTTTCCTTTTTTATTTTAAATTTGCAGTAGATAAAGGCATGGTGGCTCAAATCAGGTATGTGGTCCACTTTGATTTCTGTTGGTTGAATATTTGTGCACAATATATCAATTAGAGTCTCTTTGTAAATAAGAGTCTCTTTGTTGATAGTAGTGAAATGGGTTGGATTGGTGATGTGTTGCTGAAGGCTAATAGAGTTCAAAAACGTAGAAAGTTTCTTGGCTTCTACAGAATCAGGTTTTAAGCAATCTATGTTAAAATCACCTAACAAGATAATGTGATCAGCTGACCCAATAGAAGTGACTGTATCCGTAAGTGCATCCAAAAATATATCTATATTTTGCCAGGGAGGACGATAAGCTGTACCAATTGCCAGTTTGATTCCGTTTAGAGTAACGCTTAGCCACATCTGATCTACACCCGGTGTATCAGGGTGAACTATTCGTCGCGCGGTGATGCCCTGTTTGATGTAAAAGCCAACGCCCCCACCGCGCTTGCGGCCACCAGCGTTCGCCGCTATGCGTGGCACGTAACGCAGTTGGTAACCCTTTGGAGTGGGCGCGCGTGCTTCTTCACCTGTTCTAATCCACGTTTCATTTATAGCTAAAATGTCCACCGCATAGCGTTCGATTGCTACCAAAAACTCGTCATGTTTTGTCCCCAAAGAGCATGGATTTAGTAGGCCTATCGACAAAAATTGGTTTCTAATAAACTGAATTACGAATGCACAAGAAATTTGAATGAACTTGCATAACAGTAGAAAAGCTCTTAGATATGACACATGCCGTTTATCTGTTAATTTGTATACAGTAAAAAAAACTTGTAAGTGATTTAGAAAAATGAAGTTAGTATGTTTCAATTGTCTACTTGTATGAAAAGCATTAATAGGGATAATAATCTTATAATTATATTTATGCGGGGCCTTACAGCATAATAATATAGTCGTTAACTTATTGTAGAAAAAATTATAAACAATTCTAGTATGTATTAACAGGATCATAAAATATTGAAACAAAACATGAATATAATCTCTAGGGTAGAAATTAGTTACCGCTAACAGAAGATGGACAAAAAACCTTAAGGATATCAGCCTCTGTACGTATACGCATTACAGGCGCTTCTTGGTCCCGACGTACTAGAATAGACCCATTTTTGGTCCAGGCATACTTCCAGTTTAGGCGCATCTTTTCTTCTCGTACACGTTTAAATAATTGCCTGTTATATTTTGTAAGGCGCTCGTTAATATAGAATCTACTAATCGGGCCGGATAGGTTGAGTCCTGTTGTGTCAAGGTTACGGCGAACGCGGGCGGCGCGCAGCAGTTCGTCTCGCTGAGCCCGACGTTGTAGGCGCACCACCAACACGCGTGGACCCGCACTGACCTCCGCGTCTGCATTCCTGCTGCCAGGGGCCTCGTGCGCGGTGCCGGCGGCGGCCGCGCTCGCGTAGTCTCGGCGCACGCCGACGCGAGCCGCGCTCACTACGTCACACTCCTGTATCTGCACGCCGAGTTTGCTGCCGATGATGGTGGCGATGTGTACCGGGTTCTCTCCACTTGTTTCTGAGATTCCAGATATCTCGACTTCAGTGAGGAGAAGTTCTTGCTCCCTATCGTTGAGATCACGAGTCAAGCGGTCAACTGTAGCGACGAGGTCATCGACCCCACTGGCTTTGTTTCCTTCGTTGGCTAATTTTACTGAATCTGAATTTTCGAGGCGCTTTTCTATGGTAGTAATTCTATGTTCGATTGCGTTAAAGCGCATATTAAATGCACTGATAGAAGAAGCGATCACGTCAATTTTAGTGAGGAGATTTCGAGTAAATAAGGTCATCTGTTCTTGAATGTAATTCTTAAGATCTACAGATAACTCAATAGCGTCGTCACCTAAAGCAGAACTCTCGACTGATTTATTTGGGTCTGTACTTGGTCGCGTACTTCCTCTCGCCATTGTGACATTACTGAAAGGGTCAATGGCCGAGTCAGGTGTTCTTTGGCGGCAAGGTAGGCATCTCCAATGCGACTTGCGTTCGGCGTCCATGGTTGAATATAGTTTTTCATAACCCATACATGCTAAATGGTAATGAAGTTTGCACTCAGCACATGTCAGGTGAGCCTTTCTTGTAATAGCGTTTTTACATTTTCCGCAGCGAGTTGGCGGTGTAGGTGTAGGTGCCATCTTCAGCAAAGTTTAGTAGATTTTTTGTTAGTAGTACGTAGGTACTTGTTTTGTTAGTAGGTAGGTATTTGAATCACTTAGGCAGAACAGTAGCTTGCAATGCGATCTTGTTAGTTTATTAATTTACGCGCCAAATCCGTGTTGCTAGGCGGTGGGCAGGCAGCGCGGGGAGAAGCGAACATAGGCGGGGTGCGGGGGGAACGAATCTCGCGCGCCGGGCAGCGACGCGACGCGAGAGCAAAATGTAGAGTTTTGAAAAAATGCTTTTGATAATTATGCACAAACCAGTAAGCGCACACAAAAACCAATAACACCACTGCAATCCTCAGGTCACAAGCTTGAAAACTATGTATATATTATTTGAGAAATACCACTTTTCACCACTTTTATCGATTAAAATACCGGAGCGCAATAAAAGTACGTGTTGTCTCGATCAGTGTTCACGACATCATCATGAGGATAAAGTATAATTATCTCTTTTATATTCTATAGAAGTAGGTTGGTACCTACTCCTCCGGCATCCCTAATAGAAGAATTAGCTTGTAATATGACTTAGTCTTTTCATTTCATTGATATCGTCATTATTACATAGCCGAGTCCCAGTTAATTTCGAACAGTCTAATTCCTCTATCAGGAGGCCTTTTCATAGTTCTAATACAACCCTGGATGTAGCGTCTAATTCATGGTGGGCCTACCAACTGCCTATAATAAACGAATTCGTATACAAAATTGCAAGTCCCAGCAGTTGAATATTGAGGAGTTCCATAGTTCAAAGACAACCCTGGATGTAGCGTCTTATTCATGGTAGGCCTACCAACTGCCTATAATAAACGAATTCGTATACAAAATTGCAAGTCCCAGCAGTTGAATATTGAGGAGTTCCATAGTTCGAAGTTCGAAGACAACCCTGGATGTAGCGTCTAATTCATGGTGGGCCTACCAAATGCCTATAATAAACGAATTCGTATACAAAATTGCAAGTCCCAGCAGTTGAATATTGAGGAGTTTCATAGTTCGAAGACAACCCTGGATGTAGCGTCTAATTCATGGTGGGCCTACCAACTGCCTATAATAAACAAATTCGTATACAAAATTGCAAGTCCCAGCAGTTGAATATTGAGGAGTTCCATAGTTCGAAGACAACGCTGAATGTAGCGTCTACTTCATGGTCAGCCTACCAACTCCCTATCATAAACAAATACGTATACAAAATTTTGTGTCCCAGCTATAAACCGCTGAGGAGATCTCTCGTACGGAGCCGATCCTGGCAGCAGCATCAGGTCAAATTTAATATTAACATGCATTGTCATTGGTTCTGGACCAACATGCAAAATTTCAACTCAATCTGATACCGAGAAGTGGGTCAAATTAAACTTGCAAGATTTTTGTTAACATACCTACATACATACAAGTCAAGTTGAATAAAAGCTTTTAAAAATAAAGATATAGATAGATGAACACTTTATTGCTTATAGCATACACAAGAAAAACAAAACAATACAAAAAACTTAGAACTAAAAGTAAGCAAAGGCGGCCTTATCGCTTGCAACGATCTCTTCCAAACAACCAACCTTCCAGGCAACTTTTACCTTAAAACGCTGAGATTGATAGAAAAGATTTGCAAGTAGTTGCAAAAACAAATTGTAAGTGACATTAATTCATTTAAAATTAATACGCTTCTTCTTCTTTTCGTGTGGGACATCGAATCGTCCAACGACACAATGAACCCTGGTGTCAGAGTTTCTCAAATACACTTACAATCATACATACGGATTTATACAAATACTATTAAATTATTCATATATAAATTATATACTAAATTACTTATACATAATAAATTAGGTACACCTTCCCAGATCTTGGCACCAGCGATCCAACGCCGCGTCCAAGATGTCAGGATATTGTTGTTACAATCTTCGTAAAATTTTATTTAGTCAATAATTTCTTTTTGTTTTTTTCTTACAACGAAAATCAATTATTAAATAAACACGTAAATAGTCGTGACAACATTTAATTGCAAAAAGTATCTTATGACCCTCGTTTTGCCATTTTTCTAAAGTTCCAAAGGAAGATTTCAAAATAAAGTCACGATTTTGCCATGTTAAATTTCTAATCTGCCATGTTACTGCAAGACATAATCTACTATTAAAGTGTAACGTAACGTTGACAACAGAATATTCTGCTTTACGTAGGTTCTCCCTGCTCTCAAAACTGTGGTTTCTCCCAATTTGCACAGGACGGACTGAAACTATCGACTTTACCTTACGATCGGGACTGACGCACTTAGATTGCTAAATAAACACGGGAATGCTATAGAAACCACTTAGTTATTTAAAGAGAATTGTTGAATTTTGTTGTCTCCAAAATGAGTCAAGATAATTCAAGTTATCCTTTAAATTACAAAAAAAATACCTACTTACGCACTTAAACACTCAGTACAGTCATGGTAATGAGAAATTTCCATACTTTGCCAGACTCATGTGAATTGGCAAGCCAAACGCATTCACAGGGAAAGCTACAGCCCGTTTTCAGGTCAACAATTAAAAAGTTATGAATAAGATAGGGTGAAATTTATTAGTGACCGATAGCAAAATCTCAAAAGAGGCTGGTCTTAAAGAACAACTTTCCCCTAGGTTGAAATATAACAAAAAGATTTTGAGTTTCGCAGGTACTTTGCTATCAGTCACTAGTAATATTTCACCCTACATAAAATTACCATTTTATGTATTATGCGTTATCTCGTGCTATTTAAATAGTATGTAATTAGGTAGTATTACGGTATTCATCTATCTTTGTAAAACTTTGTTTTTAAAACCGGCTAATGGTTCTCTAAAAAGTTTCCCTTTAAGTGTAGCAAAATACGAACGTCAAGTCTATAAGCACGCCCAAAGAATACAAAAGCAAGTAATACTGAAATTGAATCCCACGCCCCAAACCATATTCAAAAATGGATTCACCTTTTTGCAGCAAGCTCGAATAGACAGTTCCTCCACTAATGCGTTAACGAGGGCAATTCTAAACGAGTTTGTTTTATTCCAACTCCTCTCTTGTAGGGGGGTGACTCTACTTCGCTTCAAAAAGAAGAAACAGTTCTTCTAAATTTCGCAATATTTAGTGAAAATTTTTACTACATAATTTTAGACAAGGGCTTATTTTAGTTTTTATTAATGTTCTTATAAGTATTTTCCTTTAAGACTAAAAATCACGAAAACACAAATTTACCTATACTGTACTATGTAAGATCCGGAACTTATAACTCGGTGAAAATTGCGCACTGACTGACTTCAGAAACATATACGTGAAAGCATAAGGCAAAAGGTATGTAACTAACATTGGAGCGCCACTAATGATATTTTACATAAAAGTTGAGCTACACAGTATAACCGTCACCGCCATCGTAGTTGAATGCTAGCTACCCGATTGAAATTCCACCGTTGGCAGCCAATCAACCGGAAAATACACTTGTTACACATATAACTTGGCATTGTTATGCGGGTAGAATTATGGCGATTTTTCAGTGGCAACAAAACCTACACCACCAACTCAACGTCATTCAACGTCGAATGCTTAGCGACCTGATTGAAATTCCACTAGTGGCGGCCAATCGACCAGAAAACACACTTGTCTCACATTTAAGTTGGCGTTTTATGCTGGGGAAAACATTAAAAAGGTAACATAAACCGGAGCGCTGCAGATAACTCTCGCCACCTACTCAACGTCATTTAACGTTGAATGCTATGCGACCCGATTGACATTCCACCGGCGGCCGGCCAATCGACCGACAAATACACCTGTCATATATTTAACTCAGGATTTTATGCTGTGGAATTCTTTTTTTTTTTTGTGTGGGACACCGAGTCGTCCAACGACCCGATGAACCCTAGTGTCGGATTTGGTCAACCGCCTATGCTGGGGAATAAGAATAATGCGACTTTTCAGAGGTAATAAAAACTGGAGCCTTGCAGCATAACCCTCGCCGCCACCTCAACGTTGAATGCTAAGCGACCCGATTGACATTCCACCGGCGGCCAATCGACCGGAAAATACACTTGTCATACATTTAACTTGGCATTTTTATGCTGGGGAAGAATTATAGCGACTTTTCTTTTGCATTCGCTTTCAAAGGGGAATCGTTTGATTGTTTCAAGTTGATTTACAGTGATTTTGTGGATGTCATTGTGTGCTTTGGTAAGTAGGTAGTACCTACTATATTGGACTCTTAAAACATGTTTTTTTTCAAACTCTCGTTCTACCTATATAAATATGTTTGTTTAGATGTTATTCTAGTTTGTTCTTTGGGCGGTTGAACTACTTAGATAACTTTACATATCTTGATATATCAGCACCTATAATGTGAAATATCTGCAAAAAAAAGAACGTACTAGAACCGGGACGTGGTAATTGGATTACCTACTAATACATATATAAATAAAGTACCTAAAGGATAGGTTTAGGTTTTCCTTCGTGTATAAATATTATCCAATATTTTCCTCATAATTTCTTACGCAACTCTCCGACTTGTTTAACCTTATCTACCTGAAGAGACAGTCACGTCAGACAACCGTCATCCTGCTAGAATAGGGAATAACTTGCAAAAATACCGAATACACGAGTGTATTTGTCCGGACCTAATTCCTGAGCTGCCGTCCCGATGCACGTCGCTCAAAGTCAGTCAAATTTACGATCAGGGTTGGCACAAATACAAAAAATAAAGAAAACTTGTTTTTAATTTTAACACTCGTGAAGTGTCTTAAAATTTGGTATTCAATAAAGAAAACTAAACATTTTTTATACCGTAAGAAGTAGTAGCTCCAAACAAAATTTTGTTGATATTGAAATTTACTTTATTCAATGTAGGATAGTATTGTCACTTTTTGACGTCTTGATCCGTCATTGTAAAAAAAAGACATTTGTATAACACAATTTTCTTTTTTTATAACAATTTTGTGTTGTCCTAATAGAAAACCGACTCGAGTGGGATAAAAATATAAATAAAGGCATTGGCTCGGGGTTCGCCAGGTTAATCACATGGCATGCAACTAAACGCCATCACCATTAAAAAATGTCATTCTTTTCAAATTTTAGTCAAGATTTACAAAGCGTGTTATTAAAATGCGTGTAATTATCTTAACCTAAAAGTACCTTTAATTCGAGAGAAAATGGCCTATTTGATTATCAACACTGACTGGTAGGCAAAAAGATTAAAACACCCTTGAGTTATCATTATAAGTAACCTATTAGATAATTTTTCTGTCTCTAGCTCTTTGCTAGTCAAATAGACTAGGTACAGTTCGTAAGTCGATTTTGCCTAGAGTATCGTACGTCCGATGTTCGATCCAGCAAAGTCAACTCGAAGCACGCTGATAGTTCTAATTACCTAGATATTTACTGTTTGGCAAAAGAATTAAGAAATGTTTACCTGAGGTGTGAGCGGCTAGGTTATTATTTTTATCATGGCAGCACCCCTGACCGCTACGGGGGCTCACAGACAACGTCTTCCTCCGACTGACAGCCGGCGACATATTTTATTCACGACGCACCGCTCGTAATGCCGTCGATGCAGATAAATTGTTTTACCGCGGGAGTCGGCAAGCCACGTACCACGACCACGGCGTTTGCATGATGAGCTCGTTTTTTATGCCCGAATAAAATTGTGTTAGCCACCGACGAGAGCGACGTGTGAACGCCGCACGAGGATTCACAAGAAATTGTTTTCGGGGAGCCTGCTTTGATATTTATGAAAGCTGGCATGTCGAAGCGACCGTTTGAGTGAAGGGTACGTTTTTGAGTTATTATTTTTAGGTAGAAGCCTTATTTACTTATTCGAACGTATAAACTCTCGTGTATCGAACAGCCACTAGTTGCGACGTGGCGCCGGCGTTGACACAGTCGCTGCAAGCAGCAGCGGGTGTGCATCGCGGCATCGGTATAAATATTAAATCCACCTGACGGCAAACATCTGTTCGCGACGGCAAACGTGCCGAACCGGATAATCACGGCAGTTCGATTAGCGGAGCTGGCGGGATTGCTTGTTGTGTACTTGTCGTGATGTGCGCTTAGTTTGCTACTAACTAATTTCACCAACTCGGCTCCTTTATCAATAACTTAGTTAATGAGTTAACTACATTTAAGTCTGCCTCTAAGCGTCTTGTAGATTTCGTAAGCTTGCTGCAACCCTTTGAGCTTATGCTTTACAACACAATTAAATGGGACCGACACGGTCAAAGACAGTCTGAAAAACGGAATCGCTTTGACGGTAGTACACGCGCCAGTAGATGGATTATGATTGTTTATACAGAAAATAATGCGCGGTTGCGGGTTGGAGCAAATATTTGTGGACGGAGTCAAAGGGCGGGTTTTTGCGAGGTCCTTTGAGAGCGGTTGTGGTCAGCTAAACCGATTAGCTTGCGCTGCTTCCTGTACCCAGTACCCGGCACTGTACACACCCAACAGGAAACCTTTTAGACCTTGTAAAATGAACGTAGTTTTGATTGCTGTAAATCTTTGATTTTCACGTAGAGTTATAACCCTCTCTGAAAGTTTCTAGAAAATGGCAGCAATTTCAAAAACAGGAACAACCATGAAAATAAAATTGCAGTTTTCTTAAAAACTTGTTTTAAAGTTTTCAAATAGATAAAATTTACGTATTCTCCGCAATAAAGGAGGGGCATACATGTTGCGCTTTACGACTGACTGACACTAAAATGTTCTCGAATAAAATTGTTGTCCATCAAAACATGAGGAGCGCCTTACCGCGCGATGCCGTGCCCGATGTACGGCGGCTGCCTACAACGTTGCTCACATTTCACGAGAAGGGGTTTGTTCAATTGGTTCAAGCGTTTTGTTCATCCTACAACTAGCTAGTTCTGCACTTTAGTACAACGAAAGTCTGAAACGATGTTCTTTAACACTGTTGGAAATTAGTTTTCAGTGTAAAAATATGTGGCAACTTTGTATAGCAGAAGCAGCAGCTTTATTGCCAGCTTTGTTAACATAAGCGTTTTTTGTAAAACGGGCTGAACTTATTCGCACTTTATTGCAAGTGATATTTTTAAAGTACTTAGTCAAAAGTCACTATAAGTATAAAGAAACTCTTTGCTCTATTCCCGTTGTGTGATAGGTAAGTATTGCCAGATCCAGCAAGAACTATCCATGTGCTGCTGACTTATTCATCGTCCCGGCAAAGGCTTCGCGGCACTCCACCTGCGGTTAGGTGTAACTTAACGAACCCTCTCTGAATCTTTAATACAGTTTCATTTAATGTAAGCTAGTTGCCAACTTTGCGAATGTGTGCTGTTTATTCTGTGGCGGGCTGCGTGGCGGGTTCACGAAAATTGGGACAACTGACGACCTGTTTGAAACGCCGCCGCGAGCAAGGATCGCGAGCTATTTGCTATGCAAAATAGCCATGTTAGCTATAAATAAATTAAGGCGAGCGTAGTCGTGAACGACCTCGACAGTCGCGACACGTCACAAAAAAAGCTTAAGTTTTTAGTATTATCCATAAGTAAAATTAGAGCCTGCCAACTTAATGAAATATTCGCTGTTATTAAATTTATGAAAAAAGTGCCTAAAAACTACCACTTTTGGTATTAATTGCCATAACATTATTTACATTTATTTATTCGTACTTCCCTATCTCACTCATAGGATCATTAGTCATAATCACTGCTCGCTCATGTACCTACTTTGGTATGTACCTACTTATATAGTTTCATATTAGAGATATATACTTTGATTTAGATACATACATAAATCACGCCTATATCCCTTACGGGGTAGGCAGAGCGTTAACGGCCGTAAAACATATATTAACACCACGTCTGACAAAAGCTTGAAGGTCAATCAGATAACTGTGTATCACTATAGTGACAGGTTGTCAGCCCATCGCCTAAAATTGCAATACACATCCCTCGAGTCCCTTAGTCGGCTCTTACGACACCCATGGGTAAGAAATGGGGTGATGCTATTCTTAGCCGGCATCACACGGCGAATTTAATTTAGATAACTTTTGCAAAATGTGCACCCATTTTAGGACAGTTACAAATTATTTCATTACCTACTCCGACAGAGAAAGGGTTTCTGAACAATATCAGCGAAGCAAACCAACCCGATCCAAAATGAGATTTAATTTGTCGCCAATACAAACATCTACCTGTTCAACAGCGCTCCTCAAACGAAGCTTCGGGTACCCTACTTCGCAAATTAGATTTCGCATAAAGCCTATTTTAATTTGCTAAACATTGCGAGCTCTTTAATGTTTAAGCGGGCGCACAAACTCTCGGTGTTGACTCTGGGAGGGCGGCGGCCGGTGACATTCGTCAACAATGCAAATATGTTCTTGGGCCGCAGCCTCCGCCGTCGTCGGCGCGATAATAAGCTTAGGCGGGCCGCCGCCGCACCGCCGCCGCCCTACCGCCGCGCCGCCCGCCGGCTCACAGCCACGGCCCACCCCGCGCTCGTGGTCTTATTAAATTCTTTTGTTGGTCCGCACTGGAATGCCCAGTTATTTACGTGCGGTCCGGCTCTACGGGATCAACGTAAGTATTTCCACAGCCTTTGAACTCGTTCAGTTCGCGGGATAGAGCGGATTATTTGCATTGCCGTTTTTCAGCAGCCACTCAAGAATGGCGGTCGACTAGGAATGTAGCGACAGTTCAACATAAAGAGTTATTCCGAAAATTTAATAATAAAAGTTATAATCTGTGCAGCAGGTGCTTTGAATCCCATCGGCATGTTAAATCGTTGGTGTGTTGGAGGATTGTAAAATAAGACGCATAAATTAAAACGCTAAAATCCGGGTGCGGCGTTCACCCCTCGCATGAATTAAGACGCGTCTAAGCAGAGGTGCGCTTCATTTCGGAACATTACTCTCTGTTAACAATAAAATTCATTAATACGCCCGCGCGGTCGCGATTTATAAATGTTTCACGTATTAATAAAATTAACAAAGCGGTGGTACGGCGGAGGGCTATTGCAGACAAAGCGTCGGAGCAGAGCACAATGGAATCTAAAATAAATACGAGGACTTTAGCAAACATGAGCACACAAAGAGTCCACCTGACGGTCGCGGCCGGTCTCATGGCTACTGGAAATTAAGTAGACTTCGAATAACATGCAAGGCGTTCGGGCGAAATAACACATCGTAAAAGCTATTAGATAAAGCCTCACAAAAATTGCAAAGCTCTTAGGATCAATCCTTGATCGAAGCACAAGTCCACAACAAAGCGGTCTAATCGTATCAATCTGCGTGTAAAAAAGTGCGGGGCGGTGCGCGACCGCCACACTGCCACACCGCCACACCGCCACCCCGTCGACAGATCGCTATCTTGTGGCGTCGGACACCACAGTTTTATCTTCAGAACACCGATTTACCGGATCCTCTCAAAAAGTGCGGAAGGCGGACCTTTTTGCACAGATTAAGGACCCCCTACTATCTTCGCTCGTGACACTTTTTATTGCCGATTACTTTAGGATTTAGGATTACAAGATTAGTACAGGACTTTTGCATTGGTCAGGCAGACATAATCAAGATCAATCCAACAATAGGGCACAAATCATGTACTTAGATAAGCAGATAATATATGTAGGGCTAAAGAATGAGCTTCCATGTTCAGGCCACATGATTTTTTGTTCCGTGTGAATACCTACCACCTACTGCTTTGTTTAAACTAATTAACACCACCCGATCCCAAAGAATATACCGGATAAATAAAAGAGAATCACGCAAAACTAGAAAGAATAAATTGAATACCAAATTTTAAAACATTGCCCGTGGTAAGTATAAAATTTTTGAAAACTTGCAAATATTTTTTTATCGTACCCGCGCTTCAAAATATTGCAAGTTTTCAAAAAAAGAAAGAAAAAACGTTTCATATTTCGCAGCTGACGGTAAATGAAACAGCTCAAAATGTCTTACAGCATTGCCAACATCATAGTAGGGGAATACCGGGACTAGCTTCCCAATAGCCGGTTGAACTGAACCGTCGAGGATTTTATTGCCATTCGTATTGTCGGCAGAGATTTACTTTGACATGTCGGAAATTCGTTTGTTGACTCCTCTCTTCAGGCAAAGCTTCAGGTTCAATCTAGCGACTGCCGAGAATAACTGTTTTTGTGCATTCCCAATTTCCCACCATACTTCTATCACGAAAGGATTAACTCGCTGAAGGTGTCCTTTGAGTGGGTTCTGGTTTTTAATAGCTATGATAGTAATAAAATGTCTGTAACTTATCATAACATTATGATTACTACATTTCTTTAGTTAGGACTGATTTGACTATGAGGAAGATCGAATTTGATGACGAAAAACTGTTAACTTAAGACTGGATGCCATTAATTCTGTGTAAAAATCACGATTTTTGTATGGGATCTGCCTTAAATATTAATTTAAATGTTAGTTGTTCTTTGAAAATTTCAACTGTCTGACTATTACTGTTCATGACATATTATAGCCTCCAAAAGATTATGGATAAAATCAAGCAAATAAAAAGTGCATTTTGTAAATTTAAAAAAGGGTATTATTAGGCCAATATACAAAAAGGGTTCACATACAGATATCAATAACTACAGGCCTATTACAATATTACCGTGCATAGATAAGATAATAGAGGCTTACTTCAGCCAAGAAATTAATAAATATTTAGGAAAATATAGTATAATTAATAATAAACAGTATGGATTCCAAAAAGGACGTAACACTACTCAATTACTTACAGACTTTACAAGTGAAATAAATAAACATCTTATGGGGGGGAAACATGTTATTGTTATATATATTGATTTTAGCAAGGCCTTTGAAACACTAAACTTAAACACACTTTACTCCAAACTAACCAACAGTGGTATACAGGGACCTTTACTAAACTTCTTTAAGGACTATCACAGTGATAGATACAATGCTGTCAGCATTGACGGGGAACTCAGTGACTGGATACAGACGGATCAGGGCACAGCCCAAGGATCGAACCTCGCACCAACTGAGTACCTAATGTATGCAAATGAAATGTGTAATCTATTTAAAGATGGATCGGTGTACCAGTTCGCTGACGACACGGCTCTGCTGACGGCGCACACTGACGTTATAGTGGCCCAGAATATCGTACAGAGCAACTTCGACACACTGTGCATGTGGGCACACGATGTTGGCCTAGTGCTAAATGCTAGTAAGACAAAAGTAATGCACATAGTCTCGCCATATAAAACTTCAACCACCGAACCAACTATCGTGGCCCACGAGCACCAATGTCTACATACAAACAACTATGTATCAAATGCATGTAAATGTAAACCACTAGAACTAGTTAAACAACAAATGTACCTTGGTGTAACGATAGATAGCAAGTTCCATTGGAAGGACCACATCAGTATAATATGTAATAAACTACGCGCACTTCTTTCAAAGTTTTCGATACTCAAGTACAAGTTACCATATAAAACACTAAGAACAATGTATCTGTCACTGGCGGACTCCATAATTAATTATGGTCTAAGTAGCTATGGACGAAGTTATAAAACTTACTTAGATGACGTTTATAAATTACAAATAAAATTACTAAAAACGATTGTACCGCAAAAAATTAAAAATAGATGCAAAGAGGATAATAGGAAACTGTTTGGGTATTGTAAGGTTCTATGCATTTATGAAAGTATTAAATTAGTGACAATATGCGAGGGTTTTATAAAACTAAACTACCTTGAACAAAAGGTAAGACCCGACAATTTACGCAGCTTATCATACTTGCCAACATATAAATTACCTGCATACAAAAATGTATATGGACAACGCACATCAGAATTCATGCTTCCCTCAGTACTAAACGAATTACCTACAGTTCTTATCGAACAAATTCACAGTTGTAAAAATGTCTACCAATGTAAGAAGAAACTAAAAACTTTCTTCCTAGGGAACTACAATTATAATGAAAAATTAGCGGCTAAAATGTAATAAAAAATGTACACGAACGTTAAGAATGGACGACTGAAGGCCCCTACACATAAATCCGCAAAAGGGTTTGCAGTAGAGGTTTAGCATTAAGACTCAATGTAATTTATTTTTTGGATAATAAACGAAAAAAAAAAAAAATGGGAGCCCCGCTCAATTTGCAATTAATAAATATTTTGTATTTAGCAGCAACAGAAATACGGCATCTATTTTAATTTCATCTATTTTAATTTCCTGTCACTGTTTATACGGTAAAGCCTGCTGGTGACAGAAATACATATAAGTAATAAGAGAGATCTGTGCAGAAAGACGGACAGCTAAGTCTCAGTAATAGGGTCACATTTGTTCCTTTGAAAAACTAAAACTTTCTGGTTAAAGACGCACTGATTTACTTATCGTAGCTTCCCTATTACTTTCTTTTCAACACTAGGTAAACGCCATAATCGATCCTGAGCTGACACAGATGCAAGAGCAGACTATATGTAAAAACAATTCAATTTAGGTAGGTATCAGGATATAACATTTGGGCAACTCACGCCCGTCACGCTAAAGCAACCTAGAGCCGTGGTGTCTCTCAAAAGCGCGCTGAATTAATTTCCTTGCAATTATTCATCAGTTTTCAACATAAAACACTGCGCCGACGCTGACTCAGGTGTACGGGGAGAATCTATGCAGGAACATTAACATCGTTTCCGCGGCTTTGTCTGCGCGAATTATGAACGAACGGCAAATTTAAATTCGCGCTGTTTTACATGTAAGAGATGCACTTTGAGCGTAATGTGACGATTACCGAGGCGGTAGAGCTGTTAATTTGCTCAGGATGCTGGAGCTACGTAGAAGGTATCTTTTTTGTGAATATACACCATACGTATCGTTTACTTCACTGCAAGTCAAATAATCAGAAATCGACAGTAACTGATTTACCGTCAAAAAATTCAAGATTTGCTATGCATTAGGTATTTATTGCAGTGTTTAAATTCAAACTGTAGCATTACACGTACCTAGGTTCTAATTATCACACAGTTTTTTTCATGTGTAACTAATTTTGTACCTACCACGATTTCGAAATTTTGAAAACAAATATTCCTTTTGGATCATGGTTCCTGCTTCTTCTTTTTGTTTCGTATTCGACTATGAAATGAAAAATGATCGTTTCTTCTCAGCTAATTCCCAGCTCCATTTGGTTTGCCGTCGGTGAAAGAAACTCGCCACAAAGGCACAGAACTCAATTAAACTGTGTAGTGACACTCTCACGACACATTACAAGCGATTAAGTCTGCCACTCCGCCTGGAAGCTCGCTGGGTGGGAAAAACTGGTTCAGGATGTAGAAGTGAAAAAAGAAAATATATATTACTGATCTTAAATCGTAAGCCAACCGCTTTTTGGTCTTGCTAAATATAAAAATACCTGCTGATTGTATCGTACCTTAGCCAGAAAAATATATATTTTGAAATGGCTTTCTGTCTTAGTTTAGTTTAAAGATCCTAGTAATATTTATTTACAGAGAGAAATAACAAACACATTCAACTACAGCAACACGGCATGATTTTACATATTTGCGAACCTTAATTTACATAATATAATAAATAAATATCCTGGACAATTCACACAGCAAGCCCCACCTAGCCCCAAACTAAGCAAAGCTTGTACTATGGGAAGTAAATAGCTGATATCAATACTTATATACTTTTTTTGTAAACTAGTACATAGAATACATACATATTATACCTTTCAGTGTTTCTTTATCATGCCTATATCGTGCTGCTGAAAAACCAGCTACAAAAACAAAACCGTACTTAAAAACTACATACGAGTCGCCAAGCTGGAAAAGGCCAAAAGAATGGCTTTGAGTAATCGCCGACGATTCTCCTAGGAGGGGGCGTAAATGGCGCGGGTAGGCGGCTGACCAATCCACGCCGAAGGGCCGACACCTCGTGATAAGGGTGCTGATAAGGGTAAGGGCCTTAAGTAGCTTTTTCCGCGCTCAAGTAAGGCAGCAGAGAGTGATTGAAGCACCTCATTTTTATAGTGTCGATTGACAATTACATTTATCTTTTATAACTTTTTATTTATTTTTGGAACAAAATTGTGTTTTAATAGCCTTTTATTTTTTCTGACTACCTTTATAAATTATAGGTATGAAAGCACCAACTTCTCATGAAAATATGTACACTGGCGGACTGAAAAACCTACAGGAAATAAAATGAGCTATCGTGATTCGTGGTGTAAAAACATGCGTATGGCGCGGCATTCTAAATATTTAAATTAATTCACATTTCCAGTACATTTTCTCAAGAATTTCCGCAGAACATCGCTCAAGACAAGCTCCCCACAATCCGCATTTAGCGGGACTTTTAATGCCACAATGTGCACTGAATGTAAATCAGCCGCCGCAGCTACAACCAGACTGGCAACACCTGACTATTTGCTGTTCCTCGTAATTTTATAACTTCCAAAACTTTGCCGACGAATTGCGGCACGTTTTACAAATAATTTGACTTTTTACGACGTGCTCCAAATGTTTTGTCGTAAGGTAAGGGAAAGATTTAAAGCGAATGTACCCGTGAGTTGTTCACGACAGTGGCGCCATTCCACAAAAAAAATGTCTATAAAGACAATAATCCATCAGAATTTCCGTGTTCAAGTTTTTTGTATTATCCTTAAGTAACATTAGAACCTGCTAACTCATTGAAATATTTACTTAAATTAAAGTTTCGGGAAAAAGTGCCTGAAAACGACTACTTTTGGTATTAATTGCGATAACTTTTATTACACAGAATTATTCATTTAGTTTATAGGTTCTAATTTTACTGGGTAATACCTACTAAAAACTTGAGCAACGGACATTCTGATTGCTTGTTTTGATTGTATAAAGAGAAAATATTTTGTGAAGTGGAGCCAATGTCGAGGCCGATCACGTGTACACTCACCTTAACATTTTCCAGCGTTAAATATATATTTGCGAGTGACGGTCCTGAAAGGGATGTTGATGATGTTTTCTAGCGTATGTAGTATTTAAGTAAATATCAAATTAATCCAATTTGTCGGTAAGAACTCACATAAATAGGTACTAACTATGAATAGGTAATACTTTAAAAACATTTTATAGTTTAGTGTTATTGAAAATAATTTTCAGAGTATAAACATTACCCCAGTGGCATGTGGCACCATCCCAAGTCTATCCTTGGGTATCGTAAGAGGCGATTGAGGGCCTTCGATAAGTGGGTAGGAGCGCTTCCCGTGTTGAAAAACACAGTCCAGAGCGGTATATACTGATGTCACCAAAATGCCTGGCCCAGCATAGTGACTGTGGGCAAATCCCCTCATGGACACAGCTGAAAGGCCTGTCCAGCCTCTTGTCCTCGCCCGCCCTACTACCCTGGCCCACGGTAGCGGCCCTGGTCATGGTAGGGCAGGGGGTGCAATGAATCCCCTTACTAAGAAAGATGGCTGCCATAAACTGATATGGCTACGTATAACGGACGTAGTCTGCAGCTGGACGAGAGCCTCTTAATCCTTAAGCTTGAAAGATACGGTGGCATGTTATTGGATAGTCAGAAGTCCGAAGACAGGGGGAGGACGATAACCCTAGAATCAGGCTACCTATTCTACTTTAGTGAATGGAGCACACATTACCTGGGTGGCGTAGGTTTTCTCGTCAGCAAAGCTCTCCGTGACGACGTAAAAAAGATCTGTAGCGTCTAGACGAGGGTTACATACCTCGTTCTGAGAATGACCGAGATATATTCTATCAAAAGTTGTCGTAAAGGTATATGCGCCGACTTCAAACAGCTCAGTTGAAGAGGTGGAGGCCCTTTACGACGATGTGTCAAACACCGAACTACTAAAGCCCACTTTACTGCTGTCATGGGGGACTTTAACGCCAAGTGGGACAGGAGTGCGGTGAATCATACTAAGGCCCACTTGGCTACGGGTGCAGAGACCAAAGGGGCCAAATGCTGGACTTCTTCAGATGACTTCTTAAGATGTCCCAGTGACATCCCCAAAAAAGATATATGCCTTTTATCCGTCATGGTAAAGTCAATCTTGTTCTTCGTTCTGCCATCGGGGCTATTTCTGGTCCAGTTCCATTAGGGTTTTTCTGAAACATATCATACAGAAAATGTATTGTTCTCAAGTGGAGGCCACGTCTCGGCAAGCGTAGCGTTAGACGCTCTCCGGCCGATGGACCGATGACTTAAAAAAGGCCACTGGAAGGCGAAAAAGAGATCGTGCCCGATGGCGTACCCTGGGAGAGGCCTACGTCCAGCAGTGGACTGCAATAAGCTAATGTATGATGTAAACATTCGTAGGTACGCACATATTTATGTGAGTTAAGTTCAATTGATCAAGAACTACTGCATATTGGCAAGCAAAATAAAGCAAAACCAAAATTCCATAAAAATAAAGCCTTCGAGCACAGATATAGAATCTAGTTTCAACTCGAATCCTTCGAGTAATCTCACTTAATTCTGGCCCTTACGTTCAAGAATTGGAATGGTAAATTTTAATCAGCCTAAGTAGTAAAATGTAGAGTTCTATCAAAAAGCGTCGTCGAAAGAACAATAGCGGCCTCGAAATTGTCGAAGAGTGTCGATCGTAAAACCAACTTCGACTAGAGCAGTTTAATTTTAATTACCACCGGAGGAGGAGCACATAATTTATTAAGAGATATTAAATTACGGTAAACTTGGTAAAACTGAGAAAACTAATTGGCTCTCGTTGTTTAATTTTGTTATTAATGCAAAAGATATTCTATGTAAATTGTAAGTATTATTTTAAAGCAAATCACTAAAAAATTTGCTGAAATAGCGTTTTCAAAGTACCTACCCCAAAATCTTGATTTTAAAATTGAATTGATTAATTATTTTATTAATTTTACAGGATGACAATATTCTAAATAAGTTAAGTACAAATAAATTAATAAATAATAATAATAAACATCCTGGACAATTCACACAGTGCCATCTATTCCCAAACGAAGCAAAGCTTATATTGTGCGAACATTTTTTTTATTCTCTTACAAGGACATGATAAGATTCGGCTAAATACTACCAAACTTTGGGAAAACTTATCGGGAGCATGAGTTGCTACTTGAACTAGATAGCCAATATTTTATTATTGCTTTTACCACTTAATTTTAGTAATGCTCACCGTAATATTAAAGTACTTACTTACTTACTGCGGTGGCTTTTAAAGTAATCACAATTTTATAAATCAAGGTACCACTTTTCGGCGTGTTAAAGTACTTCGATTATAAAGTGATATTTGATTTTTTCTCGGGTGCCCATACAATTCAGTTTCTGTACAGAGTATTGTCTATCGTCACCAATATTTTATTTTTATTTTATTTTATTCGGTAAATACAACAGGTATTTTTATTTGTATTCAGTATTCATTTATTGCTTTAAAGGGGTTTTACAAATGTCTTAATTTTATATAGGTAGTTCCATGCGTGAATACCATATTTAAAGATTTTTTCCTTTTGTTATATTTACCCATAAATATGTTATATTTTATCCTAATGTAAACGTATATGTCCTTATCTATAACTAAACAGGGAGTAAGGGACAGCCCTCCAAATACTTATAGGAGGCATTCAGTCTATGTAAGTAAACAACTTGCCATTACAAAATATTTCAGGAAACGTTAATTTTTTTGGACTTCTCATAGTAAATGCAGTCAGCTGATCGTGATTTTGTATGGGAGGTCGAATATTTTTTGTCGATTCCTGACATATTATGTTCCTTGGGGAAAGTCGTTCAGTTTCATGGTCTACATGCACTCTATCAGTATTCGGAGAGCTGTCCCTTACATCCCGTATGTATTAGATGCTCATTTCAGTGCAGGTTCATTTAAAATCGATTCGTTAAAAGTGGTACCGTCTGGACATTTTGGTTTTATCACGGCTAAAAGTACTACTTTATTTAATTGAAATTGTCCCATTATGCTTTATATTCATCGACTGTTATTTATAATAAGCAGTTTGTTTATGAAAATTTCGGATACATACATCACGCCTATAATCCCTTACGGGGTAGGCAGATTTAAGTTTGTTTATATTATTTTACTGTGTTAATAAGATGGAGGAGGATAGTGATCCCAATGTAGTATTAATTGTTTTTCTCCGAATATAATGTTGAACACAGGTTGGCCCGAATAGCGACGTCCGAAGAAAAAATTGAATGCCTTATACTGAGGGGTATCCGAATCACCCCCATGTATATTCTGCGATTTTTTGTATAGTTTCCGAGTTATTCAACTTTGAAATAAATAATTTATAGGGTGATATTTTACTTTTGATGTGACCGATATTGAAAACAGAGGACGGGCTGGTGATAAGGAACAACGTCCCTAAAGGTACATAGGTTGGACAAAAATATTTTGAGCTTCCAAAGTAACCCAAATCAGATGGTCAGCAATTTTGTATGGGTGGTGGTTCAAATTCTTTTTCATATTTCGACCGTTGTTCCCTGGGGAAAGTTGGTTTCTTATGACCAACCCGATCTGAGTTTCCGCTATCGGACACTAATAAAATCTCGCCCTATATAAAGTGTTTCGTTTTGAAATTTTGTATTTTGACGTCACTATTCGGGCACCCTGCATAAATTTAAAAAAGAGTGTCACGTCAGTTTTACGATATTTTACTGGAGATTAGATTAGTACATAATAGTTTCAGAATCCACCATGTATTATAAAGATAATGTACTTAAATCAAAAGGTTGCCTAAATTGAAACATTTAAAATAGAATCATAAATTACACTTTAGTTCGAAAACGCTCAAAAACGACACGAAACCCAAAGCATTATTTAAAACACCACATAAATTAATGTCAAAAGTTATTAATTTATTAGTCTTACCAGCCAGCTCGCAAAGGGTATTTAAGTCATTATTGGCGGTCGGCATAATGTACGTGCCGATCGCTACAGTCTTCAAATTTCAGATTGATTTCATTTTGTTACTGTTCGTCTATGTGTCGTCTACTGTTTAGCACGGCTCTTCAGTGCCATCTACATTCAGAGCTATGAACTGCGCGTACTCTATGCACTGCACACTCTTGGTGTTTCATACCATGAGTAGCAAGCGGCGGTAGTAAGCACTTTATCATTAAAATTGTAGGTGTCGTTTCATAAAATAAAACCGGGAAAGTACGATCTATAAAATAGTATAAAAATCTAGGCCTCCTAAACAACATCACAAAATTCATAACAGTAGCAGTTCAAATCAAAGAAAAGATTCGCTACCAAATTTCCTGAAACTTGCAGTGCCATTCTTCCTTTCCATATTGATATTATCTATCTTAACCGTATTAATATAATAGAAAATAAGAAAAAAAACACATTTTAAAGCGCTGACCTACTGTAAGTAAACGGTACGTGATAATAATTAAATACACCAGCTCTACTTTACACTACAGTACATAATATGAGTAGGTTATTTTGTTTTGACTGATATTATAGTAAAGTTTTCAGGATGTCGATAAAACAGTAGCGCGTGTGTATTGCGTAAATGAATCACTAGACGTCGCTACCGGCGCCGTGTTTATGTCCTCATTTATTTATGTCACGTTCCGTGTATTCGCGTGTCGTTCGTGTGTTGTTGCTGTTCTGTTCGGGCGTGTACGTGCCACTGACAGCGGTCAAAGTGCACGTCGCTTTTCTTAAACCTGACATAACATTTTCCATTATTTAGTCATCAGTATTTGCTTGTAGCTCGGATCCAACAGTCTTTGAACCAGCTGCAGCCTTTAAACCTTGTCTTCCATAAAATATCTTTGATTTTCCGTTTATTTTCCAGCGTCTGTCAGATAGAGGGAACGAGAGTTCCGTGCGCGTGGTTGGTGACATTGACGTGAATCGCGCGGGAAGTTTGTGCGAAGTTTCGCAGATAAAGTAAATATCTGTGATAGGTATATCGGCGGACTGAGAGGTGTGTCTCGCGAATGTGTGTTACTTGTAAATGCTAAGTGAAAGTGTGGCGAGTGGTAGAACAATGCGGCTGTGCGACTGGGCTGCCAGCACTCGCCGACTGCCAAAACAACATTATGTGCAACTCCGTGCAAGGAATTCTACAGTGATCACTTCCGGTTAAAACTTGCGGCTATTTATTTATGTAAAAGTAAGTTACTTCAAAGTAAGAATGGTGTTCCTGACGATAAAAAATAATATGAGTTACTCAGGATCAGGGATAAAAATTATTTTTATTATTTCGTCATAGTTTCGCAAACAAAACATAATATAATAATAGAGAGAGACACATCCTTGTTAAGTAAAGGAAAAAATAAGTTACATCGCAAATTTTTATGTTGTCCTGTGATCATTTAATTAAAGTGTTGTGTCGAAAAAAAAAAATTTTTGATTGTTCTTAGGTCTTAACAGGGTAAAATATATATACCTATTTATTAATATATACTGAAACGAAAACTTTGAGACCATGAAACTGAACAACTTTAAGTATAGAGTCTTTGTTCGGAAACGAAATAATTTTTTCGAGTTTCCTTATAAAGTCAATCATTAATTGGTCGGCAAAATTGTATTGTAGAAAAAGTTGTTCAACTGCATGTTCTAATCATTGTTATAAAGTTTTCGGTACACCATCTCTTACACCTCCAATAAGTGAATTATTTTTACCCAGTACACACAAAAAAAAACTTATAGGTAGGTACTTCTAATAACAGATACAATTTATTTTTTGTACCAACATTTAATTAGATACAATTTATTTCATTGCATAAATAGGTACCGTCACACTACCTACCTATTGAAAGTATTTACAAATTTATTTATCGTACAAGGCAGTAAAAAAGCAATAATTTACTCAATAAAAAATTTACATTACTTTCTAAGCAGTTTTGCATTTGCGTACCTACAAATTCATAATATTTCCGAGGATATTGATAAAATATTCTACATACCTAGGTAGCTACATAGCATAATAATATTAACGTATTTTTGCCACACATGATAGATAATACGAGATACCTTAAAATGTATATTTTATTTTAATACTTCTTCTTCTTCTTAATACTATAATATGTAAGTAATTTCGAGATATTCTTTGCCCATATTCTTCCCCGCGTCTTATTATGGGTAGCTCCTTGATATATTGTTTGTACACTCTATTAGCCGGTAGCGACGGTAAAGCCAAACATCACAATAATTATGAAAGAGAGCAAAGCTTCACACGATTGCTATATTTTTGAAAACTTGCAAAATTTTCGAGTGCGGGCAGGATTTGAACCTGCGACTTTCGACGTTATTAGTTGCAAAACTAACCCGGTAGATGGAGCCATGCCAAGCGTTACTGGCAATAAAATACACTTGCAAAATTGGCGGGCAAGAAATGAGCTGCGGTAGCCCAGATGGAAGAGGCGTCGCCACTAGTAATGCGAAAGTCGCAGGTTCAAATCCTGCCCGCACTCGAAAATTTTGCAAGTTTTCAAAAATTTTATACCTAACACGGGAAGTGTTTTAAAATTTGGTACTCAACGATTGCTATATTTAAGAAAATATGAACTAAAACCTTCCTTATTCCTTCCCATTTTCATACAGAATGTGGTATGTCTGACGGAACTGATCTGCGTCAGTTAGTCGCGGAATTTTATATTTGTATGAAATAGGAGGACGGAGAAATGGCAGAAAGGGAGGAATGCCTTTGCCGTGCAGTGGAAAGACATGGTCTAATATTAATAATTAGCTGGTGCCCGCAAACTTCGTTTCGCTAACTGAATATTATGGGTATCATACTCGTACTACTGAAAGTACCAGTGTTTCTTGCTTCTGACTTTAACTTATTACCAACTAAGTTACATAAGTTAACATGTAAAATTTATATTAATATGCCGGCAGAAACGGCATATCATGCTAAACTACTTTTGCTATGCAGGCATTTCTGTATCGTTCATACTGTAGCTGGCGGTTTAAAAGTTCTACGTTTAATCGTTTTTTCCGTGTGAATGAGCAATTTTTTAGCGGTAAAAAGGATTCTAGATGTTGACCAGACTTAATAGCTATACACAACAAAACGTTTTATTTGAATCCGTCCAGTGGTTTCGGAGACTAGCCCAGACAAACAGACAGACAAAAAGAATTTTAAAAAATTAAAGGTGTTCTAATCCTATTTTAACATCACCTACGATTAGTATTTTGTTAATTTGTTCAAAATATACAGACACACGGGTTTTACTGTTTTATTATATGTATAGATAAAGTAAATAGAGAGGGAAATTTATGATAGTTACCATAATATTTTTACTAAACTATTCCGCAGGTGTACGCGTACGTACACTTACCTAAGTCAAGTGATAAATATAAAGAGTGAAATTTTACTAGTGACCAAACGTGGAACTGAAATCGGTGATATGGAACAACTTTTCAAAGGAACATAGGTAGAAATATGGAAAAAGAATTGGAGCTCCCATACAAAATTGCCGATCATCTGCTTTGGGTTACTATGGAAGCTCAAAATATTTTCCTTGAGGAAAGTTGTTCCTTATCACCAGCCCGTCCTCAATTTTCAGTATCGGTCATTAGTAAAATTATACACCATATTTTTTAAAAAGCGCGCAGACATATTGTTTTCCAGCTGACGTAGGTACAGTCAAGCTCACGTGCGGTTAGACACTCAAACTGCTTTATGTAAGTCTTATGCGCGCGGCATAAGAACGGTACAAATTCCAAACTGTCTAATCCAGCCTGATATTGACTGTGAAAAAGTGTATTAACTGGCTGACGACCCTGTTTTTGTCACCGTATATCCTCTACGTGTACGTTTACGTAATTATATCCCTTACAACCTGTTAAGTCATATACAGGTTGTAAGGGACAGCCCTCCAAATACTGAAGGTGCATGCAGACCATGAAACTGAACAACTTTCCTCGAGGAAAAAATCGATTGAAGTAATTTTTCTTTTGACGTTTTCTGAAATATTTATATATGGGAAATTGTTCAGTTTCATGGTCTGAACTCTGAATGCACCCTTTCAGTATTGGGCGAGCTGTCCCTTACACCCTGTATATTGTATTAAAATGACATGTAGGTACCTATTGTATCCATGTGTTTCTTCTATGGTTTTGGAGACCATCCAAGAAATATGTAACAGCTGTTGTATTAGTCAATATGGATTTATAGCATCATTCAATGAAACGTCATTGTAAGATTCTTTGATGATTAATATTCCGATGATTAAGTTTAGGTCTAAATGCATGATCCCTGTACAATGGGTTGTCGTTATTGCATTATGTTTTAGCATCATAGGTTTTCATTAATCTTTTATTTACAATGAGAAAGTGAAACCGAGTGATGCCGGCTTAGAATAGCATCACCCCATTTCTTACTCATGGGTGTCGTAAGAGGCGACTAAAGGACTCGAGGGTTAGATGTGTATTGCAATTTTAGGCGATGGGCTGACAATTTGTCACTATAGTGATACACAGTTATCTGATTGACCCTCAAACTTTTGTCAGACGTGGTGTTAATATCCGTTTTACGGCCGTTAACGCTCTGCCTACCCCGTAAGGGATATAGGCGTTATGTATGTATGTATTTATATAAAAAATTGAACGGGTGGCTGAAAATTATTGATCTAATATCAAGCACAAAAGTCAATCGGAAAATGTAACTAGATCAAGATTTGCTCGTATAAAAGTACTTACTTGGATGTTTTTACTCAAAATAAGTAACTGAGCTGAAAGTTTTGATATTATGTTTTTAGTGGAATTAATTTTATGAGAAAGAGAATGATTTCTTACGGATATAAAAAACACCGAACAACACGTTTCACATTGTCCAAGGTTGAATTCTGAGTTTGCATTTAGCTTGTTGACACATAATTGACCTTTGGAAATAAATAGCATCCTACACCAAATTTGCGCTTAAAGAATTTATGAGATATGGATCATATTTGTAAAAACAGCTAAGGTCCGTAACATGCACTGCACCTGAAGCCCTTTCATAATGATACCCCACTTAAACTACTTGCCACAATCTTGCAAATAAGTATTATCTTTTTCGGCCCCTAATAAACATATAAACATACACATATCACGCCTTTTATCCCATTCGTGGTAGGCTGAGCGTAAACGGCCGCAAAAACGGACATTTACACCACGTCTGACATATATTTGGGGGTCATTCGGAAAATTGTGTATCGCCATAGTGACAGGTTGTTAGCCCATCGCCTATAATTGCAATACACACCCTCAAAATATTTAAAAAAATATATTTTTCCCTAAACTTTTGCTTCAAAACGATACTACTTGCCGTATTTTATTTATAGTTCTAGGTCCACGTGAAGTATCCTAAGAATTTCGAATCACGCGTTTTTACAGCATAAACCGCCGTATTTTCTTTAACATTAGGTTAAGAGCTTGTTTTTTTAGCATTTTTAATAGGTACCTAAGTAATCATTGAAATTAAACTGTTCTTTCATTGATAATGATTGTGGATCGATAATATTAAGTATCAATTAAGTTTTAAGTCCCCATAAAATTGATAACCTAAACTACCTTTTACAGTCGATATAGGATGCTCATGGTAAAGTAGCAATGTTGTTAGGTTTTATTTTCATCGTTTACGACATGCCATATTAAAATTACGTTACACGAAAAGTACGATTATTTTTGATGTACCTAACAGTACTACTGGTACAAGAACTTCACTACCTTAAAAAAAGTTATTTTACAGACATCACAATGACAATGACGTTTACACTGCAAGAGGGCGGGTTCGGGACCACGGACTACGTCGCCTTCTTCATCCTGTGCATCTCGTCATGCGCCGGTGGCCTCTGGTACAGCGCCCAGGGCACGAAGACCAAGAAAGTTGTGGACATCAAGGACTACTTGCTTGGCAGTCGCAGCCTCTCCACCTTCCCTGTCGCACTCTCGCTCATAGCCAGGTGAGAGAAAGGGACAATATGTTTGTTGCCTTTGCATATCGTCGTGGTCCGAGGGCCTCTGGTACAGTGCCTAGGCCACATAGGCTAAGAAAGTGGTCGAAACATGACTACTTGCCTGGTAACCGCAGCCTGTCCACCTTCCCTGTCGCACTCTCGCTCAGAGCCTGGTGAGAGAAAGAGAATTTTTTTTCCGTCGATGTAATTAAAGATATTGAAGAGTGAAAACCCAAAGGCTAAGTTGAATGCATTGAAAGTATTGATGAAATTTTTTCCCTGTTTTGTATTTTGTTTGCAATCTCACACCATTTATAAGCGCTGCTGCTAGCTTTAATAAAAGCCTTTTGTACAGAGACCCATAACTCTTAATAATAAATAATGCATGAGTACAAATTAAACTTCTTGTACATTACTGTATAAAGTAATGATGATAATATCCGAATGTCCACCAAGACCCAATGTTTTATCCTAGTGTGTACCTAGAAATTATTTAATAGAGGTCTCCCGCGATAAAAAAAAAAAGATTTGTGAAATGACCAGGCAGTTCCGTTGATTGAAATGTTAAATTTTAACAACATTCAACTTATGCAGCCTTAGTTCAATTGATTTAGAGAAAGTTTAAAGTACCCATTGCAAAACACGAATACTAAACGCATTTCAGCCTGACAGTTTAATGACCTCTATAATATAGTTATTTCTTTCAATCACCCTAGCACCACGAGTCCCTACCCTTGATGTTTTGATCCTTGTAACCCCAAACAGCTACGTATCAGGGGTGACGATCCTGGGCACGCCGGCCGAGATCTACAACTACGGCAGCCAGTACTGGTTGATTGTCGTCGGGGTGACAGCCAGTTGCCTCATCGTGGTCCTGGTCTACCTACCGGTCTTCCACACCCTGAATCTCTCCTCGTCTTATGAGGTAAGTATTTTTGTGACTGGCTTTCCATCAAATAGTGTCATCCGTGAGTTTAGAACTCAGTAATATACATACATACATACATACATACATAAATCACGCCTATATCCCTTACGGGGTAGGCAGAGCGTTAACGGCCGTAAAACGGATATTAACACCACGTCTGACAAAAGTTTGAGGGTCAATCAGATAACTGTGTATTACTATAGTGACAGGTTGTCAGCCCATCGACTAAAATTGTAATACACATCTAACCCTCGAGTCCCGTAGTCGCCTCTTACGACACCCATAGGTAAGAAATGGGGTGATGCTATTCTAGGCCGGCATCACACGGCGGATTCTAGGCCGGCATCACACGGCGGTATCAGTAATATTGAGTTTAATTTTATTATAGATCTTACTGTTACATACATACATCACGCCTCTGTTTCTGGCGGGGTAAGCGTAAACAGCCGCAACACACGGAAATTTTCGCCACATCACACAACACCCTCGAGTCCCTTAGTCGCCTCTTACAGCACTCATACGAACGAAATGGGTTGATGCTATTCAAAACCGGCATCACACGGCAACTGTCAATAATGATAATATACATACATAATTATATAACGCTTATATCTTGTGTTGGGTAGGCAGAGCGTAAACAGTCGTAAGAAAGTAACATTAACGCCACGTCTAAAAAACATTTGAGGGTCATTCAGAAAATTGTGTATCACCATAGTAATAAGTTGCCAGCCTATCGTCTAAAATTGCAATACACATGTAACTGTATGCATGCGCTTGTACGTCGCTTCAAGACGAGTATCAAGAGGTTGAAAATTTGAAATGTTCGGTCGGGGCACCGGTAGCTCAGTTGCAGAGCGGTGGGACGGTACTTTAAGGTCCCGGGTTCAATCCCCGGCCTTCGCTAACATTTTTTTAAATTTCTTATTTTCATTTATGAAACCATGTAAAACCATTGAGGCCCTAAGTCGCCTCTTACGACATCCTCAGAAAAGCAATGGAATGATGCTGTTCTAAGCCGGCATCACACGGAGTTTTATAATGAAATAAATATATTTGAAAAATCACAACAAAATAAGATACCCAATTACCTACTAACCATGTCTTTCATCGCGGTCATGTCATATTATCTTAAAAGATCTTGGATAATTTGTCACAGACCATTGACAAGTCAAGAATGTCCTCGATTCTGATCGAGAAATCGAGAAGTTTTCGACGGACATGTAGCCATGAGCTCATGCCTATCTAAGACATGTTATTGCAAATTAAGTACCACTTAACTTACCTGAGCATGTTGTAAGACCTTTAAAAATACCTGCTTGGATACATTTTATTGCAAGTTAGTTTCGAAACACGTCGTTGTAAGTAGGTATAGTTGTAGGCGGAAATTTTACGATTTTTTTCACACTTATTTAATTCCGAATTTCGCGACTAAACTTATTCGACCGACCCCTCATCGTAGCTTCAATTTCAAGAAAAATAAATATTGGATAGTTATTTCATTTCATGGGTATGTTTAAAACTTAAATTAAAGTAGAAAGACTAGATAAGCAGTCTTCTTCAGACCTTTGTACACTCTTTACTTTGGACTTTACTCAATGTGTCCTTGTATCTAAATCATAGCAAATCTGATAAAACAGTTGTATTACACGTAACACGACTTGCAATATTCATCAACATATTCCATTCAATATTTAGATAGGGCTATCTGTTACCTAATCTTATTGCCTACTTTGGAACACGGATTTTTATTGCAATGATAAGGGAATAGGTATGTAATTGTTGATAAAAATATACGCCTGAAAAAGATTTTCCTAGTCTAGACAGAATTGAGCGAAAAAGGAGCTCGGTCCATTACATTTTTTTATAATTTCACCAGTGACCGATACTAATAACAGAGAACGGGGTGTGATAAGGAACAACTTTCCCCAAGAAGCATAGGTCGAAATATCACAAAAATATTTTAAGCCAAACCAAGTAACCAAAATCAGCTGTTCGGAAATTTTGTGTTCGAGATTCAATTTTTTTATTTATTTTGACCTATGTTCCTTGGGGAAAGTTGTTTCTTATCACTGTAGTCCGTATTGAGTTTTCGTTATCGGTCAATGGTAAAATTTTACCCTATATATACTTGGAAAAGGAGAATGAGTTGAATAATTCGTCAAACTGGTATCCTATCTTTCCAAAATTTCTTGCTATCATGTTGTGAGCTTGAGTCATGTTATCCAGATTTTCATGGATAAAAAAAATCTAAGCATTATATCAACGCTGGAAAAAATCGGGGCGACCTGTTATCGGCTATTAATTTAAAAATATGTATTTAACAATATTGTCTTAACATTAAGCCGTTGGCTGAATATCAATAAATAAAAATTAAAAAAATAAGATGCCGAGTGATGCTTGCTTGGAATGGCATCACCCCAATTATAACTAGAAATATAGGAATATAAATATTTTTCTTTGCACCAAGCATAGTAGTCAAGTTTACATTAGTTTTATTAGATCGCATGTTTCGCCAATATAATTGATAAGCATGCTAAAGTATTTGGTCACATACTGTTAATTTAAAATTATATAAATATCATTATAGGTAGAAATTTATAATAATGCAAGCTTAATCATATACAACGTCAAGAAAACATGGTTACATTATTATAAAATTCTCTTGGGTGTCCTAAAAGCGACTAAACTATAAATTTATCCAAGGAATGGGCAGCAGCGTTCCTTGTGAATCTTGAACTGCACTCGCCGATCCGCTAACCAAACGTGGTGTGTATGGCATTACCCCCCAATAGGTAGAGGCCCATGTCCAACAGTGGAATGTTAAAATGTTAATAAAATAAGTATGTCACCTACCTAATACACGTGTTTAATATAAAGTGTCTTTTGTTTCAGTACTTAGAATTGCGATTCAACCGGCATGTTCGCGCAATCGCATCCATTCTCTTCTTGTTGGATGAGGTAAGTTTTCCATATTAACACTAGTTACTACTGTCAGCAGAGCCAAGAACAACCCTGTCAATAGATTGAACTATTCTCTAGTTTATTATGCACACATAGGGCTATATTAATTTCATAAATGAAAATAAGAAATTGTAAAAGTGTTAGCGCTTGCAGAGACTTGAACCCGGAACCGTGGGGTACCGTCCCACTGCTCTACCAACTGAGCTACCGGCGCCTCGACTGACACTTCCAACTCTTCAATCTCTTGGTGCTCGTCTCGAAGCGACGTACATACAAGCGACATCTAATGTAAGTAAGTAATAACCAAGAGATTGAAGGTTTGGAAGTGTCGGTAGCTTAGTTGGTAGAACAGTGGGATGGTCCCGAGTTTCAGTCCCGGCGGGGGCTAACATATACGACCAGAGCAGAACGTATACGACCGTAAAAAAACGGTCGCTATCACCACGTCTGACAATCCATTCTAGCTACATTCGAGAAATCCGGTACCACGGGTTTTACCAACATCAGCGATTAGATTTTATCACTATTTTATTACATTCAGCTGCTTGTTCGTGGATGACTTTAAATAAACACTAAACTCAGCCAGACTGACAGCAAATATCATAAAACACACAAAAGATCAACCAAACAATTTCGAAAGCCTTTACCATAATAGGTACTAGTTTTTATAACTTTGGTAAATATCTTTAAGGGATCGTCCATGAAGTAGGTTACGCAAAATTCACTTATTTTTGGGGCACATTGCCTCACCCTACGTTACGGGACCGTAACGCTTGGTCTAAACCCTACCCCGTCCCCCTATTCCGTAAAGTTACAAGTGCTTTATAACGAAGTAGCTACAGTACGCGCGCGAATTTATGACCATCCTGAAATATGCGCGTCCTTGTCATACTTGCCGTGAGACTGGCGTGTGCGACCAGTGTCTGACATTATCAAACTAAAGACTACAATTCTACAGGTAAAATTCGATGTTCATTACGTAGTCTTTAAGCCATTATGATACCAGGAATATTAACCGACTACCGCAATGTACTAAAAATTACACCTGTAGACTTGTAGCCTGTAGTTTCATAACATAGAGCACGAGGTGCATATTTTTGGATGATCATTAACTTGCGCTCGTACTGTACTTGTTCGACGGAAATTCTTATACAAAAACCTAAAATAAACGTAACGTAACGCAAAGCCTGACACCCCCTCACCCAACGTAACAGGATCGTACAACATGATCAGACCCCTTCCCTCCCCCTACTCTGCGTAACGTAATTTATGGACGACCCCTATTGAAACTAGATGTCGGCATCGCATTTTCCTAGTTTACATATTAAAAAGTAAACTCCAACATTATGTCAACATAACGTAATAAAACTTACCTACTTTTTGCAAATATTGTACGTTTAATATAATACATAATGACTGCCACTTTTGAAATTATATGAATATTCATCACACAGATCAAATTGTTTAGAAAATTGACTTTTAGGAATAAGCTGAGTCTATTTCTCCCTAAAACATGAAGTTTAATATTTAGCGTGATAAAAACATATTTCTTTATACGCCACATGTCCGGACCGGACTTTGATCGAGAAATCAACTTGATTGTCAACATCAATTGTCTGCGATAAATTTGTAAACGGCACGTTCCAAGAATCATACTCGTAATAAACGCATATTTTTGGGACTTTGATTAACATATGAACGCGCCAAAAATCTGCCTCTCCTAATATGGTTACTTTTGTCATACATAACTTAAAAGGCACAAAACAATTTACACTATGGCTTACTTAGTTGTGCGTCCAAAATACGAAAAAAAAAAACAAAATTCAAACTATACATTTTATTTTAACTAAAAAAGTCTTGTACATACCGTCTATAACTTTTCAGTTTATCTATTTAAGTCACTAGTATTATTAATTTATTAGTATTATTTTATTAATATTTCTAGGTTGGTATATTTCGAATTCAGCTTCTTTCATAATCCCAATGTTTCTAATATAAGTAAACTGAAATGTATGCAACATGATTACTACTGTTTACAAATGTAAACATGTGATCAGCATATTTACTGGACTTTGTCCACAAGTCGGACATTTTCTAAGTCGGACATTTGAACAACATTTAGTACCTAAAATCAGCATATTAGTATTTCAATAAGACGCCTCCCTAGGCCAGGTGCTGCCATCATCACTTCATAGCTCGATAAACACGTGCGTGACTTAAGGCGAGTGTACTCGTGAACGACCTCGTCAGTAGCGCCACTTCGCAAAAAAAATATTTTCTCTTCATACAAACAATCTATCAGAATATTCGTTGCCCAAGTTTTTAGCATTATAGTAAAATGAGAACCTGCAAACTCAATGAAATAATCGCTGTAATTAAAGTTATGGCAATTAATACCGAAAGTGTCCGTTTTAGGTACTTATTTCCATAAATTTAATTGCGCGAATATTTCATTTTTTTGTGAAGTGGCGCCCAGCCAAAGAAGCTTTTTTACAGAATGTTGTGTTAATAACGGGTCACTCCGTTACAGATGCTAAGTATCTCTCTTGTTCCTATAATAATAAGAAACTCTAGTACATGTACTGCAATTTCCGTTCGCAGATTGATGTATCACGTTTTCATAGAGTTATGATTTTTTCGGTGATGGCGGCAGCACCTAGCCAAGAGGGGGGCGTCTTTAACATTTTATTAGCATTACAAGATGATCGTTGTTACTAAGCTGTTTTATACTAATGGAAATATGCCTCCTTTGATCTCATGGGGAGAGGTATAAAATATTCAAGACATCATTCATAATACTTAAAAAAATATTGTAAGAAAACGCTGTCTAAACATTGTGTTCTTATTAAACAGAGGTATAAATGTTACATACTTATAAATATAATAAGAGCATTGTGGTTGGACAGCTCTTTCCCACAATATTTTTATAGGAATATTTCCTATAATACTGTGAAAGAGTAGTCGTCCAATCACTAGGTGATGTCATAAATGGAACCTAGATCACAAAACCCAGTTTATTATTTCGTTTCATTTTAGATGTATGTTAACATACTTTCGTATGCAGTGGAGAAACCAACTCAAACTGGGTTTTTATACTGTGTAAACCTTTCATCATCCTCAGCCCACATCCACCCACTGCAGGGTATAGGCCTCTTCTCTACAGCGCTAATCCTCACGGTCCTGTGCCAGCCTTGTCCAGTGCCGTCCTGTTAGCTTGACCATATCGTCGAAATAAAGACTTAATTTTTTTATATAATAAATGAGCTGTCATACATTGAAACGAAAATTATGAAAATTATGTGCTTTGGTAGTAATATGTGCTTTAAACACACACAAAACGCCAACCTACAAAAATAAGCGACTTTAGAATTTTTGTAAGTTACGCCCTCAAATAATACCAGCCGTACTGGACTGTAGCGGACTTTACTCAGGTCAACGATACGTTAACAATATAGTTGTGTATCTTCTGCCAATTAACCGCGTCTACGACTAATATGGACGAGTGGTTTGGACTGTTGACGGAAGTAATTACAGTTGTGTAGGCAAAACAATCTAGTTTTTTGCATTTGTATTACCTATTATCATTTTGTAGGACACAGAAAAAAATATCATCCTTGTACCATACACTAATTAAATTGTCTTAGATATGATGAAGATAATTAAGATCACACACTGAGATCTCACAACATAGAATATATGAACGACGTTAATTTCCCATGTATTAGCTATTTACTCTAACAATCAAATATATTTTTTCAGGTATTGTTCCTTCCAATGGTGATATATGTTCCAGCTTTAGCATTTAACCAGTGTAAGTATTTAATAATTATCTTTACAAGTACTAACCAAAAGGTAGACTAGTAGATAATGCCCTCGGCCTTAAGTCCGCCCATGTAAATTTATTGCAAGTTAATTAAATAATTAAAATAAAAATACTAGCGCTCTATCAAATAACATTAACATTAACGGGGGCAGGGGTATTGCCATACACCAAGGTTGGCAGGTGGACTGGCGATCACAGGGAATGCTACTGTCCATTATCTGGAGTATTATCCCTTAGTCGCTTTTAACGACACCCTAAGGTAGAATTAGGATAATGCTATTTACGCCGAAACCACACGGGTCTATGAAATATAAGAATAAAATAAATATGACATAGACACCAGTGCTGTGTCAACCGTGCCAACGCACTCCCAACTAGACATTCAACTTCTTGCACATAGCGTACATATTAGGATGTCGATGTTCAAAACTTGATCAAACGACAACATACAAACAAACTCTAAAGAGCTAAGTATTGTCACATTTTCATTTTCATCAAAAATCACAGAGTCACAATGCAGAGCTTGCTCACACGGTAGAAATAGGATTAATCTTTATCATATTTTTCTTTTGCTTTCCAGTGACTGGATTTAGCGTTTATGCAATCGGGGCTGTAATGGTAGTCATTTGTGGCCTTTACACAGTATTAGTAAGTACTTTACGAACACTAGCTTTATTTAAATTATCACTCCAATATTAACTAATTTTTTACTCTTCAGCTTTGTTAATCAATGGCTCTTTATTGATAATTTTTATTGACACAGAAAAACAATGTCGTAAAATAAATTGGATTGGTTTTTTAGCTTTATTTCTATTATATATTTTTTTGTCTTGGCAACCATGTCACCAATCACCATGACACAAATGTGTTGCGAGTCAACATTTATTTGAAAACCTGCAAAATTTTCAAGCGCGGGCAGGAATTTTGCAGGTTTTTTAAATATTGTATACCTGACATGGGAAGTGTTTTAAAATTTGGTATTCAACATTTATTTGATTTGTGTAAATCATGATTCATTGATACTTCTACTCAGGGTGGTCTCCGAGCAGTAGTATGGACGGACTCGGTGCAGACTGGGATCATGTACGTGGGAGTGATCATGGTGGGCATTGCGGGGACGGTCGCCGTCGGAGGGTTCAAGAGGGTCACTGAAGCCGCCTCTGAAAACGGCAGGCTAGATATTAAAAAGTAAGCTTCAGATTTCAATGCCAAAAATAATAAGTCGGAATTAGTCCCCAAGACATGAATGAAACCCCGAAAGGGAAAAAGGCATGATGTATGTAATAGACAACGGTCGGTTCCCAAATCAAAGCAGCTATTATTCTAGGAAAATAATTTTGCTATTTAAAAGTATGGGTGACTTATATTCGCAGTTGAAAAGACGACCAAACTTTAATGCTCCACCTACATCAAAGTGCACAAGCGAATTATAAATTGATTTGCAGGAAACAAGAAATACTTGAACGAAAAGTCGTAAGAATTCAAGGTAGGGGTCCTGATACATATTTTGATGTAATTTTCAGTTGGAGTTTCTCCCCGTACGAGAGACAGACTGGGTGGGGGGCTATCGTTGGTGGAGGCATCTACTGGACCTGCTTCAACTCCGTCAACCAGACCATGGTGCAGCGCTACTTGTCACTCGCTACACAGAAGAAAGCTCGCCAGTAAGTATAGAGAAAAGGACTATCTATCAATAAACTGTTTTAAATAAAACTTTTTCAAATAAAACTTTTTTTTCTTCTTTTTTAAACTTTCGCGGTCACACATAATAATCATCATGATCAGAATCACAACTGCCCATGCAACTGGGTCGAAATATCGGACAATTCAACAAATATAAGTAGTGCGGTAAGAACCCCGTTTCAGTATTTTGAATGACTATCTATCTATCAAGTCCGCAGTATCTGCCAAACTCATATCTCAAATCACTGTAATTGCTAAACTCTACCAAACAACCCATTGCAGAAAAAGTAGAAGACATTCTATCAAACAGAACATTTTCGACCAAAAACCAAGCGCAGATCCAAACCCAAAACCAAAATTATTTATGTTTTCAGAGCCATGGGTATATTCTGTGTTGGAGTGATCCTGGCCATATGCGTATGTGTTTGGTGCGGGCTGGCTGCCTGGACGGCCTGGTCCACCACCGGCTGCGTACCCTCGGGCACTCCACTGGTGAACGACCGACTGCTGCCAGCGTTCGTCACGTATGTGTCCAGCACGCAGAAACTCCCTGGGCTGGCTGGAGTGTTCCTGGCTGGTGTGTTCGGAGCGGGGCTCAGGTAACCTTTCATCATTATCATTACCAACTGTGATACATCCTCTGCGCTGGTCATGAGACGACTGTATCCAATGCCTAGAAACGGTAAGGTAAGCATTAAGGTACTATTCCGAACCGAGCGGCCGACGGATGCCGCGGCATATACGAATGCGAATATTAGCTTGTTGGTTAATTTGCGCTTATTGTTTATGGATTGGCGGCAGTCCCGCGTCGAACACGAATTTGTTAAGACGACGTGCAATCATTTTGCATCTTGTTTTATAAATTACCGAGTAGGTCACACCACTGTGGTCTGCTGGTTAATAAAAACAAGTTATTTTAAGGTTAGTTCCAATGAATAACATGAGTAAATAATTTTCTCCTTGTTTGATTTCAACTTTATAAACCTTATATCGTCTGCAAATTTAAAGATTTTCTAGTGTTCATATTAGCACAAATACGAATGCGAATATTCGTTACATCACTATTATATAAATCATGACTTGCGTCTTTTTTCCAGTTCTTTGTCAGCAGTGCTAAACGCATGCGCGCTCGTGGCGGTGGAAGATATCCTGCGCGGCTGGTTGAGGATCCAATGGAAGCCGCTGAAGATTGGTATCTTCGCGAGGCTGTTCACTGCAGTACTAGCTATCGTATCAGTTCTGATGCTGCTGGTCGTCTCCAAATTGGGAGGAGTTCTGGGTAAGGACGATAAAGTGGAAGGTTTTTAGCTGAGCTGGTTGAAGATCCAATGGCTGAAGATTAGCGTGTTCACGAAGTTGTTCACTGCAATAGTTTGGATGAGGATGTAATAGTAAAAAAGCACGTTGCGTTGTTGGTTAAGGGACAACGGTTTGCATTGTGATGTTTATATCATGCCATCGTACCTTTTCTGATGCCCTGAAATCATCAGTACAGTCATCCCATCATCATTGGCCACGATATCTTCTCAGATGTTTGTGGTGTCTAGAAAAATAGGAGATGAAACTTATTGTACTATTTTTGGGTAATATTATTACGATGGATGATAGATAGGATAAAAGGTGAAAATCAAGGTTAACTAATTTTGGCAACGGTGTTGTCGCTCGTTTTGGTAACAATATGACACAATAGTGATCGATCACTACCTTGAAAACCTCCTAATTGGTTTAAGTGAACGTTTAGCCACGTATCAAAAGAGTGTTAGGAAAAACACAGACTTCTTTTTAAAAATTTGTTAGGAAATACTTACAAATTACTTAAACAAGTTGAAATAAGAAATAAATACTGTACCTACTTATATATGTAATTACTATTAGGTACTTATATTTAATAGGAGGACCAAATCATTCCATTATATACGTATAGTACGCACATACATACATATTTTTCCTGTGAAAAATATCAGGACATGGGTATAAACCCCCGAAAGAAACGCAATATTTCTAAATTGTTGTTCATAATAGTGTGAAACTAAAATATCACATTTTCTCGTTAAATTAGGCGTAGCAACAGCCTTATCAGCCATTGCAGCCAGCACCACCTGTGGGATCTTCACGCTGGGCATGTGTTGCTGGTGGGTGGGGCCCCGGGGCGCAATCGCGGGCGGCATCGCGGGGGCGCTAGTAGCCGGGACCGTCTCGCTGGGGTCGCAAGCGGCGGCTGCCAGCGGCCTCCGGGCTCCGGCTATGCCTTTTAATGCTGCCTGTGCTGCGAATGCGACTTTCGTTCTCAATCCGAATGGTATTGTAAGTAATTTATTTTTGACGAGCTAAGCGCTATTTTTAAACTTAACAATGCACTTTTGATATTATTCAGGGTTGAATCTTATTCGGTTCCGTGTGATGCCGGCTTAGAATAGCATCACCCCATTTCTTTCCCGTGGGAGTCGTAAAAGGCGACTAAGGGAATTGATGGTGTGTATTGCATTTTGGGTAATGGGTTGTAGATCAATGGTAATGGGCTGACAACCTGCCACTATGGCGATACTCAATTTTCCCAACGACCCTTAAATATATGTCAGACGTGGCGTAAATGTCCGTTTTGTGGCCGTTTACGCTCTGCCTACCCCGCAAGGGATAATAGGCATGATATGTGTATGTATGAATCTTATACAGCTCTTTTTACTTGCACATTAACATACAAACTCTTTTATCCACAGGATCCCACGACAATATTCCCGTTATTCCGATTATCCTACCATTGGATCGCACCTCTCGGGTTGCTTGTGACATTGACGGTGGGCGCGATAGTCGGCTGGTTGTTCGACAAGGACACCAGGAAACTTGATGAGGAGCTTTTCACCCCGTGCGTGTGGCGATGGCTACCACCACAGGCTAAGGAGCAAGCGGGAATGTACCGGAGAAAGTTCGCGGAAAGACATGAGATACATGCTGCTCTCCCGCTCTTACTTGAACCAATCATAAAGAAAAATCAATTAGAAAATGGCAAAAACCACGTCATAGACAAAGATCACGAGCGAGGTGACAAGGACGTCGATAGTATGCACGATAGGGATAAGGTGAGAATCATTAATCATGCAATTTTATTCTATGCGAAGGCCTTTTGTAAGGGGGAATTATTTGTATTGTATTAAGACTGATCTAATATAATATATAACATGACTACAATTTATTGTAATTAATAACGTACTGCGACTAGTATTTTTAATAAGTACCTACATACTAAGTACGTACTATAGGTACTTAATATTATATTTATTTGTAATGATGATAATTTACCTTTTACCTTTTTACCAGAAATGAATATTATCAATAAAAAATGTCTATGTCTATGTCAATTAGTACACGTACGTTTAATTAAATTCGATGTATTCTTTAAAATTTCAGGTGGATAATCCAGGGGAAAGTAGTAATGAAAAGAAAGGCGGGATAGAAGAAAGGAGTAAAAGAAGAAAAGAAGAAATAAACATACCGTAATATTCGTTTTAGTATTATTATTTATAAGAGGATATATAGTATAAGATAACTGATATTTTGTTTCCGTACTTACTGGTAGTAAATGGTGATGTAAAAGTATAAAAGTGCTCTGACACCAGGGTTCATTGGGTCCTTGGACGACTTGGTGTCCATCACGAAAAGAGAGAGAAAGTGCTGAAGGGTGATATCGTAGCTACGTGAAAGTTGGTAGTTTCTGTGGATACCTGTGAGATATTGTTACGAGTATTTTAATTATTTAAGGTCGTCGTTCCTTCGAGAATAAGTTTAGCTTCGTGTGTAAGTAGAATGATGTACTTGACGATCTACATAATACAAGTGCATATTAGGTACAAAAAAATAGATTCAGTACACATAAATTAGTTTTTTAAGAGTTATGACTCTTGTGTAAAATAATTTTATTTTATTTTTATTAGGTAAATACAAATATTGATCTTATTCAGACTTTTGACAGGTAATTAAGCAGTTAAAGGTCGCAAACTCTGACACTAGGGTTCATCGGGTCGTTGTACGACTCTGTGTCCCACACTAAAAGAAAGAAAAGTCGCATTATAAAATCTAAATCAAGAGCGATTAAAAGTAAATATTTTTACAGCATATTTAAGTATCATGAACTTAGTAGTTATCAGAGCTGATTACAATTGTGACTCTAATGGGTGCTGTTTAGTATGTATTACATAGTTTTTATAAGTTGTTAGCAAAATGTGGGACCAAAAATAAATCCCAGTATGTGTAATAGAATAATAATCTTTAAATCTAATACAGGGTTATGCGTGGGTAAAATATGAAACAGTATAGGTATTTCAAAGCGAATATCCTCATAATTAACTAGTGAAACCTGTTTAACTGAGATCTCATGGTGCGTAACAGTTTTTACAAAAAGAAATTGAATTTTTTTTTTTGAATTTATTTATTATAATATTTACTACAAGTTTATTTGCAAAAACTGACAAAAAAAATGAGGTTTATCACTCACCCAGTTTCCTAGTTAGCGAGGTTTAAGATTAGAATGATCTTATTTAAAGAGGAATTTTTCATTTAAAGAGGTCAATAATTTCCATGAAAAGTAACCAAAATGGCCCGCGAGGTAGACACGAAATCTCACTTATAGAGGTCTAAGTTAACAAGTTTGCCGTGTGATGCCGGCTTAGAATAGCATCATCCCATATCTTTCCCGTGGGATTCGTAAGAGGCGACTCGAGGGTGTGTATTGCAATTTTGGGCGATGGGCTGACAACCTGTCACTATGGCAATACACAATATTCCGAATTACCCTCAAACATTAGTCGGACGTGGTGTAAATAACTGTTTTTTGGGGCTGTTTGCGCTCTGCCTACCCCGCAAGGGATTATAGGCGTGATATATGTATGTATGTAAGTTAACAATTTCTCATTCATAGAGGTCAAAGATATAAAACTGAAACTTTTACTGCAAGAAAAGGACGGATGTCTTAAAGTTTCAAAAACATATAAATAATTGTCTCATTTGCAGAGGCTATAAAGCTTTTGGTGTCAGTAATGGAGGTAATATGGGAAATATATCAAAAGTAAATCTTAGATAATGAGGTTATTAATTCTCAGTTATAGAGCAAATTTGATGCAAAAGTGCCGGGATCTAATAGAGAGTATCAGTTCTAGGGGTTTCTTACTCATCCAGGTCCCAGTTAACCAGGTTTCACTGTATATCCTAATACTTCAATGTTATGCACGATTGTTTTCAAAAGACAGTTTTTATTAAATAATTTTGAAATAAACGTATGTATCCTCTGTTGATAGAGAACGAACTTACTTACTATAAGCTGGATTTATAAATAAAATGTTCAAGTTTTATTTTTTATATTATAAATAATAATTATCGTTGAAATTGTTATCTGTAGCTCGGCACGTACTTCACCAAATTGTATTAAAAATATTATGTTAGGGGAGAATGTATTGCTTGGGAGGGAATCTCAAGAAAATTAAAAGGGAATTAGAAGGTACATTCACAATTAAAGTATACGACGTTTTTACATACCTACCTTTTTATGGAAACCGTATGTTTTGAAATATTTAGGTAGGTACTTACACACAAACTAAGTGAATAATATTTGTTTATCAGTTTAATGTTATATTTTATTATTTTATTTAGGTATCAGTTACAAAATTGGTCACACCTATAATTATTACTTATTTTGTATACAAGATTTATAAAATCACAAAATATATTATTAAAATGATGCTAAAACTGAACACGTTTTTCTGCACCTGATAAAATGTTACTATTTTCCTAAATGTTGGTATTAGTAAGAATTACAAATTATAATAATGTTCATTTTACCCTCTACAATGTGTACTTAAATATTAAATGTAAAAAACTAGGTTGCCTTTTAATTCCGGATATATGTATGTATGTACATTTCATATCGTAATATGAAATGTACATACATACATATATCCGGCTATATCCCTTGCCGGGAAGGTAGAGCAAAAACGGCAGGGGAAAACGGACATTTACGCCACGTCTAACAAACATTTGACGGTCATTCAGAAAATTATATCTTGCTATAGTTACAGGCTGTCAGCCCATCGCCTAAAATTGCAATACCCTCGAGTCCCCACCTCTTACGACGCCCTCGGGAAAGAAATGGGGTGATGCTATTTTTGGCCGACATCACGGTATAAATATCGCGGCTCTAATATAATGGTAAAAATTATAACGAAGGCTCTTTTAATGCCCGTTCTTAACGTATAGGTTAGGATGCAGTCTGCCAACAGAAAATCCCTTCGTGTTCTTTCGTAACTAAGATTTACATAACTAGCTACGAAAATATACTAATATCCTGTAGGTGGCGGCCCATGTCCAGCAGTGGTCTGTTGATGATGATTGCCAACTAGGCCTTAATTACGGCAACCAGATAATTTCACCAACAGTTTAACCTTACTTGATTATTCCACAAAATCCTTTCCCGAAATAGCGTAGCTCCAGCTACGACGTAGAAAGGTTTCCCGTAGCAAATGGATCAAGCGTGTTAACCTTACCCTCGAAGTAAGGGTTCTCAAAATCTCTTAAGCTACCTACTATCGTTATCAAAAGTACAGGTATTGTAGACTACTATAAAGACTGCACTCGTTGTACTAATAACTACTAAAAATCGCGCAAAAAACATTCATGGGGGTGATTCGGATACTCTTCACTGCAAGCACAGTACGAAAGTTGTTCACATACATGGTCTGAATGCACCCTATCAGTATTCGGAGGGCTGTCCCTTACACCCTTGTATATAGGGTTTGCTTGAGCTCAAGGAGTAACAAGCCGAAACGAGGTCAAGGTGGTCAAGGTACTCATGAAACCAACATGAATCAACGTGAACTAAATGGGAACCATCAATGCAAGACATTGATTATGCACAACACGATTACGCCAAACAACGTTTTGTACAACATGACTATGTACGAGTACTACACCGTCATTGGATCATCTAAAGTAACTGGCCTTTATTTGCCTTTATTTTATTTTATTAGGCATACCTAATATACTGGGTTACAAGGTGAGGCTACAACACAGATCTCTTATAAAGAGTAATGTCCTGGCTACAAGACGTAGGTAGCTACAAGGCACCCTAGTTTTGTCCTAAGACGTCACTCAACGGGTAACCTGAAAAGTAACCTAAAATCCAAATCTCAAAAAAAGTATTCTTTAGTCGGTGTGGTGTGTGCAACCAATGATTTAGGTGTATAGATATTTTCATAAACTGTCTCTATATCCTCCTTCACTTTATGATGCTCTTCCCTCCTCTGTCCCTCACCCACTCAATATGAATAATATTCTCTCTTCCCTTGATCCCCCTATTACCTTTACCCTTTTAAATTATGATGATGATGATGATCTTTCCGACCGATTTCGGCCATGGCGACCACTTCAACTCCTAATTAAATTATATACAAAGGTTTAAAATTAAACTGTAGCTCATATTTATGTTGTACTTAGTAGTTAAGTTTGTTGTAGTAATTCGTATTTATGTTGTTGTAGTTAATGATATTTATAAGTACAAGTATTGGATTTTGTTATTCTGATTATTTTTGATCTGAGAGACCGGTCATGTAGCTGTTCTTCAAATCCCCGTGTATTTTCCAACCTCGACATTGGCAGAATTGTCCCTGTTGACAGAAGCCATATTTATAAAATTGAATTGAATAGGTGTGACAGAGGCCTTTTATCCAAGAATACTATTTTTTTCCGAATAATTTTTTTATAATTTTTCGAATGACCCTCAAACATTTGTCAGACGTGGTGTAAATAGCCGTTTTTACGGCTGTTTACGCTCTGCCTACCCCACAAGGGATTTTAGGCGTGATATGTGTATGTGTGTATGTACTATTTTTCAACTATTGTTTTCTTTGGTCTTGACTCTGGCAGAATCATCGTCTGAAGGCGTTGGAAGCCAAATATATATAAAAAAGACTTACTGACTTGACTTATACTCACGCTATTGAATCGCCATACTAGAATCGGAGGACATTATCTACCACACTCAATTTTAATCATTAATGGTTTGGTCATAGAGTTCATAATCACTTTTACCAGGTCGTAGTACATGGATCTCAAGAACGCAGCGCTAGTGTTCAATGCAATGACGTTTGACGATCTGTCAGACGACGCCACTAGTTATCTGTGGTCTGAAATTTTATCGCGGTGGAAGTTACTTGCAGTTTCTTATTGTGTGCTATTTCTATTGTTAAATCAGATAAATTACATCAAAATTTGTTATTATACCCTATACTGAAGTCTTTCCGACCATAATAATTTCAACGCCCAACTCTGCCGCCCATAGTACAGTTTAGCCCTTTATTTACGGCGGCAGCAATTAGCAGTGGTTTTCCAAATGGAAAAAGTAAGTAGATTTCTGTCTATATTCTTGTGTCTCCTTTGTTCAGGGTATTAAATTCGTGTTTCATTCAAATCATCATTTTTGTTTCAAATAATAATATTTATTTTAAACAAAAGTACAAAAGTATGAAAAATAGGGATGTCCAAAAAATTATCGACTATCGATGTTTTGACAATGCCATAATACGCAACTTTAAAATACGGAATATAATGTGGTCAATTAGAAATTAACACTGCTTTACTTATTTTAGTCTATTCCAGCCACTTTACAAATTAATGGTACCTACTAATTATTTATTTTTCTTTTAAGCTGCAAAAAATTACGAATATTCGACGATGAGTTACACCACTGCTCTGCTACTATTCTATGATAAACTTTTCGACAGTGTACATTCCTCAAAAAGGAGCTTTGATGCAAGGGAAAAATGCGTACTCCTGTTGCAGTCAACAACGGCCACGTTGAGTTTTGGAGATGAAGATGCTATAAAGTTGTTAAAAATATGAAATACGTGCGTGACACATGATAGGCAAGGTAACCAAAAAATTATCACTGTTCCTTCCTTACGTAACTGGAGTCTTTGAGTAAAATATGGGACTATTTATTTTAAATATAAGTCTACGAAGTATTTCTTCAGAGATCTTTGGTTGTCAATTTGATTTTATATCATGTAAAAAAATCTTAGGCAATGTATACTATTTTCCCACCAAAAAAATAAATGTGAACGTTGAAAGCCAAGTTCATCGTACAACCCACAAAAGTAGTGATATGTAAAATGGTTGCCATGTTGAGTAGACACTTCTGAAATTAATTTATTCAGGTATAGGATCGTTTAGCATTCATTAGTAAAATATAGCCAACTACGATTCTACAATACCATAAAATTTGCCTTGGATAGTTTTAACATGCAAACAAATGTTTATGTAAGTTGTACTATTTAAAAGAAAATAAGACTGTGTTTCTTTTTAATAAAATAAAATAAATAAATCATTATTATATTACACGCTTACAACGTGTCTAGATATATGTAACAGTTAATAAACGAATTAACAAATCTTACATAGTTTTATTTCAAGTTCACTAAGTGAACAGCGTGGTATGCATATCGATAGTAGTGGCACATCACTAGCAACACTAGCAGGTGGTAAGAGATAGCATTATATATACCTGTCTCTTTCTATGAGCACACTAGCGACATGCACTTGATATAATGGAACTATAATTAGCGTCTCCGCCTGTGATTGGTCCGATTCCTATCTGTACCCTAGTACATTATCTTATTCATCTGTGCTTATACTTAATAAAACAAGAAATTGAATTGAATAATAGATATTTGTTTATTATTTTTCTATAAAAATATTCAAATCATCGTGAGCTTCAATTTATTACACACATCTGTTTCCAAAATGCCTCCGAAAATGAAATCGCAATCTTCGCAAGCTATTGTCAAAAAATCTCAAGCTGCGGCCCCAGTACGGCTGCCTCGCCCGCCCATCAGTCAGTCCAGCTTGATGTTCGTACCTGAAGATGCAGTCAAAGGTAATAGACTGTTCGTTCATTCAAAAGGGAGTTTTCTTTACGAGAAATACAAAAATAATATATATATTTTTTTTCTTGAGTTCGCACAACTATTACTCATCACAATAAAACAATTTTAAACGGATCTAACTTGTGTTTAATTTGGACTAGCGGCCCGCCCAGCGGTTTCACCCGCTAATAACTGATTTCCCACGGGAAACAGACCTTCTCAAGACATAAATCATACATAAAAACCTTCCTCTTGAATCACTCTATCTTTTAAAAAAACTTCAGCCAGATCCGTTTAGTGGTTTTGAAGATTTAAGCATACAAACAAACAAACAGACAGGGACTGACGGGGGAAGCGACTTTACATTCCGTTTTCTTTTAATTCCCCAAGGGATGAAAAGGGGGTTAAAAGTTTGTATGAAAGTTCGTATGAAAGTTCGTTGCCTGAAGTGTGATCCGTTTCAAAATAAGTAATTAGACTTATGACTTAAAATAATTAAACACGTGTTTCAGCATATTTGAAATTTTAACCCGTAATAGGGTCAAACGGGGGTTTAAAGTTTGTATAAAAGTTAGTTTTTTTTTAAATGAATGTGATCTGTTTCAAAATTTGTGATTAGACTAATGACTTAAAATAATTAAACACGTGTTTCAGCATTTTTGAAATTTAAACCTTTAAATGTGTGAAAAGGGGGTTAAAAGTTTGTATGAAAGTATTTTGTCTTAAATGTAATCTGTTTCAAAATTTCTGATTAGACTTATAACTTAAAATAATTAAATACGTGATTCATCATTTTTGAAATTTTAATCCTTAAAGGTGTCAAAAGGGGGTCAAAAGTTTGCTACCAGAGGAAGGTTTATATAATTTATTCCGGGAAATTGTCACATTCCCGGAATAAATTATATAAACCTTCCTCTCAAGTTACTCTATCTAATAGAAAAAAAACCGCATCAAAATCCGTTGGGTAATTCTAAAGATATAAGGAGACACCAAACGGGAAGAGACTTTATTTTATACTGTAAAGAGCTCGAAAAGTAGATATTGTAAAATCCAAAAAAACAACTTAAAGCCGTATAAAATTGTTTTATGTGATAAATAAATAAAAAATAGTATTCCAAGAATTCTTTAGATGGCGTTGAATTGACTTCGTTTTTACACTCGGCTTCAAAAAATCGCAGCCTTTCAGGAAGTCTACTTTATACATATGATATCTTTTTGTATTATGATATGAAATATTGGGAATGTTCGGTATCATTTGAACGGTGGGGAAAGAATGCAAAATCAATATATTGGAACTGCGAAAATTTTACAATAAAAAACAACAAATCTTTAACAAGCCCTAATTAAATTATTATTTAATTAATAATGAATGATTATTTTTCAAAACAAAGTAGTTAAAAACTAAAACCTAGTGTTGCCCTGATGACGGCTTACATGCGCTCCCTCATGGATCGCACCAATTTTAGGACCTCTTCTTGAGGGATACTGTCCCATTACTCAGTAACGGTGTCTTGGAGCTCCTGAAGAGTCTTGCATTTCAAGTGGTCCCAGAAATGCTGCTTCAGATCTGGACTTCTCGCTGGCCACTGCATGACAGGGATCCCAACCTCTTGAAGGTATCGTGCACAATTCCAGCAGTGTGCGCGCGAGCGTTATCATGCATTATTGAAGCCCGTCGGCTGACATACCGCCCCGGAACATGCAGGAACCGCCCCCGTATTCTACTGTCTCTTGAATGCATGCTTGGGCAAAACGTTATCATTATCTTCTGTATACTTATTGCGTCTATCGTTGCAGAAAAGGCACACTCTCGTTTCGTCTGAGAAGAGAACAGCTCTCCATTGGTCCACTGTACAATTGACGTGGGCGCAAGCAAATTGCAGGCGTGCTCGCCGATGCGGTTAATTTTGGACCCGTTGCAGATCTTCTAGCCACTATTTTTATCTGGTTTTCTTTTAACTATAGAGACACTCACGGTCCTTCTTCGAACTGCTTGAAGTTACTGTTGCAACTCAACATCGTAAAAGAACCGATTTCTCAAATACGACGAATCTACCAGACCCACGCCTCCGGACAAAGCCACCGGTCTGCAGGAACCGCTGGTACACTGTTCAAACAGAAAAGCGACTAAAGTGCAATTACTGAGCGACACCACACTGTCGTAGTCCTGATTGCATTAGTGCGATGCCTTAGGTGGCTTCAGCAGTAGTAGTGTCCATTTTCAAGGACGTTTTTCTGGTGGAAAATCTACTTCTGTGTCTTCTTCGACAGATGGTAGTGAATATATCTCCCAATAAGCCTGTATCGACCCTTTTTATCCCCAAAAAACAAAACAATACCAGCGATATAAGTACCTACCTGCGGTACCCGATATGTTTCGGAAAAAGAAAATGTGTTCGAATACGTAACGTTTGAATTTTAAAATCATGAAAAACTAAACGTGTCAACCGACAGTTGTTACACTGCTTTTTATTCTGTCTATTGAACACCTAGTAAAACCTACCATTAGTACGGCTTGTTAGCTCTAAGTACAGTCCCATCCGGAAGCAAGCATGAAACTTGGTATGCGTGTAGCTTTCATATGTGTAATTAATAATTTAAGCGGGAACAAGCTGTTTAATGAATGTTTCCCCTCCTTCCCCCCTTTTTATGTCCCTACTTTCGGGTTTTCTGCTTTTAAGTAATTGTATCAGGCGTTACTTTGCGGAAGTCCATCTTGATTGAATTAGATAGCAAGGTATTTAGCTTCTTCCGCACTTATGATGGCTAGTAATGCAGCTAGTTGAATGTACCACGCGTACGACCGCAAGTTAATGCAAATGCACAAGCGATGCACTTTACTCGCACTACTTCCACCGTTTTACACTCTACACGTGTTTCGCCCCTCCACGGAGCATCATCAGGAGATGTTCGACAGTCGAGTTCCGAGCACTGACGACGGTTACTCAAACCGTCGTTGTCGGCTCGAGCTTATAAATGCTTCCTCCCCGCCTTTGGGTGACGCAATGTACGTTTCTGCTTTTATTAAAAAACGGTTAATGTGACACAAAAACTTTCGAGGAGTAAAATATTCTGCATTAAATTTTGTACTAAAAATGTCTTGAACGTATGTTGATGAGACTTACAGTTTTCAAGTTATGCTTATATGAATACCATCACATTTTTGAAGATGAATTTTTGCTCTGAAATAGTCATAAGTACCTGGTGGTAGAGTACTTTCTAAAATTTGGTATAGGCGTTTAATTATATAGTCTTCAAAGGAAATCTGCAGAGACTACAGTTAATTTACGTCTGTAGTGGGGAGATAGGGGCAAAGTTTGATTTTTCCGAGCTGAACTTGAACTTATGGCTCTTAAAGTATTTGCACAAAGGCAACTTGGGTATCATTTTCTGATAAACCAAGGACCGAGTATTCATTTCTGAATAAATTTTTGGTATATTCCATACAAAAAAGTAAAATTCGTAGGTGAAATAGACGTAACAAAAAAATACGTACTTTCGTTCTCATTTGAACGCTGTTCTCTTTTTAACCTTGAGACAATCTTGTAACAAGATAATAACAAATGCTGGAATCCTCATTCACCTCCTTTATAAAAACATACAATTTATTTGGAAAGGTTAATAAATACTGTGCTTAAACATTTTAACAAAGTTATCTGTGTAGCTGGAAATATATCAGGTTCATTGATTTCTTATGAAAAAATAAGATGACCAACCGCAAAATCATAACATACGAGATACGGAACCGCCAACTAAGCAAATATGTTCAAATTGATGGGAAATCTTTGCTGACATATAGAAATTGAAGATCGTGTACCTGGTGTAAAACATTATAGCCCAGATAAATTATTTGAGAAACAAAATCGCCACCTAAGCAAAAGTTGATCAAAGCGATGGGTGATCTTTGCTGGCATATAGAAATGGAGGACTTGGAGTACCTGATGTTTAACATATAGACAAGAGCTAACCTCAACTATTCAAGATACGGAAATACCATCCTTAGCAAAAGTTATTCAAATTGATGGGTTATCTTCGTTGGCATATAAACATTTAAAATCTAGAGTACCTTGCCGACATTTTTAGTACAGAATTTAATGCAGAATACTTTACTCCTCGAAAGTATTTGTGTAACATTACCGTTTTTTAATAAAAGCAGAAAAACCGAAAGTAGGGACATAAAAGAGGGCGGAAAGGGGGGAAAACATTCGTTTGACAGCTTGTTCCCCCTTAAATTAAAAGCTACACGCATACCAAGTTTCATGCTTGCTTCCGGAAGGGACCATACCTTCATACAAAGTCGGAGCTAAGGAGCCGTACTACCATGGTATAGTAATAATGCATCAATAAAATGCGGTGAAATACATACATACATATATCACGCCTTTATCCCTTGCGGGGTAGGCAGAGCGTAAATGGCCGCAAAAAGGTACATTTAAGCCACGTCTGACAAACATTCGAGGGTCATTCGGAAAACTGCGTATCGCAAATTGTATCGCAAGTGTATCGGTGAACAAAGGTAAAAAATAGTAAAAAGGGATATTATACCGGATAAACCTATCATAAACTCAACCTTAATCTCTGTACTCTGAATAAGGGAGAGTCGGCTGTATTGTACCGGCAAATTAATTTATTGGGTATTTATTTTAATAGTTAATAATCATACCACCAGCATATGTTTTAGCATGTTTAAATTGGATTTATGCATTTCAATAGTGGTAGACCCTGGTTCTATTCCAAAAATATCTACAAATGTCATCTTTTTTCACTCTTAACATTTGTATTCAGGGCACCGGGAACGCCTAGACTGCTGCGTGGATTGGACACTAAGTGGAACTGCCATACGTTACCACCAGCTTCAATGTTCCAGAGAAGACATACCCGTAGTCTCTTTCACTGAAGCCCTAAACAACAAAATAAAGCACAGTATCCTCAACGGATTTCTTGATGAAAACTCTACTTTGACTTTTCAACAGCACTGGGACGTCACTCTGCCTCTAGCTATCTGGGATAGTGAAAATGGGAGTGAAGAAAAAAAAATCCTTTTTAAAAGTGACAATAATATTACCGAAGATTTAATAGCTCTGATCAAGCTGGCAGTAAAAAAAAATGACAGAGAAATACTAAGACAAGAATTAATAAATACCGCAGTGCTCAGAGTCACAAATACTGCTGTTAGTGCTGAGTATAGTATTGGAATACACTTCAGGCCGCGTCATATTGTGCCACATCTGGCTTTTCAGAACATTTGGGTTGTTCAAAGTGTAAATTATTCACAGAGCACCAATACATCATACGCTCGCGCGACTTCTTTTCTCTGTAACATTATTCCAATAATTAAATCTGATAATGTTTGTAATTCCAGATGACTAACTTAGACACAGGTTTATTAGAGTTCAAAAAACTGGTGACTCTATCTTTGTGCGGTAACTACATCGACCAGATAGATTGTGTTATGTTGCCGCAAGGTTTGGCATGTCTCGAACTACAAGCTAACAGGATCTCAAATCTTGACTCTTTTGTGAACCTACCGCCTCATCTGTATTATTTAGGGCTCTCGAGGAATATCTTGACCGAAGGTAAAAAACCTATCCTATTATAATTATACTGTTTATAACGTTTATAATAACAAACCTGCCTGATAATGCCCTCAATTCGGGATATAATTTCTCTTGACTTACCTTAAATTAGTGCTGTCACATGGCTATATTCTGTTAATCATCAAGAACTGAAATTTACATTAATAGGTACTGTTTGATAAATATTAACAAAAAGTTGATAAAATGTTACTTTAATATAATCAAGAAAGTTGCTACTATGGCAAAGAAATGCTTTATAATCACACACAACCAAGTAACATTGATCTTAAGTTTTATTGAGGAAATAATATATTGCGCTTTGCCAGAGAACTTACAAGGCATAACGCAGTTTCCACGCTCGCTCTGTGTCCTGGATCTGTCAGAAAACGAAATCTACCATCTGGAGCGGTTACTTGATCTGCTGATGCGATTGCCGAACCTCACGTCGCTACTGCTCGCTGGGAACCCTTGTTCTGTGAGTTTCGTATGTAGTGCTTCGCTCGGTGCGATAGTTTGCGGCTTATTTTTGAGATGGCGTTGTAGTTCGTCTATAAAGTCGTGAAAGAAAATTATGGCGCTGCTAACAGGCATAAAGCAACATCAAACCAACCCTTTATAGTGTCATTGAAAACTAACGTACATACATAATTATTACAAACTCCGCGAAACATCGCTGGAAAACTTTAAGATTTACTTCCCGCGTACCACTCCGATTTATTTAACTAAATTTTTCTTTTTTCCCATTTTGGTTTAAATTTGATTTGATTGCAATTTAAGGAAAAATTACTCAAAGAAAATCGATAATAGCATTGACAGCTGTTTTACTTTATTTGGGGTTACCAGGCAAATTACTAATGTTAGTTCCTCAATAATTCTTTCCACGACTTTATAAACAGACTATAAGAAGAATATTAGAAGATGATTGCATGTTTACTGTAGAAGGATAATAATTGTAACACTGTCATTAAAAACGCAGCCGGAAAAAATAATAATCATGAATCAGATGTATGCAAAGAGTGTACCTACCTGTAGGTAGGGAATGCAATCTCGATCTCGCGAGATCTCGAAATCCCCAAGATCTCGAGCAATTTTTCGAGATCGAGATCTCGAAAAAGGCGATCTCGTCTCAGGAAAATCATTCGAGATCTCGAAAAAAATCATCGAGATTTTCGAGATTTCGAGAATGAGCTTGCGTAAGGCATTGACGTGTTCATTGATATGCGTCCGCGCAGTGTCTGGCGTTTGCCGGCTGCGGCAGGACCTAGCAGTCGATACCTATTGAGCGGGTGCGTTGCGGGGGGTACGGGACGGGGGATTGACGCGACGCGACCGACCAATCCCAAGAGCTTGTTTATTGTTTACTTACTCGCATTTTCGTCACTGTGCATTTCGTGTTTTACAGTCAAAGTTATTATTCATCTATACAATAACTAATTACATTCAGTATTATTATATATTAGATAGTTTTCAATGTGAAATATAAATATGTCAAAGAACGATTCGAACCAAGTGTTTGTGGACGTTACTACAAGTAATTTGCCGGTTCGGAAATATTCCAAAAAGTCTGTGGATGGTTCGACTGCAAAATACAAGTTGTGCGACATTGTTTGTGTTTTTTTCTTGAATAAAAGTTGATTATTTTTATGTTATGTTCAATCAATGCTGTGTTTTATTTGCCAAATATTACAAAATACGATAAAAAGTCAGAATGTGGTCTTTATTACTCTTACTTTCTAATCTTAAAGTAAAAATGTACAATGTTTACCAAAATTATATGAAACAAACAAAATCTCGATCTCGATCTTAAAATCTCGACCAATAATCCAACGAGATCTCGAGTTGGTCAATCTCGAACCCTGAGATCTCGAACGAGATCTCGAGTTGCCAATCTCGGCTCGAGATTGCATTCCCTACCTGTAGGTACCCACCGACGAAGATATATAAGGTGTAAAAAAATTAGCTGAGAATATTTTAAGGGGTGAACCAGTACGTGAAACTGAACAACTTTCCCCAAGGAACAAAGGTCGAAATATGAAAAAATAATTTGACCCTCCCATACTTAGTGTGTTACCCGGCCGGGATAATTTGTATGGGAGGGCCAATTTCTTTTTCTTATTTCGACCTATGTTCCTTAGGGAAAGTTGTTCAGTTTCACGTACTGGTTGACCCCTTAAAATATTCTCAGCTAATTTTTTACACCATGTATAATTTGAAATTTTTCAGGTATGCGCAGCGTATGCAACGACTGTAACATCGAGGCTACAGCGCTTACACTGGCTTGACAACCGCCAAGTTCTAAAGTCTGACCGAAAAATTCCAGTAGGAGACAAAATATTCGAGCCGCATCCTGACGACTTGAAGTCGGCCTACTTCTTCTTCTCAATATTCAGAATAATGTCAGTGCCTTTGCCTCCTAGACCGGACAAAGTAAGTTTGTTGTTATTTTGGAAGACACATGAAAAACAATCTTGCAGCCCATATGAAATTCGCTATTCAGGAAATCGTCATAAGGTACATAAGAATTAACTGAGTGGCCTTTGACTTATTAAGCTTAAAGCAGAAAATAACCGGCTTTAAGAGTAAAATAAATCCTGGGATATAAAGTGCTTGGCTTACCTTTTTCAAGGTTCGCTATCAATGAATGTGTCACTGAATGCTTGGAGTGTCTGCCTGAATTTTTCCCAAGTACCAGCGTATTTCTCTTCAGGGCTCAAACGGATTATTCCACGTGGAACTGGAACTACCTCTGCTAGATTCTAAGCGTAGAAATTACCTGATGTTCGGTGAGGTTGATACGTTGACGGAGATGTTGCTACCGCCGGAAGATGACTACCTCTCGCACTCCAGTGGTGACGGCAGCAAGCAATCCAGCAAGGAGGCTGTGTATGATATAAGTAAATACAAACTCTTAAATTAACAGCTAGAACAGTGCGCGACATGGACCTCCTCCTATTGGTTGTATTGCAAGCAGATTAGCGTGCGCAGTGCATGATATTGCTTTCACATGGAACGCTGCTTGCTACCCATTCCCTTGATTATCCCTCAGTTGCTTTTTACAACACCCACGGGTTGTATAAGTACTTTAAATCATAACCTGAACTCTCCCTTTGTTGCTTGAAAATGTTGTGTTCTCACGAAAAAGTAAACCCTGTCATCCTAATGTAAGGACTCTCTATTATGACTCCTCATTGGTCTAACTTCTATTCCTATTTGCTCGCGGTCCATGCGGTATAACTGTGGAATTCTAAGCTGTACGCTGTCCGAGAGAGTCGCTTTATAGCAAGATCAGCCAACCCCGGGCCCGCGGGCCACGTTGTGTAATATCTGGTACCAAAACTGGTATTGAAATTTTAAAAACTACGTATATTGCTTTATCGTAGGTATTTATTTTATATAATATAGGGTGTAGTTTTACTAGTGACCGAAGGCGTGAGTCTTGTATTTCAACCTGTTTCTCAGGAAAAGGTTCGTCTTTATCAACAGCTGGGCTTGAATTTTCGGTATCGGTCACTAGTAATGTTTCACCCTATATTATTATATAGGTTTTATGAATAAATGGTTAAATACAGGGTTATTTTTTATTCACCCCGGAAATTTTACAGGGAGTTTCTACTCATGATTCTGAACAACTTTTATTATGGGGTCAACTGCGAAATCGCGAAAAAATATCCAGCTGTTCCATACATTTTGTTCGAGTAGGTATGAATTTTTCTATGGAGCAGCTGTTTTTTTTCGCGATTTCGCAGGTGACCCCATAATAAAAGTTGTTCAGAATCATGAGTAGAATCATCCTGTAAAATTTCCGGGGTGAATAAAAAATAACCCTGTATATTATTCAAATAATATATTGTACGTACTGATTTCAAGTTATACATATGAAAAAAAAAACAATTGCTCCGGAATCCTTTTATTTGACTTAATAAACATCTAAGTATAGAAACAGTTTTTCCAGTTTTCAACCATCATTAATGATTGATACAGCTTGACGTTATCCATTAATTATAAACATTTCAAACAGATATGGAGGTAATGAGCGAAGAAACTGATATCTATGCGAAACTTGAGGCAAAGGACTCGCGAATAATCCAGCACTACACCACATACCAAAGCAACAAGGTTCCCTGGAGTAAGACTATGACCTTTGCCGACCCAACGGTCAGGATTTTCTGCCCGGACCTTAGAGCACTAAGGGATACCTTTCGTTCTAACATCACAGTGAGACTGGTGTATACATTGGTAAGATAATACCTAGTAAAACATAAACTCCCATTCTCGGACACTATACCCAGTAGACGAAAAAAAGTCGATTTATAAAGGCCTAGTTTGACATGTTACAGGTCCGAGCTAATCTAATAGTATACAATAAGGCTACTTTCATTTGTTGATTTTTCACAATAAAACAATTGTAAACGGATTTAGGTTGTGTTTATTTTGGATTTTACAACTCCTACGTTTCGAGCTCTTTAAAATCTACATACATATATCACGCGCCTATCCCTTTCGGGGTAGGCAGAGCGTAAACAGCCGTACAAAACCGGGCTTTCAGATAAATAATTGTGATCATCATAGTGAAAGGTTGTCAGCCCATCGCCTAAAACTGCAATACACATGTAATCCTCGAGTCTCTACGATACCCACGGGAAAGAAATGGGGTGATGCTATTCTAAGCCGGCATCACACGGCACAAGATAAAATCTAGCTTTGTAAAATCCAAAATAAACACAACTTATATCCGTTTCAAATTGTTTTATTGTGATGAGTAATACTTGTGCAAACTCAAGTTTATTTTTGTTGTTTTTTTTTTATTAATGATGGGTTTGCTCATGACTCTAGTCTAGGTCATAGGACAGAGACAGAGTCTAAGATGGAGCGAACTCACCCAGAAGAAGCCTGTTCACTCTTACTTTGAAGAGATTAGGGTTGTATGCTTTTGGAAACACAGACGCAGGTAGTAAATTCCACTCTTTAGCAGTGCGCATTATAAATGATGACTGGAAGCGCTTAGTCCGAATTGGTGGAATGGCTACCAGGTACGGATGGTATCCGGCGGTGCGTCTGGATGTCCGATGGTAGAAGGGAGCTGGTGGAACAAGGTCGTGAAGCTCTTGAGCACACTCTCCGAAGTACAATCTATAAAAAACCGACAAGCAGGCAACCTTGCGGCGATGAGCCAGGCTATGTAGCTTGGTGTCCACCAGTTTTATGTCGCCTATGAGCCTCTTGGCCCTGCGTTCCACCGAGTCAAGAGCGGCAAGTTGGTATTTGGCTGAGCCATCCCAAAGGTGACTGCAATACTCCATGCAGGATCGGACTTGTGCTTTGTAAAGAGTTAAAAGCTGTCCAGGCGTAAAGTATCGCTTCACTCTATTCAGGACGCCCAGCTTTTTAGCCGCCGTCTCTCTTCGAGTATGGATCAAATGCGTAAAATTTAAATTAGGCCTGCAAAAATAAGCTCTAGTTTTTGTAAGTACTATGATTGTGATAGGATTGTTATCAAAAGCTCATTTTTCCTAATTAGAATATAAACATTTAAAGGCTTGCCTTACCATTTAATTGTCTTGAAATTCAATTTGTAGGGCAGGTAATTTTTTTACATATTTCGACCTATGTTCCTCGGGGGAAAGTTCTTCCTTATCACCAGCCCGACCTTACTTCTCAGTATCGGTAACTTGTAAAATTTCATAACAATTTGCAGACTACTACCCATCAAAAGACTCCGCCCAAGGGCAAGGGTAAATCAGGTGCGCGCTTGAATAAATCAGTGTCAGTACCAAAACCAATCACTACAGCGGAGACGAGTGTCACCATTGCGACTGTAAAGTGCTCCCTGAAGAACCCTAACTGGAGCCAGCCCTCGCAGCACTTCCACTGGGATGACTCTCTTCGCACCAACTGCGCTATCCATTGGGGGGACGGAGACCTTACGGTTAGTTTGTTTTATTCAAGCAAGGCAGGTTTTAGTCGGACCAAAGTGGAAGTAAATATTTGCATGTTTACTTACTTAATATTCCGCGTATAGACCCGATCAAACTATTCAAGATTCAAGCATTTATTGGTAAAAAAAATTTTTACAAGTCACATGTTCAACTTAATTACATTTTAACGCTATATTTACTATAATTATTCTTCAAATATTTAAGTCTGTAACATCATAATTATAATCCGTAGAAGGCGTTAAAGTCTTAATCAAATGTAAGCATAATGATTCTTAAAACTTTATTTATTAAAATGTTCCTTGTACCATTTACAGGTCGTAAATTACGCACCACGTAACGCACAGCAGAATGTATCAAAAGGAAAGCAGCGAGAAGACACAGAATCACATACCAAAGATAGAAGCAACTTTCCAGAGAACATGACCATACACGTGGGCTTTGGCATAGAAACTCTGCGGAATCCATTAGCACCGAAACCGCCCGCAATAATTGCAAGCGATGATCATAAGCGGAGTAAACGTCAGAAGTAAAGGTCTTGTTGGCAAGACTCGATTAATTGGAGAGTGAAATGAAAAATGTTTTATGCATGGGGCGCACAGATATTTCACTGAAACTCCCAAAATATTTTTTCAATTGTATTTTCACAAATCAAGTACAAACACCCTTCCGCCCATAACGTCACAACTCGATTGCCTGTCCGACTACATCTGTGCGCGCATCTGCACTTCCATTTTGTATCCCCTCTCATAGCACGTTCACACAATACCAATAAGGGTAGGGAAATAGGAAGTGGGCAGCGCGAGTATGTAAACAGGTTACTCGCGCTGCTACTCTAAGATGCTGCCACTTCCCGTGCACCCTCGAATGTCGGCTTTTCGTACGCGAGTCAAAGAAACGGCAGCAAAAACGCGAATTGAATGTATGCTATCTCGCTCACTATATTGCTGCGAGAAGAGTATGACGGCAGTGTGTGAACACTCACTCACGTTGATACTTCCGTGGAAGAATTTCAGGAGCAAGAACAGGTGGTTAGTGTGAACGTGCTATAACATCCCCACCAACCTAATACCAACCAACGTGAAGTTATCCAGCATACTGGTGTGTGTCGCCTAGCCAATCAACGCAATGAATTCCTATTTAAAATAAAAATCTACTAAAAATATTTTTTGATCTAAATTAAAATTAATCAAATTAAAAATATATTTATAAAATATTAAAGATTTTAGAAGTTACTAATATATTTAAAAGTAATGAAATATAATAATTTTCCATCAAAAATTAATAAATAATTTGAGATTTTACCATTGTACGTGTTTAATTAATCATAATATTAAATTGAATTAATTATTTCAATCATAATTAAAATTATATTATAGAAAGCTAACAGATAAACGGATTTATATTAGAAACGCAACATAAAAATATGCCTGCGGTCGAGACCTCAAACGAAAATAACAAAGAAAATCAAAGCTTCCTATAATTTATCTTGATTTGTACTTGTTTTTTATTTATTGCACTATTATCCTATTGCCACTGCAACAATTGATCAATTTAAGTCCTGGCGCATATGTCGTTGATAGTTCAGGACTTACGCAATAGCATGTAAGTATATCTAGGACATATCGTACTTCCCAGTTCAAGTCGTGGCTTGTTTAGATTTAAACCTATTTAGGTCGTGCTGTATACAACTTGACCCTCTCAAGATTTTCCTTGGACAATAATACACTTGTTGATATTGAAAGAACTTCTCCGATTGATCTTATTGCAAAACTTTTTAAACAGTAACATCCTCAATTCAGCCAATGATAGGGTCAGTGTGGTATTCATTGAGGTCAGGAGTGGTCAAATCAGTTGCGAATGGCGGGGGCTCCTCACGAGCGCTGGGGATCCCAGCTGGAGTACCTCCTATCCTGTCTGGGATATGCTGTTGGAATTGGTAACATCTGGAGGTTCCCGTATTTGTGCTACAGAAATGGGGGAGGTAAGTAAAGTGTCTAGTTATTTTATTAATCGCGTGGATAGCGAGCTATTCCTTTCGAAAATTACAATTTACAATTAAAAAAATGCTAGAAATTACGTGACTGATAAGATATCTGATAATGAAGTGTGAGGTAAAGACAGATTTTAAACTAACCTATCTGAGTACAGTTAAGTTTAGAGTAACTACTCTCTCTGTTTTGTACAAAATATTAATTTCAACGCGTTGATACACCATTTCGACATTCATACACATATCACGCCTATAATCCTTTGCGGGGTAGGCAGAGCGTAAAGAGTCATTTACACCACGTCTGACAAATGTTTGAGGGTCATTCAGAGGGAAAAATTTTGTGTATCGCCATAGTGACATGTTGTCAGCCCATCGCCTGAAATTGCAATACACACCCTCAAGTCCCTTAGGCGCCTCTTACGACTCCCATGGGAAAGAAATTGGGCGATGCTATTCTAAGCCAGCATCACACGGCAAACATTCAATCTTCAAATTCACTACATTAATTATATTTTACGGCTACATTCAATCTGCAAAGAATGAATAAGTTGCTGGAAATCAGGTTCAAATTATCTCGATAGATGGAGCCATGCCACGCGTGATTGGCATTAAAATTTACTTCATCAAAACGGCAGGTGATTCAAACCACGGTGGCCCCAGTCGGTAGAGGCCCCTTTAGTAATGATACCGAAAGTCGCATGTTAAAATCCTGCCAGCGAGCACAGCGGTGCAATTTTGCGAGTTATACACATATCAGGCCTATTATCCCTTGCGGGGTAGGCAGAGCGTAAACGGTCTCAAAAATCGGACATTTATTTACGCCACGTCTGACAAATATTTGAGAGTCATTCTGAAAATTTTATATCTCCATAGTGACAGGTTGTCAGCCCATCGTCGAGTATTGCAATCCACACCCTCGAGTCCCTTAGTCGCCTCTTACGACTCCCACGGGAAAAGAATGGAGTGATGCTATTCTAAGCCGGCATCACACGGCATGTATTTTATCATGTGCGCAATAAATAAACACGACCGCTATATATTACGGACTTAGGCAAGCTGAGCACGACTGTACACCTATATGAATTATTTCTTATACTTTCTTGTTTCTTACAGGGGCATTTCTCATTCCATATTTCTTGACGATGTTCATCTGCGGGATTCCATTGGTTTACTTGGAGACAACTTTGGGTCAATTCGCAAGTGCTGGATGTATTTCTGTATTCAATATCAACCCGCTGTTCAAAGGTTAGATTATTGTTTAGTATTGATTTATTTACTTTTATAATTTATAGCACATAGTACAAGAGGCACGCCTAATGCCACGAGAAAAAGACACGGGTGCGCTCGGGTGTGAAATCATAATAATGGAAGATAAGAAATTAAACTACAACGATATAAATATATATCATACATATAATTCCTAAAATATACCTACACAAATATTTACTTAAATTAATACACATATTCTAATCTAAACAGAAATAAATGAACAATACTTAAATAGAAAACTACTAGCGCCATCTGATCATTGATGTACTTAATAATATATATATCGCAGATCTTTTTTTCCCAACTCAGGTAGAAATAAATGAGTGATTTATTTACTTGTTTTCTTTTTCAGGCGCTGGCTATGCAGTGGTGATACTGAACATCATATCAGTGATATATTTCGCGTCCATAATGTCATATCCTATACTCTACATATATCATTCGTTCAGCTCTCCACTGCCTTGGCAGTCTTGTGGAAACTATTGGAATACTGACAATTGTACTGAGGTAAAAAAATAAAAATAAAAACATGGACCGAAAGCCAAGAACCTGTTTTTTTTTTAAGATTCTCGTACAAGTTCTATTGTGCCTAACCCACCACGGAGGATTTGAAATATATTTTTGAAAGATTTTGTTTTTTTACAACAATAGGAATAATTATATATCTATAAAAAACATAATATTTTTTTAGATTACAGGAAACTCCAGTTTCTTTAATTCAAACGGTACAATAACTACACCTGAGGATGAATTCTTTCAGTAGGTATAATCTTCCTAACTACTTATGCATGACATATATTTTTAGACTAGATTTCCGCCCAGCGATTTCCCCACTGCCACTCATTTTCCCGTGGTAATTGTTATTTTCCCGCAGTAAAAAGTAGCCAATGTGTTATTCCAGGTTATACTCTACCTGTGTGCCAAATTTCATCCAAATCGGGCTAGCCGTTTGAGCATGAAAAGGTAACAAACGTACGTACACACACACAAACTCAGATTATAATATGAGTACGGATAATGCTTGAGTCAGCCTTACATTTAGTGAGATAAGATTAGCCTTGGATTGAGTCAGAGTTATATATTCATACTCTAAGGAGTCAGAGTTAATTTAAACAGAAAGAAAAACATTAGTTTATTTAATGGCCCTGACATTTCTAAAGCCCATGTTTTAAGTATGCTACAGTTTGCGTTGTTATTTTTTTATGAAACTTTCATGTTTTATTAGTAAACCCAATGTTTTATTTTTCAGTCGACGGCTACTTCACATGTCTGAGGGTATCCACGAAATCGGCGGGATTGTCTGGCCTGTATTCAACTGCAATGTAATATGTTGGATTATTGTGTACCTGTGCATCTGCAATGGCGTCAAGAGTGTCGGAAAGGTGAGACAATAGTTTTTCGATGATTTGTTATATTTTGGCATTACCTAATGCTCCATGGAACGATACAATGCGAGAAAATTTATATATATGTATACTCCGTTCATTTAAGAATTACCTATAATGTAAAGAAACTTTGTATGTAACTGACAGTCGCGAGCTGTCAGATTCATACAAAGTTTGCTCGCGACTGTCAGTTACATACAAAGTTTGTTTACATTATAGGTAATTCTTAAATGAACGGAGTATACATATATATAAATTTTCTCGTATTGTATGTAAAGAAACTTTGTATGTAACTGACAGTCGCGAGCTGTCAGATTCATACAAAGTTTGCTAGCGACTGTCAGTTACATACAAAGTTTGTTTACATTATAGGTAATTCTTAAATGAACTGAGTTTAAATACTCACAGGAGTGAGATTTGACCCTATGTTACCGGCGATTAAATAAATATCCTGGAGAATTCACTGAGCGCCATATAGCGCCAAACTAAGCAAAGCTTGTACTATGGGAACTAATGACTAATATCTTCTAACTATTGGACTCATTTATGACCATAAATAGTTTCTCATGCTTAATTTTATCAAATCCATTGTTTCAGATTGTTTACTTCACTGTATTATTCCCGTACTTTGTACTCGGCATACTTTTCGTTCGTGGCGTGACCCTTCCTGGCGCTTGGGAAGGGATCAAATTCTACATACTCCCAGATTGGGGACAGCTCAAAAACACCAAGGTAAAGAAAATTTGCTTATTATTATTTTTTATGAAACTAATATAATTATCAAATGAATATTAACAAAAAATTTAATCTTCTCTGGATTGAATAATGTTTTCTGTTTTGCAACTTATAGTTATTATTACTTACTATAGTGTTTGTTACCCGGGAGATCCTAACAACTCTAAGCATTCCTTATTTAACTAAATCGGTTGAAGCATTTGGAAGCTAAGCATCACCCCTATTCTACCCGTGGGTGTCGTAGCGTAAGCGATTAAGGGATAAACTAAACTAGGGAATGGGCAGCAGAAAGCAATATCTTGCACTGCGCTCGACAATCCGATTGCCAACCGTGGTGAGTATGGCAATACGACCCATAGGGGGAGGCCCATATCCAGCAGTAGACTCTTGTGATGGATCAAATAATCGGAAGTTCTGGTAGAATGAGGAATCAGACTAACATCTGAAAACAGCTCAATACTTAAACCTCACACGCCTGTTTTGGGCATTTTTGCAAAAAGTTTGCCAATGAACTCTACTGAACCGTGTTTGAACCAACTTGTTGCCAAAAGTCTGTCTTGTTAAAAGTGTATACATTAGCTTAAAATGTGAATCCACGCTGCGTGCCAGATTTTATCGCTGCGTCACATTTTCGTCGACAATTTACCGCACAACATCAACATTGTTTTCACGCAATACATTATACGTTTTATTTTAGCTTATCTTTCATTTAATAATCGTAAGACTTTTTGTCAATTTAGTTTAGCTGTAAGTATATAAAATACAAAATACTTTTTAAGGTTTGGGCAGATGCAGCAACACAGCTTTTTTATTCTCTTGGTCCTGGATGGGGAGGACTTGTTAGTATGGCCAGCTTCAATAAATTTCACTTCAAAAACCTTAGGTAATTCTATAATATCCATATTTACTTATCTACCTTACATTTTAACCTGTATCCAATTCAAATAAATTTGAAAACCCCTAATGTTCCAGGTCATCAGTAATAATACCCTTCGTAAATAGTGGCACCAGCATCTGGGCAGGATTTGTGGTGTTCTCAGTGCTGGGATTTGCGGCCGATCGTGCTGGAGTGCCCGTTGGAGAAGTGGCCACTGCTGGACCAGGCCTGGCCTTCGTCACCTACCCTGCTGCTGTATCCATGATGCCAGCGCCCAACTTCTGGGCGATCGTCTTCTTTGTCATGTTGTTCTTCCTTGGCATTGATTCCATGGTAAGTGTCTAAATGAACAGCCGTGAGATATCCGTCCATTGTTGGTCATAGGCCTCCCCAAGCTGCGCCTGTTGTGCTGTACCTCCTGCCACTTGAGGTGGTTGATCTTGTATGCAATGTCGGCTGCTGGTCACTTTTTTTCATATAATACTTACTCAGTAAGTACTCACGCACTGACAATGCTTGATGAATGTCCTTGTTGCAGTTTGTCACAATAGAGGCGGTGATAGCTGGTGTGCTAGACGAATTTCCCGCGATGCGTGTACGCAAGCGCTGGGTCACTCTGTGTACCTGCTCAGTGCTCTTCGGCTTATCCATCATTTGCAACACTGAAGTGAGTATAAAAAATACGACATCAATAGAATATAAACATCAGTCTGCTTTATCCAATTGCACGAGTTGTCTATTTTTTAGATCGAATGACTAGTCTGCAAAAATATAAAACCAAGTATAAATTGTACTAAGATTTAAAACGGAATGCAAAAATCCAACGTAAAGGTGGGTAGATGGTACTGAACCTAATATGTGTCAACCAAGTATCCACCAAGTTTTCTTTTATTGGGTACTTTAAGCAACAAGAAAAATAAACCTTATCTCTTGCAAAATGCAAAATAGTTTATTTCAGAATGAGTTCGCATGTCTTGCAATCGCTAAAATTTCTTTTTTACTGGATAGCGGTGATTCACAAGAACATACCTATCTACAAATAGGTATCAAGTAAGCAAGGTACCTTAAATGTTTCCGTTAGAACTTCGTTATTATGTCGGTAGTTTCGGTAGAGGTATTAAGAGCCATAAATTTTCTTGTCAAGGTGTACCAACCGGGGAAGCACTTTTACTTATAGGAAGAGGTCTTCATGGTAGTATACAGGGTGTAAGGGACAACTCTCCGAATACTGATAGGGTGCATGCAGCCCATGAAACTGAACAACTTCCTATTAGAAAATATTTCAGGAAAAGTCCATTTGAACTGCCCATATTGCAGTCAGCTGATTGTAATTTTGTATGAAAGGTTGAATATTTTATGTCGTTTCCTGACATAATGTTCCGAGGGAAAAGTAGTTCAGTTTCACGGTCTGCATGCACCCTTTCAGTATTCGGAGAGCTGTCCCTTACAACTTGTACAGAATGATATTGTTTCTTACCATGTTTTTTTATTAGAAACTAGCTTTTACCCGCGACTTCGTCCGCGTTAGATAGTTTTTTTAGGCAGAAGTTCTAAAGTAGGTATGTGTATTCATAGTTAGTGTGACAGTGATATAAGAACAGTTCTTATCTCTACTGTTCAAAGATGACTTGCTTGCTTCTGTTAAAGGGACAATTCAAAATTTGCTATCCGGCCTGAGAGACTAATATTTATAACCATTGAATACAAAAGTCAGTAGATAACAGAGTACTTATTTCAGAGGTGCCGATTTATGCACACTAAAATGGTCAGCATAAGTAGATAGGACAGTTAAAAAGGTAATTTTAGTTACTGTAATACGTTTTTATATACCACATTTTTTGTTTTTCTGTCCTCGGTAAAAAGTAGGCAATGTCCTTTCTCAACTTATTCCCATCATACTGAACAACTTTTGTTTTGGAACCATATCTGTATCTCCAATAATTTAGGTGGGCTCCTGATGGTAGACCTGGTGGTCTACATAAGATACTCCAGATCTACAATACCCTTGTGAAAAGGACCGGCCCATCATACTGAACAACTTTTGTTTTAGAACCATGCCTGTATCTCTAATAGTTTAGCTGGGCTCCTGATGGTACACCTGGTGGTCTACATAATGTACTCCAGATCCCCAATGTCCTAGTGTAAATAAAGCGGCCCATCATACTGAACAATTTTTGTTTCGGAACCATTTCTGTATCTCTAATAGTTTACGTGGGCTCCTGATGGTACATCTGGTGGTCTACATAGGGTACTCCAGAGCCCCAATGTCCTTGTGAAAAGAAGTGGCCCGTCATACTGAACAACTTTTGTTTTGGAACCATGCCTGTATCTCAAATAGTTAAGCTGGGCTCCTGGTGGTACACCAGGTGGTCTACGTAAGGTACTCCAGAGCCCCAATGTCCTTGTGAAAAGAAGCGGTTCATCATACTGAACAACTTTTGTTTTGGAAGCATGCCTGTATCTCTAATGGTTTAGCTGGGCTCCTGATGGTACACCTGGTGGTCTACATAATGTAGTCCAGATCCCCAATGTCCTAGTGTAAATAAAGCGGCCCATCATACTGAACTATTTTTGTTATGGAACCATTTCTGTATCTCTAATAGTTTACGTGGGCTCCTGATGGTACATCTGGTGGTGTACATAAGGTACTCCAGAGCCCCAATGTCCTTGTGAAAAGAAGTGGCCCGTCATACTGAACAACTTTTGTTGTGGAACCATGCCTGTATCTCTAATAGTTTAGCTGGGCTCCTGGTGGTACACCAGGTGGTCTACTTAAGGTACTCCAGAGCCCCAATGTCCTTGTGAAAAGAAGCGGTTCATCATACTGAACAACTTTTGTTTTGGAAGCATGCCTGTATCTCTAATGGTTTAGCTGGGCTCCTGATGGTAGACCTGGTGATCTACATAAGGTACTGCAGATCCCCAATGTCTTTGTGAAAAGAAGCGACCCATCATACTGAACAACTTTTGTTTTGGAACCATGCCTGTGTCTCTAATAGTTTAGCTGGGCTCCTGGTGGTACACCTGGTGGTCTACATAAGGTACTCCAGAGCCCCAACGTCCTTGTGAAAAGAAGCGGCCCATCATACTGAACAACTTTTGTTTTGGAACCATGCCTGTATCTCTAATGGTTTAGCTGGGCTCCTGATAGTAGACCTGGTGGTCTACATAAGGTACTCCAGATCCTCAATGTCCTTGTGAAAAGAAGCGGCCCATCATACTAAACAACTTTTGTTTTGGAACCATGCCTGTATCTCTAATAGTTTAGCTGGGCTCCTGGTGGTACACCTGGTGGTCTACATCTATACTCCAGACCCTCGAACGGTGATAAAAAGTAGCCTATGTCCGTTCTCGGTATGCTAGCAATCTCTGTGCCAAGTTTCATGAAGATCGGTTCAGCGGTTTGGCCGTGAAAGCGTAGCAGACAGACAGACAGAGTTACTTTCGCATTTATAATATTAGTGTGGATAGTGTGGATGTGTTCGTATTTTTTTAACCAGGGTGGACTGCACGTGTTAGGCTTGCTGGACTCGCACGTGGCGATAGCGTGCGTGCCTGTCGTGTGTCTGTTGGAGATCATTGCTGCAGTCTACACGTACGGTGCGCATAAACTCAGTGCTGATGTGCTGTTCATGACGGGGCAGCCATTACAGAGGTTCTGGCTGGCGCTGTGGAGGTACATCATACCTGTTATACTTGTGGTAAGTACAGTGTATTAAAAATATTGAAGTTCTTGTACGGTTCGCTTAAACTCAGCGCTTTTGTAGCGTTCATGGCGGGGCAGCCATTACAGAGGTTCTGGCTGGCGCTGTGGAGGTACATCATCCCTGTTATACTTGTGGTAAGTACAGAGTATTACAAATATTGAAGTTCTTGTACGGTTCACTTAAACTCAGCGCTTTTGTAGCGTTCATGACGGGGCAGCCATTACAGAGGTTCTGGCTGACGCTGTGGAGGTACATCATTCCTGTAATACTAGTCGTAAGTACAGCGTCTTGAGAAACTGTCATAGTTACAGTAAAGACACACGTAAGTAGAAGCGCAGGCTGTCTCCGCAAAACCAGATTGTTCCCAGTTTGGTAAGAAATTTATAGATTGATTGTTTTAAGTAATGAACCACTTGATATGACATGATATGATACGACCTAATTGGTAAGCAAGAAAAATTTCGTAACACGACCATGTCAGAGGCTTACTAGATACTCCCACGTAGGTTATCTAGGTCATTTGCCAACACACGCAACCACTACAACTTTTGGATCTACAACACAAATTTGGACTACAATTGTGTCAATTTTTGAAAAGTTGTAATTTTTTCGTCCGCGGGCTGGATTTTGCAAGTTATCAAAAACAAAAAACCAAACACGGGAAGTGTTTTAAAATTTGGTATTCAATTGGATCAATCTCTGATTTCTTCTTGTAACCTACTCTAATAAATAGGTATCCAATACACTAATTCACAGTCGACAGGCGGACCAAACTTGCGGAAAATTAAACTGTCTATCCATATCAACTCAATTTACCACTACGAGCGAAAAGGATTCGTCTAAGTCAAACACCTAATTGGACTTTGGAAATGTTCAATCAAGCAGACGAGAATACAGATAGTTGTAGATATAGATAGTTTCGAAAGATTAAATTTCAATCGACATGTAAAAAGCCCTTCAAGTATCTCCAACGAGAAATCGCATCATACTATAGCTATAAAAATTAACACTAAAATATACATACTTATATCACGCCTACATCCATCGCGGGGTAGGCAGAGCGTAAACATCCGTAAAAAACGGTAATTTATGCCACGTCGTCTGACAAACATTTGATATCGGTCATTCAGAATAATGTGTATCACTCATGTAGGTATCACCATACACATGCAACCCTCGAGTCCCTTAGTCACCTCTTACACGGCATGCACGGGAAAGAAATGGGGTGATGCTATTCTAAGCCGTACTAAAATACATACATACATACATATATCACGCCTATAGTCCCTTGCGGGGTATGCAGAGCATAAATGGCCGTGAAAAACGGTAATTTACGCCACGTCTGACAAAAGTTCGAGGGTCAATCAGATAACTGTGTATCACTATAGCGACAGGTTGTCAGCCTATCGCCTAAAATTGCAATACACACCCTCGAGTCCCTTAGTCGCTTCTTACGACACCCACGGGCAAGAAATGGGGTGATGCTATTCTTAGCCGGCATCATACTAAAATATGTGTATGAAATTTCAGCTTATAACTACATACGCGCTGAGAGAAGCTTCAGGGTTAGCCGGATGGAGCGTCGCGCTGATTTCAGTAATCTGTATACCACTTCATGCAGGCAAAGTTCTCTACCAGAAAAGAGGATCTTTCTTTGAGGTAGCTAAGATAAATTTTATCAACTAGGTATTTTGAAATAGTTTCGATTGCCAACGATGGAATGAAATTGTAACACTTGCTACGACAATCAGTGTTGCATCGCCTAAGCTCCGTGTCTACGCCGTAGACACCGTACTTCATGCCTTTCTCAAAGGGACTTGCTTAGCTACGATTTTGCTATATCTTTATGGCTACGCCATAGAAATCGTGCCGTGACTTTACATTAGCATTTGCTACAGTAGTTCACAGTCAAAACCTATGCATCTACTGTAGCTTTGAGCCTACGCCGTAGGAATCGTAGCACTTTTGTTTGTCTCGCCGCGATTTGTTACCAGCGCTTGCTACGTTAATCGATGGTATACACTTTTGCATCGTCAAGTTAAGCTCCATGCACTAGTAGCACTTCATGTCTTTTGCGCAAGTTGCGCGTCATTCTCTCCTAAGTTTATTTGCTTTGTTTTCTATTAGTTGCGAAAGATATTCTGTAAACCAATTTTTTTCAGCGTGTCCGGGAGAGCTGCTACCCCAACGAAGAGTGGGGTCCAGATGACCCTGAGATCCGGCAGCGCTGGCTAGAGGCAAAGAATCTGCACAAAACTGTTCCACTCATTGATAAAGTCACAACCTCATAGTAACAAGAGTACAAAAATGATTATGAAAAATGATGACTAAAAACGATAGTTAATAAAAGACTTTATAAAAGTTAAATATCTTTCTGCACTTGTGTTTTCAATTTAAGTACATAATGCACCACTTCTAAGAAAAATCGTTGCCTCACGTTGACTTGTAAACACACACCACACAACCTCGACGAATATGATGACAAAAACAATATGATGACAAAAACAAACAAGTTTGATGGCACAAACAGAGACATTCAACCACTGACCTCTATATTATACTAAACTACGCTACAACAGTGGAAAATATGGCAGCCTTAATGCTAAAGTAGAATTCTCTGGCTACAGGTAGGGCGGCTACATATCGATGGCTTTTCCTTGATTTTGTCCATCGATATGTAGCCGTCTCTGCCCCAAGCCATCTGATAAAATTTCTATGGTTTTTCTGCCCAATGTTTAAGGCCAGCTAAAGATATGTAAAAGGCATGGTAAAAGTTTTACAGTAACAACCTTCATCAACAGCCTATTGTAGTCCACTGCTGTACGTACGTAGGCATCCCCCAGAGTTTAGGACATATATATAAGAGATCTGTGCCCCCGAGTATGCCACAACCAAGGTGGCTAGTTCTATTATATTCTCTTTGCCAAGGTGGCCAAGCCACAACCAAGTTCACTTGGACCTTATTGTACCTTTTTTGTTACCCCCTACCATTTTTGGCATTTGTCATACTAGAAGACATGTCAACCAAGAAAAATAAATAAATAAAAAACAAAATAGACCTTATGTCAAAGCATTAGCATAATTTTGACAGCTGCCAAAATTGGCTTATTGGCACAGTGACGCGTATTTTTTATGGTGTCAAAAAAAAAAGAATTGAATTGGTGTCAATCTAGTACGTCACTTTGACGCCTTGATGACAGCTTAATTTCGGTTCGATGTTTGGTTGGTATGGGGTTTGAATTTTAAAATGTAAAAAGTTCAAAAATCTTCTAAATTTCTAGTTATTTTTAAAAATTCTAAATTACATGTGAATAAATTTTGATATCCCCTGAAATCGCAGTGTAAAAATTTCTGCAAAAATGGCTGAAGCTACAAAAGAAACCAAAAAAGGAAAAAGAAGTGTGAAAATCAACGTGAGTTCCTATATTTACATTTTGTTGAATCAACTCCTTGTTCAGGAAGAAATTGACTTGTTCTTGTCGTGTGGGATACAGAGTCGACGAAGGACCCAATGAACATCAAGGTTCATTGGGTCTACCTCTTGACGGGATTGTAATGTATTACCAGAAAAACCTGTACCAAAGAAATTTAACTATATCTACCCTCACATAATAACTGTAGCTTATCCATATCCATATATTGTGTTTTATCATCAGGTCGACGGCGAAGATGAAACGGTCGAAGGTGAAGTGGGTACCAAACGAACCAAGAGGTTTCAGCTTCCAGACATGCCGCGGTGGTGGCAGGCCAAGGTCATAGAATATGCGTGAGTCATAATTATACAAGCACACTGGTGTAAATGAAGGGATCAAAGGTGAAGTGGATCCCACCCAAACGAGCCAAGAGGTTCCAGCTTCCAGACATGCCGCGGTGGTGGCAGGCTAAGGTCATAGAATATGCGTGAGTCATAATTATACAAACACACTGGTGTAAATGAAGGGATCAAACGTGAAGTGGATCCCACCCAAACGAGCCAAGAGGTTCCAGCTTCCAGACATGCCGCGGTGGTGGCAGGCCAAGGTCATAGAATATGCGTGAGTCATAATTATACAAACACACTGGTGTAAATGAGGGGATCAAACGTGAAGTGGATCTCACCCAAACGAACCAAGAGGTTCCAGCTTAGGCCAAGGTCATAGAATATGCGTGAGTCATAATTATACAAGCACACTGGTGTAAATGAAGGGATCAAAGGTGAAGTGGATCCCACCCAAACGAGCCAAGAGGTTCCAGCTTCCAGACATGCCGCGGTGGTGGCAGGCCAAGGTCATAGAATATGCGTGAGTCATAATTATACAAACACACTGGTGTAAATGAAGGGATCAAACGTGAAGTGGATCCCACCCAAACGAGCCAAGGGTTCCAGCTTCCAGACATGCCGCGATGGTGGCAGGCCAAGGTCATAGAATATGCGTGAGTCATAATTATACAAACACACTGGTGCAAATGAGAGCATCAAACGTGAAGTGGATCCCACCCAAACGAGCCAAGGGTTCCAGCTTCCAGACATGCCGCGGTGGTGGCAGGCCAAGGTCATAGAATATGCGTGAGTCATAATTATACAAGCACACTGGTGTAAATGAAGGGATCAAAGGTGAAGTGGATCCCACCCAAACGAGCCAAGAGGTTCCAGCTTCCAGACATGCCGCGGTGGTGGCAGGCTAAGGTCATAGAATATGCGTGAGTCATAATTATACAAACACACTGGTGTAAATGAAGGGATCAAACGTGAAGTGGATCCCACCCAAACAGGCCAAGAGGTTCCAGCTTCCAGACATGCCGCGGTGGTGGCAGGCCAAGGTCATAGAATATGCGTGAGTAATATACGTGAGCCCATTAACTTATATGTAAAAAAAAAACAATAACTAAAAGAGAAAGGAGTTTAACTGACGTAAGTAGCAATCAGTTTTGTTTTTCCGACATGAATAAAATTGTTTCCCAAACATACACAACACGGCTATAATCCCTTGCGGGGTAGGCAGAGCGTAAGCGGCCGCAAAAAAGGTGGCGTAACCATGTCTGACAAATATTTGAGGGTCATTCGGAAAATTGTGCATCGCCATAGATTATCAGCCCATCGCCTACAATTACATTACACACCCTCGAGTCGCCTTTAACGACTTACACGGGAAATAAATCAATAGGCAAAACATTATTTTTTAAGAAATAGTAATCCACTTTGTTAAGTAGCATTTTTGCTAACGTTTTTGCTAAGTTTGTTCGTAATAACCAACAGCGTTTTTGCGCCTTGTCGGAATAGGCAAGGAGATCAAGCCCATGAAGACATCCAATTTTACAAATCTCTATACGGGGTGTAAGAAACAGCCCTTCGAATACTCATATGGTGCATGCAGGCCATGAAACTTAACAACTAAAGTTTTTGAACTTTATTCTTGTTTTTGGCAGGACAAAGATCACGAAATTCGACACGTTCCACAGTTATGTAACGACGAGTCTTAAATACACCCTATTGACCAGTAACTGTATTGACGCAACACTAAGATACCACGTGTTTTGTTTTGATAATGCCACTGATAACCCTCAGTGAGCACTAAATTATACATATTGCAAATATTGGACAAAATAACAACCTAAAAATAGCTTTACTCTTTATCTTACAACTTAAACCGCGTTAGAGACAATGCGACGAGTTTATTTGCGCCAATGAAGACTGAATAGGGGTTTTTTTTTAACTCTTCCCAATTCGCTTGGTAGATGTCACTGTACTTGATACATTAACGGAAGGAATTAAACGTCATTTATTTTTTTCACTTGGATGTATGAGATCGTAAAACGAAATTATAATAATAAATTTCATATTTAAGAGGGTTCCCATACAAAAAACGTGTTTTAGCACGTTTCTCATCGATTCCATACAACAGATATGATTTTATTGGCATTTTTATAGATTATGGTACGGAACCCTTCGTGTGCGAGTCCGACTCACACTTGGCTGTTTTTTTTATTCCCTATCAATATTTAAAAAGTTTAAGACAACGATACTATCGCCTACGTTATCAGCCTGTAAAGACTTACAAATCACGTGTTTGTTGAGCATGCGCTTTAGTTCGCTATCAGCAAAATATCAGCGTCACACACGTGGCGGACGCAGACCTCCTAATTAGTATTCTGACCCCCAAAAATCGTGACGTCGTGTAATAAATAGGTAGGTGTGTTTGTTTCTTATTTTATTATCTTATTTAAAACAAAATTGATTAAAAAGTTTTATGTGACTTAACACACACGATGAAAAACGTGACTAAGTATAATATAAACATAATGGCGGTACTACATAAGAAACATTTGATGAAACATGCAGCTCAATGCAGCTACATTTCATGACAGTCTGGCATATACACACGATATACGATTTACACCTAAAATTGCCAAGCATTCAATTTCCAAACATCGCATGCCTCATGATGGCATTCTAAATGTGCTATAAGAACGTGCTATCGAAGGTTCATCGCATTTCAATTTCTTCAGTCTTCGACCGTTATATTTGATTGATTCGAACCTCAATTTTAAATTTGTTTTCTGTAGTAACTGTGTAAGTTCCTTAAAACTAGAAATACTATTTGTATCAGTTATTTCTTCAAGAAAGCGTGTCTGTTTTAATCTAGGGTCCACAGCTTATTTCAAGATTCTGCCTTCACAAACCTTTTGTACCGTTGATGAGATTGCTGATTTTGGTAGTGAGAACATTTGTACCGCAAAGATTTTAGAAATATTATCGTCAGGATATTTTAGCGAATAAAAGAGTTTCTTGGAATCACAATGCTTTATATTCGATAATATTTTCCAATACCATTTCTCAATTTTACGAAAAAGTGATAAAAACGCCGATGTCACATCAAACTCCAAATTCGAATGTAATGTCATTTTTGACTCTCCTCTATGCTCTCCTCGCCTCCTCTCCTCCATAGACACAAATGTCTATGCTCACCTCACCTCCGCACCTCACCGCACCCCACCTCTTTGTATTACATCGCTCCACACCACTTCGCTTTACACTGCTCATCTCGCCAGCCAATAGCTCCTCTCCTCACCAGCCGTTACAGTCGGCCATCCTGAAACCAATTGCACCGCAATTGGCGCAGGAAAAATCATTAACTTTACAGCAAATAAATAAGGTCATCCCCAGTTAAGACCTCCTCATCCATCACTTTAATCCACTACATGCAATATCACCACAGTGTGGCCAAAGCGAAGCTTTTAGATAGGGAAAGCCAATAAGAGAGAAACGACTGCTTGTATTTTACACATTACACTTAATTTTGCTAGCTTAGGTTGATACCCTATCTCCTTGCCAACTGTATTATGATGCTACCCTATCTCTTTTGCAGACTGTCTATACTATAGTTGACAGTTTTCTTATACATCCTGATAAGTACCCACCTACTTATCTCAACTACGCTTGTGACTTACTCGTACATCAACACTATAGTCCTGATTCTATGCTTTAATCATTTTAAGTTTCTAATGCTAAAATTACTACAATAAAATCCCTAAACTTAGAGGTTTTAAGAGTGGCTATTCCACAAAAGCCATGTTTTTGGGAAGTTTTTGACATTACGTGCAGAATTGGAAACGGTTTTAGAAACGTCAAATTAAATTTAGTAATAATAAAAGCGCGCCTGGAATAAGGTCTTATATCTCTACTCTACTTATATCGCTCTTCGTCTGCTCCTCTTTCTCTCCACACCTCAGTAATTAAAATATTGCTCACCTCACAAACACATTGCTCAGCTCGTGTGATTATGTCGCCCTCGATCCGGTGTATGTCATCCTCTCCCATGTTGCACATCTTCAAGTATACTGCTCCATCGTGAATAATAGAACTGGCTATAGCATTGTAAGTACAGTCATTGCTGTGCTGTCTATGTTTTGCCCAGACGTCTCCTTGCGGCGTGCGTAGGTACTACAGCCACATTCACTAAGCTGTTGCCCACGTGCACATTTATGTATTCAGCTACATGAACTACATAACCATAGGCACTTTATCACAGACACTTAATTCGTCCAAATTCTCCAAGGCTGTCATTTTCAAATTATCGTCAACACTTTCTGCTTCTCACAAGTTAAAAACCTTGATTCAATTGATAACGATCAAAAGCGGACAAGAATCTTTCATATTGTTTATCTGGCGTCGAACATTGAAATGCTTGAGCATTAGCTTGCAGCTCGTCGGGTAAACCCCGTATTATACAAGACACCGCGGCCTGTTCACTTTGCAGACATGGAAAGCTCAGAGCCAACTTCTCTTGGTAGTATTTAGTCATACTTTCACTGGTCAATTTCTTACGTTGCATCATCTCTTCCAAAATGACTTGTTTACCACTCCTGCCACATATGTTCATACGATTAAAATTCAAGTCTCATCATCATGAACATCTGCTTGTCCTTATCCCAATTTATTTGGGGTCGGCGCAACATGTTTTTTCTTCCATTCATCTCTATCAGCTCTCAAGTCCACGTTTACACCCTTTGCTTCAAAAAGATTCAAGTTTTTTAAACCAAATGCGTGCCTGACCTTGCAGCTTCGATTGCAAGTTAGAAGATTTTGTTTAATCACTCCAGTTGTAGGTAAATTTTCTTCATCCAACTCTGAACATTCATATCCTGGTCTTCCGGGTCAAAATCAAGGAGAAGTTTAGCGGTGTTAAAATTTTCAATGAAATTCTATTCAGTACTGACTGCCTTCCTCATTTAACATAATTTGCAGAGATGTTCGTAGCGTTTTTGTGATCAAGCTTTCCAAATCCTGTCATTACTCACATTTCCTGGCTTTTTCTTTTGCCGTACATACCGTCTAGTTTTCTCGCCTGAACCCCCCTGCAGAGTTCTCTTCATAGTGGACTTGGAATCATCCCGCTTCTGACTATTATCGTCAGGATATTTTAGCGAATAAAAGAGTTTCTTGGAATCACAATGCTTTATATTCGATAATATTTTCCAATACCATTTCTCAATTTTACGAAAAAGTGATAAAAACGCCGATGTCACATCAAACTCCAAATTCGAATGTAATGTCATTTTTGACTCTCCTCTATGCTCTCCTCGCCTCCTCTCCTCCATAGACACAAATGTCTATGCTCACCTCACCTCCGCACCTCACCGCACCCCACCTCTTTGTATTACATCGCTCCACACCACTTCGCTTTACACTGCTCATCTCGCCAGCCAATAGCTCCTCTCCTCACCAGCCGTTACAGAAATATCGCCATTTTACAGTGTCACAGGGTCCAAATGATTTTATAAATAACCTCAAAATTAGAAAAGCTTCAATATCTCTGCAAAGGATTGATCTACAAACAAAATTATCGCATGAATGCCGTTACAAATCGCAAATCTTTATTTGTACCGCTTTTTTATACCTTGTAAATACCAGATAGAGGAATAAAATGCGATTAACGCTCATATGGCATTTGCTTGTTGGGCTTTCGTATATCTCCGTAAATATAGCGGTACAAATGTTCTGAAAGAAATCCCAGTAACAATACAAGCGATACATTACATAGCTACAACCAAAAAAGCCGTATCTGCTCTAATTTACGAGAAAACAACACTGTAAAATTTGCAAGAAAATGATATGTACATGACCAAAGCTCGGCCACGGCACAGTATAATTAATAGTACTGGCATACAGTATGGTCACTCCCTGCCTCCCCCTAAAAGCACCCGCGCTCGGAGGACGCACAGACACCGGCTAGCAAGGACGTGACGACGACCTCATAATGACAAATTTCGTTATTGTTATTGCTGTAAAATGACAAAGTAGTTTAATGTCAAATTATCTATCCGTCAATGTTGTACAATGTTGAGTAAATAGATGTAAAAAAAAACAAATGACAAGTTTGTTTATCGTGTAGAACGTCAAATAACCTCTTGTTGGTCAGACGAGATTTAAATTGCCGTGTTTATGGGTTTCCGGTCAAGCGGCACACGAACATGTCCTCGACTGTGGGCCTGCCGCCGGGCGGACTCAAGTAAAAACAAAACAGTACAAATTTTTTCAAAAAGTAATAAAATGAAAATTAAACAAAAATAATAATGTATACAAAAATGTAGAAAAGAGAAGTTACAAAAAGAGGCTTAATGGGAACAATTCAATAAAATTAATTAAATTAAAACTCGCAAAAATCCCTAACATTAAAAGAATCAAAATGTCAAAGAATCACAATATACGTAAATATACGGTGAGCAGTTTTAATAGCTTTTTTTTGAAAACTTGCAAAATTTTTAAGCGCGGGCAGGATTTGAACCTGTGACTTTCGCACGTCTCAGTTCTCTAAGCTACGGTAGCCCAGATGGAAGATGCGTCGCCACTAGTAATGCGAAAGTCGCAGGTTCAAATCCTGCCCGCGCTTGAAAATTTTGCATGTTTTGAAAAATTGTATACCTAACACGGGAAGTGTTTTAAAAATTTGGTATTCAGTTTTAATGGTTCCTTTACTTCCTCTTATGGAACAACTAAAACAAAAATTTTATATCTTTAAAGGAACTACGGAGAACAAAGGAATTCACCTTTATGGCAGCTTTGTAGTGTACCCAAAATTCTTACATTTGTTGTCCATGGTTTAGCCCGTTAGCCAAACTCCAATTCCAGTTAAACTATATAAATGGCATTTTTGCATAATAGCACTAAATGATCTATTAATTTGGCAAAATTGCGAAGGACGCCGGCGCATCCGGCTGACCCGGTCGCGACGTTGGCGCCATCCGGGTCACCCGAGCCGGGTGGGGTGGAACAATGTGCAGGTCAGGGTGCACCGGCCACCACGGGGCAGGTTAGGAGCACCCCGGCAATCGCGAACCACGCACCAACGCCTCCGCAACAAATTATCGTAGCGCGAACTTAAAAGCGCCTATTAATTTACACCTGAATCATTAACCTTGGAACTCACCTCAAAGCTCATCAAACCAACAATTAACTTCCATCGGAGCTGAATGCGAAGAATGAAGCGCCGTGAATACGGGTCTGAGTGAACGCTCTGTGAATTGTGAAAGGTGTCAGGGATGGATTAATGTTCGCGTGTGAGCACGTGGGGTGCAAGGGGTGGCGAGGACCAACAATGGCGGCGGCAGTCATTGCACCTTCGCCCGCGGGGGAAGCAACATGCACTGCCGTCATTAATGCAACTTGAGTGACTGGTGGATGAGGCGTTCAGGATCGCTGCCTCCGAACACTGGTCTTAATCTAAAAAGTTTGCATAGCAAAAGTTAATCAGTCATCATGGAGCGGACCTCATCAAGTGCTTCCGAGGGTTCCTTCTGGACTACAATCCAGCTGCTGGCGGACCGCGGCCGGCGGCGGCGCTCGGCCGCAGACGCTGACGACTACATCACAGACTCCGTCAATCTGGACCTGCCGATCAGAAGAGTTTCATCACTCAGGTGACTTGAACGTTTAATCCCACAAAAAAAAATCTGGATGAAACTACCACTGGATGTTGCTTTTAGCTTTTCACTTTATCATTAAGCTAAAGTTTTTTTAATCTGAGCCGAAAAATAAAATAAAGCACATGTAATAAAGGCATGCAAACAAACTATGACGTACTGTTACACTGATGCACAATCGTCTCAAAATTATTTTTACAGTTGTTACAGCGTATTTGCATAGTAATTATTTTTAATCCTTAGCTGAAATGTAATAAAAATTTCACTCCCCATCTTGATGCAGTGTGGTAAACATGTAGAAATAGATAAAATTGTACCATCACGTTATATGAATAATCTGGTAATTCCTCGTAACGAGCACATGCATAAATCCACGTCATGATCGTCTATAAAAGTCCCACTTCCTTGAAGCAATACATCAAACAGAGTGTGTTTATGTAGAGCCATCGGCAGCTGCCCCTTTATCCCCGCTAGTCGTAAATCAGTGAAAATTGTGATACAGTATACAGTTTACTCTTCCGGGACATACTTACCTACGTTTATAAATCAGATACATTTTTAAAATAAAAATGAAATAACTTTATTCAATGTATGATAGTATTATCATTATCACTTATTGACGTCATGATTGGTCATTGTAAAAATAAGAAATTTGCATAACGCAATTTTCTTTTTTTTATAACAATTTTGTATTGTCCTAATAGAAAACCGGCTCGGGCAAATTCAAACATGCTTCGTCATAAACTAAGAACAGATACTTACAGCAACATGGATCATTTATCAGCAACATGCATCGTCAAGGTTTTATTGGATACAAAATCTTTGCACTGTTTCAAAGAATTTGCTGTATTACCCTTGTTTTCCAATAAATACAAATAACCCGCTCGTTCTGCAAACTGCAATGGAATATTATATGTTTTTTCCAGGGGCAGATTTTTCTCGTGCAAGTATTTGATAAGGGGGCACAATATTTTTTTAACAAAGAAATGTTTAATGCACTCGCAAATAATATTTCTATGTTTCGTAAGCTACGTTCATCAGTTTAACCTCAGTCTAGCAAAAGATTGTTCTTCTGTTGTTGGAAGCAATATTTGTTCATGGTTAACGTACAAAGTTTTTAACTTTTTATAAGTTTCGCTGAACTTTCCAAAGTCAGATATATCTTAAAACATTGTATATGCGAGTTGCAAAAAAACTCTACTTTCTACTACTTTTTCAGCTGATCACAACTCTGATATCTAGTACCTTTTAAATACTTGCTTCAATTACTATGTAGTTTGCCAAGAGCAACATGACGTTAACCAATAGTGACAGGAAAATCACGTTTGTATGCAAACCTTCCAATATTAATTTTATTTTGTTTTATGTGACAATTCAACTGTCTATCTATTACTGTCAATGAGATACAGCCTCCGGACCATCATAAATAAAATGAGGAAAAAACCACGTGTTTGTATGGTTTTTTAATCTATTATTTTTCGTAATTATTAGTATTTGTTGCTATAGCGGAAACAGAAATAAATATCAGTGAAAATTTCAACAAACATGTGAAAGATCTGATCACAGCGCTCTGATGAGCCTATCGTCAGACTTTTCCAATTCCAAATGCTTGGTTTAATAAACTTCACTTTATTGCGGCGGCAAACACAAGTTTATTACCTAGCAACGTTCAAGTTTTAACGATACCGTGTCGGTCCCACACGCCCCGAGTGCTAACTTCCGTTAAATATTGGAAAAGGTTCACGACCTCTGTAGGAAAATTGGTTACGTGCACGACGATTTCATTCAGACCACAAAAGTATTGCTTTCAGAAACATTCAAGTACTGTTTGTGAATTGTTCTTTGTGATTCTTTTTGCAGTCGCGTGAATTTGGCACTCCCTTCGCTAGCAAGGCGTAGCACCTAGTAGTAAATTTTACCAGTAATGTGTTTCAGTCAGTTTTATTACAACTTTACGGGGCTAACACAAGTGGATTATTTAGGGCATCAATTATTCTTCATACTGAGGGAAATAATAATGTTATTATAAGGGAAATAAGCGGTTGCATGGCGAAAACGAGAGATCGTGCCCTATGGCGTACCCTGGGGGAGGCCAACGTCCAGCAATGTACTGCTATAGACTGATGCATGTGTGTATGTAGGAAAATAGGTCCATCCATGGTCACTGTGAGACTCGAGTAACTCAATAATCTCTGATTGCCCGACAAGTACATTGTGAAGGTGACCCAATATACGTGAAAATCACGACTTAATCAACCTGGCAACAAGATTTATCAGTTTGAAGTTATTTTACTTACAAGCTGTTGGCATGTTGTTTCTTATCTCAAATAGTTAAAACTGTTTATTCATAAATTATCGAAGTGAAATGTGCGCAAAGACTGCTAATGGTTCATAATTTCTAATTAGATACATGCAACCTATAATTTTCAAAACTTTTTCCACCCATTTTATCGTGTTGCATTTTGTAATATTTGTAATACATAACAAAGGTAAAACGGATAATAGATATGGTACAAGGAATCTTCTTAGTCAAGTGAATTTGATATTATTTTTCTCATGCTCTTCTGAGAAAATAAAGTAGGTATGTATGTATTGGCGGGCAGGGAATGAGCTGCGGTAGCCCAGATGGAAGAGGCGTCGCCACTAGTAATGCGAAAGTCGCAGGTTCAAATCCTGCCCGCGCTTGAAAATTTTGCAAGTTTTCAAAAATTTTATACCTAACACGGGAAGTGTTTTAAAATTTGGTATTCAATTTATCCAGGGTTTTCATCGGTTAGACTACATTCAATCAAGGTATGTATCAATAAAATTTTCAGAGATTACAAACTCACATGTATCTTAAAGTGATAATTGTTTACTGGTCTGTCGGAGCAGATATCGATGGCAGAACAGATGTGTTATTATTTCAAGGATGACTGGAATACTTACATACTTACAGCTTTGTACGATCGCTACAGTGCAACCGGAAAACCACTACCTGTAGACTTATATTTTGACTGCCCCGATGGCGTAGCGGATAGTTTCCCTGCCTGATACACCAAGGGTCGTGGGTTCGATCCCCACAAGAGACAAATATGTATTTATTTACAAAAAAGTATAGAAGTATTAATAACAGTTTACTTTGTTTGGGATATTTTATATTAGGTCGATTACCTAGTTTTAAACTTTACTTGTACTTATTGTGCATCATCTACAAAACTGGCGCCGTTTTGTACAATTTTACTTTTACAGAAATTCGTCAGAATATCAGTTATGCATAAAAATTGTTTAGAACCATTAAATCCTTATTAAAATTATACACTTTATGCCACAAGTACTCAAACTGACCACAAGGTGGCAGTTTCAACTTAAGTCGGGATGTTTTTCTTACAAATGTTAAATGAACTTATGTCTTTCAAGAAAACAAAATTCTAATTATAAGAACACAATGGGAATTTCCGTGTGGATATTGCAAACTATAAGATCCCCTTGTTAAACCCGATTCGCCACTTTACGCCAATAGATGGAACTACTGCTGCAAAAAATGAGTTTGATTTTATTGTGGACGAAACACTTTTAATCTTTTACCAAAAGTAGTTTTGCGCCAAACTTACGTGGACTGTCATCATTTCGCTGAAGCATTTTGTTAAAAAATGCTTTTCATCGCAAGTACAAATATTTCAGTTTTTCATTTGTATGTAAAACGGACCACCTTAAATTGAAACTGCCACCTTAGATAATTTAAATAATCTTTAGTGTTATTTCTTGTCACCTGTTTGGGGACACCACTAGTCTTACTTACGCTCTCTATCTGCTCAAATGACTTTGATTTCATGTTTTAATTAATTTTATTATTTATCCCTAGGTACCTAAAATCTATATCTCTACTTGTATAATCTGTGATGACGGTCGGTCTGAGAATGAAGGATGTTCGCTAAAAATAAAGCTGTATAGATTGACGGCACTATCGAGACTACTATTATTATCACTGCACTAGTCGAGAATTATAGCAGATTTAGCTTTACGAGTAGGTACTCAACAACTCGCTCGAATTTTGCAACTAGTTTAAAATAAAATTTACAACCTCATGCATTGAATTGAATTTAGAAACTACCTATGATTATTGAATATGGTTTTGATTTAGTTTAGTTTAATTACTAGTATTTAGGCTTTTGCTCTATATAAATGAAAATTCTATTACAAACTATAACTTAAACACCTTAAACTTACCTATGTAAGTTCACTTACCAGGGTTCATCGGATTATTCGACTACTCAGTGATTTTCAGAAAATTAGCGTTTTGTCAAAGAACCAAAATCTCTATCACCAAGATTCAATAAAGATAAGTATGTTACTGTATTATTCTTGATTACACGTATATATTATGTGACAAACTCTATAACCTTTCACAGTCGAAAATTATTCTAATACCTAATGGAAAAGTAAACCAGTTATCTGTACCAAACAAACAAACAAACAAACATAAATCACGCCTATATCCCTTACGGGGTAGGCAGAGCGTTAACGGCCGTTCAACGGATATTAACACCACGTCTGACAAAAGTTTGAGGGTCAATCAGATAACTGTGTATCACTATAGTGACAAGTTGTCAGCCCGTCGCCTAAAATTGCAATACACACCCTCGAGTCCCTTAGTCGCCTCTTACGACACCCATGGGTAAGAAATGGGGTGATGCTATTATTATATGCTATCTGTGCCAACATCTGAAATATTTCAGTATCGGTGACGTAACGAATGTTCACTTTAAAAATATCGGCTTTTTGTTTTATTACCGACAGTTTTACTGGCTGCTGACTTACATATAAACAATATTTGCATTCCTACGAGTGTAAACTCTGTAATCGTGAAATAGTTATTGCTTAGGAAATGTCGTACTAGACAATGGTTGATAAATGCGTGCATACATGCCCGTGTATGTGTTTGTGATAAATTGTTGAGTTTCGATATAGGTGAACAATGAGAGACCATTTAAGCAGCCTCTCTATTTTGTTATATAAGATTTGTCTACCCAATACCCTTATTTCTTTGCGCAAATACCTACTGAAATGCTACCTACTTAACCAAATATGACACTTAATAATTACCAAATCTTTATGTATACCATTTTTTAACGTCGGATCGTTCGTCGACTCGATGTCCCACACGAAAAGAGAGAGAGAGAGTACCGCCACCTTCCAAAAAGGGTTTATAAATTTGACCCATAATAGGTATGACACATTCTCAGAACTCTAAAATAGTGCAAATATTTTTAAGGTATAATATTTTCTTGAGTTTGCACAACTATTACTCATCACAATAAAACAATTTTAAACGGCTTTAAGTTGTGTAACGTAGTAACGTAGGAATTCTAAAATCCAAAATAAACACAACTTAAATCCGTTTAAAATTGTTTTATTGTGATTTTTAAGGTAATTTCTACTCTTGAAACTGAACTACTTTCCCCAAGAAATATAAGTGAAATATTTACAAAGAAAACGTTCTTCTGTGCAAAGTTTTTTTTGGATTATTTTTGTATGGGTGGTCCAAATATTTTTTCTTATTTCGACTTAATGTATCTAGAAGAAAATTGTTCAGTTTCACAAGTAAAACACACCTTAAGCATATTAGCACTGAATTTAATAGGATCAGCTGATTTATCTTTCTTTAGTTTAAAATTATTAACTTAGTACTCAACGAACAGAATCTTACGAAACTTGAATACCTAAATGAGACGTAAGTATAAATGAGACATTGAGAAGTGAGTATGACCATCATTTGGTTGTTTACTACACTAGCGATGACGTCAGTCACGTAGTAGGCGTGGTTGAACGTAGCCACATCACATCTCGTTACGCTAATCTTATATTTTATTTTCATTATCATAAGAGTTGTTGTTTATTGTCATAAGAGTTTATATAATTCATGCTGTTATTTCCTTGTAATGATGTAAACATGATGATGCGCCCGTAATTGGCATAATATTATTGTTGAACTCCTTTGTAGATTTTAATTATTTCTGTAACCTTTGTATATTTCTCTTTAATGAATGACACGCCTCCCACATTTAATATCATACTAAACCCACTCTTAATAAATCGACTGCGTATGGAATAATACTTCTCGCGCTATACCTGAGTAAAACTCGTTTAAAATTACATTTGTCGTATCGTTTAAATCGGAATCGGAATATCATTTCTTATAGAGAACTATAATTTCGCGATAAAAATAAACAAAAGTAAAGTATCTGTTTGCCTAAAGCACAATGAAGCTCTAAATTAAATGCTCTTTTTACTTCACGAAACTTACTGAAATACTTGAAAAGAAGTGATCAACATAACCGCTTGATATCGCGTGATTCACGCTCTCATTCGCCGCTGAAATTTTAAAAGGTGTATTCAGAATCGGGAACGGGGGCAAACCACCGCTTACGTTTCACGAGATACTGTAAGTAAATGTGTCGTCGTCCGTGAGCTGGGTTATGTGTAAATGCAGTCGGGGGATTATTCTCGTTGATTTATTTTGTGTCATGTGTAAAGTAACAAATACTTCAAAGATTAATTAGGTACATAACTGGGTTAATAATGAAATACAAAAGTTATATGCTTAAAACATTTGACAGAGTTATTTAAAGTTTATTACACAAAACAATATTTTGAAAGTTAGTGTTTTGACGCCGTCCTAAATGGTGAAAAATGTCGCCATATTTTAATGTTTTCGTAGAGAATGTCGTTTTGAATCGTTCCAAAATGTAGTTCATTTGAATTGTCAGTGCGGCGGCTTTATGAAAATCTAGTTTATACTTAATGTCTAGATGTAGTTTTACTGCAGTTTTAAAAATAACTATAATTAGTGCTTGTTTTGAACATTGTTGCAAACGCTTTCACAAAATCAAGTCCGGAATCACAATTAATATTCAGTTTTCGACTCCCGAATTGAACAACTTATTTCATTCGGTAAACATTTATTGGTAGTTATTGAATTTGATCGCCAACACTCTAAAAAATATATATATAGATAGGTAAAAGATGGTTGTGGTCAAGGGTGGAAAGTTAAAGCAGGTAATTTTTTTTTTTTTTTATTAATCATGGGTTTGCTCTTGACTCTAGTCTGGGTCATAGGACAGAGACAGAGTCTAAGATGGAGCGAGCTCACCCAGAAGAAGTAAATAAATAAATAACTGCCTAAAATGCTGAGTGGTGCCGGCTTAGAATAGCATCACCCCATTTCTTTCCCGTGGGTGTCGTAAAAGGCGAGGAAGGGACGCGAGGGTGTGTATTGCAATTTTAGGTGATGGGCTGACAACCTGTCACTATGGCGATACACAATTTTCCGAATGACCCTCAAATGTTGTCAGACGTGGTGTAAATGTCCGTCCGCAAGGGATAAAGGCGTGATATATGTATGTATGTATGTAGATAAAATAACTTTATAAAACGTACGTTCCAGAATACGGCTTCAGTATTTATGTGGATATTTTCAACGAGATAGAGTTGTGTTGACGTAGTTTACTTTATGGGAGCTTTTAGTGAAAGTGATACGAATAAACCGGAGATTGTTTGCAAAACTTCTGGCACAAACAATTTTCTCATTCCTACGTCCATAGTTACGTGATAAATATCACACATTAACATAAAAGAGCATATTCTTACAATGTGACAAAAAGCACATTGGAATGCACAACTTAACAATTTTAAAGGTTCGAGAGAAAACTTTTATGCTAAACAATTTTACGATTTGTTATGTATAACTTGGACGCCTACGGTTTTCTACAACATTAGTAAGTAGATTGCACAGTATTCTGAATACGAGTTATTGAGGTAAACAAAATATGAATAGTCAAAGAAGCACTTCACAGGAATCCTTGTTCAATGTATCGAGAAGAGATTGAACAGAACTCGAACATCAAACGCAGATCCAGTGTGGTTGCGATCAAAGTTGTGAGTGCAGTGATGTTGTCTAGTCTCACAATTTGTAAACCCTTTCGAAAATGATGACGTCATTCATCTCTTAAATAAAGTTGTTTATTGATCATCATCACACGTATACACATGCAAATAACACTCTTTGAAAATCTTGACTTCAATTTGAAACAAATGTCGTTTACTGGTGGTAGTGTAAAGTTACATGCTGTGTGATTAACCTGGCCAGCTCCGTGGCAGTGCCTTTATTTGTATTTTTTTAGCGCCCGAGCCGGTTTTCTATTTAGACAATACAAAAATGGTAATAAAAAGAAGAATATATATTTTACAATAAAATTGCAGATCATGACGACAATAAGTGATAATACTTCTTCTTCTTCTTTGTCAGCACGGTTTTGCCCACTGTTGGGCATATGCCTCTCCTAAAGTTCTCCATTCTGCGCGGAGTTCCGTTTTCTGTATCCACAATGTTCCGGCGCGATCCTTGATGTCGTCGGTCCATCTGGCGGGTGGTCTGCCTGTGATAATACTATCCTACATTAATTAAAATCCATTTTATTTCACCTCACGCCTTTATCACCTGCGGGGTAGGTACAGTGTAAATCTGATATGCACGTCGAAATTAAAAATAATAATGTAACTATCTAAGTAGCTAGCCGAAACATACCTATTTAAAACTTTGTAATAAATTTTGATTATATTTCGTTAACCTACACCTTAATGAACCTCTCCATACCATATCACTAGTAGTCGCTTGGCAACAAAGTGACGCGTCGAAACAGATATCCCTAATTAACTTCTCTACGCTATCAAATAGACACATTAAACTTAATAACCGGATACATATTTATACAGTGCCAGTATTTTTGTAAACCTATACACAAATAACTTACTACTGCACCCACAATTTGTTTGTACAGTCAAGATCAAAATGACATACGTAATAATTTGAAAATATTGAAGCTTTATTCTGTGTTAGGTGCATTAAAAAAATTCCGCTGTCTCCGGTACGATCACTCACAACTCACAATGACGTATATGCTTCTAGACACGGAAGGTATATACGTTAGGGGTGCAGGAGAACCCTGTGCTGTGGGATTATCCCACGAACTCTATAAAGATAAAGATGCCAGGCAAAGTGCCTGGCTAGAAATTTGCAGAGATTTTTCATAATTTTAATGGAAATAGTGAACAGGAAAAAAAGGATGCTGGTCCTACCAGTATTACTACAATATTGGCAATTTAAAGTTTAAATGAAGTTGCGATCGCGACGCAGCGAGGTTTGGTATTCATTGCTTGTTGTTTCATGGGTGTCATGTCATCACTTCAATAAACGATAACAGTAATGTATGCCAAATTTAAATTCGTTAGAAGTCTAGTACTGACCTAAACTAATGATGTAATTATTGCATCGACTGATGAAAACAAAAGTATTGTAATTTTTTGGATTCTTTTGTAAAAGCTTGTATACGCCCCACTGAAAAATATTTAAATCATTTTTTTCAAAGGAAGTCGACAAAAGGTGCTTTTTACGGGCTATACTTTATAGAATCTCCAATCACAACGGGTTCAAGTCCCTTCCGTGTATTATGTATGATTTACATCTATTTAAAATGTTTTGAAAAGTAAATGTATTTTTTAGTTGACATAGCATACACGGAACTTGTGTCCACCATATTAGTTACAATTACCATGGGAACTAAATCAACGATTCAACAAACTACTTGTAATTAATTATCGTTGCTTGAACGTAGATTCTACATACAGGGTAAATGAAACCATGATGTATCATTATTTTAATGTAAAAACCTGAGGACGAGCAACCATATTTACTGAACCTCAGAAAAAATATTTGTTACTGTATGAATTTCTATTTATATTCGGGTCTTCGTGGCACACAAAAAACCCTTATCAATTCCGCAAATCAGTCTGTCAGTCGGTATACCACGATCCAATAACTGTCAGATTTTTTATCTGTGGACAATGCTCAGGCCAATCGTGAAAAAGTAACAGGAAGATTATCATAATTTTATATTATGAACTTGTGCATTTTGGACTAGTAGGTATCAACTCAATGTACAAAATTATTCCTAAATCACGTATGTCATTCCAGCTAACATTCGCAAGTCACGGAAAATAAAGCGACTTGCATATTGCACAATAGCCTTGAATTTATTTATCTTGACCTGGTCCACTGCATATTCATTCATATTATTTTAGGTAATCAACGCTAACATTTTCAACAAGTAGAGTAATATAATAATGTACCTACCTCTTAAAAACAAAGCAAATGAGATGGACACCATAAAGAAAAACATTGTTTTGCATTCTTACCAAAGTCGAAAACATGTGGAAAATCATGAAACAAACACACAGGGTAGTAAAATATTTTAAAAAATTCATTAAAGTTACTTACTCTGTACATGATGCGGACTATACAAGTATGTTAACAAGGAAGCATTGTAAACATAGATCCTGTAGATTATTCGGTTAGTTAATAACACATTACCAACTATGACACCTAGTGGTATCTGAAGCTAACAGAATGTATGAAATGAACACGCTTCTTTATTCAAAATTTCGTATATGTGGTGTCGGTGGGGGTCGTGCCATACCGTGCCAGCCCCATCGCACGCCACGATAAAGGTCTCAACAGTGACACGAGCCTCGTAGCGTCAAAACTACTGAAAGTTTACGGCTGGGGCGAGAGCCGTCTGTTTCCAAACCCGAAGAGCGACATTCTGCCATAACGAGCAAGGAGAAACGCGCGCCATCGCTGCGGTAAGCTTTCATTTTGAAAATCAAATAAACGCATGTTTCAAGGCATACGTTACACAACAACACACGCTCGGGTAAGAAGGCTGTTGTACAGTGTTCGCGTAGAAAAACGATAGCGTGCATGTGCACCTTTCAAGCTCCTTTAAAACAGCTTCTTAGAAAAAGTAAGTGCTTTTAAATCACAATTTACGAGTTTGACTACATCGAAAGTGAATGCGCACTTGTTGAAGAGATTTGCATAAAAATGCAACTTCTTGATGACTTTCTTCAAGTTATTGTCTTTCTCAACTCGTGATATTATGAAACATTATAGGTACGTTTGTCTAAAGTTTGTTGTTGTTCTCTGTGTAAAATGTAAATAGCTAGGTCCTTAATATGCTTATTATTAATAGAATGATTGTAGCATGGGATTATCTGAAGGCCAATAAAACTGACCTAAATGGAGAATTTTTTTTAGCTTAGCCCTCAAAGAACTTAAAAATGGCTTTATTCAAACTGAATGTAAATAACTGACTTTGTGTTTTTTTCAGCTTCGCGCATCCTCATGTCCGTGCGCGTCTCGAGAAGCACACGGGCACGAACATGGTCCGGTTGACAGACAAGAGCTACATGAGTGAGCTTGAAGACCGCATTCGGGAGGTCAACGAGGAGGCGCTCAACAAGAGGATCACCACGCGAGTTGTGAGTACCAGGGGAACATGTTTCATAAGAGCTCAGGTCCAACTGCCAGACAAGAGCTACATGAGTGAGCTGAAGGACCGCCTCCGGGAGGTTAACAAAAAGGCGCTTCACAAGAGGATCACCACGCGAGTTGTGAGTACCAGGGGAACATGTTTCATAAGAGCTCAGGTCCAACTGCCAGACAAGAGCTACATGAGTGAGCTGAAGGACCGCCTCCGGGAGGTTAACAAAAAGGCGCTTCACAAGAGAATCACCACGTGAGTTGTGAGTACCAGGGTAACATGGTTCATAAGAGCTCAGATCCAACTGCCAGACAAGAGCTACATAAGTGATTGGTAGGACCGTATCCGGCAGGTTCGCGAGAAGGCGCTCAACACGCGAGTTATGACTACCAGTGTAACACGGTTCATAAAGTGTCAGGTGCAGCTGACGAGCAAGAGCTATATGGATGAGCCCGTGGTCTGCTTCTGGGATATCAAGGAGTACGGCCTCAGAGAAAATCACCACGCGTGCTGTGAGTACCAGGGGAAAATGTTTCATAAAAGCTCAGGTTCAACTGCCAGACAAGAGCTAGGTACCTACATGAGTTAGCTGAAAGACGGTTCTCGGGAGGTCAACGAGGAGGCGCTCAACAAGAGAATCACCACGCGAATAATGACTACTAGGGTAACACTACTAGGGTTCATAAGGGATAAGGTGCAGCTGACGACCAAGAGCTATAAGGTCGAGCCCGTGGTCTGCATCTGGGATATCAAGGAGTACGGTCTTAGCACAAGAGGATCACCTCATGAGTTTTGTGTACCAGGGGGGGGGCATAGCATAGCTCAGGTGAGGCTAACAAACAAGAATTTCATGACCTACCAGTGGTATTTGGTTCGTTAGAGTTCACACAGAGAAGCAAACTTTGTTTCTTGCGCTGAAGGTTTCAAATTAGATGGTCGTAAGCTTTAAGACATTCTGGGCCTTCGCTCTCCGTGCAGATCGCGTTTATTTAGCTAAACAATTTCTCAGGCAATTTAACTTTATTCGAAGTAGATCGCTCGGAAATTCGTAACGACTGGAACTAATGTCCTAAGAGAAAATAGAATTTAGATTTCAGTCGACTATTTCCAGTTTCCATTGTACTAAAAATTTCGCAGAAAAATAATTTACTACTGGTTAAGTACGTTTCCAGATTTAATTCGCCAAAGTAAAAAAAAGCTTTCATTCCATCCTCTTTTCATCTTTTTTTGAAATAAATCAATTTGACCTTAAATTTTCTAATAGATGGATGAAATGGAGCGGCTGAAAAGATTAATACTCGTGGGGAAGACGCCATTAAAAGAGTGTCCTCCTGAATTGTTCCACCACCCAGTCTTCGTGTTCTGGAGGATGGTGAACCGGGAAGTAGCCAGGGCATCCAAGAAACGAGCCGACATCTACTACAGGAAGCTCAAGGCCTCGCAGAAAATTGACGTAGTAAGTAATTTGCTTGTGTCTTAATTGTGCTAACATCAACCATAAAGTCTATTTGTGTACAATTTTAAAAATGTAACACATATGAGCATTCATTGTTCTGTATCTTAATTCTTGAATATTTGTCGTAATCGCTGCATTTCGTTCTACATGTATATTGATATATCGTAGGAAACTTAGATCATAACAAAAAATTACCAAAAGCATATTGTCAACTCAATGGCACGTTATCTTGACAATATAGGTCATAGATAGACTTCTGGCTGGAGCTATCACTAAGGAGTCTGTCTTCAACATACCACATATCAATTAATGCACCGAATAATACCTCTTTGATCTTCAGACGACAGAAGAAGAGGTTGAAGAAGAGCAGCAACAAGAGGCCGAGCAGTTGACCACAGAGCAACTGCTGGAGAGATGCCGGGCTGAACTAGAGGAGCAAAAGCAGGGAGATATCGAGAAGGGAGTCCGTTTCACTGACGAACAGTACGCCCAGCTCAAATACGAGACCAAAGAAATAAAGGAACTGAAAAATCTTACCGTGAGTAATTATCTTATCCTAGAATCAATTCATGATAAGTTAATATTATCTGAAAATCGACATACTTCTTCTTAGACAATGAAGGTTTATTTACATAAATTTCTATTACAATGTTGTTTAAAACATGTGGGCATATAGTTTGAATACAAGTTATGCACGAGACGCACCTCAAACCTCTATTTAACCTTCAATAATGTATCTACTCTCTCTGCTATTACTTAACAAATGCGCATTAAAATAAGTCATGCTCTCAGTTTTACCTACTTACTCTTCATACAGCATCTACTATCCGTAAGCAAACCTATAAAATGTACTAGAATATCATAAATTGATGTCGAATGTTATCGAAAGGTTTTATTATCAATAAACTCGCCGGTTGGATACCGTAATATTTGTAATGGCATGTTTTCAATTTACTTCCATGTCATTATATTTTCTAAAAAATAATGCTAGGTTGTATAATACCTCTACTATAGTAGCTGTGAAGATCAGGTTTCGTTCATCGAATTTTTTATCATCAGTTCATTATTTATTTTCCTCTTATCACTTCCTGAACAGACCAACCTGTGCTATGATAAGTAGAAATACCTAGCAACAGAAATATATATCAACAGTTTTCACAGGTTCCATCCCTCTTCTAAGTGGTTCTAAGTGGTTCTAAGTGGTTCTAAGATTCCCAGTCCCAAGATATAATTTAAAATAAATTTATTTAATTTTATTGCACTTTTATTTTTCTTCTGTCGTATTCTTCGGCTTTCGTGTCGGCCTGCCGCTCGGCATAGGCCTCCCACAGTTTCCGCCATACATTCCTATACATTGCCATTCTTCTCCATATTGTCCCAGCCAACACTTGTATGTCATCCACCTATCTTGTAATTGGCCTTCCCCTTTTCTTCTATGTATAGGGAGCATTACATTTGAAACAGTTGAGTTTAGCGTCCTGGTTTTGTTTACATAGATATCGCCGTGATAGCTCGTGGCTAGCCGGTCCATACCGGTTGCGTTCTGGATCGGTATAACCTTTGACTTGGATCGATCTATAGTTTACTCATCGATACATCTGGTAACTAGACGCGTGTATCATAAGCGACGCACGCGCCGCTCATGTTGTAGAAAGTCGTGATGCACCTATGACCGTGTAAAGTTCCAGACGGCAATGTTACTCATCTGAAACTGTACAATAAAACTTGTAAACGGATTTAAGTAGTGTTTATTTTGGATTTTAAACTAAACACAATTTATATTCCTTTGGAATTGTTTTATGAGATGAGTAATGGTTGTGCAAACTCAAGAAAATATTACATCTGTAACTTATTGGAAATTCAAGTGAGTTTGTTTCATATTTCTATTACTGTTTGACAGACATTATAAAGAAGATCGCGTAAAATTCAACGGAGACCCATAAAAACTTTGTTACCTCTTTATAGCCAGCAGTTTCAATGACGGAATATGTGGTATAAAAATGGTAGCTGCATTTCAAATTTATTTACATTTTCTCGCAGTAAGAAGTAGCTGAAACAACTCAACGATATTGTCGTTTTCTAATGATTCAATTATCAAAAAAATTATCGCGGTAAAAAGTGTGCAGATGCACTTATGAACATCAAAACCCTTCTAAACTGAATTTAACTTTTACGGTCACTCATAATAACTCAAAATAATAAATTGGAAATACCCTACCTAGTGATAACATCTGGTCAAAAACCAATTAAGTACAACGATACCTATTGTAAATTGACAGTCTTTTATAAATTTAAATTTGTAATGATTTGGAGAGCCTTCAATGATGTAGAGACCCATTTCTATATTTAAACAATTAAGAAGAACTTTTTGTATTTCATCAAATAGCTTCATAACTACTGGACGGGTCATATTTCTTGCCATTAGAAAGCTTTAATAAAAATATTGCAATTTTACTGCAAGAAAACGGACAGAAGTTGGCGAAACTTCTGGTTATCCTATCAGTAGAGTATATTTATTTCTTGATATATTTCTGTGCTCAAAAAAAATCACTGCCATTTATTCAGGCAGTAAAATTTGGGAAACCGAAGCGAACACGGTTTCGCCCCCGCTCAAAGTAGACACTTTCAGCAATATCACACAACTAAAGCACATAGTTTTAACAAGACTTTATGAATTCTAAATAAATCTTTGTGGCTAGTGATGGTCGAAAAAGGTTGCCTGGAAGAGAATTCTACTTTATCATTAAGGCTGCCTTATTTTAATGTGTTTTTATTGTTGTTTTTCTATTACATTATTATTGATTCATGGTTTCCCTTTGGCTGTGTTTTTTTATCCTGAGCAGTGCTAGTGTCGCTGACGTTATCTAAGTCACAAAAGACCTTAATAAATTGAAATATCAAGTATTTTAAAAACCCTGTTTTAAAAAATCCAATGCTGCTTATATTTAGGTAAATCGCAAACATTTCAAACATAGCCACCAATCTATCGACACGCGACGACCCGTGCATCAATAGGTACAGATGAACTAGTTGCCTGATTTACTGTATTTACATGCACATAGCAGTATGTTCCTTATCATTTGTTTATAAATTTCCAGTTTAATCTGGTTACAAAGTGGACATTAATCGTGACCATTATTTTTCATGATTATGTTAACCCTTTGTGTTAACCTCATGACGAGACATCTATGGCGGTCAATTATGACTTGAATATTCAACACACTGAGGAATTGAACCTTTTTTCTGAGGAATTCTTGATTATGGACTCTATTATTTATTCGGTAACTTACACTCTGTTTCTTAGTACATATACTATTAATATTGAAAAATTATAAAAGATGATTTTATACCTCAACGTAGATGCCATAAAGATGCAATACATATTGAATGTTTTTTTTTGACTAAACGCACAACATGTAACATTCATAATTTTGTTGCGCCCACAATCTATGACGATGCATACAAATAAAATAAAAGAAACCTTAGCAAGAGGTAGGACCTCACAAAAATTAGGACTGGTCTCGTCTCTTTGTAGTGCTTGAGAAATTGGCGTGTTTAAATTATACCTCATCTACTCCAGTACAGCATGTGATGTGTGCCAGTTATTTAGAAGCTTATCTAATACCCTCACTTAAAGTTCAAAACCTATGAAAACACATGACAAAAGTGGGTACGATAGGGGTAAATACAAGAAATACCTAAAGCCTCATTGAATAATAACACATTTCAACGTTGTTACGTCGCTAGTACCGACACTTGCGGGCTCAAAATCTACCTGCGCAACTTAATAGCAACTTCTGAAATAGGGAGTGATCTTTTCATTTTTTTTACTCTTTCATAGTCACTGAATGGCGCTGTACTTGTTACGTGAACGTAAGGAGCGAAACTTCACATATATATATTTTTCACTTTGATGTATGAGATCGTAAAACGAAACGTAACTAATCATTGTTACATCACTCGCATCACAAAAATATTTACTTGAATGAGTTTCCCTGCAACATTAACAAAAACAACGTATTAATTAATACAAAACAGAGTAACAGAGTATTAACCTTTTCGCCGCCAAGCCATTCGAGTAAAAAATTGCAACCAGCGCCACACCAATTTCTTGGTAAAGAAATACTCAATAAAATAGAGATGTCCAACAGTTCATATCGATAATAAATCTTCACGTTTTAAACCCATAATGAAGCATAACTACTGGACGGGTCATATTTCTTGCCATTAGAAAGCTTTAATAAAAATATTGCAATTTTACTGCAAGAAAACGGACAGAAGTTGGCGAAACTTCTGGTTATCCTATCAGTAGAGTATATTTATTTCTTGATATATTTCTGTGCTCAAAAAAAATCACTGCCATTTATTCAGGCAGTAAAATTTGGGAAACCGAAGCGAACACGGTTTCGCCCCCGCTCAAAGTAGACACTTTCAGCAATATCACACAACTAAAGCACATAGTTTTAACAAGACTTTATGAATTCTAAATAAATCTTTGTGGCTAGTGATGGTCGAAAAAGGTTGCCTGGAAGAGAATTCTACTTTATCATTAAGGCTGCCTTATTTTAATGTGTTTTTATTGTTGTTTTTCTATTACATTATTATTGATTCATGGTTTCCCTTTGGCTGTGTTTTTTTATCCTGAGCAGTGCTAGTGTCGCTGACGTTATCTAAGTCACAAAAGACCTTAATAAATTGAAATATCAAGTATTTTAAAAACCCTGTTTTAAAAAATCCAATGCTGCTTATATTTAGGTAAATCGCAAACATTTCAAACATAGCCACCAATCTATCGACACGCGACGACCCGTGCATCAATAGGTACAGATGAACTAGTTGCCTGATTTACTGTATTTACATGCACATAGCAGTATGTTCCTTATCATTTGTTTATAAATTTCCAGTTTAATCTGGTTACAAAGTGGACATTAATCGTGACCATTATTTTTCATGATTATGTTAACCCTTTGTGTTAACCTCATGACGAGACATCTATGGCGGTCAATTATGACTTGAATATTCAACACACTGAGGAATTGAACCTTTTTTCTGAGGAATTCTTGATTATGGACTCTATTATTTATTCGGTAACTTACACTCTGTTTCTTAGTACATATACTATTAATATTGAAAAATTATAAAAGATGATTTTATACCTCAACGTAGATGCCATAAAGATGCAATACATATTGAATGTTTTTTTTGACTAAACGCACAACATGTAACATTCATAATTTTGTTGCGCCCACAATCTATGACGATGCATACAAATAAAATAAAAGAAACCTTAGCAAGAGGTAGGACCTCACAAAAATTAGGACTGGTCTCGTCTCTTTGTAGTGCTTGAGAAATTGGCGTGTTTAAATTATACCTCATCTACTCCAGTACAGCATGTGATGTGTGCCAGTTATTTAGAAGCTTATCTAATACCCTCACTTAAAGTTCAAAACCTATGAAAACACATGACAAAAGTGGGTACGATAGGGGTAAATACAAGAAATACCTAAAGCCTCATTGAATAATAACACATTTCAACGTTGTTACGTCGCTAGTACCGACACTTGCGGGCTCAAAATCTACCTGCGCAACTTAATAGCAACTTCTGAAATAGGGAGTGATCTTTTCATTTTTTTTACTCTTTCATAGTCACTGAATGGCGCTGTACTTGTTACGTGAACGTAAGGAGCGAAACTTCACATATATATATTTTTCACTTTGATGTATGAGATCGTAAAACGAAACGTAACTAATCATTGTTACATCACTCGCATCACAAAAATATTTACTTGAATGAGTTTCCCTGCAACATTAACAAAAACAACGTATTAATTAATACAAAACAGAGTAACAGAGTATTAACCTTTTCGCCGCCAAGCCATTCGAGTAAAAAATTGCAACCAGCGCCACACCAATTTCTTGGTAAAGAAATACTCAATAAAATAGAGATGTCCAACAGTTCATATCGATAATAAATCTTCACGTTTTAAACCGAGTTTTAATTAATCTAAAACCATTATTTTGCCCCCTACTTTCAGTTCTGATTTCATATAGGTCAAAATAGTAATATAGGATAGTGGTAGTAGTGGTGGCGTCGTAAACAACACTAGGCATATTCAACAAGTTTATTTTTAGTTCAGTTTTCGATCAGCACTGGCGCATCTCTATTACGCGTCTCTCTATATCGCGTTGTCGGTTATAGACGACTGTGGCGTCGGTGGCATTTCTATATTCTCAAACCCTTAGGACAAATAAGGATGTAATATAGAATATCGATAAAAAAAATTAGAACATCATAGGATTTATGCTGGTATTTATTTTAATATTTTATTGTGACTATTTGTTTTCTTTCATTTCTTTTTCTTATTTTACTTACGTTGAATATTAATTAAAAACGATTATAAATGGCACAAATTTCATGTGAACTTAATTTAACGGGTCAAATTGTGATACATGATTATTATTAGATAATAAGAGAAAAGATAATTATTCATTTAATAAACTTAATTATAAATAGGTACACTTATATGAAATAATTCTGTGGCTTAACCATTTCCTAAACTAAGAATATGAATTCCTGTATCTCAGGCAAATGGGAAACCGACATAACTAATATTTTAAGATTTATGATATATTATTAAATACTTGAATTTTTTTTCTATTCCTACCCGGTTTATTTGATTATTTCTTCGGTTTATTTCTATTTACTTTTTATAACGCCCTTCGTAAGGTATTGTACTTATATTAGCGGTTATTTATTAGCATTTCATAGTTACTTATAAAGAAGAGGCCTATGTCCAACATAGGGCTAATTAAGGCTAATTAGACAGATAGATGGATAGTTACTTATACGTTTATTAAATAAATAATTATCTTATCTCTTATTATCTAATAATAATCTTGTATCACAATTTGACCCGTTAAATTAAGTTCACATGAAACCCTCCTAAACTCTCTTAATTTATTTATTATTATTTATGATTATTAGGTATTTACTTAACTCTAAATCTTCTTCTTCGAGTAATCCAGGTTCAAACGACAGATCAACGTCATCCTCTACGCCTTCTAAAATCTGTAGAAGTTCTGCTGAACTAAGCTCGTCGGCACTCATTTTCCCATCACTATTTTTATGTCACTACTGCAATGACGTCAGAGCGTGTCGTCTTTACCCGACTACGGCGTACAGTGCACTCACAATGGTCAAGCAATTATCGCTGTGCACGAGTCGACGAAACCGGTTTGTCGATACTCAATCAAACAAAGAAAATAATGTCTAATACTGGCATATTTCTACAAATCGATGTCGGGAATATTTTCAATATACATTAAAATAATAAGAAAATGTTATTGTTATGACAAACTTGACAAATATCTAGGCATAGTATATTCCGTAAATATATTATAGATGTATCGATATTTCACATTTGTACTAGTAAGGAACAACACTTCCAGTCGTGTGGGGCCGACTGTGGCGTGTGCGTATGGTACTTCTGACAGCTTCAAAACGTAATCAGTATTTTTCTTATTTATACTACAAATCTAATAAATATCTAAGCGCAAAAGTTCAGAAATTAAAGTAGAGGGTACAATAAATGCAATATGCGAAAAAATAAAAGAAAGATACGGTTTTAGAATGCTAGTTTATGAACATAAACTTTAACGACGTTTTGTCGGCTGTACCCGACCGTGGCGCTGACGGCAATTCGCGGGTTGTCGGCTATACCCGTCTATGGCGGTGAAAAGGTTAATTACAAAACAGAGTATTAATCAATAACATAAAGCGAAAAACGAGGATGGATTCGTATAGAACAATAACTTTTTTTTCATGCCTTTTGGCTTTGGCATCTAGTAACGTAGCAAGTTCAACGCCACCTACAGAGTTCTTGGAATACTAACCTTTTTTTTAATGCCCAAAAAAGACTCCGTATTATAATCTCACATTGATATTTTTGTTTCCAGACCGTGGAAGAGCTGTATGCACTGGCTGACAAGATAATTGGCACGAAGCGTCTTCTCTAGACTCCGTGTCGTATTAGAATACTACTACGTATAGGTACGTGTGTCGTTTAGTCTGCGGCCTATTAATTGGTTCCTATCAGGGTCAGCGCAAGTCTACTAGAGCAACTAAATAGCAACTTCGAAGTTCAAAAATAGTGAAAATAATACTTGCTGTTCCTAGTCTATGGCTAGTGTCTACAAGTATGTGTGCATATCGATTTTCGATAATGTATCTTTACATAGTTGACACACGACATCTTTAATAATCAAATATTATCAAATTATACTTTGCAAAGTTTGCGCTAACCATTTTTTTTATTAATTATTTAAGATTTGGTTTTGCCGATAAGACTTAAATTATATTTCTAGCCTCAAGAAAGAGAAACGCTTATTAATGTTATATTAGTGCATTTTGTATGTAAATGTATTTGTAAAAAAACATTGTAAACTTCGTAAACGTAGATAAGCAAGATGTATTTTGTATTAAATATGCAGAAAACTTTGAGAATAGTTTTATTTCTTTGATCTTCGAGATAAGAATATTTCTAATTTTGATTAACAGTAGTGTAGATATTAACTCGAAAGTAATAAGTATGGATAAATAATATACTTTGGTATATTAAAACATATCAGTTTTATTCCTTAAAGTTAATTACACATAGGTACAGGGTACACATAAATATACAACCTACATAATTAATTATAATAAAACATCTAACAATATGTGTAACATTCATTTTTGAAACTTTTTATCACCCTGACTAGATATAAAATTACAATAATAAAAAGTAATAAAAAGGAACATGTTACTATCTACATTTAAAAATATTTTACAACCACATTGAGAGTAAATATTTTTTAGCTTTTAATAGAAAAGTAACTTTAAAATAAATGCAAATTGGCTTTAAAACAACACAAACAGAAAATGCTTCCACATATAATTTTAACGCAAATATTTTTTTAAAGATAGACCCGAACATGAATTTACGCCAAAAACATTTATAAGAATACGAACACAAGAAATCTATCTACAACAGAATATACTTAAATCTAATCAAAATACAACACACACAACATGCTTTTAAAATGTAGTCTCGTCGTAGAGCCTGCTACGCCGCTACGGGGCGTAGCCGCTTCACAACTTGCTGACTGTTCTACGGCGTAGCTGTGCGTAGATGAGACCGGCGGGTTTGTCCACGGGGTGGTAGATGTTGTGGCGGGGGTCTCCCTTGGTCACGTTCGCGGGGAATTTCGACATGTCGATGTTCAGGTAGTGCTTGTTCGGCATCGTCATCCTGATCCAGGTGATCTGTGGGCAAAGGAAACCAATTTATAATAGGTATTCAAACTACTGTCAAAGAATACTTACTATGCTAAAGATAAAGACGTCTGGTCAATAGCAACAGACAGATAGATAGATCATTTATAAACATGATTTTGACATAGGTGCAATCTTCGACTTTTTTTACATTACTGTAAATTTTATGTAAGTATTAGGTTATGATATGTAGGCTGTGACTTAAATAAATAGATGCTTTGAATTTGAATTTGCTACTGCGAAGAACGTTGACGTCTAGACACATGCGTATTGTCTCAAGCTTATTATTAACCTACATTCATGTATTGATTGACTATGAAGTATAACAATATTGACATTGAGAGCCGGCTCGTCTACTCGTTCGTTTAAATAAAAAAAGGTGTTTTGTACGAAACACATAATAAGGCGAATCATGTGACTAATTATTGTAACTAACTTCAAGTTGGAACTTTGTATCATAGTAACAAACTAGTCCGTTCTAGTTTCATTGACCGCCACATCACGTGAGGCGATAACAGAGTCGGGCATGACGAGACGTTTCACTAGATAATTTAACAAAGATGACCTTATAAAATAATTGTACCAATTCATCATCGTAAATATAGTTAAACCTACCGAACTTTGAGTAGTCTTTCTACTTTAATCTGTGACTGGATTCCAAATACTTTAAATCATTGGCGGATTAGAGGTTTTGCTAAATAGATAAAGAAAATACAATTTTCGGACCAGGTACTGTTTGTTAATATGTGTTTTTCTCACCGCCGCTGGAAGGTTACTCGTTACATCGATTCTTATTCTATTCATGTCTGGCCAAAAAAAATATTAAACGTTTTGAAACGAATACGTACGTTTTAAAGACTGTACGTTTCAAAACTTTTGAAATTATCTCAATAAGAATTAAAAAAATCATCAAAAACTTTACGAAATTTTGATCATAATTTGTAATGTAGCGAAATATTAAGACCTTGTCACTAGCTCGGTGATAGAAACAACTTTCCCCGAGGAACATAGGTTGAGATATATCAAAAGTATTTTGTGTTTCCATAGTAACTCAAATCAGCTGATCGGCAATTTAGTATGGGAGGTCCAAATTTGATTTTCGCATTTCGACCTATGTTCCTTAGGGTTGTTCCTTATCACCAGCCCGTCTTAAATTTTGGCTATTGTTCACTAGTAAAATTCATTATATATTTAACACACATTTTAATACTTTCGTAGTTACAGTATTTAAATTGGGAGCTCAAAATTATAATAATTAGTCGGTATCAACCCGTTGAAACTATAACTACTTATGAATAAAGCATAGCAAATCAGTACAGCTGTTGTTTATAAAAGAATATATGTTCGCTAAACTGTTACGCATAGTTACAAGTTAAGGACATCTAATAATGAGACAGAACCAGTAGTAAATACGAGTGATTGACAACCACAACATCTGTTATCGGCGCGTGCGCCGCTGTTCATAATGATTTATCATTATTATAATTAGCCTGATAGATCCCATATTAATGATATACTAGTAAATTAATGTATGCCCTGACAAGTCCTGTGATGAATCCAAAGCGCATGACTTCGGCTCTTGAACTATAAGCGTCTCGTCAGACAAAGGCTCAACTGCAACTGTCTACCTTGAGTGACATTATTACTTGTCGGCCGGCCAACACATTTTGTATGGGGGTTATTTTTTTTATTACGGCCTAAGTTCCTTGAGAAAGTTACTAATATTAATGAGCTGAATCAAATATACCTTGTTTATGAATATAGTGATTCCAAGCATCGAAATTGTTTTATCCGGAAAGTACAACGAGTTGTTTACGATCTATGTTTATTACGTGAAACTGAACTTTAAACTAAAGCATCATTTATAATAATTAACTAGTAAATACTATCTAGTATTGACAGATAGTCTCGTAACAAATTGAGAGTTGTACGAAAATAAACATGTGATAACCAACATTTGGAGCGATTTGGATTAATTTGTGTCATACCGGTTCCTGCTATCAATTTGTACACAAACATTAGTAATTGTCAAAATACGGGATGTAAAAAGGAACAGTAGTGTTTCGATTATTGTGACAATCCATGAAAATGTTTTTTTTTTTTCGAAGACGTATAATGATATGTTGGGAAACGAAAAATACTTATCGAATTCTCATAGTAAGTCTAAATATATAAAATAGTCTAGTCTATGTATATAAAATACATAGTTTGCTGGCTAACTATGTATTTTATATAGAATATCGAAAAAATACGTTTTTTAACATATGTTCCTTTGGTAAAGTTTTTCAGTTCCATAGAATAACCATACTAGGTATTTTCGGTACCTAGACCATCATCCATTACACCCAGTATTTTACGGAGCTGCTTGATCTACACGAACATACAAAAGTTGTACTAACCTCGGAAACTTTCTCGAGCACCACCTTCTGTGCCTGATACAGGGTGTGTTGTACTGAAGGCGAGTACACGCCGGTGTCTGGAGGACCCGCGAATTTATCCAGGATCGCTTCCTTGACGGTCAACCACGCATTGTCAAAGTTGGCCGTTCGCATACTGTCGTACGTCCATTCTGCTTCTACTACCGTACTATAAACAGAATACCGGATACTATTAGAACATTATTTTATTAGTTAAACAATTGAAGTCTTGAAATTCATCACAACAATTACTAACCTGAATATTCTTTCAGCGGCGTCTGAAAGAGTTGTGTATTCGTCTTGAACGAAGTCTACGAATGCCGATTGTGTGGTCTTCAAAACTCTTAGGCCACTTAATCCAGATTTCACTACTACGGCTTCTGTATAACAAAGAAAGGATATTTTTAAGTACCCGTAGTTTCTACACGAAAAATACTGGCTAAGTAGTTTTGAATAGAATCACTTTCATACCGTGTCTGGCTTGCGCCACTTCGCTCCACCTGGTGCATGTGGGAGAGAATACGAAAGCGTGATTGTGCGGCACTCCAGCCTGCAGCCGCTCCCAAGGGTACTCCTCCACTCTACACTTCGCCTCAACCACTTGCTTGTACATATACAAGAAATGATTGACCACCAACGCCCCGAACTCCTCGGGCGTTTTCACTCCGTGTTTCTTCGCCAACAGATAGACTGTGTTCTTTTGCGAGTCAGTCGCGACTACTTCTTTGTTGTCTCCGAGGACGTATGCGGATTCGGAGGCGAGTTTGAGCGTGGTGTGGACCTCGAACTCGCGGATGGAGTGGTATTCGTTGTCGCGGTGCACGTGCAGGAGCTTGACGGAGCTCTTGCCGTAGCCGTGGTCGCTCAGCTCGAAGCGGCCGCCGCTGTCCGCGGCCGCGGTGGGCGCCGGCAACGCTTTCGCGTCCGGGCGCGCCACAGAACCCTCCACGGATTCCGTGTTGGATGGTTTAGCGTAAATTCTGAAAACAAATTTACTGTTTCAACAACACACATCCAAAACCAACATTCATTCAACAAAATAAACTTCTACTTAAGATTTATTTTAAAACTATCACCAAATATTTACCTGTTCATGCTGGTCCACGGCATTTTTTAAATTTTGAAATAAATTCACCTAATCTTCAATGAGTGCAAAAAGCTGCGCCACCGCATCAAGGCACAGAACGCACAAGACTGATTGGAGCAACCTCAGTACCAACTTATAAGTATCCCCTCATGACCCCTGTTATCAGAGTCAGCACGCGCCCACTCTAACTGAATATTATCAAACTTAAGGATAACATTAAACAAATGTGTTTATCTTTCGATGCTATCGAGGGTTGCGTCATTTAAGTTTCTTTTTGATTTTTGCTTAGACTTTTTCCTGGTGTTTCTAACTAAATATATTTGGTAGAGCCCTAGCTTAGATATACGTTTCTAGAATCCTGTTTTTGCTCTGAATGGTTTATGCTCTTAATTAGGTGGCTTTAGTAGGTTGGGTACTGCCCTTCATACCTAATTGCTTCGTGATCCGTAGAGCGAGGTCATGAAAACGAAAATAAACAACTGCACCGCATTTTTACTGTGTGACTATCTATAAGGATTGTTAAAAAGGATAAAAAGCGCGCGCTAATACGTTTAAAATATGCTTGAAATAAAAAAACTAAATATCACATTGAATACCAAATTTTTAAAACAATTCCCGTGTTAAGTATACTATTTTTTTGAAAACTTGCTAAGTACAGACCTCTTTTTATAAATGGCGAAAGTCGCAGGTTCAAATCCTGCCCGCGCTTGAAAATTTTTGCCAGTTTTCACACGTGTCACATGTGAAGGTGATGAAAGTTTAAAATAAACTTACAGATTAAATTTGTTGATGACGCAAGTAAATGCAAGATAAACAAGGTTAAAAGCTATCACTGCGCCAAATCTTGCAAAAAATAACATTACTAGCAACTATGGATGTTGTGCGATAATTTTCTTGACCCCCCCGTTGAAAACATAGAGATAACTTTATCTTACTAACCAAGGGTAAAATAACACCAAATAGTTGACGCCCGCATTTTAGACGCAATTTTTAGAGTACCGTAGTCCGACTACGAAACTTACTTATGAAATCTTTGTATGCCGCATCTCAATAACTTCGTAATAATTAAAAATCATTATCTCATATCAGCAAACATTTTATTGACGCAAATTTAAAAAGAGGTTCTTAACAAAAAATATAGGGTGCGTCCCTAAAGCCAATACAATTTTTTTTCTTACTTCGTAACTTGGTTATGTTATTGGGAAAACTTCAAAACTTTATTTCCACCACGTAGATTCACAATAAATACTAAGAAATTGAAACAATATTAGCATCCGCCGGGACTTGAACCCGGGACAGTGGGGTACTGTCCCACTGCTCTGCCAACGCTGAGCTACCGGCGCCTTCAGGTGTTGGTTGACCAACACTTCCAAATTTTCAATCTCTTGGTACTCGTCTCGAAGCGACGTACAAGCAACATCTAGTATTAGTTATTGTAACGAAAAATATTGCTAGTCCACAATTAGAGTAGAAATTCAAACCATGCGATGAATCTTTGCTTATTTAAATGTACTATGGTTTATAATGCCCTCATAGTGCTAAAAAGTTCGCTTGGTTATGAAAATCATATAGCACTATAAGTGTATTATAAACCGTAGTACATTGTGTGTGTGTGTTTTGTGTGTGTTTTTTCTTGTGCTGTGCTGAAATTTCAGAGTTCCATGCCTTTTTGTCATTAATGCAACCCTCTTATTTATAGTAAGATTTATTTATTTACTACAGGAATTCTCGCAGCTTTTACATTTCATTATAAATTGAAAGAAATACAGTGTGTTTGCCAATAAAAGAGATTACACAAAATAAACATTTCCTTTATGAAAACTACAACTAAATAATAAAAGAACTTAACAATAAAAAAAACAAATAATAAGATGAGTCATACATAATTAATTAATTATATATCAGATCAATACACTACCTACTAAATTATAGATACATATAATAATATAAGATTTGAAAAATGCATATATTCTAAACTAACATGTGAACAACTTAAAGATAATGAAATGAATTAATAAGATGTTAGTAAGCGCTGATGTGTGAAGGTAAGACAGCGTGTGTATGTGTGTGTGTGTGTGGTGTGGATGTGTGGTGCATGATTGCTTTAAAACATTGTTTTGTTAATATAACCGCCCAAATTTATTTTCTGATAAACTCAATATGTCAGCTATTTTGATAGAGTATCGTATACTTCCTTACTGCGGTGGCTCAGTGACCCAAAGAGGATCTTGGCCTCGGACACCAGAAGTCGCCAGCTGTCTCGGTCTTGATCGTATACTTAGACCTTCAAAATGAAATCATAACTTTCATTAGTCCATATTTGGGTTGACCTATTTTATTTTGACTCCTTGTATTGTATGCCTGTCACAACTTCTAGTGAAAGTATTTTTTACTTCTTAGATACATGATAATTATTTTAATAAATATAGCGACATGGTTCAGTCATAATATTAATTTCCTTAAACATTTTATTTTAGGTAATCACGACTGCAAAATTTATAAATTGTTCCAATGGCCTTTTTTGGAGAACAAAAACTGTTTCAATGTCAGTCTCGCAGCCCCACAGCAAAACTCCATAGAACACAATGGTGTGAAAATTACTAAAGTAAACAAGTCATGCCGTTGCTATATCCATGCTCATTATGCTTTTTGCTCATTTTGCGTTTTGCTCATTTTGCTGTTTGCTCATTTTGCGTTTTGCTCATTTTGATTCTTGTGCTCATTTTGCTTTTTGCTCATTTTGCTCTGAAGGGGTTTTACGTACCGAATATGCAGCAGAGCTCAATCGATCAATCAACCTGACAAAGATGTAATAAGCGATGAAATGTCTCACACATTTTGGGTCCTCGCGTAGTGTTTAGGTTGTCAGTATCACCCGGCTAAAATTCGTGCCACGCTAAAGCCTTGATCACACGTAGCAAGTAGAGTGTCGAGTCAGTCGAGTGTTTGTATGAAAACTAAAGCGAGTAGAGCACGAGTGCACTGAGGCACTCTACCTACTTGCTACGTATGATCAAGGTATAAGTGAAGTGAGCCGCAGACGAGATGCTGCATTGACATCATTTTATCGTGGAACTTTTGTTAGCCCGGGAAAAATGTTTGTAACCTTGAACCCTATGACTGCGGCACTGACATGCACTTGTCCATTATTGTAAAAAGGCATAACATGTCGAATTTAATTGCTATTATACGACTTTCATAACAATGATGATAATAATACGCGGCCACAGCCAATCATCTTGTTCGTACATCGCAGTCGCATCAGCTGTTCATTACTTAGGTACCTACACTGAAGCTCGACTGAAATCCGAACCTGTATCTAAACTTAGGTATAGCGAAAATAGTAGAAATGATAACAAAAATTATTAACCTTAATAGAATTCTAAAATGAGAGCCTTTGTTCCAATTTGTCACCACTGAATCTGTCTCTAGTGACAATTAGGAATAAACATTCCTAGCTGTCACTAGAGACAAATGGGAATAATTTGTCCCCACTCGCATTTTATGAACATTGCTCGCGCCATCGTCGGCGCACACTTTGCCACTTAATTTTAATAGATGGATTAGAGGATTTAGAGGTGAGTAAAATAGGGCCTTTAGTACAATGGCTTACTTTTTAGCAAGTTTTTTTTTAATAAAAAAAATGTAATAATGTAAAGACATGTTTTTAAAATTACATATTTATTTTGAATGCGAGTGGGGACAAATTCAATCAATCAATATCATTTTATTCAAATCAATATCATTACAGTTATACACCAAGGCGATAATGTTTACGTCAAATATAGATACAAGTAGGCACAATGAATTTAATAAACTATAAAAAGTAACTAAAAAATCTATTGGTTTAGTATTGCTCGATTAGTTATCTATTGGGCCGTTAGTTATCTATTGGTTTGATAAAATACAAATCATACATTCTGTGAATTCCGCAATTGAACAGTGAAACACGTCAGTCAATTCAGCTGCTGTGTTAAGTAATCTCAGCGCTACTACTGTAGGTGCATTAGCGAGTACGTTTGTCCTACACCGCGGGATGGCAAACGTCTGAGCTCTAGGTTCCCTTCGCAAACGGGTATTCAGAACTAGTAGTCCTATTTGGTCAAGCACGTCTGGGTTTGTTATGATCCCTCTCAGTACATTAAAAATATATTTAACTAGTGCGAGGTCTCTCCTAACTTCCAGCTTGTAATAGCCAACCATACCTATTACAAAGAGAGTGGGATACATGCGTGGGTAAAATGGGTAAACTCCATACAATTTACAATATAAGTATCTCGTGAATTTATTTTGTTTTTTTTTTTAACATATTAACGTATTTGGTTTCATATGGTCTCCATACGATTGAGCTATTATTTAATCTGCTTCTAATTAAGGCGTTGTATAGAGCTTTAATGGCAGCTGGGGATGACAAATCCTTTGTCTGCCTCAGGACGAAGCCTAAGTTTCTGAAGGCTTGCTTGCATGTGGTAGTGATATGACTTCTAAATGCAAGGTCGGATGTCATGAGAACACCAAGGTCTCAAATCTCCGCCACTCGTGAGAGAGTCTGTCCTTCCAAATAATAACGGTGCTCTACAATGTTGTGTGCACGACTGAAAGTCATCACATTACACTTCGCCACATTGAAGTAGAGCTGACTCCACCGTGCAACTCTATCAATATCTTCCTGCAAGAGGTCGCAGTCAGACAAATCATCAAATTATTCCCATTTGTCTCTAGTGACAGCAAGGAATTGTCACTAGAGACAGATTCAGTGGTAATGATGCTACAATATGCAATATGCAGCTAGCTAGAAACGCCGCACGTGAAAAAATTCATCTAAAAGTAAATAACATATTGTATTCGTACTTATCTATTTATTACTTCTACAATCATATTGTAAAGAGGAAAGATTTGTTTGCTTGTTTGAATTGAATAGGCTCCGAAACTACTGGACCGATTAAACAAATTCTTTACCATTAAAATTCTATATTATCTCTGATGAACATAGGCTATTTTAAAATTATTCCCGCGGGAAAACGGTTAGCAGCTGGTGACTTCGCTGGACAGGCTGCTAGTTTGTTAATAAAAGACGCGCGTATTTTTATAGGTTCGTCGTAAAGTTCACTTTGGTATGAATGTTTAACCAGATTTAACAAAAACCCCAAGCACCATCTTAACATTACTTTATTGATGACGATGATTTCCTGTGTGATGCCGGCTTAGAATAGCATTACCCCATTTCTTTCCTGTCGGTGTCCTAAGAGCCGACAAAGGGACTCGAGGGTTTCATAACAATTTTAGGTGACAGGCCGACAACCTATCGCTATGGTGATACATCATTTCTCTGAAACGGCTCTCAAATAATTGTCAGACGTGGCGATATGGACTGTACAGCCGTTGAAGCTCTGCCTACACAACAAAGGGTAAAGGCGTGATATGTGTGTGTATTGATGATGGAGTGACTTGAACCCCAAATTATGTAGATACAGTCCAGCTCAGCTTCAGATTATTGCATGCAGCGTAAGAACAGTAGACAATCCAAAGTGTCTAACACGAGGTAAGCTGGACTGTACGTCTTCATTTTCTGATCGAGCTGTTTTTCCGAACAGTACGCGTGCCTATAAAGCTAATCGTTGTCGTATCCTATCCTTATCCTTACAGCGTGCTATTTCAACGCTCGAGACTCAATGCTGATTTTGTAAGTATGACGACTTCAACACACGACATCCTAGTTTGCCCCAACTAGGATTTCGTGTGTTGAACATCAAACATACTCGTCTTTTGCCTACGAGCGCGTTTTTTTTTTAGCTCGTACGAGGTTCTTACCATATAGTGCAGAAATTTACTTAACATGTTGATTTTCCGATTTTTCTTTTCCTTTGATTTCCAGGCTAAGTTTACGGTTAGTTTAGGAAAGGTGTTAAAGTATCCCAAAAGCCAAATATTGAATTTGTTGCATTAAGAGGACAAGTGATTCCGTGTGATATCGGTTTAGAATACAATCACCCCTTTTCTTTTCCGTGGGTGTAGTAAGAGGCGACTAAAGGACTTGAAGGAGACATGTGTATTGCAATTTTAGGCAATAAACTGACAATCTGAATTTTTGAATGACCCTCAAATGTTTGTGTGAATGTGGGTTTTTTAATGTCCTTTACGCTCTGTCTACCCTAGGGATCTAGGCGTGATATGTTTGTATGACAAGGTGCCTGACGAAGAGACTGGCCATTTCAGCATGGACGTTGTACCAACTGCTACCTTGCACAACCCTAGTCGTTATTTGAGTTGGTGGAGTATAAACAAGTAAAATTCATTGGACTTTCAAAATATAACCGGATGATAATTAACGTTTCTTTGAGTAAGGAGGATCATAATTCAAATTTTAATTTCTTTGCCAGGATTAGCAAGCTGCTTCTGGGATTTATCAAAGTGTGAAATGAGTGAGTCTGGTTTACTTCCGAAAGTGCTATTATAAATACCTACTTATTGCAAGTAATCTGTGGATAAAAAGGTTGGTTATATATATATATATATATATATATATATTTAGCTATATTTTTCATGTATTACTGTTAAGCATAACCTCTTCTATAAGTGTTTATTATCCCAAATAAAATAAAATAATACTGCTGTAAGTAAGTAGTTTATGTTTGTACTTGGCAATTTATATACCTACTATACTTCTAACAGTGTATGTAGTGGTAGCTGATAGATCTCGTCATCCTTTTGTATCGACTAAAGTTTGTTTATGAGATCAAAAACTTTTGGACAGCAATCATCGTATACACTCTCGTTACATCGCGGGAGGAGAGCCGTTCGGGTAATTGTGAAATCATAAAACGTAGGGCGGGAGGGAGCACGCGTGCGCGGCGGCGGGCGGGCGGGCGGCGACGGCGTGACGCGGCCGCCAGCTGAGTCGACGCGCCGCGACGCCGCCGTCGCCGTGCCGACCGCAGCGCGCACGCTCGAGCCCTGCGCCGCAATCCCGCGCTATGTCCCGGCCCGTCCGCCAGTCGCCTCCGCGCGCGCCCTGAGCCTGTGCCCCCGCCGCGCGGAAGCTCCAGCCCCGACTCCCGATGATGGTGCGACGCAGCGGACGCTACACCGTCAACTGGCGCGGCTTCCGAGACTTCGCGTTCGGAAACAAACCGCCGGACGAAGGTAAACTCGTGCGTTCACATCTCAATCACTATTTCAACATAACCTCAAACCTAAAATATTCAGTTCAGTAGCGCTTCTCGCATAATATGATCGCAAACTTCTGAAAAATATGCATATTTGACGTTCGTGAGTCACGAACGGCGCTTCCGTCACGAATACTAGGTACGGGATGATATGTTGTGGCCTATATCTGAATAATTAGTTCACGAAAGATATGTGTTTATCGTTCGTATAAATAATTAGGTGAGATTATATTAGATGGGGATTTATAAATTCCAGTTTCCGTTCCCACACAAATCGGTTAGTTGGAAATAGTTGCTAGTCGAAACCGCACATTTGATTCGTAATACAGATTTGAACGATTATCTTAAAAGCATTAGCTTTAATTATCATGTCGGTTTGTGCAAGTGATATTTTAGAAGTGCGGGAGTTTAATATTGGTAAATTACTTATTTATTTGTTTTATATTATGATATAATAATAACTGATTCCAGCTAGGCTTGTTCTAAAAATACTTATAACCTACTAATCTGTTAAACTAAATGCAGGCACTTTCTGCTATTTTATAAGAACCACTCGTATTGTTTTCTTTGTTACCGACTCCAAATGGTAAAAAAGCAGATCCGCAATAAATTTGCAGTACCTACTTAATTTAGTAAACCCCGCTATAAAGAGCCAAACTTTGTAGCGATTAAGTAAAGAGACAATCTTTTTGTTTAGGGAACCTCCTTAGATGGTTGTGTTCCCTACGATGACGTGCTGTGTGTGATGCATCGCGTACCTTCACCACACAACACAATATGAGTAACATTCCGATGCCATTTAAACAATGCCGAAACCTTCAAAAACCGCCCATAATAGGCGTGCTGCTTGCCACCCGCTAACCGCTTATTAAAGCGGTTCAAAACCATGAAAGGTTGACATTCGTAATGAAGTTTGATTTGCGACAACGATCCTACACCTAGATACCTTACCTATATGTGTACGTACTGCTGGGTCAGTATGTCATAATGACATTGTGTGGTTTACGTGTGTAGGTACCCGCTTCAACCTCTGTGAATCATTGTGTACAAGGGTCACGCTCACGATTTAAAGTTATGCGTGTTTTATCAAATATCAGATTTTATCGTAATTGGAGTTTAAAAAAAAATAAGCTAACAAACGCAGTACCCTCATACGTACTCACGTTTATTTTGTACTTGAAGTGCTATATTATTTTCATAAATGAAAATATAAAATTCAAATACAATTACATATATATTTTTTTTATTCTTATTAAATTATTCAATTTCTTATTTTCATTTACCTTCTTACGTGATAGATAACAATTTCATACCACATTATTATAACAGTAATCAATATAATAACGGCGCCTGAAATAAACAAAGCTTTCATCTATGACGTCATCGTTAGGTAGTCTGACGTCCACTTCTACACCTACACCCTATTCCTGCTATGCTTAAACATGCTATGTATTTTTAACAGTTGGTTCGGATTGTATTCGGTATTCTCGATTCGTGCATACTCGACAGGAAATCACACCTTACAAGAATGCGACCGTCAGTTCAATCATTCAATCATTTTCCAAAAATGTAGCTCGAAGCTCTAACTTGGATAAGGTTATGCCACGGACATACATACATACCTATATGTATACGAGCTATGCTTCGATGCATACTAATCATAATCAATCGCTGAGTGTACGTACATGCATGCATGCAATAAAACTAATTGCCTAACCACCTACAAACGAGTGCACTTATCAGACATAAACCAATCAGTTCGCTACATTGTAATAACTATGCAATTCTTAGTGCAACGTGCAATTAAGAGAACGCATAGGCGAGCTTAGTAAGTAGAAGTAGATATAGGACATCGAAAGATCTGTTCTAATAACACAAGTACCTGAAGTACCTAACTCATTATATCTGTCTGAAATTGCTATAACGATCGAAAACAAGGGAAGTAACTATTTTAAGTGCTGAATCCGTCAATGAAACTAAATAATTTTTCTCTTAAACATCTATACTCGTATTGGTCGTGGTAATAGGACCTGGTCAACCTTTGAAATATTTTCAACACATTATAATACCCTCAAACAAGAGTAGTTTCTCCAGGCTACCTACTTTACGTACGTAAGAACTCGGGATGGGACTGCCACTGTGATTGTAGGTACAGAATATTTGGGACAGTCAAAATGTTGGGTCGAGTAGCTTATGTCCGTTTGCCATTACTTGAAGATTGAGTTGCCGAAATTTTAGCTAAGTTAACACGAATCTAGTACTCTGTTCATGAATTAGGGTAAAAGCTTTGGGGTCCCAGAGCTTTTAAAGCTTCCTTTCAGCGTTTATGCCGCTACAAACGTAAAGTAGTGAGCTCGGGATTTGGAAGGTATATTTATGTAATAAATTGTTTTACTATTCGTTACAGAAAAGGAGCAAAAGCAACCAGAAGAAGATTTATCAAATCATGAAAGGATATTTTTGAGGAGTATAATTGAGAGTCCAGATTTCGGCAGGAAATATGAGGTAAGATCAAAGAGTTTACATTAACGCTACATTTCGTTCTGGCTGAAATTCGTGTAAAATTTTATTCATACGCTATTAAAAATAGCAAAATTCAAAAGACTTCAACCATTTTTTTATAAAATACATACATACATACATAACTATATCACGGCTATATCCCTTGTGGGATAGGCAGAGCGTACACGGCCGAAAAACGGTCATTACGCCCCGTCTGACATTACTGCCAGATTTTTACTATCGCCAAGAAGTTTGAAACCAATCTAAACGTTTCATTTTTGAACAGAGGAATTATTCATTGCTGCACTCTACAATAATTTTATTTGCTACAAAATTAGCTCTACAATTTCAAAACTACCGCGTGCAATTTCGTTTGCTATTGGGCAATATTACAATTTCCTCTCCTTCTCTAACGTCAAACACAGTGTATACGTCTGTTTCTTTTAATTTGACAGCTCAATACGAGTTTGTCTATGGTTTTCAAATGTTTTGAAAATAAACGTAACATGTATTTGTAACAGATCAAGCTACTATAAACTTTATTAATATATCAATGCAGTTTATTTTTGATTAACTATGTAGATGTATTTACGAAAGCAAAACTCAACCTACGGAATGATAAACACGATGCTTGACGCCTGTCAAAATTGGAAAACGGGCGAAATATCAAGTGTTGGGGTGTGTTCTTTCTTCCGCTTAAAATATTATTTATGTCTAAATATACTTTCTTTTACTTTGATAAGTGCCTAAAAATCGACCTTATAGGTAAATGCATGATTGTTTGTTCATATCCAGTTGTGATTTTGGGTATATTCGGTGATTTTCATTCAAAAATCTTGCGGAGTGCCACGCCTTACGTTGTCGAGTTTACGCGGTGGCTGTAAGTTACAATCGGCTTGTTGTTTCAGTCGTACGACTCCGAGGAGGACTTGATTGTGAAGCCGGTTGCCTTGGACAACGTGCACACTGTGCGGTTGCTCAGCGAATACCGTGGGACCAACATCAGGACTATTGAACAAGCGGAGCTCGCGATTCTGTTGTCCAGGACGCATTTGAGGGTGAGCGGTGTTGTTACGCTTCCTTTTTGCACAATCCTTTGTTTATCGTTCCGATTATGTCATGAAGGAGTTTCGTAAGACTGAAACAACTGCATGGATCAGTGAAACCAGTCTAAAGCATAACAGAAGTTGTATTCCAGCAAGAATCTAATAAGGTTTTGATTGTATCTCTGACATTAAAAACATTGTTCCTATTATACAGAGCAACATGTATAAATTTATTTTTAAAGGTACATTTTGAATTGTTATAAATAATATATAAACTATAACAGAACTAACTAACTAAAAAAAAACAGTGGACTCTGTGATTTTAAACCTGGCTTTGAAGTCTACATTTATTCGGAGGGAAGCAAGGTCTCACCCAGATGAGATTTGTAAATGTTCAAACAACCAGCCCAATCCCAGCCCAAGAGGGATTGGACTGAAGGAAAGGATTGGACTGAACTAAACTATAAGCAACTTTTGTTTCATACAAGGAACCAATTTATACAAGCTTATCTTAAAAACCTAAGGATCACCAATATAATATTTATCCTTAAATAATGACTCGAGCTTCTGCTTGCACCCACTTGTACTAATTACTTTTCTTTAATAGGCACTTATAGAAGCTCATGACCAAATAGGAGCAATCTGGGTGGAACGGGGTTCCGGCATTGATGAGAAAGCATTAAAAGGTACAGACGTGGCTGCAGAAGAAAGCCTTGAGAAAAACGGAGACATGCCGGTGGAAACAATAAAAATTGTTGGCCTAAGGAAAGTACCTGGTCAACCATTAGGATTAACTGTAAGTATTATACTTAATTACTATAATATATTTTTATATTTATTTACCTGACGTCAGGCCAGGCTAGGAAATAAACCAGGGATTTCTGGGCAATTTAAAGCGGTTAGATTTGTTATCGTTCTTTTGCTTGTTATTTAATTTGGTCAATAAATCAGTCAAGAATAACTTATCTGGTCAAATAACAATGAATATTGTTGAAATGGTCATATGTAGTATCTAATCTAACATACATATTTCAAAAAAAAAGTCGTACAAATAAGACTATTACTCAAGATCTAACTAAAGGATGATCCTTAGAAAGTTTGAGACAGTTTACAGCCACCTTGAGTAATTACCAGCTCAATTAGATAATGACTTACTGACATGTAACCATTCCCAAATGAGGCATGACTCATTTACTCATTTACAGAATGCATTCAAGCAAAATTTGTGCTTAAAATTATATACAGGGTCAATGAAACAGTACCAAACCAGTTTGTCCCCTCGCAAACGAAAAATAAGTAGTTATAATATTTAGTAAAGGCATGTTTTTAATTTTTTTATGCCAAAATGTTATGAATCCTTTAACAAAAGCCTTGATACAGCAACCTCAACATGATAATTTAAGAAAGAATGCAGATAACCTTGAAATTCTTTGGCAAAATTATAAAGAAATTATTTGTTTAGAGACTAGTGCCTGGTTTTGGATCAGTACTTATTCTGTACCATTACAACCTTCCTTTATAAATTTCTATTAAATTCTTTAATAATTAAGTGGTTTAGTTTTACGAGTAGAATTCACCCCAAAAATGTTTGCACTGAATTTAAAAGGACCTTATATACCATTGCATGTGTGTAGTGTAGTTGCATTATAAAAAAATTGATCTTTCAATGTATTATCCAACATGTAACAAGGTTGTTTGTTGTATTGTTCACATGACAATGTGAACTAAGGTATTACCACACATATCACCTTATATAACTTCAATTATGTTGTGATAATCAGCTAAATTTGATATCCATTCAAAGCTCTTCCTGATATTAACCATAAACATCAACATGTTTCGTTACGAAACATTTCTCTGTAAAAATTCAAGTGTTGCAAGCTTTCACAATCAAAACATTTATTTTTAGGTCACAACAGATGAACATGGCCAGTTAATAGTAGCTAGAATACTAGCAGGCAGTGCAGCCGCCAAGCAAGCGCTTGTGTCTGTAGGTGATGTACTTCTGGAAGTAGACGGAGTCCAGATAGATACCGAGGAGCAGCTCAAGGAAGCCGTCAGCAAGCCCAATGACAGAGTCACGCTCAAAGTTGGACCAAACCTTAAGGAGAAAACTTTACAGCTCTCTAATAAACTTAGTGTAAGTATTGGCCACTGTTTGTGAACTGTATTAAACTGGCGTTCCGCCCGCTGTAATTTTTGAGCAGATCTATCAAGGTTTACCTTAAAATCCTTCCATCATTAATAAAATTTCTGTGTTTATCAGCTATATTTTAATTTTACTTTTTCAGTGTTACATGAGAGCACTTTTCGACTATGATCCAAAAGAAGACTCATTATTGCCATGCAAAGAGATAGGATTAGAGTTCAAAAGAGGGGACATATTACAAGTAAGTTTCATTATTTCCCTTGTATTAAAATAAATGTATTACAATATATACCGGCCGTGTGGTGCCGGTTTAGAATAGCAACACCCTATTTCTACCCGTGAATGCTGCAATTAAGGGATGAATGGGGAATGGGCAGTAGTATTCTCTGAACATCTATAACACCGTGTACTGCGCTCGCCAATCCGCCTGCCAAGCGTGGTGAGTATGGCAAGTACCCCTCAATAGGGGAAGGCCCATGTCCAGCAGTGGACAGCTGTGGCTGCTGTAGTGTGTAGTGTAATCATTCATACATGCTCGTCAACATGACAAAATAAATCTTATAATATTTTGATTGATCACAAAGCGCAATTACCTGTAAATACTTGTAGTATATTGTGTTTATCTAATAAATTGTATATAAAGTGTCTGTGTATATATTTAAACTTTCACGATATAGCTCTGTGATTGTTCTATCTTGTTTCTTGTTTTTCACTAGACGTTGGCAGGAATATCCCCTAACTAAAGAGTTGATTATAGCCATAAGAAAAATGTGCTTAATGCTATAATGCCTTTTGTGTCAGGTGTCAGACAGGAAGGACCCGAACTGGTGGCAAGCGAGCCACGTGGAGAGCCCCGAGGTGGTGGGGCTGGTGCCCTCGCCCGAGCTGGAGGAGCGCCGCAAGGCCTACGTGCCGCCCGAAGCAGACTTCGTGCACAAGATCAGCATTTGCGGCGCCAGGGTGAGTGGCATGTTCATGGCATTGTACATTTATGTTTGTGCTCTAAACGTCGTTTCGTATTAAGACACTTAAGTAAGTGGGGTGCTACACTAACACAATACGTATTGCGAGGAAGCTAGCACATCGTGTCGTGTTAAAACAGTAACACGATACGTATATGGAACCAACACACATATTACGCCTATTATCTCTTGCGGGGTAGGCAGAGCGTAAACGGCCGCAAAAATGTACTCATTTTGCGGGTCATTCGGAAAATGGTGTATCGCCATAGTGACAGGTTGTCAGCCCATCGCCTAAATTGCAATACACACCCTCGAGTCCCTTATTCGCTTCTTACAACTCCCATGGGAGGGAAATGGGGTGACGCTATTCTAAGCCGGCATCACACGGCACCAACCAAGGTAGCCTTTAATTCAATTTAAAATTATCAAAAAATATGAAAATACGTATCGCGAGCACGTCGTGTCACGTTGGGATAGCAACATAAATCGTGCGAGAAATCATTGCGAGGAAAGCGAGTCATCATTTTCCGTCAAAACAGTAACATAACACTTTTCGCGAGCGAAGCGAGCTTGGAGTTTGAGGTGGCAATATGGACGATCGACGAAGATTTAGTTCAAGGGTTTTTCTTTACAGATATCAAGAAAGAAGAAAAAATTTGTGTACGAGTCTCGATCGTCGGTACAACTTGAAGGAGCTGAGCTGCTGTTGTACGAGGAGGTGGCGCGCACCCCGCCCTTCCTGCGGCGCGTGCTGGCGCTGGTGGGCACGCGGGGCGTGGGCCGCCGCACGCTCAAGAACCGCATGATACAGGAACACCCGGACAGATTCGGCGCCGTCGTGCCGCGTGAGTAGCAACCCTCACATACATACATCACCCTGTAGCAGTCCGCTGCTGGACGTAGGTCATCCAGTCGCTACCAACCGCCTTCTTTGAGTCATCGGTCCATCTGGCCGGAGGACGTCCAACACTACGCTTGCCGAGGTTTGCCTCCACTCGAGAACCCGTTTACTCCACCGTCCGTCGGTTCTACGACAGATGTGCCTAGCCCACTGCCACTTCAGTTTGCTACACTTCCAGACTATGTCCGTTACTTAGGTCTTTTTGCAGATAGTCTCATTCCGGATTTTATCTATGATAGAGATACCGAGCATGGACATTTCCATAGCTCTCTGAGTGACATGTAGCCAGTGGGCCAGTTTTACTGCCAGGTTCCACGTCTCGGCTCAATTGGTCATGACTGGCAGGAAGCACTGATCTAACACCTTGGTCTTCAGGCATTGAGGCAAGGGTGATTCCAAGATATGACGCAACTTCCCAAATGCTGCCCAGCCCAGCTGCACTCTTCTGCATTCCTTATTCCCTGAAAAATAGTCTGATACTCTTGCCGACCGAAGGCATAACGCAAAATCGTGCTTGCCAAAGCGGTCTTCTGTCAGGCTTAACGTACAAATTATTTGACAGCTTTGCGGCCTTGTTTGCATTATTCCCTGAGCTGCCGAGGCAGTGCCTTTACTTTTTATCCCGCCCGAGCCGGTTTTCTATTAGGACAATACAAAATTGATTTAAAAAAATAAATTTTTATCACACAAGTCATTCAAATTTATTTTTTTACAATGACGGATCTTGACGTCGATAAGTGATAATACTATCCTACATTGAATTAGTAATTTCATTTTCAATTCCACCAGGTTTGTCCAAAATTCAATTTTACAATATAATTGAATGTAAGTGAAGATGCCGTGTGATGTCGGCTTAGAATGGCATAACTCCATTTCTTTCCCTTGGGAGTCGTAAGAGGTGACTTAGCGACTCGAGGGTTTATATTGCAATTTTAGACGATTGGCTGACAATCTGTCACTATGGCGATACACAATTTACCAAATGACCCTCAAATATTTGTCAGACGTGGCGTAAATGTCTGTTTTTTAGCGGCCGTTTACGCTCTGCCTAGGGATTATTAGCGTGATTTTTGTAGAAAAATCTAATGCAGTTTTCCTTGTTTATGAGTAAAGTAATCGCATCGAAATTGTTTTATCCGGAAAGTAAAACTTTTTGTTTACGACCTGTTTATTATGTGTAACTGAACTTTAAACTAAAGCATCATTTATAATAATAAACTAGTAAATACTATCTAGTATTGACGATAGTCTCGTAACAAATTGACAGTTGTACGAAAATAAACACTTGATAAACAACATTTGAAATAATTTGGATTAATTTGTGTCATGCCGGTACTGTTTTTTGCGGCTGTTTCGGCTCTGCCTACCCCGCAAGGGATTATAGGCGTGATATGAGTGTGTGTGCGTGTATGTGTGTGTGTGTTGAATGTTTGTATTGAATTCCAGACACGTCACGTCCGCCGCGGCCACTGGAAGAGAACGGCGTGTCGTACTGGTTCGTGTCGCGCGAGGAGATGGAGCGCGACGCGCATTCGGGAAGGTTCCTCGAGTACGGGGAGCACAACGGACACCTGTACGGCACGCATCTCGACTCCATACGCGCTGTCATCAAGGAGGGTGAGACTACGCACCAATATATTCTTTTATTAATTCATTTCGTTCCAATACTTCGGAACCTTAAGCCGTCGGTCCCGGTTGCTGTCTATGATTACTTAGACGGCGGTCGTTACATGTCAGAGGCCTACTACTAGTAGTAGGCGGTTGAAAAACTCTGACACCAGGGTTCATCGGGTCGTTGGACGACTTGGTGTCCCACACGAAAAGAAGAAGTTCTGATAAAAAATATTTTGTAGTAAGTGAAAGTAAATAATTGGGAGTGTTTAGTTTAAAAAAAAGTGATCTTTTCTTGTGAATAGATCACAAATTCCTGTTAATATTTTATTGGTAAGATTTTCAGTTTTAAAAACCGAATTTGAAAACACCTCCCGTGTTAAGTATACATTTTTCTTACCCACAAAGTAAAAGTATAATAAAACTTATAGTACTTATAGTGTAATTCAAATACAAGTCCATTACTTGTATTTTTGCAACTGTTTGATAAAAATAATCTAGCGAATCACGTATCTGGCGCACTTTATCTTCTTGCCGAGTGGAACACGGAGTCAATGAATGACCCGATGAACCCGGTTTATCTAGTGTACTACATAAAACTATGCTAAGGCGACTGAGAAATGCCTGCCACTATGCCGCGGCGGGATAGCCGACAGGTTTTTAATCGTAACAGCATAATCAATTAAACATCTCCGACAAAAACTAAACCGCTTTATTTTTTATACCAAGAAAGGTATGAACGTTTTTACTGCATTTGCGTAGGAAGGCGCCTCCTTATAAAGTTTGAACGAAAACAATGCCATTGACCTTAAGATTTCTTAAGGCCGTTGCTCTCATAGTCAGCTGCCTGCGACCAATTCAAAGGACAAAAATACCTGTCCGCAAAATAGGAATTTATTATTAAATAAATATGTATGCTGCTTAGGTACCTAAATAGGTAGATTTTGTTTCCATAAATGCCCTGTTTCTCAGAAATAGTCGAATATAAAGGGTCTTACGACTGCCTTTTGAGAAAACATTATTAGATCATAAACGCGCGGTTTTCAACTGGAAATTAAAAATGAAGTGTATCGTAATTTATATAATTTAAGCTGATGAGGTCAATTCGGGATTAAAATTTTCCTTACTTGCCTTAAATTAGTGCTGTCACTTTCCGTCAAATAGGTTTAGAAAAGGATAGAAGATATCTAAGTCCTGTCATTTTTAAAAACGTCAAGGGTTTTTTCGCTTTTCCTAGTCAATTTAGTCGCCATTGTTTTGATTGTCGCCTTATATTGACAGATAACACGTATTTTGCATGAAATTATAGGACATGACACGACTAAAATGTCTCCTATCCTTTTCTAAACCTATTTAACGGAAAATGACAGCACAAATTTAAGGCAAGTAAGGAGAATGTACATCCCGAATTGTGGCCATTGGCTGACATGAGCAAACTGCTCGGCTTCCATGTGACAAGACCAATGTGGTCACGAATTTAATTAGGGCTCGTCTTTTTATATTTAATTATTGACCCCTCTCGTAGTGTGGACGTTACACCCCCTTTTTGTATGAAATATAACTAAGGCGACTAAGGGACTCGAGGGTGTGTATTGTAGTTTTAGGCGATGGGCTGACAACCTGTCACTATGGCTTTACACAATTTTCCGGATGACCCTCAAATGTTTGTCAGACGTGGCGTAAATGTCCGTTTTATGCGGCTGTTTATGCTCTGCCTACCCCGCAAGGGATTATAGGCGTGTATGTATATAACCTCTAATTTGCGTGACGTAAGTTGAGGACGATCCCTTACGGTATAATTTATTTTTAGTCTCCTAATAAAATCGGTCCGTGTTGAATCCAATTAGTCTTAAGCAGCCCTAACAATGCTAATGGTACGTATTATTCTGCAGGTAAAATGTGCATCCTGGACTGCGCGCCCGCGTCCCTGAAGCTGCTTCACAACAGCTCCGAGTTCCTTCCCTACGTGGTGATGGTGGCGGCTGCCGGCATCGACCAGCTCAGGAACCTCACTTACGCCTCCAACCGGAACCTCACGGTAACTCTCCTACGAACACATAGACGAAAAATAGTTCTAGCTCATTGGTCAATGCGTAGGCGATAGAAGACGACACTTTAATAGAATGGTTTACGTGGGTCTAAGGCAAGGCCGGCCAACCCCAGGTCCGCGGGCCAAAAGTGGCCCGCCGAATCCGTGCTAATATTACAAATCTGAGAGTTTGTGTGTGTTTGTGTATGTATTTATGTTTGAAAACTCTTCACGGCTTGACCGATTTGTATGAAATTTGGAACACTGGTAGAGTACCTGGAATAACACATAGGCCACTTTTTACTGCGGGAAAACAACTTTTACCACGGAAAAATGAGTGGCAGCGGGTGAATCGCTGGGCGGAAATCTAGTATTTCATATTTCTATTCCTTGCGGAGAGTTGTTCCTTAGCGTAAACATTATTTAAATTAAGATAAAGAAACAACGTCATTCATAAAATGTTATAGAACTCTCGGTGGGCGAATCCGACTCGGAATTTTTCGGTTTTTTGTATATAATACTGTCAGTAGTATTGCTTTTAAGTTTCGTGGCCCGGCGGCCCAGTAAACTGGAAAAATTTGGCCCACCTGAAAAATCCGTTGGCCGGCCTTGGTCTACGGTCACTTGTAGTGACCAATGAGCAGGGTTTTATCCCCTAGGAGACGTCTGGTATGGAGGTAGTTCCACAGCTTCTTCGCTGACCTGATGAGTACCGAAATCACATACATACAGATACGTAGGCAGAGCGTAAACTGTAATTTACGCCACGTCTAACAAATATTTTCCGAAATTACGATAACTATTTATGCATGGATAGGCAAAAACTGTTACAACTTAGATACGTCTCTTGGGGCATGGAAATGTCCGTCAGATATGAAAACGTGCATGTGATTAGTGTTCATGCTCTATACCTTCGCAGTTCTACAGTGGCATCGATTTTGCAATTTCCTTTGATTATTAAGTTAATTAAGAAAGTACCACAAATAACTCAAACTGAGCTAAAACACCTCGCCGAATCGACGCCAACGACGTAGCTTATTTGCTGCGAATGATTTACTATTCAGAATCTAAGTTGTCTATTTTTTTTATCGAATGTTTGTTCTTACTGAGTTTTTAAATATTTCATTAAATGAAATATGTAGTGTGTTAGCAAATTCAAATTTCGCAGTTGGCATGTTAGTAATATTAATTTATTTTTAATGCTATTACTAGACTTGATCATCCCAGTGCAAGGCTGTTTATACATATTAATAAAGACATTTAGCGTAAGAAATAGATACATCGATATAGCATGTTCAATAGAGAATGATTTTACTTTATTTTTTCCTATTACTTGTGCCCTCAGGAATGATTTTGCGTTATTTTTTCTCATTACTTGTGCCCTTCAGAACAAAGGAAAGTTTCAGACGGAATCCTGTAAACAACCACAATAAAACCATGAAGCAAACCAACATATGCATAAAAGCACACAATAATGGTGTACAGATTCAAAAAGTTGACTTAAAAAAGTAGACATTTCTTTATTGACTTAAGTTTACTTTATGCTGTTATATGCATTTAGCGCCAACGCTGCATCGAATGGGCTGCACGCGAGGGCTAGATTCAGCAAAATACTAGAGCAGCGCTGCGTGACACGGGTCGCTAACACGCGGCGCGGGTGCGTCCGGAAACGACAACACCTCGCCGCATTATAGCTACTTAGCCACGATGTGCCTTCTAAATTCGGATAGAAACTAATGCCAAGACTCGCATGCAGCTCGCTTAACGGAGCGTTGGGCCTTAGCAAAGTTGGAAGAAGAGTTTATCATGGTTTCATTTTAGTTGTTATTGGAGTTCTCTTTAAATCATTCCTTGCCCTGATCTTATCCCATAATGTTATGTTTATGTTATTTTATTGACTGGGCATGTGTGTGTGGTGTAGTTCGACCGGCAGAGCTCGATCCGCTACAGCTCGCGGCGCGCGCGCACGCTCGAGTCCCTCGCGTCGCTCTACGAGGTAAGTCGCGCTATACGACCGAAAAAACAGCAACGGATAACGTAAATCGTAGTGCAAAAAGATCGCTTCAAAGAGTACCGGACATTTTTGTATGGAGCCTGGTATTCTTAATTTTTTAGTTTTAAGGTCACTTGCTATGCTACTATCAGAAGCTCTTTTTATAAAAGCAAACTATAGAGAAGAATACGAATCGGCTCAATTCTTATATATGGTTGGTTTAAATCCGAAACAATTCTTAACATTACGTTTTATGTGCAACAATATAGCTTGCCATCAAACTGTTCACTTTAAAAACATTTTCGTAGTTATTTCTCAATAAACTGAGAAATTCTGTGTTAAGTTGTTGTGAACTCTGTCGACTTTTGTAGTATGTTTTTGTAGTTGCAGCTTTGCTACTTGCATGCTTAGTTAACTGTCTTTATTAAGGACTTAATTTACGTATTGTATGTGTTTATAAATAACACAACATTTATTTCACAATTGAATTTAATAATCCGTAGAGGTGAATAAGATATGTTGTTTGAGGCATTATAAATGCACACAGAATATGATAGCACTCACTATACTAACAAATCTAACTAATGGCCTTCGCAGCTTTTATCTCAAATAGATCACGGAGCGTAGTGACTTTAATTTTACAGCAGGCAGGTTAGTAAGCTGAACTCTACGTCCAGTAAAGCTAGAATTGACGTTATTTTTATTACATACAGGGCGTAAAAGTACTACGTTTCTTTCTCGAGTTGAAACCACCAACAAAACTAAAGAATTTTCCATTAAGAAACTTAGTTCTAGTTTTATATTCCGTTGCTTAAGGCAGAATTGATCAGATTCATGTCCACCTAAAAGCAACGCACAATTTTTTGTTAAACTACAATCAGTCAATCTTAGCTGAGCTATTACACTCTGTGATCTCAACGCTGCGAAAGACCCCAAATACAAAACTCTCACCAACACTTCCCAATGCAGGAAGAAGACATGAAGCAAACGCTAGAAGAAAGCGCTCGCATCCAGCGCCAGTACGAGAAATACATCGACCTGACCATCGTGAACGCGAACACGGACACCACCTACTCGCGAATCATGGACGCGCTGCACAAACTCTCCACCGACCACCAGTGGGTGCCCGTCAGCTGGATCTACTAGCCGAACAAACTAAGTTAACGAGCAGAGTAATGCGGCCTTCTTTTTCGCATACCGTCGAACAACATTTCTGATTGCGAATGATGTCGTATTTGACGTTCCTCTAACTAGTTTGGTAAAACAGTACAAGTTTACTAGACCATAGATCGGATCGACCGGCAGCCAGCCTAGGAACTAAAGAGTGGCAACTTAAATCGCGCGAGCCTTAGCTTTGCCAAACTTGTACTAAATAATTTCATTGTAAATTCAACGCCTGACGTCAAAACCGATCTAGAAATTGTAGAAAGTCCGACTTGGTAATCTGCGTGTTGAATACGTGCTACTTACATCCCAGTAATTGATCTTAGTTAGAACCCAGTCTTGAACAAAAAATCAACCCAACTAAAATACTAAAGTACACAATAGAAAATGAAGTGAACAATAACCCTAAATGTTAAGTGTAATATTAGAATATCGTCAAGCTATTAGCTCTCTACAAGTTCTTCAACTGTACTACTAAGTTGACAGTCTTCCCGCACTTTGGAAGCTGGCTCAAAAGATTTGCTGTTCGCTCACTTAATTATTATAGGTGTTATGACAGTGTATGATAAACTTGAATTTCAATACGAATCTCATGTTAATTATGTTAAAAGTAAATGCCGAAAATAGTATTCTTATTTGATCTATAGATCATTATAACCTAACATCACATTTACCGTATTATTCGAATTTATTTTAAAATTATATTAGTGCGGGCAACGTACCCAGTGCCACTTTAAAGTTAAAATAGTATTATTATATTCAGAAGGGAAGTCATTCCAGGTAGGTCTATATCTAATTTTATGAAAGTTAAAAAAAATTGTTACCAACTTTGTAAACTTACGTCAATTATATTTTCATGAAAAATTTAGTAAGTACACGAGTTTTACAACCCTTAGGTTCAGAAAATTATCAGTGTAAAAATTATGTAAAATATCAACGAATTATTGACCCACCTGTAATCCTGGCTTTATTGTTAACCAGAAAATTAGATTTAAAAAATTTTAGACCATACACATAGCAAGAGTTAACTTGAATGTAAACGTAGGTTTAAAGTGACAATTAAATATTATATTTGATAGCTATAGTTTCTTAAGATGGCAGCTTGCTTTTTATACAAAAATGAAAAATATTTTTAAACGTCGTAGATCTCTGTTTAGTATGATACATAATATGTATTAGGTTTAGGTATTACTTCGATTGATTGTGCCTATTACTCTTTCTGTATTCAAAGTTTATAGAGACTGTCTATAAAGTATTTCTTCCCATGAAAGGATATTTTGATTTATTTCTTCAGCACTATACATTTAAATCACATTGCATGAATTACATCACATTAGTCTTAAGAAAATCTATGCTGTATTTACTTTTTTATCTCTGCGCTTGTACTTTTATAATTATGTATTTCATAAGTATTTCACATTCCGTCCATTTTGTTTTGTTATTTAGCTTTAAATTTTATTGTATCGAAAGTATTCAATATACATTGTGTATCTTCACTGCTTTGTTTTATTTTATTTTTCCATCTTAGCATTAACCAGTTAAATTATCTAGGATAAAAGTCATGATATAATTGGTGAAATTGCAGTTTATTTTCTTTAAAAACAATTCTGACCAGTTTCACTGATTAGTCTGACGAGTAGTGTTCTTGTGGTGTCGTACAGAGGTCTTAAAAATGTTGGGATCGATTTGGTTCAATATTTGCTCGCTACTGACTGATGTCAGCGCGTTCTCTGAGTCTACCTTCTCCAGCAAATGCGGCGCCAGTAGAAGAAATAGTTGCTGTAATTAAAAAATACATCTTACTAGGAAAAAAACAACGATCTGATAAATATGTTTTTGTAGCATTCTGTACCTCAAAAGAAACTTAATGGGTCAGGCTGATAAAAATTATAACACCGAATACTGATAGAGTGCTTACAGACCATGAAACTGAACAACTATACATTAAAGAAAAAACAGGAAAAGTATTTTTTTTTTACTTACCTTAGTAAATGCAGTCGGCTGATCGTGATTTGTATGGGAAATGATGTTTCCTGACATTTATGTTTCTAGGGGAAAAACTGTTCAGTTTCATGGTCTGTATGTATTCGAAGGGCTGTCCCTTACACCCTGTATATAAAATAATAATACAATCAAGTCCAAATATTTTCAAGGTTATTTCTTCTCGTCAAACTGAACAACTTTTTTCCAAGTTACATAGGTCAAATTATGAAAAAAAGAATGCCATCCATACTAAAATGTTTCAAAAATGTGCAACGTTGTATGGTAGGTTTTTAAATGATATTTAAAGAGTATGAGTAGAACTACCCCTGAAAATATTTGCACTGAATCCAATAGGACCTTATATATTAGAGGAATCAATACCCCTATGCAATTACCTCAGCCCATGGTATCAGGGGCAGGTTAGCGAAGGAAGCCTGCCAGCCCGGCAGGCCTAGGTGCACCAGTGACATACGGAAGTAGTTAGTGAAACAGTCCGCCAGCCAACCCCAGGCGCCCTCTCGTGTCGCCAGCCACACAGACCAAGAGCCGCCTGTGTAAATCAGGCACACCTGATATCAAGAAGTGGATAAGTAAACACCGTGTAGACCGTAAAATAGTAATGGCTCACCGTAGGTAAGTAAGTAAAAACACTATTACACGTTGAAAATATAGAGAAATAACAGGAAAACTATAACGGGGCAAAGGCGGCCTTAATGCTAAGTTCGAACATTTCCAGGCAACCTCGGCGCGCCATCAGCATTGATTTACCTTTCCAATAGTCCGACAGTTGTCGAGTTCAAAAACTTTACTCTTCGTATTAAGTACAGGACGTGGGCCAGTATTCTGTCTCGTCAACGAGAAGTCTAGCAGATCTTTCAAAGTCGGGGTCAGATATAACTCGTTCAAGGAATTCACGTGGATAGAACCCACAGGCAGTATTTCATCAGCTGCAATCAAGCATAATATGAGATCATAATCATACTGTAGGTACATACGTAAGTCATAGGGCGCTGTTTCATAAATACTGAAATACATAAACATAAGAAATAAACAATACCCAACTAAATAATATATTTTCTTGAGTTTGCAAAACAACTACTCAACTCAAGAAAACAATTTATTTTAAACGGATATAAGTTATGTTTTGTGATAATGTCATCCGTGACCACGAGCTCTGTAGAGAGCACGAAACGTAGGAATTTAAAATCCAATGTTAACACAACTTAACATTGGATTCAATGTTAACACAACTTGAAATTGTTTTACAATTTTAAACGGATTAAAGTTGTGTTTACTTTGGTTATAAATAATAATTATTTCCAACTGATCAGGAATCGAACCCGCATGTTTTTGAGTGAAGATATTTATGAATGGTGCTGGAGCTGGAGTGTTAGTGCTATCAAAACAGTTACGAGTTCTTTTTACTCCGACGTAGCAGGGTATTTTGATATAAATAAACTGACCCGAATACTTATAAGACCAAGTCAGCTGAAAACCATCGCTTGAAGCATAAAAGTTCCGTAGATCTTCAGGCAATACAGCTGAATGTCGCTGTTCCCAAGTAGATAGAGCCACGCGGTCACAAGGATGTCTTCTTTCCACGTTCACGTTGCATATGCGAGGATCGGATTCTTAAAATAAAACAAGCTCTTATATTTGAATCGAACGAATCTAGCTGATACATTCATATAAATAGCTGATAGCATGGACTCTTCAATTACAGTGTCGTACAATATAGTATCGGTTAATATCATGTTGGGCATTCTCATAAGCAGTTTTTTGACAGATTGATTAGCTCAGCTGTCAGTCACTCGGTAGGCCGCGTGATTCTAACCTATAATTTGTTTTAAAGTTGTATTTTATTAATTTAGAACGTAGTTATATAATAATAACACATAAAAATGACCAACTTAAATGCAGGAGTGTGCGCTATAAAGGAAGAGTTCGTTATAAAAAGACCTGATAAGTATACCAACGAAGAAAACTCTAATTCTCTTGGAAAACATAAATTAGATGAACATACTGAAGATAATGACGACAATAAGAAGGCTAAAGCAGAAGATGGTAACTACGACAACAAGAAAAAGAATAAAAAACGTGGCCAAAACAAAGCAAGACCAAAAACTTTCCAAAATGATAAAACTAGTAAACCATGTCCGACCATTATCGATATAAGGTCTGCCGACGAGCTAAAACCATGCCAGTACAATAACTGCAGGTATATCCACAATGCCCTTGATTACTTGAAATCTAAACCAAAAGATATTGATGCCTCTTGCCATCTATTCAACTTATATGGTATATGCCCCAGAGGAATTACTTGTCGTTTTGGATCCAGTCATCTAACACCAGAAGGCTACAACATGGTACATGAATCCAAGTTCAAGGAATGGAAAGGAGATACTAAAAATACACTACAACAAGCACTTCAAATTCAACTCCAGAAGAGAAAGTATGATTTTAGTCTTGCAGAGCGATTAGTGAAAGCTACGGATTGTAGAAATAAAAGGGAGAAAACTGATCCTGCAGAGCCAAAAGATGACAGTGAATTTGCAAATGATGTTTCAGTTGAATCTGAAAACAAGGATAAAAATTATAGTATATGTGACAGAAATATAACAAATGCAGGTCCTATTTTAGATGAAGACCTGATAAAACTTTTACCCAGAGAAAAGAAAGTTATAGACTGGAAAGATAAACTTTATCTCAGCCCTCTGACCACTGTGGGTAATCTGCCCTTCAGAAGGATTTGTAAAGAATTTGGTGTGGATATTACTTGTGGGGAAATGGCTTTATGTGAGTCCATGCTCAAAGGACACAAGCAAGAATGGGCTCTGGTCAAGAGACATGAAAGTGAAGATTTATTTGGAGCTCAAATATGTGGCAACAATGTTTATGCTATCACTAAAGTTGCACAACTTTTGCAAGAAAATACTGAGTTGGATTTTATTGATCTAAACTTGGGGTGCCCTATAGACTTGGTTTACAAGCAAGGGGGAGGGTGTGGAATGATGCACAGATTGTCAACTTTAGAAGCATCTGTGAGGTGCGCTTCTAGACTACTGAGCATTCCATTTACTGTAAAGATGAGAACTGGAGTCTACCAGAACAAAAAAATTGCCCATGATGTTTTACCTAAAGTATCAGAATGGGGTGCATCATTGATCACATTGCATGGAAGATCAAGAGAAGCAAGATACACCAGATCAGCAGACTGGGAGTATATTGAAACATGTGCGAAGGCAGCCACTTGTCCTGTTTTTGGAAATGGAGACATCTTATGTTATGATGACTATATTCAAAGAAGGGAACTTGCACCCTCTGTACAAGGGGTGATGATAGGCCGTGGAGCTCTCATCAAGCCTTGGATATTCACTGAGATTAAAGAGCAAAGGATGTGGGATATAAGGAGTAGTGAAAGATTTGATATTTTAAAAAAATATAGAGATTATGGATTAGAGCATTGGGGATCAGATACCCAAGGTGTAGAAAACACAAGAAGATTTATGCTTGAATGGCTGTCTTTCTTATATCGCTATGTTCCAGTTGGTTTATTAGAAAGACCACCACAGAAAATAAATGAGAGGCCACCTGCATATTGTGGCAGAGATGATTTAGAAACTCTAATGGCTTCAGGCAACTGTTCAGACTGGATCAAAATTAGTGAAATGCTATTGGGCCCAGTGCCAGATGGATTCATATTTTTACCCAAACATAGAGCAAATTCTTATTGATAGTTAGACAAACCTAATAGCTTGGTTACACCCAGAGTAATATTTTCATAAAAGGAATCTTCAGAAACAAGGTCTACACAAAAACTCATGGTGTAACTTTCTAGAAGTGTACACTATAAAATTTTACCAAACTGAACATAAATGAAATGTTTACACAATATATGTATTGACATAACAATATTAATGTTGTTTTGTTGCCATGGTAACTGTATGAATATATTTTTTAATCTTGTAAGAGATTTTTGGTTTTTTTCTTGACTTCAACTTTTTTCTATAAAACGCAAAATGACAAGGGAGAGTGCAAGGGAGTAAATGACTTCCAAACTGCCAAATATACATGCATTGATAAAGGTCCCAAGTATGCATGTATTGATAAAGGTGACCAAAGTTTTGCTAAAATACTGTCATGAAGAGGAAAGCGACGATTCAGGAACGAAACCACAGAATAAATAATAGTACTATTAGTTACTTTAGAATGTTTTTCATACAAACGAAAAACTGAATTTCTATAGACGAAGCGCCAACGCTGTGTGCGTTGCAGGGGCCTGACAGCTGTTTGTACAGGTTATTCGCACTGGCGCTTCAATCGGGTAGTTAGAGCGCCATGTTGGTTTAAGAAAAAAATATTGTCAAAGTCATGTGATCTGTTATTTTGACTTTTCGCCATGACGACGCGCTGGCCGTAGTGTATTGTGTGTTATTTTGTTATAAATTTTACCAATTTATTGTGTTATTTTACATTAACCATTGCTTGAGTTGTTTTATCCCCAAATTATTTACTGCTCGAGTTCATTACACAGGTTACTTTCTATATACGAGTATGTGTGGACCATACGACCCACAATATTGGAATATGAAAACGAGTGGGTAAAACGGCATTTGGATAAGACGCAATTTGACCAAATGGACAAAAGGAGCCGAGTCCGAGATCGAACTTTCTAAACCGCTAACTACAAATGGTAAGCTGTATCCTTTTCATGCTTTTAAGTGATGAAACTCTTTAAATTATACCCTCGCTGCTATATGTAGGTATTCTAATTATTCAGTTGGATATCCTTGCTTGCTTGCTTGGTGTGTAGGTACTTAAGGGATCTGATCACAATGTAAATGTAAACAAAATAACAGTCGGCAGACGGTATCATTTCGGTAGTATTTATTAATAATTTTTGAATGATAAATGATTATTTTCTTTTCAGGTTGGATTGCTTTGATTTAACATAATTATTTAAAGCACTGTGGTGACCTTGTAGATTAGTCACTGACTTTAATAAGAACTAAATACTATTTACAGGCTAAAATCAAAATTATTATTTACATTGATTTATATAATTTCAAATATGTACACCTACTTATATTTTATATTTACATCCTAACTTAAATTGTAATAATAACAGTAGTAAAAATATTGTTTAACTAACCGCGCGACAAACTGTTTCTAGTTTTATATAGTTAACACGTCGCGCGCCGTAGGCAGGCCGGTTCGAATAACCCTGCCGGTCCGCACCCGCGCATGCCCCGCAGTGGCCCGTCCACCTGACCGCTGCAGCCTGCGCAGGCGACGCCCGCCAGTCGAGAAACTATCACGACGCGGAACGCACGCTTGCTTACGCCACACTTAGTGCCTACTCGTTACGCGATCTTTTGCTTTTGGCTAAATATTATAAACAATACTCTCCGCTTACTTTCATTCTGTGCTCTCTTGAACTTTCTCCTTCTGTACTGTTGTGCTACACTGTGGACTATCATTCTTGCTTCCTTTCTTACTTCAATAAACTGTTTTGTGTTAAGAAGAATTGTGCTGGTTTATAATTTGCTTTGCACCCATCAAGCAACCATCTACACACCGCATCACACAGTAAGCAACTTCAGCACAAATCTGATGATGATGATGATTCAGATTCCACTCTGTTTGTTGGTAATGCAGGTATGTAATTCAATAATAATATTGCCCACTATGATATGCGCATATTTATCTGTGATCTATATTTGGTTTAACTACTTTCTACATTCTCAACTATTTTCAGCAGTTCCAATGGGAGTTTTTCTATTGACAGTTCTCTTGATAGTTCTGAATGTCAAACCAGAGGGCGCTGTGCTAAACTGAAATTTTGACGTTTCAATATGGCTGGCGTCAGCCATAGTTTTGTCACAGGTTCCGTTTCACGTTGTGATCGTTACAAATTAATTATGTTTGTTTGATTTAATACAAAATAAACTTATCGCCTTGCTATTATATTGAGTGTCATTCGTGTAAATAAACAAATAACCAATAATACATGTAGAACGATTCAATAAACACAAAATAAAGAATAATTTATGAAGTGGTACAGTTTTTGTGTAAAGAAACGTTATTTCAATTAAGCTGAGCGCCCTCTACATGACACTCGAGAATCCCTAGAAAATTTCCCATTATGAAAGATACTACGATTATTTTATTCATTATGAACTGCATATCTAACTGCTTAGTCAACTTCTCAGCAAATGTCTTATATCAATTTAAGTTTGAATGCTTATTTAAAATATTAAATTGAAATTACGAGTTCTCTTAGGGATACTGTACCATTTTCTAACTTCTCCTCACCCAAAAAAGGTAGGTATATATTGTCTTAAAAATCAGTTGCCTCCCAGTCGCTACCTCCTACTTAAGGTATATGTTATTCATTGTTAATTAAAATTATCAAATTTCAGATAATCGAGTGCAATTCTCTACTCCATCTCACTCAGCAAAGGTATAGTTTAAAGTAAGAAACACTTTGTCTAAATAAACTGTCTATTTATTAAAAATTTCTGGAGTTTTATTTACCCATGTCCTAAAATAATAAATAAAATTGAATAAAGTACCTACCCATACAGTAGAATTTCGCAGATTTATCGATAACAACTGTACAGCACTAATTATCGATAGCGATAAAACTTATGAGGGCAGCACTATCAATACATACAGCTATAACCTTCTTGGGTATAAAAATCTGCATAGATAATTTGCGACGCTAGCGCTATACGTGCGAAAGAGGTAACAGGGCTCATGTGGCTGTCTTATCTGTAGCTAGTCTACATATAGTTAATTTGTGGTGCGTTGGTCTGTGAGAATTGATACAAAAATTGTTTCATAATTGCCAATATAATAAAAAATTGCTACATAGGATATATTTTAAGAAATAAAATATATTTTTGACCGGCCATCCTGACATTTGGTTGGCCTCCTAGTTTAATGTCAAGTATGCGGAGTTTCCCAAAATAGATTGCGTCAATTATTGCTACATATTTACTTCATCTGTCGTATTTAGTCGTAACTATAGACTTATGTAAATTAAGGATGTAGCAATTATTTAAATTATCACAAGGAAAAGTGCCTGATAAAATAATAATGGCAAATAGTTGCAGTATGTCTTTCTTTCAACAGCAGGCGATTTAAATTGTTGATTGGCATCCCAAGAGGGGTATATATGTTCCTTGATTGGCATGTTATGGCGAGTGTAGCCGTCAACGACCTCGACAGTGACGCCACTTCACAAAAAAAAACTCTATAGAATGTTATGCAAGGAACATATATACCAAATTTGATTGAGTAGGCAGTTATGGTAAATTTTTGGGAATAGACATTTGTCTTCGCTACGTGATGATTTAGGTGGTGGCCCAGCTGTCGAAATGTCATCTTGGCACGGCCACAAAACCAAACAAATATCTCTGAAAAGGCTCTTCGAAGCCCTTCTTCCTCATGGCCAAACTATTTCGCCTAACTGATTTGGCTACGAGGAACTCTATATCCTCATGGCCAAACTTGCGTAACAGTAAGAAAAAGTAGGTACAGTGAAGTACAAATAAAAAAGTTTCATTTATTATTTTAATCCCCTTCTTGCATTTTCGTAACTAAGATTTACATAACTAACTACGAAAAGACACTATTAATCACTGTGTCGTAACTAATTCTATTATGTTCTTAGCCAATGATAAAAGGACAATAAAATTGTATGTAAATTCACAAAATGTTATTGGTTCAGAATACCGATGTAGCAAAATAAGCAAAATGGTTCCGTGCTTCGGAGGGCACGTTAAGCCGTCGGTCCCGGTTGCTGTCTATGATTACTTAGACGGCGGTCGTAACACAACCATGTCAGAGGCCTACTAGTGGTAGTAGGCGGTTGAAAAACTCTGACACCAGGGTCCATCGGGTCGTTGGATGACTCGGTGTCCCACACGAAAAGAAGAAGCAAAATGTCATTCATATGCCATCAATGTTCTAAATGACAATGAAGTAAAATGTTAATGTTGTAAAATGTTACCATTGCAAAAAGCAAAGTGCATCTTTCGTTTAACTTGAAGCACCTAATTTTTAAATAAAATTCACTCCGTATCCGCACTCCGATAGCTGTCATTAAAATGTAAAATAATATGACCTACCTACAGACATTCAATAAGAAACTAGTAGAATATCTTGCATACTCTTCGATATAAACGGGTTTTGAGTGTGACAGCCAAAAATGTAGATCACATCTAGACCTACTACTTCCTTTGAGGAACCAGTTGTCTAGCTGGCGTAGTTTTCGATATCGGGCTTTGAGTTGGACAGCTGTCACCAAAAATGTAGATCGCATTTAGACCGACAACTTCCTTAAAGATATTTCTTTCGGGACATTTCCTTTGGGCTCCTAGTATTCCTCATCAGGTACTCCAGACCCTCGGTGTCAATGTGCCTAGTGAAGCGGCCTAATATGCTGAACAACTTTTGCAATGCATACATTTCTGTATCTCTTACACTGTAGCTGGGCTTCTGGCGGCCTAAAAATTCTATGTTTAATCTTATTTCCCATGGGAATGAGCGATTTTTCCACGACAGATGTTGACCAGTCCTAACAGCTATACACAACAAAAAGTTTTATTTAAATCCGTCCATGAAGATTAGCCCGAACAAACAGACATACAGACTGACAAAAAAATTGAAATGTGTTCAAAACCTATTTTAACATCAACTACAATTACTTTTTCGTAAATTTGTTCCATGTACAGACACGGATTTTACTGTTTATATAAGTATCCTCTTCGGTGGCAAAGACACAATAAATTCGGTGGCAAGTGTACTTTGCTTGTACTATTTATGACAAGTTTGGCCATAAGGATATAACGTTCCTCGTAGCCAAATCAGTTAGGCGAAATAGTTTGGCCATGAGGAAGGGCTTCGAAGACTGATGAAATTTTGCATGAAGAATAGACAATTAAATGGGCATTTTCGGAATAAGATCTCCGCCAAGTGGCTGCGTGGTGGCCCAGCCACAGAAACGTCAATTTGGCACGGCCACCTATCACATAGAATACGCCAGTCAGTATGGTATTCTTTGCATGGAATATCTTAACGGCTGGGAGACAAATTTTACTTGTGTGTCAAATTAGAGGACTTATGGTATTCCATGGTGGCCGTGTCAAAATTACGCACAATGTGAAATAATGAAGGCACATCCCTCTATTCGCCCCTTTATTGTGCAGCAGTAGCTCTGAGTTCCCACCAAGTATTTTTATTTGTCCTTTAAAGACACAAGTTCATTAAACTTTGGTATGAAAAACTTAACAGTTGTAAAGAAAATACGCATTATTTTTAAAAAGATCTGTATTTTTCTCATTAAAATGTCATTACGGCACAAGGATGGCATAAAAACTGCCACATACATAATGTAACTTAGAACCTATCTAAAGAAATGCCATAAAGATACATTACATATTTGTGAAAAACAAATTACGTTTTTAAGATACACATACAAAAAATTGCCATCAGTTGAAAAACTAGGGTTCTAAAACTACCTAGGTTTTCATATTAATTAATACTAGTAAGTATTCGATTATTTAGTAAACATATTTTTGAAGAAAAAAGGGTAATATGTAAACACAACACAGGTGATAAAAAAACTGAAACCTAGTTGCCCTCACAATCCCTTATTTGCTCTTACATATTCTTATGTACTTTTCTTGTATATATCAAAATTATAAATATCCTGCTTCAAAAGCAGAAAAAGACATCTTATATTATTTAATGATATTTACAATGAAACTAGTAAAGCACATTAAAATCGCCAATATTATAAGAATTTTTAAGTGTATTAAAACTCTAGTAAAAACATTGGAATGGAACTCTATGTGGACACCTATGTTCTAATATTACATGCCTAAGTAATTCACAATAAGTGCCAGATCACTGCAGGCTGCTTCTTACCGCCTCCTGCGTCGACGAGAGTCCCCGTTGTACCCGTTTTCTGTAATAAACAACAATATCGTTAAACACTGCTGCATAATTATTTTCAAAAAAATCATAAACAGTTTAGTTCATATTAAATGTTTAGTATAAGATGTCATACATAAGAAATGAAAACTATCAATTTCGTATCGTTCAGCGGAGACTTCTTCTGTATGTATGACGTCTTATGTGAAATGTTAAGTAATACAGGTGAGTGATCATTGGTTTGCAAGTGCAACAAACCTCTTGTTCACCGTCGTTGGCGATTCCTCTGGCGGTCGTTTTGGTACCCCATGGAGCCGTTTGCCAGCGCACCGTGGTCCTGAACCACACCCAGTCCGAACGGCCTTCCGGGACCCGCGTCTTGGAGGCCGTTACCTTGCTGCATGCCATTCTGATATCCATGATATCCTTCATCAAATCCTTGTCCTTGATCATTCTTTTTATTATTGTTCTTCGGCCCGTAGGAACCGAAAGCCGTGAAATTCGGACCTTGCAGGAATTCAGCTGGAGCGAGCGGGAGCATGCGCGGCATTTGGCCCCCATGAGGTACATCGGGACCGCCAGAGGCGTCGTAGCCGAAGGGCGGGGCGGGGCCGGCAGCCAGGCCGCCCAGCCCGTGCGAGCCGAGCCCGCCGGCAGAGTCGTCAGGCGCGTCGTCGTGCTCCTGCTGGCGTCCTCTTCCGCCGCGTCGCCGCCGGTCGCGGCCGCCTTTCGAGCGGGAGCTGTCTCGGCCTCCGCCAGAGCCCAAGCCGCCGCCGGAGCCGAGGCCGCCGTCCCGCGAGGGGCCGCCACCGAGGCCCCCGTGCGGGGCCGCCTGGCCGCCGAGCCCGCCGGAGCGAGGTCCTCGCTTCCTGGAATCTGACTCATGGCCGCCGTCTCCAGCCCCCCGAGCGTAACTTTGAGCACCGTTTTGTGTAGGGTCACAGGGAGGGGGAGGGGGTGGCGGCGGGGGCGGGGCCTGAGCCGGCCAACCGCCGCCGCCAGCGAGCAGCGCGCCCGGGGGGAAGCCGGGGACCATCATGCCGTACTGCTCGGCGGGGAAGTAGGGGGGCATCACAAAAGGTTGACCGTTCATCGGAGGGGGGACGCTCATATTCATCTGAGGGTTCATGGACATCAAGGACGGAATCTCGGGAGGCAGCTGCTGGTTCGGATAGCTGGGGTTCGCGTTTTCGGGTCTGTTTGAACGCGGTTGATCGAATCGGGAGGGCGGGGGGTTCTGCTGGGGTTTAGCGACGGTCTTCTCTATGGCGCCCGGGGGAAGCTGGGGGCCGATGGGGGTCGGCAACAGAGGCCGGGCTGCGGGGGGCGCGGGCGCGGGCAGGAGCGTGTTGGCGGGCGCTTGCTTGGTCGGGCTGCACTTGCCTGAGCGGGAGCGGGAGCGCGAGCGCGAGCGGGAGCGGGAGCGCGACGACCTGGAGGACTTGGAGCGCGAGGAGCGCGTGGAGCTGCGGCGGCGGCGGCGCCGGGAGCGGGAGCGCGAGCGCGAGCGGCTGCGGGAGCGGCGGCGGCGCGGCGACCGGGACCGGGATCGCGATCGCCGGCGACGGAATCTTCCACCTCGGCCGCGGTGACCTGCAACAATGCACACAATTAATTTTATCTTCAAAGACACCACTGGGCTAGGCATGTATCAGAATAATAACACTATGAAATAAAGTAATTGTAAAGTAACAATATTAACTAAAATAGTACTCACGTCGTCCACCGCCCCCTCCACGTTCAGCCAGCTCCTGCAGCTTGGGGTTGACGACCTGCTTGGCTTCTTTCAGCACGGCCACGAGATCTCCCGCCTTCGCGGCGTTGGACGGCGTGAAGAACGTGTACGCCGTGCCCGTCTTGTTCGTCCGCCCCGTGCGCCCGATGCGGTGCACGTAATCCTCAGAGTTGCTCGGGTAGTCGAAGTTTATGACGAACTTTACGTCGTCCACGTCTGAAGTGATAAATAACAGCTTCGAATTGAGTTTTTAAATAAAACTAACGTCATGTAAAGAAAATAAGACTAGTTTTACCTAATCCTCGAGCTGCGACGTCTGTTGCTACTAGTATGGGAGCTTTCCCAGTTCGAAAATCTGGAAGTTGAAAGTTATGTTAGGTTTCTATGACGTGTAGAATTTGGTTAAGACAAATGAACTTTAGTTTCTGGCGTAGACTGTTTATTCATTCAAATTTGATTCGTAAAATATACGACTCCCTACAATTTATCATCTATTCTTTTCAATTAAGTAAACTTTTAAGAACCTGATGAAGTGATGATACCCGAAAATGATATATGACGATATCAAGTCATATATCAAGTAAGGTATATATCAGGTACCTATCAGATTTTTGATAAAGAAAAACAAGCGACGTGATTAGACAGATCTTCCAAGTCGTTGGTGGAGTATAGGAATTACAGTTGTTCCACCAACAAGAGCAAAGCTCTTAAATGAAGATTGGATAAATATACCGTAAGATTTTTAAAAAGCTATATGTACCACAAATCATCACATTACAACTAAATTACCATCTCACATTATACCTCTTAACATTTCTGTCAGAAAAGTTGAATACGTAAATACAAGAATATTAATAAGTACTTACCATTACATAAAAAGTTATGAAAACAACCATTACTTTATAACGGAGATAAGATTAATTTTGCCTCCAGAGGTGTAATGGGAGATGTTCTGAGCAAAGCATTGTAATCTTGCGTGTGACTTACTAAAGTAGAAGTACGATTCCAGTATAATCGTGATGGGCAATGTACATAAATAAGACAATCGAGAGCACACAAGGCCCCCCGGCAGCGCGTGGCGTGAGCGGAGGCCGAGGGGCAGGCGTGGGGCGTGAGCGTGGGCGTTGGCAGCCGGACCACGCGGCCAGGGCGTCAGGCGAGGCGCGTGACGCGCGGCCTGCGGTCGGCGAGCGCGCAGGGCGGCGGGGCCGCGAGGAGAGCGCGGGCCTGCGCCCCTGCGCCCGCTGCCGGCGAGGGGGCGAGCCTCGCCGCGCCCAGTGCGAGAAGCGGCTCAGACGGCCGCATGTCAGACCAAAGGGCTTAGCCCCGACAACTAGTGCGGCGGTGCGGTACGGACGCGGCCGCAGGCGCGACGCCGCCGCCGGGGGTCAGGCGGCGACTGGCGCGCGCGTGCCGCCGCTTCCGCCGCGCGCCCGCAGCTCCACGGCCTGCACATGCAGACAGGGGTCAGTACTGCTATAGAGCTGCGCGACTCGAGGGCTCGAGGATCGCCCCTCACCGGGCGCATGACTGCACGCACGGTTCCAGTCCGATACCGCTTCTCGACTCCCACATTACTATTGCTTTTTCAGATTTTACATGTTGCCAATTAGAAAAGTTTATTTTATTTCAAAATAATAAATTAATTATTAAATATGTGTAAAATTTTCAATTATAAAATAAAATATCATAAAATTTATTCCAACAGTATTACTTATCTCTTAGTCTTACCTTGTAATACCCAGTCACGTTCATTTTGAGATTTGTCTCCATGAATACATACTGCTGGCCACCTATTGAAAACAAATATACAATACTATAATGTTAAATACAAACCCAATATACAAATGCATTAAATGTATAATTGACAAAATGTCTAGTATAATGATGAGTTACTGACCCATCTCTCTTCATTTTTCTGGTGATGTCATCTACTCGCCGTTTAGTCTCAATGAAAATTATTGTTTTGTTCTCTTTCTCTGCCATAATCTCTTTTAAAAGTGTGCTCAATTTTGTTTCTTTTTCATACTCCATGCAGACATCAATAATTTGTAAAATGTTGTGATTAGCTGCCAATTGTAGGGATCCTACATTAATTTGTAGGTAATCTTTCAAGAATTCTGATGCCAGACTTTGTACCTCCCTTGGCCAGGTAGCTGACCACATAAGTGTCTGTCTATCTGGCCTGATCTGCTCAATGATTTTTCTGATTTGAGGCTCAAAACCCATGTCCAACATTCTGTCAGCTTCATCTAACACTAAGTATGTTGTCCTTTTTAGGTTAGTTCTTCCACTTTCCAAGAAGTCCAATAATCTACCAGGAGTAGCAATGACAATTTCCACGCCAGCATCCAAATCACGAGCTTGTGGACCTTTTGGAGCCCCACCAAACAAACATGTGTTGTGAATTTTAGATGTGTTAGCAAACTTGTCACAAACCTCTTGAATTTGTTGAGCCAACTCTCTAGTAGGTGCCAATACTAGTGCAATAGGCCCATCACCTCTACTGGATTTTGGCTGATGATTGATATGAACTATAGCTGGTAGAATATATGAAAGTGTTTTACCAGAACCAGTGGAAGCAATGCCGACCATATCATGACCACTGAGGGCTATGGGCCAGCCTTGAGCCTGGATTGGTGTGGGTTTAGAAAATCCCATTTTGTCAATTTCGTCCATCACATAGTCAGGAAAACCTGCTTCATCGAATGTTAGTGTAGGTTTCGGAATATTGCGACCCTTCAGCGTAATGTCATTCTCACTCCTCCAAGCTTCTACTTCAGACTCTGATCTATTTTCTACGTCAGGGTGAGGAACGTAAAATTCTTTTTTGAATGGTTTGAGTCTATTGAGATCCCATTTTGGTTTTCGTAAGTTTGCACCGGGATTGTTCCTGCGTCCGCCGCCGCCGCCGCCACCGCCCCCGCCGCCGTAGCCTCTACCGCCGCCACCACCACCGCCACCAAGCCCGTAGCCAGGACTGCGACTGCGGCTTCGACTCCTACTTCGGCTACGACTGCGGCGTCTATCACGACTGCGGTCCCTACAAAAAAATTCAAAGAATTTTAGTATTCCTACAAGCCATTCATCATGAAGGGTGAACTCCATTGCATATCAGTGTCGTAAGACATTATCTAGCTCAGTGGACTTACCTTCCTCTGCCCATTATTAACGAGGAATATTATGGAATGACAAAACACAATAATCTTAGTGTTAACTCAGTTTTGATCACAATTTTTCACGTATAAATTCACACGTTCACAGAAAAACGGTGTGAACTGTGGTTCAAAAACAAAATGGCGAAATCATAGACAATGCAATGATAGGATGCCGGGGGCGTGCCTTAAAAGTTTGCCATTTGTAAAAAAAAAACTTCCTTTTAGACAAAGCAACTGAAAGAAATAACAGGTACGATACATAGTGCTGTGAGCACGAACAGTCAATATTAGTACCGGTTTCTCAACTTAATAACAATATTGCGTGTGGTAACACTATTGAAAAAAAAACAAGAATCCATTTTCTGCGTTGTTGTGACAATTTATTTTCGCCCTTTTCACGTAAAAATTCGCATTATCCAAGTGAACTTGACAATTGTACTCGATGTTCTAAGTAATGCTTGATTATCCCTTCCTTGCATTAAGACTTTCGACATATCCAACAAGCTGAGTGCATATAAGATGGGTTGAAACAGTGATTGCTATCGGCAAGTTCATCTATGTTAGTTTTACGAATGCACTGTTATTGAGGAAGTAGGTTGATACAAAGGTAATGCAACAATGGAGCTCGATGTATCACCATCTAATGCTCAACAAAACGATATGGAATACTCCGACAATTCGTCGGACAGTAAGTACGTAACGAGCAACAACAACGAACAGTTTTCAGTAATACGAATACCCGAAGACACTGATAAAGTCAGTAAACACTCGTCAAGAAAGCAGTCTAAACGACGAAAAAAGAGTTCGAGCCATTCAAGACCCTTACCTAGAATAATAGTTAAACCCTTACCTCCACCACCTCAAGAAAACCGAGAATGGATGGCTGCTTCTTCATATTCAGAGCCCAGCGCCACAACAGCAAAACCTTCTACCATGCGAGAGGTGCTGGCTAGTATACCAGGGTTTTGTCTAAAACCCAGAAAGCGCAGTGGAAAGAAACTATCAACAGCAGCTCAGTTACAGCAAACAAGAGAAGGATGCATTGATTTAGAAACACCAGACTCAATCTTAGTTAATACAAATATAAGAGCTCTACTAAACAAACATACATTCTCACTTCTTCCTCCATTATATCAGTATAAGCTGGGGCAACTCCTTCCAAATGTGGACCGTCCAAGTTCATCAGGCCGCCTGAGCTCATCTAGTCTAAACAATGAGTTCTTTGCCCGTGCTTGCCTCGAATGGCAAGAATGTCTCTCTGGAGGTGAATTCACACCTGAAAATCAACAAAAAATGAAGACTGAGGCTGAAAAAGAAAAGAGCAAAATAGATCCCTGGAAATTAAAACATTTTGAACCAATTTGGGGTGAAAAGTCTAGGAGGGAGAAATCTTCAGTAAATTTCAATTCTGAGAGACCATCTTTGAAGACTACAATAAAATTAAGACCAACAGCTTCAATTACAAGCAGTAGCACAGTTCCAAAGATTAAAAAGAGCAAGTCTTCAAGCAATAAGAGGATGAGATCAGTTGGTGCTGTAACAAGGTCATCTGCAAAGGTGGATGATGTTGATGAACCTCTATCTGCCACCAGTAAGGCAATGGTGCCTGTTCCAGACTTACTCCCCCTGAAGCATGTTAAAAACAACCAAGGCTATGTTGACTGTCAAGCTGAATTTAGTTTCTCAGACTCACCCTCTTTGCCAAGACAGGATGATTCTGTATCTACAACACCTGTAGATCCCCTCTTGCTACCTGATCCAGAGTCTGAGCGCAGTGAAGTGAAAGCAGAGCTAGACCTCACTGTGGTGACCATTGAGGAAAGTAGTACTTCAAAGGACTGCGAAGAAGACAAAATAGAAGTTGATAGTAATATCTCTGAAACTTCTAAACGACTGAGTGATAGTGATGAGTATTATGGGTCTATAAAACGAATAAAATTTCAGGAAGACTATGAAATGAATAATGCAAATTTTTTGCCACGTAACACAGAATCTGCTAGCAACAATGCATCAGATACTGAAACTAATTACAACAATGAACCACCATGTCAGAATGAAGAGCTTCACATATATTCTGAACAAGAGCATGTTGATACAAACAGTGAAGACAGTAAAGCCACTCCCTCTGTCTATGAATTTGACGACAGAAGTGTGTCTTCCATGTCTAGTTTAAGAATAGAAAGCAATATAAGTAGTAATGTTGTAAGTGAGTCTAACATGAATATAGAATCCAGTCCATGTGTAAATACTTTGACAAATAATTTAGACACTACAGAAAGTCCAAGCCCTGTCAAGGACGAGTTTAAAATGTCTCCGATCAGTGAAGCACAAAATGATTTTGTGCCTGAGATGGTCCAGGAATCAACAGCTACAGAATCTAATACAGCTTTAACATCACCATTAGAAAAACCTTCAGAAGAAAAAAATACAACTTATAACATTGAATTCATAGAAGAAATAGAATGTCCTGTGTCCCAAATTAATGAGCATGCCAGTTCTAACATTGAGGAAGAAACATCTAAATGTGAAGAAAAGATAAGACCAATGGATAACGTTCAAAATTTTTATGATGAACATTTCAAAGATGCAGAATCATTCATTATGGAGACTGGTGGCCTAGCTATACTAACATCACGTAAGTTTAACCATTTGTGTTATTTACAAAGTGCCCTTTTATTGTTTTATTCATGATTTTTATTTGGTTTTCAGAGAGTGAAGATGTGAAATACACTCCCCATCCAAACCTAATGGAACTGTCATCTTATATGAGTGAAACAAGTAAGTAATTTTAAATTGAAGGTAGTTTGATTTCTATTCAAGTTTTATTTGACACAATCAATTTTTAGCTTTTTTTGTATTGTTTAGTGTTATTTAACCAATATATTTGTTGTTTGTTGTAGATGTAACTGCAGTTGTAACAATGCCAATGACACAAAACTCATCCATACCCATGATGGAGGTCACCAACACATCTGTAAGTACTACAACAACTTGCTATTTACATATTTTGATATGGATTTAGATCCAAGAAAATTTTAATGCAAGTTTTCAAAACTCTTATGCTGCAACTACAGCTGCTGTGCTCAATTTTCTATAAGTTTTGTTCATTTACAGATGGTGTCCTATCCAGATGACAACATGCAGGACCCAGCTAAACCAAAGAACTCAGCTGTTCTCTGGAAAAACGAAAACAACTGGGCGCAGAATGAAAATGTTATCACACTGCACACATTCCCAAACATTACAAATGAAAGTGCAAAATACGTTAGCGAAGATTCTAAAACCAGTATGGACGACTCCAATATAAATGATGAGAACTGTATGTATAAAGAAGAGAGGGATGCAAACTTTAATATGGAGTCTTCAAACTCTTCGGAAAGTTCGCAGTCAATGAAAGAACTGTCTATAAAGCAGGAGGAGCCGGCCACGAGCCTGGTGTCAAGTACCACTGCTGCCAATCCTCCCATCAATTCAACCACAATGGCACAAAGTGTTAGGCATGGAAAGAAATCTAAAAGTGGAAAGGAATCAAACAGGTATGTTATATACCCAACCACACATGTCGCCCAGTGATGATGCCCGATGATGATGATATCAAAGTCTGTCCTTTTCTAGGAGTCGTAGCTCGAATAAAGTCCCGCCGGGAGCTGTGAACTTGGAGCGCAGCTACCAGATCTGCCAAGCTGTGATACAGAACAGCCCCAACCGCGACGCGCTGCGAGGCCAGCTGCGGCCGCCGCCCGCCCTGCTCACCCGCCCCGCGCGCCCGCCACGCCCCCCGCCCCCCGTGCTCGTCAGGCCCGCGCCGCTAGTGGTAAGCGAAGTAAGTGCCAACTGCCACCCTATACAGGTTGTTATTAATACAGGATGGTATTACGACCTTGAAACTGAAAAACTTTTTTCTAAGAGTATATTTGAGGACACATCAAACAATAATTTACTTCCTATAGTAAAGGCAATGAGCTGATCGTATTTCTCTATGGGAATTCATTTTTCTCGTTTCGTGACATATGTTCCTAGCGGAAAGTTGTTTAGATTCATGTTCTGCATGCGCCCTATCAGTACTCGGAGGGATGCCCCTTACATTCCATATACCTACCATATATAGTAATGTCGGCTTTACATTTACCTGAGATACAGGAATTCACATTCTTAGTTCAGGAAATGGACAAGCCACATTACTATTTGAGCGTTTCTTATAATTTATGCCACTGATTTCAAAAACACCAAAAATAAAAAAAGTCATTGAAAGTGTTGTTGTATTTATAAATATGATAGCATGTTTAATAAATATTCGTTTTATTTAAACAGAATTTCATTAAATTTAGGTTTATTATGAAAAATACATCAAAAACTGAGGGATGGAAATCTGAACGTTCTTATTTTGCTACTTCTTATTTCACAAAAAATGTGGAAAGCTGTCTAAGAATCCCATGTTTTGAATTGTTTTCTATAACTTTAGGATTGAATAATTATGTTTCTACAGAGAAGAAACAAATAAAGTTGCATATTTCTTGAAAACATGCTTATTTATATTTTTTTTGCTACCAAGTCCCAAAAACTAACATAAAAGTTTCATGCAAATGAAAAATAAAAAAGTGAGGTTGCTTATATGTATATCACAGTCTTCTTCTTTTTTTAACTTAATAAAAAACATAAAGCTTTAGTAATTTGCTATTAAAGAAACATCAGAAAACCAAAATCAAATGAAAAATATTATCGGACGGTTACAAAAAAGGATCGTTGGTAGCAAAATAAAAACTATAAGGCAAAGTGTACAAAATTGTAAAAAATGGCAATTTTTTCACTATTTTCATAGTTCTTCTAATGTTGTGCCTTCTACAACTTTGTATTTTTTCTTAATCTATTTTTAAAGTTACGAATCTTACTTCCTAAACCAACAAAATCGTCCGTATGATGGACCTGCAATAGCCTAACCAGCCTAGAAACTAGGGAGACCGAGTTTTCGTCCCAAAAAACTCCAACACTCAAAATTTCGTGAAAACCGTTGAGGTCTTCTCCAAGTACCTGATTTTAAATACATGAATAATAACTTTTTTTTAAAGGGAACCGACTTCAAAGAACGTGTTAAAAGTGCAAACCTTTGTTTTTTTGTCGGTCAATATGCCTTAAACCTTTTTTAAAGTCTGACAACTTTGCTGAAAACCGCATCAAAATTGGTTCAGCCAAACACGAGATAATCGCGGACAAACATAAAGACAGACCTACATACATATATACATACATACAGCCCAAACTGAGAACCTCCTTTTTTTGAAGTCGGTTAAAAATTGAACAAATTGCTCGTTTAATGATAAGAACAAGTACTTTCATTCTAAATTTTATTGCATAATTCGGACACTATTTGCTACAGTACATTGTATTCCCAAGCACACATCATGGATTTTATATTAATAATTCTATGGCGGGTGACAGGAGTGATGCCAATAGGCAGAGTGGAGGGTTCCAGGTGGAGTCGGGAAAAGGGTAGCTACCCGCCTGGCCGGGTGTTGTGGCCAGGGGACCGACTGGTCCGCCTGGATAGAATTGGAAGTTGTATATATGCGTTGCGCGGTGAAACACTTCGATACCGCGTTTCAGGCTCTTTGTTCTGTCACGTGGCGCCATCTTGCAGATATGTTGGAACTTCAGTTGCGTCTTGCTTGCTCGTGAACCACTTTGAGTGAGCTTCTTGTCGTAGCTCCCAGAGGTCGCTACAGTACTCCCCCTCAAGACCGGAGGTCGATACCGTAAGCGAGCGAAGTGGGGCTGATGACGTCATGTAGCGTGATGATGCAGTCAGGCGTGGCGAAGCAGTGCTGGTTCCAATGTCCACGGTGAGTCGGGACGTCTACGGTGAGTCGAGACGATGATGGAAGACCAGTGAAGCTGCCGTGCTGTGACTGCGGTGGGTGCTGATGACGTAGTAGTTGACTGCATGCTGTAGTGGTTGGTGCGTGGTTGAAGGCTGCGAAGTCCAAGGTAGGGGTCACCAATATGGCGGGTGACAGGAGTGATGCCAATAGGCAGAGTGGAGGGTTCCAGGTGGAGTCGGGAAAAGGGTAGCTACCCGCCTGGCCGGGTGTTGTGGCCAGGGGACCGACTGGTCCGCCTGGATAGAATTGGAAGTTGTATATATGCGTTGCGCGGTGAAACACTTCGATACCGCGTTTCAGGCTCTTTGTTCTGTCACGTGGCGCCATCTTGCAGATATGTTGGAACTTCAGTTGCGTCTTGCTTGCTCGTGAACCACTTTGAGTGAGCTTCTTGTCGTAGCTCCCAGAGGTCGCTACAATTCATTACATAAATATTCAAACATACCTATTATACACTCTCGCAACGTTCACTCTGAGGTAATGGCTGAAAACCAGTGCTGCCCTCCTTTGGGCATTTTTTGCACTGAGCCTTGGCCCTTTGCATCACTGCAGCACACATGTGCGTTTAACATTGTGTATTTACTACTTATCCTATGTATGCCTTTTTATATATTATATGTTCGTTATAATAGTAAAAACTAAAAATTCGTTACAAACTAAAAAGTAGACTTTGGAGCAAAGTTCATAAATATTGTGGGTAGATGAAACGTTATTTTTCAATAAATATTCACAACCTAACTACATCGAACAAAAAAAAACCGAGATAAATAGTACCAAATATACGTTGTAGATGTGGCTTTATAATTTCCTACTTTGTAACCAGCATTTCCACATATACGTGACTATGGGAAAGTTGCAAAAAGGAAGTCACGAATACATGATTCACGAGCGAAGAAATTTGATTGTCGTGATTTGAATTGTTGATTGATCTAGTAAAAGTCATCAACTTGTAGTGTAAGTGACAATCTATGTGCAAGCATAAAAACAAGTGAATATTTGTTGTCAAGTCACCTTTATAATTGGTCGCAAAAACCGAACGCAAAAAATTTTCAGCACCGAAACCGGATGCGCTTCCCGCACACTGACACCAGCAGATGACATTTCATCAATATGGCGGCCTCAAATGGCGTGTTGGTCTTGCTATTTTATTCAGACTCAAAAAAAATTGTAAATTTAATTAATTTTAGGGGTATAATAGGGTCACAAAAACTGGAGTATTTTTTGGAACTATTTTTGGGACAAGTTTAAAATTAAAAATATATATAAAACGTCGTCGTAGCGCTTAATACGCCAGTCAAATATGGACCGTCTTAAATTGGAGCAAAAGCTATAATAGAAATACGTACGCTGTTTCTTACAACTTTATGGAAAAAATACCTTTATTCCCAACGACCACGGGCAAGTCGGCCACGGCGCGGCCGATGGGAATAATCGGCCACGGCGCGGCAGACGGGAATAGTTGGCCCCTTCCTACGGCGCGCCGCCGCCACCTAATACGCGGTAGATTCTACTAATACACAGGATATGTTGATAAATTAAAGTAGATTTAAATTATTTATCATAGAAAGTAAATTATTTTTATTAAAGTTTATTAAAATATCGGGATATATAATAAAACGTGTAGGTATTAAAGTTGATATATTATATTAAAATGTCTAGTTATTATTGTAAATATGATGATTTTTTTATTGTAAGGTTCATTATTTTTAGTAGTCAAATATGGTAAAAAGTGTATTTTTTTTGTTTTTCATATTTTATTTTGTGGGTTAAGTGAATTTTGTTCAATTGTACCTTTTAATATAATATATCAACTTTAATACCTACACGTTTTATTATACAGGGTTATTTTTTAGTCAGTGCGCAAACTTATACCATGATATCAGAATCGTTAATAGGACATTTTACGCAAATAAAAAAATATGTTTTATTTTTATTATTTTTTTATTTTTGTCTGCCTCATAAAAAATAAATCATGGACACACTACTTTTCAATCGGGGGTGCGTGAAAATGGCAACAGCGCTCGCGCAGCGCACCCTTCAGTCAGTTTCAGTTCTCGCTTTGATTCCGTCGCGGGCGGGCGCGCACCTGTGTGACACTACTTTTCCCGCCGATCCCGAATTGATTTCGCGATGTCGAATTTTACGTTTCGCAAGTTTTACGAAATGGTGCGTTCGTACTTTTTACGTGGGGAAAATACCCGAGCAGCCCAATGAATGTACGCGGACGAAAGTTTACTTTGACTGCGTAATGCTGGCGTTGTGGACCCTCGTGTACCGAACCCAAGAACATTCCTCAACGTTATGCAGCGGCTGTTGGATCACGGGCAGTTTACGGTAAGTAACTGTTAATTAAACGACTATTGTACTTAGCTACCTACTGCCTACCTAGTGTTCTAGGTAAACTTTTCATTTTGACGGTCCTAAGCCCGTAAAAGTATGAAGGGAACATTGGAATCATCTTTTTAAAGGCTCAGCTACACAAGACCGGCGCGCGATAGCCACGTTCCGGCCATACGATTTTTTTTATGAATTCCCGATCAAATCACACCCTGTTATTTTTGAGTGAGAAGACCGTTTTTAATCTTTATTCTTAAATAACCATTCAAGGTTAGTTCACACTGACGTAGTAGCAACATTTTAGTGTAGGCCACTAAAACAACTTTCAAACCACTACACCACGGAGGCAGTTTAAGTGTAGGTACTTGTGAGATAGGTACTTAGTTGTTGTAGGTATCACCCGCACGCACCCCGGTACCAATAGCGGTCATTAACCTGGACTGGTCATTGACCTGTGCTGTAGGTAGAAGCTAGAACACAGTCAGCTGATAGGTATGTCAACTGAAGCAGCTGAACACAGTCAACTGGGCCGCGCGCGACGTTGCCAAACCGAAAGATAGCTAGTGAACCTAATGGGGTGATCCACACTTACGTACGATCCTGGGATAAGTTTAAGTGCGATTATTTCATTTTTTTTGTTCTAAGTCAGGTGTAAAAATTAATACATATTTTCTAAAATTTGATAACCATTACGTATGTTGAAGCTGCGCACTGACTAAAAAATAATCCTGTATATCCCGATATTTTAATAAACTTTAATAAAAATTATTTACTTTCTATGATAAATAATTTAAATCTACTTTTATTTATCAACATATCCTGTGTATTAGTAGAATCTACCGCATATTAGGTGGCGGCGGCGCGCCGTAGGAAGGGGCCAACTATTCCCGTCTGCCGCGCCGTGGCCGATTATTCCCATCGGCCGCGCCGTGGCCGACTTGCCCGTGGTCGTTGGGAATAAAGGAAAAAATAGCTTCAAGTAAGACAGAAATGAAGTGGGACACATGACTTTTCATACATTTAAATTTTTGAGTGCTTATTTTATTTCGTTTTTTGAAAGAATTGTATAATAAATATGCTTTAGAGTATTTTTTTATGTGAAATTACTTAATAAAGTATACTTAGAACTCATAAATACAAGCTAAACACGTTATAAAAATTTGTTATTCATCCTTAAAGTTACGGGACAGTGCCCCAAATGCGATTGGCATAAATTATAAGAAACGCTCATTTTGTATAAGTTTACCTATTTGTAATTAAGTTTATTAATAAAGAATTATCTTATCTTATCTTATACCATTATTATTTTTAATGAAACTGAACAATTTTCTGCAAGGAACAGGTCGAATAATCCGGAAATAAGATAAACAATGTCCTCAAAATTTGCCGTTTATCTTTTCAGAACGAAAATCGTCCAAACAATGTTGGCCAGTACATCCTTGTCCAGAGAACGCCCAACGTCGCCCCGCGGGCCTCCAGCGCTCCTCCGGCGAACCAAAATACTAACGTGGTTAGTATGATCTAAATCAATTAAGAAAAATTTACAACTATAATTTTTCAAAATTATGTAGGCATGACATGATATAATGTATGTTAATTATGATTTATGAGAATGGCAACATGTTTTCCCCATCTCGCCACTCTACGCCGCCGCTAAGTTGATGGTTGGTGTTCAGTTGATGAAGGTGTTTTGTATTGACGGTTTATTGTACTGCCTACCCCGCAAGGGATAATAGGCGTGATATATGTGTGTGTGTGTGTGTGTTTATCTATTATCAACTGGCCCGATGGCGTAGCGGATAGTACCCCTGCCTTCTACGCCGAAGGTCGTGGGTTCGATCCCCACAAGACACAAATACTTGTAAAGTAAAATTTTCAGATATTTGTGTTTAGTCCGGGTGTTTTCTATATATAATACGTATTTATTTACAACAAAAAAGTATGTAAGTAATAATATCAGCTAATTATTTCCATAGTACAAGCTTTGCTTAGTTTGGGGCTAGATGGCGCTGTGTGAAATGTCCAGGGTATTTATTATTGAATATGTTCCCCAGAGCGTCGCCCGGTGCAGGAGCGTGGGCGCGGAGGAGTCGTGTGTGTGCAACCTGCGCGCTATGATCCTGTGCAAGAAGTGCGGCGCGTTCTGCCACGACGACTGCATCGGCTCCGCAGAGCTCTGTCTCACGTGCCTCATACGCTGACGTCACCACCCCCTCCCCACCCCCGCCCCCGCGCCCCGCCTACGAGGCAGTGCGTATGCCTGTGTTGATTTGTTTCTTATCTGTGGTACAAACTAGTACTGATAATTTGAAGAACTATTTATTACTACTGCGCGTACGAATTAGCTGGGCACTTCGACAGGTTATACTTCGGCAGTTCTGCATAGCTTTAGACTTAGGCTTAAGTTATTGAGGAATAAGAAGAAATGGTATGGAATGGTGGTGCTATCGGTTGAATGTATCGAGCGAAGGACACTACGCAACGCATATGTGAAGCCATTCCCGTCTTTGAGACAGAATTATATTTCATAACTATAATTTAATAACGCTGTATATATCTTATTAATACTATGACTTATTTAGAAATAATATCGAATGTATAGACGCCAGTGCAACCATAGAGAATAATAATTTGTCTACACGGGATATAAAATACATAATACAAAATGATATAAAGGATAAAAATCATTGAGCAATAAAAACAGCTTGGTAAACTATAGTAATGTTTAACAGCTTTGTCCAAATGAACAGAATCAGTAGTTACTGTATTTGATAAAAAGTCACATATAGAGTTACGACTTTCTGATGTTATACAGATACATATTTTGTATACGGCACAAGTTATCCCTGTCAAATAAAATTTTATATATCCCTAAATGTAACGAATTTCAGCAGCTCACTTTGATTTACTTAAGTATTAAAAGTAACTTATTTATTAATTGTAAACATATAACTTAAATTGCGGTTTATTAATGTTATTTTAAGTAATATTCATAGTTGTTGTTAAGAGTACATTGATATTTAGCTAGATAAGTTATTGATTTAATTTTTGCCATTATATTTTAATGTTAGAACCCGATCATCACAAAATTGTTTTATGTCTAAGCAATGTTTCATTAGGTATGCGCCTTTAACTTTTTTAATATTACTTTATTTAGCGTTGATAGCTTAGTTTTATGTTATATCGTGTAATAGTGTTTCTGCGCCGTCATTTCGTAAGTTTGTACAAATATTTATTGACAAAAGATGATGAGTTAAACATGGAGTGGTCATAGAACTGGCATTTTTGATTATTCTACACAAAGAATGTTTTGGTCTAAATACACATATACACTGGTATTACGATACGTATGTTATTTTCTTATATTACTTACGCAATATTGAATTTAAAGTTATATTTTTAAGGATAGTTTTATATCCTAAATATTGACATTTCCGTTTGGATTGAGTTTCAAAACTAATGTTTGCGGTAGTCGATCTCTAATTTTTTACTCTTCTAGCTTTAGTATTGAAAAGTTAATTGGCCGTATTATATGTACGACCTAATATAACTAATTATCAATAACTGATTATGTAGGTATCACATAGTAACATCCTATACAGGGAGTAACAAAAAGGGAGGGCATAACAAGCCGAAAGGAAGTCATGGTACCCATGAAACTGAACAACTTTCCCATGAAACTGAACAATTTTCCCATGAAACTGAACAACTTTCCCATGGAACATGGGTCGAAATATAAAAAAAAACTCTCATCCAAAATTGGCTATCAGCTGGTAAATTTACTATGGATGATCAATTTCTTTTTCATATTACGACCTATGTTCCATAGGAAAATATGTTCAGTTTCACGACTACCTTGAATCCTTGTTAAGTACTCTCTGAGGTCAATTCGGGATTTAAATTTTCCTTACTTGCCTTAAATTAGTGCTGTCACTTTCCGTCAAATAGGTTTAGAAAAGGATAGAAGATATCTAAGTCCTGTCATTTTTAAAAACGTCAAGGGTTTTTTCGCCTTTCCTAGTCAATTTAGTCGCCATTGTTTTGATTGTCGCCTTATTTTGACAAATAACACGTATTTTGCATGAAATTATAAGACATGACACGACTAAAATATCTCCTATCCTTTTCTAAACCTATTTAACGGAAAATGACAGCACTAATTTAAGGCAAGTAAGGAGAATGTACATCCCGAATTGTGGCCACCGAAACATATTTCAGTAACACTTATAATTCTGTTATACAGTTGTATGTTTGTTTGTATTCACTTATATACGTACCATAGCTAAAGCGCAGGTTCGATATCGATAAAGGAAACCGTAAAAAATATTTAAAATATTAGTGAATAACACACGAAACAAGACTTTCTTAATAAAAATATCTAAGTTCAGCTAAGCCAATTTTTATTTTAATTTACGGGTTCCTTTATTGACACTGAACCTGCCCTTAAGCTATGACACGCATTTAAATTAACACACCGTATACCTATAATATTATGAAAACAAACCAATTAATGTTTATATGACTCTGATTTTATACAGTGTTCATAGACTTTTAATATTTCCATAAATGTTAACATAATTTAATTAAATACTGTATCGCAATAATTAAATTTTAAAGAGTTTGTCATATTAATAAAAATTAACAATATCTTAAAAACGCAAATTTGAGACTGCTCTTTGATTATTTACGTTTTTGATTGAAGTGTTTTTGTTGATAAATAGTTATGTTAGGCACACATTTTCCTCTAATAAAACAATCAAAAAGTATTATTTTGTTTTAATTATGTATTTTCTTTTGTGACGTGCCCTCTGAATCCGTAAAACGTTTTTGTGTACCTATCGCAAAACCAAAGTGCATTAAAGAATAAGACTAGCAATGAACATCAGAGTATTGTACAGGATCATCAGAATCATCACAAACTACACATTGGCACGGCGGTGGGGCGGGGGTATCCCATTATCCCATAGGTTGAATTGACAAAAATATTTTAAAGTTCCATATTTACGCAAATCAGCTGATCGTCAACTTTGTATGAGAAGCCCAAATACTTCTTTGTATTACGACCTATGTTCCTTGGGGAATGTTGTTCCTTAGCCTGAGCCCGCGAGTTTTTGGTATCGGTCACTAGTATACGGAGTAACAAGCAGGATGGAGACCAAGGCACTCAAGAAACTGAACAACTTTTCCCATGGAACATAGGACGTTTCCCCCCATGCAAATTTGCCGATCAGCTGGTTTTACTGTGGGTGGTCCAATTTCTTTGATAATTTGGCCTTTGTTCATTGGACGACTCGGTGTCCCACACGAAAAATAAATAAGACGAGTATCTTGACCTCTTTTTTGTTACTCCTGTGTGCTCCTGTGTACCTCAGAATATTTTTATTTCTTATGGCCGTAACAATAGACACTGCTTTGCCTACCACATGACAAGGTTAAAAAGTAAAACATCTTTTTTGACATTAAAATAGCCTATCAAAACAGTTTGCAGCAAAGCATCAACACCAATCATAACAAAGCATTTCTGAAACACAAACCGTACGCACCAATCAAACTAAATTGCTTTCGAGTGATTCTAGAAAGAAGTGATTCAAGTCAAGTCGAGTGTTTTTTTTTTTAGTTTCGATTTTGTTGTGGTGTGGGGTGGGTGTGTTTATCAAAATAATTACTTCCTCTTACTTATTACAGAGGAGTAATAGTTTCTGACTGTATTATGTAGATTTTCTTGGTGGTGATTATCACTTCGGCTTAGTTAAAGACAATGTCCACAGTTCTTCTAGCAGTTGTCGCAGTTATACTGTGTATACTTTTCCGGATTTTGAATGTGAACAGCCAACCTCAAAAACCCGTGATTTATGGAAAGGATAGAAGCTTTATCGAAAACATCTTATTCGTTTCACCTTTCCTGAATGAACCGTGAGTATTTAGTCCTTGCATTTAGTAAACCCCAGGTAAAATTCAATGTCCCTCGTAGTCATGTTTTCGGGCCGTGTACGATGATGTCATGAATTTGAGCGTAAAGATTCTGTGATAACCACCTGTAAATAATGACTAACTCTGAAGAAGTTTCCCAGAAAGGATAAAGCTTGTTTATTTTTATCATTCTTACATAATTATATTTATATCTTTTAAATCCTCAGGCTACTAAAAAGGTTGGTACCTACTTCAAACGAATCACATTAGATAACTTAACCTAGTATGAGATCAAGGGCGCATAAGATTAGAACAATATTTCAATTCACCATCGCAACCGAAACTAGATTGTTGGCAAAATTTACCTTGAATGTGGTACTAGGTAATTAAATAATTATTAAACTTGAACCATTGCAAATTTTAAGAAGTAAGTAATAAATTGAAGATTTCAATTATATTCAAAATACTTGACTCCCAAGAATGTAGCTGAACTATTTTAGTATTTAGAATAATCACAATATAATAATATATTTCCAAAGATAGTCCCAATACAATTGTTTTAGTTCTTAGCAATTTTGAGCTAGGATGCACATAGGCTGAGCTACAGCCATATTATCAAACCTAGGTCTTAGATGAAACTGGGCATAAGTCAACCCAGGTGTATCCAAGCCCAAAATTACAAAGGATAGAAATAAGAAAGGATAAAATGATTGTATTAGGGCCCATAAGAAAAATGTAAAAATGAACTTGAAAAAATCCCAAAAAAGGGTCTATTGAAATTACTTTGTTTTTCTGGATGTTTTATAAGGCCCTGATACTCCAACATGCCCACCATTAAAAGATTACTCTGACCAGTATGGTCTCGTTTTGGCAACACTTAGGATTATATTTGTAGATGGTAATGTTTTGAAAGAATTGTTATTAATGAATAACCATTGAATTTTCTGAATACTTTTAATTTAAGTATTGGCCCAAGGGTGCGATTGGGCTGGTTATTTGAACAACCACAAAACTTCTCCTGATGAGCTCCTGCTCCCCACCAAACAGTGAGGTGTAGATTCCATAGCCCTGGGTCTAAAATTGTAGAGTCCAGAAAAAAAAACTCGTCTTCAGTAAATCAGGATTCATAAGAGGCTTTTATCAGCTCCAGGCCCTCCAGTAAATAATCTTACTTCTTACTCAATTAACTAAATAATTAGGTCAAACAGTTGTGCTATGTGAGGCCAGCTTAGAATAGCATCACCCCATTTCTTTCCCTTGGGAGTCGTAAGAAGCGACTAAGGGACTCGAGAGTGTGTTTTGCAATTTAGGCAATTAGCTGAAAACCTGTCACTATGGCGATATATAATTTTCCGAATCGCCTTCAAATATTTGTCAGATGTGGCGTGAATGTCGGTTTCTTGCGGCCGTTCGCGCTTTGCCTACCCCGCAAGGAATTATATGTGTGTGTAACAGTCGTACATATGAGTGATTCATACATCTCACTGTGCATAGCAATAGTACCTGTGACCTTGCATACATTAACTTTAATACAATCTGTGTTTACTTCTTGCCTTGTATAGTAGCTGACAGTGATGATTACCCTCATGATAAATTTCGCTTACTTGCATGATTATTTCTGTCATATTTGTTTACCACTTTTTATGTAATTTAACACAAATATACTTACCTATAATGATCCAAGTACCTTACCTACTCTGTGGCCTTACAGGTTTGGGTACCTACATATCAACTTGTATATTGTCATTAAAGTGCAGGCAATCAAAAAGAGCTATTGATAAATAAGCTTTATACATACCTACAATAGGTATGGTTCAGGTAAAGTAGGTACCTAGTAAGATGCAACTTTCTTTTTTCGTGTGTTACACAAACCCTCTAACAGAAGGGAGATATTTTGATCGCACGGAAATTCTACTATGTAGTTTGTCATTTACTTATCGATAAAATAATAGACTGGGCACATCTGAATATAATTATACAAAGTTTTTTTTTAATATTTTCAATTAAAATAATTATTTTACAAAACATACCTACCAATTAGACAATCAGCAAAAACTGGTTTATCACCACTCATGACTGCAATATCATTCATTTGCCCTTTTTGAGCAACAAGGTGGGCACTGGGCAGTATTATTAAAAACCCTTACTTAATGAATCTAATAATTACAGATACCAATATGATATTCTACTCTACCCAATCCAAAAATGTTTGTTACCTGCCTCTACCTGACCATACCTTTAATAAATTCCATATGATTATGATTTGATTACATTAAGTGGAGTATTTAATGTAACCACATACATACATACATACATACATAAATCACGCCTTTATCCCTTACGGGGTAGGCAGAGCGTTAACGGCCGTAAAACGGATATTAACACCACGTTTGACAAAAGTTTGAGGGTCATTTAGATAACTGTGTATCACTATATGTAATCACATGTGTTTTATATACCTGAATTATTAATTTTTAAAGCTGCTACAACCAAGGAAATCATTATTATGTGAAGCAAAGCAAAAAGCAAGTTTCAATCTTTAAAAGCAAGTTTTAAAAGCTACTTTGAGATGGCCACCATAGTTTTTTCATCCATAAGTAGAGACCGGATTATATGCATTTGCATATTTTAATGCGTGTTTCATTAACGAAACAATTGATGCACGTTTTCTGAATTTAAATAAATTAAATGTTTTGCTAGACTAGACTTCGGCTAGACTGTATTCTACAACACAGACATCTGATCACGGAGACCAATAGGGTTATATATATATATATATCTAATTCGTAGTTTGTAGTGTATCTGCCGCCAGGTCAGTACAGAGGATGACAGAAGTCAAAGGTTCCACTCTAAGGGCGGATATTTGAATGATGAATATCAGTTTTATGTGGCTGAGCGTTCTTTTACCTTGCGTCTATGTATAGTTGGCTGTAGATCCGTATCCATAGGCACCTACTCTAAACGAATTGTTTTGTTTTTGTTGACCGTTTTGTATAATAAAAGTAAATATTCTGAATAAGTCATTATCTAGTAGGTACATTTGGAGCCATTCTTCGAGTCTGTGACTTACGCGGAAGAAATTACATATTAATTTAAATTAAAAACGCTGGGGACAAAAATTGTTTAGTACCCTTAGGATACCTACGAGCTGCAACTGGCTGTACGTCCATTGCATTGCGCCCTATCTCGTATACGATAGAGACGGGATATAATCAGTGTTACAACAGCGATTCACCGGTAAACAAGTAAGTAACACTATGTTTTTTGTGCACAGATACATACCGACCCGTCTCTGGGGCTTCAGCGGGCATGTGCAGACGATCCTCCATAGCCTGATAGGTCGAGTGAGGTGTCCCTGGCCCATCGGCAGCAGAATATCGCTCATCCTACCCGACAAATCCACCCTCACCTACGACTTGTATCAGCCGGTCGGATCGGAGCACGAAGGTTAGTTTAGTATGTATTATAAACGATCCTCCATAGATCCTCTGATAAGACGAGGAAGATGGCGGCGGCACATTAGTATGATACATCAAAAAACAATCACTAAGTATAATATTCAGCTGCTACTGTTGCCATATTCATGCAATTGAAAATAAATTCGCATAGACATGCACGAAATGTTGCAGTGCTACAAACAACATGAAAGAGGCGTTCGTTTTCAACTTTACTCGTGTTTTTTCAGTGCCTATATCGTCGAGTTCACCTATCCTCGTAACGCCCACGGTCCTCTATAAAGGACTCCTAGTGAGTAGTGATTCCGGCCCAGAATTATATTCAATTTCATCAAATAGTGACCCACGGTCCTAATAAAAGGACCTCAAATTAAACGTCATCTGGTAGTTTAAATTTCCTGCTCCGGAAGAAAATAAATTTTTGAACGAATACTAAGGATCTTTAAATATGCCGTGGACAAGCAATGGTGCCAACACAACAATAAAATATCTGTCACTTTTGACGTAACGTTGGAAAAGATTGCGTCTCGCCATAGAGAAGGTAAGTTAATTCAAGTTTTTCTGTGTAATTTTCTCAATTACACATGTTGTTTTTATCAAAAGCAATAGTTCAATTATTTCTTTCAATAAGTACACAATAATTTAAGGCAGGGGTGTGATATTGTGTAAAATAAATCGACGGCATGTTCTAAGTCCTTTATATAGGCCTTGTGGTAGATATGTAGTATGTATGTATATTTTATTTTTATTTAATTTTTTTACCAATTTTTTGTTACATTTAGATGTCCTTAGGTTCTTGTTACCATTTACCTAGGATTTTTGATATTTAAGCTGAGTTTTCGAGTTTTATTTGCACCTAATTGTTTTTATGTGTATTTGATATCAAACTGGGCATTTTTTATCCAATTTTTTTTTACTACTTTTTAATAATATATTGAGGCATGTTATAAAAAGTTTGAAGAGTCTATTATAAATAAGAGTTAGGCACTGATAATTGTTAATTAAGTTTGACTTCATATCAGACTTTGAGCTTTTGGTAACTTTTCTTACCTAAATTTTGATAGTAATTCATCAGTTAATGTCAATTGTTGAATATATTTTATAAGTATATTACAAAGAGTTCCGAAATAATTGTTAGTTTAAATCCAAGCCGGGTTTTAGAGTTTTGTTTTGTTTTTTATTTTGTTTATTTTTTTGTACTTGAAGGATCTAATTGTTTAAAACTCAGGTTCAGTTTCAACTTCAACTTATCAAGTAGGTATCTAAATCTAATACTCTCTTTAGAACTATGATTGATTTCTTTTTGTGGTAACACTTATTTCAAAACATTTGCGACTAATTATTTTCTTGCATTTTTCAAATGTTTTTATTGCAATATGGGATAATAATAAAAAAATAGTGACATAAGTGGCATTTTTTCTTCTGAAACAGTGTTTATATACAGAAATGTACTACAACATTTTGAAAATAAAACAATCACACCTAATTTTAATCACTCAGTCTTCATTATGAATTAATTAGGTTAAATATGTCATTTTTGAGAAGATTTTATCATGAAAATATCATTTTTAATAACATAACTTTATTACATACTGCAACCCGGAGTCCTAAAAAAAGGTAGCAAATATTGGCGCCTTTTTCTATCCTACCATCTTCTAAATATATCCCTTGTTACATCAAAAAAATCTGACGGCAATGCAAAGACCATAAGGTATAGTTTTTAATGATTGAATTCCTGGGCCGGAACCATTAGGTACTTTATGAAGGACCTTGGGCGGTTAGCCGTGGCGATCGTTTAAAACTCTGGGCGTTAGGAGGCTATAACAAATAAATACCAAGATATTCAAAAATTTTTGTTTATATGATAATTTGTTAAGACTTAACATACCTACTCGACAGACGTAGTTACGTAGGTACTGCACCTGATGTATCTTTTAATTATAATCATGGTAAGACCATCTCCAATGGGAAATTATGTCTTATTTATTGCCAGTTAGTGTGTTTGTATGATTGAATTTGAAGATTATCAATATTTTAACATATCGTCAAGTATATTTCTTTTCGATCAGACTTTGCAAAGTGAAGATAGTAGAAACAGTGCCGGCGACTGAGGTCGATAATCTAACGTCTGGGACCAAGCCCCTCACACCGTGTTCTAGAAAGATCGCTCAATAAGAATAGATAGTATTTATGGGAATATTACATCCGTAGGAATGTTTTTAAAGAATGGACGTATCTAAATAGGACGTTTAACATCAAAATATACTTGAATGAGTCGCTGAAGAATAACTGATTAAGCTGAAGCTCTACTATCCGTTAGGTTAGGTTTATCAACAGACTTAGTGAAGTAAAAGACGTTGACCTCTTTTTGCTTGAACAATTAGCTGATATAACCCATCACTCGTCAGCGTATTATTTCGACTAACAAAATCATCAAGTCTGTGTCAAAAGTAATTGATGAAGCAGAGTGTTGTAGGTATCTTTATGGTTAAAGTTTTATACTACCTAAGATAGCATGGGCGTTGCTTATGATAAACCTTTGGTCCCCCGGTAGTCATGCTTTTTATTGTTTTATATCATCATAAAATTGTTTAGATAGCCACTTAGTCTTTCCTTTCACATTGTCATTTAAAAGCAATAATGTGGCAATAATCCGACTGCTTTCGGCCAGTACTTATTTATCTTTATACTTTAGTGTGACTAAGTTTAGTGCGAAACTGCGAACCTCTCCTCATTTTTTATCAGAAGGCCTTGAACGTGACAAACTGCGGCATTACGTATACCTACTGCAAAAATAAACTTAAGTGATCAATATCACGATAGATCTTAGGCAATATGGTCTCTCTATGCTAAGGTTCAGTCTTGTAGCTATGTATTATAGTAAAATAATTGTAGGTAGTGCAACAGATAAGTACCTAAATACGACTGAAGAATACAATGTATTTGACTGAATGCGTCTATCTGTAACGAATATTAATAAATTATAAATATTCGTTATCTATTTATTAACCGTTCTGTGTCAGTCAACTACACACTATCAAATATTTATGACTTGTTCAGGTTAAATCCTGTAAATATATATATTGCAAGGTGTCATTTATAAGTGATTTATATACCGTCGTAAAATAATTTAAATGTTATGCAATGCTAACGATACGTTTTGTAGTATAAAGGCGATGCTTGAATAACCGCAAGAAATACTACCAACTGATGTAAAAGAAAGTATTTTAATATAATTATGACATACCTATCTACTTAGTGGTATTTTCATGAAACAAAACAAAACCCGCGGTAATGTGTTTGTTTATGTACCGTAAAAATGTGAAAGTTTCCTAGAAAGATTGTAAAGATACTCGTATTATACAATGTGAATCATATAAAATAATGTAAGTTAGCAAAATTTTTGTTGTTGTATTAAATAGACACGTACCAAAAATATATTGTAATAATATTAAGTTGGCGAAACAAAGTTCGCGGGCACCAGCTTGTAGGTATCTTAAGAGGGAAGAATACCATCGCCATTTCAAAAAAATTGGCATTTAAGAAAACTCATACTGTCGCTCGCGCGCTCAAGTCCCCGCCTAGTAGTGTGATAGAGAGCGTTGCCGCTCGCGACTGATTGTAGGTATTTTTAAGGTGAAATTTGCGTCTCGGGAGAAAACGTTTCCCACATACTAAATCACAACCAATAGTTTTGATTTTGGTGTCCATCGTTTCAGCATATTATATTCTAGGTTTATAGCTTTTTATTTTTTCTTAAAACAACTTTGTTTTTTAAATACAAACGTTTTACTTCAAGGAAGATTTTGTAATAAAAAAGTGACTTTTAGACGCCTATAATTTTCAATCAATTGAAAAATTCGAAAAAAGGAAAAACTACAAACCTAGTTTTTTACTGTGTCAACAACATTCTAAAAAATCATTGAGATCGGATTACATTTAGGGGTAGGAAAACGTTTTCTCTTTTTGTATGGACGAGAGCTCGGTAGCCGATCCTCTTAAATTATCTACTCGGCGCGAGGTTAACTATACGAGTTTCTGACACTAATAAAAATACAATGTGATATTTTATTTATTAGTACATAGTACAAAAGGCGGGCCTAATGCCACGCGATATTCTCTACTGGCCAACCACAAGGTAAACAGAGAGAAAAAGATACGGGTGCACTCGAGTGTGAGATCATTATTATTGAAAATAACAAATAAAATTACTACGACACGAAATAAGTAGTTAACATACATATCATTCATAAAATTTAATTATCATGTTTTTCCATTTAAAAAGTGTCTACTGATTGTTTTACTTCTGTACTAGAATACCTCACCATATTCGTATAGAGTTTTCTATTTTATTATATGAAAAAACAATATAATGATACGTACGTAAGTATCTTATAAATAGTATAAACAACCATGATGTTTGAATATATTTTCTGATTGTGTTATTGAGGAAAAAACTACACTTGTCATAATTAGATAAGTACATACTCTACTACCTACCACTACCACTTAATTTCTTTCGTATTTTTCATAGTTCCAGCATTAAATCGACGATATAATATGTTACCTTTTCAGATAAAAATATATGTTACCATTTCATTATTTGCATTATGAATCAGGCGAAAGTCATGCTCCACTTCACGGTTAAAGTCGAAGGTCGACGACATTAATCTTAAGACCTGAAATATTCATGACCTGCCTCTGTAAATGTTCATTAGCTTAATAAATCTGTCTTTCTACTTTTTAAAAGATAACTAGCTAGTTATCTTTTAGTTTATTTAAGTCTTCTTTTTTTTACTTTTGCTGTTGGCACGATAAAGTAATTATCACATACATACATGCATAACTACATTGTAGGTATTCCCCGACGGAAATTTCTACACTAAAGGCTGCCACACACCAAACGGTGTCGCAGCTGCATTGCGATCCGTCTGCGTGCGACACGATTTGTAATGTATGAATTTATATGCGAATGTTCACACTGAAAGTGTCGCAGCTGCACTGCGATCCGTCTGCGTGCGTTTGAAGCACGGCAGTCCGCGAGGCACAAACCGAAATCGCACGCGCGACAGCGGAACGGCAACGTCGCACGCCCGTTTCGTAGAGATGACGTTGTATTATATGGGATTTCCTATTGAAGGCCACACTGCGCTAACGCATGCGGCTGCGTGCGGCTGCGACACGCTAGCTGTGCAGCAGGGAAACGGACAGTTGTAAATATTTACAAAATTTACTTTATATTTCGACAATTGTAGACCATGGAATTCGAAATACGGGAAAAGTTAATCAATCTAGTGCAAAGATATAAGTGTATTTATGATACACTTATATCTTTCTCTCGTACCGATAGCTTTTCGGTTATTCGTGTCTTGTTTGAATATGTAGGGTTTAATTAATTCATGTAAATTTCAAATGACGATTGGGACATATGAAAATATTCGTAAAATTTATCCTCAAACGACTCGAGCTCTCGGCACAAACGATGGTATTCACCCAGTTCATTCCTTTTTCTGTTTATATCGTGTACCCATAGTCTTTTGCTTGTTTCTGGTTGTTCAGCAGCAGCTAAAAGCAGTAGATCTTCATCGGATGAACTGTTAGCTAACCACCCTTCGCTAGAAATACTAAAATCGCCCTCGCTATTCGACATATTTGAAACAATGGCGATTTCAAACATCGGTGTCGCAGACGTACGGTGTCGCAGATGCATCGCAATGCGTTGCGTATGCGACACCGTCCGACACGGGTCGGTGTGAACCAGCTGCTGTCGCGTCGTGCTGCAGACGCAACGCGCTGCATTGCTGACGGATCCGGTGTGTAGCAGCCTTAAAGGTTGATCGATTTCCTTTCTGTGACAGTCTGCATCGTTAAGCGTAAAGCGTGACCTACATTTTCTTATTGTCCGGCACAACTTTTTGCCATTCATAAAGTTTTAAATTAAAAAAGCAACCTCAAGGTCGCAGCTTCATTAATGTTTTTGTTTCTACAGATGACGTGACGGTGGCGATATGTCCGGGCATCGGGAACACGTCGGAGAGTGTGTACATCCGGACGTATGTGCATTATTCGCAGTGCCACGGGTACCGGTGCGCCGTGCTGAACCACATCGGCGCGCTAAACAGCGTGCCCGTCACCGGCACAAGAATCTTCTCGTACGGTAAGTCATTTCTACACAATATACCTACGCTATAGTGGTATACATCCGGACGTACATGTAATCTTCTTGTACGGTGCGTCATTACTTCAGACCTCTCTCGCACCTATGTAAACACTTTATCAAGACATTGAGATTTCGCGGGAATGTGCTAAATTGGAATTAGTCGATATATTAATAATTAGGTACATATAGGCGAATTCGATAGGAGCATGAAAACTCCGTGGACACCCCAGTCAGTAGGTACAATAATTAAATGTATTATGTAGAAAATAACTACCCATGGGAAAATGCGAGAGTTCTTGTTGATTTCCGAACATACACTCTTTAGACTAATTTATTAAATGCTTCCTCTTCACTTAATTTCCACCCTTCCTGTAGAGTAGAAAAACTTTCCGCCAGACAGACGATGCGCACAACGCGGACGGAACCCCCCTATGTAAAGGGGGTTAGGTACTCGGTACTCGTATCTACGGCAACGTAATGCTACAACGACGTAAATTTGTCTTTGTTTGATTGGCACCATAAGATAGAACTATGTGTAACAGAATAGATAGGCATGGCCCAGACACGTGTTACAAGAATAACGTAGTTATATGTTGACTTAGAAAATAATAAAAACAGTAATTGTCAGGCGCACACGTCTGTTATTTTAATGGATTTCTATCGGCACTTTTTTCTATCCAGATAAAATCATTTATAATCATCCAATTTAAAGAAAATTACGAACCTTATTTCCTATTCAGCCGCAGAATAAATAACCGGTCGGTATTAATCACGGTTTGTAAGTTGATTACAAAACACTCAAAATGAAATTATCAAATAAATATAATAGTTAACTTAGCTTCTGGATTAAATCAGAGACTTTTTACAAGTACAGGGACGCCTATCACTCAATTCATGATGGTGGTGGTCTAATACCCTGTAATTTACGTCCCGAAGTATCATTATTTTCATGAAATTATGGCCTTTTCAAACCAGAGCGTCTATGACTCAGTCAGTGAGAACATACATATGGTTAAATGTGGCCATGAAAACGAATTTATGACTATTTATGTAATAACGAGAATTTTACCAGTGGCCAATGTTATGAAACTACAGGCTACAAGTCTACAGGTGAAATTCGTAGTATATTGCGTAGCCGGTTGATATTCCCGGTATCATAATGGCTAATCGACTACGCAATGAACATCGAAATTCACCTGTAAAATTGTAGCCTGTAGTTTGATAATATCGGACACAGGTGTTGTTCCTTAGATATATTATGAGTGGAAAAATTTCGAAGCATCAGATGTAAGCGAATTGTTCGGTGTGATTACCCTCACGGTGTTATGTACGCAACACCGCAAGGAAATGAAAATGGCAACTTCCTTCTTACACTTTCCTGCAATCATTTTATAATCTCCCCTTTTTGCAGTGAGACGCAATAAAATTCACAGCGCAATTATCAGGGGGAGTGAGTTGACCACGGGCAAGTAACATGGGGCGATTCGAAATGACGTAATTTTGTTTCTATAGCGGTGACGTAATAGAGATCGGCTTCCACACAAGGATTTGAGTAGGAAGGTATTTGTTTCAATCTATGCTACTGAAGATTTAGTTTTATAGAAAACACTTTAAAATCATTCAGTACCTACATACATACATACATATAATCACGCCTCTTTCCCATAAGGGTAGGCAGAGACTACGTCTTTCCACTTGCTACGATCCTGACATACCTCTTTCGCTTCTTCAACATGCATTAATCTGTTCATACATGCTTGTCGGTTTAGGGTACTCTTGACCTGACCTTTAAAATCATTCAGTACCTACCTCGAATAATTAGAATTCTACCAAATATTATAATAGTATAACTCTAAGCGATATTTAAAATAAGACACTTATAGGCAGCAAGTAAGGCTGTGTGTATAGCGGTTTCATATCAATTCTGTTTTGTCTTGTTTTACTTTTTTAGCCGGATTATTTCAGATTTTTAGGTTTTGTTTCATCTGTAAGGAATCAATTATCATCATGTACAGTTTGCATGTAAGTTACGTGTCTACTACGTAACAACCAGTGGAACCATAATGTTTTAGATTAAAAATACCATTAGGCAAAATATCGTTAAAACAAATCTGTTGAAGTTAAAAGTTATCGGAAAGGTCAATAGACCATGAACAATGTAGGAGTACAAATCGATTATATTCTCGTTAAATGCTGATTTTTTAAGAGTATGGAGAATATTGAGGTGCATATTGTTTACTAACTTTCCGCCCTTTGATTTTAAATGTATTTAATGGAATTGCCAGTATTGCTACCATATGCTATCTGTTTATCTACACTAATATTATAGATAGGAAATATTTGATTGTTTCAGTTGAATAGGCTCCGAAACTACTGGACCGATTTAAAAAATCTTTTACTATTAAAATCCTACATTTTTTCTGATGAACATAGGCTATATTAAAATGTCTTTTTTTTGTGGGAAAACGGTTAGGTTAGTTAGTTAGTAGTAGTAAACTTAATAAATTAAATTAATATAGATTCAGGTATTACACTGCTTATTAGCTCATTAATAGTTGATCCTCTTAAAACATGTATATTTTTCGTAAAAATAAGTGTAATTTAGAAGTAAGTAAATAATAAGTATTAATGAATATGTTTTCCTCACTTCAGGACACACCGATGATTTCGACTTTATGGTAAAGAACTTGCAAGAGAAGTACCCAAACACAAAATTTATTCTAGTCGGATTTAGTCTAGGAGGCAATTTAATTACGAAATACCTGGGCGAGGACAGGAAGAGGCCCTCCAACATAATAGGAGGGATTTCCATATGTCAGGGCTACAATGCTATTGAGTAAGTATGATTAATTAATCGGTTTAATAGTCACTACTTTATACCTACAAATTAAAAATTCCATATTATGTAATGCAAAACAAAAATGTTGATGCCAATGTTTTATCTTGGTTTTATCGTACAGTATAGTACCTAGAGATAAATTCGATAGGGTTTCGAACTTTCGACACGCAATATTCAAGACAATTCTACAAAAATTGGGAGAGCGGAATCCACCCGGGTTGAAGACAACGGCTGTATTTTTAACGCGTATCTGATAAAAATGACAATCGAATTCCACGCTAATTCCCTACATTACTTTCAATAACCTTGAGTAGAAACACTATTGATCTATTGATTATCCATTAAATTGCAATGCAGCTATACATATACAGCTATGGATGTGTATAGCTAGCTATCGTATCAATAGTGCAATACTTTTAAGGGGATTATCTTTGTTCCCGTTTTGAACAAGCAATATTGGGAGAGTAATTACGGAAACATTGGTTTATTCACAAATTATAATTAATGCTTTCAAAGTTAGATCTGAATTAAATGTCTTTGAATTTTCAGCTCGATGGTATACCTACTGCAATGGCAGAACTTCCGTCGCATCTACCTGTACATAATGACGGATAACTACAGAAACATAATCACTAGACACAAAAGAATGCTGCTAAATCCAGAGGTCAAGAACAGATTTTCGCTGGACGAAAAGGCGATAGTATCCGCGGGTACTTTGCCGGATTTAGATGAAGCTTATTCTAGGTAAGTGTTCGCAGTATCATTAGTTGTCTTAATCAATATTGATAAAATAATAAACGAGTGACGTAAGTGAGAATGAGTCACAGTTAGTTCTATCAAATGAATCATCACATTCCTTGTTAATTTTCCAGCTTTTTAACAATAGTACTTTTTGTAGGCGGTAGACATAGTCATCCCTTCTGGACGAGTTTTACTTTTGCCATAATCGTGTCCGCTCCTCAACTTAAAGAGCCTCAACAATCGACTACTGGAAATTGGCCTCCCCCGACGGGGGGTAACTGCCATACTCACCACGCATAGCAGGCAGATTGCTGCCCATTTAATGGATTAATTTATTCCTTAGTCGCCTTCTATGGCATCCAAGGGTAGAAATGTGGTGATGCTCTATGATAGAACTATCTAGCCGGCAACTCACGATTCAGCTTATTAGCATGCAACGTGCCTTATGTTTGATTTACAGTAACATTTTGTATATGCTCTGCTCTAGAAATCATGTATCATCAAATTCTACAATAAACCACAGTACAATCTACATTGTACTGTGGTTTATTTTGCACTTACAGTGCTATATTATTTTCATAAATGAAAATAAAAAACAATATTTTTAATTCGGCCGGGTACTGATCTTCATTGTTTAAATTTCAGGCGAGTTCACGGATTCGAATCCGTAGCAGAACTTTACAAGTGGAGTTCCTCAGCTTACTACCTCCATAATAATAAGACTCCTATGATATTTATAAACGCACGCGACGACCCCATAGTTCCGGAGCCGCTATTGACATTAATTAGGGAATATGTCAGTAAGTATAAAAAAATGGTTTTATCACTTAATTACTCGCAATTTTGTTATTAAACCAGTCCATGAAACTGAACAACTTTCCCCAAGAAACATAGGTCAGTATTAGTTTGCAACTAACAAAAAAGTAACATAGGTTGAAATATGAAAAAAATATTGGCCCTCCCATACAAATTTACACGGTCGGCTGGAACATTTTGTATGGGAGGTATGTACTACACTACATATATAATGTTCCTTAGGGAAAGTTGTTCAGTTTCATAGACTGGTTCACCCCTCAAAATATTTGCAGCTAATATTTTACATCATGTATGTGTAATGTGTATGTATTATTAAATCAACTGTATTAGTCAGTTCATTAGTAGTTTGATAGGTAAGTTATACAGTCATGATTATTTTTAAACTCGTCCATTTATTATTTTTTCTGCTACGTAATTAATAAAGATTGGTTCTACTATAAATTTGTCTCGAGTTCAAGGTTGTAACGTATTAACATTTGTTATTTACCTTGCCCATTTATTGTGTGAGTAGTGAGGTGACACGAAATAAGTATATTCACCTCATTGATCCTATTATAATGTGAACAATGTTGCAGGTAGTTTTAAACATATCGTTCCTTATGATGTGGGTTTACACGACTTACTTGTTGTATAGTCGGTAGAGAGTTTTATCCCTCTACGTTTCGGCTGCTTACGGCCAACCAACTAACTAACTCTCTACCAACTATACAACAAGTAAGTCGTGTAAACCCACATCATGAGTGATACTTGTTCGTTTAATAATAATATCGTTCCTTTATTTTCAGGCTCGCGAGATAAATGTATGTATCTAGAGCTTGCGCACGGCGGCCACTTAGGGTTTTACGAAGGCGGTCTGATCTACGCCAATCCCGTGAACTGGCTGGACCGCGCGCTCGTGGGTTTGGTCGGCGGCCTTCTCATGGCTCACAACAAGTGCGCACCCGCCAAAGGGCAGGTCGAAGCCGACAACTATACCGACGAAGAACCTGAGTTCATTAAATCCTCGACCATAGTGTATCAAGATCCCCTCGAAAAAACTCGGGTTAAAGTTTGATGATAGTTTTATTACTAGTGATTTAGACTATGCGTAACAATTAAGGTAAATAAAAGCAATCATAAAGTATCGTCTCTGTAAATCAACCATAAAATTAGAAAGTGGGAAAATCTCGCTAAGATTCTGTCAGTTATTTTGCCTGGAAGGCACTCCCGTTGACATATAATGGCCTTAAACTGTTGCCTAGCTTGTTGATTGTAAATTATCAAATAGTGTATGCTAAGCCTACTTAATTTAATAGATCGGCATAAGGTTTATCATATATCAGAACACCATAGGGACAAAATAAATCTCCCTACGTGTAGTATCGTTCTGTACGCGTTGTTAAAACAAATAGGTAACTCAGTACTTATAGATACTAAACATTTCAGACCAGAATACGTCACGATAAATTAATTGAATATGTTTATTTATTATTTGCTTTTCATAGAGACATAACTTTTTTGACTGTGTTATAGAACTGGAATGTTACACCAAATTTTGAGTGCAACTATAATTATTTCATTCTGCATTTATATTATTAAATTAATTACAAACATTGTGATACTTTTTTGTTTAATGTATATTTTGTTGGTAATGTAATTTCATAAATCTGGAATTTAAAATATGTATGATCGTAGTGATAAATAAGTTATTTATTAAATACTTTAAATCCTAAGTTTTATAGCAAATAAATTGTTAGCGCCAGCGCTGCGTGACGAGGGTCGCCCAGCCCGTGCTGCTCTTGTATTTTAGCAAATCTACCAGCGCGTGGCCGCCGCGCCGGCCGGCTCGCGCGTGCAGCCCGCTCGACGCAGCGTTGGCGCTTAGAAATATTAAAATTTTGTGAAGTACAAAATAGCTACAAGCACAAATGATGCTAAAAACATCTTAAGTCAGTAATTTGAGGTCTACTATCCTCAAAGTAACTTTCATTATTATGGTGCCTTTAATATTTAATCATGTCTGCCAAAATGCAAGGTATTAAAAAACTTGTTATAGGTGTGGCCTTATTACCTGTATTCAATACAACTATCTCCAAACGTAACTTTGAATGTTTGATATAGTGAGGAAAAGGTATAATTTCATTTATTCTTGCAAATCACATTTACTGATGCATTTATATCGTTGAATTTCATTTAAAACAAATACAACTATTAACCTCTACCTAGTGTACCCACTATTTGTTTGTTTGTTTGTTTTTGTTATAAGTTTGAACTTTAAGTGAGGGTAGTAAGTTTAAAACAGTTTATTGAGGGTAGTAAGGTTCGAAACGACTGGTACACACGCTGTACCGGGGTAGATGAGGCCTTAAGCTACTATACTTTATTCAATGATACCACAGCACATAATGTGTCCGATTCCTTGTTTTTGACATTCCAAAGTCCTTTCCAATTTGGTCAATTGTATCTTAAAAAATCTACTTATTTTAGGCCGATATCGCATTCGCTTCTTATCTCTCAGTGTTCAATGCTGCTTTAACTGCTAATGCTATAGGTGTTATTTAAATATTAAAACATGTTTGCCTAATAACCATGAAATACCCGTTATTAATTGTGATGTGTTTGTATTTATAATTAAGACATTAAAATGTGTTCTTTCTCAACAATTATATCGCGCACATGTTACATTTTAAAACGAGATATTACTTATGTGATTTACGTATTAAGAATTGAAATAAATTGGTATAATAATAACAATTGTTTGTATAAGTCGCAAAATATTGTGTGAATGACTAATTAATAAAGTACTTAATGTAAGAATGGCGGGAAGACCTAACCAAAATTACTGATCTCAATTTGTTGTGGCAATCAGTGATGTGTTAAGGTTCACACTGAAATAGTAGAATACCACAAGCTAATGGATACAAGTAGTGTTTCAATGCATCAAATAATATGGCAGAACGTATCTGAGGCAAAGTTAGTCATTTTTATATTGGAATTACCAACATGCTTAATAGAGAAGATGCTGTGAAACCAGTCTTGTAGACGCAGATCACATTCTTCTGTTTTGGTGCGAATACATATGGTTTTCTGAGAAGTAATAAAAGAGGTTTTATGAGATTAAAATAGCTGGCACGAAAGTTATTAGTGTTGTTATTTATGTATTTATGTCAAGCTTCTATTTAGCTGATAGCTGATATTTCATTTGCTTGTTGAAATATAGTATTCCGTTTTTTGATGGGACCATTATTTCCATAACTTCTGCAAAATGGTTTACATGCATTTCCGATTTTGGTAGATGAGTGTGCTTGTATTGATATAATATGAATAGAAATTGTATTAACAAATTATTGATAAGATAATAAAGTAAACTAGATGGTGCTCATCAATGTTTAAGCTTTTTGTGTATCTGTTCATACACCAAAAATTACAAAATGTGAAAAACATGTCAATTTTACAGATTTGCAATAAACCTTTACTCATATTTTGTATATCTAAATAACAAATATTTGAAAGATAAAGAAACAAACTTGTAAGTATGTATTAAATGGTGGATGCAAACAAATTGTGAGATGTTACGCCTATTAATTTAAAATAATAAATGTTGGTAATGAAATGATAGACTGTGTTTCAGTTTTATGTTAAGTTTATCCCATTCATATCGAAATTATTCAATACAAAAAGATTGATAAATAAGTATATTTCTAGTCAATAATATAAAACTTTAAGAGACGGGTGAATTTACGCTGCTTAAAATCTAACATGTATTCTAAGGGCTAAACTTACAAAATATTTTGTAAATGGAATATTACATATATTTTGGAATATTTGAATCAACTGAATGCAATAAGTAAGAAATTTTGAGCAAAAGAAATGAGATCCAACTAATTGTAAGAGGACGGTCAAACTAACATCGCCAGCAATTAATAAAGATTACTGATTCAACATTTTATTTTACGAACAGACCCATTTAGATGAAAACTAACGACATTGAACTTTAGTCAACTACATACAACTGTATGTTGATAAATGAATATGATTTTGACTTTACACCCTCGTTCAGGAATGCTCTTAACAAATTATTTCTATAAAACACATAGATTAGATAATGGTGTGCTTTTTGTAATGCAAGAACTGTAATAATATAGGTTGGCTACTCTAGGCAAAACCTGTTATATTTTTGCAACCAAACAATATTATACTTATTCATTTGTTCCAAAAGAAAGTTTGCTTTAAAAAATAAGCTGCCATGAGTAAATAGCTGCGAACTTCATACCAATAATTTTTCAAATCTCGTTAATATTCCAGATACAAATATCACAACATTCCTTATTCTAAGCACTTATTTATCTTTACAAATGTATCTTAAAATATAGCAATACACATTTATATTAAGTATTTCTCAAATACATACATGAAACATGAAATTATTATGCGTATTTTACAGTTATCGTAATACATACATACTCGTACATCTACTTCAGTGCTGAAACGAATTACTCATGATAAAAAACACAAACAAACCTAACTACCTACTAAAATGATAAAATATAAGCATGGACACTAAAATATGGCCACTAGGAGAGTATTTAATTAAATGCGTACAAATATGGTACTGAGATTCATTTATATATATCCATAATATAATTAAAAATGTGATACTTACAAAATATTACGTACATTATCGTTATAAAGTTATACTTATTAATTATCAATTGAAAAAAATACTGATATTTTACAGTCTTTATACATGTCGGTTTTAAATTTGAGTACTTTTCAGAATAAATTAAAGCTTTTCTTTTTACAAAATATATAATATCGTATTATATATAAATAAATTATGTAAACGTAATTAAATCATTAGTTTTTGTGTCATATAGTCAGCATATAGCCGAAGGATCGCCTTCCATAGTGCAAGCTATATTATCTAATTTATGAGCTAAGTGCATTTTGTTGTCTAAGCCTAATATAATCTGTTCTCTATATTTATTGACGTAGATGTACAACTCTTTCAATGCGGAAAGAGTATCAAACTCATTAAGCTGCTCTACAGAAAGTTGCTGCATCGAAGTACTTAACTCTTGGTCTGTAACTTGCGGTAATTGAGTAACCGCCTGGTAAAACTGAATAACCATTTCTCTATAAGTGGGTAAATCTTTAGCAAAGAGAAGTTTATTCGATGGCGAGTCTTTACAAAGACGATGTTCTGTTAGTGAGCATGCGTCCATAAACGTTTGCGCGATCACAGATAATGATGAATCAACAGTGGCAGTTTTATTTATATCGAAAATGAAATCTGGATTTTTAATAAGGTTTACCCAAAATCGTAAAGGTAAGCTGTTTGATTTCCAAGCGTGAACAACCTCAGGGTTCATTATTCCGTGGGCTCTAGCAGCATCATCAAAAAGATCAAATAACCACTTTACAGCTGGAGGCAGGACTTCATTTACTGTAAGTATTGTACTAAAGAAATCGTCAACAAATTTGTGCACTGTACCTTTTGTCGACAACAGACGTGTGAGGAATATTTCTGGAATGGCTTTGTGACTATGTTCTGAAGATTTGTTGATGAAGTGCTGGTACTCTATGGGCTTCACCAAATGATAATAGTGTACATTTTGATCTGAGATGTCACTATTGTAGACTCGTATGTGGGAGTTAGTGCAATAGATACCAGTACAGTTTTTACAAGGTATCTTATACGGAGTGTTGAACGCATCGTTTTGCCTAGATATCAGCGACATAACGGCTGATTCTTTGACACCATAGTGAGCCAAAGTATTCAATTTTCGCCACCCATTAATTGTTTTAGTGGTGACATCTTCATCTTGTAATGTGACATGTCCACCTCTTCCATGACGCCATTCTAAATCGACTTCGTGTACAGAAGGTCGCATTGAAAACGGTGTGTTTTTGAATAAAGCATCAAGTATTTTTGATTTAACTTGGGATATGCTATCACAGTCTAAAACCTTGCACTGAACTTTTTCATCAAAGTCATCTTGTACAATATGCAAAGTTATAGTTTGATAATCGATTTGCTCCTTCAGAAGTTTTTCTTCTGATAAGGAATAGCGTGCTTCATGTGTAATAGCATCAACGACTCCTTTTTCTATTTGATGCTTAATTGCTTTAAAAAGTAAAAACAGGGAAGAGCCTGCGTAATCTTTGAGATAATAATACATGCATAATGCCATCCAATTCGTTAACATTTTTTCAACAACACTTTCAGTTCTTCGCAGCATCAACTGAGGGTGTTTATTACAGACTGATTTCTCAATGAGACGCATTAGAAGTGACTTTAGTATATCGGTTGCATATTCCATTTTACCCATCAGAATTACCATCAACAACGAGGCAACGTTAACTTTGTCTCTGATGTTAAATGATTTTTGAGATTCCAATGTATCGATAAATGACAGAAGGAAACATTTGTTATTCAAGAGTTGTTCAAATTGAATCATCGCGGCATCATAATTCGTCCTCGGTGTATTGATAAATTGCCGCTGGACGTTCAGTATCGGGTGGTCTGAAACTCCAGGGAAGAAAACATTCATCACATAATTAACATGATCCAAAGTGGGAATACCTGAATGTTCCAAGTCAGCTGCCAGGTCCGACATATCGGTCTGTAATTCAGCGAAGGCTAATTTGCACTCCAGTCTTACATTACTTTCCAGTGTGTCCATTTGTATTTGTATTCTTTTGTACTCTCTTTCGGCTTTAGTGCTTCGCCGGCGGTATACTACTAGAACAATCATGAAAAATAAAACCAGAAAGAAAGTTCCCGCGGCAATACCGGCAATTACTTCCGGTGGGAAGTTGTAGTTTCTGAGTAATTCGTAATGAAGATATCCGATAGGGAATCGTAGGTTGCGCCCTATTTTAACAACAACTAGAGGCAAGTTTTGATCTGTTACTTGGACTCCGTTTTCATCTGTACTTGAGGGTTGTACAACAGGTGGCGTGCACAGCAACTGTTGCATAGTTAAACTTGTTACGTTACAAGGTTCCGTACCAATTGTTACTATCACGTCCGACTCATCACTTCCTCGTTTTAAATTTTCTCCTTCTATGACTAATGGATCTCCTGTATATGATTTGATTCTATTAGGGAATTGATATATGTGCGGATCTTCAACGAAGACCATGTGTGTTCGAGGTGGATTGAAGTACTTTTCCAAATCATGCATGGTTTCTACGTTATCCATAACGAAACCAACTTTCATAGCTATTTGAGGTGTGCTCGTTTGAGACTTTGTTGCTAGAAGAATCTCGTGATATTTTTTGTTTATTGCAGGACTCGGACACTCCATTTGATTAGAATTAAGTACGACGCAAGCTGTGAAATTTACAGGCAGCAATTCGTTTGCGTGATAAAGTTTCATTAATGGTTTCTGAATTGTATGTAAATTTGTACCATGGACTGTTATCATTCTACCACCAGATACGAAACTTTTTAAAGGCTTAATTTCCATAATAGTAGGGTCGGCCGTGTAATTAAATAATTCTCCATTGATGGTCCTGTTGGCATTGTCAATGGATACTGTTACAGATGTGACGACGCGGGGTGAGCCAGCTTTCGGGGTTATGCATATCAATCTGCTATTTGATGTTTGAGTTTTGTTGACTGAGCAAGGCAAATCATCCAAATAAGCAAAAACTGTCGATCCAATATTTAAATGCTGTCCTCCTATGGCCAATTGTGTGCCACCTGATACAGGGCCTAAGGCAGGATAAATGCCTTGAAGTTTGATATTTTTATAACTAAATAGAACAGAGGATTCAGTATATCCTGAATCGTTCTCTACTATAACTGGTGCAACAGAAGAACCGTTTGAGGCACCTGTTCGACATGTAATGCTTACAGAAACTTCAAAATCGACGATATCACAAGGTACTTCGCCAATTCGGACTTTTCCTTTTACCTCTTCTACTCTCAAACCAAGATTGCTTCCTTCAATAGTCACGATTGTTCCTCCTTCTATAGGACCACTTAAAGGTTTGATCATGTCAATTCTAGGTTTAGGACATTCTGTGACGGGATTTTCGAGACACGATTCGCTATATGAACAGGAATTACCACACCAAGTGCATTGATAAATGGAGTTGCGCGTAATGCAAAGGGAGCAGTCCGCGTGTTCTCTATGGGAGCCAAGAATTTCACACTTGTATAGTGTTATTGTTATAGTGTCAATGTAATGTTTATGATTCCAAACCACTTTGACACTAACATTGTATTCCCCAACATCTTCTTCATATGAATATGTGGTCTTGTCACATACAATAAAATGGTTTGACTCCACTCTGGCAGGTAGAATCATGTTTGCAAGTTCAATACTGACAATGCATTGAAATCCAGTATGGCCTGGCTGAAGGTGAGGCAAATTTTCCACTTCCAATTCCAGCTCTTTAGGAACATTGTTTGGCAATAAAATAGGTTTCTTGTATTGTCTTATTCGAGGGCAATGTCCTATCCCATGATTAAGCAACTTTGTTGGGTTATTTTCACCACTAATTATGGTTCTCTGACACACAGAGGTGTCATGTGTACATCGATTATCATAAATACACCAGTTGCACGCCCACTCGCTCATTATGCATGAATGGCATGTTGTGTGCTTAGAACAATCATAGAAAGCAAAGTTTCTTGAAACAAAATCCTTATTAGTTTCTGATGAGTGTACAGATAAAGGTACAAAAATATGGTCTTGATTTGGAGGTATTTTAGGTCTGTGTTTCAATTCAGGTGTAGGGCAAGCCAATCCATTGGATGTGACTGCTGCATCAATAGGTGGAGTGTTGCCAAATACACATTTATATTTTGCACCAAATGGAAGCTCTGGCAATGTTCTGATGACTAGTTGTACAGTAGTGACTTCATTCATAGATATTCTATCTGGTAAAATTTGTTCAAAATCAATACACTGTTGGCCCACATATTGAGATAGCCATCTAGGAGCACTTTGTGTTCCTTTTTGGCACATGCTTTGTACAGTACATCGTTTTTCTAAAGAACACCAGCCACAATGTGGATCATTTGATTCAAGACAAGAGGAGCAGTTTCCATGTTCAGCACACCTTTCAGTTGGAAGTTGCACAATTTTATTTCTCCCTACAATATACAATGTCTTCTGATATGGTGATAAAGTGGTATCAGGAAGAAGTTTTTGACCTGGCAGGATATTTTCACTTGAATATTCTAAAGCTTTATCAGCATCTATTAATACTTTTTTCAGCGTGCCATCATTGGTACCAAGAAAAGCTACAGTGTGTAATCCAGTAACAGACATTGTAATTGAAGTGATTAATGTATCATTCCAATGAATAACTGACATTGTTTTAATGGGATAAAGACCACTTATTTTTAGTCCTACTTCACAGAAATTAAGTATGTTACCTACAGAGCCAACACTGGGACACTTGCCATCTGATATCATTCCTGATATGTAACCCATATTACGAGCTTTGGTGCTGCCATTGAAACACATGTGAACATTTTCATTAAACTTAATTTCTATTTCTTGTAAGGAAAATACACAAATAGCTGACTTTGTGCTGGGTTCATTAGAAATACCTTTTGATGGGCTGAAGGTAGCTATTAATATGGCTTCACCAGGTTCAATACCCAGTTGTGAGGCCAGGTTTGAACCAGCCCGGGCAACTTTAGCATCCTGAATTAAATTATAATTGACAACTTCACTCTTACCATTAACAATTTCTTCTCTTACATGACATTCAAGGGTAACTTCAGTATAGCTGTTGTAGTTGTCATCATTCACACAGGTCCTGGCTAGGCGAGACACATATCCTAGTTCTTCATTGCCCGCAAGGTGGGAATTTTTCTGAATGATCACAAAGTAAGCATAATCACTGGCGTTGAAACCATACACATATTGCACTAGGAAGTTGTCTCTGTACTTCACATCAATTTGTATTAAACTTTGCTTGGAGAACGTGAACTGCGCGAGGTCGAGGGTCATGATATCGCGACTGGCAATTGCTGGCACGTCGTGTCTGTACTCTCCATTGTTGGTGAAGGTGGTTCCAACATATAGAACATTAGATCTGTCCCAGGAGTTGTATCGTTCGGGGCCGATGAACGCGTACGTAGAGGCATCGGCATCGTTGGCTGCCACGCTGATCGCCACGAACTCCGGCTCCGCTGTAAGATCGCCCAGCTTGTACTTGTAACAAGCTCCCTGCATCACAGACCCACAGGCGATCACGATCCTCGACTCTTGGTCTATCACTAGTATTTTGTTCACGTTGTCGATCCATGATGTTTTGATTTCTAGCGACGGACACCCGCTGGCATGACACATAGGATTATCGAGTTTGGGCCCTGTTTTTATTACATGAATGGGTTTCAGGTCTGGACTTAGTTGATGGAGCCAGTTTATTGAACCAGCGTATACTTGCCCACTCGCTTTGTCGACTGCAAAGTGATTGAAATGGTATGTTTCGTTTTGTTGATTAGGATATTGTGATATAAACTCGTATCCATACAATAGCGAGCAGCGAAGCCAGATTGTTATGACTAACACAGACCGGAAAGCAGCCATGTTCACATTTTATGATATTTCCCAATTATTTGTTTTCACTTTTTCACAACTGCAATGCACTTTTTAATTCATTTCAACCCATTTTTAAATTACAAAAATATTAGTGTAAAAAGCGTTCGTCGAAGCTGCCATTGACATGGAATAAACAATATTTTTTTACTTTTAAAAATGTTTATTATTGCCATAGCTGAAAAAACAGCGACATCTTTAATTTTATACACTTACTACTATTACTTTCCTCGTCTCAAAGATGGCAATGCTAAACCTATTATTTTCTGTTATTTTGTTGTTCTAATGTGCAACACTAAAACTTTTTAAGATTCATTACCGGTTTTTTATACCATATATATAAGAGATCTGTGTTTTATACTCTGTGGTGAATTCGAGCTGTTGTGCTTGCTGTTTGTTGTATTTTCTGTTATTAATTTTTCAAGAAATAATCAAAGAAAAGTGTTTTCTGTACTTTATACACCACTTAGACAATCGTTTTAACAATATCAACAGCAATGTAGTAACCAAAAATCGTTCGTCAGGCTATTCATGTGGTATTTTATTTCAACACCTTCAGTCCACGCTGCTAAAAATGATACTTTTGCTTATATTTTTATTAGTAGAGTTTAGGAGTTAGTGAGAATGATGGCTACGATGGCAGCCGGGGGTCCAGGAGACCCCCATACTCAAATGAACACGTACCGGAGCTACGTGACTATGTTGGCCGATCCCGTCGCTAAAGACGAAATCAAGCTGAAGGCGGCACAGGAACTTAGCGAAAACTTTGAGGTATGTGTTGAACTTCATAGCTATACAGATGCTACATCCACTTACACAAATAAGCATCCTTCTTAAAACACTCATACTACGAGGACTATGAGGATGCTCTTCGAAGGACTCTTGACCATGGGACTTTCCTAGCCCTGCTCCCTAGTATTTTACATTTTATAATTTTTCCGCTACTCCCTGTTCTGCACTGATTCACAGATTATATAAAATAAATTATAGAATCCACATAATTACTTGGTGAAAGAGCTGTTGCCAAAAATGTACAAATACAACAGTTATTTTTTTTAATTTTTTTTTACCCTTTACTGAATACAGTTCCAAATATGGGACACATATCAAATCCATTAAAATACTCGGATACACGTCATATTTTTCTCTAAATTTGATTGAATATCAAAGCTAAATATGTATCCAAACGTACAGTGCAAAGAAATATTCTCGATCTATTCGTATCTGGGTTATTTTTCGGCGGAATGATGAGAGTTTGGCGAAACATGCATTTTTCTGTTTTTGGGTGCAAAAACCAGTGATATTGAGAAGAATTATGCTAAAAGAAATTCAGAGTTTTTGTTTTCATTCAAGAAGGTGTTGTATCTTATCGGTGACTATAGAATAACTAAGTAAAAGCCACCAAAACATACTCAATTATTCGATCAAACTTTGTTCCTATTATGGAACACCATGCAGTTATGGTTTTTTGTTCCTGGCAGATATGGAACACTATGCAGTTTGTGTTTTACTTGAGACTGGCCAGATTTGGTCCTACATGCAGAAAAATTACGATACAACATAGGTATGTCTCGGGGTATTGGGCACTGGCCAGATTGGACTGAAAATTAACGCCAACGATGCAAAATCGAAGAATGTGGTCAAAAATCATACATTAGATGCATCAAATGTCGGGTTTATCTAAGTTTTAATAGAGATAGAAATTGTTTCACAAGTTTCCACAAATAATTTGGTTGTTGATGGTAATTTGATTGTTGATTTGATTTCTTCTTCAAAAAATATGCAAATGAAGAAAAAAAACATTCAAATGAAACACTTATTCGTAATTAAGATAAAAACTACATCACAATCATTTGTTTTATTGATTCCCAATACATCCTAAATAATAAATAAATATATATCTAACTATTTAATCCTTATTGCATTTTGTTCCATATTTGGTAGGCAGTGAAGAATAATCATTACTGCATGTTGTTCCAAATGTGGCACATATAGATTTTCGTACTTTTAATCTGTTTTTCACGTTCGTACATTTTTTTCATTATTTTTCTTACGTTTCTTTTCTGCCATTTAATCACAAGAATTAATTTTAACATAATTAAAAAATCCATGCGGTAAAGGGTTAATGATGGGTTTGCTCTTGACTCTAGTCTAGGTCATAGGACAGAGACAGAGTCTAAGATGGAGCGAGCTCACCTAGAAGAAGCCTGTTCACTCTTACTTTGAAGAGATTAGGGTTGTATGCTTTTGGAAACACAGACGCAGGTAGTAAATTCCACTCTTTAGCGGTGTGCATTATAAATGATGACTGGAAGCGCTTAGTCCGAATTGGTGGAATGGCTACCAGGTACGGATGGTATCCGGCAGTGCGTCTGGATGTCCGATGGTAGAAGGGAGCTGGTGGAACAAGGTCGTGAAGCTCTTGAGCACACTCTCCGAAGTACAATCTATAAAATACCGACAAGCAGGCAACCTTGCGGCGATGAGTTTAATACCACTACTTATAAATTTTTAGGTAATACTTAGCTCTCCACAATACCCACAATTCTTGGACCACTCATTGAAGATATTCCTAAAGATCCTCCAAGAGGGTGAACCCCACTTTGTTGCCGAGTATAATATCCAGCAAGTAAGGAAACTCATACTGGAGATGATACATAGACTGCCTATTAGTGAGACACTCAGGCCTTATGTGAAGAGTATATTGATTCTAATGCTAAAGCTTATGGAGATTGAAAATGAGGAAAATGTTCTGGTCTGCTTGAAGATTTTCATGGAATTGCACAAACAGTACAGGCCGGCTTATAGCACTGAAGTTGATGTAAGTACATCTTTAATGATAGATATTTTCTTAGTCTGTAGACTAACACTTAACAACCAGTATGGCCTACCTTATTTTATACATACTTTCAGTTTGTAAACATCAAAACTCCACTTTTTAATTTTTTTAGATTCACAAATTCCTGCAATGGGTAAAAGGAATATACTCAGACTTGCCCAATCACCTGCCCAAAATATTTGAGCCTAAACCAATAATCAAAGTGAAGGATCTGTCAGAGGTGAACATTGACCAGTTGCTGCAAGAAACATATACCACTACACCCATACACACAGAGAAAAAGCTGCTAGATGGAAGTGTAGTTACTGTAAGTGTAAACCTCTGTGGTACAAAGTCTTACTTTGTTATCTACTTGGTAAAGTACATTTGTATTTGAAAATTGCCTGTTTGATTAAAAAATTGGCCTCCTTGAGAATGTGTTTGTTCATGATCAATGTGATCATCATCAGATCAGTCTTTAAAAATATTTTTCAGTGTTTTAGTTTCCTTTACAATTTATTGCACTATGTTTTGTAACTATCTTCATTATGGTGTAACATTAAACATTACCTTTTTTGAATTTACTGTTGATATTGTACAAATTTTATATGTTTACAAAAGTGAGCTTAGTAATTTTAGCTGAAAGATGAGAGAAGAAGAATCTTAACTTGTAGAATTCTATAGACAAAATATGATTTATTTGTCGTGTGATGCCAGCTTAGAATAGCATCACCTCATTTCTTGCCTGTGGGAGTCGTAAATGGCGACTAAGGGACTCGATGGTGTGTATTGCAATTTTAGGCGATGGGCTGACAACCTGTCACAACGATACACAATTTTACGGTTGACCCTCAAATGTTTGTCGGATGTGGCGTAAATTTCCGTTTATGAGGCTGTTTATGCTCTGCCTACCCCGCAGGGGATTATAGGCGTGATATGTGTATGTGTATGAAATATAATTAAAGATCTTATATTTTCAGTACAACCTAATTCCACGATCAGTGCTATCACTGAAAGTGATCCAAGAGTTGCCAATCATAGTGGTGCTGATGTATCAGTTGTACAAGCAGAATGTGCACCAGGAGGTCAGCAACTTCATTCCTCTCATCATGGAGACCATTACCCTGCAGCCAGCAGCCAACCATAGGTATCTATAATGTCAAAAATTATTTTAATGTGTCCTAATGATGTCATTATCATTGCCTTAATGGCTAAAAATATTAAGATAACATCTACTGCTCTAATTAAATGGTTTGTTGTTGTTTTACTTTCTAGCTTTTATGTTATTTAGGAATAATTTATGCAACTTTTGCAATAAAAACAAAAAATAGGCTATTGCATACTAAACTATTCTCAGTAAATTGCTGCATGCTTGTTGCTTAACAGTAAAAAACATTATTTTTATGTAGTGGAAAAATACTGTTCTTTATTAATACATGAAAAAAAAGAAATTGAAAAATGTTAGCGTCCACCGGGACTTGAACTAGGGACCGTGGGGTACCGTCCCACTGCTCTGCCAACTGAGCAACCATCCCCCCAAAAATATTTTCAATTTCTTATTTTAATGTAAGTAAATAATATAGCACTGTGAATGTATAAAAAAACCATAGTACTGATCTTTGAGTTAATTTTATGCATTCAAGTAATTAACCAAACATACATAACTGAATGTGATTATCTTTCCCCTTTCAGACAATCTGCCTCATTCAACAAAGAAGTGTTTGTTGACTTTATGGGAGCCCAGATAAAGACCTTGGCATTCTTGGCATATATTATCAGAATATACCAAGAGACCATTGCAAACCACGCCAGTCTGATGGTGAAAGGAATCATTGGGCTGTTGACTCTGTGTCCCCCTGAGGTTGCACATTTGAGAAAGGAACTTGTGATTGCTACAAGACATATCCTAGCCACAGATTTAAGGCTAAGTGAGTACTATTTATTGTTTACATACATACATATATCACGCCTATAATCCCTTGCGGGATAGGCAGAGCGTAAATGACATTTTACTGTCAAATATTTGAGGGATATTCTGAAAATTGTGTATCGCCAAAGTGACAGGATGTCAGCCCATCGCCTAAAATTGCAATACACACCCTCGAGTCCCTTAGTCGTATCTTACAACTCCCACGGGTAAGAAATGGGGTGATACTATTCTAAGCCGGCATCACACGGCTTTTATTGTTTAGTGGTTTATAATATGCCTATTTCTGTGGAATACGTTTTTTACGGCTTTCTACGTTCAGCCTTCCCTTAGGGGTATAGGCGTGATGTCTGTGTAAAGTAAAGGAAACAGCACGTCAGGTTAGACACTCGAAGCCTGCTGAAAGCACTAATATAAGTCTTATGCGCGCGGCAAACCGAGCTGAGCTGTACCATTGAATTAGAAACAACATTCAAGATACTATCAACATTTCCTCCTACATGAAAATTGTAACGAGTGCTACTTTTTCCAGAGTTTGTGCCTTACATGGAGCGTCTGTTCGACGAAGACGTGTTACTCGGCGACGGATGGACGGTGCACGAAACCCTCCGACCGCTCGCCTACTCCACACTAGCAGATCTTGTGCACCACGTGCGTCAACACTTGCCGCTCACAGACCTCGCTATTGCTGCACATTTGTTCTCCAAGAATGTGCACGACGAGTCTCTGCCAACGAGGTAAGTGCTGTTTTATAAATAGGTATAACCTTAGTTAAAAGATCGATTACATAATATATTTCAACACGTTTTTCGCAGCGATGTTAAGAGTTTTTTATTTAAAGGCTTTTAAGACGCAGGAAAGACAAAAGATTTGGTTAGCTTAGGTAAAACACCAGAAAACAATTTCTGAGCTATTGCCCCATTTAAACATGTTGTTTTCACTCCATCCATTATTGTATATATGTCGCGTTCACAAACTCGAGCAATGGCAAGGACCATAAATAACCCCTTGCAATGGGTAGGGAAAGAAAGCGAAGTGGGCAGTGCGAGCATGTAAACGAGTTACTCGAGCTGCTACTCGTTATGCCGCTGCCACATCCCGTGCTCCCGCGAGTGTCGGTTTTTCGTGCGCGAATCATACGCCGGAAGCGCGAGCGCGAGTTGAATGTACCGTTCTTTCGCTTACTCGTATATAGGGTATCCAATCTCGGTATTCCGATCTTGAAATACCGAGATCCCGCATCATTTTGTGATCCCGCACAGTGCGGGATTACGAGTGCGGGATCCGCGGGATTTGCGGGATTAGCAAGCAGCATAGAAACGTCCTTCTAAAGGCGCTAGCGCGCGAGTACTGACTGGCTGGCGGGCGCCTGCTCCTCCTGCTCCTACTTATAATACTTTTCTTATTTTTAATAAATAGTTGATTTCAATTTTAACAAAGTTTTTATCGTATAACTCCCTAACTAATTACCATTGCACTATACTTAGGCGCGTATTTATAGATCGCTCTCAACTCTGAGATCGATCTTGAGTACGAGTTTGAGATGTAGTTTAGTACTGGCTGATGTTGTCAATATCGCACTTGAGATCGATCTCAGAGTTGAGAGCGCTTTATAAAATACAAGCCTTAACATTTAAAAGCAGCTCTGGTTGCAGGGCTTAGTTTGTAGGGTTATACTTACGGGATCCCGCAAATACCGAGATCCCGCGGGATTGAAATCTTCGATCCCGCAAATACCGAGATCGGAAAAACCTGCGGGATTGGATACCCTACTCGTATAGCTGCGAGAAGAGTTTGACGGCAGTGTATGAACACTGACTCACGTTGATACTTCCGCAAAAGTATTTCCTGCAATATTTGCGGGAGGAGCAGGAGCACGGTGTGAAAGGTAGACTGCATTAAAATCCTGGTACTATTTACAGCATTCAAACGATGTCATGCAAGCTACTACTCAACCTAGTGGACTGTATAAGACAGCGGTCGGAGAGCGAGGGCGCGGCGGGCGGGGGCGGGGGCGCCACGCCGCAGGGCCGCCAGCTACTCATGCGGATACTTGAAGTGTTCGTGCTCAAGTTCAAGACCATCTCCAAGCTGCAGCTGCCCGCTCTAATGGCCAAGTGGTGAGTTGGTACTAGTGTCTATATGACAGCTGTCAGAGAGCAAAGCAGTGCCGGTTGCTACTCATGCGGATACTTGAAGTGTTCGTGCTCAAGTTCAAGACCATCTCCAAGCTGCAGTTGCCCGCGCTAATGGCCAAGTGGTGAGTTGGTACTAGTGTCTATATGACAGCTGTCAGAGAGCAAAGCAGTGCCGGTTGCTACTCTTTTGAATACTTGAAGTGTTTGTCCTCAAGTTCAAGACCATCTCCAAGCTGCAGCTGCCCGCGCTCATGGCCAAGTGGTGAGTTGGTACCAGTGTCTATATGACAGCTGTCAGAGAGCAAAGCAGTGCCGGTTGCTACTCATGCGGATACTTGAAGTGTTCGTGCTCAAGTTCAAGACCATCTCAAAGCTGCAGCTGCCCGCTCTAATGGCCAAGTGGTGAGTTGGTACTTGTGTCTATATGACAGCTGTCAGAGAGCAAAGCAGTGCCGGTTGCTACTCATGCGGATACTTGAAGTGTTCGTGCTCAAGTTCAAGACCATCTCCAAGCTGCAGTTGCCCGCGCTAATGGCCAAGTGGTGAGTTGGTACTAGTGTCTATATGACAGCTGTCAGAGAGCAAAGCAGTGCCGGTTGCTACTCATGCGGATACTTGAAGTGTTCGTGCTCAAGTTCAAGACCATCTCAAAGCTGCAGCTGCCCGCTCTAATGGCCAAGTGGTGAGTTGGTACTTGTGTCTATATGACAGCTGTCAGAGAGCAAAGCAGTGCCGGTTGCTACTCTTGTGAATACTAGAAGTGTTCATGCTTATGTTGAAGCCTATCTCCACTACATAATGGTTTCATAATGCAAGAATGGAATCTCCGTGGTAGTTGATCTGCGAAAGAGAAAAATACAAATGTAATAAAGGTAGAGAATATGCATTGTGTCAAAACGTCAGATTGTAAGAAGACGTAGTAAAGATTTGCTGTTATAAAATTAATTATTTGATTAAAATCTCATCAGTAAATCGATGTACCATCCACAATAATATACAATTGTGTTAACTTCTAAACTAGATTTAGGAAGGATTGTTTTCTTCTATCAATCCTGATTTAACATATTATTGGCTTCTATTCCTTAGACACTGGATTTGCGCTGAAGTCTTGAAATAAATAACGAAGTAAAAATCCGTTTTTTCGTCATAGCAAACAATCAACGCCTTCTCCAAATGGCAACGGGGCCACCCCCTCCACTCCCACGACTCCAGCGCCGAGCACGCCGGCTGATATCAAGTTAGAAGAAGAGAAACCCACTCCAGACTTCCTGGACAGCCTGTCCAAGCCTGAAGAGAAGTCTAAAATAGGGTTCCCGACCTCGCAAATGAGTAACTTGAACGTCGGGGACTATAGGACGTTAGTGAAGACTTTGGTGTGCGGTGTGAAGACTATTACTTGGGGTTGCGCGTCTTGTAAGGTGCGATTTACACGAACTATGCAATGTTTTTGACATGCTTTTCGTAGATATTTCAGTCAATTTCTTAATCATAAAACAATGTCAGAATCACAAAACAGAATGTCAGAAGTTCAATCAAATATACCACCCCGGATTACACCAGCCGCAAAGATGCCCATGACACTCGCTGCGTTGCCTCGTTGAATGGCGACGAACAACCTTCGCGCCAGGGGATCCGGAGCGGGCATCAAGGTTTCTTAATTATGTAAAAAGATCAGACAATAAATAAATCTACTTCTACACAAGTCATTTGCCTCCCTGAGTTAGAATACGCAAACTTATTTTTTCAATTCAATTCATTTATTTACTAAATTCTACAAACTTTTATGAAATTGAAATGATAACATGATAATGATATCAAACGATTTACTGTCTCTTTACTTATATTAATTTAAGAAAGATATGCTCTATAGTCGCGACCCAACATCGATGTTTGCATTTTCTGTTCAGTGGAATGGAGCCTCATAATTACATTGTAATAATTTCTTGAACTATGTTTTTTGATAAAAACAGACAACCCCAGCCGTGGAAGGGCAACCAGCTGCCACGATAACAGGCCAAAAGCAGCTCAGTGCCAAGGAGACGCTAGTGTTCATCCGCCTCGTGCGCTGGGGGCTGCAGTCCTTGGACATCTACACGCTGTGCGCCCCGCGCGCCCCCGCCATGCCCCCGGCCATGCCACACGTACGCTCTAAAGAAGAAAAAGAGGTTTTAGAACACTTCAGTGGAGTGGTAAGTATTTAAAAGTAGAATTGAAATGAATCTTTAATGTTACGATTTTTATTTTTGTGTTTTTATTTGCAGTTTTCAATGATGAACCCCCAAACTTTCCAAGAAATATTCACAGCGACGATTTCCCACATGGTGGAAAGAATAAACAAGAACACGACGTTGCAAATAATTGCGAACACTTTCCTATCCAACCCGGCCACGTCGCCGATATTCGCGACCGTTCTCGTGGAGTACTTACTCAAGAGGATGGAAGAAATGGGCACCAATATCGAGAGGTCCAATCTGTACCTCAGACTTTTCAAACTAGTATTCGGTTCTGTCAGTCTATTCCCGACGGAGAACGAGCAAATGCTTCGGCCGCATCTGCACAGTATCGTCAACAAAGCTATGGACTACGCCATGACCGCTAAAGAGCCGTACAATTACTTCTTACTTCTAAGAGCTCTGTTCCGTTCTATCGGCGGTGGAAGTCACGATTTACTATACCAAGAATTCCTTCCTCTGTTACCGAACTTGCTCGAAGGATTGAACCGTCTTCAAAGCGGTCTACACAAACAACACATGAAAGATCTATTCGTCGAGTTGTGCCTGACAGTTCCCGTAAGACTGAGCAGTCTATTACCTTATTTACCGATGTTAATGGACCCCCTAGTATCAGCTCTAAACGGCTCCCACACATTGATATCGCAAGGCTTGCGCACCCTCGAGCTCTGCGTGGATAACTTGCAGCCTGACTTCTTGTATGAACACATCCAACCAGTCAGGGCGGATTTGATGCAAGCGCTTTGGAGAACGCTGCAGAATAACGAAGTTGCAAGAATAGCGTTCAGGGTTCTCGGGAAGTTCGGCGGCGGCAACCGCAAGATGATGATCGAACCTCAGCGGCTCGAGTATCGCGAGTCAGACGCGCCGCCGCCGGCGGTGCATGCCTACTTCCAGGATCAGTCGAAGCCGTTAGATTTTGAAGTTGATAAGGTAATAGAAACGGCATTTTCTGCGCTAAAGTCGAGCACGACGGACCCCTTCTACCGAAAACAATGCTGGGAGGTGCTCAGATGTTACTTGGCGGCGTCGTTGAATTTGGACGACGACAGAGCGACATTACAGAAGTTATTCAACCACCCAAGTTTCTTAGACGGCAAGATTGTGGTCCAAAGTGGTCCATATTACAAGTGCACCAATTCCATCGTGAGAAACACGCACCGTACAGCCTTGACAGGCATGTTCGTTGCTGCCGCTATAAAAGAATTACGTCACCATGTCCTGCCTACAATGGTATCATTAGTTCGACATTATACACTCGTGGCGATAGCTCAGGAGGCGGGTCCATTTGCCGGATGTGGAACTCCTAAAGAAGGTCTCGACGCGTTGGTATTAGTCGACGCCATTGCGGTTGTAATGGGACATGAAGAAAAGGAACTGTGCAAGCCAGGGCATCTCGCTCTCGTGCTGATGATAGAACTCGCAGCTACCGTCTTAGGGAGCAAAGAACGCGCTTGCAGATTGCCGCTAATGGAGTACTTGGCCGAACGAATGTCTGCCCTGTGCTACGAGCGGGCGTGGTACGCGAAACTCGGTGGGTGCATCGCTGTCAAGTTTATGTTCGAGAAGATGGCGCCGGAGTGGGTCTACAAACACGTATTCACATTCTTGAAGGCTGTTTTGTTCGTGATGATGGATCTGACTGGAGAGGTGTCTTCTGGAGCGATAGACATGGCGACGGTGAACTTAGAGAGACTTGTCCGCGTGTGCGTGTCGGGGCCGGCCGGGCAGGGCATCGAACCGGAAGGGGAAGTGGCAGTTGCGAAAGCTCGCGCCCTACATGACGTGCTGCAAGAACTTGTGCTGCAAGTGACGAGCCCACATCTGCTTGTGAGGCAACAGGTGAGATAACGTTCCACTCTACTATACTTTGAAGGGGATCGGTGTGAAGTAGGCGTTAGGTCTAAGGTTTCTATCAAAATATCCTTTGATATACTTCGGACTCGATAAATGATTTAAAAGGTCTGAATATCTGATAGTCAATATAAGTTAGTTACATTGATTTTTTTATAACGGAAGCAAAGTTCTAGCAATTGGTTGTTTACGTTTACCTGGGACGTACGAACACAGAGCAGATACAATAGTGTAACCGGAAGTATTTAATTTTATTGACCTAATTTACTAACCACTGACACTGGCTGCTATATATCTGTGAATGTATCAGTGCAAATTCTTACTTTATTTGAAATTTTAGGCAATGAAATCCCTTGAACTAATAGCGGAGTTACAAGGCAAGACAGTAACGGAAGTAATGGACCCTCACAGAGAGGTCCTGGCCGACATAATCCCACCCAAGAAGCACCTGCTTCGACATCAACCAGCCAACGCTCAGATGGGTTTGATGGATGGAACCACATTCTGCACTACGCTCAAACCGAGACTTTTTACTATAGGTAAGCTCATGTTATGACCACAAATACAATTGGTGGTTCAGAACCATGAAGGCTTGCTTTAGCACATTTGCACAGTCACTTCATGACGTCAATAAGTGATAAAACTATTGTACATTGAAAAAAGAATTTCAATTTCACAGCAAGCGTGGGGAACGGTTATAATTATCCGCAAGTCAAACGAATATGATCACACGTTTGAGATCATTCAGTCAGAATTTTTACTTGATTTTGCAGATTTTATGATACTCCAATATTTTGTTATTTTTCCCTAACTTACCTAAATTTAGATCATATATGAATATTTATCTTACTCTTTTAGATCTGAGCATAAACGAACACAAAGTGTTCTTCCGCGAGCTACTATCCCTTTGCGAGGCTGAGGACGCGATGCTGGGCAAGCTGCCGTGCTACAAGGGCGTGAACCTGGTGCCCTTGAGGGCATCCGCGCTGAGGGCTCTCGCAGCCTGCCACTACATACAGGACAAACACTGCCGAGAGAAGATCTTCCAAGTGCTGTACAAGTCACTGGAAAAGAATGACACCGAGTTACAACAGGTAGGATTATATTGTTAGCTATATTACTCGCGTACGGGTAATGCCGGCTTAGAATAGCATCACCCCATTTCTTTCCCGTGGGAGTCGTAAGAGGCGACTAAGGGTCTCGAGGGCGTGTATTGCAATTTTAGGCGATGGGCTGACAACCTGTCACTAAGGCGATACACAATTTTCCAAATGACCCTCAAATATTTGTCAGACGTGGTGTAAATGTCCGTTTTTTTTCTGTGACACAAACGCATGACGCGACGAGATTGTAGTCTGTTTATAAAAGCGAAACCAGTATTTGACAACCTACCCACACTTCGAATAACCGGGGATAGTTCCAATGGTAACGTTTTTAAATTCTTTATTTTTACGAGAACAAAAGTGTGATCAGATGAAGCATTTCGTGTTTACTTTTTCTAGGCTGGCTTCGAATGCATGCAGAAGTTCCTCTCCGGCTTCCAAATCGACATGGAGATGGTACATCCCGTGATGAGACCGCTACTCCTCACTCTGGGTGACCACCGCAACTTGAGCGTGAACGGGGCCAAGCGGCTGTCATACTTGACACAACTGTTCCCGTCCACGTTCAGCGAGAAGCTGTGCGAACAGTTGCTGCAGTTGTTGAAGAAACTGCTCGACTATTCCATACAGACTAACAGAGGTAAGATAAAATTAGAACTTCGGTAGTATTAATAAAGACGCGTATTTATCAAAGCCGTCAAGCGCTGACTTGTGAGAAAAGATACTGATTCGGCCTAATACTAAGCTCTCGAAAGTTTTAAATTGAATACATCATTCATGATTTTTGTGGTACATCTCATTCTTAGTTCTATATATCATATTTTTTATCCATTTTTAGGTGGCAACTTCCTTCAAAGCGTGTCAAAGAACATGGAGAACGAACAGAAGATCATAATCCTGATCGGGATCTTCCACCAGATCCCGGCAGCGTCTCCGCGCTTCATAGACGTGCTGTGCCGGCTGATATTCCACACCGAGAAGTCCTTGATGATTGAGGCGGGCTCGCCGTTCAGAGAGCCGCTAGTCAAGTTCTTGTTGAGGTAGGTAAACAGGTAGTCAGCGACCAAGCAAGGGGGCTGCCCATTAACAATTAACTTTTTTTTTATTATTAAGGATGGATTTACTCTTGACTCTAGTCTAGGTCATAGGACAGAGACGGAGTCTAAGATGGAGCGAGCTCACCCAGAAGAAGCCTGTTCACTGTTACTTTGAAGAGATTAGGTTATATGCGTTTGGAAACACAGACGCAGGTAGTGAGTTCCACTCTTTAGCAGTCTTGTCTAGCCCACACCATCCCACTGCTGGGCAAAGGCCTCCCTCTTCTTCTTCCATCCATCTCTATTTTGGGCTTCCGCATGCCAGTTTCGTGAGAAATTGTCCAACTCGTCGCGCCATCTACGACGGGTCTGCCGCGGCGTCTTTTTGCGGTGGGTGGCTTCCACAAAGTAGATGATTTTGCCCACAGCTCTTCTGGCATGCGGCATACGTGGCCGGCCCAGTCCCACTTTAGCTTGGCTGCTGTTCGGGCTACGTCAGATATTTTTGTTCTAGAGCGCAGTATGGTATTCCTGACCCGATCAATCCGTTTCAGGCCTAACATACTGCGTTCCATTGCTCGCTGGCAAATCTTGAGGCTGGACCTTTGTGCTTCCGTCAAAGACCAAGTCTGAGCACCGTAAGTGAGGATTGGGAGAATGCATATGTTCATGAGTTTCCGTTTCAGCGAGAGTGGTAAATCGCTTTTCATATGTTCTTTCATGGACCAATAGCTCTTCCAGGCGTTTTCGGTGCGTCGAGCAACTTCTTTGTCTTGTCTCGCCTGGAAGGAGACTATTTGGCCCAGATATAAATACTCATCGACATATTCCATTCTCCCATTGTCCACCATCACCCTGTACTTCGTGCTATTTGTCATAAGTTTGGTCTTTGACATATTCATCATTAGTCCCGCCCCAAGACTCGCCGAGCTTAGGTCTTGTAGCATTGTTTGTAGTTCTGATGCAGTTTTAGAGAACAGGATGATGTCGTCGGCAAAACGAAGATTAGTCAGCATCCTTCCGCCGACATCAACACCTCGTCCATTCCAACCGTCAGCCAGCCTTCGGAAGACCTCTTCTAAGGCACTGGTAAAAAGTTTGGGGGAGAGAGGGTCGCCTTGTTTGACGCCTTTAGTAATTTTGAAAGATGGACCAGTATTTTCTAATTTAATGGAAGCTGTGCTGTTGGAGTATATGATTTTAAGGAGATCTATGTAGATTTTGTCTATTTCTTGGTTTTGAAGGGCGTCAAACATAGCCGAATGGCGCAAACTATCGAAGGCCTTTGAATAATCGACGAAAGCGAGGTAAAGCGGCATATTGAACTCGTGGTGTTTCTCAATGAGTTGGTTGAGCGTATGCAGGTGGTCAGTGGTGGAAAGACCGGGTCGGAATCCAGCCTGCTCAGGGGGCTGATGGATATCTAATTTACCCCCAATGCGACGTTCAATAATTTTGATAAGTACTTTATATATATGCGATACAAGGCTAATTGGGCGATAGTTATTGATGTCGGTTTTGTCGCCTTTTTTGTGTAGCAAAACGATGTTAGAGTGGCATAATTTATCTGGTAACTTTCCTGATTTTAATATACTATTGAACAGGGATTTTAAATAAGGTAGGAGCGTCGGTTCTCCGATTTTTAGAGCGTCGGTCGTGATTCCGTCCTCACCTGGACTTTTATTGAATTTCAATCTGCGCAATGCTTGTTGAACTTCTAATTCTGTGATGAGTGGGATAGTCTCGTTGTACTCATAGTTGGTAAAGTTTATCGGAGAGCCGCCGTCTGAATAAATATTTTTGTAAAATGTTGTGCTTATCTCCATGATTTTATCCCGGTTTCCTTGTTGTACCCCGTTGCTGTCTTTAAGCCTTGTAATCCAGTAAGCCTTGTAATATATGAAGAATATAGAATCATAGATAAGAAGGTAAAGCGAAGTATCAGAAAAGACATGAGAACACATAACAAAAGACTAATAGAAACAGCATTAGAGACAAACAGGTCGCTAAGAGTTGCAAGGCAGGGAATCACGAAAGGTAAAAGCTCTTTAGCAGTGCGCATTATAAATGATGACTGGACCGTTACCTGGAGTGGTTAACTAGGAGGTCAATTCGCTACTGGCATACCTACTATTTTTTTTAAACAATACAATGTATGAATTTACTATTATAGTGACGTCACTATTATTGTAAACAATGACGTCAAAATAAACACTTTCATGGTGTTTTTCTTTTTGATAATTCAAACTGCATAACATTGAATGAGAATAGTAATATATTTAGACAATAATTTTAATCGTTCGCATTTTACTTCCATGCACCTCACTGTTCTTAAAATATTCGCTTTTGTTCGCATATTATTTGTTGTTGTTTATCTGTCTTATGAGCCGTAGCGTTTATAAAACCATTATATTTCAGGTACCCCAAAGAAACTCTGGACCTAATAATGATGGAGAGCAACATCAAAGACCAGCAATGGTCTCGTTTCCTCATCTTCCTCATCCGCCACCCCGAGGCCGGCGCGGCTTACCGGGAAGCCCTACAGACCACTAAAAAGACCCGTCTCATGCAACTGCTGGCGGTCAACACCAGCGGCGCGGTGACCAACGTACCGCAAGCGGACAAAGCCGAAATGCAGTTCCAAGCGATCCGAGTGATATCGTTGCTGATTAAGTATGACGACCAGTGGATGTCCACGCAGCACGATTTGGTTGAGCTGCTGAAACGGATCTGGTGTAATGACCAGTATCATGTAAGTACCCGCCTTTATACTAACGATACGTACAGTCGGTTGTAGCACATAAGGTAAAAGGGGTACTCCAATAGGACTGAATTATTGTCCCCAACTAGATTTTTTTCTTGAAATGAATATTTATTGGTAGAAAATCACTTCTTTTATGACAATAGGTTTAAAATTCTATTATGTATTAACTAGGGATAAAAATAATTCAGTTCTTCTGGAGTACCCCTGGTACCTTATGTGCTACAACCGACTGTACATACACGCCCGCAAAAAAGGCATTATTAACGCCACGTCTATATTTGAGGGTCATTCGGAAAATTGTGTATCGCCATAGTGACATGTTGTTAGCCCATCGTCTAAAATTGCAATACACACCCTCAAGTCCCTTAGTCGCCTCCTACGACTCCCACGGGAAAGAAATGGTGTGATGCATTACACGGCACTAAACTAATAATCCTACATACTTGCCTTATGCTGCCGCTAGTGTCCCTTTTTCGTGCGTGAGTTAAAAGAACGGCAGCACGAGCGCGAGTGGAATGTATTGCTATCTAGCTCACTCGTATTAATGCGAGAAGAGTATGACGGCAGTGTGTGAAAACTCACAGTCACAGTTTATATCAGTACTGTTCTTTACATCAAACAAATTCGCTCGCTTCTTCTTCTAACTACTATGTATTTTGTAGGAGAATCACAAGAAAGTGGAGAATATCGACTGTACCCACTGGAAGGAGCCGAAGTTGATCGTGAAGATTCTGCTGCACTACTTCTGCCACCACCCCAACAGCATTGATCTGCTGTTCCAGCTGTTACGAGCGCTGTGTGACAGATTCGTTCCTGACTTCCAGGTATTTTGAACTCTACTTTAATGTATCTCCTTCTTCTTCTTCTTCTTCTTATCATATCAATTGAATACGCCTAATGCAGATTGTACAAAATCTATAGAAGCGATTGCCAATGCATGGTAACAGCTATCGCTTTTGAGTTGGCCTGTTTAAGGTCCGCGTGTGTATCTACTACTACAACAGACACAACAGTCCACTGCTGGACATGTGCCTCCGCTTATTGGGGGGGTATTTGCCATACTCACTGCGCTTGGCAGGTGGATTGGCGAGCGCAATGCAAGGTGTGATAGATGTTCACAGAAGATGACTGAAAAACAGCAAAGCTGAAGTCATCGCCTTTTTGGTGGCAACATTTTTAGCTATTATTATGTGTAAGTAAGTAAGTATTTGTACTCAGATATTATCGGCTACTGAATAAATGTCCTTTTATTTTATTTGTTTACTTATTGTAGAACGCTGTTTCCATTTCTTCCGATTCATCCCTTAGTCGCCTTTAACGACACCTACGGATAGAAATGGGGTGATGCTATTCTAAGCCGGCACCACACAGTCAACTTTATTTCCGTGGTTTTTAAGCTGTACCACCCTGTGAATTTATGACAAATTTAGCAAGTTACAAAAAATACTAATGATACCTAAAATAAAAACAGCATTTGAGTAGTAGCAGGAAAATTCCATAATTATTTGAAATTAGTGAGCTTCTTTTGTGTTTCAGATTTTTCTCCATTTTGATTTTAATGTTCATTAGAACATACAACAGATTTGTTGCATATTCTACCGATGTCTGTTGTGTTTTGTTTTTTCAGTTCCTCCGCGATTTCCTCGAGAACACAGTTGCTCAGAACTACACAGTGGAATGGAAGCGTTCCGCGTTCTTCCGCTTCGTTGAGCACTTCTCGAGCGACGCCATGTCTCAGGATCTGAAGGCCAAAGTGCTACAGATGATACTCATTCCGTGCTTCGCGGTCAGCTTCGAGAAGGGACAGAAGATAGTTGGAGGCCCCCCGGCGCCGTATCAGGATAACCCGGACAATGTCGTCTCCGTGTTCATCAATAATGTAAGTCATCATGCTACACCAACGCCCACCAAAATCACCATACACATATCACGCCTATTATCCCTTGCGGGGTAGGCAGAGCGTGAACAGCCGCAAAAAACGGCCATTAACACCACGTCTGACAAACGTTTGAGGGTTATTCGGAATATTGTGTATTGCTATAGTGACAGGTTGTCAGCCCATCGCCTAAAATTGAAATACACACCCTCAAGTCCCTTAGTCGCCTCTAACGGCACCCATGGGGAAGAAATGGGGTGATGCTATTCTAAGCCCGTATCATACGGCACGGCCAGCAATATATGTCTGACTATTCCGAACTAATCAGTCGGTCGATGTCAGTTTGTAATAGTTCGTACTTGGTTCGCCGTTCCGAATAACCAGGCAATTTTTATTGGTTTCTCGCTGCAGTTGACATATTTTTCTCAGTTAGTGCAAGTAATTACCATGCTCAAATGTCAGTCAATTGAAAATGATGTTCTTTCAAATTCTTAAAAATCATAAAGCCTTTATGATGTTCCTTGAAATATATAAAAAAGTTGTTGTTTTAATTATGCCGTGTAATGCCGGCTATGCCGTGTGATGCCGGCTATGCTATGTGATGCCGGCTATGCCGTGTGATGCCGGCTTAGAATGGCATCACCCCATTTCTTACTCATGGGTGTCGTAAGAGGCGACTAAGGGACTCGAGGGTGTGTATTGCAATTTTAGGCGATGGGCTGACAACCTGTCCCTATAGTGATACACAGTTATCTGATTGACCCTCAAACTTTTGTCAGATGTGGTGTTAATATCCGCTTTACGGCCTTTAAAGCTCTGCCTACCCCGTAAGGGATATAGGCGTGATTTATGTATGTATATGTATATATGTTTTTATTAATTGGCTTATATTAAATAACGCTTTTTTCCATTTTCCGATACAGGTAATAGATCCAGAGAATCCGTTCGCATGTTCAGACGGCGTGCGCATATCGCTGCTGCAGTTCGCTTGCCTGCTGCTGGAGCAGGCGTCCGCGCACATACACGACGCGAACAACAAGAAGCAGGGCAACAAGCTGCGCCGGCTCATGACCTTCGCGTGGCCCTGCCTCTTGGGGAAGAACTTCGTTGATCCTGCTACCAGGTGAGATTACGTTTTAGTGTTATTTAGTTGTAATGTAATTTGCTCGATGATTTTGTTGCTTTCATTATCTGGCCGTTTGTCGACTCGGCGTCTAACACGAATAGAGATAGAGACTCCATGTTATCACAATAAAACAATTTTAAACAGATGGACGTATGACATCAGTGACCACGGGCTTTGTAAAGAGCTCGAAACGTAGGAATTGTAAAATCCAAAATAAACAACTTTAATCCGTTTGAAATTGTTTTATCGTGATGAGTAACAGTTGTGCAAACTCAAGAAAATATTAGAATCCATGTTTGTTGTATTTTTTACAGATACCACGGTCACCTATTGCTAAGTCACATTATAGCCAAGTTTGCTATTCACAAACGCATCGTTTTGCAAGGTGAGTTGTCTTTAATTTCGTTCCCAATACAATAGCTGATAACAATTACAATCAGTTCCAAAATATACTAAAAACATATTATAATACTTTAAATGTACTAAATCTTGTAATTTCCTTGTTGATCTTTGGTAAATTATCGCACTTTGCAGACATTTTGAGCTGGTTGGGCTCCAAATATACTATACATAACTAGCAGCCTGTGCATACATGTTTAAGAGTTCTAGTCTACACACACACACACACACACACACACACACACACACATATCACGCCTGTAATCCCTTGCGGGGTAGGCAGAGCGTATACAGCCGGAAAAAATGGCCATTTACACCACGTCTGACAAATGTTTGAGGGTCATTCGGAAAATTGTGTATCGCTATAGAGACAGGTTGTCAGCCCATCGCCTAAAATTGCAATACACACCCTCGAGTGCCTTCGTCGCCTTTTACGACACCCACGGGAAAGAAATGGGGTGATGCTATTTTAAGCCGGCATCACACTGCACCATTCTTTTTTGTGTGCCTAATGAACAAAAAAATATGAGTTTTTTCCTGTGCAGTGTTCCACAGTCTTCTGAAGGCGCACGCAGTCGAGGCCCGGTCGGTAGTGCGCCAGGCGCTCGAGATATTGACGCCCGCCATGCCGCAGCGCATGGAGGACGGCAATACCATGCTCACACACTGGACCAAGAAGATCATCGTGGAAGAGGGCCACTCGGTGCAGCAGCTGTTCCACATCCTGCAGCTGGTCGTGAGGCATTACAAGGTGGGCTAGAGCGGGACGGCAATACCATGCTCACACACTGGACCAAGAAGATCATCCCGCAGCTGGTAGTGAGGCATTACAAGGTGGGCTAGAGCGGGACGGCAATACCATGCTCACACACTGGACCAAGAAGATCATCGTGGAAGAGGGCCACTTGGGTCGTGAGGCATTACAAGGTCATTATGACGACCGATGTAGCACAGTGGTAGTGCGACTGCCTGCGACGTAAAGGTTCCGGGTTCGATTCTCGGTGGGGCACTCACAAAGTTGATATTTATCACTTTGTGAATTTGTCCCCAGTCTGGTAAGGACATTGCAGGGTGAACCACCTGATTGTTCGAAAAGACAGCTGGTGGTTCCGTGCTTCGGAGGGCACGTTAAGCCGTCGGTCCCGGTTGCTGTCTATGATTACTTAGACGGCGGTCGTTACACAACCATGTCAGAGGCCTGTTACTAGTAGTAGGTGGTTGAAAAACTCTGAAACCAGGGTTCATCGAGTCGTTGACCGACTTGGTGTCCGACTCGAAAAGAAGAAGAACAAGAAGAAGAAGATTACACTTGGAGTCTATTTACTGACAAATTCGAGATGCCACGTCGTGTCTTTGTTCCTAATACATACAAATAAACAACCCCATGTATGCGCATTAGGTCCTCCCAGCACTTGTGAGGTTTGACGTCAGGAACCGTAAAAGGTTTGCCTCGGATTTATATGAAAGAATATTGGGACGGCTTGATTCGTGTCTATGGTTTGTATGAAAATCTGAAGTCTGAGGTAATTTGTGACGCTACGTGCACCCATAAATCTACAATAATCTTTCCAAGCGATTATTGGATTTTTGAAAGCAGGATGCCATAAAGGAATCTAAACTGGCGTAAACAGGACAAAAGAAAAATTGTATTTACCTGAGACCTTTGAAAAATTAATTTAACGCTTGGAAATACGATGAAGTAGTATTACAGTAAAGCCTGGATACTGGGATCTGGATATGTGAGAAACTTCTAAAACGGTCCCGGCGCTTTTTCATCGAATAACCTCTACAATAACCTCTTTAACTGATACGTAACGCTAAATAGTCTCTGTAATTGGGACAATAATTCAAAAAAAATCTAGCGTTTAGTGTAAGCACGAGAGATCTCAGTTAAATAGGTATCACTGTAATACCAATTTTTTTTGCTTGTGCTATTTTAGGTATTCGATTCACCCTTTGCTTTGTGTGCTAGGTTTATAATGAAACTTATTTAACTGAGATCTCATATCTCAGTTAAATAGGTATCACTGTGCTATATACCTTATTTTTTGTTTGTGCTATTTTAGGTATTCAATTCACCTTATGCTTTGTGTACTAGGTGTACAGTGAAACCTATTTAACTGAGATCTCATATCTCAGTTAAATAGTTTTCACTGTACTATATTATATACCTTATTTTTTTGCTTTTGTATTCAATTCACTGTTTGGTTTTTGTACTAGGTGTACTACCCGGTACGTCACGCGCTGGTCGGGCACATGGTAGCGGCGATGCAACGTCTCGGCTTCTCGGCGAGCGCGTCCCTAGAACACCGCCGCTTGGCCGTCGACTTGGCGGAAGTGGCGCTCAAGTGGGACCTGCAGCGTATTAAAGATCATACACACGACGATACTGTGGTGAGGATGATAACTTAGTAGAAAGAGTCTGCGGAAAAAATACCGGCGTGAGATTTGGGGGCGCCACTGGGCCTTAGTATGAAAAATGTCATAGCAACTTATGAAAAAATAATCCACTTTTTGCCCACGTCTATTCTCTTTTCGCACAGACTCCAACTTATGTTTTACTAGATTTACGCCCAGTGGTTTCACCCGCTGCGACTCATTTTCCCGTGGTAATAGTTGTTTTCCCGCGGTGAAAAGTGGCCTATGTGTTACTCCGGGTTATGGACTACCTGTGTTCCAAATTTCATCCAAATCGGTCAAGCTGTTTGAGCGTGAAGAGGTAACAAACATACATACATACACACACAAATTGTTGCAGGTTTATAATATAAGTACTGATTTAAGAGAATCCAATGAAATAATACAATGTTTTTTTAATTCATTACACTGTCTTCATTAATAGCTACAGCAATCATACAAAGCAAACACAATATTGGATTGTTCCGCGTCTTGTCCTCATGTGAAAGAACTGTTAGTTTGTGTTCTCTTCTCTTTTCTCTGATTGCTTGTTTCATGTTTTCGATCCTTGTAGATTGGTTTAGCTCTTATGGTTATCTATAATTCTATGATCTATATAAAGATCTATTAATTATATGTATGTTATATATTTATAGTAGTAGTTTAATTTGTTATTTTCCATAAATATGATTTCACACCAGAGAGCACCCGTGTCTTTTTCTCTCTGTTTACCCTCTGGTTGGCCGGTAGATAATGCCGCGTGGCATTAGGCCCGCCTTTTGTACCATGTGCAATAAAGTACAAAATAAATAAATCTATACTGTTGAAAATTGCCTTATACAGATAAACTTAAGCCCCATTTTAACTGTTTCAATAATTTGCAGGTGGCAATATCACCCAGCGGGTCAATGAAGCGCGCCTCCACGGACGACTCAAGTTCTGACCCTCGCAAAGCGCTGAACACAGGCTGGGCGAGCCCACAAGCCAGCGGGTCCCGGTCGGACCCCGACGCCGCTAAACCCTTGGACCGCGCGCATGTGGACGTGGTCGTCAATCTGCTGCTGAGACTCGCTTGCCAGGTTAACATTTCAGTGGGATTTCAATGTCCGTCGTGAGGGATTTAATTTAATGAAGTAATATTTGACTGGCTCGATAGCGTAGCTGATAGTACCCCTGCCTTCTACGCCGATCTCCACAAGACCCGATATTGAAATTATTCAGATATTTGTGTTTAGTCTGGGTGTGTATTTATTTAAAAAAAAAGTGTCTAAGTAATAATATCAGTTATTTAGTTCCCATAGCATAAGCTAAGCTATGTGTGAAATGTCCAGGATATTTATTTATTTAATATAGGAATTCCGAATTTTCCGAATGACCCTCAACCCCGTTTACGCTCTGCCTACCCTGCTAGATAATAGGCGTGATATATGTATGTATATGTTATATAGGAATAGCTGATACACCTGAGTAATAAATGAGAGTGTTGAGTGTAAGCTAAGGAAATATCCTGACATGTAGTTGATACTGAAAAACGTTAAGGGGTAGACACGTGATCATTTTATCTGTGATTGATTGAATAGGTTGATTTTGATGGTCCCCGTGTTCGGCAGGTGAACGAGGGCACGGGCGCGGGCGGCGCGGTGACGTCACCGGGCGAGCAGCTGTCGCGGCGCTGCGTTGCTCTGCTGAAGGTAGCGCTGAAGCCCGCCGTGTGGCCGCATCTCACCGAGCCCAAACTCGCCTGGCTTGATAAAGTAAGTCATTTGTTAAACTTCCCAGCTATTTAGGGTAAAAATATCTTGTAATCTGATACCGATAACTCGAGACGAGCTGGTGATAAGGAACAACCTTAAGTAATCAGTAAGCCCGCCGTGTGGCCGCATCTCACCGAGCCCAAGCTCGCCTGGCTTGATAAAGTAAGTCATCAGTTAAGAGCATTCATACACGAGACGCGGACCGCGCGTTAGGTAAATTTGACACACACAGATATACTTTCGCACGCACACTTACGTCTACGTTAGAGCGCGTTTGCTCCGTACCGCTTGAACCTAATTGATACTTGTGCCAGCTTTTGGTCAGTATGGAATATGTTATTTTAAAATTTTGCAGTCTATAGTAATGAATGAGTGATTTATTAGATTATTAAGTATCAGGATAAACTAAAAAAACATTTTATATCAAATAATAGTTTAATATCTATCATTTCTTAATGGCATGGACCTCGCTTTGCGGGGATCGACGATTTCCGAAAAAAAAAACATTTGACGTAAAAACTAACTAATCGTTGTTCCATTTCACTCCAAAATGTATCCTCTCTAGTTATTTTTTCAGTCTTCATTTTTAAATCTTTGCCTGTACATACAGCGAATAATGCAATAATTTTTTTTAGTGATGTGCAGCTGTCCCTGTATTTGATAAAACCAGTCATGGCGTCTATTTACAGATCCATCCGCCTTCCAAAATTTGATTTTCTTCTGGTTGATAGCCTTATCCACATCTAATCCAAATGCCGAACTAGGGCATTTAATTTCAACGACGCCGTCATCATCAATAAGTCCATCTGGTGAAGCACCCGTCATAACGAAAATTATAAAAAATATTATTATTACATACATACACGCCTTTATCCCTTGCGGGGTAGACAGAGCGTAAACGGCCGTAAAATATGGGATCTCTTCCAGTCAACCCTTGAGAAACTCTGAGGATACAACAAGCTATTTATATACATACTTGGGACCAAACTGAATACAATATTATCTACTATAAATACGACGTAGATATCATATACTTACTTTTTTTTTTTATTAGAAATATATTTGGCAAGTACATAGTTATCTGATTGACCCTCAAGCTTTTGTCAGACGTGGTGTTAATATCCGTTTTACGGCCGTTAACGCTCTGCCTACCCCGAGAGGGATATAGGCGTGATTTATGTATGTATGTATGTATGTATGTAGTACATAGTAATTACATTTTAAACTTCTCGCCAAACTAAAAAGTTTGATGGCGAGTATCGCTCGGTTACAATTTATACATACCTACCAAAGCATGCTTAAATAGACTTATCATAATACAGTTAGTACTTACATACTTAATATACCCTACAAATTGTCTGAGTTATCCGACCCAAAACCCCAAAGTAAAAATAATTATATTACTCATCATCAATTATATTCATGCTCTGCCTACCCCGCTAGGGATCATAGGCGTGATATGTGTATGTATGTGTGTATTACATAAGAGAATCCTATTTCGTTTAATCTTCTATAATGTTGTTATAACTCCATCATTTATACTCACCAAAGATTTTTATTTAGTGTACAGAAATAAAAACTTAAAAGTACCAAAATGATTCAGTCGCGCAAAAAAATAATATTTTAAATGAATATTTTACGCGGCACGTGGACCTGATTTTGGTGACGGAAGCGACACACGTCCTACCTCGAAAAGGCCTCGGCCGGTACTGAGCGCTGGGGTGCTCGCGAGTCGATTATATAGCTGTTATAAAATAATTTGTAATAAAATAAAAATACAACTTGAAAAATATATTTATACGTAATATTAAAGAACATGAATGACTTTACATATTTAGTCCAAGAAAAAACTAAATATCCCAGATTTGATCCAAAATAAACGCGATTAAAATCACGCTAAAATGATCAAAAATGGCTCTTTTGATTGTTCTTTTCTTGAATGAAAATGAATATAATCCGTAATTTTTTTCAACAAAATACCTTAAAAATTTAATAGATTTTTGTAAAATAATGTTTTTATAAGTTTCGCGTCAGTAATTTTCCTAATATCTTGCATCTGCGTAGACCGTCGACTGTTAAGGTGCGTACGGACTAGAGGCAGCCTCGCCTGAGGCACGCACGGCTCACCCTTTTGCCTCAAGTGCGTACGTGCCTCAGCCCGAGGCGGGCCTCGCGCCGAGGCAGCCTCGGCGCGAGCCATTCGGTGTCGGTTTTTTGACTGTGCTCAAAGGCGCCTCAGCGTACGTGCCTCGCAAGTATGGACGTGATTTGAGGCACAGTTTTGGCGAGTCACGCACAATGGCGAAAAGTCCGTGTATTCAAGCTACAAAAATTCTTGAAACCACTAATTGTCCTTATATGTAAAGCCATAATATTTCTGTAAAAACTAATTAGTAATTATGTCGGTAGTTCTTTTTCTTATTTGAGGTTATTTTATTTTCGATCTGTGTATAAGATTGAAATTAGATTGGAAGTTCATATTATTTGATAATTCTGCTATCAACCGATGGCGGAAGACGCCGACGCAGAAATACGAGTGAATCAGCTGTCGATCCGGCGCCATCTTGTCGCGCCTGGCTCGACCTGAGGCAGGTTGCCTCAGTCTGCTGCCTCATGTTGATTTAAATTAAATACCGAGGCAGCCTCTACACGAGCCGTGCGTGGCGAGGCTGCTCAACCTGAGGCTGCCTCTAGTCCGTACGCACCTTTAGTTTAAAAAATAGCCTGTAAAAAAACAGTTGTATAGTGAAAACTGTTTTCATATTTTATTTTTTGTGTTACAATATCTTTAGATAGTGAATCTTCAAATAAGATGACGTTAATAACTTTCCCAGAAACGGAACATATATCTTTTTTTCGGCAATCGAAAATCATACATTTTGACTCCAGCGTGATTCTGGTGCATAAACGCTCTTAAACTACCCAGCTATACAAAATGAAATTTTACTAGTGTCAAATACCAAACCCTCAGTAAGGGCACACCTCGGACGCTCCATACAGCGGACTCTTTATAGACAACTGTCATTTCTACATGTGCATGTGTGGGTGATCACAGATGTGTGAGTGCAGGGTTGGCATGCAGGTTGATTTTTATACCTAACCTGATGAATACATACAGTAACACCAAAGAGGATGTAACAAGCCTAGCGCTAGATTTTACTTAATTCTCCATTGGTATTTTGTCATTTCTCGGGTGAGGGCGGGTCGGGGGCTGGGGTGCGGGGAGGTGAGTGTCCGTTCTGTATGTATAATATATACATACTATTGGTTATTCTGTGGTACGGGGTTCCCCATGGAACATAAAACGAAATATTTAAAAAAACTTCGCATAGTACATAGCTATAGTAAATTATCCAGCTGATTGCCAGTTGGTATGGGAGGCCTAATATATTTATTATATTTTGACCCATGTTTCATAGGGAAAGTTGCTCAGTTGTACGAGTACCTTACCTTCTTTCGGTTTGTTATACTCTTTTTGTTACTACCTGTATAGGGGTTATTGCCGTGTGATGCCGGCTTAGAATAGCATCACCCCATATCTTTCCCGTGGGAGTCGTAAGAGGCGACTAAGGGACTCGGGGGTGTGTATTGCAATTTTAGGCGATGGGCTGACAACCTGTCACTATAGCGATACACAATATTCCGAATAACCCTCAAACATTTGTCAGACGTGGTGTAAATGGCCGTTTTTTGCGGCTGTTTACGCTCTGCCTACCCCGCAAGGGATTATAGGCGTGATATGTGTATGTATGTATGTATAGGGTGAAATTTTTTCGCCACTTTCGCAAAGATTTTCCATTGACATTATTTTCTTCACCAGGTATTCGCAACGGCCGATACCAACGCGGCGGCCTGCGCCAACGCGTGCACGGCTCTGGAGCTGCTGGTGTTCCTGCTGGGGGTGCTGCGCCGCGAACAAATCCTCGCCGCCCTGAAGCCCTTGCAGCGCGGCCTGGCCGCCTGCGTGTCCTCCACCAATACCAAGATAGTGCGCTTGACGCATAATCTGCTCGCCAAACTGACAGCGCTGTTCCCCACTGAGCCGTCTGGCGCTGCGCAATCTTCTAAGGTGAGTTACGAGACCTCAATATGTTATGGCGGCACTCCACTTGTCTATTCACTCATGTTCGGCATACAATTACCGTGAGATTTATTTGACAAAGTGTTGCCCTTATGTGCGTATTTGATAAATAAGGTCAATACAAAACAATACCCGTGCGCTTGTCGGTTTATGAGATTCAGCTGCTTTCTTTAAGTCATCGGTCCATCTGGCCGGAGGTCGTCCAAGACTACGCTTGCCGAGGCGTGGCCTCCACTCGAGAACCCGCTTACTCCACCGCCCGTCGATTCTACGACAAATGTGCCCAGCCTACTGCCACTTCAGGTTGCTACACTTCCAGATGGTCGTATCTACACCCTGTAAATTATAGGATGATTCCTTTGACAGCGATAGCTAGATAGAAAACCAAGTGAGAGTGAAAAGGACAAAAGAAAAATTGTATGAATATGACATCGGTCACAGGGCTCCAGCTGTATTATATGAACTGTACCTCTATTTGCATGTTTGCTTAAAGGTCATAATTTATCAAGCATTAAATATGTTTCTGATTCAATATCTGCCAGCTTTAGTAGTTCTATCGTTTCAAAAATAAATACATACATACATAAATCACGCCTATATCCTTTACAGAGCGTTAACGGTCGTAAAGCGGATATTAACACCACATCTGACAGTTTGAGGGTCAATCAGATAACTGTGTATCACTATAGTGACAGGTTGTCAGCACATCGTCTAAAATTACAATACACATCTAAAATTCGAGTCCCTTAGTCGCCTCTTACGACACCCATGGGTAAGAAATGGGGTGATGCTTGGTTATTTTTGACCGTGTGATGCTAAGCCGGCATCACACGGTCAAAAATAAAGGATTAAATAAAATAAAAATTACTGTAACAGTATATAAGGAGACGATTCGAATCACAAGACAAAGTATTTACGGATATTCGACTCTGCTTAAAACTGTATCGTCACTTTTAACATTTTCTCCCCAGTTTGAAGAGCTAGAAACCCTTTACGCATGCGTGAGCAAGTACGCATTCGAAGGACTCGCGACGTACGAGAAATCCGCACCTGGGAACGGAGCCGGCGCCCTGCTCGGACCCCTGATGATGCTCAAGGCTTGCTGCTCCTCCAACCCTGGATACATCGACAGGCTACTGCTGCCCTTGATGAGGGTCTTGCACAGGATGGTGAAAGACCACGTCGCAGCATCAGGACCTGATCAGAGGAAGGATGATGCCTTATCCGACTTGCTGGTAAGATTTTCAAAACATGGGATTGTTTTTTTCGGATTCGCAATATACTACGAATTTCACTTGTAGACTTGTAGCCTGTAGTTTAATAACATAGGCCACTGGATTCATTATTTTTTATTTTTTTATTAATGATGGGTTTGCTCTTGACTCTAGTCTAGGTCATAGGACAGAGACAGAGTCTATGATGGAGCGAGCTCACCCAGAAGAAGCCTGTTCACTCTTACTTTGAAGAGATTAGGGTTGTATGCGTTTGGAAACACAGACGCAGGTAGTGAGTTCCACTCTTTAGCAGGGCGCATTATAAATGATGACTGGAAGCGCTTAGTCCGAATTGGTGAAATTTCCTTCACTATTGGTTGCTACATTTGTTATCGTGTTTCAGATTCTCGCACTTGACCTGTTGAAAGGGAGAGTGTCTGTGATGCCGGTGGACACGCGGAAGACTTTCATTGGAACTGTCCTCGTCGGTCTTATTGAAAAGACCACTGATGCCAAGGTACAGGTCTTATCTTTTTTGTTTCTGTATTCATGCCAAACTACACTCGCTATCATTATTTATTGTGTGGAATAATAGAAGACCTCACATAATCCAACATTATGTTATTTATCCCTGACTTCCTTAGTTGTTATAGGACTTTTATCGAAGCCAATAATGTTCTAAACTCTTTTTCTTTGCTTACAAGGTAGTTTTACAAGTAGTTTTTAATTATTTTATTTTACAAGCTTCTCTTTCAACTAATCGACTTTTCTCATGAAACATAGGTCAAATACGAACATAGGTCGAAATATGTAAAATCTTGGACCTCCCACAGTTAATTAACCAGCTGATCGTCAATTTTGTTTATTACGTCAATTTCTTTTTTATATTTCGACCCATGTTCCATGGCTAAAATTGTCATATTTTCGGCTTGTTATGTCTTTTGTTGCTCCCTGTATTCATTACACTAAATGATCGTACTTTTGCACTAGGTGATGAAAGCAATAACCCGTATGGTAGAGGAGTGGGTGAAAGCGCGTACCGTGAGCCTGTCGCTGGGCGCCGCCGCCGCGCCCGCCGCGCCCGCCGCGCCCTCGCTGCGGGAGAAGTCCATCCTGCTGGTCAAACTCATGCAGTACGTCGAGAAACGGTTCCCCGACGATATGGAGCTCAATGCGCACTTTTTGGACATCATCAACTACGTATACAGGTAATGCGTCCAGTTATGTATACGTCACGTGTATGGTTTGCACCACGGGTTTGCACCTACTGACTCGTAGAACCTAATGTCTTTCAGTTACTTTCAATACCGCATTTGCGATATCTATGTGTCTTACACGAAAAGATAAAAAATCAAGGCAAACGTACGTACGTACATGCATATATCACGCCTTTATCCCTTGCGGGGTAGGCAGAGCGTTAACGGCCATAAAAGTACGGTCGCTGTCGCCACGTCTGACAAATATATGAGGGCCGTTTCAGAAAAATCGTGTTTGTAGTTCGTACGTACCCGTAATTTTCTTGGAATGCCTCTAATTTTAGTTTTTGTTTCGGACAGTTGCTAGGTATGCTTGTTCCATTTAGGTAGTTCTGAACTGAACACTCATTTTTTGCCAGTGAGTGCATACATACGCGTTAAAATTTCAATGCAAATGTGTCTTGCATTGCTGCGTGGGTACTCTATATTGTAATTCAAGCGCATGTTTACGAAACATTTAGTTTACTATACTTTTGACATACATACATATCTCGCCTTTATCCCTTGCGGGGTACGCAGAGCGTAAACGGCCGCAAAAAATGACATTCGAAAAATTGTGTATCGACATAGTGACAGGTTGTTATTCCATCGCCTAAAATTGAAATACACATCCTTGAGTCCCTTCGTCGCCTTTTACGACACCCACGGGAAAGAAATGGGGTGATGCTATTGACATACCTGCATAGTTTTTCAGAGTTTGACCAAGCTTTATGTGATCAGGGACGAGCAGCTCAAAATGACTGAGCTGTCGATGAAACTGGAGCCGGCCTTCCTCGCCGGCCTGCGCTGCGCTCAGCCCAACATACGCGCCAAGTTCTTCGAGGTGTACGACACGAGCGTGCGCCGCCGAGTGTTCGACAGATTGCTCTACGTCATCTGTTCGCAGAACTGGGAACATATCGGACAACACTTCTGGATCAAACAGTGTCTTGAGTTGCTGCTGGTCACTTGTGTGTCGAGTAAGTAGATTATACGCTTTATAATACGCCAACATTGTTTTTGTTTTTCTGTGTAAGTTATTTGTACTCAGAAATTGTTGGCTACTGAATAAATGTCCTTTTTTTTTATACGACTATAAACTGATGTACTGCACCTTCGTGTATAAACTAGAGCTATGTTGCATCTTAAACTTGCTTTTTAGTGTTTGATTTTGTTATTGCGCCCGTAGTGTAACGTTATGAGAATGGTATCGCGAACGTCCCGAACAGAAATAAATTCCTGGCATGAAAAGATTAAAATTTCACAATGCATTTAAATTTGTTTGAAATTGAATAAAAACATTTTTTTTGTTTCTCGTGACTTACTTGTTGATTATTTGGTAGAGAATTTAGCGTTTCGGCTGCTTTTATTCTCGGAGGTCGACAGATCAGTGTTCGGCAACAGCTGACGGGCGAAGGAAATATAGAGAGCTAAACTCTCTACCAAACAATCAGCAAGTAAATTGCCTAAACCTAAATCATGAGTGTTACTTGTTCGTTTAATAACAAAAACTGTTTAATTTTACTTCATAAAATTGAACTTTTTGCAGGCACTCAAATCCGCCTGTCCAACACAAAGTACCTTCTACCCAGCATCACCTCCGTCATAAACTGGGCGGACGCGGAGGAACGCAAATCTTTCACCGTACTGAGCGCGGTCAAGGAGGAATCCAGTGACGGATTCAGCGACTCCCTCGATCCCGATAAAGAAGACGTCCTTGATATGGACCTGGATTCTAACTCGACACAGAAGGAAGATATTACGAAGAATGTGCCAAATAGGTGAGTTTTTTTTTGAATGGGCATTATTACCCAAGAAGAAGCCATGGACCATTATTTTATAGTTAGCTATAAAGTCGAGTTTAAAGTTGGGTAATACTGTCATACTTATTCACTTCTTTTTTACACGACTGCCCAACCAAAAAAGGGAGTAATGTTTTTAGAGTTCATGTATGTATGTTCCTATGTATATATGCATGTGCGATTATTTAAAAGACTGTAACTCGTTAACCACTGCACAGATTCGAATGCGAATTGTATCGGAAAAATCCTTACATTATCCCGAGTGTCGTAGACTTCATCTCAGAAAGCAGTCGTGTTATTCAATTGTTTAATTTGTTATGCTTTCAATAATGCTTCAACTAACAAACTGTCGACAAAAAAAACCATCAATAACGAAAAACATTTGTTTCCAGACAAAAATCTCTCAACCAAATCGTAGCCAAACAATCGGAATTCCTGGAGCTAGCGCGTCGCGTGCGCACGGAGCAGCTGGTGGTGGCGGCCGCGCAGCTGTGCCACATGGACGACCACCTCGCGCATCACACCTGGCTGAGGCTCTTCCCCAAACTCTGGACCACCATGGACGAGCGGCAACTGGGTGTAAGTTATCCGTACTAATATTATAAATCGGCGCATTTGTGTGTGTGTATGTATGTTTGTTGCCTCTTCACGCACAAACGGCTTGACCGATTTGGATGAAATTTGGAACACAGGTAGAGTATAACCCGGAATAACACATAGACCATAGGAAAACAAATATTACCATGGTAGAATGAGTGGCAGCGGGTGAGACCTAGTTACAACATAATGTTATAACATAGGTAAAGCGTACCCTAAACCGACGAGCATGTATGAAAAGGTGCACGCATGTTGAAGAAGCGAAAGAGGTGTGTCAGGATCGTAGCAAGTGGAAAGATGTAGTCTCAGCCTACCCTGGGAAAGAGGCGTAATAATATGTTTGTATGTATAAAACACGCGAATCTTTCTGGAACTGGATTCAAATAGGCCGCACTGATGACAAAGGATTTGGTACACAATAAATTTGTAAGCCAAAATTTGATTACAGTAAATAATTCCTAAAATGTACGAGTAGTAACTTCTTTATTGATTTGTATTTCCTATTTGTAAATAACTGTGTTGCATTGCATACTACTGACACTTTATAGCATGCAAATCATTGTACGGTGCAACGTAGTACGTCGTCGATTTCATACTCGAATGACATCCTTCGGTAATTTCTTAGCGTACGTGACAGAGTCGTATTCCCTTTTATTATTTCTCGGTAACTCTTGAGAATATTTTTCTATACACAACTCACTAAAGGGTTAGTCTCACAGTCTTGCTAAACCGTTCGTATTATGTGTTGTATTCTTTTTAGTATAAATGACTAAACCTTTCAAATCATCTACTTAACATTATATAGGGTAAAATTTTACTGGTGACCGATAGTGTAATTTCAAAACGGGCTGGCGATAAGGATCAACTTTCCCCAAGGAACATAGGTTGAAATATGAGGAAAATATTTTGAGTTACTATATTAATTCAGATCAGCTGATCAGCAATTTTGCATGATGGGAGGTCCAATTTTTTTTGCGTATTTCGAACTATGTTCTTTGGGGAAAATTGTTTCTTATCCGTATAACGAGCCCCCATCTTGAAATTTCGCTATCGGTCACTAGTAAAATTACACCCTATATTACATTTCCCCAAAATAAATGTCAAATTATAGCTTTAATAGCTGTTACCCGCGGCGTTGCACGCATAATTGGTGATAAAAACTATGTTTTTCGTTAATCCATGTTAGCAGCTGTTACCCGCGGCGTTGCACGCATAATTGGTGATAAAAACTATGTTATTCGTTAATCCATGTTTCCTTCTATATGTAACATAGGTTATATATATGTAACATAATAAAATAAAATGTGTGCCAATCAGTTGTTTTTGCGTGAAGAAGTAATAAACAAACAAACATACAAACTTTCGCATTTATAATATTAATGGGATGTGTGTTTTCACGTAGACGGTGATGAACGAGGTGGTGCCGTTTATAATATCCGGTATTCACGTGATCCAGCGCGACCAGCCTCTCAGCGCCTTAAATACGTTTATTGAAGCACTTGCCAGGTGCAACCCGCCAGTTGCTATCAAACCGTAAGTACTATTGTATTCTTATTTTTGCCTTTTAGATAAATCAGAGACCAGTCTTACTTAAGTATACTTTGTAAACCATATTTACTTTTTAAGTTAGATTAAGAAGTTTTGAAAAATCCCAATAGCAAACTAAGACACCCATTTTTTCCTAGGCCTATGATGAAGTACTTGGGCAAAACGCACAACCTATGGCACCGAATGACGTTGAATTTGGAACAAATGGCCATAGACCAGGCCGCCGGACGTACTCCCAGGGACCAGATAGAGATATACGACTATGACGTGGAAACTACTACTCCTACGGTAAGTTTAATGCGCAGGGAAAGTCATCACCGATTGGTTTGGTTTTTTCCTGTCCCAGGCGGTTTGATTACTCAAGCTGTAGATGCTTCAAATATGAGCTAACCGAGCCGTCGGGTCGTACCAGACAGACCCTCATTTGTTTCCCTCTCTGAAATGAATCAAGATTAGGTGCACACTCTTTCGATGCTTGCTTGATCTGCGGGTATGTGTAATATTCTGTCTACCAATTTACATACAGTTCAAGGGCACGTTCAATGGACCATCTTTCGTAGCTCTTTTATACTAAAAATGACGCTGAACGGTATATTTATGGACGACGAAAGACTTATTTAGTGTAAAAGAGCGACGAAAGAGCTACGAAAGATGGTGCATTGACCGCTCCCAAAAGTCTGTAAATCTTCCAAATACAAATAAGTAAATAAAATTACATCTCAAACCCAAGTCGTCATCCCTATCCCTAACTCAATAATACGTTGGAAGAATTAATATATACGTTTCATCAAAGTTTATTTTCAGTTTGCTTCTTTTAACCGTAATTTTATACATACATACATACACATATCACGCCTATAATCCCTTGCGGGGTAGGCAGAGCGTAAACAGCCGCAAAAAACGGCCATTTACACCACGTCTGACAAATGTTTGAGGGTTATTCGGTATATTGTATCGCTATAGTGACAGGTTGTCAGCCCATCGCCTAAAATTGCAATACACACCCTCGAGTCCCTTAGTCGCCTCTTACGACACCCACGGGAAAGATACGGGGCGATGCTATTCTAAGCCGGCATCACACATTTACAGATTAAACACCAGAGAAGTGTTGATTTAAATTTAATTTATTGTCTTTTCTCTGCAGGAAGTGCTGGACTCCCTGAGCGATATGTACGAGCTGCTTCAAGAGGAGGACATGTGGTCGGGGCTGTGGCAGAAGCACGCGCGGTATCGCGACACCAATGTAGCTATCGCATACGAACAACAGGGCTTCTTCGAACAGGCTCAGGTATAGTAAACTACTACTGCAGGAAGTGCTACACTCCCTGAGCGATATGTACGAGCTGCTTCAAGAGGAGGACATGTGGTCGGGGCTGTGGCAGAAGCACGCGCGGTATCGCGACACCAATGTAGCTATCGCATACGAACAACAGGGCTTCTTCGAACAGGCTCAGGTATAGTAAACTACTACTGCAGGAAGTGCTACACTCCCTGAGCGATATGTACGAGCTGCTTCAAGAGGAGGACATGTGGTCGGGGCTGTGGCAGAAGCACGCGCGGTATCGCGACACCAATGTAGCTATCGCATACGAACAACAGGGCTTCTTCGAACAGGCTCAGGTATAGTAAACTACTACTGCAGGAAGTGCTACACTCCCTGAGCGATATGTACGAGCTGCTTCAAGAGGAGGACATGTGGTCGGGGCTGTGGCAGAAGCACGCGCGGTATCGCGACACCAATGTAGCTATCGCATACGAACAACAGGGCTTCTTCGAACAGGCTCAGGTATAGTAAACTACTACTGCAGGAAGTGCTACACTCCCTGAGCGATATGTACGAGCTGCTTCAAGAGGAGGACATGTGGTCGGGGCTGTGGCAGAAGCACGCGCGGTATCGCGACACCAATGTAGCTATCGCATACGAACAACAGGGCTTCTTCGAACAGGCTCAGGTATAGTAAACTACTACTGCAGGAAGTGCTACACTCCCTGAGCGATATGTACGAGCTGCTTCAAGAGGAGGACATGTGGTCGGGGCTGTGGCAGAAGCACGCGCGGTATCGCGACACCAATGTAGCTATCGCATACGAACAACAGGGCTTCTTCGAACAGGCTCAGGTATAGTAAACTACTACTGCAGGAAGTGCTACACTCCCTGAGCGATATGTACGAGCTGCTTCAAGAGGAGGACATGTGGTCGGGGCTGTGGCAGAAGCACGCGCGGTATCGCGACACCAATGTAGCTATCGCATACGAACAACAGGGCTTCTTCGAACAGGCTCAGGTATAGTAAACTACTACTGCAGGAAGTGCTACACTCCCTGAGCGATATGTACGAGCTGCTTCAAGAGGAGGACATGTGGTCGGGGCTGTGGCAGAAGCACGCGCGGTATCGCGACACCAATGTAGCTATCGCATACGAACAACAGGGCTTCTTCGAACAGGCTCAGGTATAGTAAACTACTACTGCAGGAAGTGCTACACTCCCTGAGCGATATGTACGAGCTGCTTCAAGAGGAGGACATGTGGTCGGGGCTGTGGCAGAAGCACGCGCGGTATCGCGACACCAATGTAGCTATCGCATACGAACAACAGGGCTTCTTCGAACAGGCTCAGGTATAGTAAACTACTACTGCAGGAAGTGCTACACTCCCTGAGCGATATGTACGAGCTGCTTCAAGAGGAGGACATGTGGTCGGGGCTGTGGCAGAAGCACGCGCGGTATCGCGACACCAATGTAGCTATCGCATACGAACAACAGGGCTTCTTCGAACAGGCTCAGGTATAGTAAACTACTACTGCAGGAAGTGCTACACTCCCTGAGCGATATGTACGAGCTGCTTCAAGAGGAGGACATGTGGTCGGGGCTGTGGCAGAAGCACGCGCGGTATCGCGACACCAATGTAGCTATCGCATACGAACAACAGGGCTTCTTCGAACAGGCTCAGGTTATTTTTTTTTATAACATATCACCATTCTTCATTGAACAAATGACATAAACACAAAAATAAAAAGTACACCATGGCGGCCTTAATGCTGGGTAGCATTCTCTGCCAGGCCACCTTTGGGTGATGAGGAAGTGCGACCACAAAAGCGGTAATTGCAATTTCGATTCTAATGTATAGACGCCTTGATTGTATCACTTGACGTTATGTTATCAAAACTTTACAGAAATATTTAAAATAAAATAATGAAATTAAAGTACCACCATTCCAATAAGTCGTATTTGACTGCTGTCATCTCCACACTTTAACAAGGGAAAATGGGCCCTCTGCCATAGTAATAAGACAGCTGTCAAATACGACTTATTGGAATGGCGGTACTGTAGTTTCAGTACAGTATATTTTTTTTTAATTCATATAAAAATGATCCGGTATATCGAATCTTAAGTTACCCTTGCTATTCTTACGTCAGTAATCGCCTTACACAGTAAGATCTAAAAACAATATTGTATTATGTTCTTAGGCCGCATACGACGTCGCAATGTCTAAACTGAAACAAGAATACACCACCAACCCGGCGAGCTACAGCATGCATAAAGAATGCACTCTGTGGACCCAGCATTGGATCAAATGTGCCAAAGAGCTGAACCAATGGGACTCGCTATTGGAACTGGGGCTTACTAGAAGTGGACGAGACCCGTTCCTGATACTCGAGAGCTCGTGGAGGAACCCGAACTGGCCGACCATGAAGGAAGCTCTGGCTGAAGTGGAATATAACTGTCCTAAGGAGCTGGGTAAGTTGATGTCGGTATACCTGTTGACATTGATTACTAATGGTTAATATTTAATTTCGTTTTCTGCGTTTTTATTTGTGAGTTAAAGACTTCGTACATAAGTAGTTCGTACAACTTCGACTGGAAATACGTAGTAGTTCTTGTAAGGTTAATATCAGAGCGACGCTGGTAGACGGCGCAATAGTTAATGCGACCTACTGTCAAAAGTATTTCGTTTACGAACGTCAGTCACGTTCACGCAAACAAGCGCAAGAAGACATCGAGTTGTGGAAAACAGCCCGCTTTAACATTACAACCATCAGTGTTGCTCTGAAATGAACGTTTGCCGTGTAACGATGATTTATCTGTCTGGATACTTAGCCGTCTAGGTAAGCTAGTTTGGTTTGAATAGGCTTGTGACTTGTGACTAGTGTCGTACTAGTCTAACGAGTTACTTTTAAAACGATATTTTGTATGATGCACTGTATGATGTGTGACGTCGTACACTATTTACGACACAGATTTATGATGACGTCAAAATAGCAACTTAATTTTTTTTTCTCAGTTTAATAAATCTTACCTTGCATATTTGCAAAAACGGTGACTGAGAATTATTCTACTTTTGGACATTGATTTTAAACATATATATTTTTTAATACTTAGGACGGTTTTTAAATATATTTTTTTGTTTTTTGCCGTGTGATGCCGGCTAAGAATAGCAGCACCCCATTTCTTTCCCGTGGGAGTCGTGAGAGGCGACTAAGGCAATCGAGGGTGTGTATTCCTATTCTAGGCGATGGGCTGACAACCTGTCACTATGGTGATACACAATTTTCCGAATAACCCTCAAATATTTGTCAGACGTGGCTAAAATGTCCGTTCTTTTTGGTTGTTTACGCTCTGCCTGCCCTGCAAAGGGTTATAGGCGTGATATGTGTGAGTGTGTGTGTGTTTTTTCAATGCCTGGATAATAAATTCTATTGGACCTATGTATATTTAATTAAAAGCTTTTATTTAACTTGTTGGTTTTGTTTTTGCAGCGTGGCTAGTGAACTTATACCGCGGCTACCTGTGCATCTGCGCGGGCGGCGAGCAGCAGCTGTCCGGCGTGGAGCGGCACGCGGAGGCGGCGGCGGCGCAGTGTCTGCGCGAGTGGCGCCGCCTGCCGCGCGTCGTCTCGCACGCGCACCTGCCGCTGCTCCGCGCCGCGCACCAGCTCATGGAGCTCAGCGAGGCGCAGCAGATACACACCGTGAGTGCGACTGCAACGAAGCCACCAACACTTCTTCATCATTTAAGTGAACACGGATTAAACTCACTGTTATTTTGTTGCGCGTTATCGCGACGTATTCGGACCAGTCGGTGGTCCTTCCTCAGGCTGAGTGCCGCTGCACGCTCGCGCGTCTCGCCAGGCACTGAACGTTCTGTTTAAATAGTATAAACACTTCTTCAACTTCAATAGCTACTACAGTCCACTGGTATTTGTCATACTCACCACGCTTGGTAGGCAGATTGGCAAACGCAGTACAAGGTGTTGTATTCACAGAGTTAATCCCTCAGTCGCTTTTTACGACACCCACGACTAGAACTGGGGTGATGGTATTCTAAACCGGCATCACACAGAAAGCGCCTACATTAATACATCGTTGTTTCTCATCACAATTAAATAATTTCAAACGGATTTAAGTTGTGTTTATTTTGGATTTCACAATTCCTACGTTTCGAGCTCTTTACAGAGCCCGTGGTCCAAAAGTCCAAAATAAACATAACTTAAATCCTTTCAATTTGTTTTATTGTGATGAGTAATAGTTGTGCAAACTCAAGAAAATATTATCGTCGTTTCTCCCCAGGGCCTGCTACACGCGCGGCCGACTTCCCTCCACGATATGAAGGCGATCGTGAAGACGTGGCGCAACCGGCTGCCCGTGGTGGCGGACCCGCTGTCGCACTGGGGCGCAATCTTCACGTGGCGCCAGCACCACTACCAGTTCATCGCGTCCCACTACGACACGCAGACCGAGCACGCTGCCAACCACAGCATGCTCGGCGTGCATGCCAGCGCGCAGGTGACGCAAACAATCATATTACTCTCCCAACTAAACAAGGGAATGAATTATACCACTTTTATCAATGTACCCAACTAACCCAAATTACCGACTTAACTAATCCAATCGACGCAACCTAACTAAGCGCCCAAAACAAATCAATCAACCCGAACGTTTCAATCATAACCCAACCGACTCAATTATAACCTTACCGACTCAATCATAACCCAACCGACACAATTATTATAACCCAACCGACCCATCTAACCCATCTGACAAAAATTTAACCAATCGCCCATGAAATTCAACATTAAGTTGAAACACAGTATTTTAGAGAGATGATTGTACTTACTCTTACGCCGTGTTCTAGACCTAAAACTGAACAAATTATTTCGAATTTAGCAAAAAATATTTGGTCCTCCCCTACGAATGTTGTTGCTGCTGATTGTATATCGTATGTATATTGAGAAAGAGAAATTTAATGACCTAGAGGAGATGTCTGACATTGAAGAAGGATGGAAAGGATTTAAAAAAGGTGTTGTGGATGTCGCGATAGAAGTGTGTGGAGTTTCCAAAAGGATGAAAGGGAAAACACAACGGAGTGCGTGGATGACCAAAGAGGTACAAGAAGTTGTGCAGAAGAAGAAGAAAGCATGGTTGGATTGGTTAGCTACCAAAGCTAACCGAAGAATGTTAAAAGCGACGGATGAAGATGTAGAGAAAGCACGAAAGGAGTATAAAAGTGTGAAGGATGTAGTTAAAAAGACGGTTGATAGAATGAAGGATAAGAATAAGGATGAATTTGACAGGAGGCTATCGGAAAACTTTCGTTCCAACTTGAAAGTTTTCTGGAAATCCATAAGGACAGCTCGAAATAAAACCACGTCGTCCGAGTTGAGTAGGATTCGAAGCCAGGATGGTAGTATAATAAAAGGTGAGGAATGTGTGTTGAAAAGATGGAAGGAATATTTTGAAAGCTTATTTGAGAAAGAAGATCTAGCGCAAGAAATAACTACTGCAGAAGTGGATGAAATTGAGAACGAAAGTGAGATTGAAATGGATGAGATTGTGAAAGCGTTAAAAAGTATGAAATCTGGTAAAGCTGCAGGGTATGATAGGGTGTCGGTCGAAATGCTGAAGGCTGGCGAAGGCGTTGTGGCTAGTCAGCTGTACCTCCTTTTTAACCTTTGTTGGAGAAGCGGTCGAGTGCCAAGTGATTGGTGCAAGGCTGTAATAGTGCCATTATACAAAGGAAAAGGGTCACAGCTGGACTGCAAAAATTACCGCGGTATAAGCCTCCTCAGTGTCGTCGGCAAACTGTATGCAAAGGTGTTGATTGAAAGAGTGATGAAAGAAACGGATGAGAAAGTATGGGATGCTCAGGCAGGATTTCGTAAGGGGATGGGATGTACGGATCAGGTCTTTTCCTTGCGCTGCATAGCTGAAAAATTCCTGGCCAAAAACCAGAAAGTCTATTGCGCGTTCGTAGATTTGGAAAAGGCCTATGACAGAGTGGTGAGGAATGAATTGTGGTCGGCACTATCCATGCATGGGGTGAGCAGTATCTTGATACGAGCACTGAAATCCTTATATAAGAATTCCAGTGCTTGTGTCAGGATAAACGGGGCGTACACTGAACTTTTTAACATCGAGAAAGGTGTTAGACAGGGATGTGTTGCGTCACCGTGGCTGTTCAATCTGTTCATGGATAGTTGTTTGGAAGATTTGAAAGAGAGTGAATGTGGTCTGAGAATGAATGGTTTACTCGTCAAATGTCTTCTCTATGCTGACGACCAAGTTATCCTTGCGTCGTCGGCTGAAGGGTTGCAGGAGATGGTAAATATTATGAATGAGGCTTTGAAAAAGAAAGGAATGAAAGTGAATGTAAGTAAGACGAAAGCAATGGTTTTTGAGAAAGAGGAAAATATGACAGAGTGTAAAATTATAATAGAAGAAGAGAGGGTGGAACAAGTGAAAGAGTTTGTGTATTTGGGCTCCGTGTTCACATCAGATGGAAAGTGTGAAAGTGACATCGAAAGAAGGGTGAATGCCGGCAACATGGTGAATGGAGCGTTGCACGCTTTTATGAACAGCCAGAAAGTCTCTGATAAGGCTCGTCTGGCTGTGCATAGAGGGGTGTTAGTTCCGACACTTATGTATGGGAGTGAAAGTTGGGTATGGCAGAAAAAACATGAAAGTAGAATAAATGCAGTACAAATGAGAGCGTTAAGAAGTATGATTGACGTAAAATTGAGTGACAGGATAAGGAATAGCGTGATAAGGGAACGTTGTGGTATAAAAGAAGATATAGTGACTGGTGTAGAAAAGGGTATGCTTAGATGGTTTGCTCTTGTAGAGAGGATGAATGAAAGAAGATTAACGAAACAGGTGTATATGGCAAGTGTGGATGGGAACGTCGGAAGGGGAAGACCTCGACGAACGTACCTCGATCAAATCGGGGACGTGCTAAAGAAAGGTCAGGTCAAGAGTACCCTAAACCGACGAGCATGCATGAAGAGATTGATGAATGTGGAGGAGGCGAAAGAAGTATGCCAGGATCGTAGTAAGTGGAAGGAAGTAGTCTCTGCCTACCCCTCCGGGAAAGAAGCGTGATTTATGTATGTATGTATGTATGTATGTATATTGAGTGATTTTGTATATTTGAGGACCATTTATTTTAAGTACTCCCTGAAAGTTTGTACCGTCTTTTCCTTACATACTGTTTAAACTTAAACGACCAAACCAAAATATCCTACACAACTTATCTGATCCAACTGACCCTTATCAACCCAACCGAACACTGCCAAGCACGGTTCAAAAAAGAAAACCAAAAAGCAAGACAAATACAATTTTGTGATAAAAAGTTATGTTTATTCCAGGCTATAATCCACTTCGCTAAAATAGCACGGAAGCACAACCTATCGGGCGTCTGCCTGGACTCCCTGCACCGCATCTACACGATACCGAGCGTCCCGATAGTGGACTGCTTCCAGAAGATCAGGCAGCAGGTCAAGTGCCACATCCAGATGTCCTGGACGGAAGGCAAAGACGAACTACAAGAAGGTAGCTATTGGTTTACTCATATTATCACTCCATTGTATTGAATGAAGTCCCTTTCTGTGTCTGTGCCTATGTATGCTTAGATCTTTAAAACTACGCAATGGATTGTTATGTACATACATATACATATCACGCCTTTAATCCCTTGCGGGGTAGGCAAAGCGTATATGGCCACAAAAAACGGACATGTGACAAATATTCGAGGGTCATTCGAAAAATTGTGTATCGCGGTTGTCAACCCATCGCCTAAAATTGCAATACACACCCTTAAGTCCCTTAGTCGCCTCTTACTACTCCCACGGGAAAGAAATGGCATTCGAAGCCGGCATCACATGGATTATTATAAATTATATATTATAAATAGATAAAGTGATTCAACAGGAAGGTTTATATGTAATGGGAAAACGGGTAGCAACGGGAACATAGTGTCAAATATTGTGATGCCAAATAAATGTATATCTTTCTTTCTGTTTGAAGGTTTAGACATGATTGAATCGACGAACTTTAAATACTTCACTAAGGAGATGACGGCGGAATTCTACGCGTTCAAAGGGCTGCTTTTGGCTCAGTTGGGAAGGTCTGAAGACGCCAACAAGGCGTTCGCTGCAGCAGTTCAGCTCCACGACACATTGGTCAAGGTAAATGGATTATTGACAGCATTTTACCTACCAATAAAATGCTTATTAAACTACTTACCTTCCTTATAGCCTTACTTATAGAGATAGAGATCTTCCTTTGCAGCGATTGGTCGCACTTATCTGTTCCAAAGCTGTGTGATTGGTTACGTATGCCCCCACACCCCACCCCACTCCGACACGGCAGGGCGGGGCGAGTCGGCCCGCTTGGCTTCATTGCGTCTCATAATAATATTCTAATTAGAATATTATTACTACAAAATACACCAGGCAGAATTAAAAATTTAAGGCTATAAGGAAGGTAAGTAGTTTAATAAGCATTTTATTGGTAGGTAAAATGCTGTCATTAAACCACTGTACGTTCCTTATAGCCTTACTTATAGAGACATGTTTGATATCGCCTGGAGGAGTGGGAGCTATCGCCAATGTGAAAAACTATAAAAAGAAACAGGTATGATTATTCTTTAAAAAAGAAAAATGAATTTCTTTATCAACAATAATGATTTTGATCCACTATACTGAAAATTTATTTATATTGTATTTATTAAAAAATACTGTAATATCATAAACTCACCCTTAAATGACGATAAAATATAATAAATTATAATGAAAATGTAATTCAAAACCTCTTGTACTATATTACGGCATTCTAGGTAAGCATAATAGAATGATGAAAATGATGCATTTGTAACATGCCATTTATAATGTCTTTGAAAAACTACCTCGTATTTAATAAAAAATGCACATTATACAGTTATTCATTATGTAAGTCTCAATACGTTTTGATAAGATAGAAAGTACGCGGAAATTCATCTGAAAGTTTCCGAACAGTAAACAGAAAATTTCAAAAAAAAAAAAAAAAAATTAATAACTCAATAGCCAAAATAGTAAAATATAAAAATATTGAACCTTTAGTTAGAGGTAAATACGCATTGCAGGTCGTTTTTATAAAACCTTTTAAATATCTATTTACTTACATAGTAAATAAATAGCTCTTTTACACAGAAAAACATAGCTTACATATTGTAATTGTGCTTGATCACTCCAGCTATAGGTAACGTAATAAGTAGGTTAAATTTCCCTACTATAAGGTCAACACTACTGTTTAAGATATGCATTGACCTAAACGGGCTTAAGCAGGTAAATCAAAAAACCTGGCCAAACGACTACCTAGTTTCCCAGGAGAATAAAAGGCATATAAATTTGTTATCAAATCATGCCTTCATATAATTTTTGAAATATGATTCATTTGGGCTTGCCTTAATAATATTTGCTATAATACATAATGATCAATAACTAACCTTGTTTACTTTGTCGGGGTAACGGTCAAGCTTTATTTAAAACATCACTCGGGCCTCTGAATAAACTATATTGTATATAATAATATAGTTAATTAATATCTTGGTAAATCTACCTAAACTTGATATAATAAAAGAGGCGATTATTGAAATTGTTTTCTGCCATAACTACCTCTGACCGTCCCATGCAAAGCCCAGATCTCTGTTTAAAACTTGAAAAGGGCACAAATTTGCTTTAATTTTATGTACAATCAAAAACGAGCTAGCTATAAAAGAATATGAGCTAAAGTTTAAATTATAAGAATTTTATCATTTTGTTAACAGCTTACCTACGGAGAAAATTTAATCCGAAGGTACGTCGGTAAACGACGTTATTGTCTATTACAGTACAGACAGTACAAACATTGCAACATTGCAAATTAATTGTGGAAGCCTAGATCTTACGTGGGTCACCGTACAAATATTATATATCATTATGATCACCGTTGGTAAAATATACTAGCTATTGAACGTAGTAGGTAGTTCCCAATATAATTCTCGCTAGGTATCTATTCTGAAAATATTTTACTTGATAGGCAAACTATTTGCCTAGTACGTAGGTACATTCAAGCATTTTTTAACAACGTCTTGTGCTCGACATTCAGAGCAAATATATTGGAACAACGGTATTATTATTTTAGGCTGACGTCTTACGATAGGCAATTATGTTCACTATCGTACGTTTCTAACAACCATCTAACAATGTTATACACAGGAGTAGATACTCGTGTTTCAAACCCAAACAAGGCAGACAGGGCACTTACACAAATATCAATTAGCAAAAGTACCCTCTGATTGTAACCTTTTTTATATTTATTTAAAATACCCACATAGACTGTGGGTACTTGTTGTTTACTTGCCCAAAAGCTTTCATTCATTATCGAAAAAGTAGGTGTAGTAAGCATGACTACACTTGAGGAAATAAAAACTTAATATCGTCTGGGACAGTGTCGCATTATTGCTATTTGCCACTATCGCTCTAAAACTTTTCATCTCTAGAGGAGGTTGTTATACATATTACGCCATATGCATTTCATTCATAACATTTCAGGTAATATGAAAGCACCTGAAAAATATATCACGAACTTTTCATCTCTAGTGGAGGTTGTTATACAATTTACGTTATATGCATTTCATTCATAATATTTCGGGCAATATAAACGCACCTGAAGAAAATATCATGTTCAAGATCAAGGCACTCGAGTAGGTAACACAAAATTTGGCATATACCAAATAGGTATATATTACATCACTCGCCTTAGCAGCTAGACAACCTTCCACTAGTTTTGATGTTATACAGCTTGATATAGCAGAATTAACAATAGGGTGTACCTAGCTCCCAAGTTGCAACATGCTGGAATAAGTAAATTACCTACATACATCTCCACCTCACGAAATTTACTCCGTACACTCAATGCACGATGAATTAAAAAGTAAAAATTATTATAGTTTCGGTGTGAGAGCTATTAAATGGGTAGGTCTTCATTATTTACTTATCCATTTTGAGATGAGGCCATTACAAAAAGGCCGTTTTCTCTCCCCACATTTGTCTGTTTCCATGTTGCTAAGAAAAACGTAGGACTATTTTAGGACAACTCTGCACTTAGAGAGCTTAGATTGTACACATTCCCTTCCGTGATTGATGCCAGAATCATAGCGAGTATTTAACGTAGGTACTCTTACGCCACTTTTTGATCATAGTTCAAAGAAGTAAACAAATGACAAGCGTGAGGGATCTCCCTCAGAAATGCGTTAGCACTACGAGGTCTGTGATAGCATAGAAATAGAAGTGAATTATTGCTACTTAGGACAGTGAGCAAGGGAAAAATTTATAAATTCAGTCGTTTTCACAGTTACCTAATAAATTAATATGTTTCTCATTTTCTTACTGCGTGGCCTCGGTAGGCCACTGAAATGATCATAAAGGAAAACTGTTTCAGGCTTAAGCCGTCTATAAATTTTCCTTAACCTGCGAAAATTTAGACTCGGCAGTAACGGTTACTAGGATGGGACTGAATGCGGTGAATCTACGACAAATATGTCTTCTGCTTAAGAATCATTGTAAAACGTTAGACAGCTCTCTAACTTTGAACTTTATTCTGAGTAGATAAAGTTCATACTTACGTAGGAATATTGTTCCCTGTACTTTCTAATAGCCAAGACTTTTTCGGGCTAGGATGTTATATTTGAAACATTTTTTCAAACATTTAAGTAGGTATATTTTGCCTACAGATAGCCTATTTTGCAAATTCTCAGTGGAATCTAGCTATCGTTATTTGAAAGCGTAAGCTCATGGAACTAAAAGAGGGGGACCTTATGAACGCGTGCAAGGTAAAAATATTTTCAAATTAACATCTTAGGAATCCCCTCGCGTTCTATTTTCTAATACGCTCGAGGTAACACATGTGTCAGACAGTAAACTCCTTGTACTCAAGTCTGTAACACACCTTTCGAAGCTTTTATTTCTTAAATATATTTTAATACTTAACCTTAACCGTGTTAGGTAGGTATAAAATTATGGAAACTTGGCTAATTTTATACCACATGCAGGATTCGAACCTGCGCGCTTCACTATTAATACTAGTGCTACACACTACCCTTCGCTACAATTGCTTAATCTCATCGCAGGCGGTGGACCGGACGATGTACTTTCAGATAAGACAAAATTTAACGAGGGCATTTCACTGTCACGTTAGAAGACAAATAAGCATAGAAGTAAAGAAAGACTGCTTTACTTTGATCAGACAAAAGCAAATCATGCATGTGCCGGATGCCATCAAAACTTTTGGAAGTTTGATAAAAAGGTAGGTAGGTACCAAAAGTAATACCTATACTTAAAGCAATAACGTTTTATCAAAGGTGCTGGCCGACTCTTTCTGCACGAGGTATTAAAAATATATTGGTGGGTACATTTCGAAACTTTGGCTCCACGAGGACCCAGTTCTTTGCGTTGCATATCGTACCGAAACCCACAACACAAATACTTTTTAGTACTTGTTAGTATTTTTGGCAATATTTGCATCTAAACCGTCTATAATGCATGGAATTTGTATCGCATGTCGATTTATTAATTCGTCAAGTATACGAAAGGCTCGAGAACGGAATTTCAGGCCCTGCAAGTGCAAGCGAGGGCATTCTGCATGACATCAAAAGGTACAACCCCTGCGCGGGGATGTAGGAGTCTAAGGACACGTCATGCGCTGACGGCCTAATGAACTCCTGATGATGTTATAAAATAGGGTATACCTTGCGTTGCGCAGAGGTAGCTTATAAAACCGACGAAATGTAGCTTGGCTTGTGCTGCCATTTCATATCATAGCAATCAACTAGAATATATATTTTCTGCAATTTATTCTAGGCACAACGAAAAGATCCTTGAGGAGTTCTTATTACTCTATTTTATAAGACGTTCTACTTCTACGGACTTGGACTTCCGTAAACTTTCTTATTACTAAGAGCATTTCACAGGGTCATGGCGGGCCCCTTTTAAAATAAAAATTGTCGCTGTTCGACTTATTTATTTAAAGAACTTTGAAGGTATCCGAACAATACATACAGATCACGTATTTGATGCGTTACTTGAATAACACGTTGCTACGTGAAAGGAGCATCTGTATACCATTACTAGCTCCAGTAAACGACATAAAAATGTATTTATGTCCAAATAACAATTTACAAAAACACGTGTAAAAATAAAATAATCATTCACAAATGAAAATCCATAAATCAATCGGGCACATTAATGAAAAACGTGCACGGGGGATATGTAGAAACTAGTTCGACGGGATAGTAACCTATAAATAGAAAAAAGGTATTACTTCTCTCGAGGAATACCTATCAGTTCAAGGTAACTAGTTTAAAAACCTGCGAGGGATGAACATTTATATTGAAAATCTTAAAATAATGCCACTCAAAGCTTGTGCGAAGTGCACTATGATTATTGGATTTTCATTTGATCGTTCGTAAAGAATCGAACGAATTAATTACTTCCGGATTAAAAACTTTTCGTAAAAAAAAATCACTATTGTTAAATCCGGGTAACTAAAACTTCGATAGCAACCAAATTTCTATAACACACTTTGCTTATTTATTTGGGATCATTATTCTTGACAAATAATTCCCATAAATTATTAACTATTTTGTTCACAGAATTCGGATCGCCAGGAACAATTTATTTATTCGTAAACGGTCTTGACAGATTTCAATAATAATTTATTAAAATTGTAAGAAATTGCAAAGTTGTGTCCGACGGAAAACCGCCTTCAGAAATTTGATTTGCCACATGCATAATAAAATATAAAGGACTTACCCAGTTTATACACACACTGATTTTAAAATTTATTTAAATAGGAACAATTAAATCACTAAATTTATTAATTTAAAAAACGAACGGTGCAAAACCGTTAAAATTGTAAGAAAATAATTTTTCAAAGTTTAAAATTTAAAACTTTATCGAAATTTAAAAAATTATTTTCTGAGCGCGACCGCTCACTGCGAAAGAAAAATCGCCAATGAAGCCAAGCGGGCCGACTCGCCCCGCCCTGCCGTGTCGGAGTGGGGTGGGGTGTGGGGGCATACGTAACCAATCACACAGCTTTGGAACAGATAAGTGCGACCAATCGCTGCAAAGGAAGATCTCTATCTCTATAAGTAAGGCTATAAGGAACGTACAGTGGTTTAATTGTAAATTGTTTACAGATAGTGGTGTCGATTTTTGCACACTTTTTACGTCTTAGGTAATTTTGAAATAGTACTAGAAATTTCATTAGTAAATAAGAATAAGAATAATTTATTGAAACCTTAATATATTTATTTTACATTTTTTTTTTTTTTTTTTTATTAATGATGGGTTTGCTCTTGACTCTAGTCTAGGTCATAGGACAGAGACAGAGTCTAAGATGGAGCGAGCTCACCCAGAAGAAGCCTGTTCACTCTTACTTTGAAGAGATTAGGGTTGTATGCTTTTGGAAACACAGACGCAGGAAGTGAGTTCCACTCTTTAGCTGTGCGCATTATAAATGATGACTGGAAGCGCTTAGTCCGAATTGGTGGAATGGCTACCAGGTACGGATGGTATCCGGCGGTGCGTCTGGATGTCCGATGGTAGAAGGGAGCTGGTGGAACAAGGTCGTGAAGCTCTTGAGCACACTCTCCGAAGTACAATCTATAAAATACCGACAAGCAGGCAACCTTGCGGCGATGTGCCAGGCTATGTAGCTTGGTGTCCACCAGTTTTATGTCGCCTATGAGCCTCTTGGCCCTGCGTTCCACCGAGTCAAGAGCGGCAAGTTCTTATATAAGTAATTATACATTACTTTATATTATACATATAAAGTATAATTACTTAAGATGTACTTAAATATTACAATTTAGCACTTTAGCCTGAACTAAGATGATGATAAGGGCCCTGTATGTCAGGCAGACAAGGTCATATTTATTACTTACATAATACGTCTATTTTTATTAATTATATAAAATACCTAAAATATTTGCATTATCTAGATGAATACAGTTAAAATATTAATACTTGTCAACTAGGTGTGTAATTATTTTACTAAAAGCTGCTGTAAAGGAAAATAACACATACTTCACAGCTATCATTTACCTGTTGAAGTACTGTTTTAAATTCTTGAATGTGAATGGAATGATAAGATTTTAGGTTCGCCAGATTCGTGATGCCTTTTTATTCTCATGAATAATTTTTTTTCTTATTTTTAACTTTGATTTTAGGCTTGGGCGCTCTGGGGCGATTACTTGGAGCAAATATTCATAAGGGAGCCGCGGCAGGTGACTGTGGGCGTCTCCGCTATGACTTGCTTCCTCCACGCTTGTCGCCACCAGAACGAGTCCAAGTCCAGGAAGTACTGTGCCAAGGTGAGTCCACATCACCACTATAGCTCAAATGCGTTTGATGCAAAACTCTTTCTATTTATCTCTAATGCAACCAACGCAACGCATCCTGGGTGAAATAGTTCCCACCAAGCGAAGCTGATCATCCGACCCGAGGAAGAAAAAGATCTCTAATGCCAAAATAATAATATTTTTAATAACAGTCTGTGTCGTTACTACATACATAAGTCACGCCTATATCCCTAGCGGGGTAGGCAGAGCTAAAAGCTCTTAAAAAACGCACATTTACGACGAACGTCTGACAAACATCTAAAGGTCATTCAGAAAATTGAAAATTGTTGTAAATATTTAAAATACGTCAAAATAACCACAATATAGTTTAATGCATGATACATTAAACTTATCCTTATTGGTTTTGTGGCCGCTGAATGAAATTTAATGAATGAATAATAATAAATAAGAGAATGAGTCACAGTTGCTGCCCACATAATTATGATAATTCGTTCTGATTTCCATTTATGGTAATTTTTTTTGTATTTATTGTCGCTAGTATGACTCGGTCACTTTTCATGTCCATGACTATGGTATAGAGCCACATTTAAGGCTTTTTAATCAACTTTGAGTTCTATTTCGTATTCATGGGTAGGAAAGAAAAACAGATGAGTCAGATTGATCACTTTTGTAGACACCAGAAAGTTGTAGTGCCTACGGTAGTACCCTGGTGATAGCAATCATACATACACATATCACGCCTTTTATCCCTTGCGGGATAGGCAGAGCGTAAATGACCGCAAAAATGGACATTTACGCTACGTCTGACATATATTTGCGGGTCATTCAGAAAATTGTGTGTCACCATAGTGACAGGTTGTCAGCCCATCGCCTAACATTGCAATTCACACCCTCAAGTCCCTTAGTCGACTCTCACGACTCCCACGGGAAAGAAATGTGGTGATGTTATTCTGAGCCGGCATCACACGGCACTCATTGCAATCATTAATCCGAATATAAACAACCATACTTTTAAAACGGTAATACGTTCGCCATTTTGATTTTAGCTAAAAGTAGGATATCTATCGTATCCTTCGTGGCCAGCTCAATGATGACAGCTAAATTGCAAGGGTACCGCATCTATCACGTATAGGGTGAAATTTGACATGTACCCGGTAGCGAAATCTTAGACGGGCTGGTGATAAGGAACAGTTTTTCCCCAAGGAACATATCTAGGTCGAAATATGAGCTCCTTTAAACCACACATTCTGAAGGTATAACAAAGTGTTTTAAGTGTGTTTAAAAAAATACTTATTATTTGAATTTACAACAACAATTAAATTGTTAATATTATATAGAATGCGTGGTTTAAAGGAACGCAGTACTTTTCCTAACAGCCTGTATAAAAGTATAGTTGGGTTAGTTTGGACTTATCTGTTATTTTACCAGGTCCTCTGGATGCTGAGCTTCGACGACGAGAAGAACAGCCTAGCCGAAGCACTGGACAAGTACTCGGTAGGCGTGCCGCCCGTGCAGTGGTTGCCATGGATACCGCAGCTGCTCGCCTGCCTCGTGCAGTACGACGGCAACGTTATACTCAACTTGCTGAGCCATGTAAGTGGAACCGAATATGCTCTAAAATTACAGATTTCTTGAGATGACGTCAAAGAACAAGAAACGACCCGGGATTTCTTATCATTATATCATCCTATAGCATTATTCTGCTGGACGTAGTTGTAGGCCTTTCCCAGGGTACGCCATAAGACACGTGTCTTATATCCATCAGCATTTAATAAAACTTTGTTTTTTTAATGGGTGTGTTTGTAAAAAAAGCCTCCAGGACACTTGAACACTTTTCATGAATCCTGATTCAATCACACCGTCATACAGCTCACTCTTGTTCTTTGAATTCACTAAAATAATTTCTTGCTAAGATTTCATTGCTTTTTAAAACAGCTCAAACCTCTTTATACTTTTTAAGCACTCGCGATCACTTTCACTCATTTTAAGTATTAGACCGGGTCTGTCGCGATAGTATTTAGGTAAATATTAGTAATTTACCTGTGTCCCGACGTTTCAACACAGTTTCATGTATTGTGGTCGCGGGTTGACAATATTTACCTAAATACTATCGCGATAGACCCGGTCTAATACTTAAAATGAGCTTAAACCTCCTTTCAAAATAGTTTAATTCAATGCCTCGTCTGTTGACTCCTCAGGTTGGTCGTATTTACCCGCAAGCCGTATACTTCCCGATCCGGACGCTGTACTTGACGCTGAAGATAGAACAGCGCGAGCGACACAAAACGGCGGAGAATCTCGCGGCCCATGTACCACAACAAAACCTCGCCGCTGCTGTAAGTCTATACCTGATATTGCTTGAAATCGGATTGTAGGCATTTCACATTGAATTTTATAATGTGTGGCGCCGGCTTAGAATACCATCTCCCCAATTTTACCCGTGAGTGTCGTAAAAAACGACCAAGGGATAATTGCTCAAAGAACAACCGAAAAATGACTGCAGAATATCTGCTTATGCTTACGCACGTTCTACTAAATTCAAGCACAGAATTTTAAAATCAAATGGTCACGCGATTTGTTACGTGTGAACTCCGCAGGTTAGTAGTAATATTATAATCAATTGTAGTTATATAGTAATATAAATTGTAGTAATACATACTACATAGCATTGTTTATTCTGTGGTTCAGGGTAGCAGCAAGGCGGGCGAAGGCGCATCTTCATCGAGCAGCGTCCCTGCGGGCGTCGGGGGAGCGGGTGCCGCGGGCGCGGGGGCGGCGGGCGCGGGGGAGACCGGCCCCATCAAGGCCACGCTGCCCATGTGGCGCTGCTCCAAGATCATGCAGCTGCAGCGGGAGATACACCCCACCGTGCTGTCCTCGCTAGAGGGCATCGTCGACCAGGTACAAACCGCACCAGGGCTTGTCACTCAGCGATAAATATAATGGGCCTCTATTCATTTTTCTGTCTAGCTAACAAAAGACGTCACAACAAATTGCAGTCATTCAAACATGACTCTCTAATAATTTTCCTGTTAGGCTACAAAATTACGTCACAGTCTAAATTTAATAGTATACAAACAAATTAAACTCAATTTATGTTGTTGACGAAATAAATAAATGAAATGCACTCAAAACATGACTCTCTAATAATTTTCCTGTTAGGCTACAAAATTACGTCACAGTCAAAATTTAATAGTATACAAACAAATTAAACACAATTTTTACTGTTAATAAAATAAATAAATGAAATACACTCATAACATGAGTCTCTAAGAATTTACCTGTTTGGCTAAATAAAGACGTCATAAACAAAATGTAGTCATTTAAAAAATTTAGGTTAGAGCGACTGAATAGTGGTTTGTTAGCGATCCCTTTCCTTTAAGACTTGTTAAAACTCTTCGTCGCCACAATTAATATACCATGTTTATCTTCGAAACTTGACCAAACAGAAAAAAGTAAAACAAAATCTTTTCTTATACAATATACTCGCATCTGACGTGTGATCAAGATTCGGAGATACACTGCTTGCTTCATATGTATAACCTTGTTAACCAGATGGTATGGTTCCGCGAGAATTGGTACGAGGAGGTCCTGCGTCAGTTGCGCGCGGGACTCGCCAAGTGCCACGTGGTGGCGTTCCACCACCGCAACGCCGTCGCGCCCGCCACCGTCACCCCGCACACCCTTAACTTCATCAAGAAAGTCGTCTCCACATTCGGAATAGGCATCGGAATAAGTAAGTTGAATCTGTATTCGAAGTTGTTGTGAGCATGTGTGTGATTTTTCTCGATTTATGACTTGACCGCCATTGTCACACGTAAAATAATCTTTATGAAAATGTGCTACAGCCCACCATGAACATAGCAGCTGAACGTATGCGAAGGTCCAAGTAAATAATATAAATACTCCGCTACTTTGATAAAATTTGCCTAATTCGGTAACTTTAAAGTATATCTGAATCTGTTAACTAATATTTGTAATAAAACTTAGTTCTAATAATGTGCAGCAGATATTGTAACCAACTAACGAGATACAAATGGAATAACTTTGATTAGAAACAGTGGCGTTCAAAATGCAGCATGAGTGTTCAGTGTTCTAGAAGGCTTGTAATGACGACGGATTTATACCGTACGTTACAGCTAAAGTCTCGTATCAAACAATATTCTTATTTAATAATGATGTCATATGAATGTTCGTGAACGCTTACTCGAATGACGATGGCTAAAATACCTGAATGTTGCCATTTTCGAACTTATTTTCTTCAGTAAATAGAACGCTTTGCTGTGCGATGTTAATGTTTTGCTTCTTTTGCAGATTTGGGGTAAATCAGTTTTATTCTCGTGTCTGGCTTCGTATATGAGTATACCGTGATATATCGTTGTATAATTAATGACATAACACGCATTAGCGAGCGTTGTATTATAGGAGCGTTTCCATTTTGTATGTCAACAGAATGTGTTTCTGGTAGTGTAAGTGGTGCATTATCTTCAGCTGGTTCTGAGAGCCTGGCGCGACGCGCGGCCGCCACGGTCCAGGACCCCGTGTTCCAGAAGTGCAAGGCGCAGTTCACCGCCGACTTCGACTTCACGCAACCCAACGCCATGAAGCTGCAGAACCTCATACAGAAACTCAGGAAGTGGGTCAAGATATTAGAGACCAAAACTAAGGTTTTGCCAAAGTAAGTCGACTTCACTGTTCATTTCATGACGACAAAGAGGTAACAAACAGATCGATCATATTATTATTTTAAATCGTATCCTAGTGAGTTTACTCGATCTATGAATCTGACTGAACAACTTTCGAACTATGATATTTTGAAAAATATAGTTTGGTTTTCTTAACCGATAATCATGAAAATATTTAATTAGATTATGAGTGAAAGTGAATTTCTTATATTGACCTTTTTCAAAAGTTTCAGTAATGTCAAACCTAAAATATAATATTTAATTGTAACTTAGATCATAATCATAACTACTTTACACATCAGACCACCCATTCAGTAGGAACTTACTGGTATGTCGATTAAAAATATATTCTGTTTCAGATCGTTCTTAATCGAAGAGAAATGCCGATTCTTATCTAACTTCAGCCTGAAGACTGCTGAAGTGGAACTACCGGGCGAATTCCTCTTACCTAAACACACACACTACCACGTGCGAATCGCGCGCTTCATGCCCAGAGTCGAAATTGTTCAAAAACACAACACTTCAGCCAGGCGACTTTATATACGCGGACACAACGGGAAAATATACCCTTACTTAGTCGTGAATGACTCCGGCTTGGGCGACGCGAGGCGGGAAGAGCGCGTGCTACAGTTGCTACGAATGCTAAACCACTACTTGGGCAAACAGAAGGAGACTTCTAGAAGATTCCTGCATTTCACTGTACCCCGTGTGGTGTCCGTGTCGCCGCAGATGAGGCTCGTCGAGGACAACCCCAGCTCCATATCGCTGCTGGACATCTACCGCACTGAGTGCGCTAACAGGTACACTTTTGTAATCAGTGCGTTATGATAACCTATTCCATTTATGTGTTTATATTGACTGCGTCTTAGTCCTTTGATGCCGTCATTAACCCGAACTACGTTAACCCTACATCTACCCGTGGTAAAGCATGTGTACCAGTAATTTTGAATCATGCCACCCTGACTTAAATTTCAAAACCTATGAAAAAAACACAACAATAGGTATATACATATAGTGTTGAATATGAAATTGAAGAAGATAATTTGGATAGCAATATTAACATAAATTGACTTTTCTAGTAAAGGTAGAAAACGTACTTCGTTGCTTGATTGTTTTAGTTTGTGTATGCCCATGAGACCCCGAAAGTCCGACACATGATATCCGGCTCTGTAAAGGGTGAAATTTTACAAGTGACCGATACTGAAAACTCATTACGGGCTAGTGATAAGGAACAACTTTCCCCCTGAAACTTCTCCTACAAAATGCACTAGCTGACCGAGTCTATTTGTATGGCAGGTCCAAATTTATTTCCATATTCCGACCAAATTCTTTTTTGGAGTAACTTCTTTATTCATTATTACCAGCCCGTAATGATTTTTCAGTTTCGATCACTAGTATTTCACCCTATGATAGGGCAAAGAGTATAATCAGTTATTTTCTTTTTAAATAACTAAATATTTTGTAGGGGTGTGGAGTACGACGCCCCAGTGGCGCGTTACTACGAGCGGCTGGCGGCCGTGCAGGCGCGCGGCTCACAGGCTTCGCATCAAGTGCTCAGGGACATTCTGCGAGAGGTATGCCCCAGTTTGTAACTAGTCATAAAATATCCTAGCGCGGGCAGGATTTGAACCTGCGATTTTCTCCATTACATACTAGCGGCGACGCCTCTTCCATCTGGGCTACGGTTGATTTTTTTTTAAATGTATGCCTATCACGGGAAGTATTTTTATATTTGGTATTCATAATATGCTTGTTTACTAATTGTGGACTATTCAAATGAACTGTTTTTTAAACGATATCTTGTATGAAAAATTGAAAACTGATGTTGTGACGTCACTATACATTATTTAGGATGGCAACAAGATAGAAACTTCAAAACTGTTTCTCAGTTGAATAAATCTTATCCTGCATAATTTGGAAAACGATTAATAAGAATTATAGTACCTTTGGACACTGGTTATAAATAACCAAGTGTCGTATTTTATTAATTACCTAGGACACAACCCTATTAATTTAGCGTGTCGACGAAAAAGTAATAAAGCAAGCCTTTTAGAATTTCTTATTCAAGATTTCATGTGTAAACTAAAATGACGCAAAGCATCGCAAATTCAGGTGGTTGATTTGGCCATTTCCTTATTTAGCGAATACTAGGTAATTTAATAATTATTATGACGTGAAATGCAGCCGATGAATATAATATTATGAAAAACATAAAGTGTTCATTCAATTACAAATTTGCATGGGAATTATCCTTATTTTGCGGTTGAGTTAGTCACGATGTTGGTTTTATTTTGTTGGATTGTATGTTGTATCCATAATGCATCCGTGTTCTTCTTAAAGATTTGTATCAGAAATCTGATAATATGCAGAAAGAGCATAAATATAGAAGGATAAACTCTTAACTTGCAGCTTGTAGTCAACTTGGTATGCTGGATCTTTTTTATGGTTATGGAAATTATTATTAATTTCTATTTTTAATATTTTTCAAATATTTTTACGTCACATCACAATTTTTTGTAAAGAGTTAAAATGCCTTTGCCTGCACAAAGGAAAAAGAAATGGGGTTGTGCTATTCTTAGCTGGCAACACACGGCAACAATTTTGTTTTAACTGTGCTTATTAAGCTCTTTCATGTGATACCCAACACGACATTACTTGTAGTATAAACTTTTTCAATTTTTAGCTCTAGAGGGCGCCATATGTAATGTATAGTGACACAACTTAGCTTATAACCAGTGGACTGTTTAGACGCTTCAAATGATACCTCATTTATATAATTCTGATAAGTTGTCTAGAAGTTAGGACGGAACAAACGTTTTCGTTTCCACATACGTACATACTTACATACATACATACCGGTCAAAATCATAACCCTCCTTTTTGCTTTGCCGTAGTCGGGTAAAAATGGGAAAAGTTAATCAAAAGCAAGACAAATGTCAGTTAAAACCCATTTTCTAACTATGGCAAATACATTACTCATATTAATGTTATGAGGCGTCATACAAAGGTCATCAAATATCTTAGTATTATACACTTTCTTATTATTCTAATAAGTAGATATTATAAATAAAGCATATTACTCGAAACGGTTTTTAGATTATTCTTGAAATCGACCATCTTAGCATACCGAATTATGTAACTTATTTTTCCCTTTTCGTGTTCCTTTAATCAAATACTACGATCAATCATAGTTCGAGCGATCATATTATTAGTTATTACTATACAGAAATCAAACAAATTTAACCAGTGATTTAACTTTTTTATATTGATAATACGCGTAAATATCCTTTTAGTGCAGGCGAGACCGGAAAGTCGGTTGCATAATATGGAGACCGGATTCTAGCTTTTGATTTAGCTTATAATTTATATACAGATGTTGCCAGGTTGTTTATTGGTCCAAAGATGGCACATGATTTTTTTCGATACCTAATTTATTAATATACATTTTAGCTACATGTAACATGATACAAAATTAATAATCTCCTTCAGTACCCGAAGGAAATTTCATTGTATCTGCGGAGTTTGTTAGCATGGTAATGTTCAATCTTGTTACATAAAGTTAAAATTTGTCTATAAATCTTCTAAATAAAAATAAGTAAACAAATGGCATATGGCATGTTTAACTACTTATTTTTACATGTTGCTTAAATGTATTAATGCGATATTTTTATAATCGTCTTGTAAAGCTCTTTCATTTGATACCTCCATCATAATTATGTTACTCAACTCAAACAATCTTTCCTCTAAGGTGCAAGCGACGATGGTGCCAAAAGGCATGCTCCGCGAATGGGCAGCCGCGACGTTCGCTGCACCCACTGACTACTGGACCTTCCGCAAGATGCTGACGCTGCAGCTGTCCCTGTCTTCGTTCGCGGAATACGTGCTGCATCTCACTCGCCTCAATCCAGACATGATGTACGTTCACCAGGATTCCGGACTCCTCAACGTCTCCTACTTCAAATTCGACGTCGACGACACCACTGGTATGCTCACAAACATTAGTTACGCGCTCATGACTTGTTTTTTCTATTTAAAGCTTGTGTGTAAATGTTTCCTCTTTTGTTTTGGCTTTTTTTACCACGGTTTTGTGCATGTCATGTGTTTTTTTGCACTGCACTATAAGGTAAACGGTTATGCATCTTCAACTCGTTTGGATAACTTGATTGTGTTTTTTTGTCTTTTGAATTGACGTTAAACATTTTATGTGTCTTACTGCTTGCTGAAGGTCAAAATTAACATGTTTGTTTCTTTAATACGGAGTTGTTTTGTTTCGGAATGCAGCTAATAACAAGTGTATTTACACATTTTTTATGTCTGTAACTGCTGGGGAAGATTGGCTCTAATTTTATTTGACTGTTTGATGGTGATTGCTTTAACCAGCATATTTTATTTATTGTCGTTTGTATGCTTGTCTGCCTGCCTTAATGTCTTGTGAATAACATTCCGAGAATGATACAAGGAAAAGTGCACATTGCACGAGCTAACTTAATTTTGCATCCACTGTTTACTTGCTTGCTGCTGATAACATTTCGCTTTATTCGTTTCAATGCTTCGTGCACTTGCCTTATCACTGCATGCGCATGTTACAAGGTTGCCTATAAGAATTCAGCGAAACTTAATGAAGTGTACGTGTGTAGGCGAGCTGGATGGGAACCGTCCAGTGCCGTTCCGGCTTACGCCGAATATCTCGGAGTTGCTGACGTCGATCGGCATCACCGGCCCGCTCACCGCCTCTTGCATCGCCGTCGCCAGGTGCCTCGTCACGCCTAACTTCAAGGTAAGGCAGCTCGACAATTATTAAGCCAACTCTATCTTAATTTAATTTGAGTTATGGTTATAATTTTAATGGTTATTAAATAAAGTTTTGAAAGATTGCTTGAAACCTAAATATCTGTATAATTTTTATTTAGAAATAATTTTGGTGTGTCGACTAAGGCCTTGATAGCTTAGTTGTAGATGAATCCAAAGGCAACAAGCCCCGGCCGCATTCGAATATTTGATTTTTAATCAATGACATAAGTTTTCACACACTTTGAATAACAGTATTTCGAGTCATAATGTTAACGTTTTCTCCAGATCCAGTCCATCCTCCGCACAATACTCCGTGACGAGATGGTTACAGGCTACAGGAAGCGCTTAGAAGACAAATCCGGCATGCCCATCGCAGGCACCTCCGCTGAGAACAAACCCATGGAGATGGACAACGAAACCATAATAAACATGGTGAACAAAGCCGTAACAGTTATAATGAACAGACTGAATTCGCTAGCGTCCTTCGACGGGCCTGACAGCAAAGTGGCGACGCTCGTCACCGCGGCCAATAGCCATGACAACTTGTGCAGAATGGATCCCGCCTGGCATCCTTGGCTGTAATATAAACCAACAAACATTTATTGGTCCATCAAACCGGATAGACGACTTATTCTACCTGACATTTTGGTTATTCGAGCCGAATAAACGACTAGTCCATCTGACATTTAGGTCCTTTAAGCCGGATCTTTTTATTTACGATCTGATCTGAATTACATTTTTAGTTGACGAATCGATTCTATAATTAACTGTAGTTTTTTAAGTTGATGGATTTTACGTATGTTTGTGAATCGATATGCAGTCGGTATCTCTGAATTTACTATTTACTACTTCTTGTACAGCTTTGCGACTGATAATTAAGTTTAGTGTTTGTAAGAGTACGTTGTATAACTGGAGTTGTTACAAAGTTTTACGTAGTTATGTTCGTTTATGTAGATTACGAATGTATCTAGACTACATGAAACAGGAACATAAAACTGTAACATTGATATGGAAGAACGTTTTAGAGTAAAATAAAGTGGATTTTACGGAATGTAAGTGTTTTTCTTTACCATTTTTTTATAAGTTTTAGCGGTGACGCATCTGCAATGAATGTGATTGCATGTGCATGAGTGACAACGCAGTACCTGCATAGGTGAAAGTACCGGGACAGCATCAAGTGCTCGACTAACAAGCGCCCCCCTCCCCTCCCGACCCCGCCACTCGCCAATCTCACTCGATCGCTAGATAGTAAAACTGATTTCATCACGCTAACAATGGGAAAGAAAGTGCAGTAATTGTAGGATTGTGCAGGAACTATTTGTACATTCAGTACTGTTGCGCGATTCTTGGGTTAGGTGGTGCAGTCGAATGCTTTGCTTATGTTGGTTGATCCGAAGAATTAGAGTTATCGTCATATTATCGTTCAGTGTGGACTCCCAGGCTATTCAAAGATTAGCGCACAAAAGCTTATCATCTGCAGGATTCCAAAACAAAGTTGTAAGGGTTAGGTGAATAGTAATCGAAACATAATTTTGCCATTGATAGAGAAATAGATTTCTGTTAATTTGTTATTGTAGACATGTCGAGATGATTGATTTCCTTTCTAAGTAGATATTGCTTGGAGACTAGTGTGGCGGCGACATCGTCGGCATCACGTTGCTAAGCGGTGGCGGGTGGCGGGCGCAGCGACAGGGCGGCCACGTCGGCCCGGCTGCGCGCCCCCCGCCCCGCCCGCGCCTCCGCCCCCGCCCGCGCTCGCTCGCCTCGCTCAGTCCGCTCCGCGGTGTCTCGCTGTCAGACCGTGTGTTAAACCTCTCCGCGCCGAGAGCGCAAGTGTCCGACCTCTCAAACCGACCGTTTATGACATTCGACAACCCCGCCCTGTGCATTTTTCTAGTTGCATTTCGATCTGTGCGAAGAGTGTATCTGTGACCCACCTGTCTGTAAATCGCTGGCTCCTCCCGCGTTTATTTATGTTGTCGTTTTGGTGTGGTGAATATTTGTGTTGTACGGACGATAACCGTATTATCTGTGCGATCTTGTCGGTGGATATTTTTAACAATCAACAACTATACTGCTAAGGTGAGTGGAATCTAATTCGGCGAATGTTTGTGTGGACGGAACGTCGATTCGCCGCGACGTGGCGGCCGCCGACGTCTCGTCAATACGCCCCGGAATGTCTTTCTTATTTGCCGCAATTGATAGCGAAATCTTACGTCCATCCTGATTTTCTTATTCGAAAGCAGTTCAGCATCGTGGCCAAATATCCCTAATATTGATATTTACACCATTCTATTACCTCCCCTCTACACTATGACGTCATCTGAATTACCCACACATTCTCATGCTGCACGGTTCTCGAAAACTGATGCAGCGTTTCGTTTTCCGGTGTCAAGCGTAAAAGACTAATTGGAATCCGATTAGAGTCGGTCCTATCCCACTATTCCATATGGTGGACGGAAGCGAGTGAATAAGAAAACATGGAGGAGAGCGGGCGTCGGCGCGGGGCGGAGCGCGGCCGGTCGGCGGCGAGCGACCGCATTCCATATGGAATGCCGGATTATACGCAATGTCAGTGTGACTCGGTCTCGCAGCTCGCACTGCTAGCCCTGCACTGCACTAGCACTACACTACCCATGTCCAAAGCATATTTGCAACAATGTTTGACCAACATCAAAGAAATAACATAGCGCATGCCTCAACATGCCCGCCTACACACTTTGATACTTAGTCGATTTATCAATCAACTAGGTACTACCCACTACTGTTACCATATTAACTCGTATCACTCCTACCTACATTTCGAATTTCTATAAACCACAAAATACTTATGTTAATCCCTGAGAATGCCTTTTGATAGCTTTTTTCTGTTTTACGTAAGCTATTCTGTTCTCTACTTTACTGCGCAAACAAGAAGAGTAGTCAATTGTTTTTTGCAGTTGTTTGCTATTTCGTCAGTTCAGTCTATTATGAATAGGTATAAAGTGTCTTATACCTATTTTAACAGAGTCGTATAGTAGGTATAGGACACCCTATATTATAGCCTATACAGCACTTAATGCATTTCCATTCACATTTCACATTCTTAGTTGGGAAATCCCAGCAATCAGAAACCCAAGAAGCATCACTTGTTTACATGGAAGATTTTCCTGTTCTTAAATTTGCTTGGATGTAAACAATAAAACCAAAAAATATATATCTTTCATTAAGGGCGGTTTTCCTAATCCGCGGCTAACGAAGTAGGTAATATTCTTATGTAGGTATTATTGTAAATTTTCCTGTTTTTAACATTTGTTTGCATCGCACATTCATTATTATCTTCAATTAAGACAGATTTCTACATTCCGCGTATCTAGTGTTTAATATAACGGTTTATGTAAGATAAACTTTTAAATAATAACTAAATTCACTCCAACTCTAGAAAATCAGCTCTCACATATTCTAGATGTATTTATATTTTGGTGCAAAAGTAGGTTTATATGACAAATATATTGAAAATAAGAAATTGAAAAAATTTCTCAATTTTTCAATTTCTTATTTTCATTTATGAAAGTAATATAGCACTGTGAGTGCAAAATAAAACCATAGGACAAATATATTTGCTAAAAGCGAAATAATAATCAAAAGACTAGTTAAAAATATTTTAAGGAATTAATCAAACCAATGAATAAAACTTCCTACCAGAGCCTAGGTCCAAGATGAGATGGCGGAAAAGATAAATAAAAATATCAGGCTGTTGTTTTAATCAAGACCATCCATCATCATCTTAGTAGAGCTGAATAAATGTAGATGGCATTAGATCGAGATTTGGTACATATATTAAGCGTGTAGTGTAATGAGCTCGATAGTGCGTGCCATATTTCGACACACGTCCGTCGCCGCTTCCGCTGTGTGACCCACAATGTACGATTATTAGTTGCCTCTACTGTCATGTCTAAGTATTTGGGATTTAAGTTTTACGACGATCCCTTTTCAAAAGTTTTGGGTGCAATAATAGGTGTGATATTATTATTTGTATTGAAATTCTAATAATACTATCCTGAGACTTGAATCATGGATTCGAACTCTTTCACAAGACCAATAGAAATATTACACAGTCCAAATTCCCTTTATCAAGTTATCACATAGAGTCCGGGTCTCGGGTCAAATTTACACAATCACAGCGACCTTTAATCTAGTTTCAGATAGCTAAAACACGTTCCTTTGTGTTAATTCTTGGAACTAGCATCATATCTCATTGTTTGTTACATTAACAACCCGATAAACTATTCACTCAATAATTTAAATGATTCTAAAGGTACCTACGCTACCGTATTTATCGCGATTCATAAAGATATTTTATGATTAAAACCCATAAAATTCTCAAAAGTTGATTATCAAGTAAATTTATTTTTAGCATATTTAATTTCAATTGTTACCTATGCCATTATAAGTGCAGCAAGGAACATGTTAGGGGCATGGCGTGGGCACAAGTCCATACATCAGTTGAAGTGAACACATTCCATATTGAATCACGTTCAATTATCAACTAAATCGGTCAGGATGTCAGCTCCACGACACGACACAAGGAGAAGGATGTGCTCGGAGTTGTTTGTTTGCTACGTAGATACTGCTTGAGTTTTATCTTCCCACTACTGCTCCGCAGTGAATATACATGATACGATAATAGTATCTGTTCTCAAATTCTGATAGAACCTTAAAAATTTTATGTCTTGCAGTTATTTAATAATAGCTCCACTTAGTGTTAAGATAAGAAGGTACTCTCTTATCTGCCAATTTTGATTATGTAAAATAAAGATAATTATGCGTATCAGATCAGCATCAACATAGATCGTATAATGTAGTGTGGTGTCACAATAGTTTTCGAGCTCAGGTTAAAGTAGAGGATACATTGCCATACTTTCATATTTGTATGTTGTTTTTGTACCTACTGCGTATGCAATTTTAAAAAGTTGTTGCTTTACAATTTTTACGTGAAATTGTTACAAAGCGGATTCTGCATTGCGAATGATGTGATGTGATGACACAGTTTAGAAGCAATTTTGAAATCCCGAGAAATAATCGCATTCTGTGGTTAGCCTCCCCTCACTGACAGTCGCACTTAAGTACAAGGCTTCTAGGCTTTCTTCTAGGTTCTCTTTTGCTTTGAGAAACGTAACGTTTTGGCCTTTGATGCTGCATCTCGTATGTACAAGGTTACGATTGTGATACGATCTAACTTCGACAACAATATATAAAAAATATGAATATGCGTGGTTGTTAAAACTTTAAGTCAATATAGGATCTCAAAAACGTTTTCTATGGAAATAAGTTAAGTAGATTTTCAATCAGTATTTGTTTACTTTTTCTGATCAAACTTGGGCCTCCGGGCGTTGCTCTCACTCTGCGGGTACAAACTGTGTTTCCATTTTATTTTTAAGACATCATCGTCAACAACAACAATAGTCTGCCGCAAATGAGACTAGGATATTTATTATCGATACTTATCGCGCTTAGCAAGTGGATTTGCGATGGCAGTGCCCTTCTCTCTGATCTAGCGTATTATTATTTCTTGGGGATAGCTCACAGCTAGCATCTCACTTTAGTATACCAGGATAATCCGTCTGATTGAAACTCCGTGGCTCCAGGTCCAGTTGTTGTATTCGCAGGAAATACTGCTGCCCATTTTTTTGGATATCAATTAATAAAGCAAAACATATGTCTTGGTAATGTACCAAGATGTAAAATTGAAACTTCTAACTGTGTATCCAATTTCTTTGAATCATTTAATTTCATTGTCCGTTTCTTTATGGTTGTCTTCCGATAAGGTCCGTTTGTTTTGTAGTAGATAATGACATCGACGATGGTGATGGCGAGGCCCTGGTAGGTGAGGTGTAGGAGCCTAGCAGGTAACGGTTCTGCCGTGTTTGCCGAGGCGCGCGGGTGCGGGCCGTGTGTGCGTGCGCGCCGCTCACATCCAAACCGCGCAGCCACACCGCGCTCACGCCGTAGCGCGGCCGTTGAACCGAATACTCAAGGAATTTCTCCAATGCCGCCGCTTCATTTGCAGACGAAGAAGAAAATACTATCGGTGGTGTGGCACCCAATCCTACCAAACGAAAACACTAAAACTACGTAGGTATTAAATGTAACTAAACTCGTAGCTGTTATTTAGGTTTCAGGCTTTTATATTGGCGTTGTTTTATTTTATAGTTCGACACGGTTAAAGATATTAATGGGTTCGCAAGCGGCGATTTGTCGTGGACAGACACGTGTGCTGTGGGTTTTGCAATCACTGGCATACCGGTGTAGGGCGCGGTCTGCCCAAGGGTCTTGACTTGAATCAAGAATAAATTTAACACGGCACATTTCATCAACATCTAGTGTTTTTCTTTGGTTAACGATTTCCAATTTGTACTTTTATTTTCTTTTAAACATTATGATGAAATAAGCGTCTGCCGCAAAGACAATGGACAATCAATTTGTTAAATATCGATGCAGCTGCGGAGCCACCCAGAATATTGTGATTGTGATAAATTTGCATGTTGCAATTCATAATTTTTATAAAGTTTTAGTATTGAACTTTCAATTTACGCTTAAGTTTTATAATATTGTTTGACCTTTTCAATTCATTAGTAATAAGAAGCATGTTGTAAAGACGCGATTGCACCAAACGTTCATATACTCGTAAGTACATATTCGTTTCTTAATAGCGCGTCAGATTCTAAAAGATTTGCAACATTACGCTCGTTACCTTACTAATAAAAGGTTGCATCATACTTGAGCTAAGTTCCTTAGCCACATTTAAAAGTTTCGACACCGGGTTAGGAAGGTAGGTAGCACCTAACACACTAGGTAGGTATGCATAAGTTGCACATTGTACTGTACAAACATCCGGCTAGAAAAACCATTACCATTTTACATGCTTTCCAATCTGCTTAGTTACGTACTTTGATTACACGTGGAACCTACTTAATTGTATACCTACTTATGCGATGCAAATAAAATATTAGTATCGAAACCTTGCGTTTCCATCAAAATACCTTGGCAAATACGGCTATTCAATATGCTGCTGCTACTAACTTAATGCCACAGTAACTTTTTAGTGGCACTTACGATTACCAAACATGAGTTATAGGTAGGTATGACGAACAACTTTTACTCTAAAATTTCGTATCACGTCTTTCATATTGATAGTTGGCGGTCGCCCGTGGGTAGATAACTAACTATCGTGAATGTATGTACTGATGTGTTACGTTAGAGAGGTTCAGAGAAACTGGGATTACCTACTCATCACGGCACATAATATGTAAATAATATGTAAGTAAACACGGCAACTTTATAAAAATACGTTATTCACTTCACACACATTGTAATGTTAATTTCCAAGACAAAGAGGCTAGCGAAGTAGTAATGTTCCGCATCTACCCAGTACAAAGACCTTTTTGTATTTGGGAAAATTCGTATTTTAGTTTCTTCTCAAGAATTGTTATTAATATAATTACAGAAAAAAAATCTTCATAAACAAAGCCGTACGCTTATTTAACGAAATTTGTACTCAAGACGACAGTATTGATCTTTTATCTTCTAACATCAATGCATTCAAGTGGTTTTTCATAAAGAAATTGCAATATTTCAATGCGCTAGGACCAATGATTGAAAACTACTTAATTATATTATCAATTAACGAATTGTTTGTCATTTAAGTACACTGCAGTTGATTACCTCTGGAGTGCCTAAATTGATGTCGATGTATTTTTTGCGCTTATACGTAATTTTTTTCTTATGTAAGTTTTAGTTCAATATATGGATGCTTCTTGTTCCTAGACTCATACTACTTTTTGTAAATTGGTGCTGTAAGCATTCCTCAAAAAATAAATAATAAATATGCAGTAATCTACTAAAGTTTATAAGTAATCCAAAACTTACTTTATTGGCTTCTGTCGGTAATATTGGTTTAGTAGGTACCCATAATATACCTACTTATACCGTTGAAACCTGAGCGAGGCATAGATTCTTTAAAATGAATTTAGGGCACCTAGAGCTCTGTATCTGTAGCTAGGTTGTATGTGGTGTTGGTGTGTAGCGGGCGAGTGAACGCTGCGACCTTGGGCCCGTGCCTGTCCGCGGACGTTCGTTGAACGCACCCGCGCCTGCTCCCCGCCCCCGCCCCGTCCTGCTGCCGCCAGTGCCTCGTCGCCGCACCGCCGCCGCCGCCCCCGCCGCAACTCGTTTGCGACCCGATTACTCGTAAATTAAATTTAGAATTAGGTAGTCTCCTTATTTATATCCCAGACGAAGGCATATAGGTATACTATACAGGAGGCATAAGAATAAACCTTTCATTTGGTGAATCACTGTCCTACTTGCAAAGACATCAATCCACAGCATGGCGACAGCCAGCTCAAATATAAGCAGATGTGAGTAGCAATTGTAACCACAGTAGGTATTAAAAAGTAGCCTTAATTGTATTAATAGTTAATTGCTATTTTGAAAACCACGAATTGTATAGACACTCTGAAATACAAATTATAGTTCAATTATTCATTGTTGCTAGGTACTTTTACTTATTTATTATTTCTACTCAGGTCAATAATTAAATATTAAAAAACTTCCAGCTTCACTTCTACAACTTGGCTACTTATGAGAAGTGTCATGATTTCGTAAGGTACCCAAACAAACATGATAACCTACCTATCGGTTCTTAGCAAGCTAATGGAGTGATTTGCTAGCATACATTATTTCGTTGCGGCAGATCTGAGCTGGGGCCAGAAACTAAACCAGGCGCCGCCGTGCAATGACCGCCGGTCGGGTCCCTGCTGCCAGCACCATGCCACATTATATTAATACCATCCTAGAAATGCACACACAACGTCTATCTACATGCAGTATGAGAGAAAACGAACCTGGAAGCGTGTTCATCGTCAAAACGACATACACGCTTTACCAAACGAACCAGCGCCAACGGTATTTTGGTACACAACTTTGCTAAAGCTGTTATGCACGCATGCAAAATCTGGATATTCACACTGTTCTCGAGAAAACTGTATAGCCCCTAGTTACAACTAGGCTTCGCAATACGACAGACGTACTTGATATAGTCGTATCTACATATGAAACTGATTTCATGCTTAATATCAAAGAAGCCAAGGTTGTTTGGCACATGTTCTAAATGAAACAACGATGAAACAAAGTTAAACAGACGAACAAGTCTATTTAAATAATATGCACTCCTAAGTCGAGCTTACGAGCCGCGAATGCTGTCTCGTTTTTACCAACCACGGCAAAGCTATGACGTGGTTTCCGACGATTTATTGTCAAGAATGTCTTGTCTCAATCTTAAGACGTCCTTAAAATAGAAGCGCAAACGCACGCATGCATACAAACAGGATGTTGGAGGATTTTCCTGCTTGCGGCGGCTTGCGACTGGCGCGTAATGGTAATCACACGTATACGTTCGGTACTTAAGGCGTGATGTATAGTGATCGTAAATGATGCGTCGAGAAACTTGTTATTGCCTTGTTTTATACTCAAGTGTAGGGAATTGAAACCCGTCAATCCTAGAAAGACTAGATTTAGCTACATTGAGATGCTTAACGCCTTTCTATAGTGAAAATTAATGGTACCACGCACGCAAGGAACCACGGCCCGTCACGTTCATGTGATTCAAGAAGGTTAAATTTGCTCGTTTATTTTTTCACGTCTTTAGAGAGATCTCGGTCTACTCATTTTGTTTCGTACAACTAATTTTGCGGTTCATAAATCTAACGGGGCTCAGCTTTGCAAGTAAGGTAATTTCTTTGTAATAAAAAGAGCCGGGCTGATATTATGTTGAATAACTGCATTAATCGCTGGTACTTGCCTCTGATCTGTCATGCAGCACGAGCTATTATCACTGGTACTTTCTCCATCTGCTGCAGCCGCGGCGGGCTGTAAGCAATCAGCGCTGCAACTGCAATGCAATACCTCCATAATAGCATAGCATCGGAATAATACAAGAAACTAGTACGTTTTACAAAATTTTACGCGTTTTAATCGAGTAACTATGTCTGACCGGTCACAAATATCCAAGTTATTGAAAAAGTTCTTAGTATAATGTGCTTTTAAAGTATCAATTTCCTCCGGGAATACTTGTTGTTGGAAAGTAAATATTGCGACACCGAATCGAGCGATTGTCAAGAGCCAAAGTGGCATGGCGTTCGCGGCGGTCCCCAGTCCTGTTATCGGCGCCGAATGCCGATAAGCCGGTCGCCAGATTGCAGTTAAGCAATTACTTTCCTTTAATACAGCAAATAACACTGTCCAAACTTAAACATTTGGTATGAAGCCGCCGATCATTAATTTATCATAGGTGGGTTTAAGTTAACTCATTAAAACTTATAAAGATCTGGTTCTTTTAAATAAATCTACGAAGATACCAGCTCAAAATTTCTTGGTTAATGGCTTTGGCAATAATTTATGATGTTTACCCACCCGTGTAGTGTGTAAGTCTTGCGTTTGCCAGGTATTCTGTGAGAGATGTAACAAGTGGTGCATCGGGAGGGCGATCGATAGGGGTCGGTGGGCGTGGGCCGGGGGAAGGGAGAGCCTCCCACATCAGCTGGAGTCCGGCCAGGCTGTCCTGACAGTTGACACAAATCAACCTCCTCCGCCTGAAATAAGGATGGCTGAGAGTGTTCAACTGAAACTAAGTAATTATTACCATCATTCTTTGTATCATATAGAGGTAATATAGAACGTAACAAAAATGTATATTTAGTTCAGATCTTTAGATACAGGTTGAAATTATTTTTATATGGTTTGAAGTCCTGGTCACGGCACGAAATTGTAACGACGACACCCGCTAATATTTGAAAATAAAATGTTTTCATTATAATCATATGGGAAGCTTACTTACAAACAACAACCCGTGCCTCAAATCACGACCATGTTTATTAACGCCATCTGTAGAATAAGACTACAGCTACAATTGTAGATTTTGTAGGTACTTACTGGTATTTGACTCAAAATATCACTTTTTAGACAAAAAAAACAGTAGATAAATCTATATTATTCAAACATGTATAACATGATGTGCTAAATAATAAAATTTTGCCACCCGATGAAGTTAATTTGGAATGCGTCGATATTTTCGTATCGTGAAACTAAACCGAGTGCGTCTCGAAAATAATGTCTCACGTGCTCGTGTGGCTTGCGCTGGTTTTCCACGAAACATTCAACATTTCATTTTAACTATGCGGAGAAAGTCTACGTGATTAATTTCTATTTTCTATTCACTCATGATCATGACATAACTAGCGTCATTCTAGTCTGAATGAGTTATGTTGCATGCAAAATTGCAAACCAGCTAACTAACCCCTATTTTTATGAATGATGATGATAAGTTTAGGGGACTGGGTATGTACACGAGATAACGAAACAAATATTTAATTATAGATAACATATCACAGTGCACTTCCTAAAATGTAGGTATAGTTATTATGACAACAAAGGATTATTATAAACAGATCAGGACAGTTATCTTCCTAAAGAGTAAAGAAAAGATAAGGGAAATTTAAATCGTGAATAACTAATTGAGCTGAATAGATAGAGCATACCATCCAACTGCCTCCCACTTGTGACTATTATTATGATTTTGATTATATTCTGGCCTTTATGTTTGTTATTTTCCTTTCCGAATGAAGCGGGTTGGTTGGTTGGTTGGTATTCCCAGTAGTAATTTTCTTAACATAACCTACACAATACGTACCTTGTTTACCAGCTGGGAAGTCAATATTGTTCTTTTCGTTGCCCAGTGCGGTTAGTTCAGTTCAAGTTGGAAATATTTGTGAATAAATAATAATTAATTACCTTTTTGTGTATTATCAAATGTCTGAGTAAGGTATACTACTATTTCAAAAACCGTGTAGACCCGAATAAACCATAATTTTCGTAAAGTGTACAAAGACATTGTTATTTTTAAAAGTTCTTCTGAATAGTAAGTACGCACATTGCCACATACAAACTATAAGATAATGCATACGCGAACCTACTCGAAGTAAATCATTTGCCGTATGGTATTGTAGTGATTGAAAAGTCCCAGCGGACAGTGTTTTTAAAACCTTCTCATTGTTAGTGGCCGCGACGCATCATGCAGTGCTCATGTTTTCCTGCCTCGCTTACAATGCCACAAACAAGCACCGGACATTACTTACTTCTAATGTATGTGATCATGTGAATGGAAAAAGGCAGATTCGCGTGTTGTGTATCTACTTATAATTTCATATTGTTATCATTATAAGTATTTGATTTTAAATTTGGTATCATCTACTAAAATAATATGCTTTTTTTATTGCATCATCCGTAAATACCTAGAACGATATCTACCTTAGTTTCAAATTCTTTGCTCATTGGCGCGATGTCGCTCGGGTCTTTTCAATATAGACCTATCTGTGAAGTGTTTTCTGTTATTTGTTTACGATATCATCGGTATTTATCTACATTATCATCATCATTATCCTCCTACGCCTTGTCCCATTTAACTGGTCACTTTATTTCTTTTACATTTAAGTACTATCATAGGTGTGTATCGTTCTTAGGACCTATAATTTAGGCTAATGCTGTTGTGTATATGTAAAAAATACATCTAATTATATTGTGAATCCCTTAGCTGCGTAAAGTTTGATATTCATTTATTTAATTGGTTTTCCGATGTCGTAACAGTTCCACTGTTTATCATTAAGTAGGTACTTACCTACTTAATAAGTTTATATAAACTATGCAATTATCAATGGGCTACTCTGCTTTTCTTATCTCTGCTCTTCAGTGTAAAATGCAAAATAGCGATAGTGAATCATCACATCATTCATATATCACGTTTGCTGTTTGATACTTATACATTTGGTACCAATAGGTATTAGTTTTATTGAGAAATTAATGTGAGCATAATTATTATAAACGTGTGTAGCAGATAGATTTCAAAATCAAATAGGCTGACACACTCAAGCGACCTAAATAAAAATGTCTTGCTTTAAATAATTTCGCTTGCAACCTTATAACTATCAACCGATTTGGATAGAAAACAAAATTGATAGGCGGGCAATGAATGGATCGACATTCTAAGTAATTACTAAGTCTACATTATTCTCTATATAGGTACTTTATTCTGTACGATAGTAGCGTTTGTTTGCTAGCGATGAGTAATGCACTCGGCAGCTATTTATAATGTTCCCAGCAATAACAATGTTATCCAGGAATATACAACCTACGTTCGTACACAATGTACTGTAAAGAGAGTTGCGCTTGCGCATTTAATAGATGAATGCGTGACTGTTGATGTAGATCCGTGAACGCTCGCATCGAGAGTCGAGATGCTCTGCAAATTCCATTAGCATCCAATACTAGATTATTCTCTCTGGAAAAACATCTAACAATAAGTTTAAAATTGTGTGTGGTGCCAGCTTAGAATAGCAACAACACGCCACATATGCGACTATGGGATGAATCCAGGTAATAGATGAATACCTACCTGCAGCATCTTGCACTCTGTGCTTGCACTGCGCTCGCCAACGTTCGTACCTAGCCATGCCAAGTTCATGTCCAACTATGGACTGCTACGGCTCTTGTTGATGATGATAAACACTGCCAAATTAACTTCTGTTTTAAGCTGTGAGTAAATGATTGCTGTACCAGCAACCGCACTAGTTCTTATTATGTATGTCCAAACAAGAGCTCCCGCTGATGAGCGTAACAGCTGAGAGTCAGCTGTCGGTGCGGCCTCGCGCTCGCTACATCTAAATATCGCCCTGTCTGAGTTCATCGCCAAAACCAGACGTGAATATAAACTACCTACGAATTGTATAAACAGCTACCCATTGAAGCTCCCGAACGACCGGCCAGTGCGCACTCTCGACAAATTGGAAGTGACTAAAGGCCCTAAAAAGTTTGAAGGAAATCACGAGGAAATTTTTCGGACAATGAAATAACTCTCAGCTTTTGTAAAAAATATGTTTTCTTCATAGGTCAATCCATTTTAAATTATTCATTAAACCATATTAAGGTATATTGTATGGACTTATGATTTGTTCATAATTAATAAGATAAAGACATGCTTCGCATGTTAACAACGCGTATACCCACGGTAGACAGTACTAGACAGGTACATCGTATGCAGTTAGGCAGGCTGAGAGCGGAGTATGCGAAAAAGCGAGTAATTAAAAGGTTGACAGCGAAGGCCGCCAGTTCCGCGTAGTGTCGCAACGCGCGGCCAGCGCGCTCGGGCCGCTCACCTCGCCGTGCGCCGTCTGCGAGTCACGCGCACCTTCGATTCCTTTCTAATGTACTTTCTATAATCTTAACACTCGATTCATCCGCCTCATATCAGTGCTTCGTCTTACCTACGCGATTTTCCGCGGTTCTCAGTTCCCCAGTATCGAGTTACTATGATTTTTTCAACAAGGGATTGGTTGCGGATGCAGTCCCTCTCTACTAACTTGTGGTCGAGCGCCGCGCGGTCCAGTTATCTAGCGCTGTGTGCTGCGCATGCATTCTACATCAACATTCCAATAGCGATGCGTCATCTTCGAAGCTACTTCGATATGTTTTAGCTTAGGCAGTTAGGCACCATTATGAAAGCTAGCTTATTTACCGAACCCACGTAAGGATAGCCTGTAGACAACGTATACTAAGCAAGATTTTAATAACGTTCGTCAGCAAACGAATCTTCTGTTGGGATGATATAGAGCGGCTATAATTTGGAACGAAATGGAAAGTATACCGGTGTTGCACAACGCTATTGTCCTATAGTACTCGGTTCGTCCATGACTTGTGGTGTGTAATTCATCCGCAGTCTGTGCGGTATCAAACTATCAAATCCCGTCGGACGGACACTTTAATTAGAGCCGATGGCGATATAAATCCTACTCGTAGCAAGTCGTCGTCGTCGGCTGTTAGAAAGTGCGCGTGATGTAACAATGCAGCTCGGTCTCTGCTCCGGATCGCGTTCGTGACCGATCTGTCTATACTTCTGTTTTTATACAGACCTTTTATCCATTCATTTCAAATATTCATTTTATTATGGCATTTTCTTCTCGTTTGTTTCGTCTACCTTACTGTGAGTCAAGTCGCGTCCGTGACCTTTAACTTTTGTGGTGGTATTGTATAAGTAGTACCTACTTAGTAGGTCTGCATTTCGTACATACTTATATTGTGTCCAAACGTAATTACAGTTCTGGCATTGCGGTCAGCAAACATTTCAATAATAGGCAAAGGTTTTTACTGCTGTGTTTGGGTTAGAACAATGCTTAAGTTATTTGTTGGGTAGTTAGTTTTAGTTTATATATTTTAAGGTAGCCATTGTGTGCTAGGCCTGCGTGCTATGTCTTCTAGTTTCTACCTACTGATCCGTGCGTGAACGGCAGCGAGCAAGCTTCCGGGTTCAAGCCCTAGCAGTAGCAGCGCGACAGGTGATAGTCGTGTACCAACTCGCCTACGCAACTGCTCGCAAACACTCAAACTCAATGCACTTGCTATTTCTTATTCAGTTTTTCCAATTCTTTATCTGTTTTGTCTTTAACTTCCCATTCACATGCTTTGTAGTAAAACTCATAGTATTTATCAAAGCACAGATATAGATTAGGTACATATTTAAAACCTTAACCGCACTACTAGATACAAAGGTTCTAAAGAACAAGCAGATATTTGGAATATAGTTGACATTATTTATACTAAGTAGTAGTGTTTTGGCTAGAAATGAACATCTGAAGCTTTACTATTAGTACTGTAGGTCCGTACCTAAGTACTACCTCTACTCTAGAAAATTTTGTTTAAAATTTAAATCCAAAGCGAACAAAGTACTTTGTAGGTTTTGCACTAAGTCAATATTGCTCAGTGACCATATACCTAGAAAAGTATAATTAGGTAAGTATGTGTCTTCGTTTGTACAATTTATTTTATCCCTTTATAAAACGTGGTCTTTTCGTAATTTTAGTACCCACCTACTTTACAATTTTTATTGCTATTACATATGTGTAAGCAATTCTGTCTAATAATAACCTTACATTACCCACCACCGTAAAACCTTCGCTTTGGGAAATGGCTGATGTGATGTCTATTGTTGGTTTATGTCTTCTAGTCAACCTTCTTATACAGTTCTGACACCTGCCAAATTGGGTATTTATAGTCGTATTTATAAAAACCTTGATTAGAGTAATTTGTATCGTTCTGATTTATCGAATGGAGGTATTGGATGGATGCTTTAATTGTACAATACCTACATCATAGGCGAATAGTATTCACAAACGCAACTAATTAACTTCATTCTTTAGGCACATATCTACTGGAAAAAAACTAATGTAGCAATATGCTGGTAGTGTCGTGTTGTGGGACAGGCTTATCTATGCCAGATAATGGTGTCGTAAGAGGTCTGTGTTCATGTTGCCGCCGCTGCATGGCAAACACGAGCGCGCTACCGCCACGCCAAATATTTTCGTGTGGAGTTGGTATGCGTCAACCGAGACATGACATTACACGGCGGGAAGTCCACGGAACAGTCGGTTCCGCGATTAATGATAATGTCAAGGAGTCTATGCGATTCAGGACCGGTCGCTGCACAACCGAGACGTTGATGGTTTTATGTAGATAGAGGTCCGATTTACTAAATATTCTGACAGCGTAATATTAAAGATAAAGATAAAGATATTTTATTTGTAAAACATGAGTAATAAAAGAATACAGATGTCAAATATTGCTTCTGTTATGAATTTGAAACTTTACCAAAACGTCATCGATTGGTGTAGAAGGTAGTTGTAGCTCTTCGATAACATACTTAGCGTATAGTCAGAACAATGAGGGAAATTCGCACATTATGTCAAAGCGATGTACCTACCTATGTATGGAGCGTTCTCGCAACAACTCGGTCGGCGGATAACAATGTTAGTGCTAAACTAAATAATGGGTCGATATTACACAACAGTAAAATACACAGTAGGTACCATAAGATATAACATGATAATTCATAGGTATGTCAATATAAATTAAACTACAGTACAGCGAGAGATAGAAGCAAATTTTTCTAAAATCGTAACAAAAATTTGTGATAAAAGCGTTTTTTGTTTGCATTTATGTAGGTATTTTCAAACAACCTGCACTGGAAAATGGGCTTTATTCTTGAATCAATTATTTTAGTTACTTGATTCAAGAATAAAGCAAGTAATTAAATTATGGCAATTATTTATAGTCTTGGAACTCATACATTTAGATTCACTAAGTTGCCGAAATGTTCATGGGTTTGTAGTCGAATACGAAATCCTATTGCCACACATGGAGAGAACACAAAGTATTAGAACAACTATCCATTCGTTTTCGAAGACATGACTAATAGTCATCTTATCGCATTAAATCAAGCGAGGGACGGCGCCCAGTTCTCCGCTCTCATGGCAACTGCCATATTGACATTCAGAGGACCCTAATGAATTTTAATGGCCCACCAATGACTCGTAATGTTTGGCACTATGACTAACACCCGGACTGGAGACGTTTTCTAACTTCCAGCTGAATGTTACCGAATATTGTGTTTGATTCTTGTTCTCAGCGTCATCAAGCATATTGTGAAATAAAAAAGTTATTCAATTTTAGATATCGATTCGAAATGACACCCAATGCAGAGTAAAAAAATACGTTCAAGGCAACTGGATTACATTTATTAGATACCTAACATTCTTCGAAGTACGGCCTATCTTAAAAATAATTTGTTTAGCTACACAATTTACACGAACCGTACACAGTATTGATACACCTAAATGTAAATGGTACATTATGTTATATTGCACCGTGTCGTTTTTCTCTTTGTTTTGTCTAAAGGAAATTCTTTTGTCTGTTCGCTGTGGGTCTAAATGACGTCATGATCTTTGACCGGATGAATAAAACAGCAGGCATGCGGGAGATATATCCATGTTATGTGCGAAATTCAAATAAGTTGCAAACCACTACAGCAGTGGCGATTCTTGTTTCTTATATTTAAAGGAACAAAAATAAGACAGCTGATAATCTTCAGCAATTTTTCTTAAATTAAGGAAAAACTAAAAGTTTATCTCGTCTAAACAGCGGACTTCTGCAAACCCAACCAACGAAACCTTACCATACTTAAGAATTGACTTAGCACAGCAGGAAAGGAACTTTTGTATAAACATGATAGAGGCGAGTTTTCCACATTGTTTCGAGGCAGCCTTTTATCACGCCATCTTTCTCGGAGTGAGAAATTTTTCGCGCGTATGTAACAGAACAGCATTCAACCAATTCATTCCTCACTTTTATTCCCCTCACTGATGGCTGTCATTAAACGGTGCAAAAATAATGACATATTACATCTTTTATACCTTACACGGTTTTACTGTAATGAGCAATTAATTACAAAAGTTTGCTTGTTTGAGGTAAGCTCGCCAAAATTGTACACAGGTACGTAGGCACTTCCAGTAATAACTCAAATAAAAACAAAATTGTATGTTTGCTTTCAACAAATCCAACTAGTACAACTCTCCTACTAGTCACGTCAAGGTAATAACACCTAATAACCTAATAACGACAATAACACTTGTAAAACACGTAAAACACACTTTATATCGTTAGCAGGGGAGCAAGCGAGCGTGTCGAAGGTCGTTGCTCGCGTCCCTCGCGGGTGGAGAGTGCGCTCTTCACTACACACTCTTCCCTATTTAACTCGTACTGTTTCACGTAATTATGCCCTGATTGCCATACTACTGCTCACCCGGGAGAAATTCTCATAACACGCGAGTTCCGACCATAATTCCGTACTTTGAATCGCTTAAACTTTGCATGTATGTTATTTGTTTTTGCTATGGGAAAATTGGCCACAGATGAACTTGACAACAGCGACAGTAACGCGACAAAGTAGTAAATTAGGATCCCATAAGTCGCTATTAGCTTTCCAGACAAATCTCTAGATTTATGTTACGAAGATTTACACGATTCCAACTATGCGAGCGGGGACAGTAGTAAAATTATAGAGCTCGTGCATTGATTGAGCGCTTAGACGCAGGCGCATGTGTATAGGAGAATCGAGAGTAGGGGTTGTGGGTAATAGTGGTTGCTTTCTAGTGGGAGCTACACCTGTATCTGTCTTTATTTGGACGATGCAACATCTACCTGTCTCTTGGTATTGAGTTTGTTAGATAGATCAGAAAAGAACAGACTTGACAACACGGACATAAATTAAGTACGTATTTAATTAAAATGATAGCCGAGCTGTGCAATTTATTTGTAAATACATACTGTATTCCTTATTTATTGTTTCAAGTATTGTCTCTATTCTTACATAAATCGTATCCATCTGCTTACTGTCCACTGAACTGTTGTATCAAAGCGCAACAAACCTCACATTCATTCGTTAAATAATCAGTGAAATAGGTAAATAAAGACAGAAGCAGAGCTTCTGGCAGCTGGCAGCTTCCCCGATGAGTTGAACATCCTCATTGTTCCGTAATATCCACGACCGCACTTTATCTCTGCGGCTGTCGAGACTCGAGAGTAACCGCAGCGCGTGCGCCGCCTTTGTGCCTTCTCTACCACGCTAGACACACCAGCAACGGTGCCGACAAGCCCGGAAATAGAGTCTTATATTAAACTATGCTTGACATGTATAGAATGAGAAGCACTGAGTTTTAAGTAGTTAAATTGAACAGAGAGATCCCTATGATTCTTGTAAATGAAATTTTGGATCATCGTAATAGGAAACTGACAATAATTTCAGCGATTTAAACAGGATTACTAAAAACGAATTGGCAAGTGATAAGTGCAGGGTTGTTCAACTTCCCCCCTGGTGAAGATTTCAGTCGCGCCGCCCACGCGTCCGCCGCCGCCGCCGCCGTCAGCCACCGTCCAGTCGAGGCATTACTTATAAATTGTAAAATGCAACCGAGTATTAATAACGCCATATGAAACCCGCCTTCATTCACTGCTGTCGCGTGAATGGACTCCATTAAGGGCTGCTAATTGACTGGCACGAGTACAATGAAGTAGACACGCACTCTCGGGCATTGTAAACCATATAGAGACTGTATGGGTCAAGATAGGTAACAGTTGAAAGTTACATAAGTATGTTATGAAATAATTAAACACTAAGGCACTGATTGGAACCCAATTAAATACCTACCAAATTGTGATATTTCCATTCCACCATCCGGTTTCCAATCATCATTCTTTGCGTGAATAATTGGTTTACCTTATCGATATTGCAAGAAAGTTTTTAACATATTTTGTTGCTATTACAGGCATAGGTACAAATAACATGTTGAGTTTAAATGTTAGAAAATGATGTGGATGCGCGATGAGATGAGGCGTAGGTGGCGCTATCGGGCTCTCGCGGTGGAGCGGAAGAGGCGCCGTATCCTGCGGAAGATAAGCGCCCAGCCAGCCTCATCTACCATCTACCCGACATCGCTTTGACTTGATAGAGACAGGCTGACTGAAACAAATCTATTTGCCATTACAGAAGGTTCACTTGCGCCATTATGTAACTAAAATTTATACAGAGTAAGAGGTAATTCGATACATTCCCTGGAGAGGGTTAACAAGGGAGGCAATTTTTCAACATTGTTCTTTCATAGAACTTTGGGGCGGAAATGATATTTTTTTTGGTTCTTTGTTTTTTGGGAAGTGTTCTTACATTTAATTTCCCAGAATTTAGTTAGTTGCTTTGGCACCACACGCCAGTTTCTGCTAAAGCTACTTATTTTTATGAAAACCCGTTTAGTGGTAGGTACATATTTTTTCTTTTTCGGTTAGCTGATGAAACAGAGAAGTAATTTAAGTAGTTTGTCCGTATTTTTCCAAAGTGATTTTGTACTGCAGAGTAGGTTTCATAAATGGAACTGACTATACCGTCAGTCATATCGCAAAATCAAAGGTCTTAATCAATTTAGCTAATCAACTAATGATTTCCGACCCATTGAAACAATATGTTAAAAAACTTCCCTTCCCACCTCCTACCTACCTAGGGACTGTATCTAATTACCTTTCACCATATAAAACGACTTACTTACATTTTATGGTTGCTTGCTACTGTAGTTAGGTACTACAAACATAATCAGTAGTAACATTTTCTATTCTTTGAGATCTCTGTTTGGAATCATTTACTACAGTAAATGAGCCGATTTGTGCGATTATCAAAACAACTATTTAGGTGCCTACACCGCAGAATGAAGTATGCAGAGTGTATGCAGATAACTTAATAATGCGAATGGAAACAGTTTCGAAACCTCTCCGGCAAATGCACACTGACACTTTAAAAACTAGGCGTAATGCTAATGACATTTTTTCACATATACTCCATGTGGTTGCGTGTGCGCATTCCGCGTTGCACATTGTGAATAATGTATGCTGCATAGTTCGTGCTCCATTTACGTTATCACGATGGTAAAATAAAATTATACTCATTATTTTTATATTTTTGCTATAATAAGCCCAACCTACCTCTCATCTATTATAATGTTATGTAACTGAAATATGTTCTGGAAAATACCGATGTCACTTCCGTTACACATCTAGATGCTAGAACAGTGAATTATGTAAGTAGTAGGAGCCTAACAATATTATTACTAGTAATAGGATGTGGTCAATAGAGATTGGTTGGTTCCATTGTTCCGTGTACGATACGGATGACTTTCAATTAAGTAGAGATAATATCACCGTTCTCGTTCTTAGCAACGCAACGAAACAATCGTGTGTGCTTGGGAACCGCATTGTGAGTCCGGATTCGAATTTGCAACGCCGATATTGTGGAATGATTGGTCGCAAACGACCGTTACGTGTCTCTCACAATGTGTGTGTGCTTAACAATTGTGTAAAGAATTTGCTCAATTGTTATTCAGTTCAGCTATCAGTGGCGAGACTCGAGACTTGATGCGGGAGCGGAGGCGACTCAGGCGACGGCCAACGACGCGACGCGCGAGCGATGAGTCGCCCTGCTTTATGCCATGCCGCTTGAACATTCGGAGGTCGATGCTCGCTACTCAACGACCCCTCTAAACTTCAAAACAGATTGTCTTTGTAACAAACGAAATGAATACCGGCGATGCCATTACGTTTGTTAGTAAGTACACTGGTATTATATCAAAAGTACCATTATTTTCAGTTTCGTTCACACAGAAAGACTCACGCTTTTGCAAACAACAGAGATGTGATATAAAACAGTATTATAATAAAGTTATTTTCCCATGGTCATGAAAACCGACATAAGTAGCTACATAAATGAATAAACCACAACTTAATTCATTAATTGAATTACGTAGGTATGCTTATTTATATTATGACGATGATTCATGTTTGTTTGTACGTATGTTCTTTGTGATGTATTTGCAGTTAAACGGCCGGGTTTTCCTGTCTGAAGTATCGTGCATATGTATAATTCTGCATAAACGTGATAACGTGCCCTACTGACTAGAATTAGACTGAACTTCGTCCATCGCATTCACTGCTTTGCGACCTATCACATCATTATCGCGTTCTAATTACTCAATAAGAGATTGCGACATTTGAAGGGTTCAGAATATATTAGTGTCAATGACATTGATTAGCTTTAAACATCAACACTGTTAATAGTACTTACGTTTTTTCGTTGATATGCAAGTATCTACTTTATCAAGTACGTATATTTAAACATGCGTTGATATTTGTGTGAGACACGTGCTCATCCCGCACAAGTTAGCATATTTTTTTATTATTATTTATTTATTCATTACATATTTCGACATTTGTTCCTTGGGGAAAGTTGTTCCTTATCACCAGCCCGTCCTGGGTTTTCGCTATCGGTCACTAAATAGATTTAACCCTATATAGTTAACGACGTTCGAGGCGAGGCCTAATTCTATAAGTACCTACCTAATTATACCTAAATATAAATTATTATTTTCAAAACGTGCGTTTTCATTTTAATTTTTCATATTTTTATCTATTTATTTTTGTACTGAACTAATAATATAAACGAAAAACTTGAAAGAAAGCAATTTGTTTGTTTACATACCTTCTATATTGAGCTTCACAATACGAAGTAGGTATTGTTCGTGACTGTACCTGACCATTTTATATGAAAAGTTATTACGTTTTTTTTTAATTGCTTCTGCTACATAAACTAAATAAGTATCAATGCAGTTTAAGAACACTATTTTAACACTATTTTTTGATACTAAATTTGAGTCAAAAGACCTAAGCGTTTAACAGAAATGAGGTGAGGATTACAGCAAAAATTGCTATAGGTGTATAATTCTCACCAAGATGCCTTTATAACTTTGGAATTATAAAGAGATTATTGCTCATCTTTTGTCACTATTAATCACTAATTAGGCACAATTTTTTGGAATGTAGACCAAGTGAAAATACCCCACCGTTTGCTCACACGAGAGTTGGGATTACAGCGTGAGCCTCGATCTGTAATCCTCACCAAACGATAGCCATATCTTGGGAAATATGAATTCACTAATTTTCTTGAATATGTCACTATTTGTCACTATTTCAGGACTATTTTTTGACAAACCCAATTTTTTTTTGTTAAGTTTTCATAAGTGAGGATTACAGCTTGAGGGACACAAGCTAACTACGTACACACATACATAAATCACGCCTATAATCCCTTGTGGGGTAGGCAGAGCGTAAACGGCCGTAAGACACGGACATTACGCCACGTCTGACAAATATTTGAGAACATTTAGGAAATTGTGTATCGTCATAGTGACAGGATGTCAGGCCATCACATAAAATTGCAATACCTACTCATGTCTCCCTCGAGTTCCTCGGCTACGACACCCACGGAAAAGAAAGGTGATACTCTTCTAAGCCGATATCACACGGCAATCAACACACATAGCGGAAAGCTAACTACTTATTTCTTTTTAAAACTCTAACAGACATTGCCAATTGCAATGGTACCAAACCTAAGTAATGTGCAAACACGTTATTTTCATCACACTGCTTCAAAAGTGTGATATTGGCTTTGCATTATACTTTCTCCGTTTTAGGATAATAAAATATAAATACCAGTTTTATGGCCAACAAAAAGGAGAAAATTGAAAATTTACACAAAAAATATTAAATGTTAGAAATATAATCTAGTCATGTTGAAACAAAATAATATCATTTTTTGGTACAAGTCTCGTTCCATGTTAGATTCATCATTTCTTTAACGGGTCTCCATATTTTTGTCTTCTCTACGTGCCAGGTATAGACCAAGCTATAGTAGGTACCTACAAATTTTTCGTTCATTTAATTACCAAAGCAAAGATTCTTTTTCAATCTGATTTTATTTCCTCCCCGGGCCTAAAGTAAACAAGAAAAATCGGAAATCCAACTAACCGCATATCGGTCTCCAGCCTTTTTTTTTGCCGAGTGGCGGCGGCATGGCAGCTTCCTCGTCATTCCAGCCAGTATCAAATGAGCAAGCACAGTCACATTGGCCCCGATCCAGGAATAGGCCATCCATAGTTCAAGTGTACGCCGTTTCCGGCGAGTTGTAGTCGCGTGGCAGCCGCCTGCGGTCGATGGCGCCGCTGCTGATGGCTTTGCTACATAATGTATGGTGTGCTTATACGTGGTACAGTTTTTACGATTAATTACTTATTTTCTGTTTCCGTTCGATGTTTTCTTAAAGTCTGAAGATACTATTATATATTTATATACATATACTTTATAGACTGTTAATTAAGGAGACTGTTTATATATAAAGGTGCCCCTCGGGCTGTCTGCCTAATTAACAGTCTACAGTTTCTTGACGTAGGTACCTACAATTCCTGAAAACTCGATAAAATCTCATAAATTCATACTCAATATAATCATGAAACATTACCAATGCTATTTATTTACGAACGTGAAAGGTTTACATTAAACTAAACCATGCACCTAATGATTGCTGACAGTCTTTAGGCGCCCTGTAGGTGGAACTGAAAAGCTGTTCTGGGCGGGAAGTCGACAGCACGCGTGGGCGCCCCGCCACTACGCGTGGGCGTACCACCCTCGGGGGTACGCGAATTTTCCTCTCTCGGTCTTTATAAAACAGCTCCTCGTTCTAATTTAATAAAAAGAGTGTTTTTAATTTATAGCAGCTATCGATTATTTATTTTTGACCACGTGTAGTTATATCTGCACTCGTGCGTTAATTTTATTTGATAACCGCGTTCGCTACGGTAAGATGTAAGGAAACCGTTTACGGGTTAACAAAGATTGAAATGTGATTTTTGCATCTATACACACAGTAAGAAAACTTTAGTTTTGATTAATGTTGGGTATATTAGGATCAAACTGGGCGTAGGAGATCCAGTGATGCAAAAAGTGCATGTGGGCGCTCGGTCGGGCGTCGTCGGGCCCGGCCGGTGCGCGCCGAGCCTGCGCAGTCACCTTTGACACGGGCATCCCCGGGCATTCCAGCCATTTCCTGCTGCGGTATACATCTATCTACGTACATTAGTAGAGCATCCGGCGTGCACCTCCCACGTGCACTAGTTTAATAAATATCTTATCGATCGGCGACTCCCATGCTGGATTTCACCAACAAGCTCACTTGTTGCTCTACAATTTTTGCACTTTCAATAACAAATCAGTCATAAATCATCCATCTTATCATAACTAGTGTGTACTGGTAAAATTCTTGGCATTCCTCTACCAGTTGGCACGTTTAGCATTGATTAGCTGCTTTTTACGCGTGTTCTGTTGAATTTGGACTGACCAGTAATATTTATGGCGCACACACGAAAGTGGATACATAACATAAGCGGTATTGCGGTGCCCGATTCTTGTAAAGTGACGGCGGATAAGCACTCAAATTGATCAACTGCGTAGAAAAATATAACGTGTGATGAACCCTACGAACAAAGTGACATATACCTAAGCTCAAGACAAATTATTATGGCGACGCGACAACTGACGCCATAGTTAAGTAGCAATGTGCGTCAGTACCTACCACCTACGGTTCGAGACACGCCTACGAGTAGAGACAAAATTAATGCTTCTATTTATGCATTTATTGTGCGATTCGTAGAAAACACACGCAAAAGGTTGTCGACCAACTCTACTAGGTACTATAAATAAGAAGGTAGCACGCGGCGGAACATCATACAAAACAACGGAGGTTTGTGTTCATCCAACCCAACTAAAACATTCTTATATAATGTGGTGGTCGGTCTAGGACCTAGGTACTAACCTCATATTTTAATCCTTCATAAGAGATCCAACTATAAGCTAGAAAGCTAGTTCCCCGGGAGGATACTTACTTTAGCAAAAAGCGTGTTTTATTTATTCGTGTAATTTTGAAAAGGTATGCAAATTAACGATTTTACGTCAGGCCAGGCACTTAAAGCGAATGTGTAAATAAGCTCTTTATCCTCGCAGGGGACGTCTGGCCGGGCCGTCTCGGGCGCGAGGCGAGGTGGTCGAGACGAGGCCTCATCGTCGCGGTCGCTGCTCGTCTCTGTCTTCACATTCAATATGCAAATTAATTCTGGGAACATCTCGACGATATGCGTTACGACGAATCTTTTTTCACTTTTGGGATTCCCGCTAGCCGAAAATTACAATATATTGTACGCTTGTTTAACGGTTGCCCGTTGCGTTATTTGGCTATAATAGGGATACAAGAAGACGTCAAACAGGAGCTATTTTTATCCGGCATGATTAGACGTGTGGGTTGCGAAAAGGGAAGGTTTTGCGACTATGGATAGGATAGGAATCATATCACTCGTTTAAGTAAAGCACAGTCTGGAAGAAAAGGAAATAACGTCAACGGAGAATTTAAGTAAGCCCAGTTTTATCGTACCTACCTACCTAGATTATAATTGATGGATCGATGGTTCGACGTGTGTATGTGCGTCAGAGGCAAGATTACATTTAGTTTCAATTACCCACCGCCGATAGGAAAAACATAAAAATGTATTCACTAAATTGGCTATGACCTAACGTGAAATCAATAGAGCCAATGCGTTTGCCGATTACTATTCGTGTTGTAGACTGACGACTTATTTCGTAACTATATATCTGTGGTGAATCAGTAGGTACATGCAAAGAATAAAATAAAGTCATGTCCCGTGCTTGGTTAGATCTTCATACATAACTACGCAACGGATTTTGCTAAGGCTTTTTTAATAGATGGAGTGATTCAAGAGAAAGGTTTTTATATTGATAAAGGTCCCCTTTAATAAATGCCGGGAAAAGGTCTTATACCCGCAGGAAAATAGTTAGCAGCGGGTGAAACCGCTAGGCCCACCTAAACGGTAGTGCTAACAACTAGTATAAAGATTTTCGTTTATAAATTATAACCTACAGTTACGAATTGACTATATTTGATTTGATTTGAATTTGAAGTATAGAGGTATAAACGTAGAACACGTTGAACTCAACCTATCAAAACAATTAATAAATATTCCTTACGTATTAGGTACCTACATACCACCTTCCTTACGTTCTAGAAGAAGTACCCAATACTAAGAAATGTTTAATTAGTAATTAATCTGATAAATCAGGTATTTTCAACTTAGCAACTAACGCCTACACGATGTCGTTCAATTATCGATAAACCGAACCATCCGACGAACAACGGAGGTATAGGTATATCTATTAACAGGGTGTAAGGGACAGCCTTCCGAATACTGAGGGTGCATTCAAACCATGAAACTGAACAACTTCCCAAAAATAAATATTTCAGGAATTGTAATTTTTTGTTAATTCGCATAGTAATGAAGTCAGCTGATTGTGATTTTGTATGGGAAGGTCGATTTCTTTTTGTCGTTTCCTGACATATTTTCCCAGTGGAAAGTTGTTCAGTTTCATGGTCTGCATGTCAGTATTTGGAGGGATGTTCCTTACACCCTGTATTTTATTTTTATCAATTGTATTTTTCTGTTACCTACGTGAATATAGCCGAACGTGTAGCTACTCGTACACCAGTAACATATTGAATTATTATTGGCAATAATAACCTTTAATGCAATGCATGCATATGCAATAATTTATTGCATATAAACCATCAAAGGCGATGCACTAATTGATAGGTTCTTGGTCTATTTCTCTTATCTCACGACTGCTGTTGCAAAGCCAGTAAAAAAAGGCAGAGCCACAGATCTCTTATAATTATGTCCTGACACTAAATAGTAGTTTATGCAACTGTCGTATAATACGGGTCATTAGAATGCGAGTGTCTGTTTATCACACGAGGCGCAGCCGAGTGTGATAATAGTTTGACACGAGCATTCTAATGCCTAATTATAGCAGTTGCATACACTATTTTATCTACACTCTCCAAAAAAACTCAGAAACACTTTTCTAAACGTACGCACCGGCCATTGCAAGGCCCGATACAAGGACAAATTCAATACGAGAACGTAATATGGCTTGATATGAATTTTTAAAAATCTATACTTTAGCAGTTGTTTAGATGTGGAGTCTTAACAATAACTTAACTAAACAACTGAACAACATCTGAACAACAACTGAACAACAACTGAACAACATCTGAACAACATCGAAACAACAACTGAACAACATCTGTACAACAACTGAACAACATCTGAACAACATCTGTACAACAACTGAACAACAACTGAACAACATCGGAATAACATCTGAACCACAACTAATCAACATCTGAACAACAACAGAACAAAAACCTATTAAAACAACTGAACAACATCCGAAAAATTACCGTACAACAACAACTGTCAGGTGCGGCGGAAGATAGCGATTTGAGTATTGGAAAAAAAAAACTTCGTTTCATTTCTCAACTTTATCGTATTAAGAGTTTTGTCATTAAGTCATTACGCTTCTGTAATTTATAGTAAACCCTAGTTTTTATAGGCAGAATGCATAAAGTAGGTCATTATGCATCTGTTTTCGAATTCATAATTCGAACATTATGAGACGAGTGTATATAAAAGAATAAAGAGCACTAAAAAGTGAGCCGAAATACACTGTGATTGCGTAGAGATACCTTTTTCACAGATAGGGAGATTCAGCCGAGCAGCTGTAGATCGTATCGAATCAATGATGGCGTTATTAATGATAATGAGCGAGGGCTTGTGTTGCGTACTCGCAACGCTGAGGGCATCGCGCGTCCGCGGCCGGCCGTGACCCTGCGCCCAGTCGCGACTCGCGATCAAGAGCACAGAAGCAACTGCCTACACCTTAATGTCATTTTAAATTCACTAAGCCATCTAAGCCTGATGAATGGTATGCAAATCAGCATTGAAAATTTAATTTTATCATCAATTTAATGCTAGGTACAATACGAGCGTTGTTTTATTTTGAATTCTTAAAAAAGTCCGTCCGAGTTACATTCAGAATGGTTATTCCGTAGAGTATGTAAGTAAGGTACGTTATCGTACTGTATTACACTAGGGCAAACTAGGACCTATTTATGTACGTGACATAGTGCGTTTACACTGGACCTCAGTGGACTGTGCCACCTCCGCGTTTATTCAATTGAACGTGATCGAGAGCGATGAATGATCGTCTCGTCTCGCGGATCGCGATCTATCTGCTAGCCATGCATTGAATGAGATCACACAGTAATGAAAAATTGACTTCTGTCATGCTTCTGTCTTGCTTGGTAATTGATCGAAGGAAAACAAACATTGACAGTTTAATCTAAACCGAGAGTTTTGTAGCATCGACTAATATTTGGATGCTGTGCGCACTGCTCTATTCTTATTACGTAGCTTAGTTCGTACACGTACAACCAACGTACGTCCGGTCCATCTTTCAATATAGCTTGTGGTATCTTTCCTAGTCAAGTGCTTCTAGAAATACAAGAAGGCCATTCGTACAGATACCATGCCTACGTGAGAGTCAATAAAAATAAAGTAATGATTGAATGCATTTTACATACATGTAATCATCCCTATATCCCTTGCGAGGTACGCAGAGCGTAAACGTCCGTAAGAACGGTCATTTACGCCACGTCTCACAAATACTTGAGGGTGATTTAGAAAATTGTGTATCACAGCCTATCACAACAAATTGCAATACACAATTAACTCTCGAGTCCCTTAGACTCCTCTATTGACACCCATGAAAATAAATGGGTTGATGATATCCTAAGCCAGTATTAGGCAAATGAATGAAACGGATGCATTTTTGACTTACAAAATGATTAAAGATCAGCTCAATAGGGTAAGATATGTTCAATAAGGTAAGATATTTACCTATGCTAAGGCCTTTGATAGGCACTGCTGAAGTCCGTTCATTTGTTTGAGTAGGTAAGTAGATATTATAGTGTCAGTGTCATATTTCTAGGGAAATCCCCGGTGTAAAATGCAGTTGTTTGCATTTGGTGTCGCTTCTCATTCCACGAAACGATTGTTGCTGTCATAATTAGCATTCGCAGGTATTAGGGAGGCAAGGCGAATTATCGATAAGAGTGTGTTGATACCTACCTACATACTACGAAGGCAAATTTTCCTCATATTGAAATTCTTTCGTGCCGAATAGCGCGACCCCTTTTCTGCAATTGGCCAATCCGATAGGTAATATTTTATGGTTTGTTTCGAAAATAGATCATTTTTAAAACTTGACTTTATTCAATGTAGGACGGTATTTTCACTTATTGACGTCATGATCCGTCATAGAAAAAAAAGAAATTTGTATAACACAAATTTTTTTTATAACAAATTAGTATTCTCCTAATAGAAAACCGGCTCGGGTGGGATTAAAAATTAAAATATAGGCACTTCCTGGCTGGCCAGGTTAATCACACGGCATGTAACTACGCCACCACCATCCGTAAACCTGCATGACGTTTCGGTGCTCTGTATTCTTTAGTTTACTGAACCTGGAAAGTTGTGAAGACTACAAGCAAATATACTCGTCATGCGATAGTACGTTATTTATATGGCGTGTACCTTGCAATAAGTAATAACCTTTTCGATAAGCGCAATGTCCCTTATCGCGCAATCATCAGTTTCCGCTGTAGGCACTGGCTGGCTGCTACTTCCCAGATAACAATGGGGGTTCTATATAAGATGTATAGTCGTTCACATGTACTTCACAAGCTGTGTAAGTTAGCTATATAAGAGCTGTATAGCTTGCTATAATGCTCTTATAGAACCAATTTGGGCACAAATTAGACAGCCTTAAGTTCACAATGGCTATATATTAGCTCTATAATAGCGATATAATAGCAGTTTAAGTAGTAACATAGGACTTAAGGCTGACTAACGGCGCTATTTAGGAGGCAGTGTAAACCATACAACGTGCATGAGTGGAATAAAGAGTAACATGAGGTTAAATATACAGTTATAAAATCTGACAAACGTACTCCAGTACTACCTGAAATTCACATGTGTCCTTAATTATTCCTTTATTTTTATATCATTAGATTTAGTTATTGATTTTATGAGTGCCCAGACATAATATAACTCCGGCGGACATCAATTTGGATATTTTTAATGATAATACGCAGAAAGTACCACTTTCAATACTTAATGCCTTGGGAATGCAACTTTATCGTGAAATATACACATATTTACAGCTAAAATATTTACGCGCCTCTATAAAAACGCCGTATTCATGATAAAATATTTAAAACTGTGTGAGAGAAAATCTACAATTTTCAGGTTTTGATGTTATTTGAACATTTTAATATTACTACGGTAATCAATAATAACATCAAACCGAACCTGAATCGCTTTTTGTGAGTATTTTGTGAGAAATCTGCATGATAAGTTTGGAGATTTATTTGGCAAATTGTAGGATAAGTAGAACAAAATGGTGGAAATGAACAGTGGCTATGTGAACTGTTATAACTCCAATTTAATGCGGTAGAGCGTATATAGATTCACATGTGTTCTGTTAGAATGCTGTTAGCTATATAAAGTCTCACATTTGTACCACTACAGAGCCAATGTCTGTAAATGTATCCAAATGTGAACTTATGTACAGCTTTAAGATGTACTTCAGGTCTTGTGGGATGAGTGAAATAGAATATCACATTCACATTCATATTCAGCTTAAAGCAATTAAGCGTAGTAATTGTGGACAAATGAACTGCTATTGATGTTATAAGACAACACATTTGGTTCTTTTAACAGCCCATAGCGCTCATGCGAACCATTCAAACACTTCTATACGGGTAGCAAATAAAGGTTACTTTAATGATCACAAACAAGCTCTACTCCAGCTACTAGCTGCATAGAAGACTAAAATAAGTAAACATAACAGCTTTTGGTTGTATAACTGACCACGTGTGTTCTATTATAATGCTAGCTCTATAACATCGTAGAAGTAGGCTGTTAAACAGCAATTGCCGTATCTCTACCCTCCTATATTGCTCTTAATCAGACGGCTGACTAAAGGATAGTTGTTAGAGTATTAAAACACCAACAATCGTATAAAAGTATAACTCTACACTCTTATATGTCCCTTACACAGGTATGGGGGTAAATAATCGCCATAATGCAGCTCAAAGATCACGAGTGAACTGTTTTATTGCTTCAAGTTCACATGTGAACTAAATGTGTACTCTTAAATGGAGTAAAATGTTATTTGGGTTGTACGCAGCCTCTGCTACTGCGCATAAAATCTCCGCATTCTTCGGATTGCTGGTTGTTTACATCTGAAACCCAGTGGCACGAATATGACTCATGAAATGGTCAATAAAAACCTATCTTTTTCATTTGATATAAAGAGGGTCGTACACTTGATGGTCCACAATGTTTATGTCACTGGTCTTTGGCTACTCTACTCCAATGACACTACGCTAAAATATAAAGAGACCGTTAATTATACCATTGTTAAAAATATAAATAACGTCCATGAATAGCCCAGAAAGGCAGCATAGCAGTCTTGAAAAAATCATTAACCATAACGGTGTCAGAATAGACAAGGAATAGACACTTTATAATTGTATTAGTCAGCGTAATGATAAAGTAAGTACCTAATTAGTTACACTCTGGGTCTACAAACTTTCAATTGAATAATAAAGCAACTAACAGGACACCTTCTGCGTAAACATAGGTAGATTGCTTTGTAACCACATGACGGATTGTTTGAGGCGCTGCTGCTGTGACTCAGACAGATAATGTCCACAGTTGCTCACACGATTGTTCGGCCAGCTATACAATTACCTATCAGACAGATTATGATCTAGACAAGTTATTATTTCAATTACTTTTGTTTCTCAATGAGGTATGGCTGCGGAAACTGGGTTAGATATTTCTTTTTCGTCAGCAGCTAGCTTTCACTTATCGTAGTTACGTTTTGATCAAGTAACGTTGCCACATCTCGTTCTTAAGACCTAAGTGTTGTATTGGCCTTCTATTAAGCGGAGACTCGAGCTTGCGAAACTGGCAGCAATGATGAAGTGTTTTCAAGCAATCGCTGACATAGATTGTGGCGCATCCACGCACGACTCGTGACGCGGCGCGACAGCACCCATTTACAAGGCAAATACGGTCACGATGCGCTTGCGCTGCGCTCGCGCAGATGTGTCGATATCGACGTGGCGGGCCTCTTGAGCAAAGCACCTCACTAATGCACTCCCATAACGCGCATCATGCAAAATGTGTACCTAAATCAATCACTTCACTCTAGGTGAGTGAATTCAATATCCAATAGGCAGCTGAATGTTGCCGAACCTACCACGGAATTGGGAAATCTATAATTTTAAATCATTCTCTTTGTCTCTTCCTCGTTTTCGTAAGTAGCACCTATCTCTTCTAGCCGCACATTGCTTCACCAATCGAACTTTTCATCTCAAACTATGATTTTGTTGTTTCAGATTAAGCAGGTCGTAGAGGTCGCAGCGTGTGCGCGGCGGGAGCGGCGCGGGCGCAGGCGCCCCCGTGCGATGCCCTGCTAGAGGGCGCGATGGTGGGCGTGGGCGTCGCGGAGGGCGGCGGCGGGGGCGGCGGCGGCCCCGGCGACGGCTATTTCGGCGAGTACTACCCCACGGAGCAATACTACGTGCCGCCGGAGATGTGCCAACACCCCCAGCAGCACCCACAGCACGCGCATATGTGCACCATGCACGGTGAATACGGTTAGTAGCACTCACATAAGTTAGTTTTACCCGTTCCTCTAGGTACCTACTTAACTAACCCGTTTGATAAGTTTACCCGAGTTCTGAATAACCCCAGCAGTAAATTTCCTTCCACGTGCACCACATGACCAGTGCAGTGATCAGTACCTACTCTACTTACATCAGTTACAATAACTGCAGCACAGATTAACTGTATGTTAGTTGAGCCAAAAAAACCTAGCTTCGAATAAGGCACACTATAAAAAAAACAGTTAGGGTTAACAAATCTGTTCAACAATTTACACACACATACTCGCAGAAGTTGTATCAAATCAGTAGTTTGCTGAGTGCATGCTTTCGACCGTGCCTTGAAATGGATTTTCAAAAAAAAACTCACTGGTTTCAGCAAGTTATTATATTTATCCAATTTTTTCTATAATTAGGTGAAACAAGGATAGATCCAGCTACAAGACAAACTATAAACTACTTTTAATTTGCTATTATTATATTTATTTTAGTCTAGAATTTAAAACTGTTGATTGAGCTTATAAGGCCTAGAGCAGTGGCTGGTAATGAGGCCCAGGCCTTGTATATAGGGTTAAAAAAATCGAGTGACCGATACTGAAAACAGAGTACGGACTGATAAGGACCAACATTCCCTGCGGAACATAGGTCCAAATAAGACAACAATATTTTGAGCTTCCATAATAGATAACTCTAATCAACTGATCGGCCATTTTGTATGGGAGTTTCGATATTCTTTTTCATATTTCGACCTATGTTTATTGAAGAAAGTTTAAAATTAAACCCAACTATGGTGTAGGTATTTATGTTAAATATTAGCAACACGACTTATGTAAACAAGTTTCTTGTAAGGACAAAGTCAGAAATTAAGAATGCCAAATCAGCCGCTTTTTTGATGTTTTCTATGCCCATTTAAAAGATTGGACCGAGGTTGCACAAGACCGCAACAAGTGGAAGACCACGGGGGAGGCCTTTGCCCAGCAGTGGGATCTGATAGGCAAATTTTATTATAATAATAAATTAAAACTTTTAAGTAAATGTAACCTTTTTAACGGAGTATATAAACTTTGGAGTAAATGTCCACATGGTCGTATTCTTTTCAAAGTTAAGTAAAATTTCCGGATGTTAAGTTTCCTAAGATCAAATTATGATTATGTACTTTGAGTGTTGGAAAAGTTGAAAAAATCTTGTTTCTCTTAAAATATTCGATTGGGCCTTAATGTACTTTAATAATATTTAATGAGGCCCAAGGAAGATGTTTTTGAAACTGATAAAAAATGATTGTTTTGTTCTTCCTATATTTGTATGGTTTTAAATAAATAAATTGAGTAAAAGAGTTAAAATAGCAACCGTTTTTCTTATTAGCTCAACTGTACTTGAAAATATATTAGAATAAATAATAGTGGGCCTTATTTGACTCCCGTGCCTTAGGTACATTTAGGTAGGTACAGTTAATCATACAAAAAGGTACATAAAATATTTCAGTTTGTATGGGATAAGGTCCAATATTTTAAGGCCTTGATGATGCTATCACCGCTACCGCTGCTGCAGCTATTGCGAGTAGATCACACTCCACAAGCTTCTCCTACTCATTTGAGCCCCTTTTTGGGAATCGCCGGCATGTTCCGGGTAGATTACAGTCCGACTCATTCCAACTCTTAAGTCAGTCTCGTCCCAAAGGCGTGATTAACTAATAAGTCCGGGTGAACCCTTGCTCCCCACCAAGCCGACCGGTTCCGGAGCCGGTCAAGTTTTCCAAAATTGTATCTATAGGCACCAAGTTGCAGTGTTTTAAAATTTAGGACACAGTTTGTCGCAGGTTTTATCGCTTCGGCTACATTCAAGCTTTAAAGAATGAATTAGGTAGTCGCTCGAAATTTGTTTCAAACAATCCCGGCCGTGTGGTGTGGGGCAGCAGCGTTATTTGTGAATACAACACCTTGCACTGCGAACCTTGACTTCGGTATCAGCCGACCGACGCCTACGACTTCGCCGCAGGTACCCTGCATGCGGTGTAATTCTGTTAATTCTAACATATTATCCGGTCCCTTATTATCGTAAGTAATTTGATGTCTAACTTCGCTAAACATAAATCATTTGAGCAATGTCGACGTAATTTGTGTTTATGCAGTTGTCATATTCATAATATTCAGCCATAAAACTATTATGCAAAAACAATAAACGTCTAATTTATTGCATGATTTATGTGTGGACTAGTTTCAAATGCAACTGACTATAACCTAGATACTGCTATTACCTACAATGTAAATACCAGACACTTGGTGCCTATATTAGGCCGCCAATTTGTACTTTCAACTCCTAATCACATTCAATGAGAAGAGATTGTGAAGAAGTTAATGAAAAGTTGTAGAAGCGGCTTTGGTATGTTGGAAACAAAGGGATTCAAGGCTTCGGTGGCTTGCGAGGCGCAGTTGCCTAACGCTGCGGTCGGGTCGGTTGCATCGCAATCCGGTCCGCAGCTATGCGCACGTTTCCGCCGCGAGCGGCCTCTCTAAAGCGGATGATCCCCGGCTGATCTCACGACCAGCGAGTTCTACGAATTGCCAAAAACGAGTTCATTCATAAACCGAAAAGTTACGGGGCGGAACGGCGGCGTTGACAAAATAAAGCAAAAACTGGCCGCCCATGACGCTGACGCACTCGGCCGCTGCTGTTCGGTAGATGCGCAAACGCGCCACGGCAAACATTAGGGAAATAATCATGAGTATTACCTACCCTACTTACTTATATTAAGTTAGTCAGTAACTAACTATACGTTTAGATGCTCGCACACCTGTTGCCAACATGTGAGGTGGCTGTGGGAGCGATTTGACAGCAAATACGTACCTAGGTACTTACAAAGACGCAAGACAGAAGACGCAAGACGCAAGACGCAAGTCAAAACTAATGCAATAACTGTTGTGTTGGCCACCGTTAACACGCTATGTAGTGGCATTTTGTTTGTTATAGTTTACTACAAGTAAAAACTACTAACATGAAAATAAAATCCATGAATGACTTAATGTGAGCTTGACCCAAAAACTGAAAAGGATTTATCTAATCCCACAAAAAACTTATTCAATTGTAGTGGCGTGAAGACGAAAGCATACCTTATCTATACCCTGTGAACAAGATATCAGATCTCAAGTAGAGCCAAGGCTCTAAATCTACAAGCCCTAACTCTACCAACCCAAATTTCACAAACTCTACATTTCTGTCAAATGTGTGATTTCGCCGTTTCGTTACCGCCACGAACGCTTAATGAACACATTATATGTACTTAATGCTAAAATATCTTATTTCTAAAGTAACATGTTATACAAATTGTTTCTGAAAAATCTACCGTAACGGCCAAACCACATTCTTATTAGACTACCAGTACTACAGGCCACACATCCCAATTTCAACAATCTGGTTTATCGGTAATAATTGTTTAAAAATCTACAAAACACTTCGTTAATAGGTAACTAATGCCCTCCTGCTTCGCTTGGCTTGGATTCTTAACTTTCCAAATTCTTTTGGTTTAATTTGGGCGTGTTCTCAAAAGCAAACAAGATAGCTTATTATTTTATCTACCTATTTAGCAGCCGTAAAAAATATTTTTAAAGTGTTTTGTCCAGGATATATTTATTACTAGATTTCCGCCCAGCGGTTTCACGCTGCCACTCATTTTCCCGTGGTAATAGTTGTTTTGCCGCTTTAAAAAGTGGCCTAAGTGTTATTCCAGGTTATACTCTACTTGTGTTCCAAATTTCATCCAAATAGGTCAAGCCTTTAGAGCGTGAAGAGGTAAAAAACATACATACACACACACAAACTCTCAGATTTATAATACTCGTATTATTAAGTACAGATTTCACCTAAATATAGCACACATTTGAATTCCTGTAGACATAAATCGTATTCAGTAGGTGTAATATTTTTGTCGTTGGTGTTCCAGGCGGCATGCCGGTGGTGACGTCGGCGACGATGATGCCGCAGATGATGCCGCCGGTGCTGGACGAGAACATGCGGCACTTCCTGGTGGCGCACCCGCAGCACCCCCACGCGCAACACCCGCACGCGCACCACCAGCCCCACCACCAACCCCACCATCAACCCCCACCGCACCATCAGCCGCAGCACCATTATGTAAGTTAATTGAAACAAACTGTTGTAGTCCTATTATTTAACTGGCCCGATGGCGTAGCTGATAGCAGAAGCGTATACAGTATGATTCTTCATTCAACTGATTTCTTCCACATCATTACGTCTTCCATAAGATTATTTTCCCCAATTTTAATGTGAAATGCTATGCTCGCTTCGCTCGCAATGCGTGCAGTGGTAGCGTGACGCAGTGTGTCGGTTGCCTCTCTATCCGTCTCTATCTTTCTCAATCCTTCTTCTCTTGCCTTTTTTACGTGAAATTTCGCAGTAGTAACATAGCTCAGTATGTCACCTCTATTGCTTTTTTACGTGAACTGTCGAGCTCGCTTCGCTCACAACACAATACGCGTAGTGTTGCTGATGCGCCAAGTGGCTCCTCTGTCGCCTTTCTAATGTGATATTTTAAGCTCGCTTCGCACGCTATAACTTATATACATAGGGCGCAGTGCAGGTCCTCGTTTTGCTTATTTAACGTAAAATTACGAGCTCAAACTACATACAGAACATGCATTATTGATGCCGCTATAACAACCAACATGTACTAAAAATTTGAATAAAGTTATTATTTAATAGGGCTCCTATACAACAAACGTCATTTTTATGCCATTCTTATACATGATACGGAACCCTTTGTGCGCGAGTCCGTCTCGCAGTTGGCTGATTTGTTTTGTTTAATGCTTCGGAGGCTGTAACTCATTAATTAACCGCAACATTTAGAGTTAGACAGTTGAATTGTTCACAGAAGATGTAGGTACTACAACAAATACAAAAACATTTAATTAATTAAATAATAAGGGGGCCCATACAACAAACATGATTTTTATGTCATTTTTAAACATACCTAACAATAAAATATAAACGTATAAGTATAATGGTACGGAACCCTTCTTGCGCGACTCCGACCCGCACTTGACAGCTTTAAGGGTAGTGGTAGGTTTTTATTATGAAGCGAAGAACGTAAGGCACACGATCCTTGTAGCTGCAATCAGCTGCATAAGCTGAAAATGCAGTCGCGGATTAACACAGTCCACAATAACCACCAGTTTTTCGGAGGGCACCAGATTTTTTTGTCGCAAATCCATGCCGTCAAAATATTGTATATAAAATGAAAAATGAAATGAAATGAAAAAAAATGAAAATGAAATAACTTTATTCAATGTAGGATAGCATTATCACTTATTGACGTCATGATCGGTCATTGTAAAAAAAAGAAATTTGCATAACGCAATCTTCTTCTTTTTATAACAATTTTGTATTATCCTAATAGAAAACCGGCTCGGGCGGGATAAAAAAATAAAATAAAAAAAAAAAAAAAGGCACTGCCTCGGGGCTGGCCAGGTTAATCACACAGCACGTAACTTTACGCCACCACCATTTGTAAACGACATTTGTTTAAAATTTAAGTCAAGATTTCCAAAGCGTGTTATTAACATGCGTATAATTAACCGGACCCCCTGAACAGGAAAAACCCTCCAAAAAACCTGCCCAGAAGTGCTCCTACTCTAAATTAACAATCTTTCTAGGCCCTAAACTGCCCTAGCTAATTTTGGAAATAACGAATAATATATATGTATAGCCCAAAAATGGCTACATAAAAAAATAAAAATAATAATAACAAAAAATTGCAGTAGATAAATCTACTTGTTTCGTCTAATAAAATATTTACTTTATACATTTGAATTAAACCCATGGAGATTTATCTTGCATATAGTCTGATATTTCATAATAGCCTTTCTTGTACAATTTTTGTTTAATTACTGGTTTAAATTTATTTAAGGGTAAGTCTTGAATATCTTTAGGAAGTTTGTTATAAAAGCGTATACAATTGCCCTTAAAAGTTTTGCTTACTTTACTAAGCCTGCTCATATGCACAGCAAGTTGCTCCCTATTTCTAGTGTTAAAATTATGCCTGTCACAATTTTTCTTAAAAGAATCTATATTTATTTTTACGTACACTAGATTTTGTTGATAAAAAGTGCTTTATTAAAAAAATCGACATAAATAATATTATTCGAGAATTTAATTGTCGAAAAAACCGCAAGGTGCATTTTAAGGCGAGTGTAGCTGTCAACGACCTCGACAGTGGCGCCACTTCACAAAAAAAAAGTTTTCTCTTTATACAAACAATCTATCGGAATATCCGTTGCCCAAGTTTTTAATATTATCCTAAAGTAAAATTAGAACCTGCAAACTCAATGAAATACTTATTTGCTGCAATTAAAGTTATGGAAAAAAGTACCTAAAAACGGCCACTTTTGTTATTAATTTCCATAACTTAAATTGCAGCAAATATTTCATTGAGTTTGCAGGTTCTAATTTTACTTTAGTATAAAACTATTAATAAATAATAAACGATAAGAACATGCTTTGGGTTTTAATCTAGGCATACCTTTACCTCATCTAAAATCACAGTACTTTTAAAATGTTTTATAAGAAAACATAAAAACGGAAAAAAAAAAGATCGATTCTACAGTTAGGGGGGGCACCCAGACGTGGATTGCTTAGGGCATCAAATGATCTTAATCCGCGCCTGTGAAAATGTATTTAACTAGACGCACGGAGTACGCAGAGTACTTTTATAAATAAACGACGACGTCTACAAGAATCAATGGATTATGAAGTATGTATGTATGATCAAGTATGATCCTTAAAAAATATATTTAAAAAAATACGGCTGCGTTCGGCTTCCATCCTTGTTACACAAAAGGCAAAATCCTTTTTATGTCTCTGTCTTGTGGCATACTGTCCTATTCATGTACCACAATTTTTTATGGCATTGTGTTCAACCAGTATTACGCCGCCACTTTTTATACGTAAACGAAAAGAATATTATGTAATTTTCTTTTTATTTATTTTTAAACTTTTCCCTAGGTGCTGGATAGACGGCGCTAACGTAGTCAGTTTAACGTCATCTACAGAGTTCATGGAATACTAAACTTTTTTTTATAAAAAAAAAGAAAACTGCCTATTGGACAAAAAAACACCTTGATCCGTCAAATTTTTGACAGCGGGCTATGTGAGGCCAGACCGTTCGTTTCATATTTTACTTGGCGCGCTTTTTTAGTTGGATTGTTGAAATGTACATATACGGTGTGTAAGGGTGCATTAGACCATGAAACTGAACAACTTTCCCCTAGAAACATTTATCAGGAAACGACAAAAAAAAATGTCCTCCTATAATAAATCACAATCAGCTGACTGCATTTAATATGGCAAGTCATTTTTTTTACGTTTCTTGACATATATTTTGATGGGAAGTTGTTCAGTTTCACGGTCTGAATACACCCTATCAGTATTCGGAGGGCTGTCCCTTACACCCTGTATATTTTTATTGTTTCTCGATTTATATGTTTGTTTGTGTTATCCATAATTAATAATGCTTTTGACACTCAGTGTTTTGTAGGTCAAATTTTACATAGACAATGGGAAATTCTTGAGTGTCATGTAGAGGGTGCTGAGCTTAATTGAAATAACGTTACTTTACACAAAAACTGTACCACTTTATAAATTATTCTTTATTTTGTGTTTATTGAATTGTTCTAATTTTATTATTGGTTATTTGTTTACTTACACGAATGACACTCAAAATAAAACTAACATAATTAATTTGTATCGAACACAACGTGAAACGGAACCTGTGACATAACTATGGCTGACGCCAGCCATATTGAAACGTCAAAATTTCAGTTTAGCACAGCGCCCTCTAGTTTGACATAGAGAACTATCAACAGAACTGTCAATAGAAAAACTCCCATTTTGCAGCGTAAAATTGTGCCGGCTACTACTTGAGGTACAAAAAGTTGACGTACATGGGTGCAACCCGACCCGATGTAATAGACGTCATCCATCCCATTCCGTTTGTTAGGCGTTTTGTTTTGTTAGGCTTGTTGACGATTGTTTGACTAGTTTTGATCATAAAACTAAATGAAATGAGCCTATAATTTTGCACTTTCTTATGTATTTTGATACTCAGATAACGTGTGAAGTGATGAATTTGTGTGTACCGGTGTAAATAACCAAATAAAACAATCTTTGAAGATCAGTCGTCAGGGAAGACCTTTTGTGGTTTTCGCTCTCACGAACAACACCAAAAACTAACGCTACTGCATTTAAATAAATTACTTAAAATTCATGAACACCGAAATTCATTATAAGAGAAAATGTTATGTGCAAAACATAGGAAATGAACAAGTATGTTTGCACCGTCTGCGCAAACAATTTCCGTTGATTTATCGATTGTTTCGCTTGGAATTTCACATACACGTTTAGCTTTTGAATTCGTACATACGCAGGTGTATGGATAATCCGACTGTGCCTGGTGAACATTTAAATGTGAGGCGTACAGAACTGTTCAGTGTTTATCTGATTGCGGCCGTGTAACAGCGCGCCGGCCACGTTATCAGCCAGCACCCGCGAGTGCGCGGTACGTGGCACTTGAAACACGTCGTTTTTCATAAATGTCAAATATATCGGTTGAAAATGTGTGATATAAACAAACCAGAGCCAAAACCACAGCCTGAGGCCCGAAAGGTCAGTGTTTTGCTATAGTTCTTGTCTTACAGTATAACATAAATATCAACAATATGATAAAGTATATAAGCAAGTGATGGCAACAAGTTTAAGGTTTTCTTATCAACATCATAATAACTTTGACATTCTGGAAAAGAATTTCTTTCGTGTGATGTATGTATGAAATTGATTTTGTGCATGTGTAAACAAACTAACAACTCTCATTTTAACATTGCTATATTGAATCCATATGGAATTATCAAGTAGCAGTATTGTCAGTTATGTGTTTTCAACTCAATACAAGATTTGAAAGGTTTATTTAGGAAGTAGCAGCAAAGCAATAGTATCAGGATTTCATACACACAGCACAGCACACCTTTATACCTTGCGGGGTTCAAAGAGTGTTAACGACCATGGAATATGGTTGCTATCGCCAGGCCCCTATTTAATAAAACTGACTATGCGACAATTATGTCATGGTTGACAATTCCGACAATTTGACAAGTTTCTGTTCAATAATACTTACAGATGACATAATTGTCATGGTGGAAAATTTACAAATATGTCGGATTATCGTGACAATTTTCTGTTTAATAAAACTTTTTGCGCGACAGGTGACAGGTGACAAATTGTCGTGAAAAACTTGTCGATTCTGCTTTATTAAACGAATAATTGTCGCGACATATTGACATATTTGTAGAATTGTCGGATATTATTGACAGGTGCCCCTACCCTATGTCGCGCTATCAATTAAAGCATATAAAAGCTTAATTTTTACAAAAATGGTGCTTAAGTCTAACAGCGAGAGTAGTGTTGCCAAACAGTAAATCTTTATTGTTAAATATCGGCCCCAAAGTGGTAATTTTATTGTTTATATCCATAATTGAAAGGAATCCAAAAACACCGATAAAACAAGAATTATAGTCAAAAAAACCTTTTATTCGAATAAACATTGAAATTGTATGAATTATTGTAGTGTACCCTCACACAATTCCATAAATTTAATATTTGACAATTTTGTCAGTAGCCGACAAATATGTCACGATTATGCGACAATTTTGTCACTGACAATTGTCACGGGGCTCGACCATGGTTTTCGATAATTGTAGAGTTTTATTAAACGCATTTACAATTGCGACAATTTGTCAATACTTTACCTGTCGATTTGTGACATAATTGTCATTTTTATTAAACGAGTTTACCATGACAATGCGACAAATTTGTAGGTTTTTGACAATTATGTCGGATTGTCAGCTTTATTAAACAGGGGCCAGGTCTGACAAAAAAAAATCTGCCTGTCCACTGAAAGAAACTTTCATATACATGAACTCTGCAGTCCCTTTGTCGCCTCTTACGATATCCGTGGGAAAGAAATTGGTTTAATGCTATTCTAAGCCAGCATTAGAATTTAATTTTGTAATAAAATATATGCAAATAAAGACTTCAGAACAGGAGATATCCATTATTGTTTATTTGTTTAACAAACATGTGTTTTTACAACGTTATAGCTTATTATGTTTAACTTTAAAAACAAATATATGTAAGCACATTTATACTATAGAGTCTATAGTATAAGTCTATAATATAGACTTTGCACCATCTTATATGGTGAAAATAATACAATTCCCACCTGTGAGAATTAATGATTGTCTTACTCACATCACTTATGTTTAATTTAGCGTTGCTATGCTGGGGTAAGTTAGGTATTAATGACGGTCTATGAATGCGCCGCGATACTCGTTCGCATGCATTCGCTCTGGGCATATGTTGTCCCTTTCTCACTCGCGGGGCGAGGGTGGCGGCGTGCGCGCGGGCCGCCTGGTAGGCGCCAAGCGGTGATTTCTGCACCGCACTATCAGTCACTCAAAACTGTTCGGACGGGAGGGTATCGCGTATTGTGCGGATTTCCCGCCACGCGTTTTGTGATGCCGCGTGTAATGGACGATTCAATTTGAGATCGCGCGTGTTGATGCATCGTATTATTGCGTTTCTCCTGGGTTGTACTGGAATGCCAGGCTTAGTGATTGTTGGATGTCTCGACGTCTTCCACGTGAGCGTCGCGTTGAATAGGCATCAGGTGGCCATATTGGCCCGCGTTTGTACGGCCCAAATTCGGGTTGGGTCACGCGTAATGACTAATATCAAAGTGGAATACGAACAGAAGCTGTGAGTGGTTTGAAGTGAATAACGCGCCAAGGCTGTAGTGGAATGCTGGGTGTCGATACCTTTTCCACCCAGCCCTGTAAGTACCCACGGAATCCCTATTTGATCCATTCCCTGAACTTCCTTTCTCCGTTGGGTATTTTATGCATTTGGACCGGCGACGTGACCGTAAGTGTCGAACCTAGTTGTTTTAGTATAAAACTGTTTCTTCATGTTAATGGTGTGTTCCCTTTAGTCATATTTGTTGTACCATTATCATTGTGACTCCTTAGTACGAATTGCGGAATTCGTGGGGTGATATAATTTGGAGGTACTTACTTATAATCTAGTGCTTATACGTGTGACGTAACGCCAGATCGGCAGACGGTATTTACTACAGAATTGAGTTATGTAAAGGTCAGAACACATCATTTGCCAATTTCACTCAACTTAGTTAATTAAGTTAAATAGATTTAGGTTCACGTTTAATTCATAGTATGCGCTGCTATATTGTGCAGCGTATGCTATTTAGCGCTGCGTAACGCGGCCATTGTCTGCCTTCAGTTGAACTCCTGGTATTTTACTAGAAATTTACCTGTGTAAATCGCTTCCACTGCGGGAGTTTAGCTTGGAATTAGACAATTTTTGGTAGCAGAGCGTGGTTCAGAAAACCACTAGATTTAAGATTATTTTAGTATAAGATTTTTAATCTACCTACATAAAAAAAATATATTTATTGTGATTGTAGTGTGTGCCCTGTGTAGAATATCCTATCGGTAGGATCAGGGCCAATCAATTAGTGAATTGCTTGTTATTATCGTTGTGTTTACCCTGTGCGGATATCCTAACGGTAGGATCAGGGCCGATTGTCTATTATTGTTTTTTATTGTAAGGTTCGGTGTTACTTTGGGTTGGTACCATGGCTCCCACAATTAGATAGCTTCAGGCAAAAATCAGAACGCACCTAATTTGGTTCGCGACTAAGCAGGCGATGGTCGGTCGCGGGGACCGAGAGGACGCACTCATCGCTTGTGCGCAACGGATTGACGAACGGGTCGCGGAGGTGTTGGATTGCCTCACTGGATGCGAGGAGTTATTTGATGGGACGCCTGATGAGGAGGTCAAACTTACGGTCCGGACGAATGTGACCCAGTGCATGGAGATGGGGCAGGAGATCCAGCAGGCGGCTGCTGTGATCACCAGGCGTAGAGCTGGGGAGCCGGACCCACCCCATGGTCCGCGGGGACCGGGGGTGCAAGTGCCCCTGCCGGCTGTGGCGATTCCGGTCTTCCACGGGGACTACACGGATTGGACCCGATTCCAGGATCTGTTTGACAGTGTGATTCATAACCGCACTGACTTGCAGCCGGCATATAAAATGGCACAATTGATGGCCAAGCTGCAAGGTGAGCCCCATGAGCTGGTAAAGCATCTACCAGTCGATGATGCAAGTTACGAGACGGCTCGCGGTTTGCTGATCGAGAGATACAGCAACAAACGTCTTATGATTGACCAACTCCTGGAACAGTGGCTCACCGTGCCGACCATCACACGAGGGACGGACCTCAGGGCCAAGGTCCTCAACCCTGTCTGCGTTGCAGTGAACGCTCTTGAGAGACAGGGGATGCCGGTGTCAGGCTATGATTATATCCTGGTCCACACGTTGTTGCGCCGCCTGCCGAGCGACATGGCCGCTCGTTTTGAACAGTCACACGGAGGTAAGACATCTGATTACCTCCCGACCTTCGAGGAGCTCAAGTCCTTCCTCGAGGCCGAGTGCAGGCGGGTAGATGCCCAATTTGGAGAGTCGCCTCACGCGGAGTCTGCGGCCGCTCGCCGCCCGGAACGGCCGGGTGCACAGGCGCGAGACGGTAAGAGTAGGCCACCCAGGCGATACAATGTCGCTAATTTGGAATCGAGGTGTGCCTACTGCAGAGAGGCGGGGCATCAGGTGACTGCGTGTGAGGAGTTCGCTGCACAGCGGGTGCAGAAACGTCGTGGTGTGGTGCAGCAACGGCGTTGGTGCTTTAGGTGTATGGGGCCGCATCAGGTGCGAGAGTGCCCATCAAGCACCAACTGCAGGTACTGCCAGGGTGCCCACCATCAGCTCCTATGCATGAACCGCAGCGGAGATTACGGAGGCAGAGCTGACGCGGGTCAGCGGACGGAGTCTGCCCTACCTAGACGGGAGCAACGCTCCCCACCCCCTCCAAGGAGGAGTCCTCTTCCACCAGGGTTTCAGGGACGAGGCCAGGGACATCAGCAGGTGATGCCCCCTTCACCACGCGCGAGACAGTCACCACCTCGGCAGCAGGTGCCGGAACAGGGTAGGTGGTCACAGGTCCAAGGTCAGGGGCACCCATCACAAGTACGTGATGCTACGGGCGGGTGCCAACACCAGGGCCAGTACATGCAGTACTCGGCGGGTCTGAACAACATGGTGAGGTCTCATGACCCACGCATGCCTCTCCCCTTGGCTGAGCACCCGCGGCTACAGGCGCGTCCACGGTACGCGCGCCTGCCGCAGGGTTACTATAGGCTGCCAGCCATGGCGTACAGGACCAGAGGTCCCTATCAGCAGGAGTGGGACCCACTCGAAGGTGTACGGAGAGAGGGGACCCCCCCGCAGGACGCGGACACGCCGCGCTTAGGTTCCTGCTAGGTAATCGCCGCCTACACGCCAGCTTCGGCCCCCCGGCCAATTACGGTATTGTTGCCTACGGCAATGATTTGGGTATGGGGATACGGTGGCCGCAGCATACAGGTAAGAGCCTTGTTAGATACAGGGGCTCAGGGTTGTATTGTGTCTAGTAAGCTGGTGAGTAGGCTACGCTTAAATATAAGGCCCACAACGGATGGGGCTGTAGGTATTGGAGGTGTAGATGTGCCTGACGTTCGGGGTCAGGTGAACTTCGAGTTCACATTAGGTAATACAGGTACAGGGGTCAGCTATCATGCCTCAGCAGTGGTGCTGGATGAAGTGGTAGGGAAACTTCCTCAGGTTCGGTTACCGTCAACGGTACGAGGGTTAACCACAGGCTTAGAGTTAGCTGATCCTGAATTTGATACTCCTGGTACGGTGGACGTTCTCCTCGGGTCAGACGTCCTCGGGAGATTCTGGTGTGGCAGAAAACGGGTACTTCAGCAAACTGGTTTAGTGGCCGTTGATACCACAGGGGGGTATGTTATTTTTGGCCCAGTTTGGAGATCTCAGGACCTACCAGAGGGCGATACGGTGCTCTATGGTAGTGTGTTGTCGGAGGTGCTGCAGAGGTTTTGGGAGTCTGAGGAGCCACCTACAGCGGATAGACGGAAGCCAGAGGATGACGAGTGCGAGCTGTTCTATCAGTACAACACTGCACGAAGTTCGTCAGGTAGGTTTGTTACCAGGCTGCCATTTCTCCCAAACCGCCCCTCCTTAGGTAGTTCGCGACAGATCGCGGAACGGAGACTACTGGCTATGGAGAGAAAGATGAAACGAGATGCAGCACTTCGGCAGAAGTATATCGAATTCATGAGGGAGTACCTAGAGTTAGGCCACATGTCGGTGTCCAGCATAGATTGGAGGTGTGTCGAGCATTACTATATACCACACCTGGCTGTTTTGAAGTCACCGGAGGCGAAGATACGGGTAGTGTTTGACGGTTCTGCTCCTACATCGAATGGTGTGTCTGTGAACCAGTGTCTGCACGCGGGTCCCAAGTTGAACCGGGACATTGTGGACATCCTCACAGATTTTCGGTTGCACCAAGTAGCGTTCGTCGCAGACGTCAAAATGATGTTTCGCCAAACAATTATACACCCAGATGACCGTCGGTACCAGCTGATTTTGTGGCGTGAGAGCCCTGACGAGCCGATGGTCACTTATGAGCTTAACACGGTAACGTATGGTCTGAAGCAAAGTCTGTTTTTGGCAGTACGCACGCTGCGAGAGTTGGCCGCACAGGAAAGGGTAAGATTCCCTCGAGCCGCAGCAGTACTGGATCGCGACGTCTACGTGGATGACATCTGCACGGGTGCAGATAGCGTGCAACAAGCACTGCTACTACGAGACGAGCTGATCGCGATCATGGAATCAGGAGGTTATGAGTTGCGGAAATGGCTGTCCAGCTGTCCAGAGCTCCTGGCCGGGTTGCCAGGTGAGTTCCAGCAGGACCCGCACCTTTTCGAGAACCCGGACAATCCAAATACGTTGAGCATCCTAGGGGTGCAATATAGGCCAACGCATGATGTCTTTACGTATCAGATCGAGCCAGACCTTTTGCAGAAGACTTGGACGAAGCGTTCGGTATTATCGACGATCGCCAGAACTTTCGATCCTAACGGGTGGATCGCACCGGTGACGTTCATGGCGAAGTGCTTCTTGCAAAGGTTGTGGATAGCAAACTTGGGTTGGGACGACCAGCTCTCCGGAGAGCTGTTGAATGATTGGACCAAGTTTGTGACCACCTTACCAAGGATCGTACGCATCGCCATACCTCGCAAATTGCTCCCATCGGTGGGATGTAAGGCTACCCTACATGGGTTTTGTGATGCCTCGGAGCGAGGGTACGCGGCAGCTGTCTATTTGCGGACAGTCAGTTCAACGGGAACTGTAGACGTGCGTCTAGTTATGGCCAAGAGTAAGGTGGCTCCGGTTAGGACAAGATGGACCATTCCAAAGTTGGAATTGGCGGGAGCAGCGCTTCTCACGCGCTTGCTACATCATGTCGCTAGTAATCTACGCGGTACCATCAATTTGGATGAAACGGTGTACGCATGGACCGACAGTAGGATAGTTCTGTGCTGGTTACAGACGTCGGTACATACTCTTGAGGTTTTCGTGGCAAATCGGGTGTCACAGATTAAAGGATCGGAAACTCCGTTGGTATGGAGACACGTACCGGGAGAACAGAACCCAGCGGACTGCGCCTCACGGGGATGTAGGGCCCCTGATTTGGTAGGTCACTCACTGTGGTGGGGACCTCAGTGGCTGACTGAGTCACCTGAGAGATGGCCATACAATGAGTGCGGGTCGCCGCTTGGGCCACCTGATCGAGGTTTGCGAGTGAACGTAGGGCAGATCGTACCTAAGCCTAGTGCGGCTTTCTTGCTGGAACGATACAGCTCCCTCGACAAACTTCTAGGGGTGACAGGTTGGATCAAACGGTTCGTGAACAACTGTAGAAAACCTCAAGCAGAACGGAACTTGGCACCTGTCCTCTCGCCTGCGGAGCGGAATGCGGCTCTAAGTTTATTGGTTAGGGTCGTCCAGGCGGAACATTTTGAGGAAGAGGCCAGGCTGCTCAGGGATGGCCGTGGAAAGCTGAAGGGAGGTCTTGTGCGCCTCAACCCGTTCGTGGACGAGCATGGAATGCTCCGGGTTGGAGGTAGACTTCGGAACGCTAACCTGCCCTTTTCAGCACGGCATCCGCTGTTACTCCCAAAGAAGGGACCTTTGGTAGAACTTATAGTTAGGGATCGTCACCAGAAAAACTCGCATGCGGGCTGCAATGCACTTTTGGCTATTCTGCAGCGCGAGTTTTGGATCTTGTCTGGACGACGTACGGTACGGAGCATTGTGTTTCGGTGCTTGCCTTGCTATCGGTTGAAGGCAGCCACAATGCAACCTCAGATGGGAGACCTCCCACCGGACCGGGTGACGGAAGCCTGGACGTTTGCGGGTGTGGGAACGGACTTTGCGGGGCCTTTTATGGTAAAGGCATCACGCCTTCGCAACGCGAAGTCAATCAAGGCGTATTTGTGCGTGTTTGTGTGCCTAGCAACCAAGGCCGTCCACTTGGAACTCGTGGCCGACCTCACTACGGAGGCTTTCTTAGCAGCTTTAGATAGATTTGTGTCGCGAAGAGGGCGACCAGCGCTGATCAGGTCGGACTGTGGTACCAACTTTAAGGGCGCTGATCGATGTATGAAAGAAATTATAACGTTTTTATCGGAAAACGAGGAAGCTATCGGCACGAGCCTCTCCCGTCAGGGCATTAACTGGGTGTTCGATCCACCAGGATGCCCCCACTGGGGTGGTATATTTGAAGCGGTTGTAAAGTCCGCTAAGACGCATTTGATGCGCGTTATAGGTTTAACGATATTAACCTTTGAGGAGCTAGCGACCGTGTTTTGTAAAATTGAGGCCGTTCTCAATTCACGTCCTTTGTGTCCGCTTAGCTCAGATCCGAATGATCTGGAGGCCCTGACACCAGGGCATTTCTTAATTGGCCGACCACTTAACGCCTTGCCAGAGTACCCCTACACAGAGGTCAGTAGCAATCGTTTGACGCGTTATGAGTTGCTGCAGCAAATGTCTCAGAATTTTTGGAAGCGATGGTCGCTTGAGTATTTGCACATTCTGCAGCAACGCCTTAAGTGGACGGACAGAACTGAACCCCCTCGCATCGGAGATCTCGTTCTGGTTAAGGATGCCAACCTGCCGCCACTGCGATGGCGCAGAGGGCGCATTCTCAACTTGTTCCCAGGTAGTGATGGCACTCCTCGAGTCGCGACAGTTCAGGTAGGGGATTCAGTTCTTAAGCGAGCAATAGCAACGCTATCTCGTCTCCCCAGTAGTGAATAGGCCTAAGGGATTCGGCCTAGGGCGGGTGAATGTTTAATTTAGCGTTGCTATGCTGGGGTAAGTTAGGTATTAATGACGGTCTATGAATGCGCCGCGATACTCGTTCGCATGCATTCGCTCTGGGCATATGTTGTCCCTTTCTCACTCGCGGGGCGAGGGTGGCGGCGTGCGCGCGGGCCGCCTGGTAGGCGCCAAGCGGTGATTTCTGCACCGCACTATCAGTCACTCAAAACCGTTCGGACGGGAGGGTATCGCGTATTGTGCGGATTTCCCGCCACGCGTTTTGTGATGCCGCGTGTAATGGACGATTCAATTTGAGATCGCGCGTGTTGATGCATCGTATTATTGCGTTTCTCCTGGGTTGTACTGGAATGCCAGGCTTAGTGATTGTTGGATGTCTCGACGTCTTCCACGTGAGCGTCGCGTTGAATAGGCATCAGGTGGCCATATTGGCCCGCGTTTGTACGGCCCAAATTCGGGTTGGGTCACGCGTAATGACTAATATCAAAGTGGAATACGAACAGAAGCTGTGAGTGGTTTGAAGTGAATAACGCGCCAAGGCTGTAGTGGAATGCTGGGTGTCGATACCTTTTCCACCCAGCCCTGTAAGTACCCACGGAATCCCTATTTGATCCATTCCCTGAACTTCCTTTCTCCGTTGGGTATTTTATGCATTTGGACCGGCGACGTGACCGTAAGTGTCGAACCTAGTTGTTTTAGTATAAAACTGTTTCTTCATGTTAATGGTGTGTTCCCTTTAGTCATATTTGTTGTACCATTATCATTGTGACTCCTTAGTACGAATTGCGGAATTCGTGGGGTGATATAATTTGGAGGTACTTACTTATAATCTAGTGCTTATACGTGTGACGTAACGCCAGATCGGCAGACGGTATTTACTACAGAATTGAGTTATGTAAAGGTCAGAACACATCATTTGCCAATTTCACTCAACTTAGTTAATTAAGTTAAATAGATTTAGGTTCACGTTTAATTCATAGTATGCGCTGCTATTATAGAGTATGCACATGTAGTTGCACTATGATGTACTTATTGATCTTATATAAGGCAATGTAACCATTTAATCACGCACTAATAAATCATATTTCGGACGCGATACATGTCTTTACTTCTACACGAGCTCCCGTCCTTGTATGGCGACCCCGCTATGGTCAGCCTCGGACGCGGATCGCGCATCGGCTTACAATAGAGTTTGTCATGTGATGTAATTGAACTTTAAACTTGTGGACAAAATGTGGAATTAGTGCAAGTGTTTTTTTATTTTATTAAATCGTCTTCTGGAGAATCCTAATAAAATGGGAAATTACAATACTACGCCCAGGCCCCAAACTATCCCTCAAGAAATATTGACGCAAATAGGATATAACAACAACATCTCAAAAACTAATGTCGAGATGCACATAGGGATGATTTCTTGGAGCATGGTAGTGGTCCTAGTGCTCGTCTTAATAGTGGTCTTCGTATTCGTGATACGCTACTGTGTGAAATGCTTCAACAAGCTTGTGGAGCGTGGTGTCGATGCCGGCATGCTTCGTTTACAGAAAATATAGAGAGAGTCTTATACGGCCCACTGTCCCACGGCTATTTGACAACATTCGGCAAGCTATATCACCCATAGAAAATTACGTCTTACGGCTATGCGGCGAAATCATGGGCATGACAGATTAAACTTCACTGCACTTCAATGGTTTTGGTACGACGCGGCGAGATTGTTACGTCGAGATTAAGTGGCGTGCTACATCTACAAAAATATTAGGTCTGAAACCTGCGCGACGGTGTCTGATGGCTGCGAGCTATGTCTGCAGAAGGTACCCTAGGTCTACAATCGGCGTGATGGTGCTGAACTGGATAAGTACTTCGGACAAACCGTGAGTCAGTGAATTTTTATTTACTAAAAACGCATGACTTTTGGCGTTAATTAGTGAAGTGCGCGTGCGTTACATCGTTATTTAAGTATGATATAAATTTCGCAATTCCGGATAAAATTTTGTCAATATGTTTATTTTTAGGTAAAAATAATAATAATAATGAAGTATATAAGTATATAATTTTTAAGAAATGACAAGTGTCCTAATTACAATAAGAGATAATTTGAGTACTATTGAATCGAATCTTAGTAAACTCCCTTATGATAGAAGAACGCGTGAAACACTAGATAAAAAATTTGAATTGTCTAATTATTATATAACTGAATTTAATAAGCATGTAGAATTGGTAAGAACACAAGCAAAAGATGGAAAAATAGACAGCAAGTCACTTGAAGCAATTAATTTATTAATAAGAGAGATAAACGATTTGTACGCTAAAATAAAAAAGTTTGTTACGGAAAATAGTGACGGTATACAGGAATCTAGTTCGGGTAGTTCTAAAGGAGAAGAAGAATTAAGTACTGGTAGTGTTGAAGGAAAAACGCAACCAGAAGTAACCATGGCGAAATTCGATTTAAAAACGGCTGTTTCGCTTTTACCGGAAATGACAGGTGATGAAAATATCACACATAAATTAATAGATGCGATTGATCTTTACAGCAGTATGTTAGATACTGAAGGCAAAACCACACTTATTAATTTCGTATTGAAAACACGGTTAACGACAAGTGCAAAATTAAGACTATCATCGAGTTACGGCTCAGTGGCAGAATTAACTAAGGATATTAAAAAACATTTACTAACTCAACATTCCAGTACCGCTTTGCATGTCGAACTAACGCATTTATCGCAAAATACCGCCCCCATAGAAGAATATGGTAGGAAAATTGAGGAGCTTTTAGTGAATTTAACGATTTCGCAGGCTGATGGCAATGAAAGCACATCTAAGGTCTTACAGCCAATCAATGAAAAACTTGCAATCAGACGATTCATTGACGGCTTACGAAATCGTAATTTACGTGTAATCTTAGCAGCACGTAACTACACCACACTAAAAGATGTCATCAAAGCAGCAAAGGATGAGGAGCTGTCTACCAGCGTGATGCAACACCAAGAAGGTAATGTGTACTTTAGTCAGCGAGGTAGTAGTCAGCGTAACTTTCGCGGACGTCCCTACAGAGGTGGTCATCATGGTCATCATAAACAGGCGACAAATAGTGGCTATCGGCGTCCCCCGGTAAGAGGTATGATGAATATCAACACGACATTCCGTGGCTCATCGAGATCACGTGTACCGAACTATCGTGGCAATGGATATCGCGGACGTGGAAATTTCCAGAACGGAAAACGAGGTAACAGAAATTCCCACTATGTTCATTTCGCAGGCGAAAGTATGGATAGGCAGGATGAACGCTATTCGGATCAGAATAACGGAGATAAAGGGAATGTTTTAGAGTTTTTTCGAGGTTGAAAATGTATTTTTATCAGATAACAGCAATTCAATTGAATTATCATTAAATGACTCAACAACTCAATGGCTCGTGGATACAGGCGCATCAATTTCATTAGTAAGATATGAGGTCGTATTACAGACTAATGAACTCATTCATAAACAACCGATTCACATAAATGGTCTTGGTGGAAGGTTGTCGACCGAGGGATTCGTTTACTTAACACTTTCCTTTAATGGGATTCAATTGAATCATAAGTTCCACGTGTTGAAACAGTTTCCATGCGAGACAGATGGAATAATTGGAAAAGATTTTTTTCAGAAATATCTTTGTAACATAGATTATGAATACAATACTGTGACAATAAATACAGAAAACCACCGTTTCTCAGTACCTTTGCAGATGGGAAATTTGGGAAAAAATAATTTTATGGTAATCCCACCCCGTTGTGAAAAAATATTTTACATAGATTCATGTGTGAAAGATGAATGTTTGGTACTTCCGAAAGAATTATGCAAAGGAGTGTTTTTGGCAAGCTCGATTACAAAACCTAGTGATAGAAAAATTGCAATACAAATTTTAAATACCCGAGATGATACAGTAAACCTTAGTTACTTTCAGCCAGAACTAGAAAATCTTTCCAATTACTCTATTTGTAAATTTGACAGCAGTGAAATAGAAGTTGATAGGGTACGGCACGTTTTAGAGTCATTAGATTTGAAACACTTAAATAAAGAGGAAAGGACTGGAATCCAAAATATTTGCGCAAAATTTTCCGATATATTTTATGTACCCGGTGATAAATTGACAACATCAAATATGTACGAGCAAACTATTCAATTAAAATCAAATTCAGACCCGGTATATGTTAAACAATACCGTCTTCCTTTTTCGCAGCGAGGCGAAATGGAAAAACAAATTAATAAAATGTTATCTGACGATATTATAGAGCCCGCGAAAAGCGAATGGTCTAGCCCGGTTTTGCTCGTCCCAAAAAAAGAATTAGATGAAAAAGGTAACAGAAAAATGCGTTTGGTAATTGATTTTCGAAAACTTAATGACCGAATTGTTGACGATAAATTCCCTTTACCGAATATCACGGATATTCTGGATTCACTTTCCGGTGCCATGTACTTTTCCCACTTAGATCTAAATCAGGCATATTATCAATTAGGTTTGGAAAACCAAAGTAGAAAATGCACAGCATTTACAACTCCGTCAGTCATGTCTTTACTTCTACACGAGCTCCCGTCCTTGTACTATATTGTGCAGCGTATGCTATTTAGCGCTGCGTAACGCGGCCATCGTCTGCCTTCAGTTGAACTCCTGGTATTTTACTAGAAATTTACCTGTGTAAATCGCTTCCACTGCGGGAGTTTAGCTTGGAATTAGACAACTTATGTAGATTTGCTGTTAAAAAAAATATTCTATCTTGTTTGTTTTCCAGGCTTCTTGATATATTTATTTATCCTATATATTTTATTTTTAGACCTGCCTTAAATAACAATTTTGGAATTTTCTTGTCATGCTCAACCTTTTTTCCTTAGAGAAAGTTGTCCAGTTTCATGGGTTATTTTGTACTTTGTCAAAAATCCAAACAACAGAATATTTTGAATATTTCTGTATTTTTTATTTTATTATTTATTTCAAAATAATAATAAATAAGAAAAGTGGTTTAGAAAAAACAAATTTTACATAATATAAGGTCATATTAAATTCAAATACAAATGTTTCCAGGGTGTTTTCTATTCAAACAACAGAACAACTTTACTTAGACCTTTTTAAAATATGAAAATTTTAGAGCTCCCATATAAAGTGAGACATATTTTAATTAATTCTGTATGGTATCCAGAAAAGTGGTTTTCAAAAATCACTCTGGGAATATTTGCAGTAAGTTTAATATATAGCACCTGTTCAAAACATTGTATACTTTTTGCAGGGTCCTGCGAATGGTGCCGGGGGTCCCCAGCACTTTTACCAGGCGGGCTACCCCCCCCACTTCCACCACGTGCCGGCGCACCACCTGCCGCAGCACTCCCCGCCGCCGCCGGTCTACAAGGACGAGCGGACGCAGCGGGCCTACTCCAAGCTCAAGCAGAAGCTGGAACGCAAGCAGACCAATAGGAATAATGGAATTGGTGAGCGTTCTAGATAGCAAATGGGAATAAGCGATAAATATTCTACAGAACTTCTTGGAAAATCTGTAAATTAGGAAGTAATTAGTGTTATTGTATGGCGCCTCTATAAAATACTTTTTCAAATTTATAAACATATGTATTGTTCGCAAATACTAGAGATCTTTGCCATCACATACACACATACACATATCACGCCTATAATCCCTTGCGGGCTAGGCAGAGCATAAATGGCCGCATAAAACGGACATTTACGCCACGTCTGACAAACATTTGAGGGTCATCCGGAAAATTGTGTATCGCCATAGTGACAGGTTGTCAGCCCATCGCCTAAACTGCAAGACACACCCTCAAGTCCCTTAGCCATTCCTGCCTTAAATTCTGCTTGTTTATAAAAACACTGAAATTACTCTGAAAGTATTAAAAATTCAAGATGTATATTTCCCCATAAAAACACCTATAAAGTTAATGCGTAAAAAAAGCCTTAACCTTGGTCTTAGACGCGAAAATATACACCTGTGCTCACATTCAATGCTCGAAAACAGAAACCACAACTATTGGGAATGCAATAATTCTGTACTTTACTTTGTTATTGAAAGTGTACCTATTTTATTATTACTCAAAGGCGCAAGTAGAAGTGGCGGAAAATAGCTCGTTTTACCATTACCTATAATATCAAAGGTAGTGCTTAGAAGTATCGGGAAAACTAAATAGGTCATGAAAGCTTTCATACCTCTTATTTATAGAATAGCAAGGTAAAAGAGTTTTAAGAAAGATTTTCCACTTAAACTAGGTCGGCAGTCTTGTAAGGGATCATAAGTTTCTTTTCAAGCTCTTTTATAGAAACTAGGTTAGCATTGAATGACAGTGTGGGTAGATATTTACTTCCTCTACTGAAGGAAACTCGCCCACATCCCTCTCGAACCTTCCCTTTTCATAAACTGAATACTGTACTAGGTTCAACCTTTTATATTTATTTTGTTTTAAATCTTATATTTCTTACAAGATAGGTTGTGCAGAATGTACTTGTAAGTTTTGATCATCGATCTATGCTACAATTTTCAATGCAGAATACTTGTAAGTTTTGATCATCGATCTATGCTACAATTTTCAATGCAGAAAGAAGTTAATGTTATTCTGTTCTTGCTGGATGTGTTACCTTTAGGGCCAACGCTGTGCCAAGCGGGCTGCACGCGCGGGCCGGCCACGCGCTGGCTAGATTTGTCGGGTCGCCTAGGCGCTGCTTTTGTATTTTTCCGAATCTAGCCCGTGCGTGCAGACCGCTCGTCGCAGCGTTGGCGCTTAGATTAAGGGTAAACCTTTCCACAGTGGTATAGTACGCTGTCATTATCTTTATGTATTATTTATAAATATTTCTTCTGTATTTGCTTGTGCTCGAAGCAGAAAATTCCACCTTCAAAACAGACCAATTTCTGTTCATAGAAGTGAACTCTGGCGCGAGTACGCCGTCCCTGTCGCCTCGCAAGGACCTCAACGGGCGCGGGGGGAGCGGCGGCGGCGGGGGGGGCAGCGGGGGGGCTTCCTCCGGGGCCTGGTCGGAGGGGGAGGGATCCTCAGCTGGTGCTTCCCTACAAGGAGACGACGATAGTGACACGCAGGCGGCTTTAGACATGCTGTCGGCGACTAGGATACCGCAAGTAAGTACTAGACTGCAAAACACTGCGCGTTGATTTTCAGCTACTGTTGAATAAGCACTTGGTGAAACAAATGTACGCGGCGAGCGTACTGTAACCATATTACTTTCACAAGGAACGTTGCTGCCCGTTCCCTGGACGATAATCCCTTGGCATGGCACCACATTGCAATGATTATAATGTATCTTATCAAATTATAATGGTATGTAAATGTTTGCAGGTGAGTGACATGACGCCAACAAGCGCTCTCGTGCAATGGAACTCTCCGCTTCCCGAGGGAGTGACGCTGCCCAGCGTCGAGCTCACATACGACCTGCTGCTGGGAGACCGAGGACGGAGCGGGTTCAAGGCCATCTACAGCGGACCCTCGCTCTCCTGCCGGTTAGTAATGGATATTATGAAATCTGGGACCTGTTAAAAAAGATACTGCTAACCATGTGCAAACTGGGATACTCTTGACTGTGCCTTTTTTCTATGAATGGTAGTGGCTGATGGCGCTGTGTAAATTGCTCAGGATATTTATTTATCTATTATTTGACTCAGGGTCCGCGACCTCCGGCCTGGATTAGAGTACTCGGTGTGCCTGCGGATCCGCGCGCTGCTGGAGAGCGGCGAGGTGTCGGCGGGGCCGGGCGACGCCGTCACGTTCCGCGCGCCGGCCGCGCCGCCCGACCGCGTGCCGGCCGCGCGCGTCACGCAGCGCACGCGCTCCTCGCTGCAGCTGCGCTGGGCCGCGCCGCCCGACAACGGCGCGCGCCTCACGCACTACCTGCTCGAGATGGACGCCGGCGACGGCTTCCGCGAACTCACCCGCCCGCGCGCCAAGACCTACACCGTCAACAACCTGCGCCCGCAGACCCGCTACCGCTTCCGCCTCGCCGCCGTCAACGACGCCGGCCGCGGGGAGTGGGGCGAGGAGGCCGCCGAGTGGACGTGCGGCGCGCCCCCCGCGCCCCCGCAGCCGCCCGCGCTCGCCCGCGCGCTGCCGCAAGCGCTCACGCTCGCCTGGGAGCGCCGCGAGCGCGACGAGTTCACGCTGCAGATGGACGACGCGGCGCGCGGGCACGGCTTCCTGCCCGTCTACACCGGCGCCGGCAGCGACCACACCTGCACCGGCTTGCGCCGCGCTACCGACTACCGCTTCCGCTTGCGCTGCGAGAACACCGAAGGGCAGAGTCCTTGGAGTGCCGAAGTCACCTATCGCACGCCGCCCGAGAGGCCCGGCCCGCCGTCCCGCCCCGCGCCGAAAGGCAAGATCCATTCCCGCGCCTTCCGCCTGCGCTGGGACCCGCCGGCGGACGACGGCGGCGCGCGCATCGATAACTACACTTTGGAACTGGACGCGGGTGAAGGGTTCCGCCCCGCGTACCGCGGCGCCGAGCGCGAGGCGGCGTGCGAGCGCCTGCAGCCCGGCACGCCGTACCGCGCGCGCGTCAAGTGCGGCAACGTGGCCGGCGAGAGCGACTGGTCGCCCACGGAGACGGTCGCCACCGAGGCCACCGCGCCGTCCGCGCCCCCCGCGCCCCAGCCCGCCGCGCCCCCGCGCGCCACCGCCGCCGCCGTGCGGTGGACGGCGCCCGACTGCTCGGGCGGCGCGCCGCTCACGGAGTACCGCGTCGAACTATCGGACGAAGACGGCTCGGTGCGGCTCGCGCACGTTTGCACGGAGCCCGAGTGCACCGTCCGCGACTTGACCCCCGGTACCGCGTACCGGTTATTCGTGACCGCGTGCAACCGCGTCGGCTCGTCCCCGCCCTCCCCCGCGCTGGTGTTCCGCACGGCCGCCGCGCCCCCCGACGCCCCGCCCCCTCCGGAAGTGACCATCGACAGTCCTCACTCCGCGCGCCTCGAGTGGACCGCGCCCAGAGACAACGGCGCCGCGATCGTCGACTACAGATTAGAGATGAGCGCGAGCAACGTCGACGACGCGTTCTCGGAAGTGTACCGAGGCGCCGCCACGACGTGCGTCGTTGGGAAATTGACTCCGTTCTCGCCGTACTTCTTCCGCGTGTGCGCGACGAACGCTGCCGGGAAAGGGGCGTGGTCGCTAGTCCGCGACGCGCTGACCCCCCGCGCGCCCCCCGCCGCCCCCTCCAACCTCCGCGCCGACGCGACAGCTGACTCCCTCCGCCTGCACTGGCGCGTGCCCGCTTCGCACGGCGCCGACATTTCGAGCTATCGAGTGTCGTTAGATGAAGCTGTTTACGACACGGAAGGGCCGACGCCCGAGCGATTAATAGAAGGATTACTGCCGGACCGGATTTACCGCGTGCGAGTGGCCGCACTCAATGAGCTAGGATTGGGCGAGTGGTCTGAAGAGACGGGGGCGGCGACGCGGCCGCCGCCGCCCCAGCCGCCTTCACTGCGCGTGGCGCCCCCGCCCGCCCACAACCACCTCAAGCTGGAATGGGCAGCGGTATCTGAAGGCACGCAGTACTGTGTGGAGATGCGCGCGCAGGACGGCCGGGAATTCCGACCAGTGTATCGTGGATCGGCTCGCTCATGCAAGGTAAATATTTGTATCTAAAACTTATAATTTGTGTTTTAGTCGTGATCCAACTCGAGAAATTGAAAATATTTTTCTAAAATAACATAGGTCGAAGAAGTAAAAATTGGCGTTAAGTACTTTCATATTTTAATAAACGCGACACGTTTCCCTTAGGGAAAGTTGCTTAGTTTCAGAGATTGGTTCATATTTGCATAACCCCAATCCATTTCTAAACTTACAGGTGAAAAAGTTGCGCGAAGCAACGACCTACCAGTTCCGGATACGAGCGAGCGACGAGCGCGGCGGCCGCGGGCCGTGGAGCGAGCCAATCAGCGCTCAGACCGCGCTAGCCCCGCCCCCCGCGCCCCGCGCGCCCGACCTCGCCCCCGCGCCGCCCCGCGCCGCCAGCGTCTCCTGGGACCCGCTCGATGATGCTCTCTACGTGCTGCACTGCGCACGCAGCAAGGACGGCGTCTACAAGCAGGTCAGCGACCAGACAGTCAGCGACCGCGCTACCTTAACTGCTTCTTTTTCACGGGCTACAGCCCGAACGGCTAGACGAATGTTCATATGAGGTTTACGTGTCAGCAGTGCAAATGACCCAATGACCCTGGCTTTCGAGGGTTACATGACATGACATGATGTTGCAATTTTAGAAGATGGGCTAACAACTTTTCACTATGGTATACCCAATTTTATGACTTATCCTCAATTGTTTGGTTTTTTACGGCCGTTTACGTTTTTGCCTACCCCGGAAGAAATGTTATGGGCATGATTTATATGTATGTATTATTCTCATGTGTACAGGTGTACGAAGGCAGCGAGCCTCACTTCACGCTGGGCGAGCTGGAGGCGGGCGCGGAGTACCTCGTGCGCGTGTGTTACTTGCGCGGAGGCATGCAGGGGGCGTGGTCTCCCCCCGCGCGCGTCGTGCTGCCCGCCGCGCCCCCTCCGCCCCGCCCTCGCCGCGCGCGCGCGCATCGCCCTCTCACTCCCACGCAGGTAATGTACCCTACTTCGCTCTTTCGCACTTACATGGTATCATCTATTTGCTGTAACAAGTTATCTCAAGTACGTTTTTTCATGTGAGTAAAAGAGATACACGACAGCTTTCGCCGCATTATTGCTTGTAAGTAAAAGGGACAAATGACTATTTATTCACCGGAACAAGTTAGTCTGGTGAATAGTATAGAAGTTTTTATATGACAACATTTCACGATCAAATTCTGCAGGTAATGCTACAAATCGAAAAAAATTACTATTGGCAAAATGTCACAAGTCATAAAGAGGCATAACACAGTACTTAACTACATACAGTTCTTAATTAAGATGTTCCAGTAGAATATGTCCTTGTATTTTACCTGCATACAGTAGGTGCGCAAATTTTTAATGTAACTTTTAACATTTTGTCAATCTTGCTTAAATTCTAAATACTCTTTTACATTATAAAAACACTTATCTATCAACCAGATTGTTACAGCTTTTTTAAACAATTTAATATTTTGAATTTGTCAGAAAGTTTATGAAATATAGTAATAGACATGTTATAAACATAAGCGTGGCGAGGCGGCTGATAAAGCACATGCGTATACATTGACGTAACTTGACTACTTTTTACTTGTGCGTTTTCTTAAATATTCTGGGTGTAGTTAAACAAAATAGCCTTTATCTCGAATGTACAAACAAGGAAGGGACAGAAGTTTTAGTTTTACAAATAAGGCCTTGCAACTGTTAAAGTATCGGGCCCTACAAATAGATCGCACGCATATTTTTGTATAACAACAACTCTATCTATTTCGACAGAATTTCCCCATAAAATTATTCCGTAACTTAAAGAAGATGCAACATAGCCATAATTTGCCGTCAAAGCTGCCGTTGAGACAGTTTGGCGAAGGCGTGGTAATGCAAACACGATTCTGACTATTTTACTACAAACCGAATGTATGTGGGCTTTCTAATTCAGATTTGTGTCAATTATTACGCCTAAGAATATATATATTTCAGTTTATGCTATGCAATGTTTTTTTTGTGACATTTGTGAAACACCACAAGCCAAGCAGAAAAAAGCCATATGAAATATTGTCAAAATGTCTATGTAAAAAGCACGTGAGAAAAAAAAGTCTTATTGGTTACTGTAGGAAATGTTAGTAGTAGAATGCCTAGCAATTGACTGACGAGGTGTACTCGTATTTTTCACAGACGGCCCTGCTGATGGCGGGCGGGTTCCTGGTGCTGGCAGTGCTGGTGGCGGTGCTGGTGCAGCGGCTGGTGGAGCCGCGGCCGTGACGCGCGCTGCAGGCGGCCGGCCCGCGCGCGCTCGCCCGCATCTAGCTCACACACACTCCGCCACACCGCCACACCGCCACACCGCCTCAACGCCACAACGAGCGACGAAACCTAGCTTGTTTTCCGAATTATACACCGTGTTTTAGGCAGTACCCGTTTCAAAATGTAAGTCCCTTTCCTTTCCGCTGCGTTAGAGAAGAACAGACGATGACGGCTCAGATCCGGAAAACCGAATATTTGTTTTAAGAAAAATATATATAGAGTAGATTCAATACATATTTTATGAGGAAGAAGAGGCTACTAAACAAAGTATGAAAGATTGGATAACAATTAAATCGTTCAGATTTATACTTTAGAAAACGGGCCAAATACGCAAAAATTAGAGCTTACATTGCATTTTTTTTTCTATCAAAGCTATTTCAGTTTATGCTGTTTTGGGCCAAGGTTTTTGTCAATTAGTTTTGTAGCATATAAATAATAATAATAAAATTATCTGACCTTGCGCGGCGATTTCTAAGCACTTTAAAAATCGCGAATATAAATCAAATACATGATTAGTTTTATTACGCGAAATTAACGTGTGAAAATATATAATATCTCTATGTTGCATAGAGAATATTGTTTTATTTCCGTGAGAGGTTATTTATATTTTGACCTAAAGAAATCTCTTAAGGAGAATGGTTGAGCTCCATGCCCGAAACTGTGAATTCAATTTAGTGCATTTCTTCCGAAACACGGTGTACCTGTAATCTATATTTTTAAGTTTAAATGCCAATTTTCCAGCCTGTAGTTTTGGACTTTTGAATATCGTGTCTCAGTCGTCGGTGATTTCGTACGAATGAGCTTTTGTACCGTAACACTATTTCGTAAAACGCCCACTGGAGAATGTTATATTTGTTGACATAATTTATATGTACATTATGTAGATATATCAAATCGGTGCGCGCCATCGAATATATACGTTTATCGGCAAGGAACGCTGTCATATTTTATCTAGGTATTTGTAATAAATAAATGAAGTCGGTTATGTCGGTGTTGCGTTACGGTTGATTATTTGTGGAGGTATATTTTTGTTGGACTTAGTATATCAGATGGTGCGTCATTGCGACGCGGAGTGAGCGCACGACTCTAGCCCCGACCGCGCACGCACACGCGCACGCGCACGTGCACGCGCACGCTTCACACGTGTAAGCTTGTTTACGCGTAAACGTGAAGTGGCCATGTATGTAGTAACGTCGTACGGGAGCGTGACGTCACGTCTCCTGAACTCGTATCTTACTTCACAAATCTTACGTCTAGTCTTGTGCTTGTAACTTGTTATTCCGTTTCCTTCGTCGGAAACGTAATATATTTTATTTATTTATCATATTATATCGAATCGTAATAATATATTTGTTTTATAGTGATAAAATGTACTTCCAATATTTTATTAGTCATCTCGACTATCTGTATACTTTCTAAACATTCTATGTTTGTGTAGTTCCATTCGTTCTGTTGCATGTTTTATCTTTGTCAGGTTTAAGTATAGCATGTTAGCGACCAAGGTGCTCTATATTATTATAGTTCTGTTAGAGGGACGTGGCCCCTCGCCCTGCAACGAGTTTCCAGTGTGTGTGCTGTGATCACTTCCTTATGCGAATGAGACTGATTTTAAATAAAGCTTTCTTCCTATAGGGATGATTCAAATGCTTTCGTAGTTTGTCGCCGCATGGCCCGCTGCCCGCGTGGCCCCTTGTGGCCCCGTGTGGCCCCCATAGGGCCCCGTGACCCGTGGGACCGCGCTATGCGAGCGTGCAGGGGAAGGCGCGCGGAGTGAAACGATCACATGTTTACATATACTCCAATTACTTAGTTTTATTCATATTACATGACTTTATTAATGACATTATATGTAATTAATTATTAGAGTAATTTGTTTATAAATGTAGAGATTACGAACTATTGAGATTGTTACCACCCGGTAAAACATAAGGAATTGTTAATTCGATCTAGACGTATTTTTATGACAAAATATAGCATTACGATGAAAATACTATAAATCCCATATTATTGATTAATTATTATTATTATACACACAATATACACATTATTAAAATTATTAGAACAATTGTTAAAATGATTTTTCATCTACATATAAACATAATTTTTGATGACATAACGCATTGTAGATAAACAAAATGTCTTTATTGTAATCGTTTGTTTAAATTAGCGTAAACTACTTATAATTATAATGGGGTCTGCATTTTAAACTCGACGTTTCTAGTATGATTGTTCGCTATATTGAATGTTATTTGGAAGTTTCTCGGATACTCGGCTAGAGCGCGGCCAGTGGGCGCACCGGCGCGGCGCCGGCGCAGTCGCGCGCTGCGGTCGCGCTCGATCGGACGTTGTTGTCGTTGTCACGTAGCTCATCGCATTCAGTGTGTACTAGCCATAAGCAGCGGCCATCCGCCAGTAGGATTAACTTCTTCGTTGATGTCTATATGTATTTACTTCTCCTGTGATCACTATGTATCGGTCTATTCTTTCTCTCTATTGTTATCCGAACATTCCTAGGATTCAGTTTCGAGAAACTTGTTTTATTGTTAAAATTTTATGGTAGCCAAAAATTCACTTTGTGCCTATACGTATAAGGCGAATGAGCGCGAGCACAGCTCGCGTTTACTAAGCAAATATTTAATTTTCGAAATTTTTATGATAATAATAATAATGTGCAATTAACAGTTTATTTATTCCTTATCGCTTAAAATAATATTTATTTTTTAGGAATTTATCAATATTCTATAGTGTCGTAACGTAAAGTAACTGAGGGAATCGATGTTCCTAACGAGTTTTACACGTCGTATCATACACGGATCAGCTAACAGCTAAATAGTGTACTGCAGTCAAGCATTCCAACTTTTATTCCACTTGTAAATAGGCCTAATGAATTCTACGACTTTTATAAATGTACATCTTGCTTTATATTGAAGTGTAATGTAAATAAATGTAATGTTCATGAGCTTCGCGTAAGGGGCATGTTTAGATACTGAACATGTAAGCCAAGGTAATTACTATGGTGTTGAGACTAAACGTTTTAAAGGATATAACGGGGATAACATCTCATATTGTATTTGTGTTTGAATTAGTGACGTATAACGAAATGTATATGTTTATAATATAATATTTGATGATGTTATGTATACAATTTATTAAACATGAATATATCAATAAAACTATATTTTGTGTACGATGAATGTTTAATTTTTTCTTTCTACCAAACACGGTGATAGTTTCTACCAAGTTTCATGGAGGACAGAGAGTAGTTAGTTAGAGGCACTTAAACAACTTATATACATTATTTTATTACATACACATACATGACACATCATGGGAAACATTCTGACAGTTATTACGAATGATAAGCGATAATATATGCTTTATTTTATTACACATCTGGCTGGGCAATAAGTCGTTATGTTTCCCAAGATGCGATTATAAATCTAGAAAGTCACAAATCACATACATACATACAAGACACCAAACTGGTCACATTTAAGGACTAGAAAATTTTGTACTTTGAGTATTTCAAACGCTTCAACTTAAAAACATTCAAAAAATTTACTACTGTAGAAGGTTTTATGGGAATAATTGGCACGACTTGACATTTTCGCTGTAAACCTCCATATAATTAGTGATATAGGAATCCTCCTCGGTTGATATGTTGTCGATGCAGCCTTTAAAATTGTTGGGGAATATCCTCTTCGCTATGGCACTGTCTTCTTCGGTTATACCGCCTGGGGAACAAAGGTGCATGATTATAATGTAATACAGGGTTATGTCCAGAAAGTACCATGGAAGTTCCTTGGGTGGAGTTGTACGTTTATTTTGAAATGCTAGTGCCACATTCTTCTTTTCGAGTGGGACACAGAGTCGTCCAGCGACCCGATGAACCATATGTCAGAGTTTTTCAACCGACTACTACTAGTAGTAGGCCTCTAACATGGTTGTGTAACGACCGCCGTTAAAGTTATCATCGACAGTTACCGGGACCGACGGTTTAACGTGCCAACCGAAGCACGAAACCTTCTTTCTTTTCAGACAATCAGGTCGTTCAACCTGCAATGTCCTAACCAAACTGGGAACAAATTCTCAAAGTGATAAATGTCACCTTTGTGAGTGCCCATCGAGAATCGAACCAAGAACCTTTGCGTCGCAGGCAGTCGCATTACCTCCGCGCCACATCAGCCCTCTAGTCATTCTTTGTAAAGTACACAATACTTTTCTTAACATCCTGTATAAAGTTGTCTGATATGGTGAAAAGAATTTCCGAGAGTACTTACCTATAAACAAATCAATATCAACACCGTAATCAGGCTCTGGCATCAAGCCTGGTTCTTCCACATACGCCAGCAGCCCATCCACAGTCACGGTTATATTCCTCCTCCGAAACCTCAGCTCCACCGTGTGCCACTCAGCATCAGCTATGAACCCAGCATGAGGTAGCAAACGAGATAGAAAACGTGACGTTTCAAACTTCGGAGTTCTTGTGTTGAAAACTTCTATTGTAGAGTTGTCCTGGTGGAAATACCACACCATTTTCAAATAGCCATTTTCTATGCCGATGCCAATGTATTCCATACCCTGCAAAAAATAGCCACTAGTTAACAAAGAATGTTCACACTTGACAAGCTCTTCCTATTAACAGAAGCTTGTCAAGCATGATGGTTCTTTGTTTCATATATTTTCTGAGATTTTACAGTATTTCCGACATAAAAGCTAGTAAAATACCGTTAGAATGTCCAATTTAAGTATATATTCGTTCTAAACACGGTTTGTATCTAAATTATAGCATTTTTTATAACTTTGAAACTGTAGACATAATATTGAAAATATTTCAAATAGAGGTTACTTTGGATTTTGATTCTATCGAGTAAAATTTGTCCAATTTTGTTACTGATAAGTATATGTTATCTGTTAGATTCCCGACGATAACATATATATATATATATATGACGGAACGGCCGAAAATCAGATAGTAGGCTTGCAGCTATAATTAATTTTAACATTAAGATCAGGACGCGAAGTACCAAAACCAAGGAACGATGAAAGGTCATTTGAGCCTTGCGCTACGCCCGATCGCTCAAACAACACTAACTCGGAATCTCTCTGTTCCCAAAAATGCCTTTAGCCAAACCACTTGACACAATATGTCTACTACATGCTTCGACCGACGCCAACGCATAGGTACTCAATTAATGCTCTTTCCATAAAATACATCAAAAAGTGCACTTTACTTCATTCCTCAGGTTTAATACCTCACGCTCCGACACGGCCTTCCTGACTTACACACGTCCTCGTGTGGTCACAACTTGCCATTTCACAGTATCGTTCGGTTATCCTGACAGACATACTTTAGCTTATTATAGCCCATAAAACCATAATAATCTGGCTAGACTCCTGAACTGAACAAAGATCTAGTTGTTCACAACAGTTCGCTTCGTTCCTTTGAACATGTGAACAGGTCTATATCGATGAACTGCAAGAACCGAAAGCAGCTCAGCATGCATTGCGGCTTTAAGTATCTTTGATCCAAAGTACTTGCTAAGTTAGCTATCCTGTTTGGTACTTACTTACTTACTTCCTAATACTTGTTTGTTAAATTTGACTTGGTATTCATAACAACAAATCTATTATCTCCAAATCGTTCAAGTATTTTTCACGTTTGTGTTATTATTTGCTAAATAAATAAACAGGCCCATATTCGTTTGCACTTCAAAAACTTCTCATAAGCCATCCAATACGTTTTTACCCTTACATGATTAGTAACTATGCACTGTTTTACTGTGCTGTCGAACTTAACAGCTAAAGAAATAACATTTATCAGAAACTCATTATTATTTCAACTTTGACATTAAGGTTACGGGTTTAAAGTGACAGATTACAAGTTGAGTGTGAACCATAAATTTTCAACCCACTTGAACCAGCCGTTTTCGTCGCTTTCTGATAACTTAAATCACTTTACTACTTAATGAAAGACAAGTGCCCATAAACAATATTCTAACTTGAATACAATACAATAATTGATACGAGTACCGCAATAAAGTCTTTTGTTGCATCTGGCCACCGTCGCAACGGTCACAGAGCTTCCCCACCATGGGTCACTCAACACTGTCAACCACAGTCACAGATCCCCGCCACGGATCTCAGGCCGACACCACCACCTTGTGGCACGCCTACTGGTAACACCGGTTACCTGGAGCGACATCATACATAACAGTAATGACCACAGTAATCACCTACTTGGTCAAGTATGATGCCCTCAACGAAACCATGCGTCCATCAAAGACACCATCTGATCACACAGATCAGCAAAGCGGATGGTGAATGAGCCACTGCAGCTGGCCACTCACCCGATCAGATCATAGTTCCCCGGGCTATATCTGACCCAACACAACATGAGACCACACTGTCTCCACAATTTGAGACCACACTGTCTCCACCATGGCACGCGCTCCTCCCGCAGAGGTCTTAAGTCAGAGTCAATAGGTAGGTACGGTGATAACAGTCATAGTATATAGTCGTGAGGGGTCGGGAGGACAAACACGTCCATCATTGCCAGCAACAAAAACTTTAACTGCTACTATCATCTGATTAATTATGCAATTTTATGGGTACTTTACTTTCAGGCATTTTAGCTTTCTAATCCAAGCAAGGCACATAACAGCTATATGAAGATAGCCAGATTACGTTTTCCTGCTCAAGAAAGCAAATCAATATTACTTAAGCAAATCACTATAGCCATACGATTCAGTACTTCTAAAATGAAAACATAAGTCCATTTCAAAATGCAACTTTTAACAATCATTTCTATTATCACATTAGATCCATTCAATGCTTATCAGATTAAAAATAGGTAATTCTTATTACATTCCACCTTTACAAAGCATGTATTGATTTTAACTAAGCACTGCTTTGAGAGCTTAATTTTCATAAATTGCTTCACCGAGTAGGTGATTTAATATTTCTCAATTAATCTTCCAAGTTGACAAAATATAAGTTATTTTGAAATCTATTTTTTTAAATGATAGATACCTAATTAATATCACGTACCAATACTCGAATATCAATTGCATTCAATATGCAATTTACTATTTACCTACTGCTTTCGTCGAAGTCAGTGCTATAAAATTCTATATTACTTACACAACATAGCCACGTAATCTATGCTTTAACTACATCAACCCATTGTATCCAACAACAAACAGTTTTTTTTGTTTTGTTTTTACCGAATCAAGATATTAATGTGGTTCACGCAGAAATATACACAACGTCCTTCTCCAGCTGCTCTATTGATCACCACCACGGCAAAGCACTACGTTACCTTAATAAAAATTATTACTTCATAATTGAATAACGCTATACGCATTTAAGTAAATCTTCATAAGTTACAGTCATGATCATGCTTAACCATGTCATTGTCATGTTTGTTTCTAAATCCCTTATGATATAAGTTAATTAACAAAAGAGTTTTTGCCAGACTTGCATAATGAAAACAATACAAAGAACTCGCTCATTTCTCCGAATACTATGGTAACATGTGTTGAACCACGGGTATCAGTAATACGCGTGGCTACAACCCTCAGTCATTTTGGACATCAATGTCCCTTTTAGAACAATGCTTTTTTTATACCTCTAAGATAACATAATAGAGCTACAGCAATGCTTTAAAATGTTTTCTGAACTATAAGGAAATACCATAACCATTATGATTATTTATTAGCCATTCATTAGTTTTAAAACTCAAGTGTGTTTCTCACAAACGAAATAAAAATCCAAAGCGAGAGTGATTCTCAAACTGAAAGTTGTAGAGAACAATGTCTTCTGGCAATAGGTACAGTACTTAGCATTCCCGGGACTCTGAACCAGCAACAAATTGTTCAGTTTTAAAAATACATGTCTCATGAAAATCAAATAGGTACGTACATTCCTTTCGTACAATATCTATGTTAAAATTCAAATCACGTTTATTGCAAACAACAAACACAAAATCTTTTCTTCTTCCGAAAATTGCTCTATCTTTATAGGTACCAACTCCTCAAAAGCTTTTATTTCAAAAGTTTTGTATAAATGCATTTCTGCACCAGGTAATATTAAATATCAATTGCAGTAAAGATTGAGAACCAGTCGCTATTCCCAAACTAAAACACAACGCCTTGGTTCGCATAGGTACTTGAAAAGACCCTTTTTTTTTGTCTCCACCAATATCAAATAGCCGTCCCATAGTTTGACTTTAGGTTTGTTAAACTTAGTTCTAAAAATAGACTGATTTATCCATTTCCAAAAATTTAAAAACACGCTAAATAATATTTTACTGTAACGATACATGCGTCACTTTATTAACAAGTAGTAAGTAAGCACTAATGCAATGCAAAAATTGCAAAAGATCACAAATACTTCTTTACACAATAAAATACGAAATCAAAACTTCCAGACTAGGCCAAGAATTGAACCTGAACCTTCATGTTCCTTGCAACAGTCTACCAACTGTGCCAACGAAAACGAAATTTATACGTGTGCAACTAACTGTACACAACAAAACTAAATCGTGTTTCTTTTTATATTTGATTATTTCCGATTCCAGAGACATCTTCCTATCATCACAACGTCATCCATTGACAAAGAAATTAATTAAACTTTTTGTTTTTGTGAATCTAATTCATTATCCAAAATAATTATTTTATCGAGTGATTTTTCATCAAACAATAATGCCAAATAAAATCCGATAAAATTGACGCCAGTCCAACTTAGGTCCACTTTTATAAACAAATTCAGTAGATTAACGTGTGGCAATCATTACCGTACTAAAATAATAATTATGACACAAACTGAAAATTGCCATCAGTTGCAAATGAACATTACTAATGCGCAGCAAATAAAAATCATCAGCAACCAATAACATCAGATCACTAGAATATATTAGTATGGAAAGAACTGGCCTGAATTATTTGTGGTCCAAGAGCATTCTTTGCAATCTGCATTTCCGCTTACAACTGGTATCTTCGCCACGAAAGTCATTTTAGTCACGATCACTGGGTCCACAAGTCTATCACTATGGCACTACATTACAGTTTGTAGGTCTCAATCCCACTTCTGATGACGGAACGGCCGAAAATCAGATAGTAGGCTTGCAGCTATAATTAATTTTAACATTAAGATCAGGACGCGAAGTACCAAAACCAAGGAACGATGAAAGGTCATTTGAGCCTTGCGCTACGCCCGATCGCTCAAACAACACTAACTCGGAATCTCTCTGTTCCCAAAAATGCCTTTAGCCAAACCACTTGACACAATATGTCTACTACATGCTTCGACCGACGCCAACGCATAGGTACTCAATTAATGCTCTTTCCATAAAATACATCAAAAAGTGCACTTTACTTCATTCCTCAGGTTTAATACCTCACGCTCCGACATATATATATATATATATATATATATATATATATATATATATATTTTCAGAATAATTAAACTGGTTTAAAATTCTTGCTTGCGCTATATGCTCGCCTAAAGTGATTTTTGAAATGACACTTATAATGTTAAGCGTTAATTTTCGCTAGGCTTTTCCTAATAAAAGTGCGTGTACTGATGTGATCTTACCATATCAGCCCATAAGAGGAGCCCAGTAGGCTGTGCGGTTGTGAAGTTGAGTGCGATGTATGAAGGTGTTGTCATCGCGCCGAGTCGCTGCTTGCCCGCGTGTCCGAGCGACGGCGCGCGCCATACTGACAACAACGCCTCACCGTTGAACTGGGGTATCGTTACGTTGATCTCTGCATATAAAAAAAAATATGTAAGTACAAAAAAAATGTTTCTGTTGCTTAAACACCATAAAAAAAAACAGAATTGATCATAAAATGAAGCATAAAACAAGCTTAGGATTGTATTATTAGGAACAAGTTACTTGGAATTTTCTGCTCTAACCGTACAATTCCCTCTCAACCCCCTCCCGTGTTCATGTTAGATGTTCATTGTCAAAAACTGTACTTGATTATTTGTCTTTCTATGAGATGGCGAGCCCCCCTCAACCCCCGGTGTTCATGTTACATTTACATCTCATAATATTGGATCGTCGCTTTGTCTTGACACTTACTGTGTTCACAGCTATCCCCAGCAAACCCGGCAGCACAGACGCATGCTCCATGTCGACATACACCGCTGGGCGCGCGACAGTTAGCTGGCGTGCAGTCTACATGTCTGCGGCAGCGGGCGCCCGCGCTCGTGCGCTCCGTACTGAGCGCGCATGCGCAACGCGCGCGCCCGCCCTCCACCACACACGCGCCGCCGCCGCACGTCTCGCTGCCGCAGGGAGTGCCGTCGCAGTCGCCGAGGTTCTCACCCTCTAGAAAAAGTAAGAGGTTTGAACGTGAGATGTTCGTTCAAAGTATGTAGTAAGTTGTTGATGCAGGATGGCATAGCAAACAGAAAATGGAAAAACAATTAAAGTATAGTCATAATATCAGCCTGCAAGCGTAGGCCTCTTCGATACGGTGCGCCTAGGCTCCCGTATGATACTTACCCTGAATATTATGTTTTTCCAATGGCACTAGCACGTTGTTGATGTTCAGATTTCTTATACAACCAGTGAAAGACTCTGGTGGTCCTGACATCACATCAAACGGCAGTGATGCAAGATCCTTAGCGCCTCCTGAAAGTATTAACGTTTCAATTCAATATTTACTTACACTTTATGTGGCGCAGTCGCTAGGATACACACTTACCTACTAATATAGTAGCGTTAGCATGTGTATGAGGGTATGCGTGTGCCAACATGGATTCAGTGCTGAGAGCTCCGTCAGCCCACACGTAAAGGCGGCTTCCATACCGGCCTGCCTTCACCTTGTGCCAGTGCGACGTTGTCAGTACTACTCCGCTTCTCACCAAAGACGTCAAGCCCGACAGGTGGTCTGTAATAAAGAAGACAGAACTTCCAAATTTCCTCGACGGAATGAATTTTTCATTTAATTCTGAGGCTATATTTACCTGTCCAACGGAACTCCAACATGCCTCCTTGAAGTGATAAAGACGTGTAAAAGTGTGGTGTCTGCGTGAACAGTACCAAACCCCGTTCTTTCTGGGGCTTGACCTCAGCTTCGAGCGATAAGCTGACACTTGATATAGGATGAGATTGCAACTTAACGTACGATCTTACACCAGTGAAGAGAACGTCAGTAGGAATCAAATCTGAAAACAAGATTAATCACAGAATATACGCCATACCTATCAATTTTCAATATTAAAACCACTACAATATTCAGTAAGGTACCTTGATCGCAGTTAACGCCTGTCTTTCCGTAAGGACAATCGCATTGAGCAATATCTGCGGTAATGACGCAGCGTCCTTGGCATTTAGTCACTAACTGATCGCACGGGCTTTTCTTAGCTGAACAAGTCGGACCGAACCATCCTTCGTTGCATATACATCTGTTGGAAAACACTGTTTTAGAAGTCAATAACAATCAAGTAGAAAATCTGAATCATAAATGGGTTTATTCTTACCCATAAGTAGCTGGAGAATGAATGCAAACGCCTCTTGGTGCATTGCATGATTTCGATGTGCATTGCGCCACGCCACACTGCCCAACACCTCTCCCTCCAATAGCTTTACCGGAGCCAATTGCTTGCCCACTTACTTCCCAAATGCACCCTTTCCAACCAGAATGCAAAGGCAGATCATGTGGAAGATCGTAGAAATTTTCCGAAGGGTGGCCACCTAAATAAACATAACATGTTCTCAATTTTAAATATATACTTCTACTTCGATCAGGTAGATCTGTTAAAAAATGAAGAACTCACCAATATAAATATAAGGCAACAAATTAATTTTGGTATCACCAGAAGGAGCGTTTCCAGATACGTTGTGACGGGAATCGACACTGAGACCACCAGTGCGTCCTCTCCTCCATACACGAACAGTGTGCCCTCCACGTCGAGGAGTAAGCGCACGAGACGTGAATATTCTACGAGGACCTGGAAATAAAAAGTAACCATTAAACAGATCAATTGCGTTAACGCAAAAAAATTACTAAATTGATACCCACCGCTGCCCATATTCCAAGTCAACATAATATATCCCTTCACAAACGTCAATGCAAGGTGTGGACTTCTTGAATCGTGCCTCCCAGATTGGCCAACGAATGCCAGTAAAGCTATCTGATCCATATCTGGAGTTTGGAATCGCAACCGCAAGTCAAAACGATCTGAGTTCATAGCTGATGGATTCAAGGGAAAGATGAGATAGGAAGATATGCCAGAAATTATTGGAGAAAAGGATGGTCGAGTTATATCCACATCTGAAAAAAGAAGATGGTAAAACATAACAGTTTGCAAACTTCAAACTAGTCAATATACATAGAGGTGCACTTACTATATTCACAGAATATTCCATGCTTTCCGTAAGGACAGAGGCAAAGAAACCCACTTCCCGGGTGAGGAACACAACTGCCACCAGATTTACATGGATTATTTTCGCATATTGATTGATTACAGTAAGTACCTAACCAACTGAAACGAAAGGGGACGTTATATCAATCAGCTTCAGCATAATATAAAGATTACAGTGGTTTGAGTGATGTAACGTACCCGTTGGCACAAGAGCAAACGTATTCCTCTCCGGCATCCCTGCAAGTGCCTCCATTGTGACAAGGACCAGACAAACACGATAGCGACGAGCATTCACTAACGCTTGCAGCATCCTTTGCATCTCCAAATATTTCACGTTTTTCGCCATTGATCTAAGGTGAAAGAGAAAGGTGACAACACTGAAACTCTTACACAAAATAAGCTAAACGCCTAAGGTTTCAGAAGATTTCTAACCCCAAGGTGTCACACCCGTGGACTTAGCTACTTAGTCAAAATAACAATAGAAATGAGTAAGTACAACTGCTTACCACCAAATCTGTAATACATCCTATAAACAGTTTACTTTCCGAGTCCTGTGTATTTGGTTTGTTTCCAAGGTGTATTGTAGTATTATCATCTAAAACACTTATGTTTGCTACTTGCCCTCCACTCATTGCTACTGTATCATTTAGACGAAGAGTGGCGTTGCAATGTTGTTCATTAACAAATAGATCTAATCTGTAAGAGACAATTTGAATCTTTTTATTTCTTCCACTGTGGATTTGATATCATATAAATAGGAACCTGCTCTGCCTACAGCCCTACCTTGTCTCGATCTTCATAGGATATCCCTTGTTGACGAACGTATTGATCTCACCAAGCAGCATTGTCTGATAGCCGCATGAGAATTTAAACTTCAGCAACCCTGAATTCATAAACAGCTTCATATAAACCCCTTTAGCTATGTCAACTTCCATGATCTGACCATCTGTTATCAATGTTTTGGCTTTGAATTCTATGGCTATTGATGTGGTGTTGCGGACTGTATGGGTCACGTATGTGTTTCCGCCGAATGCTGCTGATGTTATTGTTTTCTTGTCATCGCAAAATCTTCCTCCATAATTGAAAATGCATTGACACTGGAATATAAGTAAAATTTTAGGTTCGACAAATAGCTTTACAACCAACTTCAAACTATTGGGATACTTACTGTAATACCATGAGGAGTGTTGATGCAAGTCCCACGATTATTGCAGATCGAATCTGTGCATTCAGACTGTAAAGTTGTGTAACCCGTTGTAGTATTGTCTATTCCGGGTGATACTGTAGTAGTATCTGGCATTTCAGGAATAGTACTTGGGAACGGAAGATCAGTAACTGCATGATCTGTTGGAGTATCCGTAAACATTTTTTCCGTCGTTGTGTCTATTTTTGGCGTTGTATTTTCTATGGCTGTAGAAATGGTGGATATAGATTGTGTGGTTGAAATACGGCTTTTTGAAGTCGTACTGCCTGTATCTATTATCGGAGGCAAAGTTGCTAATGTAGTTTCCCTAGTATCTTCTGTTGAAGTTTTGAACCCATCAGTGACCATACTAGTGGTAGTTTCAACATCTACTGGAGGTAATTTTGCAGTGAATTCAGTTGACTTTTCACAAGATTCCTTACATTCTGTAGTTGTCTCTACTTTAGAATCACCAGATTCTATAGTTGCTCTTTCAGATGTCACAGTTTCCGTAGATTCAGTAATTTCAATTTTGGATGTTGTGGTTTTTGGTGCATTTGTTTCTTCAGTATCAGTTACTATTACACTTTGTTCGGTGATATCTTCTGAACCTGATTCAGTAGTAGTTATTAGCTCTGTAAAAGTGGTTGCTGTCCAGGATTCGGTTTCATCTTTTCTTGTCGTTTTGAAAGTAGTTCCATTAAATCCTGGAACATACGAGACTGCCTCCGTAGTAGTAAAGTCATCCACTAGAGTGATGGCAGTAGAAGATATATCTGGATATGGTGTAGGGCGGATATATTCGCAGTCATGGCTTCCGTCATCGAGTATCAAGCATTCGCAAAGCAATCCAGTGAGTTGCGGAGGACAGGAGCAGGTGAAATTATCAACGCCGTCTATGCATGAGCCACCGTTCATACACCTAAAGACGAAGGAAATAAAATCAGGTAAGAAAAATTTTAATAATAATTTTGTAGTAAGCCACTGAAGGTTACAAAGTAAATTGGTACTTACCTTGGTCCTAATAGGCACTCGTCATACTGCAGCTCGCAGCGCTCGCCGTGGTAATCAGGCACGCAGTAACAAACTCGCATGCCCTCCTCAAGCACACAGATCGCATTGTCGCTGCAGGAATCCTCGTTGCAGAATTCAATTTGCACTTCGCAGTCTTTTCCCGTATAACCTAAGCACATACAAGGAGTTAGAGAAGCAACGGAAATGGTAGGTAGGTTAAAGAGCAGCCTCGCGAATCATATAACATGTTTTTGAACAAAAACAATATTTTAGAAAGAGCTCACAAAAACTACAGGGTGTAAGGGACGGTGTACCGTAAACTAAGCAGGCAGGAGCAGATTGAGCAGCCCATGAAAGTGAATAACTTTTGCTATGGAAGAAATATTAATAAACGAGAAATAAATTTCGACCTCCCATGCAAAATACCCGATCAGCTGACTGACTTTCTATAGAAACAAAAAAAAATCTTCGTTTCCCAACAATGGCTCCATAGTAAAAGTTGTTCAGTTTCATGGTTTGACCATGCCTGCAAAGTTTTACAGTACACCGTCCCTTACACCCTGTATATTTAACACAATAGGTACCTAATGGTACACAGAAAATAAAAACGATTGCGTTGATGTCTTCTATATGGCACTGCAAATTCTTTACTACGTCGAATGAAAGACGTGTGTTCATTAAAGTTATTTCATAAATTCCTTCTACCTTGAAGTATATATACCTTGCAGTAGTATTTCGCAGAAGTCACTCAATTGTATCATCAGTGAATCCCATTAAATGTGAACTTACCATAAGCGCAAGCGCACATGTAATCTGCGTGGGCGTCGATGCAAAACCCTCCGTTTTGACACGGCATCGACTGACATTCGTCGATTTGATCCACGCATTTGGATCCAGTCCAACCTTTGTAAAAGAAATACGACTAAGTTTCATGAAACATCGTTTGCTTGATTTAAACGTTACAAAGTTTTATAGTTAGTAGTTAAGGCATAAACCTTATGCCGCTTTAAAATAGCATCTCCCCATTTCTTTCCCATGGGTGTTGTATGTGGCGACTAAGGGACTCGATGGTTACATGTGTTTTGAAATTTTAGGCAATGGGCTGACTACCTGTCATAATAGTGTTAGTGATACATAAATTATCTGAATGACCCTTAAAAGTTTGTCAGACGTGGCGTAAGTGACCTTTTTTTCGGCCGATTACGCTCTGCCTACCCCGCAAGGAATAAAGGCGTAATATTTGTAGAGGCGACTAAGGGACTTGAGGGTGTGTATTGCAATTTTAGGCGATGGGCTGACAACCTGTCACTATAACGATATACAATTTTCCGAATGACCCTCAAAAATTGTCTGACGTGGCGTAAATGTCCGTTTTTGCGGTCGCTGTTTACGCTCTGCCTACCCCGCAAGGGATTTTAGGCGTGATATGTGTATGTATGTATGTATGTATGTATGTGTATTTGTATGTATATGTACTTTTATTTTTAAGTCAACTAAAATGAATGAGATACTGCCCTCAATTCGGGACATAAAATCTCTGTCACTTTCCGTCAAATAGGTTTAGAAAAGGATAGGACATATCTAAGTCCTGTCATGTTTAAAAATGTCAGTGGGATCTTCGCAAAACCCGAATTGAGGCCAATACCGTAAGATTTTTTAAGATAAAATAACTATGACGCGAGATAAGTCCTCAGGTTTTTCACCGCTACCTAAGAAGACAGGTAAAAACTAGTCAAATGTGACTTGTTGGAGTCAAGTGACCCGAGTGGTTAACCGTATAAACCTTGCTCACCTGCCGCGCATTTACAGTAGAATTTAAAGCCTGGCCCCTCAATGCACTGCCCTCCGTTGTAGCACCTGACTTCCTCCGTGGCGTTGCACACGGCGACGTCCACCTCGCAATGCTCGCCGGAGAAGCCGGGCACACACGAGCACACGTAACCGTTCGCCATGTCGATACACGTGCCGTTGTTCGTGCAGGGGTTTGACTCGCATTCGTTGTAGTTGGTTTCGCAGTTGTCTCCTAGAAACAAAAAAAAAGTAACCGACATGGATTCTACTAAAACTTATAAATAAGATTTTTAGGTACTTCTTTACATTGCAGTTGGTTTTACAAATGCATGGGAAATATATATTAGCAGCCACAACAGTCCACTATGAGGACATGGACTTCCGCCTTTTGGGGGGTATTACCATACTTACCACGCTTGGCAGGCGGATTGGCGAGCGCAGTGCAAGATGTTGCATTCACAGGGAACGCTGCTGCCCATCCCTTAGCCGTTTTCTACGACACCCTCGAGTAGAATTGGGACGATGCTATTCTAAGCCGGCACCACAAAGCAAATGATAATTGAGAAAAAATTTATAAAATAGTATTCTGAATAAACGATGATATTCTTCCGTCGTTTCTGTAATTTGTCTTTCACACGTCGACCTGAAGAATGAATCTTCCTCCAAAGGATTATCACAACTTACCAATGAAGCCATCAGGACACGAGCAGTTGTAGGATGCAATGCCGTCGACGCAGGTGCCTCCATTCTGGCAGGGCTCCGACCAACATTCATCCCAGTTCGTCTGACACTGTACACCCGTGTAGCCGTCCACGCAATAGCAGGAATACGTCCTGAAAAGAAAAATAATTTGCTTGTAGCCTTCAATTAGGTACCTACTTTTAAAGCATTCTCATTTATTTCTACAACAGATTCGAACTTATAAATATCAAATCTTTGATAAGTATTTATAATACATCGAATTAAATGTTCTCGAATTCTCAATCTATCAGCATACTACCTAGATTAACAATTGAATGACTAGCTCAAGGCTGTGCTAGTAAAATATACATACTACATACCTATTGGTTATTTTGTGGCTGTGCTCAAGGAAAGCTTAATCTTGAGTGGTATATACTACATATATCACTTAATTCTAACGAGTTGGTAAAAATATTACTTGCTGTCCCTTTAAAAATAATGTTAAGATATAGTCAATTCATGTTTCAGTGATAAATAAATATTTGGTAAGTAAAGATAAAAAACTCACGTGTTAACATCATCTATGCAGATCCCATGAAGACAAGGGTTGCTGAGGCAGGCGATGCCGGCGGAGACCGCGCTGGCGGTCACCAGCATCCACCACGCGGCTTGCAGCACTTCGCCCTTTTGTACTGCCATTTCTACCTTCCTTTCACAACACACCTGTCAGCTTCATCTTACGCCAGTATAATGGGCATACTACTCCTACAATTAGAATTGATTTATAAATTATCAACTAAAATACATTTCATTTACGAAAATGCATTTGACTAATAAAGTCGCTCATTTACTTACTGAAATTATATTTCTTCACGCAACAGTGATCGAACAAACAGAACGAAGAACACCACTGAATAAATTAATTTTATTGAGTTGCTATACCCAACTGTATCTTAATATTTCCGTAACTTCCAACATTTTACTAGTTAACTCAACTTAACGTAAAGGACGGACACACACTGTTAGTATCCATGAGAGATACGATCAGCCAGCAAAGTGACAACAGACTCACACTGAATTAGTTACAAAAATAAAGTTGACCGTGTTAGCGCTGAGTGGAACGATAAACTAGGCCCCTCGGCTAGGTGTGGTTTACCTCCGCGCCGCCGTTTCCATGGCGACCGGTAAACACACAATGCCGGCAGGAGCGCTCTCCATTATTGACAAAATTCCAACACCATGAATACTTGATAGCATCTACCAACAAAGCACCCACAGTCATGCACGCTCATAACAGCCAAAACAGTCCACAGCTGATGGGCCCTTCTTGGCAGACGGATTTGAGAGCGCAGTGGTAGATTTTCTATTCACTAAAACCAGTGCAATCTATAATTTGATTTATCCTGCGTCACCCATAAACCAATCGGGTAGACTGTTGTCGAATATTGATATAGGTATGGGGTGAAGCAATGTTTTCCTAAAACGACACGAGTTAATCTTTAGAGTTATAATTTAATATCACACAAAATATACTTATAATCACAGACCAAAGAACTTACCCGCTTTTGATGGATAATGAATTCATCTAAGTAATGAAAGAAAAAAAAAAATATCCTGTGATGTGATTCTGAAAAAGCGTGAAAAAGTTAACAAACTTCTTAACTTTTGAATATCCCGCAATTTTGTACAAACTTTTTCACCAATCACGTTCTGCCAAAGCATCTTGCCACCCAATAGACTGCATCGATCCATATCATCTGTTCAACTGTCATTATGTTGAAGGTGCGAGCGAAACATATAAACGTTTTGTTATTTCGTTTAAACAGAATATTTTTTTATATGTTTTAGAAACTTTGCTGTTGTTTCATATGAATCATTTATTTCTAAAAATGTAAGTTGATTGTATTTATAGTAATAAAATATTTTTTTCTGTGAAAATCTTAGTTTTTATCAATTATTATTTAACGACCAAGATCGTTGCTGTGTTTGATTTGTACTTTTGAACGCATTCAAAAAGTGGCATCAAGATGTGAAAGGTGGACCTTACGAGATTCTAATTAGCTTTTGCTTAGTGTACGAGTTATTTGACTTTAATTTATGACTAGCTTTTGCCAAAGACGTCCCAGTTAATCGGTTTCTTAACGTAGATCGTAAGAAGTTAGCGTTCCATTGAAAATTCAGTGTATATCTTCGGCCAAAAATGGATCCGGGTATCCTTTGTTTCCACCATTGTGATCACAAAGTATTTTGCACTATTATTCCCGAACAATGTCCGGTTTGTAAACAAGAACTCGATAGGTATGACTACAATCTTCTGCCGTTCAGGTGAGTTCATTGTCCTGTTACTTTGAACGTTATGTGAAGGTTATATGGAAGGTTGTTGCTAAGGAGCCTGTTCTTGCTTCAGAGTGCCGTACCCCTTCGTGAAGGCGTCGCAGCACCCTCGTGCCATCGTCATGAAGCCCACACACGGTGATTTCCTTAAGTGAGTAATATTTCAGATTAAAACAGAACAGCTAACAAAGAAAACTTCATTTCAATTTAACAGGAAATGAGTCAGTCAGTTTCCACTTATCAAAATGTTTGTAGTAGTGAAAGTGAAACTGGAATATTTAAATTAAATTATTTCTATTGCAGTAAAAATAGTAAGTGTTACATTTTCATTTCTCAAATTGCAGTGACTATTACAACTCCAAAGATCTGCACATAGGGGTGACAAATTCTCTGGGTTGTATTGTGGAGTTCAGTGAGGATGGGATCCGCGGGGTAGACCTAGGGACAGGGGCCTGGAGCGCTCATGACACCACAGCTGACTGGGACCAGTGCCTGCTTTTGGAGCAATTTGATGAGCTCTGGAACGAGATTTGGGACAGCATATTGCTGAAGGTAAAAGTTCACCTATTCTAATGTGTTTGCTTGCCCTTAAAAATATCTCATTGTTGCAACAATAAAGAATAAAATTTATGAATTTAGGTCAAATTGTATGCACAAGTGTGAGTTGAATGTCATTGCTTTGTTTCTTGAAGCACTCCAATTGCAGCTCATTGATTGACCTTAATTAGTCACTGGCATTCAGATTCTTATTTAATGTTGTACATAAACAGGATACAAATTCAAAAACAACTGGCTTGGATGTACATTCATTAGCTTCTTAGAAAACAGACTTTTATAAATAAAGAAGATTCTTATTTGCACTTGTAACATAGAAGATTCATATTAACATTTTGATACCTGGAATTTTATGTGGACAATTAATTACTTTCTTGGAACTTAATCTAATATGCTATTTTCATAGAAATACTTTCTTAGGTATGTATGTATGTATGTAATAACTTTATTTCACCAAAATAATATCACAAAAAACAACAAATAACAGAAAAGGTAAGGCACAAAGGCAGACTTATCCCACTAAGGGATCTCTCCCAGTCATGCACACTCATATATCCCAGGACATGGTGTGCGCAGGTAATATGCAATGAGGTAGTTGAAAAAAAAAGTACTTACTTATGTCAAGTACTTACTTACGTACCAACTTTAGGTTTTTACTAGTGGCTACAAAGAGTCTATATAAAATATCCAATGCTAGCAAAAGTAGGAAAGTTGATTCTTATAACCAGTTAAAACCAGCATATCCTATTTTCACTGACCACTTTTAAACACTTTATATTTGACAATTGAATATTGATCTCTAATCTCTTTAAACCAAATTAAAATTATAAATATTTTCTAGGTGAGCTCGAGTCCTCTATGGGAAGCACACAGATACAACGAAGAGGGCCACAACTGCTTCACGTTTGTGCTGGCCTTCCTCCGAGCTCTGGACTGCGGGGAGCTGTCGGAGAAGGCCCAGGACCCCAAACTTTTCTGCAAACAGTATGTTGTCCCTCGCACCTCCGCCGCCGGGAAGTACATCTCTCTTTACAGACAGCTCAAGAGGCAAAGCTACTTTGTCCAGAACCAATGATAGGCTATACAATTATCTTGATATGTATTTATTTATTATTCAGTATTAACTGTGATGTATGTTTAGATGTAAGACTCTTAAATTCAAGTGCATTTAAGTTACACCAAATAATTTATTTAATTTTCTCCTAAACTATAATTTGTAAACAATATGTATGTGTGTATCACATTTGTTCCAGTAAGTGATTGTTTATTTATTTATTTGGTTATTAAGTGTATTTAAAGTTCAGTAGAAAATGTGTCTTGCCAGTCATTATAAGTCATTCCATTATAACATTTATGAAGTAAGATTTGACCATGTTTCTTGCCCTACATATGACACTTTCCTACCACATATCCTTGCTATAGTAGATTGTTGATAAAAATCAGTGGCTGTAACCAAGGAATTAATGTAGTTGTCAATTAGTGTGTTTTCTATACATTTATACATGCTCATATAATATTACAGTAAATATGTGTGTCCAATATCATCTCAATAGTTGCTAGATAATGTACTGAGGCTTATAAACTATTCTTGTCCATTTCGTACACTACAAAATATCGATAGATGGCAAATGCATGCAATCTCTGCTTAAACTGTCACTCTTCCAGATCTGTGAAGGATCTTTTGTGTAATTTATAGATGTTTCATTGATGTTCGATGTAAATGTTAGAGAAGCGGCATCTTTCTGTTACCGGCTGTAGTAAAAGAAGCGGTGTTGGTAAAGATGAGCTTAGGATGTATACAAAATTGCCGTTATGGCGCTGGAGGCTCAAATCATTTTATGTTTTCCTTCATGTGATTGAAAGACAGGGGTTCTACTGCCAATGTTATAGGGTGTTAAGAAGTAGATGCAAGCTTTAACTTCGACATGAACTCATTCAAAGACTTAAACAAAGAAAAGAAAGGTCTGGTTATTTTGGCTTGTCGTGCGGTAGGTGAAATGTTCTTTTTTTATAGATAATTCAAACGAGCAATTCTCAACGCTCTTTCGAATGCCAGTGTAATTAGACCACTTAGAACTTGAATATCCAGCATATCGCGTAACATCGAAATACAGTTAGGAATAAGTATAGTAAACGCAGAGTGTCACTCGCTGCACGCAGAATGAAAAAAGACGAAGGACGAAGTATATTCCCGATACGATTTCAAAGCGGATCATTTTTTGCTCTCCACGCAAGTCGTATGAATTCGCGTGCAGCGAGAAAAATATCTCGCAATAGCGTCTACTATAACAGTCTTTGAATGGGGTTTCAGTTTATTCTATCCATTTAATAAGACTTGAACTTTTGTAAGATCTCGAAGACAAAATTCTAGGTGCTACGATTGAAATAAAGTATTTGTTAAAATTGAAAAGCTTCTTATTTATTTCTTAGCATATGTAATTAAACATATAAGTATATTATTATAAAACTTTATTTGTACTTAATTTAAAGTAGGTTTTCGATGTAGGCCTTACTTAGAACTTAGTTAGAAGGTAGAATACTGTTTGAACATTAGACAGAGTAAGTAGGTATTTGAAGAAGTGTAATTTTGCTAGAAGAAAGGAATACTATGGGCATTTTGTTTATACTTATCCTAACTTAATTTAAGCAGTAACTTTCACTGGGGCAGATTCCACGCCGACCCAGAACACGGCGCCATTGTATGCAACTGTAGCTCTGTAAAAATAAAATAAATATCTCAGTAATGATATTTTACATATAGATAGGAAAATAGTTCTCATTAGGAAGATACTTTTCTTGAATATATAGGATTGAACTAAATATTATTTGCTAGTTAGCTTTGACATTCCATGTAAGCGTTTAAACACGCCAACAGTTAAAATTAAATTAACAGGTTTACACAACTTTACGCGGTTTTGTCCAAAATATAAATGGTGCCGTGTGATGCCGGCTTAGAATAGCCTCGCCCCATATCTTTCCCGTGGGATCGTAAGAGCACGCCACTACAATAAGGGACTGGAGGGTGTGTATTGCAATTTTAGGCGATGGGCTGACAACCTGTCACTATGGCGATACACAATTATCGAATGATCCTCAAATATTTGTCAGACGTGGCGTAAATGTCTGTTTTTTTGCGGCCGTTAACGCTCTGCCTTCCGCGCAAGGGATTATAGGCGTGATATATGTATGTATGTCCAAAATATGTAGCGACTAAAAAGGCTTAGAAGAAAAAACGAAATTAAGACATGAATATCACTCTCCTAGTCTCATGGAATCAAGTCCAGTAGTAGGCCAAAAAATCATGTAGACTATACCTACCAAAATAGACGAATGCAAGAATCAGTTAGCTACCTACGGATCTACAATACACTGAACTTTAGGTGACCTTTCCACCGAGGCTCGATGCTACGCCCTGCAACCTTGCGACCTGCGCCAAGTATTAGCAGCCATGGTGCTTACTAGGCCTAGGTCGTTTACCTGCATAGGGTTTCTTTGAATCTAGACTGATTGATTACAGACAGACATAGAAAATAAAATGAGTAAGTACTGTAATGAAAGTTTTTCACACATTGGATTTAGACTGGTTACAATGTGGAAGAGGAAGAATGTTTGTTTAATGGAGCTCATGAGCATTTTTACAAGAGTATTAGTATTTCAGTAAAATAAACTTGTGTACTTGTTAGCGTGAGTAGAATTGATTCTACTCATTTCAGGGCCAGAAGGACCTATATTTGAATTACCTTATTATAAGACTTATTCACATCTTTGCGCTGTGCTTCAAACAAATAAAAGTAAATATCCTGCTCAAGATAATCTCACCCACGAAGGAGATGGTTGTTTTCTCTCTCTCTTTTCGTGTGGGACACCGAGTCGTCCAACGACCCGATGAACCCTGGTGTCAGAGTTTTTCAACCGCCTACTACCACTAGTATAGGCCTCTGACATGATTGTGTTACGACCGCCGTCTAAGTGTATTATTTTGATATCAGCAGTTTACGTTGAAGTATTTCGACACTCCTTTTCAAAGAGAGATACTTAGTTAAGGTAACAATAGGTAAGCATCTCACCTGAATTTGATTTCGTCGATGAGGTCTTTGGGTGGGGTCCATGTGAACGCGACGGTCTGCTTCTCGTCATTGGGGCCGTGCTTCTTGTGTGTCACGGCATTCTGGAATTTAAGAAAACGCTGGTAAGTGTGATTCCCGTGTGCAGCATCAACCCATTTCTACCATTACGTGTCGTTAAAGGTAAACGTGACAAATGGAGGCATTGACAGCACTCCATAAAGCTTATCGAGTATGACAAATATCCCCCAAAAAAGAGGAAGGTCCTGCAGTGGACTGTTCTGGCTTTTGATTTGATTTCACTGCAAATATCGGCACGAATATAACTGCATGGTGCTGTTTTTGCTCTAAACTTTACTTGGTTTAAAATTAGTTTTAGTTCGCTTCACTAATTAGTATTAAATGAAGTCGCTTCTCTTGTCCCTATGTATGTTTAGGAGAAGGGTTTTTATGTAAGTAAAATTCTTCCTTTTTCCCGCGGGAAAATGATTAGCATTAGGTGAAACCGCTGGGCGGGCCGCTTGTAGCAAATAAGCAGACGTTATCATAAGTCACACGCGTATATTTTAAATTTAAATGTTGAAATCGAACCTAACGAACCGAGCCATAATAATTGGCGGTTCCATGGAACTGTAGATATTTATGATATCCGGCTAATTGTCTGTTAAGTTCTTTATCTTTTAGGTACTCAGTAGTCCTGCTAAGTAGGTAAGGTAGTATTGTGGTAATTATGCATCTATTTAATGTACTGCGTAGGGCTTTGCTAGGGACCGGTCAAGGCTTGCGTAAAACATACAGCGCTTCACACGACAAGTCACGCACTGAATAATTTGTCTACTCGTTGATAGGCTGCCTAACTAAATATAATTTAGATATGCATTTGTAGAGTTATTTCGTCGGTAATGTATGATATTATTTCACATTATTGCAACGCGTAGATTGTTAGATACTAAGAAATATTACATTTGAACTCAGAATGTACATTATTGTGTATGGGCTCAAATATAATGTATTATTAATAATGTAGCAAGCCTTAGATTTACTTACAGATAGTCAATAAAATAGTCATTAAATGAGTTCCTTAGAGGCCTTTGTTTGCACATATTGCAATTATTATTGTCATCTACAATGTTTTCTCATTTGTTGCTGTAATTGCATATCATAATGAGAATGGCTCAAGGTAAATCGGACGCGTTGGGTCTTTAAATGTATTGTTATTTTATAAGTATTATTAGTTATTACACGGAAAAGGCAGATATAGGTGGACTGCCTAATTACAAAGATTACGTGCCAACGTTTAAGGCATTTCCTGGTGCTTTGATATGTTCAAATTGTGGATTTTAACCCACGAAATTCAAATTAAGAGTTAAGTTTGTTTCACTCAAATTTACTACGACCGTAGCTATTTCGTAGCCTAACAAAATAAAATTGTTCACTGCGCAAGTGCGACAGTCATAAGTTAAAGTGTTATTTAATACAAAAATAGAAAACAAACAGGCACACGGACTTAGATAAGTACATCATTACAGTATTAAGTAAGTTGTGATTGATGTAGGTTGGATCTAGCTAGGATCATAATTTTCATTTTTCCACAAAATTCACGCAAATTAGACCAAATATAATTTGTGGATATTGGTAGTGAAATGACCGACCGCCTTTGCCAATAGTGAAGGGACTTTATTGATAAACAGATTGAGGTTACATCAATCAAGTAAATAAAAAAAAAATCGAAATTTGGGTTGCTCATTACATTGCGATACTTCACTTCACTTCTTATGAAAAAGTATTTTAGACTATGTTTTTTATAAATTTTACAGAAATACCTATGAGTTTCAACGATTTTTTAACCTGCTTCTGTAAAAAAGTTATGAACAATCCATTATGTCTCTTGTGCAGTCAAATTCTGCCTGTGTAAGTAATTTATCCTTAAAATTGGAAGCACAAGCTTACGTTTACGTTTTGACGTGAAAAGCTTGATAAAACAAGAAGAACTATGTACGTTAACCGTATCTAGATAATTATGTCAGTCGATTCCAGTATTCATGATAGACAGATTTACAACACCGGCACTCTATGTGTGCAGTTAACATGCCGCTTATAACTTATTTCTTCACTATTTAATAGCAAAACAATAAACAATGAAGTGTAGAAACAGGAAATGGAGATCTTGTTAATGATTAGGGTATAAACTTACCTACCTACATAAAGAGCTCATTTTATTTTGCAATATGATTGATTATAGACTACCTTAGTCTGTTAATTAATAAGTTTAAGTAAGTTTTATCTCACGCGACAATATCGTCCTTCGTGTAAAAATTTTTTTGACCCATACTAACTACCCAGAAATTAAAAATAAACTCAACAAAAAAACCGTCGAGTAATGACAAGTTTTTACTTTATAAAGCCTTGAATGTATAACAATAGTTTTAGGAAGTATAATAGCGCTTTATTTGGAAAACTTTTAACAATTGCAATGCCATGCCGCTTACCTTCCGTGTAAATACTATGTGACATTCAGTCTATACATGAACAGTAAACTGGTGAGCGCAAAGTTACATGCCATGAGCGACACTGCAGTATAGATTATCCTCTTTGGTATACTTAGATAGAATACTCACGCCAGGGCTGCCGCAGTTGAGCAGCTGCGCGAACCTGTCCCCGGCGGGCACGGAGAAGGTGCCCACGGGCTTGTTACCCACACGCGCCTGCAGCAGTAGACCACCGATGGTGTTGGACGCGCTCTTTCCGCTGATTACCACTTGCATGGGCTGGCCGGCTTTCACCACCTGGATGGAAACGAATTATTAAAAAAATGATTGTATCTACTACTTACTATGTTAGGAAGAGGCATTTTTTCAGGCCCTACTGGAAGCTGCAGTTAAGGCGAGTGTTCTCGTAAAAGACTTCGACAGTTGCGCCACTTCACAAAAAATATATTTTCTGTTTATGCAAACACTCTATCAGAATGTCCGTTGCCCACGTTTTTAGTATTTTCCTTAAGTAAAATAAGAACAACAAGTCTAAAAACGACCACTTTTGCCATAACTTTAATTGCAGCGAATATTTTATTGAGTTATTTGCAGGTTCTAATTTTACCTAAGGATAATACTAAAAACTTAGGCAAGAGACATTCGGAAAGATTGTTTGTATAAAGAGATTATATTTTATGAATTGTCGCCACGTCAAGGTCAATTACTTCTTATATAATTTAAAAAAATCTTCGAACAAGTTAATATAAAACCATTGATTTGATAAAATACAGGTAATTTAATGTTTGACGTCATATCATCGTTAATTTAGCACGTACCTACTCTACAAAGACAAATAAATACCGACAAAAAAAGCACTTACATAATAGTAAAACTTTAGAGGAAGGTTTTCTATGTTCTTTGTCTTAGATTTATGATGTGACTGTAGGTTGAAAAGTTCATCGACATCGTTATCTCCCCAGGGTTAACAAATTCGTAATTTCGTAATATATTATGCGTATTTAGATGCTCGCTGACACTTTATGGCCTTAGGTATAAGGCTATGCTTAAAATACAATGTCATATGAAGGTAGGTGTAGGCATGAAGATGCATCATCCATCCATTATTTGGGTAATTTATTAGTTTGCTAAACATCCTAATATCTATAACGACTAATAAGGCACGAAAACCCTTTTCTTTTTATAAACAACGGGTTTTTTGTTGGACTCTAGTCTAGACCATATGAAGCCGAGCCAGAGCCATAGATGGTGCGAGATCATCAGGAATCGTAAAAGGGTATTGGCTTCTTGACGTATAGACAATTCGACTTACTATAAAGCTTGGCAATAAGGGTAAAATCTTACCTTAGTGCTGGTGGTGACGATGTAAGGGGCGGCGACTTTCTGCGCGGCCACAGGGTGCTTCGGCACCATGTCCTGGCAGGCGGTGTCTGGGGCTCCACTTGAGTAACCCTCAGCATACGCCACCAGCGCCACCGCCAGCACCACCAACTTGGACCACATTATCACAGAGTAGTTTGAAGGTCTGCAACAAAAAGGGAATGCGATTGTTGCTGAGTTCTAATGTAATTTATTTTTGGCTGAAATATGTTCACTTTACTTACATACACTACATTCAAACTATAAGACTATGGGATAGCAAAATGTTTTGTTAATACCTTCACAGTTAAATTGGTTTAATCAACTGATTCTGTTTCGGTCACAATAGCATTGTTATGCTATCGTACCATTAGTGAGAACTTGTTATCGAAACTTTGCATAAATTAACTAATTTTACGATCTAGACAATACGTTTAACTGTTTTATGGGATCTACAATAAAACCAATATTATTTTGGCCCGATGCAAACATAAACGAAAGTATGTCATGGTCCTTCGGTCTTCAGAAGTCGAGTGTCAAGCAACTCGCTGCCGAGACAGGTTTCATGGCGTAACGCAGCAAACTGCTCCAACGACCGATTGCTCAAATAATATGTAAAATAAACAAACTACCACATAATAAATTTTGTGAAAGACAACCAATGTTAGCTGCACGGTTGCCCTGACCTTTTACTTTGATACAACAATTTGTAAATGCAAGATAAATTATTGAAATAAATTCAGCATTATGCCGGCTGTAAACAAACTGATGGTCACGACATGATATAATACAATCAAAATTATACAGTATTATTCAACTGATTACTAGGCATTAAATATCTTCCTATTTTTCATATGAAACCAATGTTTTCTATAGAGAAATCAAATGTAAAATAAATGCAATTGGATAAAATTGTTTGCATAATTATTGCGATCTACAACTTAGTTTTTACCAAGAAACAAAATAATGGGACTATACACAAAATTTGTTACTATGGATTTGTAATTTCTATTAACAGTAATTTTTATCTATCACCTGCACATTATCAATATTCTAGTAAAGTTTTTTCTTTTATACTTACGAGGGTCTAAATTAGCATCTGCATTTGCAAAATTTAGACCGACTATATAGAGTGGTAAAAATAAACCCTACAAACATGGAAAATTCTAGTAATAGTAGTTGGTAAATATGAAAAACTTTTAATGGTATGTTACGAAAAAATAACAAGCCTGGCTGTAGATAATGAACTTTTAACCTGGATCTAGATATTTATTACGCAAAAGCATTTACAATATTTACTTAGGAATGTCGTATTTTACCTTAATATGTGAAAAAAACCGGCGTGCGTCTGCGGCTCGACGTGCGAAGGCAGATTGAGCGTTGAGTAACCCGCTCAAGGTATATATTGCCTCTCCACGAGAGGAGGGCGGAAGGTAAACACGGCTCTAACACTAGCGCTCTACCATGACTGACTATGCATCGCCAAACCTCCCTAACAACACAATACCATAATATTATTTAGGTACCTACCTACTTACATACCAAAGGCCCAGAGGCGGTTCTTATATATCAATGAACGAAGGCCTCAATGCCCGTAGGCGGTAGTGTTCACAGTCCAAGATGAATTTATCCTTCGGGTGTCGGGGGGACTGCCACCAGCACTTATTCTATTAAATCTATCTGTTTAGGGGCGATTATTAACTGTGTGGAAAGTAAGTTCTCATGTTGATTTTTATATTGGTTAAAAGTTCGGCTGATATGGGAAATCATTGCTTAATTTAATTACTCACAAAAGTTATCTTTTAATCACATGAAGTTACGCAAAGAATGCAGTTGATCAATTAGTTTTAAATAAGACGGTTAGAAAATCAAAATAAAACCTTTGATCACTCAAATCAGTTGCGTAATTAAATAATTATTTTGGTGTCTCATAAACCAGTAGTGTAGGGGCAGTAGGGTTCATAGTTCATATGGTTAGAATACCAGTCTTTTTTTTATTTTTTTTATTAATGATGGGTTTGCTCTTGACTCTAGTCTAGGTCATAGGACAGAGACAGAGTCTAAGATGGAGCGAGCTCACCCAGAAGAAGCCTGTTCACTCTTACTTTGAAGTCTTTGAAGTCTTTTGTGGTTAAAGATATTTTTCTCCGGTTTTTTATTTTATTTTGCAGCAGGTGTACATATTTTTGTAGCATTTATCCTGTATCTTTGTAACAGGTTTTTCCCCAACAAAACTGTGATTGATTGAGGGTAAATATTTAGAGCACCCGTATTTACTAAGACAGGTTTATTAATTAATACTACGAAGTACCTACTTTGGCATTTTATGGAGGTAGATAGGTATATATAGGTAAGGTGTGAAAGAATGAGTAAAAAAAATTAGAGTACCTATATAACCTAAGCTGCCATACGAAATCGGCTAATAGATTTTAACCTCCCGGACCTCCCATACAAAATCTGTTAGCCGATTGTCAATTTCGTATGGGAGGTCCGGGAAGTCAATAATTTTGATCTACGTACTTTTACCTATCTATCTATCTAATTAGCCTATACTAGCCCACTGCTGGACATAGGCCTCTTCTTTACTGCGCCACTCTCTTGGGTCCTGTGCCACACGCCTTTCCCTATAGCCGATATTATATAATATGTGATAATACTATCCTACATTGAATAAAGAATTTCATTTTCAATCATCTGTTCATCGGGCCGGTATGTATTAATGAAAAATTTATCAGTTTCTTAAGGTGGTTCGCGACTCGAACATTTCAGCATTTTTATTACATTCTGTAGTACAAATCATTTGCATCTTTTAAGAAAACACGGATCGAACTCACATTTATTTTTGCGCGTTATCGCGACGTATTTGGATGCGAATCAGAGTTGGTGGTCCTTCCTCAGGATGAGTAAAAGTTTAAGTTATGTATGTCTTACTATAAATCATTTGCATCTTCCATATCTTAGTACATAATTATAAAAATTATTCAAATAAACGTATGCTTAGAGTAATAAAATAGACCTTGTGTAAAATGACCTGCCTAATATAGGCAGACCAGGTCTATCCTAGTTTATTTTATTTAACCATTTATTTAGTACACAAAAACATACACAGAAACAATTTACAATGAGTGTTGAGACAGACACAACAGGTTTACTTATTACTAAAAAGAAATTTCTTACAGCAAACCTCCATTAGTGAGACTACATAATACGAGACGCGGATATGACGTGCACAGTACCAAATGTACTAAATATATACGAAAACTACATTACATTATATACGAATAGTATAATATTTAAATACCTTTACGTTAAAAAACTTATATAGGTACCTATTAAAATAAATATAAATACCGCACAATTTGCAAGAGAAAGATATTGTTCTTTACTTTTCTTTTTAAATATGGCAATAGATGGACTATCAGCGATATGGCTTGTCTTGCGCCCGTGAAAACGCAAAACGCTCGCGAAGATACTATGGAGAAGAAGGGCCATAAAGAACAGAGAAGTACATTGTACAGAGAAGAGAAAATGTGAGTATGCCTCCAAATGCGGATTGGGAGCCACATGAGCTGTGAACGAAATTGGGAAACGTGGTCGTATTTGCGCAGTCCGAAAAAAAATTGAATGCACAGATTTTGAAAACGCTCAAGTTTATTAAGAATCTCCTCAGTAGTCCAAATAGCAAGAGTCGGCGTAATCAAGAAGAGGTAGAAGAAGTGATTGGGCCAAAAGGATCTTAGTGCTTAAGGGTAAAAAGTTTTGAAAGCATTTGAGTGAATGCAAAGATACATACGTACATACACATATCACGCCCATAATCCCTTTCGGGGTAAGCAGAGCATTAACGGCCGCCTAAAACGGACATTTACGCCACGTCTGTCAAACATTTGAGGATCATCCGGAAACTTGTGTACCGCCATAGTGACAGGTTGTCAGCCCATCGCCTAAAATTGCAATACACACCCTCGAGTCCCTTAGTCGCCTCTTACGACTCTTACGGGCAAGAAATGGGGTGATGCTATTCTAAGACGGCATCACACGGAATTGCAATGCAAAGATAAATTAATTAATCTTTTTACTGACCTCATTGACATGAGGAGTCCATGATAGCCTAGAATCTAATAACACGCCAGGTTCTTGGCAGTTTGACTGAAACTGATTGGCACACCGTCGTATATAATATATTGCACGGGCACAAGCCCCAGCTGCCTACTCATAGGTATACGGGCTGCCGATAACTTAAATTAGCTTATGGATTTCTTCGGGTTAACCAACAGTCCAAAAGATTAAGCCCAGCAGTTAATGTGAGTAACATTAGTGTGTTTATAAATTTGTAGGTCATCTGCATATAGATGGAAATAAGAAGAGATGACAGAAGTAACAGCATTAATGAATATAGAGAAAAGAAGAGGAGAAAGTACGCCACCTTGTGGCACGCCAGCAGAAAGATCCGACCTATCTGAAAGACATTCGTCAGAGCGCATCCGCTGTGGCCGACCGAATCGAACCACAAGATTACTGAGTGAGATGATAAGTGAGCGACGAATAGCAATTTTTTTAATTTAGCTAGTTCAGGCTAAATTTTAATATTTAAATACTTAATTTAACTTATCATATGCTAATACTGACATTATGGTTTTTAATAAATTATTATTGCCTTGTGATGCCGGCTTAGAATAGCATCACTCCATCTTGCCCGTGGGAGTCGTAAGAAGCGTCTTAGGGACTCGAGGGTGTTTTGCAATTGCAATTTTAGGCGATGGGCTGACAACCTGTCTCTATGGCAATACACAATTTTCCGGATGACCCTCAAATGTTGTCAGACGTGGCGTAAATGTCCGTTCTATGCGGCCGTTTACGCTCTGCCTACCCCGCAAGGGATTATAGGCGTAATATGTGTGTGTGTGTATAAATTATTAGTTATCCTAAGTTCAGTAGTAAAATAAAAAAGTATATACCCGAGAGTTGAGTATGACTCAAAAGGAGCAAAAAGATCAGCGGGCAGACCATCTACCCGGTGGTCCGATGATATCACCAAGTCGACGGGATCTCTATGGATGAGTTTAGCACAGGACCGTGAAGATCGGCGCAATACAGAAGAGGCCTATGCCCTGCAGTGGTTGGATGTGGACTGATGATGAGAGTAAGAGTACCTGAGAACTGTAATTTGGTTTTGATAGCCGTTATCACGTAGCCCCGTAGCACTATTCTTACTTTCTTTGAATTGAGCTACAACACGCTACGAGTTTTCTACGAGGCTCATCAAACTATGGCATGCAGCCTATGCAGTCGTATAAAAGACATCAACGCAATCGTGTCTACGCGAAACACCTACAATACGTATGTGGCTTATATTATCGTGCATTATGTACGAACGTAAACTTAGGTTGTCGGCAACCTATCTACACATTTGATACCTACTCATTAGCAAAATACTACAGGCTGAACCACCAAATTGTCCCTAAAAAGGATGTTTCCGTGCCTCGGAGGGCACGTAAAGCCGTCGATTCTAGATGTTGTCAATGATCACTTAGATGGTGATCGTTACAAAACCATGTCATTGGTATGAAATTACTTAATTGTACTAAAAAACATTTACAGTGAAGGAAGGAATAGAAACAGAAGGCACAAAGGCGGACTTATCGAATTAAGGGATCTCTTCCAGTCAATCTTTGAGAGACTAAGAGGAAAGTAGTATCGGCTTATCGGAGAAGTACCTACATAGCCCACCGAAACATATATTCTTACATCTAGTTGTTCAGGTAGATACAAATCGTTGCCATAATTTTACAATAGATGGCGCGGTAGTATGTGCGGGGAACGCTATGATTTCAATAAAGTCTTTTTTTAAAAAGTTACGTATTATTATGCTAATATCTCAGGGTTTTTCAACTAGCGACGCAAGGTAATAAAATAAGCGTTCTAGTAGTTGTGAACTCTTTTCTCCCTCGTAACCTTTCAGGCGTTTCTTTTTCATTATTCATTGTTAGATAGCGATATCAAAATACGCTATAATAAGCGCCACTAGCACCGTTAATCATACCGTTAATATTATGTCCAAACTTTCAATAAAACTCAATTTACAACATCTTAATAAATGTTCTACGACGTTTTATGGATCCCACACGATAAGAAGAATCAAACTACCCAGCAAAGATGCCGGTGCGACATGTATGCGACAAACATTGTTCAAATAATTATGTAGAATACCTATGAGTAGAATGCCCAGCAAGATAGAAGTATGAAATTCGTTCAGTGGGGAGACAGAGTTAGATAGATTGTCTGGCAGAAATAGACAGAATCTTTGTCATGACGCGAAATATTTGCTGCACATTTCGTTTGAATATTGAGTTAAATATTGATAAAAATTTAGCTTTTAAACTGCTTTTATAAGCTTCTTCACATTTTAAAATACTTACTGTGTTTAATATTTAGTTTTAATAAAAAAGGAGTGCAACTCTATGCTCTCCCAAAAGGTAAATATGAAACCATTGTCTATATATTTAAGAAAAATAATGACGTTTGGAATTGTCTATGCCAGTGGCTTTTTTGGTGTGGTGGTCGATTTCTCAATATTTTCCTAAATAATCCGATTTTAAGCGGGAATTCTTGGTTGTTGCACAAATCGTATTAAACATGAGTGTCGAAGAAGATGTGATGAAGATACAAAAGAAACTAACAAAGATGACTTCGGATGACGGCACGGTAAGCATAAAAATCCAATAAAGCATTTGGTGTAGCATTGATCGCGGAAGAAACGCTTCCAGTAAACAACCAAATTCCACTACCATTCGCCGGCCTTTTGTACGTTAAACAATTATATACTCCAGGAGGTCGGAAGAGTATTATTTTTCACAGTTTTGTTGATTGCCGACAGGGAATTTAGGTCCAATAATATCCAACAATGCCCAGAGCTCGACTCTCCGACCAAATGCTTACATCTTTCTGTATTTCAGGGACAAGAGGAAGCATTAGAGCTACTGAAGACCCTGCAGACCATGGCTATCAACCTGGACGTCCTTACCAAGACGAGGATAGGTATGACTGTCAATGCTTTACGTAAATCTAGTAAGGATGAGGAAGTAATATCATTGTGCAAAACACTGATCAAAAACTGGAAGAAATTCATATCGACCCCCTCTACTCCATCTAAGGAAGGAAATTCATCGAAATCAAAAAGAGAAGGTAAGGATAAGGAAAAGAAAGATGACAAGGACAAAGACAAGAAGCTGCAAGCGTCTTTCCCACCACAGTCCAACACTACAGACGCTGTAAGGCTAAAGTGCCGGGAACTACTTGCATGTGCACTGAAGGTAGAAGGCGAGCAGCCTAACTCGTGTGGCACCCCTGAAGAGCTAGCTGAAGAACTGGAGGAATGCATCTACAATGAGTTCAAGAATACTGATATGAGGTACAAAAACAGAGTTCGTTCAAGGATTGCAAACCTGAAAGACCCTAAAAATCCGACACTGCGCACAAATTTCCTCAATGGTGTCATCAGTGCAACTCGACTCACAAAAATGACCCCTGAAGAGATGGCTAGTGATGAGATGAAAAAGCTCCGAGAGAAGTTTGTCAAGGAGGCTATTGATGACGCTCAGCTCGCTACCGTGCAAGGTACTAAAACTGAAATGCTTAAATGTGGTAAGTGCAAAAAGAAGAACTGCACATACAACCAACTGCAAACGAGAAGCTCTGATGAGCCGATGACCACCTTTGTGCTCTGCAATGAGTGCGGGAACCGCTGGAAGTTCTGCTAAGACTGCTTTGTATTTGTGTATCAGTTTTCAAGATACCAATGGTATCAATAATTTATACTGATAGGTTCATGAAATATGTGTTTGTTTCATTTACATTGACTTCACTATTGTCTTTGAGAATGGAATTAAGGATAGTTTAGTTTATACTTTTAAAATAAATTAATCTGCTTTAAGAGAATGTATAAGTTTTATTTATTATAAATTAAAATGCATTTCTTACTAATAATTTTAAGTTTTGGAATGAATAAAACAAATTCTAGAGTTTAAAGAATATTATGTTTATTCATAATTTTAATTTACCATATGAACAAGAATGTGCCCTATAGGACTAAAAATGGAATTCTTATAAAACTGGCATTAGAAACTTTTTCTACCTTTTAACAATGATCATCTAAAATTTCCTAATCTCTTCCACATCAATGTTTTATGGTAATCAATCATCATAATTAACTTTTGCAACTTAACATAGATACAATAGTTCTAATAATATGATAAAGACAATATTTAAAGACAAAAGTTAATTAAAGTTAGATAATGCAAGTGTATCCAAAAGCTTACAAAATTTTAAATAATATAGTATTATTTCAAAAGAGACTATGGTAACATAAAATGCCACAGTACTACAAATTATTACTCAAATTTGGACTAGGATGCACTTTTACATTGACTTCCTAAACTTGAAAACATCCTTTTATACCTATGCAAGGATGGTGGAAGTAGTTGGTTTATTTCAAATTCAGCCTAAAAAATAAGCACTTGTTTGATGGACAGGATTGATACAATCTAATATGGCAAGCTACACTTTGGTAAATATCAACAGTATTATATGTATATTTTTGGCTTAAATCTATTAATATGTTTTATTAAACATTTCTAACAACAACCTAATACTTACTAGCTACATGATTTTCTTATCATCTTAATATACTCATATTACATGCTTATTCTACAAAGATTTCTCCTGTTGTTACCTTCACAAATAACTTATCTTCATTGCACATGTAGATTTTGCCTTTCATATCTAACTTGAGATCAGTGGACACGAGTTCGTCGTCCACTTTCGTAATAGTAAAACTGACGCCTTCGTTCGCCACGTAGCACTCTGGATTAAGGTTCTTCTGGTAACTGAAGTGTGTCTTCTGATGTTCTCTTAGAAAGTGCGACTGCACCACTACAAGGTCGCAGTACGAACATTTGTGATTTCCTGTATTTAAAATGTCCGTATCGTCATGCCTTCGGTAGTGATTGCTGAGCGCGTCTTGTCGTTGATTTGTGTAAGGGCATAATAAACACATGTGTAACTTCCTATCTTTGCTGGGAGTTACATCTGATGCGCTAGAGTCTTTGGTGGCATTCATTGAACGCCTACGTTGCAATAGTCTTAGAGTTTGCTGATCGCTAACCGAAAATGAATGGAAATCACTTTTAGCAGTTCCTTTTGGCATCGTTTTTATAGCCAGCTTAATGTGTTCGCTGCTATCTTCCATTTTGTCATCTTGACTTTCGGTTTCCACAGAATCGCTAGAACCTTTCTTTCTTTCGGCTTGAGCTTCATCATTCATCTGATGTTTCCGCATATGTTGTACATAATTTGCATAATACTTTACTGAATAGTCACAAAGTTCACATTTGTATCTCTGTTTGGACCCGTGTAGTGATAGATGAATCTTATATTGTTCTCTTTTCTCGAAAGCAGAAGGACATTTATGGCATTTGTACCGTTTTTCCTTTTGACGCCCGTTCTTGAGATACGTTGGGTATATGAATTCAGGATTCCCGTGCATTAGGTATCCAAATTGAGGATCGGCTTGCAAAACAGGTGGAAAGTGATCATTTGGTTTCACTAATTTATCTTTATCCGTTAATACTCGTTTTTGAGCTTCAGTCTTTCTTTGAAATAGATCAGTCCCAGAAAGTGGTATATTTTTGTAATCCATATCGTCTCCAGAGTCATATTCCCGAAGCGGTTTGCCTTCGTTCTCGTGCAACAGCTCGTGTTTAGCTAAATTGCCCACATTCTTCACAGCGTAGCTGCACTTCTTGCATTTAAACTCGCCGTCTCCTCCGTGCAATCCCGTGTGGTAATTCAAAGCAGAGCATTTAAAGAATTTTGCAGGACATTCTTTGCATGCATATTGTTTCGCATTATGCTTAGCTTCGTTTGGTTTCTTGTTTTCAGTTTCATCGAAGTTTTTGCTCGGATGAGAAACTTTCCAACTCATGCTACATGTTATTTGACACTGAACGAATTCCATAGCAGGCTCCTTGTGGCAAGGGTGGGTGTTGTGAACGAATTTGAGCATTTTCGTTTTAGTGTGATATTCATCTGAGTGGACCAACTGATGTTCATTAAGTTCGTTTTCTTGGGGCGTTGAAAATTCACATATAGTGCACCTGTTATCAAACGCGTGATCATGAAACTTGTCATGTATCTTTAGTTCACTGTCACAGAAAAATCTAGCTGGACATTTGTGACAGAAAAATAAGTATTTTACAGCTACGGAGCCGTTATCCGGGCAACCTTCTTCTCTTTCATCAGGTGTGTTTAGTCTCTCATTTTCAATCACCTTACGTAGTTTTGCAATTTGCTCATCATCAGGTACGTCCTCTTCCACCGGGCAGTATATTCGGCCATATATCTCAGCATGCGTTTTCGAGTGATCAGCTAGCCTGCCCGCATTGTCGCAAGTAAATTTACATTCCAGGCACTTATAAATTGTTATTTCAGTATTATCAAACACAATGCAGTGAATTTTCTCATGATTTGGTATTTTACATTTTTGTGAGTTAACGTAAGAGCAGTAACGGCATTTATACATTTTATGGAATTCATTTTTAGCAGATACCCATACGTAAGGACTATCTTCAAGTATCGGGTAGTCTGGTTTCAAGTCTAGCTTAGAACTGGAGCCTGGGTTAATTGAAAGAGCTTCCAGTTCGGCTTCCATTTCGCTCTTTTTTGGGAATATTCCATGGACTCGCAAATGTTGATGAAGAAGATGCCTCTTTGAAACACTGTAGTTACATTCAGGGCATTTGTAAGGTGTGTTCGCAGGGTGGCGGTGGAACTGCTCGTGATACTGGTATTGTGATTTGCTGTTAGTTTCGTAAGGGCATTCGGTGCACTTGTGTCTCTTTGTCTTCGCTGAACCATCTTCAGCTATCCATTTACCATCCATAGCTTTAGCAATGTATTCTTCTGGGTCGTTTATTCCGTGTAAGACAAGATGTTGCACTAGTTCTTGTTCGTCTTTAACAAAGAATGGGCAGAAGTAGCACTTGAATATGGACAGAGGCGACGGCTGGTGTTGTTGTAGATGTGCGTTGAGCGCGTCCTGGTCAGCCGACCGGAACGGACACTTAGGGCACGCATCGGGGGGTAGTTCGACCGTTGCAGGGGGATTTTCTGGTTTGGGTTTCACTGTTGTTATGACCTTTATTATTCCATCGTGCTTCAGTCGGCAGTGTCTCTGTAATTTATAAAGAAAGATTTCGTTGAGAATATTATATACAGTGTAAATATTAAGATAATAAATCTTTAAGCAACATAGGGCTTTCGTAGTCAAGGGTCCTTATCCTATCAAATAGTTATTAAATTGCATATTTATTACCTGGATGACGTGCTTCCAGTTGGATAGTTGGTTGCAATGGCCACATCGATACGCCAAGTCGGCAGGATCAGGCACATTCTCCGTTTTCTTGTTCTTGTCATCTTCTTTTGAATGGTCCCGGACGTGCAATAGCAGTGCTTCCTTCGATGGATCCCTGAAAATGAGAGTTAATAAAATTTAATCTTCTATTCTATGTTTTTAAATTTTATTTTAAAGTTTATAATAATATTCAAGTTATTTACCTGTAATTGCATTTTTTACATTTCCACATTGTCTTCTTAGGTTTTCCAGCATCAAATGCACCATCGCCGTGGTCATAATTTCCAGGTTGTGTTTGCAGGTTTAGCGGTTGCATGTCGTACCCTTGTTGGGCTCCGTCATTGCCGTCTCCGTAGGGCTCGTCCGGATCCAAGTTTGTGTCTGTTCCAGGATCCACGTAGTGGAATTCATTTTCTCCATTCTCGTTCATTATAGGCATTGCCAGAAATTTGTTATACTTAGTATAGTTCCGCCTTCCTGTTTCGTCAGTCATCAACACTTTTGCATTAGTATGTTCTGGGTCTCTTGCAGATTTTAGTTTTATGTGTTTCGTGATATCCCATCGCCAGTTGGATTTGTATTTGCACAAGGAACATTCAAACGGCTTTTTGTTCAAATGACCTACAATATGAACATGGAAACGTGACGCTGTCGAAGCCCAAAATGGACAGTGAGGGCATTTGAAAACTTTCTTCCCAGCAGCCTGACTAGGTGATAAATTCAAGCTATCATTATCGTCAATAATTTCAGAGTCGTAGGTTTTATGAAAATCAGGAAGTGTTGAATCGTCATTGATGCTGATATCAAGCGGTGTTTCAAACTTATTAGCTTCTTGGTTTGGAATATTATTCCAAACAAAAACGACATTTTCCATTGGATGAGGCTCTGCTTCCTTTTCAATATTTACTATACTAACATCTTCGCTATCTTCGCTTTTGGTATCTTTGTGGACCCCAACGTAACTTTTTTCGTTTTTCATGCATGTTTGCATGTGAATAATCAAGTCAGCACTAGACTTGCACCTGTGCCTGCAGTTTTGGCATCGCGTCGAGCCCGAACTTGAAACAGCGGTGTTTGCGGCGGCGCGGCCGGCGAGCGCAGAACAATTCTTCTCATGTACGGAATGTTCTGATAAGCACTTGCTTTCGAATCCACAATTTTTACACGTGAGAGATCCATCTTCGCCGGTTTCCGTTAGCAATCTCGCTTTAAGTTTATCGAAAAACGATATATTTTTCTTATGCCCTGCTGTGTCTTTAGTGTTTGGCACATTTACTGGTATCAAAGTAATATCAGCTGGCAAATGTTCGTATTTTTTAACGAGGTTGTCCGTGAACTCTGAGGTTTGTTTGAGTTTCTTGGCTGGTGGTTCGGTAGTCTTGTTTTGCGTCGTCGGGGTGGAGGTGTTAAGTGGGATGAGAGGCGGTGGAGGTCGTTTCTTTTGTTTCTGTGATTTGTTATCTTCCGCAGTGTGATGCGGGGAGAGCCGGCTGCGTGGGTCCAGTGCCAAGTGTGAGTCGTCTCTCTTGGCAGCGACGTCGGGTGCGGTGGCGTCGTTGGAATCGCTATTGCAGCTGATCAATTCTACATCTGCGTTTTGTAAACCCATATCCTGAAAAAGACAAAAGGGATAATTAATTACCTATTATGACGTTAAAACTAGCGCTAGTTATATTAGGTAGAGCATTTGTTTAAAAACAGATTTTGATAGTTTATGTGTACTTCATGCTACCTCAGCAAAAATTACTTTGCATGGCCTATTTACTCAAAATTACAAAAGTCAGTGGGATGATTGTGAATACCGTTGCCTTCAGAAATAAAATTAACTAAGTATTTCGATTTGTGTTGCTTGCACTCTTTAATAATATATAATTTACACTCTATAGCTTCTAATAAGATTTTCTTCACCGGCACCTGAGTTTGACATAACCATGCAAAAATAACATTCAAATATATGGTAAGAGCAGAAAAAATAACACTCTTCCGGGACTCGAACCCAGGCAGATTCATATGTGCAGAATTCGACTAGGTTCTTTCTAATACGAATACATTAAAAAACATCCCTACCCTGTATCAACTGATACTGAAAACTAAAATTTTATGGTGTCTACCAGCTATTCCCAAAAAACGTAGTCTAATTGCGAAAAAATCTTTTCGCTAACCTCACACGAAATGCCGATTCAATGTTCTACTGCAAGAGGAAGGTTAAAAATAATAATTTCAACTCATGCTCATTGAGTAAAGTCGTTCGTTATCATAAGCATGAACCACGGTTTAAGGGATTTACTTTTTAAATATTATAAATTAATACCACCACTAAAAACTTAAAATTACTAACTATATATTACTTACGAAGTAACTTCGAAGATACTTATTCATGAAAATTTTGTAAACAGAAAAGAAACTAGAGTCGCATCAAGGCCTGCAGTTATTTGCAAACGAAACCGCATTTTAGAGTATTGCGGCAAATGATAAGATATCTTCTCAATTCTTCATCTAGCCGACCGGCACTAATCCGCGTAAAATACAACAATATTTATCTTGATAAAATATTCTCAACGTTTGATTACGCAATTTGTTAAGTATCAGATTATCATATGTATGCAAGTGCTAAGATGAAAACGACGTGAACAGATGCAAGCATAATAAGAATGCGCGAGAGGCCAAGGGGATATGTGCGACGGGCACTGGGCTGTCATGATAATGATAAGAGCGGCGCGTGATGTGAACAGGCGCGGCCCCTCGCGGCGGCGGCAGGGCACAGGGCTAGGGCAGGCAAGCAGGCGACACTCACCGAGGTAGCGTGCGAGGACCGCGAGTCTCCGCTCCCTTCCTCCTCCTTGGGGACTATCGCGACGGCGGCGGCGGCGCTCGACTCGACGAGAGCGCAGTCACTGGCGCCCACCCGGTTGCGGCGACGACTCACGCCCGATTGGCCCGCAACCGCCGTGTGATGATTCATTTCGTGCACCGTCAGACTCTGCTTGATGTCCGCTGTGAAGTTGCACATAGAGCAGTGGAAGCTACCGGTGCCGCCGTGGTTCTTATTGTGCCGATCCAGGTTCCATTTGTACGGAGTGCGAAATTCACACATGGTACATTTTATCATCGGCATGGAGTGGTATTTCACGTGCTTCGTGAATCTGCCTCTTATATGCGTCACGTAATTGCACTTTGAGCAAGAGAAATATTTGCCATTGTTTTTCGTAGGGTTTGACGCGGACGCTTCTGCTTTGTCACTATTGTCAACTGCCTCCTCCATATATTCTTCTGTACATTCTTCTATATCCAGCTCTTCGTCATTGCCATCATCTACCTCCTCGAGGAAGTCGTCCATGTCTACAGACTCTTCGTTTATATCCGGCTCCATCGTGTTTACACAATTATCCGGTGATGATGAAGTTGTGTGAACTTTCATATGGCGTAATAACTTCTGGTAAAACCTACACGCGTAAGCACAATGAGGGCACTCATGAATTTTCAATTTTTCAAAATGAACCTCACGGGCATGGTATAGAAAGTCCTTGGAATTCCGCGTGTGAAACTTGCACTTGGTACAACTGTAGTTTCTTCTTGACTTTTTTGGAGTGGGCGCTGTAGGCTGCGCCTGGTCCGCGAAGAAGTCACCGCTCAGGCGGCCTTCGAAGGGGCGCACAAGAGTTGCGACCTCGCCGGCTAGTGCGCTCGACAGCAAGGACATCTGCTGTAGCATACTCCGCTGCAACAAAACAATGCGCGGTGTCGGTTAAACGTTCCGAGACGATGGCGAGTGCGCGGGAAGACGCGGGCGAGGGACGCGGGGCGGGGGCGCGCTGCAGGCGGCCGCACGTGTGTGGTGCGCGAGAGCGTCGCCGGCAGAGTGAGGCACAGGCACGGCGGCGGCGGCGGCACCGAGGCGAGCGACCCGCGACCCGCCATCGCGCCACCGCACCGGCTGGCGGCAGGCGGCTGGGGCCGGCCCCGAGGGCGCGTGGGCTGCGGCCGAGGACGGGCGGAGGGTCCGACACTGACGAGGTGCTTCGTGTTTTTCATCCTCCTCGACAACGCCGCTTAGCGCAAGGGGAGCCGGCGCGGCGGGCGCTTGTGACCTAATGATAATATTCTTTCTGGCCTTACCGTGGCATGTCGAATGAATCTCATTGAAAGATTGCCGTGAAATGTTTATGGAAACAGCAGCAGCGTTCTGATCGCAGTATAAAATATGGTAGTTACTAACTAAATATAAGTTGGTACCTACTGATAGCCTAAGTAACACAAGAAACTTCCATAAATATTTAACTCAACTAATCAACGCCTAAAATTTTTACCGGTATGCAAGAAAGTAGAGTTCGTTGATGTCTTTTGTATGGACAATGCTCATTCCAATTTGTTATTATGCATGTTCCGCTTCGTACATAAGGCAAACTGCTCAAACTCCACCACTTACTTCCCTATAGTTAGCATAGTAATCTTTCAATCTAAAGCAACATGCACAAATTGTGTATAGGTAAACTTACTTTCGGAGAATGTAGTTTTTCAATAAAATGTAATTAAAACTAATTACCGCAATAAAATCACGGTAAAGGACACCTTACCACTTTCTATGGGATGGTTCGTCTCTACAATTTTTTTTTTAAATCTTTATATGTGCGAGTCGGCTTCGCACACGCTGGGTTCCGTCCGACCATTATGTATAATAAAAATACCATAAAAGACACGTTTATTGTATGAGAGTCCCTTAATATATTTTCTTTTTTAGTATCTGTTGTTATATTTGTTTTAATATTTTTCATAAATATGTTATGACTCGAGGGTTGTTGCAATTCTAGGCGATGGGCTGTCAACCTGTCACCATGATGGATGGACCCACAAATATCCGTTTTTACGGCCATTTACGCTCTGCATACCCCGCAAAAGATATAGGCGTGAAATATATACGTATATTTGAGTGTATGTTTGTGAAAATTTCAACTGTCTTGACTATTGCCGTTCATGAAATACAGTCTCCGAACCATCAACACTATCACCAAATAGAATAAAATGAAGTCGCTTCTCGTGTCCCTATGTATGCTTAGATCTTTAAGAGTGCGCAACGGATTTTGATGCAGTTTTCTTTAGTAGATAGAGTGCTTCCAGAGGAAGGTTTTGATCATGCCGGCAAAAGGTCTTTTATCCGGGAAAACGGCAAGCAGCGGGTGAAACCGCTGAGTGGTCGCTAGTTATCGAGAAAAAAAGACTCGTTTTTGTACGGAATAATTTTTTTTATTTTATTCTAGTTTTTATTAGTTGTTGTTATAGCGGTAACAAAAATACGTCATCTGTGTGTAAACATTACAACTCTCAACTATCACGGTTTATGAGATACAGCCTTGTGAAAGACGTACAGACAACAAATTCTCAGATATAGGATCTCGTTTCGACGCTTTGGGTACGGAACCCTAAAAATTGTGAATTAATCTGCGTGTGTAAATAATGTGTGCGAACCAAAATCTCGCATGTGTAATAGGTATTTGTAGCCTTCGCCTTGGCGAGGACCGAGGTCAATCAGATCTTTTCCGCCGTCTGACTCTCATTGAAGGGTTTGGACGACTTCACGACAGACAATAGACTTTTACTCAGCCAAATGAGTATTAAGTTAGTTTGAACAGTTTTTGCATACGTACATATTTAATCACATTGATTTGTTTACATGTTTTTCGTTCAAATTGGCCTAGTTTGATGAAATTTTTATGAAATTTACGAAAAAACACAATATTTATGTTGAATTGGGACATTTCGAGGATGTTCTGCGAATATCTTATGCACGTAAATAAGCTTTGTCCAAGAAATATTGTACCTTCACAGTTAAAATGACGGTCTGTTGATGTGTTTAACAATTGAATTTAAGTACATATGTGTAGGTGTGTGACTTATTATTTTGGTTGTTTTTAGTAACGTCGTCGTCATATTATTGATTCTGTTTTAATAATTCCATTACCTAATGACCTTAATCAATATACAAACTACTTAGATGACGAAAAATTCGGGCGTTATTTTTAACTAAGACGGGCAGGAACCAGGTTTTAAGTTTTCGTTTAATCTGTTTTTGGTCCTAAATTATTTAATTACAAAAGTCTCTATAACGTAGTAACATACATTTGACTTTATGTAAACTGTGCGTGTTCTTTGACAGTATAATCGCACGTAGACCACAGCATTCCTGTCGTGTCGGGCGTCATAAGCATAAAAAATTGAAGCCGGCCTCGGCAGAATATTTCATTGGAGCGTTGTGTGAGCAAAGCAGGCATGTAGTTCAGCAGCTGGCGGACGAGTCCTGGTGGGACCGGAGGGGCGCGGGGTCGGGGAGCGGGCTCGTCGACAGACAACTCGACAGGAAACGGCCGGAGAAGGCATCCCAGCCGAGCGAGCACAATGGAGGCGACGCGCCGCAGGGGGAGCCCTCGCAATCGATATGGCGTCGCTAAGGTCCGTTGGCCGCTGCGAGCGGTTTGGAGCGCTGCAGAGGCGGATGCCCCCCGCCCCCCGGCCCCCGGCACGCTCGCTCGCCCACCACACCTGCTGTGTATTTATAGAGCGGCACAGCCCGGGGATGCAGGGATGTGGACTCTACCACGGCCGTCGACGTCTGCCTACCTATGTAGGTAGAGTAGATGTAGCGACGCACGCCATGTTCGAACGCACGCATACCGCGCCCGTACGTACGGGTGACGCTCGACTGTTAATATTTGTCACAATGAATACAAAAATAGCGGCCGCCTGCCCAACATTGCTGTTTGCAAACTAGATGGTTGGCGAAATGGTCCGACGACATCTCAGCCACCCAGATTTGCGATGTGGGAAAATAGGCACGTGATGACATGACAAGAATTATACGGTATTAAATTTTGTTGATATCGGAATCTGCCCGGCCTGGTCGTGGCTTTCGTGCAATTTTGTGCCAGGAACAGTGGATAAACAATCCAACAATTCATCTCGAGCAGCTCTGAAGCCCACGTTTCCGCCGCAGCCATGCCAATGTAGAGTCGACTCTAAGTAGCAAACTTAGGAGCGACTTCCTGTTAAAGCGGATTGATCCCTCAGCTTCAGAACCGTAATTTAATAGATAAGAAGTGAGTTTTCTTGTAGGCGGAAATAGTTTAATAGAGCGTGTTTTTGACAGAGGCCGCGTGGTTTTCATTGACAAGTCCTTTCACTCTCGTCTGTTTCAAGTTTGGTTCCCGACACCATTGACTGCGTCGAATCATTTATCGAGGACGTGCGGACTTTTGCTTTCAATCGGAAATCGGAATGGCCGCCTACTTTGGACTGTCTACCTGCGCTATCTCTACATTCTCTACGCACGCATACACAAAACCACGCCCTTTTTCTTTGCGGGCTAGGCAGTGCCAGTCATCGGTCTTAAAGGTAATAGGTTTTCGACAAAAGTATAGAATGACTACATTTTCAAATGATGTTCTTCTTCAAATAAAATAGCATGGTAAAGTAAGTAGATCTTATGGAAGTTAAATTATATGCTATTGCATGTTATGTACTTATAGGTACATTTTACATTGTTGTACGCAATTGCCTATGTAAATGTAAAACAAAATACGTATAAATGTTACATAACTATATAAACATGTTGACATTGCTAATTATTTGGAACAAGCAGTAATTTAACACTGCATTGTCGCTATGACAAAATCATTGAAGCTGGTCTGTTTTCGTGCATTGAACCCCGAATGCCAGGTGCTTGGTGCACTGTCAACAATACCCCATTGGGTGCAACTGCAACGCGAACATAATAATATGGTTTTTTTTAAAGATTTGCGCACCCAATACACTACTCGCTTTTAAAGTGAATTACATTTTGCCGCGTAGGAAAAGGAGTAGTGAACTGGGTACTGTATGTTATGCTATCAGAAAATTTATGAAAAACAAAAGAAGCTAACACTTTTCGAATTTTATGAACATTTTGTAAGATTATCTGGATAAAATTATGAAGCTAATCAGAACGTTGTGATAAATAGTACAATTCTATCTAAGTTATATTTGAAGTATAAATTTTTTTATAAATAGAGTATGGAAATTTTAAGTCTTGGCTGCGTGAGTAGAGTAGTATTTGTTGGTTTTCCGTGCTATATGAAACTGTTGAGCCTTATACTAGAGCATGATTGCGCTCGCCAACAGGTAGGTAAGGTAGGTACGTATGTATGGCGTGGCGTCATTTGCTTCGTTCTTGTAGGAGTTGGCGAGTTGGCGTAGGCATTCCGAGCGTGACTAACCGCAGTCGCAAGTAGGTAAGTACCTTGGTGAAGCGCTCACCTCGCTGTGGCCTCCACCGGCAACTACTTCTTGCATGCAAACCCGTCCTGGCGGACTTGCACGGCTGCACGCTCCTCGCTTCCCGTCGACAGCGCACCACTGCACTGTTGCAACGCAATTATTGTGCCAATTCCACCAGCGATCTGTCAACTCTCTTTCATGTGTGAGTTGTGTCCTCATGACGAAATCATTTCAACTACATACACATGTACTTTGTGCGCTGTGTATCGAGTCATGACGTCTGATAAGGAATGCGCGCAGCGCTTCTGTAGGCACATTCAATTCAATGAAGAGCGTCAATAATGTAGAGTATTGAAGATTCGAGGATAACGAATCGTTTCGTCACATGATGAACAGTGGTGTTAATTATTTGCTTTAACACCGCCGTTTGTGCTTGATTGTGGAAGCAGTGAGGTGCAGCATCGATACGGATTTGCGACGCAAATAATTTGCGCGCCAATTGACCTTTCGTCGGTCGGCGTCGTCGGCGCTGCGAGGCGGCGGCGGCGGCGGCGGGCGCGGTCGCACCGGCTCAACCAACAAGCGCTATATATAGCTTCGCGACAACACGCCACGCCGACCGAACACCCGCCAGGGGCCGACTACGTAGGCAGTTTTCCTTTATCACCCGCCCGACAGCCTCTAGCCTGGATTTTATGGAAGCGTCGAGAGCCATCGCTCCGGAGACGTAGGCGACGGGATCCCCGTGCCCCACACCACCCTCCCGATCGATACGGATGGTCGCCGTAAGAACCCCTCGTAGGGCCACAGACAGATGTAGTAGAGTACACTGCTACCGTATTATAAGATGATATATTGGACTAACTTTAATATCTAGCTGTTATACAGCAGGAGCCTGAGGGACCTCTTATGTCTCCGTGTCATATAGAGTTCAATTAATTCTCAATCGGATATCAAAATATCGAGTTCTTATAAACTTCAGAACCGTATGAAGTTATATAGCGACGTGTCTTGTTTACGAGCACGTCAGCGATCTGACTGGTAATAATTAGCATGACCTTGGAGCCGCCTGCTTGCTAACGACGGGCCGCATCAGCTGCACAATGAAAAGAGTGCATTCGCCGACGGCCGTCGCAGCAACATCAGCGTCTCGGAATGGAATTCATTGCGGGTGGCGTGAGCTGTGCTCGTTTTAAAGATGGCTGCGATAAGGCGCAGTGACGCTCCTCGAGCGCGGGCGTCGTGTCGGCGTGGTGCTGCGGGTGTGTGCGTGACTGCGAGCCGGTGTGCTGACGCCGTCCCTGGCGTCCCGCCCGCGCCCCGCTTCCCGCTGCACGTTCCGCAACATGTGCGGCCGCCGGCGGGTGTTGTGCCGTCCGAGCACCACCGCCGCCGCCGCCGCCGCTCCGTCCGCCTGCACCCAACACCCGGCAACCGCAACCGCGGTCACGTCGCGTCTCCCGCGCGAGGCCCGCTGATAAACAGGCCTTATCAAACCACCAGATAGCAGAGGTGCTATTCGCTCGTTTAGGTGTCACGGACGCCTCACTCTGTCCGCCGCCGCCCGACTCGTGCATGCATACAATCACGACATGTTTGTCACATTAACATCTATGTCGGTACATAGGTAAACCTATAGGAATCAGAAACAAACCTAATTGCACTATGTTAGTTCATGTCATAAGGTTGATCAATTAATCAGTCAATGCTGGGAGTAGGTATTCATGCTGGACTACAACTGTATCCATGTTTACTGTGTTCTTTATGCCATTTGGAGACAAAATATTTCATAAAATCGGCTAGTAGGTAGGTACCTAGTTAGGGCGTGTCCAACGAAGCGAACACTCGACAACGACTGAAAGACGCGTCATTAGCAGGGGCGGCGGCGTCGTCACTCGCCTTGAAAATAATCACGACCTTTCGTTATCCTATTTCTTGTCGTAGAATAAGAAATATCATGCACTTTTTATTCGATGAGTTATGATATGATGGATGGATATTTTAGATGTTATTTGACAAAAATACATCAAACGCATCCTTATTTTATTTTAATTTGACATTTCATTAGCCCGTTTCAAAAATTACGTCAATCTAATAACTAAGTAAAATAATTAGGTAGGTACCTACCTAACTCATAATAGTGGTGTTTTCCTGAAGTTTGTGCTTTAAGGAAGTATGAAGATACAGTTCCACCTCAACTCATAGCAACATACCTACCGACGTACTCGTCTGCATCGATCGAGTGAGCAATGTAGGGTGTAGAAACCCAGGAAAGCGGCCACAACGTGTCGCAAGAAGCCGTTGAAGTAACATAAGCGCAGCAAATTATCAGGGTCGTGTGACGACGCCGCCGCAGCCGCGGGCCGCACGACAAACGCTGCCTACGCGAACCTACCTATACCTACCCAACGTGCTACCTAAGCTACACATGCATGCTAGCTCCAGTAAACATCCATGGAAAAATTCGATCACGAATCAGCCAAAAGACGACCGCTCGACAATGCGCTCGGACAACAAAGCGTTGCAAATGGTCGCAAGACGCGCGGTCACTTCTCAGAAACATCGCCTCACATGAGGCGTCTTTATTATTGTCTCATTGCTGTTCGCAATTGCAATCGTCAGCGTAACAATAAACCGGCCTATTTAGGAAAATCGACGGCACTAGAAACGGCGCGACATCTAAATGTTAATTTAGTGATGATGCTGATTATTCAGTCACGAAGTCGATGGTGGTCCGCCATGTTGGATCGTCTGCTTGGAAACAAGTTTTGTTGTGCGCAGGCGCAGGCAGCCGGCGGGCAGCTGCTCTCGTGTCAGGTGGTGCGTGGCCTCGCGCACTTCAACAACACTAGCTAGGTAGATGCCGCAGCTACACCAGCGCGACGCTTGTTATAGCGACGCGCCGCGCCACCGCGCCACCGCGACGCCGCCGGCAGTCCGCAGAGACCAACCATTGGCGAACTCTAATTAAGGTAAAGCGGAGTCAATTAGGTGACGCTCTGCACTGCAGTTAAAGCTAGTAGCTAATCAACCCGCTCAAAGATATATAACCGCCTACATTCGGCGTGCAGCCGCCAATACTTACTTTGTGCGCCTACATTCTATTTTCTTTTCTATTTTTGACGCAGAGTGTTGTCAAATATATTGACAACGATAACACAAGGTTATAAAAAAGTTGAGTAATGTCGCTAAGAGTCTTTGTCTATAAATCGTTAACATGAGCGTATTTAATCACTCTATTGTTATGCTAATTAATTACTGCATAACGATGTAAACTTTACAGAAATTACGAAAAGAACTAACTAGTGACCACAAAATTAACAATGTGACGTGTCTACAATTGAGTTAGTTGAAAGACAACGAAATAGTACAATCGATAAACTCTACCAAAAATGTCAGTGCCATCGATATGCGTGGCGCAATGATAGGTAAGTATAGGATGGCATAGGTACACTATTAAACTGGTACGTTGACAAATCGAGAATTGTATTAAGAAAGCTGGACTATTATTTGTCAGGCCGTTGACGGTTTACCTGCCCCACATGTTTTAAAAAGTGTGAATTAATGTAGGTATGCAGGAGCAAATTTGATATTCAAAAGATTGACGCAAAGAGGAGGCTATTATGCAGTTTCCGAAAACAATGACTCGACTGCGCTTAGGTCATTCTATAGGTGGTGCGATGGGCGTCTGGTCTGAGTGAGGTCACAGTGGAGTGCGTCGCCCGCCGCCGCTCGTCCGCCAGCCGCCAACAAACAACATGGATATTGATACGAGAGCGAACACGCTTACATTACGTGCCACATACTGCCTATCTATACAGATTACGTGTGTACGGCCGGAGCGGCGCTGCCAACGCGCTCATCGCTGTTGGCTGGATACAGCGCGATGGCGGCCTCGCTCGACCTCTTTTCGTTTCAGCGACAACATAGACAGTAGTAAAGTACTCTGCAGTGAGCCGGGAGGGGCCGCCTATGATGTGTGTGAAAATGAAACATCCTCCACAGGATGCTTGCTATACGCCGAGCGCTCGGCTCTACGTTTAACCATGCGGTAATATCATTAATTCGTTTACCAAACTATGTTGTGCCACCATAACATGAAAAACATCTGTTGGAAATAAAAGATTGATAGTCAATTAATTTCGTCACCGTATAGTTTACAAGAATATGTTACGTGATCTGCAATAAACAATCAATCACAATACAATTTACGTACTTATTATTGTTACGAACCTATATGCGAATATGTAGGTAGCTGTCTAAAGTGCAGTCAACAACTTGGTAAATACGAAGTTGTGGAGAGAAAGGAAAGGCAATGATGGCAGTCGTGCGCAGCGCCACGTAGGTACCTACATTACCTACATGCTTATGTGATGTTCACAGAATCATCTCGGCAAGGCTATCGCTGATAACGTTATCTGAACCGAGAACGCACCGCTCGCCGCCAAGCCAACTGCCTGCGCCAGTGGAAACCACATTTGGCCGCAATCGGTGACTGTACACCGCTTCCACTTACCGCTGATACTGCGACGACTACTGTGTTAATAGCACAATTCCAATGCATATTTTTTAGCTATGCAAAATAATGGCAAATGCAGCAGGGTAATGCAAGAACTGGGGCGATCTACTCATCCCTATGTAAACGTAGAATAATACGAACAAATTTTATGTTTTAAACTGAAGATCTAGGTAATCATCATCATCTCTCTGGTATTCGTTGTAAATGTCAATCACGTAGGTAAATGATCTGTGTTGGTAGAGTGAGTACCTACAAGTATAGCCAGACCGACATCGCTCTATTTTAGTTAATAATTTTCCTGCTCAGAGAAGCCGAGTAAAGCCCATGGCATGACGGTATGAGATTCAACACAAGTACTTAGTATAAAGTGAGGAAAGGAAGCACGAAGCACCCCCTGGCTCGCAGCCGGCGGGAGGCGGCAGGCGGCCCCGACCTCTCAGATCCCGACATCTCACTACACAGCCCGTATCTACAGAACATGGCACGGCCTTACATAAGCTATGTACCTACCAAGATAGATCCCCGACCACCTACCACCTACGACGCGGCGTAAGGTTATATGAAGGATGCCCTTTATAAGACCCCGATAAAGCCAGAATGGTTTCGCTGCCTTTTTGGGTTTAATTAAGGCAGATTTGTATTTATCGGGCTCATCTAGGTACTTATATTAGATGGTAAGTATGGTATTTTATGGGTTTTTTCTGACTATTGTCATACATTCCCAAGTAAATATATAACTTTTCATTCAACGGAGAGCGGTTGTTAGATCGCCATACGTTCACCGACGTTCTCTAGATAGATAGACGCTAACCGACCGGCGGCGGCGGCGAGCGCCTTCCCACACGACGTTGAGAAATAGCTACATGTATAGAGATACATCGGAGCGTGTAGGATTTGTCCGTCGGTGCAGCAAAACGAGCAAAAGCAGACGGCAGCTGCAATGCAGCTGGCAACTGGCACACAACTGGCAAGCACGCCCGACGCGGCGCCGCCGCCCGACCGCCGGAGCACCCGAGCGGAGCACCTAGCCGCGGAAACTTACTCACAGACCCGACAATCTCAACACGCGAATTATTCAACCAATTATTGCAGGAGTGGCGGTCACATACCTATTATCAGCTTGAAAAAATAATGCGCCCATGTTAAAACAACTTTCCTGGGTCTGCCTTCAAGGCGAAGCACTCTACATTTAATAAGTTGTTAAGCACGCCAGTTTTAATGGCGAAGGAATTACGTTTACTAGGAAGCCGTGGGCTGTGGCCTAGTCATGCAAGGTTGTGCAAGAACGAGCTTTAAAAAGGAGCTTAAGGGACCGACCTATTTGCGAGCCCTCACCGTAGGGTTCGCCCGCCTCCCCTGCGCTAAGTACCGTCCGACTCACTTCTTGTAACATTCACCGAAAGGAAATAGAATATTTTTAGCTCATGATGAAATGCCTGTGAAATAAAAGGGGAAACGCGGTGGTATCGATGAAATTTCCAGGGAAAATCGCATTTTTATCCCCGCATCATGGCCATCATGGAAGCCACAAACTGTTCTCAATATGAACACAAAATAAAGAATTCGCGCGCTAATTAGTACTTATACATACATACATCAGCTGCTGTACTTAATTTGTGAGAAACATAACTTTGTGAAAAAAAGTTACATAAAAGCACCTAGCAACAATCAATTTATCTTCGAGTGGGACAATGAGTCGATGATAGACCGTAACAAGACCGTTAGCCTTGTGTCAGAGTTCTTAATCGCGTAGCTAGTACTATATGTCAGGTACCATCCGTTACTAGATTAGAGTTGGTAATCATAAACATAACATTCAACCGGGCCCGACGCGTACTTCGAAGCACTAAAACACTCAAGCGACAATAACGCCACTGTAACGAGTTAGATGGTGCATACGTAACTATGGGAGATTTGTAGGTAGCCCACACTTCATTGGGTCTGTATTCCATATCCTCAACATAGCATAGCATACACCCGCATACTTAACCGCGTATAGTGACTGCTTCACAAAGCAAGTCCGAGTACGTGTGAAAGAGACAAATCAACTACCAGCTTGCTAGCTTCGGTTGTCGGTGCAAAACCCACGGCAACCAGTTTTGCCAAAATTTGGCGTAGTACGTGCTACGAAGATTTTCGTTTAAGAATTTTGGACAGTAGCTGATATATGCTGATATATTCCCGAATTGGGTTGGTTGATGATAGCTAGATAAACGAAAAAACGTTTTAGGCAGTTCTACCACCTGTCAAACGACTTGATAGTCGCCTCTGTTGCGCACCGTATCAGTATTTGTAAAAGAATAAGATCGGAATTCGCAATTTTCTTTCCCCTGACAGACCGGTGCGATAAAATTACGAAGCGATGGACGACCAGTGGGAGAACCACCTTATTATTTCAGAAAGTTTGAAAACTCCGTTGTTGCATTTGAGTCTCGTTCCGATTTTAAATCTATTAAACAGTCTATTTGCCGATATCCGAGAAAATTTCCTATGTATGGGGAGGAAGAAGGTCACCCCTTATCTTATCCTCTCTGTAATAAGGTCTTAAACTGCCCCGGTGGTCTAGTGGTTCGGGGTTTGCATTCAGGATGTGTAGGTCCCTGGTTCGAGGGAGGAATCGACGGATAGAGCATAGTTGATATTTGGCAATAAATCTTTGTATAATAAGATTGTTCCCGGTTTGGTTATAAAATTACAGGGTAAACCGCCGCAAAAGAGAGTTCCGTGCTTTGGAGGACAAGAAACCTAAGCCGTCGTCGGTTCCCATTTCTGTCTTTAACCTACTTTAACTTTAATCCTTTCGCCTCTTTAATTTGGATTAGGTTGTTCAGTTGGACAGGTTCACTCTGAAAGGATAGCATTTTACTTTTTAACCCTGTTCTTACTTGTATTTGTGACCTAGTTAATATAGTTATCTCTTGAAAAATATTCTTGTGAAACGAGCCCATTCAGCTTCTTGGCTCTCGCTTCGGATTTTAGGTAGAAAATGTTGGAAAAGCAGCTTTTGGGGCTTGGCCATCGAGGTCTTCCCCGCCGGAAGTAGGTCAGGCCATTTATTTTCTACATAATCCCACGGTTTTCCGGTTGTGAGTGAGTGTGTGTCGTGTCAGTTGCCACGCCTGACCTGAGTTGGACAGCTTTACGTAGGACGTTGGTATCTAGGTATAGGCCTGTACCTACCTACCTACTTGCTACCAATGGGGTGGAATGGAATTATCATCCCATAAGTTCCCTATTTTTTCTAGATTCGATAATATTCGATAATATATTCGATAATTTAAATAATATCGAACTGTTGAAGCCCTGCCTACCCCGTGAGTACGAAGGCATGAAAGGTAGGTACCGTAATAGTACCTATAGCTACATATGGCTGCTGGATTGAAAAGTGCACATATGTATTTGGTTGGATATCGTTCTCTTCTCTGTGCTACAGCGTGATCGCTACGCAATATTATACACTTTAGTTAATTACTTAGGTTGTTATTACAACTAAATTCAACCAATTTTAAGCCATATATTTATCGAATATCGATTTTTAGGGTTCTTTACCTTTAAAGGCAAAAAACGGGACTCTTATAGGATCACTTTGTTGACCGTCCGTCCGTCCGTCTCCGTCCGTCTGGCTGTCATGTCAAGACCCTCTATCTCGGGAATGCATAGAGATATCAAGTTTAACTTAAAAACATATTCTTACGACAACGGCCGCTGGCAGTTTGTATAATAAAATCAACGCCCAAACGTAACTTAAAAAAGATGGGGCCGTTTTCGATTATGCTGTAAAAAATGCGTACTAAATGCGGAATCAAAATTGAAAGGGTACACCCGTGGACCTAGAACTATGAAATTTGACAAGTACTTAGTTCGTTTTGAAGTGGGTACAAGTTTAAGAAAAGCTCTAAAAACTTTTCAACATATGCGATATTATAACAAAAAACTTAGGCGCGCTTTAAGACAGTGTTTTAATTATTTTCCATACGATTTGACGTAGTCCATCTCATGTGTAACTTTTTTTGTAATAAATAACACGTATATGTTTTTAGTTTAGGGGCCCGTAAAAGAATTAAAAATTTAAACTGAGGCTAGTAGTTCTTGTGGGGTCTTATATTATACTAAATTTCCGCCCAGCGGTTTCACCCACTGCTACTCATTTTCTCGTATAGTTGTTTTTCTGCGGTAAAAAGTGGCCTATGTGTTATTCCAGGTTATACTCTACCTGTGTTCTAAATTTTATCCAAATCGGTCAAGCCGTTTGACAGTGAAGAGGTAACCAACATACATACATACATACACATACACAAACTCTCAGATTTATAATATTAGTACGGATGATAAATATAGGGCTTGAGGAACGGAACCCTTGGTGAACGAGTCCGACTCGCACTTGGCCAGTTTTTATTTACTAATATTTCAATTACTTTTAGCGTAGGTTATTTGGTCATTCATCTTACATCAAAAAGAATATGGAGAGGTCCAGCATTTTCGTAGGTACCCATTTTGGCAGAAGTTACCGAGAAAAGTGGTTGAATTACAAGTGTTAAAAAACGTCCTAATAACAAAATCTGTAAAAAGCTATAAAGTGTAGTCCAGTAATTAGAATTACCAATTATTGATTAAGAACAGTGGATTCAACGTCATTGACGAGACAGACACTACCTACCTACGCCTTACAATCTCGCAATCTTTCAACCCACGTAATTTTCTTTTTCGACGGCTGCGACGAAAAGCAGCAGATTTAGCAAATCTTTGTTGGAAGTCCCGGGTCGACCACTCCTGCGAGGAGAGCCGCCGCCACCCCGCCTGGCGGCTGTCACCCACCCCCCGGCTTTCACTCTTGTGCGTCGGGGATCTCGACCCTGCTGCAATAGCTCCGAAATACTGTTAGCGCCTCCGACCCGGCGAACGGTAATGTTTCTTCGCCGGTTCGCTTAGGGACGAGATTGGCGAGCGCCGCCGCTGCTCGAGGTCGACTACGTTACGCCTTGGGGGTAATAAGCGTCGACACGTGAGCAGGCCGTTATAGGGCGTGTTGCGTGTTCGGTAAGGGCGAGGTTCGCGTGCTGGCGGGCTGTTACACGCACGACCGCTGCTGCCGAAGACACCGCCGGGCGGCCGGATCCCTCGCCACAGCGCGACCCGCACACACGGCTGGAATATTTCAAAAGCCGGGCTGCGACGATGACGCCGATTTACGAGTGCTCTGTGCCAGCTGCGATAACGACCAGATTATATCGACGGCGACGTAGCTCCGCCGCAGATAGACGCCTACGTCATTGCAACAAACAACTCGAGCGTCGGTCGTCGGCGAGAAATGTAAAGCAGCTAACAAGCTTCAACGGATAAGTCACGTTGCCACTTGGCACTGAGTAGGCGATATGTCACTCGGGCGATCGCTCCAAGAACGGCCTTCATGCGACGATGACGTATTGACTAAGATATCAACATATCTACTGAGTCAGTACTACATATCTACTCATTATTCCTAAAGTTTTATTCCGAAAATCCGAGAATACGAGCTCGCAACTTCTACTACAGTGTAAAGCTGTAAAATGTAATTTAGTGGAGATGTTTACCTACATTAAAGTAAATATTCCTACCTATACACAGAAACACTAGGTACTTAGGTAGGTTACCACGTGTACGTGTATAAGTAGATACCTACCTACCTATCACCTACATACGACACATAACATAACAGCAACATAAGTAGGTACATAAGATGGGTACGAATTTATGCTTTAGTAGGTAGGTTTATGGCAAATAAGAACGACGCAAGAGCAAGCAGAGCAAAGACAGAGTAGAGGCCGAGGCCGCGCCCGCGTCGCAAGCAGCGCCGCTCCGTGCTCCGGCACTCCGGCGACAACCCTACGGCCCACACGATAAGGCTCACTTCGCCACGCGCGCTGCTGGGCTGACCTCACCGCACCGCCCGGCAATAATAAATATGTAACACTGATAAAGCCGCAGAAGCGATGACCGGCAAATACCTAAGTATTTAGGGATTCTCATTTGGCAAACATATGGCCGGTCATCGCCTAAGCGCCCACGGCGCCCGCCAGCAGCAATACCGAGGAGGACGTCGGCGACGTCGACACCGGCTATTTCTGTTGCCGGTCAACAAAAACAACTTTAAAAGTACCTATCCACCATCCGCCTTCTTCGGGCGGACCGTCCTCGTGAGAGTCGTAAGTAATTAGGTAGGTATACTAGTGAGTGTCACGTGTGTTGTGTGTAGATAGATACGTACCTGTGCGAGGCGTTGTTGGTGGTGCGGCGCGCGGATGGAACAACTCTCGTGTCGGCGGCGCGCGGCTGACTGGCGGGCGCCGGGGCGCGGCGGGCAGCAGGAGGCGCCGCGGCAGCAGCGACCGCCGCCGCGCCGCCCGCGCCCCGCGCTGCATTCCGCCCGTGCGTGTGCCCGCCGGCTCGCTGCCCGCCGGCCCGCTGCCGCCGCCGCTTCCACTGACATCAGCGTCCGCCTCCCCATATCTCGCACGCACGCCACTCGCCTGTCACCTCAATGTGACCCTCGCTACGTCCTACCCGCACCGCACCTAATTTATCTTAGCCCAACTTTTGCTTTGCAATTTTTCTTTGGATACCATGGACTGACTGGTGATTGCAATAAGGCCGCCTTGTTAACCAATGGTTCTTCACTATAAGAAATTATCTACCTCTTAAAACGACCTATGGGTTTTCGTACCATGACCTGACACTGGGGATGGTAGACGCACCTGCAATGTTGCTGTGCAATTCAAAATAGGTAGGTATGATAAAAAGGCACAACAAGCAGACTACAGGGTGTTTGGAATGAGACAATACTAATAACAAAATTCAGTCAGTCACTCTTTCTTAAACAGTTCTATAAACCTACCTACGTACCTGATTTTATAATGGTATTATTTGTGGTTTCGAAAGGCACGTTATTTCTTATCTCTCTTTGTTAGTGGTAGTGGTGAGTACATATCAGATAGTAGGGTAGGGGAGCATGGTATTAAATTGCTAAAATTATTAAATGGATTTTGCGGCTCTTAGTGTGCGGCGGCCTTAAATGTTTAGTTCGTAAATTTACGGACGGAGCGGCGTATTTACGTAATATACAGGGCCAAAACGCAGGGGGGTGAATCTGATCGTTAAAACTGTAACGCACAAGCCGCGAGCGGGGCGAGCGTGCTGCGGCAGTGGCCGGCGTAGTGCCAGAAATGATACAGGGCAACTTCTAGCCGTGGCATATTTAAAGTATATGTCGCATTCAACTGGTTGAAAAAGCCGTTCAACTGCACAACTAGCTCTTAAATTAAAGAACGCCGTTCAATCACACGACTAAACGTCCATTAGCTAGGTGGTTGAAGTTTACATTCTACACCTGCCACGACGAAGTCTTTTGAAAAATTTTATATGGAATTTTATAACTTTGAAATAACGTTGAATCTCGTAGTGAATTTAGAAACATGATGCAAGTTTTCAGGCTATCAAAATTGGAGACTACACGGCTTTTTAACAAATTGGCTGCGACATATATGTCGCAGTCAACTGGTTAAAACGCTGTTCAACTGCACAGCTAGCTCCTTCATCAAACAACGCCATTAACGCCAACCACGCAACTAGTTGATTGGTTGAATATTTGCGGCTTTGAAATATTCAACACAGCAACTGAACGAAAAACCGCTGTTTAATTGAATTAGTACGTTTATCGGCCACCACAGCGCTAGTGTGGTTTTGTTTACAAGATGGCGTCAGCCGCACGAAATTACTGATCGTATTTTGTTATTTTATGGTGAAATAATATTAAACAGTTGATTTCCGTGATGTTAAACATTTAAACATGAATTAACATGATGGAGGCACCTAAACGCCACCCAAATCAGGTGAATTTCAAGCGGCACTTTGAAAAAACACTGCGAGAATATGAAATTAATCATCAAGGTAATTTTGTTGCTTTTGCACAAAAATTGAGCCATTTAATGTTTATTGTTTCACAGTTCACAATCCCAAAAAAACAAAGTTTGTTACGTGATCAAAATAAATGTCTATGTCTATGTCTATGATCATCCGTCGTGTAATTTTAATACAGTATTGTTAACGTACAAACTATAAAACTGTTGCGGAGGCTGGGGTACAATAGAATGGGCTATATTTTTTAGTTTATGGTGTTTTCTTTATTTTCATTTGACTACCTCAGAAGGAGGGTTATGTTTTCAAGTGTATGTCCGTATTGTCTGGCTGGCTGCGTCATATTATTTTATGGCTGGCTGTCAGCGTCGTTGTCTTTCTGGTTGGCTGAGGCCTAACTCTGGTTGTCTACGTCATCTCTCTGGTTGGCTGCGTCATCTATCTGACTGGCTGTGTCATCTCCCTAGCTGGCTGCATCATATTTGTGGCTGGCAGCGTCATCACTCTGGCTGGCAGCGTCATCACTCTGTCTGACTGAGGCGTCACTTTGACTGACTGCGTCAGCTCTCTAGCTATCTGCGTCATCTCTGGCTGGCTAAGGCGTCACTCTGGCTGGCTAAGGCGTCACTCTGACTGAGTCATCCCTCTAACCAGCTGCTTCATCTTTTTGACTGGCTGAGACGTTACTAAGGCTGGCTGCGTTATCTCTCTGGCTAGCTAAGGCATCACTATACTTCGCCGCGTCACCTGTCTGGCTGACTGGGGCCTCACTCTGGCTGTCTACGTCGTCTCTCTGGCTGGAGTTTTTTATTTTGCCAATATACTCTTTAATGAACACGTGGTCCGCACGAGTGACTATGTACTAAAACACGCACAACATGCGTAGAGCAAGCATAGAGTATGTATAGCGTACGCATAGAGCCCCCGTACGTCTGAATCCACCCTAAAAATGATGGTCACCTTTGCTAATTGAACGTTAACCAGTGAGCTAGGCGTCGATATGCTGTAGTGTAGAACGTAGTCTTCAACCACTTAGCTGATGAACGTTTAGTGGTGTAGTTGAATGACGTCGTTTGACTAAGTAGCTAGATGTGCAATTGAACAGCGTTTTTAACCAGTTGGCTGCGTGCGACATATACACGAGCAGATTCCTATGGATGCGTTGTGTGTGTGTGGCCCTACGAGTATATTTTACGTGAATACGTAATGGCGCATGCATATTACAGAGTATACACGAACATAACGCACAATTCTTGTATATTTCGTAATGTGATATTATGATACGAAATATACGTCGCAGTCAAGTTCAGTTTACTGGTTAAAACGCTGTTCAACTGCACAGCTAGCTCCTTCATCAAACAACGCTATTCAACCACAAACGTAGTTGAGTAGTTGAATTCTTCCGCATTTGAAACATTCAACACAGCAACTCTGCTGTTTAATTGAATTAGTACGTTTATCGGCCATCGCGGTGCTAGTTTGGTTTTGTTTACAACATGGCGTCAGCCCCACGATATTACTGATCGTAATTCGTTATTTTATGGTGAACTAATATCAAACTGTTGATTTCAGTGGAGTTTAACAATTAAACATGATAGAGGCACCTACAGCTACAGGCGACCCAATTTTGAGGTGAAATTCAAGCAGCAAAGAAACACTGCGAGAAAATGGTATTAAGTATCAAAGTTGGGGACTTGGGGAGACTAAGGTACATCTGAGTGGGCTTTAACTTTAAGTATATGGTGTTTTCTTTTTTTTTCACCCGTCTACCGCTAAAAGGGGGGGGGTTTATTTTTCAATAGTATGTACTATCTGGCTGGCTACGCCATCTCTCTGGCTGACTGTAGCGTCACTCTGGCTGTCTGCGTCAACTCTCTAGCCAGCTGCGTTATCTCTCTGGCTGACTGAGGCTTCACTCGGGCTGGCTGCGTCATCTTTCTGGGTGGCTGAGGCGTGACACTGGCTTGCCGGGTCATTTCTTTAACAAGCTGCGTCATCTCTCTGACAGGCTGAGACGTCGCTAAGGCTGGCTGCGTCATCTCTCTAGCTAGCTAAGGCTTCACTCTTCCTGGCTGCGTCATCTCTCTGGCTGAGTGAGGTCTCACGCTGGCTGTCTGCGTCGTCTTTCTGGCTAGCTGCATCATTTCTCTGGGTGGCTGAGGCGTGGTGACACTGGCTTGCCGGGTCATTTCTTTAACAAGCTGAGTCATCTCTCTGACAGGCTGAGACGTCGCTTATGCTGGCTGCGTCATCTCTCTAGCTAGCTAAGGCTTCACTCTTCCTGGCTGCGTCATCTCTCTGGCTTAGTGAGGCCTTACGCTAGCTGTCTGCGTCGTCTTTCTGGCTAGCTGCTTCGTCTCTCTGGCTGGAGTTTATTATTTTGCCAATAACCTCTTTATGAAACACGTGGTCTTCGCTAGTAACTATGTACTTAAACACGCACAACATGCCTAGAGCAATCATAGAGTACTGAAAGAGTAGGTACGCATAGAGTCCGCGCACATCTGAATCCGCCCTAACACTGATGGTCACTCTAGAAAATTGAACGTTAAACAGTGGGCTATGCGTCGTTTAACTGTACCTAGTGTAGAACGTTGTCTTCAACCACTAGCTATTGGAGTTGTATGGCGTTGTTTGACTTACGAGCTACCTCTGCTTTTGAACCGCGTTTTTAACCAGTTGGCTGCGACACATACATGAGCAGACTCCTATGGCTGCGTTGTGGTTGTGACCTTGTATGTTACGTAAATACGCGACGGAGCGCGGCGGTAGGTAGGTAAATACTTATTGAATTTTGAAATCTTCTGAAGATTACATAATATATTAGTCGTCAGAAAGAACAAAAGGAAGGATGGACAAGCGACCATTCGCGAGGCTAGGGGTGGTCCACAAATTACGTAAAGCAATTAAAAAGGGGTCCAACCAGGAGTTATTTCTCATTAAAAACTGCGCTACGTGCGTACTACAAAACGAAAATATTGCGTTACGTAATTAATGGACGAACCCTTCTTCTTCTTCTTTTCGTGTGGGACACTAAATCGTCAACGACCCGATGAACCCTGGTGTCAGAGTTTTTCAACCGCCGACTACTAGTAGTAGGCCTCTGACGTGGTTGTGACCCCTTAGAGAACGTAAAAAATGCGCTCAACGTTGTAACTTCAGTTACTTCGAAAATAGGTTAGTATAATTTCCCACCTTATAATAATAAAGTGTGTAGCTTGACATTCCACACCAACGCTTTCTGAAACAAAATCATGTTTATGATATGTACTTATTATTTTAGAGTATGTAGTAAGTAACACTATCATGTACTTACCTCTATTGACGTCATGATCCGCCATTGTAAAAAAAAGAAATTTGTGTAACCCAATTTAATTTTTATTATTATAATAGCAATTTTGTATAGTCCTGTCAGAAATAACGGAATATATTTTGTGATTGGCTATTTAAGTACCAAGTACTCGGTACTACATAAATAAGACTTATATAAGCTGTTGATGTCCCAAATAAATATAATAAAATGAAGGCATTGCCTTGGGGCAGGCCAAGTTAATCACACGGCATGTAACATTACATTACATGCTGTGTGATTGCTATGTTGTAAATAAAAATCACGATATGTAGCTGGAGAAGCTTCGACTTTAAGTCAACTTCCAGTTTTCAGTTTTTCTAGTCATCGGTGGATGGCATAAAGTTCAATCTCTATTATTATTACCCCATGTCGTCCCACTGCAGGGCCTCCATCCATTTCTTTCATTCTTCCCTATTTTGGGCCTTCTCCAACCAATTTCGGTCATACGCATGTAGGTCGTTCTTCCAGCTCTTTCGTTTCGAGGTCTACCGCGCGCCCGCTTTGCATTAAGATTAGGAGGAACCCAAATTGTGCATGTTTTTGCCCAAAGTTCACCTGACATTCTGGCAATGCAACCAGCCCAATCCCATTTTAAGAATGCTGCCTTATGACCTACATCGTCAATTTGTGTGCGGGATCGCAGCGTCGTGTTTCTGACTCGGTCAATAGCCTGACCCCTAGTATTTCTTCATTGGCAGACCTTTGGATTTCTAGTTGTGAGTCAAAGTCCAAGTTTGAACTCCGTAGGTAAGGATGGGGAGAATGCATATGTCCATGAGTTTGCGCTTGAGTGTCAGAGGAAGAGTCCCCTTCATAAGCTGCTTCATGGACCAAAAAGAGAGATAGACCAATAGCTCTTCCACGTGCCTATGTTATGAAACTACAGGCTACAAGTCTAGAGGTGAAATTCTTAGTACATTGCGTAGCCGGTTCATATTCCTGGTATCATAATGGCTAACCGACTACGCAGTGAACATCGAATTCCACCTGTAAAATTGAAGCCTGTAGTTTGATAATATCGGATAGAAACGAAACTCCTTTGTCTGGGCCCCAAAAGCCGCGCTTTAAATACCTACTTCCCCCCGCAGCCCGTAACGCCCCGCACTCTCCCGCGCTTTAAGTCGGGGCTGTCACGTGCCAATAATTTTATTCCAGACTAGCGGCCAGTCGAGCGGTTGCGACCGCTGCTAACACTTTTCCCATGAGAACAAAATATTTACCCGTTTTAAAGTCTTTTTTTACCATTTTATTGTTAAAAGGTAGGCACAGAATTTTAAAATAGGTGCAAAAATGGCGCCGTGTGGTGCCAGATTAGAATAGCATTCTTTTTGTAAAACGCGTTCTCCCTATGAATACAACACCTTGAATTGCTAAATTTGACACAAAAAATGAAAATTCGACCCGCACGACGAACGTTTCCGCGGCGAAGCGCACTCCCGACTGAATTGTTCGCTAAGAGACAGCCAGACGGATTGACCTTGAGCGCGTCTGGAGCGGGAGTGTCATCTCTATGTGATTTCTACTCTATGATATCGGGTACAGGCATTTTCGATCCGTCTTTCGAATGCTTTATCTTGTCTGGGCTGGAAGGCGACTATTTGGCCTAAATAGATTGGTACAAAGCTAAAGTACAATCGTAGTACAAAAATATCCTTTAGACGGCGTACTGAGGGTGTTTGTAGCCCATTTGTTGGCGGGAGCTGTTAACATACATTGTGCTACCGCTTATGTAGACGCCATTAGCTGTTTGGAGCTAAGGTTTGGAGGTACCGCCAAAAACTTAGTTGTGCTTTGCCCATTGTGTATCCGACTTTTTGTTTGCATTTATTATTTTTCACATGTCACTGTCAAAAATAAATGCAGATACCGCATATTTCTCTAAGTTCAAACAAAACATTGTTTTATTTTGGTGTTTTTCGTATTTGTTTAGCGAATGAATTATTACAATAATGGAGATAGCTATTGCTACATTCACGAACCCATTTTCATTTTACTGCAAAGCAGAAGCACGAGATTCGAGCGTGCTTGATTTAGACCGAGGTACAAAGATGAGAAGCATCTCAAAAAGCGATGTTTCGGATTTCAACCACGGCGAGGTACATTTTTAGTTCATGTTTCGGTCAGAGCATTCTCAAGTACTTACTGTAAAAATACTGTAACGGGTCCTTTATTTCTCCATCATTCTATCAACCAAGCTACTTACCTACCTACTTTATTATTGTAAGGTCCTCGCTCTCGGTCTGAGCACTCACATCGCTTCTGGTTTCTTTTACAAACCGAAAAGTACCTATACTATGACCCAATATCTCCCTAAAAAGATACATTCGATGGTAAAAATATGGATTGCAGTGCTTTTTTGCTAGCTGCCATACAAGTACCTATACAAAGTTTTTTTCTGCACTGTGGCCAGTCCTCTTTAAATGTACCCCAATCATACATTATTGTAAGAATTATTTGTAATTTTCTGTCTGCTTTCATTTAAAATATTTTTTTAAAGTATGTTGCTGTAATGTGGCAAGACAAGTGGGTTCGGGGAATTGTGTCCATGGAGTCACAGTTCCTAATATGGTTGGTAGACTATGGTGTGTACCTGCGCCCCACTGAACATGAAAAGACAGTTTGGGTAAAACTCCCAGCAGATTATAAGAATTTACCGACCAAGGTGTTTGAAGCCAGTATCCATGGGGTCTCACCTACTGATAAAGTGAGTATTAACTTAATGTGATTTTTTATTCTATTAAAATAACATCTTAATAAAATTGGTGCCTAAAGTGTCTGCTTACTTAATCAGATACAGTCCTTCTCTTTAGTTAATTCTGTAGGTGTCTATCTGAATGTTATGAAGGTTTTACTTACTACTTTTAAACATGTGTACCCTTTTTGCTAGCAGTTGATATATGAGAATTCTCATAGACATCAGAAAATTATCTTATTTTATTAAAATGTTTACATATAATATTTTCAACATTGATGAAGTAGTTTATAACCATTCACACACTGAATTAATTAAGCATGTTAAGGGCATGGTACTGAACAATTTTCACTATGTAACAAAGTCTTAAAAAGACAACATACCATCTGATCAATTAATAATCATCCATCAGATAGATACCATTTCCTGTTTACTTCATACATTTAAAAAAAACTTGCATTATTTTCTACCATGATGGGCAGGATTTGAACCTGCAATTTCCGCCATTACTAGTAGCGACGCCTCTTCCATCTGGGCTACCGCTTATATATCAGGGGCATTTTTTTACCTGTACCTAACATGGGAAGTGTTTCAAAATTTGGTATTCAATTCATCAATTTTGTAATTTAAATAATAATTTGTAGGTGCTCACAGCCGACTGCCAAATTGACCACCAATTGGCAACAATGTGGAACAAGGGTGCCACTGACAAGGCACAGTTATTGATAGCCAGTGCTAAGAACACATACTTTGTGCCTATTGCCATACTCGCCACCAAAAACAATGATATTGTAAGTTTTGATACATCATAGAGTAGATTTTATTTGCTAACTAACTAATTTGTATTTAAAAACACAACAACATTTTATTATATAATACTCATTATTTTAATTACCAGCTATGTACTTAAAACACTTACAGGCTTTTATACTTCCCCCATATTGTGATTTGAGCTGACTGGATAAAACTTGATAAATAATAAAAAGTAGTTAATTAATTTAAGAAATTGAATAATATAGGAAACTATACAAAGAGTAAAGTAAGAAAAACTTGTAATCATTATCATTCTGGGAATAAAGTTTTTTATACAGGTTGTCCAAAATGTCATAAATAATTTGCAATACATTATGCAAACTATCTTCTTAAATGTTTCAGGTTCTTGGAGACTTGTACTTGCAGTTTGCTGACAAAACCATTGTCAATATTGTAGATGAACTGCAGATGTGGCCAGTTTTCCTTGAAAAGAATCCAGAAGCCTTCATCAAAAGTAAGTTTAAGATACTTTAAAAAGTTATCATTCAGTAGACTGCCATCTATCAAAAACACCAAGAACCTAATGTAAAGAATAGCTTGAACATTGTAATAAGAACAGGTACCATTTCCAGACCTGCCTACAACACACACCACCCGTCGTAAACATAGGGCGTCACTGCTGAAACCTGAATTCCCCGGTCTAGACATCCCAACAATAAGTTTCGAGACACCTCTAGCGACGTACGTAACTATTTGCGCGAACGTGCCCGCCCTCGACCCCGCGGAGTACGACAGCGACGCGGCAGATGGCGACACCGTGGTGACTAAAGCGAACCACGATCTAGACACCTACTACAAACTCACTCCAGAGGAAGTGGAGAAGTACTCGCGTATGTATATCACTGTTCACGATAGGGAATACAATGTTCTCAACGTTCTATTGAACAAACTGAATGATTTGAGAATGTGCGAAAAATATAAAAACCATGATTTGAAACGTGTAGGACGAGCGTGCTCGCGACGCCGCCTATCTTCCACTGATGATTCTGAAATCTAAATTACTTTCTTTTGCTTTGTTTTGATTATGAGAAGATTTAATTTTTGTTCATTGTTTTTGTTTAAGTTTAAGCATGGATGTAAGTTTTTTTTATCTAATATTGGCATGGAAATGGCGTGTTACTTTTGCCTCTAGTGAACCAATCATGGAATTGATTTTGCTTGTTTTGCCTCCATTCAACCAATTATCGGGATTAATTTTGCTCGTTGTGACTCAAAGAAAACAATTATCAATATCGATTGACATAAATGTTACCTTCCCGACCTGATGACTAGTTGCGCCTTCATCACTTTAAAACATGTACTTCTTGCATTAAAAAACCAAAAATGAAGCTATTTTAAAGCATTATATTCATGGTAAACAAAATTGCTGAAAGTTACTGTTTTTTTTTTATATGGTCTATCTATGTCTTTGGCTGACCAAAATTTTTTGACGATATTCTTAATGTGTTTCATTTAAATTATTTTAGATGATGGCAGTGCTAGTTTAGGACGGGAATCCCTGACAGACCTGACATTTAAATTTTGATAAAGACTTAATTTAAAAATAATTACATTATGGTAATTAACATTTTTGGGTTCAATGACTTTCGTCTTTTGCCCGTTTTGTCCTAGCTCCTAGGAGTCAGTCGGGTTAACAAGTCATAATTTTTTTTCATTTGATGTTGACTTATTTATAAGTGATTATTCGTGTTATTTTTATTAAGGTTGGTTTACATGGCGTAATGTCATTATATTCTATTATGGCGGAAAGATAGTTTTTGAGATACTCGTAATTACTACTTATGATTTTGTATGAGACTGTTATCATATTGTTCTAAAATAAGATTCTTAGAAATTAAACCACTTCATTCATATGAGTATAAAAATTAATATTATTCAGTTGATATCAGGTGCTTAGGATGGGATATCAGGAGTTTACTTTATGTATAGATTATAATATTAGAGTATATTTTGAAGAGGAATAAAACATACTGATTCTTATTTATATAATTTTATTTTATATACAAATATAAATTCTTCCCTTAGGTAATATACCTAACTTACATAAGAATCTTATATAACTATTCTGTACAAAATAGTTTTGTACGATGGATTTAGGCAGTGCGTGCGGGAGAGATCCCGAATGTCGAAGGAAGATTTAACTGGCCAACTAAAAAAACAACACTAAAAAAGTTCTGTTTTTTTCACAAAGCCAGAAATTAGTTTTCTGTATTATGGCAAGTTCGAATAGGGTGCGAGTGCGCTAATAAATACTGTGAATGAGAGTACCGAGTAGGTACCTACAGTTAGTTGCATTGAGAAATTATCTAGACATTACGAACGCGGATTGAAAGCAAACACGCGCCGTGCTAAAGTGAACTTGGTAATTAGCTGTCTTTATGTTAAGTCGGGCCACCTAAAAATTGTTTTAAGCTGTCTCTAGATTCTAGAAAAGTGGTCGGTCCATTTAGATAAAATATCGGCGATTTGTATGGGATCAAAATTATCATTTTGCTATTTTGCAAATCTTTTTTATGACACCCTGTATGTTTTAAGGGTTAATTTTCAGAACAATGAATTGACTTTCTAAGGTGGCCGGATTATAGAGCTAAGATGAAAAATCACAGGCGGAGGCCAGGGTTGGTGCTGGCGACATAGTTGAGTAGTTCGTCTGAGTCTTCGCAGACTACTGGTTTCTCGTGGTAGCAGGCGACGTCGTGCCACGCGATGCCGTCGTTGTACACGTTGTTGAGCACGCTCAGGCAGGACTCGGTGGTCTGGTTGATGTCGAACTCGGCGTTGTCGGGCTGCTTCTGCTTCTTGTGGCCGGTCTGCGACCAGGGGTTGTAGCCCCAGCCGTTGGGGATCTGGAAATGTTTTCATTCGTTTTTAGTCACTTTATTTTCACTTCAGTTTTTGATTTAACCCTATTTGGTCTATTTTTGTCGATTTGTAGAATTCTACTTCAAACTTCCACATCCAAAACGGGCATTGCTTGGGCCTCTAATGATATGGAGGTATTTGCCATACAACGCCTGGCAGCCGGATGTTCTATTTACAGGGAGCGCTGCCTGCTGCCCATTCCCTTAGTGCACCCCTTAGGCGCCTTTAACGACACCCACGGGTAGAAATGGGGTGATGCTAAAAGCCGCTTAATAGCCGGCACCAGTGGCACCACATGGATTATTGCCAATATTGCACAAATTATTTCGTAAGTTGATGGTGCCTGGTATTTTCACTATTATACTTGATATTGCGAATTGGTCATATAATAACTTCGATCAACGCGGCCTTCCGTACCTGTACGGTTGCTCGAAGTATAATAATTGCATTAGTTGGCTTAGCGATGGGTTTTTTTATTCTTGTTGTTTTCTATAATCTGAATTTCGTATTCACATTTGCTTAGCGAGATAAGATACATTCTTTAGGCTCAGCTATTTCCCTTTGTTTAATACCTTTGCAGCTGATCTTGTTTAAAATTCCTTTTCTCTTTCTTTTAGTTATTTTAGTTACGTCATGCATAACAAAAATATCATTTTTACGGTAACGAATTGTAAGAAGTCGTGACATTACGTAGTGGTACTGTCGAAAACTGTTATTGATTTGCTGTTCATGCTCTACCAACTCTTAAGGGAAAAGAGTGGAACTCACTTCCAGCGTCTGTGTTTCCAAACGCATACAACCCTAATCACTTCAAAGTAAGAGTGAACAGACTACTTCTGGGTGAGCTCGCTCCATCTTAGACTCTGTCTCTGTCCTATGACCTAGACTAGAGTCAAGAGCAAACCCATACCTAATTAAAAATATATATATATATATATATATATATTCAGCTCAGTACCTGGTTGGTGGGTTGGATCTTTTCACGGTTCGCGGACCAGAACCATCCGAAGATGTTTTTGGGCTCCAGATCTTTACGGTTCTCGCAGCCCTTGAAGTCGCAGAGACGTCCAGACGTCCAGATGTATGGCACATCGTCTGAAATTAAAATACATTATGATAATATGAGTATTTTGCTACGCCCTTCCCCATGGTGCCGTGTGATGCCGGCTTAGAATAGCATCACCCCATTTCTTACCCGTGGGAGTCGTAAGAGGTGACTAAGGGACTCGAAGGTGTGTATTGCAATTTTAGGCGATGGGCTGACAACCTGTCACTATGGCGATACACAAATTTCAGAGTATCCCTCAAATATTTGTCGGACGTGGCGTAGATGTCTGTTTTTGCGGCCGTTTGCGCTCTGCCTACCCCGCAAGGGATTATGGGCGTGATATATGTATGTATGTATGTATTCCCCATAAAAATAACTATTTCGGTGCGATTATGGTATCAAGTACCCTAGGCCTCTCGGTTTTTCCAAAAATGGAAATGAGAAATCGAAAAATTCGACTTATCATGCATCAAACCTTAGAGTAACGTTCCAACCAATGCTCTAGGTACTAACTGAACTGTCCCCCCGCATTCATAGCCGCATGGCATCTAAAGTTCTTTTGGTTTCAAGTTTTTTATTAATCAATATCTTAAATGATCTTTTCGTATTTCAATTCCAATAAAGTATAATTTTTATTCCAAGGAATCTAACTAAAACTAGGAATCTATGCTGGATAGTTCAAAATTAATTTCCTCCTAGGTTCGTATGGAAACGATGTCTTCCAAATAACCCGCCTGCTTCCTTTAACCTCTCTCTCTCTCTCTCTTTCTCCTTGGCAATGATTATTCCCATCTGATGGTGGGGTCTGCCTTTCTGGTTTTCTCTCTCCACTTCGCTCTGTTGGACGTATCTATTATCACAATATACCAAGGAGCAGTTGTTTAACTTCATACTAACGTCTGGTTTTCGCACCCACACATACACACGCCACATTATGTAGGTAATTTATTGTTTTCTTACTTTATGCATGTGGTACCTAAGAGTGACATCACATAAATTCGGGTTCGCAAAACTTAGTGACATCCCTGCTAATGTAGTTAGGTTCAAGCGGAAAGGTGCTCGAGTTAAACTAATGTTCGTTGTCTAATGTGGTGACTAAATGTGTGTTGTTACTCACTTTGCTGGATGAGCTTGAAGATCAGATTATTTTCTTCTTGAGTCTCCATGGAGACGAGGTCCATGCAGTACTCGCGGCAGATGTTACGGCCGTCCAGCCAGTCCACCTTCCGGTTAGCTAGCGCGGGCACGTGGCCGCTGAAGAAGTAGTGGTGGCCTCTGTAGAAGAATTCCTTTGGTCCTGGAACAAAACAAACCATTGGTCAAAATTGGTCCGTCTACCTACAGACAGTCCAACATCTTGTTATACAGATCGATTGTTATGAGGTATTGCGACAATAGGAGTTCTCGTAAGCAATATTGAAAGATTTTGACACGTTTTCATGTTTGTATTAAGTAGAGTTTAGTGTTAGTACCGTACGCTGGCGCTGTTTCATGAGCAATAACAAGCTTGACTGTATCTCAAAACATGACTGTCAACTTATAAAATTAAAGTTTTTTACCTCGCTAGCGATTATATTATGATGATATTAGTTAATAACACAGATGAATGACTGTACGCTTCGTGCGGAACGTCACTATTAACAATGGTCAGGGTTTTTGTGATAATAACCAACGTAGTGTTACTAATCAAAATTGTTATTGTCATTTTTAAAGCGTGATTACATATCATGCGCAATTTAAGATTCCGTCCTATCAATGGCATCTAAAAACTCATTTAAGTAACTGATGAAGGTTTTAAAGTCGCGACGAGTCGCTACACACAAGGTTAAACTCGCAGCAATGAATAATAAATTATAATGCAACGTTCGCAACAAAATAATCAATAGTAATCTCTGACACAGGCCGCACGTTCTAACCTCACGTATCCGGCTGCAACATCCATTGAAATTAATGTGTAAGAGGTGCGGAACATCAAGTGCAGTAGTATAGCTTAAGACCTGGGTACGTCAGAAGCCGTATAATACGACGAGAACCGATACCTATTAAGAATGAAGTGATATATTTATCTTTCACAAATCAGTATGCCAACTTTTGATGTGGGATGGCAGGGTTTTAACAAGTGTTAATTAATATTTTGACACAAACATCGAAAATAAAACATTTCCCACCAGGCAATATTTGATATCTTACTCCTCGTATCAAGTAATTAACATAAATTTGTATTTTACGATTTTTTAGGTCCCCCACCAAGCCGGACCCGACACGAAACCTACGACATCCTATCCTAGGTTAAGTTTCTAGTCAAAACGATGCCCTCTGACGTAGCCAGCTCTCCGGTTATAATAGGTTTAGATTAGAGTGTCAGATCAAAACGTTGCGTCCGCGCACCGCACTTCCCATCACGGTCATGACATTGACAGCTCATCGTTACTCGTCACACCCGTCCGTCACACACTCGTTAAACTGAAGTGAGGTTGTTGCAACCAACACCTAAAGACGTTACATAACATAACAAATGCGACCTTTCCGACGAAATGCCGATAACATTTATCACGTTTTCGCCCCAAAATGCCACCAAAACAACCGAAAACCGTTTCTCTCTCGCTTTTACTGACTTAAAAAGAAGGAGGTGGTTCTCAATTCAGCAATTTTTTATGCTGGTACGTGAGGTACGTTCACCCATTACTTAAGTAAGACGTTTGACTTATTTCAAAAGTTCTGATTTTGTTTGAAAGCGTTTACCCCCCAGATAGTCACCAGGCTGACCTCATGTCAACATCAGATCTTGATATCTGATGACAGTCTTGAAGAAATTGAGAGAACTCTTCATATTCCATATCCACACCACAGTTGGAGGCGTATTTTTTTTTTCTTTTTATATTATAAATTCATGCAGTCACCGCTGGAATCTGATTGTGAACGAGTGGTCGTCCTCGTTTGTTAAACTGATGTCTCTGGCGACACATTTCGATGGTAATGTAATTGCTTCTTTTGTGAGGTGTTCGCATTTTAAAGTCTGTTAAAATAAATCAAGCCTTTTTCAACTTGGGCGGCCATCTGGTCTCAGCTTTTCTTTTGTTAATTCTTCGTTCTTTCATTATTTTATTTTGTTCTAAAAACTGTCAATACCTGATTTTGATTTCGGGGTTCGGAAGGACACCTTCATTAAATGTTGGTTTCAGTTGTTGTGTATGCGTTTTTTTATATCAGCGGCTCTTTTAATGCTCAGCCATTCAATCCCAGCATGCCAGCAACACTCAATTGTCATTCTATTGCCACTGTGTTTTCTATACTTGAATCTGTTAGCAAAATACGAAACAAACTAACCATCTAACTGACACGCTATTGACTCACCGTGTGATGCCGGCTTAGAATAGCATCACCCCATTTCTGTCCCGTGGGAGTCGTAAAAGGCGATTAAAGGAGTCGAGGGTGTGTATTGTGTCACTATGGCGAAACACAATTTTCCGAATGACCCTCAAATATTTGTCAGACGTGTCGTAAATGACCGTTTTATGCGGCCGTTTACGTTCTGCCTATCCCGCAAGGAATTATAGGTGTATGTATATGTATGTATTGACTCACAACTGAAACTTTTTTCATTTAGTAGACTTCTGGCCCAGGACATTCGACTGTTCCACTCGCAGAAGGAACGTGTTTAAGAAACTTATTGTTTTATAGCAGTACTGAGTGCAAGTTGTTTGTCTGGCAGCTGTCGCCGCTGGGGCAGCATTGCGGCCGCGCCGTCGCATCGCAGATGCTTCGGTCACGCCTGGTCCGAAATGGACCAAGGATACCGGATACGCTTTTTATTTAGATACCTTGCTAAGCTGATCACTTTCATAGCTTTTGTTTTACAGAACAAATAATTTTGCACCTATAATTAGATCAATTATGAAATCCATAATGACCGGCATCTTAGCTACCTAAAGGTTATTTTTTATTGTTTTAACATTTCGCCTTTATGTCAAACTCAAGCGTCCTAATAACACAAATTGCGCAAACAGCCGTAATGAGACGTGATTGCGTTAGAATTCGCACGGCGAACAACGCACGCTCATCAAGGGACCTTGTCCGGTGACAGACTGACAGATGTGCGATTGTTCGGACTGCACAGTGCGAGTGCCCTTACAGATAGCTGGCAGCAGGCATCATAAGCGCATCTCGTGAATACTGATGTTGCAAGACAATACTGTTGACTAGATCTAGTGATTGTCTCAGCCACACCACAGGTTTTAGCATTCCAATATACGCTCGGTGGACGCTCTCTTAAGAAGCTTTGCTCGGTGTTAGTCAGAGAGAAGGCCCTGTCACAGAATTTTATATAGCTGGCAGAAAGCAATTACGTGAATCTTGATCTTGCATTGTTATGCCCTTGCTTTAACGATGTGCTGCAATGGGTCCTGCCGTACCTAATGCAAGATCCTTCGGCACAGAGAGGCCTCGTTTCGACCCAGGCCAGGGCAAATACTTTTATAATGAATTTAAATATCTATTGACCTATGTCCATGATACTCGTACCCCTATACAGATAATCCTAATGGGGAACTGTGTAATATTTTCTTGAGTTTGCACAACTATTACTCATCACAATAAAACATCCGTGACCACGGGCTCTGGAAAGAGCTCGAAACGTAGGAATTATAAAATCCAAAATAAACACAACTTAAAGCCGTTTAAAATTGTTTTATTGTGATGGGGAACTGTGTGTTCGTGTTTGAGTGTGATTTCATATTTTATTAGAACTTCGGAGAAATAAAACTCTGCAGCATTTCTACATATATGACAGGTCACTATACAACACTAGTTATTCCGTTACACTATAATCTCCGTTAGAATAAACTTCCTTAGATTAAACTCCATATGATCATAACCACAGAGCATCCACATTATCATGACTATAGGTTTTTGAATAATAAAATACTTACTTTTTGGTTAATTTACCGCGCCTTTAGAATACACGGATGGACTAAAAGCAAAGTATATAAAATTTCAAAGGCCGAGATGAATCAGATTGACCTGTGATCGAATGGTGTTATTTAGACCGAAGGTTGTGTTGCAAAACGCGGGTCTTATGTTTTTATTGTGCCTTGTTAATAACCGAGCAATAATATATATTAATATTGCAGGAATATGATAGGAAATAATGTGTCTGTGACACAGTTCACACTTAAAACCGTTTTGTCGACATTTGTTAGTTATTATCAGCGAGAGAAACAATAATGAATTTAAATTACCAATACGGACTTGTAAAGTCAAAGCTTGCGGACCCATAACCTTTAATAATGAGGAGCTACGAAAATGTAAACAAATTTCGAAACGTCAGTGCAGGGCGGGAGCCCGAGCGGTCTGCATTCCATTCAGAAAGCCCGCCCGGGGCCGGTGATGAAAGCTTAACCGTTTGTTGTCCGTTGATATTAAACGACCTTTACTGACGAAACAGTACCATCATCTACATTGCCGACATACCCGAGTCTGCTCGACCAAGTAAGCATTCATCCAGCAATTTTTATTACAAGAATATTTGTCAAGAACGCGGAAATATTACCATTTAATTGGCGCGCAACAAACTAAAGCTCATTAAAGGAATAACGAGGCAACTTGTGATTATGTTAAGGCGTCATCGTGAGGACACAACACAACGCGCGGCGGGCGGCCGTGAGCCCAAACCACGCTTACTTATCACAAAATTATCGATTCAGACTTAATGATTCCTCATTAAACGTACAGAAGCACAGTAAAGATGTCTCGAGTTGTCAAGGCGATGTTGCAAAAGTAGATAAATAATGTTTGCTAAGATTATGGAATTATGTTTACAAATGGCTTGAGTGGTTTGCGCGTCGTCGCTTCGCTACGTTTACTATTATGAGGACGACTAACGCAACTTGAATGTATATATGGAGAAGAGTCACATTTGTAGATTACTATACATTAATCAACACTTCCTAACCTGTATTAATATTACATATTCATCAGCAGGTATTTATGGCTGTTTATCTAGTGAGTAGGTTAAATTGTTATGTCTTCTCGACATCCCAAATAATATAATTATTAATCCCAAATAATGTTAATGATAATAAGATACAGTGACCGCGAGGTATCAGTCACGGCCGCTGGCTCACCTTTGAACCTGGGACCTCTCGAATTCCATTGACATCTACTCATCTAAGTCACATAACTTAACGAACGTTAATGGTTGACCCAGACATTCGTTAAAAATAAATTGGTGTCGGTTCTCTTTGAATTAGGAATGTATTAGATTATATCACTACATAGTATAAAATAAAGTCGCTTCCCGTTTGGTGTCTCCTTATATCTTTAGAATTACCCAACGGATTTTGATGCGGTTTTTTTTATTAGATAGAGTAACTTGAGAGGAAGGTTTATAAGTATAATTTATTCCGGGAAATTGTCACATTCCCATGGGAAAACGGGTAGCCCAACTGGTAGTAAACTTTTGACACCCTTTTGACACCTTTAAGGAGTAAAATCTCAAAAATGCTGAAACACGTATTTAATTATTTTAAGTTATGAGTGTAATCAGAAATTTTGAAACAGATCACATTTAAGATAAAAAACTTTCATACAAACTTTTAACTTCCTTTTCACCCATTTAAAGGTAAAAATTTCAAAAATGCTGAAACACGTGTTTAATTATTTTAAGTTATTAGTCAAATCACAAATTTTGAAACAGATCACATTCATTCAAAAAAACGAACTTTCATACAAACTTTTAACCCCCTTTTGACCCTATTAAGGGTTAAAATTTCAAATATGCTGAAACATGTGTTTAATTATTTTGAGTCATGAGTCTAATCACTAATTTTGAAACGGATCACAATTTAGACAACGAACTTTCATACAAACTTTGAACCCTCTTTTCATCCCCGTTTTTTTAATCCCCCAAGGGTTAAAAAAACGGAATTTTATCTATAATAGTTGCTTTATTACATTAAAAACTTCAAGTCCAAGTTTTATCTGTCTAGCTTCAGTAGTTTAGCATTTATACTATCACGAAAACTGAAAAAAATAATATTTTAGTTCCATAATACAAACATAGATGTCGTTGTTAGTTTTTCAACGCACTATCGTGATGTATTTTTTCAAAAACTATAAAATTTGTATTTGTTGTTATAGCAGCAACAGAAATATAACATCTGTAAAAATTTAAACTGTCTTACTTTCGCGGTTCATGAGATACAGCCTCCATACAAAAAAACATCAATTTTTTAGTATTTGTTGTTATAGCGGCAACAGAAATACATCATCTGTGAAAATCTCAACTGTCTAGGTATAAAGGTTCAGGCGATACAGCCTCCGAACTGTAGGACGGACGGACGGACAGACAGACGGACAGCCGAGCCTCAGTAATAGGGCTTTCGTTATTACCCTTTGGGTACGGAACTCTAAAAAACATTCAAACAATAAATAAGTGTACTTATGTATAATAGTAGCTGTAGGTAAGGATAAAATATATAATAAAAAACCTCCAATGTGAAAAAAGGGTGTAAAATTTGAAGTGTGTTTATGTAAAAAATAATTGTCCATCCGTGCGAAGCCGGGACGGGCCGCTAGTTTTATCATAAATTCGGTTTTCTCAAAGTATTTGGATAGCCAGTGTTTTTGAAAGCTTTTTAATTAGTGTTCATAGAAATAAAACCCTCCTCTACGTGTCGTTTTGAAGTTTTACCTTCATTTCTTTAGGGATGTTTACACTGACTGATGTAATAAGACAAAATACTTCACACGAGTGGAATGCATTATTCATGGTGATGTAAGTATTGTAATAAAATACCTCGCGTCCGACAGCTGCAATTATATAGAGTGAAATTTTACTAGTCACCGATACTGAAAACTAGACAACGGGCTGGTGATAAGGAACAACTTTTCCCTAAAACATAGGTCGAAAAATGACAAGAATAATTCCATAATTTCGTATGGGTGGTTAATTTTTTTTTTCATATTTCGACCTATGCTCATTGGGAAAAGAACTATCCCGTCTTGAGTTATCGCTATCGGTCACTACTAAAATTTCACCCTGTACAATTGAAGCTTTGTAGAATACTAAGGATGAATAAAATACCCACTACCTGGTGCCTATGTTATGAAACTACAGGCAACAAGTCTACAGGTGAAATTCTTAGTACATTGCGTAGCTGGTTTATATTCCTGGTATTTTAATGGTTAACCGACTACGCAATGAACATCGAAATTCACCTGTAAAATTGTAGCCTGTAGTTTGATAATATCGGACACTGCTTGATGTTATCCATATAGATTTCATGATCAATCGACAATTTAATAAGTACTCTTCTAACTTGGATTAAGTAGGTACGATGTTCGAAGGGACTGCTTAAACCATTAAATGATAGGAATTAACTTGATATAACTTAGAGAACTTCCCTTTCTAATTTGAGGTTATAGTAGATTTTACAACAAGTGCACAAAACGGACCATTTTCATCCGAGACTTTTAGCAGCCCGAGCCGAAGGCGAGGACTGATAGTAATGTCGAGGTTAAAATGGTTTTGTGGACGAGTTATAAACTCTGCTTTTCACTTTGATTGCGAGGAAATAAAACAATAGTATATTATATAAGTAACATTTATTTAATTAAAATTCAAAGTAAAATTTGTAGTTTTTCTCTTCTCCAATTTACAAAACTATCGTAAACTTTAAGATATTTTTCCCGAGACTTTGGCGGTAGTATCTGTTGCACAACTCTCTGTGCATTAATTCCCATAAGCGTATTAGGAGAGAGTCTTAAATCCTCTTCTTCACTGGTCATTTTTATAAATTTTAGCAAATTGAAGAAATTATGAAAAAACAAGAGCTGTTTCCCGCCGCTTAATTTTTTTTAAATCTTACGACATTGGCATTAGGCTTTTTTTTTTTTTTTTTAGTTGTGGACCCTACGATTTTTAGCCCCGGGGCTTTTAATCTACACCTGACTGTATGGTGGGGAGCAGGAGCTCACCCGGAAAAGCTTGTGGTTGTCCAAACAACCAGCTCAATCGCGCCCTTGGGGCGCGATTGGGCTTACGAGTTGTTCTGGGAAGAACGTATTGGACTGAATCTACCCGGCACGTGCCGGTAGTTCCCAAAGTGGGGAGCAAATGAGGGACCTCCGCGCCCCCGCCGGCGGGGGCGTCGGTTGCTTGAGGAGCTTGTGGAGTGTGATCTACTCGCAATGGCTGCAGCAGTGGCTACTGTGATTTCATCATCTTCTTCCGTAAGGATGTGTCTCGGACGGTGTTTAAAACGCGAGGTTGGATGAGGGAAGTAGTTGGACGCGGCAACTATCAAGGGGTTTTTATGATGGGGAGCATTATCGAAGAAGCGACGAGACGCTTCTTTCATATACGCTTTAATGGTAGGGAGGCCTAAGTCGATGTGGAGGTTGGCGTTACGCATGTACCAGGGCGCCCCGGTAGCTTTGCGCATGAAACGGTTTTGGATGACCTGCAGCATTTTCAGATGTGAATCGAAGGTGTGAGCAAAGGCTACGCTGGCGTAGGTCATAATAGGCCTTACGCAGGTGGTGTAAATTCTCACCTTATTTCTAAGGGAGAGTTTGCTCTTTTTGTTCAACATCGGATGTAATCTGCCCAAAACGAACGCGGCGCGGTCGCGGACTCTCATTATGTGGCTACGGAAGCTGAGTCTTGAGTCGAGGGTGACTCCTAGATATTTGGTCTCGTTGACCCACGGGATGGGTCGGCCGAAAAGCTTTACAGCGGGGACGTTTAATCGGTGCGAACCTCTACGAAAGTGCACGGCTGCACTTTTTTCCGGGTTTACCTCGATTCTCCATTTACGGAACCAGCTCCCGAGGGAGTCTAGAGCGTTCTGGAGAATCTGAACTAATTTTAAGTGGTTACGGTGGGACGCGTAGATGGCAGTGTCGTCGGCGAACATAGACAGCTGTGACATGGGCGATTTGGGGATGTCGCTAGTGTATAGCGTGAAGAGTAATGGGGATAGGACGGAGCCCTGAGGGACCCCTGCCTGTATGGTGTGGGGTGAAGACAGAGTGCCTTCCACCCTGTAACGAAAGCTTCGATCCGACAGAAAGTTACGTACTAAAAGCACGAGACGATCAGGCACAGCGAGCTGGTGTAGCTTGTATACCAGCCCGTTGTGCCAGACCTTGTCGAAGGCTTTCGCCACGTCGAGAAAAACTGCTCCTGTCGGGGTCGGTTTGGACGAGACATTTAGCTTAAGAGCGATGTGTTCGACAATGCAGTGTACTTGTTGGGTACAAGAGTGCTGTTGTCGAAAGCCAAATTGCTCGTCAGGTATGAGATTGTTGGTCTCTGCGTGGTCACGGAGTCGGGCATAGATCATGCGTTCGTAAAGTTTGGCGAGAGGGTTCAGTAAGCTGATCGGGCGGTAGGAAGTGGGCTCATTCGCCGGTTTACCCGGTTTGTGAATGCCTATGACTATTGCTTCCTTCCAGCAAGCTGGAAAGGTGCAACTAGCCATGGCGGCATTCAAAATCAGGGTGAGGCGATTGATCAGGTGATCGGGGAGAATCTTCAGGACACGATTGGTGATGCCGTCCGGTCCTGGAGCCTTTCTGGGCTTGAGTGCCTTAAGGGCGTTGCGCACTTCCATCTCAGTGATGACTCTGAGTGGAGGGCCCGATGGAGGTAGTGAAATAAGACGTTCGACTTCGGAGTCGACCGTTGAGACGAAGGTCAAGTCGTAAGGGAGTGTGCTGGGGGTGCATTGGGCTGCGAGACTGTCAGCTAGGCATTCAGCCTTTTCGTCGTCGTCAAAGGCTTTGGTCTGGTCAGGTCTGTTAAGTACCGGCATCACAGAGATGGTGTCAGATTTCAGCGAGCGTTGCAGCTTGTAAAATGCGAGATGGGATGGGTTCAGCTCCTCAAGGTGCTGATCCCATCCGGCGTCACGCCATTCAGCTGCACGCTGCCTTACTTCCCTCTGTAGAGCGCGCATGAATAGTCTGTTAGATTCGATTGGGAAGGATTTGTAAGCGCGGATCGCGGCGTTCTTCTCTGTTATCATTTCAAGGAGGTCATTTGGAGGTTTATATTTACTGTCTTCAGTGATTTTAACCGTCCGTGAACAGCTGTTCACGACGCTGCTAACGTGATTTGTGATGGAAGAGACGGCTAGGTTGATGTCGGTTTCGGTAGTCAGTCTAGTCGGTATTTGGTCCAGGTGAGTAGAGCTGGGAGCGTTCAAGGCTTGGCCTAGTTTCGGCCAGTCTACTATAGTTTTGGTCGGGCCGCACAGACCTGAGGGGCCGGGGATGTCGGTTCGCGGGTCAAGTTTTAGTAAAACTGGTCTGTGGTCAGAGTCGGAGAGCTCGTGGCGTACTTCTATAGAACTTAAACGGAGGTTTACGTTCTTTAGAAGGGCTATGTCGAGGATGTCGGGTCGATGAGTTACTGTATGGGGGTAATGAGTTACCTCTGTAGGGGCTACTAGGTCAAAGGATAGTTCGTCCTGCCACTCAAAGAGAAGATTGCCTCTAGGGTTGTTGGCGATACAGTTCCATGACATGTGCTTGGCATTCAAGTCACCTGCTATGATAACCGAGTCACCGAGATTAAATAATGACTCGAGCTCACTTTTAAGAAGTGGCTTTGTCTCGCGATTATTCCTCGGAGATAGATATACCGACACTATCGTAATGGGTTGGTGTCCCGTCATGCTTAAGCGGCAAGCGGAAGCCTCCATATAGCAGAGGGGCGGGGTCTCTATGGGTGAGCAGTGAAGCGCTCGCCTGTAATGAATAAGGGTGCCTCCCTTGCTGCCCGATACGCGGTCATTACGTACCGTGTTGTATTGCGCGATTCGCGGGGTACGCATATGGGGTTTGAGAAACGTTTCTTGTACAAGGAGGACGTCTAAACCGTGATCTTTCAGGAAGAGGCTAACTTCAGTCTTTTTATTGCAAATACCATCGGCATTGAAAAAACCTAATTTAAGTGACCGAGGCTTTTGGCATTAGGCTTGGGCTGCAGACCTATACAGCCTACTATTTAAGCCGACATAGTGCTATTTCATTTTTTTCATACATATAAAATGAAATAGCACTATGTCGGGCCGATATCGGCGTTCGGGGCAGACGCCCTTTGGCTGTGTATGGCTCATTTTCTTTGACATATATATAAGAGATCTGTGTTTTCTTTGCCTTCATTTATGAGTAGATACGTTCTTGCACTTGTGCATAAAATGCGATTTTGTGCAGCCTATATCCTTCACCAATAAGCTCTTTCAGAGCATGAGAAGTGAAAAAGTTATATCTTTTCCGTGTCCAATAAATTAATGCTATACAGCTAGATAAGCGTGATGGATCGGTGGTGAAAATTTTAATCTTCAACCGTATATTTCCTATTTTCTCTCATTGTTTACTGCGGCTGCCAAGGTTACTTTACATTACATCTTATTATTTTTCTCACTGATAGTGAGAAGGGATGACACGGAAATATCAAAACACGATGAACATCTCTGTCTATTTTGCAACTGCATTAAATTTAGTTACAAAAAAATTGCATAACGCAACGTTCATTATAGTAGTAATTAAACTAGTTTTAATGTTTCCGTAAATTTGGACAAAGATCGTGATACTGTGTCTGTAACGAAGATAAAACTAAAGGTAAAAACTCGCTCATTTGTCCTCTGTAACTTTGCATAGAACCTATTATGTTGCAAAGTTTATAAGTTTCATGTGCTTGATGACCCTTTCAAATATAAACTGCATTAATTTTTCACATAACATTGTAGCCTGTGATATCAATATCACTGAGACAAAAAAATTACTGTGAGCAAAGAAAGCTCTCACTTGCCATATGGCGAGAGAGCGAAAGATGAGCGTAACGTGTGGATGTGGGAGGGGGGGGGCGTCCTTCGAACGGCCCTGACCTTAGAGAGCAACGACCTCGAGCTTTTACTTTTCTATCAATGTTGCGTCATCGTGACGCGATCTTTTATTTTGTTGTTAGAACCATGTACCTAACTGTGAGCCAAGTTGGGTTAGTCTTTACCTAGTAAAAGTCAATCTTTTTACGGTCTCATACGTCTTATCACTATAACTACATAGTACCTATAAAACAAAGTTGTTTCCCCGTGTCTGTCCCTGAATCCCCATGTACGTACGCTTAGATCTTTATAACTACGCATTAGTGTTTTATGCGATAAAAATAAATAGAATTATTGAAGAGAGTTTATAAGTATAACACCTGCGGGGAAAAGATCTTATTCCTACGGGAAAACGCTGGGCGCTAAAGTACTACCGTTCCAATAAGTCGTAATTGACAGCTATCATCTCCATACTAAAAGAGATGTCAACAAAGGAAAATGGACGCTCTGCTATAGTATTATCACGAATATGACAGCTGTCAAATACGACTTATTGAACGGCGGTACTTTAGTATTACATAATTACCTTTCATGCCTGATAAACCATTAGGAAGGAAAAACTACCTCTTCCTTACGACTTTGGTACATGGTGTCTCATCAGTTCAGCTTAAAATATAAGTAGTATTGAAAATCGTTACTTTGGTCCATGGCATTTCACGACGTGTTCACGTGATATTTGCGAACTTTAGTTAAAACAAACTAACTACTCATATTATTTTACAAAAGATATTACATTATCTTTTTATTCCTTGTTAGTAGGTAAGTATATTAAAATCATAAAAAATATTTTTAGACATAGATTGACAAAGATCCAATCTTCTGACTACATAAACTCAACAGTTTTTGTAAAGCTAATACACTTGTTTAATAATTGAATCCTAATGTATTTGTTAATTTTTTGATCTTAAAATAGGTGTACTAATGTACTTCGGACTCGGGAGTTCAAGGATATAAAGTTATGTATTTATCATAAAAACTGGAAGGTGTATATTTATTCATCTGTTGATTTATTGGAACGCTATATTACAATTGTCTACGGTAATGAAATTCTCTTAAAGATGCTTATCTTAGCTTCTACCTATAATATAAAATATTTATCCAAATAAATTATTATGAATATCAGTCATTATCATAATCATTATCTGTTGAGACAGTTTTGTCTTTTTTAGAATTTAAGAAAACTTGCTTTGAAGTGTTTTAAAATTTGGTGTACAATTTTGTTTCTTTTATTAATAAAGGTTTATTTTGATCAAAAACGAACATTATGTATTTTTAAAATATTGGTTATAATTTTTAAATTAGTGAGGTGAGGCTGATAATGGGATTCCCAAACGAAATAAAATATGGTGTCAGGTGACATGTACCTATCCTTGCAAAAAAACTATGGAATCCGGCTTTTTATGTTGCTTTGAATGTTTAAAAATAATCAGTTTATTGTATGAATGTGGACGGCTTTAGTGGCTTGGCAACAACGAAATTCAACAAGAACTTGCGTAGGTTATATACACTTAATAAAATAAGCTAGCTTTTCTTGTGGTAATAAAATTTTACTTAACCTTGTTATCAATCTTGATGATAATAGGAACATATTGTAGTAAGTATAAAAGTGTGACTCACGGTTAGCGCATTTCTGTGGGTTAGGCAGGGAGAGGAAGCGGCCCGGCTTCTGCGCGGCCGCGAGCGACGCGAGCGCGAGAGCGCACGCCACCACCAACAACGCCTGCATCTGGAAATAATAACAATAAACATGTTCAACAAATTTTCGTTCATTTTAGAAGCAATGTTGGTGTGTTTTAGGGTTGTTTGTGGTCATTGATATAGTCATCGTAGAGCTCCTGCTACGCCGTAGGTCGTAGCTCGCGTAGCCAACAACGCATTGATTTTCACCAGGAGAAATAATTGAAAGTGACTTTATTTTTATCTATTTTTTAACGTGTTGGATGACGTCCTTATATAATAGTATTTTTTCTTTTTGTTATATTACTGTCTTATTTTTAAATTATTATCATTCATGTTCTGATAATCGAGACCTAAATATTTTAGGACGTGTAAGGTTGATGGGTGGGACACATTAAAATTACGGATGATATCGTAAGTCGTAACTAAGTATACTATACGAGTAATGTAATCTAGCACTCTGGATATATTTCCTCTCTTATTTTAAACTATGGAACCAACAGTAGACCTTACAAACTTAATCACTCCCCAATTACCATTCGTAACTAAGATGTACGTTTGATCAAATTTATATAGTAGTTACTGCAGCATGGGTACATTAATTTGGTATAATAGCTGCAGTCGTGTTGGCCTACCTGACCCGCGCCACGTGCGTTGCGAGATGCTGATGTGTCTACATCCACTTCTAAGCTTACAACAAATTAATTGACAATAGTCTATCCCACGAACTTTTTAGACCACATTCATAAAAACATACAGTAAATGCAGATTGGATCTACGAATTTGTGACTTGTTAAAAAACTTTTCACATAACACACTTTATATTTGGGAACGGAAACCTAGCCTAGAATAAAGCTGAACTGTGTGTATTGTTTCGTAAGAGCGTTTGCATAAACATTGTACCTTTTATGTACACATATTAAGTAGGTGACGATAATTTCCTCGTGTTGCTTGTCTTGTATCTCAATTTGGGTCCCTTAAATGCCAGCTCGGGTTAATAGATATTTAATAGCAACAATCGGCCAAGTGATTTGATGAGCAAGCAGGACGCAATCGCGCGGCTCTCGCACTCACGAATTCATTCTATTGAACATTAGAGTTCGTCATACAGTGCTGGATATCTTTAAAGATTTATATTGCAATGGTCAGGATAACCAGCAATATATGCAATATACAGAGTAATGTAATAAGACCTTAGCACTCGCATCTGAACGGTCGACTCGTGGTGCAACCTCACGCCGGGTTAATTAAAAAATACATGAAATAAACTGCAAAGCCCTTCAAAATCGTATATGTATACGATTTGGAAACATATCTTCTATACACATAATAAAACAGTTATACCCGTGTGTCTCTACATTGACCAAATATAAGAAAAACTTATCGTAGGTGATGTTAAAATAGGAATAAACTACTTTTTTTTATTTTTTTATCTGTTTGCCTGTTTGTCCGGGATAATCTCCGAAAAAACTGCTCGAGTTCGAATGAAACTTTTTGTTCTGGCCTGGTCATCTAAAATACTTTTTACCGCGAGAAAGTTGCTCATTCCGAAATTCCTATTCTCATTCGATTAAACCTAGATCTAGCTCATTCGATATTTAGGCCACCAGTCACAGTATGAGATATTCAGAAATGTCTGCATAGTAAAAGGTGTTTCTGGTCAACATGTAGACTACTTTTTACCACGGGAAAATTGCTCATTCCCACAGGAAACACGATTAAACGTTGAATTTAATAGGCTACCTGCTACAAAATGAGAGATACAGAAAAGTCTGCATAGCAAAAGTTGTTCAGCATGATATACCGCTTCTGCTGGAACATTGACATCGAGGGTCTGAAGTACCTGATGAGAAACACCAGAAGCCCGGCTTAACTATACAATATACGGAAATGGCTCCAAAGAAAAATTGGTTAAGCATGATGTGCCGCTACTGCTGGCACACAGATGTTGAGGGTCTGAAGTTCCTTTTGTGGAACACCAGGAACTCTACTAAACTATTATTATGAGATATGAAAATGGCTCTATGGAAAACGTTTTTCAACGTAATTGCTCGCATCTACTGGCACGCACATTTTGTGAGTCTGGCGTACCTAAAGTAGAACATTAGGATCCTGGCAATACCGTATGAGAGATGGTATCGGGTCCATAGCAACATAAGTTACTTCAATTATAGAGGATCGTGATGAGGAACTCCTAGAAACTTTCAACATCAACAGCCAAAAACCTCTGGTTTAGCTCTAGACACGAGCCTCCCCCTATTGATGGAAATTGCAATACTCACTACGCTTGGTTGTCGGATTGGCGAGCGCAGTGCAATATATTGTATTCACAGGGCCCATTTCTTGGATTCATCCATGAGTCGCCTTTTACGACACCCACGGGCTAAATTCTTAATTATACCAATTTTTTTTTCATATATTGGTCTAGATGTATGTTCCTTGAGGAATGTTTTTCAGTTTCATGGGCTGGTTCATCCCTTAAAGGAACGCAGTTCTTTTCCTTACAGCCTGTATATATGTATATTTTTTTATTCTTTTTTGTTTGGCATTAAATAACAAGTAAGGTCACCTATGGTTAAGCATTCGGATTAGTGCTACTGTTAAGTGTGTTAGGTACACAATACGTTCTACGTAGTAGTTTACTTTACCCATGCATGATGTAATTGTCGAGTTGGTGACAGCTGAAATGAACGGCGCGATTGTTTTAACGGCGGTCAGTGCCGTAAGTCACACCGGACTTGTTGGTCAATGCTTGTTGTTCGACTTACGTAACCCGAGTCGCGAGTGACACATGACCGTCGCAGGCGCCGCCCAAACTAGACAACTACACTTAAATGTTTCAACCGTAAGAGTGACACACGAATGTCACACTCCAGATCACTAGACCTGTAATTTGTTTATCATACAGGCCCTTTAAAATATAAGATTTTTGATGATTGAATCTTTTTTTTTTCATTCTTACCTACAAGGATTAAAATTACTGACGTTACAAGAAAATATCATCATCAAGTATCGGAAGATTAGAACGCAAGCATCCGCAATCGTGGATGAAGCAAAAACATGTGTACATATTTACTAGGTACACGATGTCGTGAAGCAAGCTTGAGTACCTACTATGATCTAGTATGGCACCCGGAAGCGTGGTCGTTAGGCGGAGGATCGCGCGTCACCAAGCGTGGCCTTGACACGCTTCCACTTAACTGAAGCGATGACCGTAAGTGGATAATTGCGATCCCACCCCATTAATAAAGCATAAAGCACATCATCTCATCTTAAGGCGAAGATGCGCCGTCGTGCGCTCTCAGGGTTGCATTAATTGACTTCCTCTGCCAAATATGGACATTATTTCCATTACGCCGCATTGCATTCCGTTTTTCGCCGGTTCCTTGCACGCTGTTATTCATTCTGTGGCAATGGGTTGCAAATTATGTTTACTGCGAAACCGTTCCGCAGTTTTCTTGTCACTTTACTGTCTTGATGTGGAAAGTTGTATAAATAATGGAGATCTAATAAGACAGTACGGAAACTGTAATGAAATGTTAGAATTATTTTTGCACAATCTGCAATCGTAGTTCACACATAATTACACGAGTTGGGCTTATGTAGTTTAAACAATGCGTGTTTCTGTGCCAGCTATGCTGCTCAATGGTGTTCGTCGCGAATCTGTGTGCCAATCGTGTAAGGGGTTCGGGCGGCCGTGTCTAGCTGGACTCTAACAATGAGTTTCCTCGGATGTCGCAAGTGCAAGAGCCGGCGTACGTTTGGTTGTGAATGTGAACATTGCGAGGCAAGGCTGGCCGTCGGTCACCGCGTCTGCGCAGACCGGTCACGATACTAGTAAATCGTGCATCCTGCTGCACTTTATTTGACGCCTTGCTCAACTCGTCCACTACCCTGCCCTGCTCTATGACCGTCAAACCTAATTACAAACTACTATTGTCCAAAAGTGGCTTTCAAAAGCACTGCAATGCGAAGGTCTTTTCCAATCAACCAATAAGAGACAAACTGATATAAAAATCAACTTTGCAAAACCGTTTTTATGGACCCTATAAGATTGCTTTTACATAATAAATAATAACCCTAAAATAAGCCATTTACACTCGTTTTCCCAGCGCACATGTTTCATTTATTTGCATACGTTGCAATAAGTGAACACGTTTTGCCAATAAACTGGACTTGTGCAGTCGGTGTTTTATAAGCCGCTATTTCAGCTTAGCCGTTTCGTAAGTTCGTCTGTCGTATTGGCTAGCTAGGGTCAGCAGTTTTTTAACGCTTGCTTGACATGCTTTCACTGTCGGCCATCATATCTGAGTTTAAAGCTAGCTTAGAGTCCCTCTGAACCTTAAAATCGAGTTCCTTGTCAGTCAATCCTGTTGTTTTTGGAAGAGAACTTAACCCACGAGTCCCACGACCATCGCCAAGAGTCAGTCACTAATCGTAATATTTCGTACGTAAGAAAATAAAAGTGAAAGCTCGGGTGTTATTTGGATTTCAGTCACGTGTGCACTGTGCAGTAACAACATTACATTATTCAAATGCTGTTTTGGCGCATTCGGCATTTGGTGAATACTCAGTTATACAACTTTTATTGCCCTCTTAGTAATTTCATAAGAATCCAAATCAGGATAGAAATAGAAAGTTTGTTTATCATACGAACAAAAAATACATACCTACATACATTAACACACCAGTCTGGACATGGGCCTCCCCGTATTGGGATGTTGCCAGTCACCACGCTTGGCAAGCGGATTAGCGAAGCAGTGCAAGATATTGCTTTCACAGGAAACGCTGCTGCCGACAACGTAAGTCAAAAGATGTTGATGCTAGTACGGAAGTACAAAAATATTAAGCTACCATTCACTCGCGTCGCAAATACGTTGACATAATGTAATAAAACAGCTTCCTCAATGCTATTGTTCGCGCTCAGTATGCTCGCTTACGAAGATCAATGTCACTACTGTACAACATAATAATGATTTCGCAGTTTGTTTTTTATTGTTATAATCGTATTAATTAATTGCATTGATATTGGTCATGTTTAAAATTACCCACATTTTTCTAATTTAAAAAAATTTAGTTGTTCTGTGTGTTAGGTTAATTATTGACTGTACACACTTTTAGAGCTAGTTCTAGACGTTAAAACGAACAAATTTTCTTAGTTACTTTTTTTTCGAATTACGAATAAATATTGTATTCCTCCCTAATAAAACAATTAGGGCAGCTCAAGTACCTCTTTAAGAAATGTTTTCTTAAAGTCAAATTTAGTTTTTCCGTTTCGAAAAAAGTTAAGTACCTAATTTAGTTTCAGGTCAAGAACACGCGCTGAAAGTTTTTACAGTCATTAACCTAACAAATTGTATAAATTTCACATGAATCGTATGTATGAAAAATAAAGAAATAAAATAAATGAAGCCGTAACAATTTATTATTAAACATTTCGTACAGTTTTAAATTCAGCAAAAAAATATTCGAGGATTACTTTTAAAAATGTAAGTACGTCATTTGCATAATTCTCAAACACACATCTAAATTTAATCCAAAAAAATATCCTTCTCAACCTATTTAAGACCTAAATTAATGGTGTGATCGTGTCTCGCGGAACCTCAAACAGCTAATGTGAGCTCGGGTGCTTCTGGTGAGACCTTGTCGCGTGCTAGGTGTTAATCCGTACTATAAATAAACTAGACAAAGAATGCTCACACTAACATCAGAGGCATTTATCTAGTATCGTGTTGCAAAACTGCAATTTTTCTGAAATTTGCCTATACCCTCCATAGGCAGGATATTGTCATAAATACAACACAAAATTTCCTTTCCTATAAATACTCGTTTATTGACATGAATGATCCCATCATATAACGTAAATTTAGGGTTCTATAGTTCAACTACGAACCCATATCATTGCGTCAACTCTGTCTGTCTGTCTGTCCGAATGCAAGTATAACGCATTGAATACCAAATTTTAAAACACTTCCCGTGTTAGGTATAAAATTTTTGACTTTGCCCGCGCTTGAAAATTTTAGATGTTTTCAAAAATTATAACGCCAATTTTGGAACATGGTCGCATGAAATTTTAGAAATGTTATAAAAAAATTAAGGTTTTCTGGACTCCCAAGCAAATGGAATGCAAGAAATAATCGTTTTGTCTACAATATCGAATAGGGTATCGTTGAATAGGTCTTGTAAAATAAGGTAAGGTTACGTCTTTGGAACAAAATAATTTTAATGGCTATGGATATGCCTAGAAATATTTGCTTTAAATAAAGGCTGTTTAATTTGTTACAGCTGTAACTCCCAAAGCATAAATACAAAAAAAGTGTGAAAGTAATTTATGCTTTAACATAAAAAGAATATGGAATGAAGGTCTTTATTCTTGTCACAATGAAAACTGTTAATTAGGTACAAAAAGATGCCACACATCTTTCTGAACAAACAAAACTTTTATTTGTCCATACAAAATAAAGTCGTCATAACTCCTCTTTGTTTTTTTTAATCGTTTCTCTTAGCCTAAAGATCAATCTCATTCGTAAAATTGTGTATTGTCTTAGCGACAGAATGTCAGCTCATCGCCTAAAATTACAATACACACTCTCAAGTCCCTTAGTCGCCTCTTACGACTCCCACGAGAAAGAAATGGGATGATGCGATGCTAAGCCGGCATCACAAGGAGAACAACGTAATAACTTTGGAACAATGAAAAACCTGACATTTCATCAATATTCTTTAGAATGTTTGTATTGACTATAGAACCCTATTTATGGGCGTGTTCGATACGCTCATGGCCAGTTTTATTATGTATCTACGTTTATAGCAGTTTTTTCTGTTTTCTAGTTTTAAATAATTCTGCCATCAATAAGGAAAAGATTTATTTTCCAATAAGCACAAGGTATCTTAGTTTATATCAATCGTAAAGCACGTTTATAAGCAGAGCTGAGTTCATGCATGAGTTAAATTATATCATGATATAATTTAACTATATCATGATATAATTTAACTGCATAGGTATGTAATGTAATATAGATAAACTATGAAGTCATCAATATGCTGTTGCCAATACGAACATTTACTCGAATGTGCTGTTATAAAATGGAAGAAAAACTGCCAATGCATGTGTGAAAACTACAATTTCATTAAATTAAATCTTTAATACAAATTCAAAGCTAAACTGTTCAGTTTAAATTAATGGTAATAGAAACCTGCGCTGCATCGAAATTAAGCAATTCGCGCGCCCATACAAAAGACATCAACGCGCTCAATTTAGTTTTTTAATTACAAAATGTTTTTATGCAAAGTGGTTCCGGTTATTATTAGGTAGCTATAATCGGTAACAAAAACCGCAATTATTACATCCTGTTAATTGTCAACAAAAATAACCGTGAGCACGCGATCCAGCGCGTACGCGGATCCGCGCAGATACTTCGCGTAAAAACATAATGACAATCGTGTATATTCATGAGCCAGAATGTCGTTATAAAACATCTCTGTAGTAGCCTTGAACTCTTGCGCAACTCTGACATTTTGTAGACATCAAGTGTCCGTAGGTATAGTAAGTGTCCGCGGGTGTACGTGCCTTTCGAAATGAGCTACCACTGGCACCCTATTGGTGGCATTACGAGAGGTAATAACAGATAAGCCTCATCGAAGGAGATATTATCGGGTGTGGAACTAATTCGTTGGATTGGGCAACTCGTCCTTCGTGTCACACCGTCTCACGAGACTGTCGACCTGAGAGCCGACGTTTAATTACGAATGCCACATTGTGTTCCCCACTCGTGGGACCGGCTTTTTGCCGGAGAAACTAATATTAATGAGTTGTGATTGACTAGCAATATGGGCGGCGGTAATTTACTTGCAATGACGAACACTCCTTTCAATAATTTGTGTCTCATTATATTCTCAAAATTATAATTATGCATACTTCAACCACAAATTACTAAAATGTTAGCGCCTTGAGTTCGTATGCATTTGTCAGCGATTCTTGCCATGTTTAGATAGTTGGAGGCTATTGTTGCAGTTACGATGCAAAGTGCAATGATGCTATTGTGATGCAAATTTGAAACTGCATTATATGGATAGATTATGTTAGTTTGTTGGATGTTACAGCATTGAAATTTTATTATGCACAGTGTGTTAGGCAAATGACTGTAAAAACTTTCAGGGGTAATTGTAATTCCTACTTAAATTTCATAAATATTGATTTACTATAATTTTAAGTTTGTATTTAAGTTATAGTATGTTATAGTCTATCATACAATTATTCTTGAACAAGTAAGTAGGATAAACAGATTCTTTTTATCCGATCAGATAAAAATCTTAGCACTTAAAATTTTAAACACGGGCCATAAACGTGAAGTGAAGCAAATGTAAGAACTAAAAACAAACTAAAAAATATGTAAGTATTCGTAAAACATAATGCGAGATCTTCTTGAAAATATTTACGAGTACTGCGCGAAACTTTTGTGCCCCTTCGTTTAAAAGATACACGAACATCAACATAATGTTACGATTTATTATTATGGAGAGAAATTAAATCGTCACAAGTATAGGTTAAGCCCTAGCAAGCAGTTTATAGATGAGATATTGTACAAGTAGGTGCGCTACCGGTCAGCAGCGGTCAGAGCTTAGCACGCGGTTTTCCTGTGACACAGATACATAATGCAGCAGGCAGATGCGCCCGCGCCGTTTCTGACAGCGCGAAGGCTGCGCGCGCCTGCCAGCGGACAGACCGCGTATAAAGTACAAAGAATATCTGTCATCGCGTAAACACTATCTGTGACACTTCGTTTAAGGTACTAAAACTGCTTTTTTGCGGGGCTTCTTTCGTTGCGCGTACTCTACCACTATTATTACGCGCCTGCAACACTCGGAATGCAAGGATTGCGAGCAGTAAGCACTATTGCATGTCGCTCAAATCTAGCTCAGCTGCTCAGCGGAGAAAAGTAAAAGTAGAATTTTAAACACTTGAACGTTTGAATCATTTTGTTTCTAAGTCCTATGTTCCTGAATAAAAACTAAAAACTTCATTAGGTACATATGTTTTGTTTTAGTACCCAAACACATAGATCTGGTGATCGACGAGGAACCGCATAACAAAACCACAAAATATCACAAAGCTCTTTTGCCATCATGTTTTCTAATGCCAGAAGTGATAACTGCGGTGGGCATCTTACAATCTAAAAATACAACACAAAATTGACTCAAGATGTCACGATCGTTACCCGCCTTTAATTTAATTTGTAAAATAAATATTAGTTTTTATAAATTTTATGTATTTACTTAATTGCTTCCATAAAAAAAAACCGTTCAGATGTGTAACTAAGAGCTTAATATCAAAAGTTACCTACTTATGTATGATTGATTCATATCATAAGGAAGTTGCGTGACATATCGTAATAAGAATTGAGCAATTATTATGTATGGTTATGGGATGTTTTGTAATAATTATTGACATATTAATCCATATTAAATGTGTAATGTGATACTCTCAATTTCGCCTCCCAAACAGGTTGTAACGAATAGTGTCAGTAATATTGTTACTTAACATTTTAATCACCGCGGATAATTTTGGAATGCCTGCGTAGGCCTATCGAGTTATGAAATTAATTTTCAACAAAATGTAACACTTGGAACAAAATCTTGGACTTAAAATTGAATTGATTGCATTATTTATTAAAGGCGCCTTTTTAAAAGACTTCAAGTTTCGAATCTGAGAATGGCGTAGGTACCCAAGTTTGAATGGAGAGCTTAATGATGACCGTAGCACCCATGAGCTGGTGGCAAGTGATGAAACGACACCATAGAAAAGGGCCCTCAGTCACAATCTCAGCATCGGCTGTCTCGTGTTGCAACTAGCGCCTGCGCTGCGGCTTGACACACATACTGTGCACGGCGATGTAACGGCCCAGGACCCGCCGTTCTCACTCCACCAGCCCGGGCCCAAATCACCATCTCATTACACGAATTACTCTCAAGACTGTCGCAACTCACAACTACAACACTCAGCACTTGACAGGTCAGGTCAGGGGTGCGCTTCATTAAACTTCGTAACTTTATTCTTAAAAGGCAACGTACAAGAGACGATTCGAGAATTGATAACTTGGTTTTGACTAACGATCTAAATATATATCAAGTATTTTTTGTCATGATTCTAAATCAAATTAATTTTCACCGGTATAAAGGAAAATTCCTGTATAGGTTGTGGAAAATGCTGGATCATTTACGCATCCCGAATCATCCCTTCTCGCGTGCGAACTCGAGTTCACTTACCTTTATATATGTTGAATACGAGACGGCGGGAAAAATCACAGAGGCACTGTTGTAATAGCGCGCGGCAGGTTTGGCCCAAGTCTTTTATATAGTCGGCGTAGCGGGGATGCGCGCCGCGCGTGCTCACGGGGGGACCGCGCCAGCGCAGACGCGCGCAGCCTCCGCTGTCCAGCCGACCTGACCTCCTGCGGACCTCACAACCTCAGAGCGACACTACGCCTTGACAACAAACGCAGGAATCATCAGAGCTCTACATTAACTGGCCTGTAATTCACCCCGCGCCGTAAAGCGCAAGATACGCACTTTTTTGTTTTGGTTAACCTATCGATGCTATAATTGATTAAGCCTTTGTTTTTATTACTTCCTTTTAGCTACGGAAATGAAATTATTTGATTGTTTTGATGGAGGGTTAGATCACGCACGAGTCGAGTATAACCAAATTTTCTCATTTGCATTGCATTATGCATACCACATTTAAGTTAAAAATATTTTTTTTCTGTTGTACATTGCCGCGTAGCTCAATTATTAGGGAATTAATCTGGTTAAACATTCCTAGAAGTGTAATTTATTCGTAATATAAGCAAATAGAGCTAATATTTACCTTTGATGAGTGGATTAAATAATCCAGCGCCGTAAATTCCTTACTTTAATGAATATTTATCATGCTTGGACTATTCGCGTTTAGATACACATAATGGTTTCCTTGTAACTTAGCATTGTTTTTAGTTTTTCCATAGGAGTCACATCACTGATGTTATTAAATAATGATATTTATTTATCAATGAATGCAAGAAGTTGGCAACGTTACTTTTACGTGAATGTAAGTCTCTCTAGGCATGAAACTAGACAGCTTGTTCAAAGGATACCAATGGCTTGACTCTCTGTTTCTTTTTGGATAAAGTAAAGTTCTTAGGTCTTCATGTACATACCCAATACCAAAACGAAATTCTACGACTAAGTTGGATGCGAAATAAAACTATAACAAAATGCTGTTTAAAAAGACGTTGTAGGTACGCGTATGCAGCTATATCTATATTATTATCCACTTGTGCTGGTATTACAAACTTATTTGGTTAATTAAATAGTCTTTATACACGTTTTAGTGCAAAATTCGTTCTCCTGAATCGTTTACCATACCGAAATCGAACTCGCAGAATTAATGCAACGCAGTAACAAATTGGATTGAAGAAAGATGATGATGATTAGATGGATAGAATCCTAGCCATCTCGTTTTTTTTCTGATCACAGGATACAGTAAAGAAGTAAGTACCTAAAGGGCATTAATTAACGTATTAACAAGTAATTAACTAAGTACTGAGTAATTCAATCAATGTCGTCAAAGTTGTTTTATATGCAAGTGCTGATATACTAGATGGCAATAGATCTTTTAAAAAGTCGTGACGGAAATAGCTCAGTCAGCTGATCACTTTGTTAACATTGCATTACAAGACAGTGGGATGTGTACTAGCACCATATAATCCTTGCTGCTTTATACCTAAACATGTATTTTCTTAGGGAGTGTTTCTTCTGTACGTAGTTACTATTATATATTCTGTGCTAGCACCATAGAATTTTTGGCTTATAGTTGGCTATTTACCTGCGTTATTAAACCCAATTTATTATTTCGTGTCATTTAAGGTATATGTATGCTTACATACTTTCATTGTATAGTTTAACGTATTAGTAATTATGTTTATTAAAATAAATAAAGAAAAAGAATCTTGTAAGAATTAACAGTGAATTGGAACGACTCTAACTGGGAATTTACACTGTGTAAATTGTCACATAGACAATACTATATTCTACAATATTAATTTAATAATAGACACTTAAAAGTTTAATTTAATAAAGGCATTAGCTACCATAAATTGAATCAGAAATTAACCCAAGTGTAATAAAAGACACAAAATGTAATCAGTACTTATGTGCTTTATAGACACAACGCAAGCGTACAAAATTGAGTGACTTTAGAATTGTTGTAAGTTATGCCTAGCAGGAGGGTAAGTAAAAGTGAACCTTACACGACTGCCGAACCAAAAAATGAGTGTAATGTTTTTAGAGTTCATGTATGTATGTTTGTATGTATACATTATATATGTGCGATTTTTGGAAGGACTGTAACTCGTTTACCACTGAACAGATTCGAATGGGAATTGTATCGGAAGAATAATTACATTATCCCGAGTGTCAAAGGCTAGACTTTATCTCAGAAAGCAGTCGTGTTTAAAAAAAAATCATTATGCTTGGTGATGGAAAATGCAGTTGCTGATACTGATTAAATTGAAGATATGACCAAGTCTCCCCGATTCTTGCAATGTAGAAGACCTAATGTAGTAGTGCAAGTGCAGACTTGCGGGAAATGTACAAAATGGTCCTACACTGAACTTATATCGAGTGCACTCAAAATAAGAACCTACCGCTCTAGTGCAAATTGAAAAGTATTGTAAGGTGCTTATCTGCCTACTTACCTACAGAAAGAACGACTCAGGAATAAGCTTTGTATTCGTATACGAATCCGTACTAATAATATTATAAATCTGAGAGTTTGTGTGTGTGTATGCATGTTTGTTACCTCTTCACGCTCAAACGACTTGAGCAATTTGGATGAAATTTGGAACACAGCTAGAGTATAACCCGGAATAACACATAGGCCACTTTTTACCGCGGGAAAACAACTATTACCACGGAAAAAAATAAGTGGCAGCGGATGAAACTGCTGGGCGGAAATCTTGTAGGATATATTTAATAATTGTGATGCGAAATAAAGCTCAATATCCTTATTACAGATACAATATCGTCTCGTGATGTCCCACACGAAAATAGAGTGTAGGTACTGAGTTAGTATGAACACAAAGAGACGCCCGCGGTCCCTAATTTGTGGTATGAATTTCAAACTCCTGCGGGAAACCGATATCGACACTTTCGTGTTTTTATGAAAATCTACTTTTATTGATTTGTAAAATATGTACGTCGGTTGCAGCACACAAGGTACCAGGAGTGCTCCAAAGGAAGTGAATAATTTTCATCCCCAGTAATACTTTTTTCTTGAGATGAATATGTATTAGTAGTAAATGACTTATTTTATGAGAATAAGTTTTAACTTTTGTTATGTATTAACAGGGGATAAAAATGATTCAGTTCTTTTGGAGTACCCCTGGTACCTTATGTGCTACAACCGACTGTACCTTCTTTGAGAAAACCCAATCTTTCTTTTTCGTGTGGGACACCGTGTCGTCCAATGACCCGATGAACCTTAATGTCAGAGTTTTTAACCGGCTACTTCTAGTAGTAGACCTCTGACATGGTTGTGTAACGATCGCCGTCTATGTCCGACTCCGACTTAAAGTGCCCTCCGAAGCACGGACCAACTGTCTTTTGAACAATCAGGTGGTTCAGCCTGCAATGATCTTACCAGACTGTGAACAAATTCACAAAGTGATAAATATCAACTTTGTGAGTGCCCCACCGAGAATCGAACCCGGAACCTTTGCGTCGCAGGCAGTGGCATTACACCTGCGCCACATACTCCGTATAATACCTGGTGCATTACCAGCACAGTAATTTTCGTGCTGTTGACGGAACATAAAGTCGTAAATTCCGTCCACTAAGTATAGATAAACACATTAGACATCGTTTTGATCTTGACATTGATAATCCACGGCGTAGAGTTATCGAGTGATATCGAAATCACCGATTACGGATCTCCGGCTCATCATGGGCAAAGAACTAGGTACGTGTTCTGCGTAAAGCACAATTATTAATTAAAACAAATGGTGCATTATCGCGGCTTGACTGCACTTTGTGAAGTCATTGCTGTTGTGTTGACGCGGATATACCTACCGACATTAAGTTTGTTTGTGTTAAATAATTTTGCTAGGGTAACAACATCAATGCAGTTATTTAAACTTAAAATAAAACATTAAAAAACCAGCCAAATGCGAGTTGGACTCGCCCACCGAGGGTTCCGTAAGATGCACATCAAGCCCTTTCATATAGTATAATAAATGCATATAACCCCACTTGAACTACTAGCCTCAATTTTAAATTTTTGTTCTTTTATGGACCTCTAAAAAACATGTTTAGGGTTTTTCCTAAACTTACACTTGCAAGACGAACTATTAAATTTTTTCAAGCGGCTGTTGACTTAAGGCGAGTGTAGTCGTGAAAGGCCTGGATAGTGGCGCCACTTCACAAAAAAATGTTTTCTTTTTAGATAAACAATCTATCAGAACAGAATGTCCGTTGCTCAAGTTTATTATCCTTTAAAAAAATTAGAACCTCAAACTAAATGAAATATTCGTTGTAATTAGATTTATGGCAATTAATACCAAAAGTGGCCGTTTTTAGGCACTTCACAAAGTCAAGTCCAAGTTTTCGCCATAGCTATAATTACAGTGAATATTTCATAGAGTTTGCAGGTTCTCATTTTACCTATGGATAATACAAAAACTTGAGCAACGGACATTCTGATAGATTGTTTGTGAAGTAGCGCCACTGCCGGGGCCCGACAACACTCGCCTTAAGTACCTATATGATTGAACACGGACGGACAACGAAGTGATCCTATATGAGTTCCGATTTTTTCCTTTTGATGTACGGAACCCTCTAACGCTCTACCGCCTCTCCGAGGCCTCTACCTATACGATAAACGCACTCGTAATTAAAATGAGGAATGTTTGACATGCTGTACAGCCCGCAGATTGCAAAGGATGTAGCCTTTGCGCAACGACACGTAGTGCCCCGTGGGGAGAAACAAAAATAAAAACATTGGCATATTGGCTGGCATCCGACCAACCAATCAATCATTGGCGATTTGGCGCCAAAGTTGCTTCAACAATAATCATGTCAGGGGTGACAACTTGCACATTCGAATAAGCACTGCCCCGCACACCTGCTACAGTACAGAGCATAGCGTAAATATCGGCACCTAAGTATTATACGACGGGAGTAATGTAAGGGGCAGCCTTCCGAATACTGATAGGTTGCATGCAGACCATGAAACTGAACAACTTTCCCCTAGGAACATATGTCAGTAAACGACAAAAATATTTGACCTCCCATACAAAATCACGTTCAGCTGACTGCAATTACTATGGGAAGTCTATTTTTTTTTACGTTTCCTGATATATTTTCTCAAGGGGAGTTGTTCAGTTCTTTGGTATGAATGCACCCTATAAGTATTCGGAGGGCTGTCCCTTACACCCTGTTTAGGCAGGATTTTGACTAGTGACCGATAGCGAAATCTGAAGACGGGCCGGTCATGAGGAACAACTTTCCCCAAGGAACATAGTTTGAAATATGACAAATCAGCCAATCGGCAATTTTGTATAGGAGGTTATTTTTTTTAGTTTTTCAATATATGTTCCTTGGGGATAGTTGTTCCTTATCACCAGTTTGTCTTGAGTTTCCGCTATAGGTCACTAGTAAAATTTCACCCTATACCTATTTTTAACAACTTTTAACAAGAAATTTACATCTAGAGCCAGATATTTGCATGCATATCAAATAAATCGTGCCTGATACACATCTGAAAGTTGTTGAAGATAATCTAGTGAGAGTGCAAAGGAAGGTGTATGAACGTACGAGTACCAACATATGGCCCGTTTCCTTTTTACGTGTTAGGTACCTCTATCTAACCTAAGTACTTACGGTTGTACAAACTCATATCTGACGTAATGTGGAGAAGTGACTAAGTAGGTAGATCTACTAGACTGAATAAGTAGATCAAGATGATGTCGTACCTACCTACAAAGTTTGTGGCTATGTAAATCCAGAACTCCAGATTACATACATAGAACTATATGTACTTATACCTATTCAATTCATTTTCAGGATGTAAACGGCTTTTTTTACTTAAAAAGGACGCGATAGACTTGAATGGCAGGCATCGAACATCGTGCCGTGCTGTTCATTCAAGTCGTGAGAGTTTAGCCCTGGCTTGACGTTGTTTTTCGTCAGCAATCTTACGAATCATTCAGCTATATCGAGGCTTTATTAGAGGCTATCGGGGCTTATTAAAATATCAATAATAATATACTTAAGTGTAAGTAAATATGAAGTCGTAAATCCGAAGATAATAACTTTATTACGAGTTTATTACTTCTAATTGTTTTGTTTGAAGGGTATTATTAACCTTGCCAATAAAATTAACGCTTTGATGAAAGATTGAAAGCCCTCAAAGTGTTGTGGAAGAATCATCATTATTATGAGTTGTGTGAAGAAATTATGGTAAAAAATGTTTGAGTACCTACTTAGTTTGTATTTATACGAAACACAAACTTTGAGATAGGTACATGATTTCAAGATATCAATTAAAAATAATAATTTTAGCCTGTATATTGCTCTAAATCTGGTCCCAAACACTTCAATGTAAGCAGATACATGCGCAAATTGGCAAGAATGGTCTGTTCTTGTATTTTAGAAGAAATTTAGTGAACATGTGACGATCGGTATGACTTTACTTTACCTAGTTACGTAATTACTGGTCCCAAACAAGCTATTGTGCGTGCCGTTTGAAAAATATCTCTCCCTGGGAAACTTATTGTGTGATATCGAGAAAACGCACTAAGCGCAAGAAACAATACCCTATGCAGCTGATAGTGCGCGTACTGCGTAGACAATCAAACTAACTAATGAGTAGTAAGTCTAGTCTACCTTCCATCCACCACAGAAGCAAAATCTTCCGTAAAATTATCTTAGGTTCTCATAAGTCCGCCCTAGGATTTAGGGGCCTTGGATTATACACAGAAACAATACCAGATCAAATTGACCATTGAATATGAAAATGAAAATTACTTTATTCAATGTAAGATAGTATTAATACGTGGTATTAACACTTATTGACGTCATGATCCGTCATTGTAAAAAAAAGAAGTGACATAATTTTCTTCTTTTTATAATGATTTTGTATTGTCCTAATAGAAACCCGGCTCGGGCGGGATAAAAAAATAAAAATAAAGGCACTGCCATTCAAATATCTGCCCTGGCTGGGAATCGAAGCCAACCACTCTTCGTCGAAGGCACACGCGTTACCTCGGCACTGTGCCTTATCTAAGAGTCTATCGTCAGTTAAGATTCTGTGCAATAAGTTTCATAAAGCTTTATAATTAGTTCACCTTCATGTGATGCTGATTTTAGCCTTCAACTGCCATACAGATCACAATGATTAGACTAAATTGAAAGGGAGATGAATATTGAAATACGTGTTCTATATCAGCCATTTGATTTTAAACTAAAGACGCTGGCTGGCGTCAGTGAGATTATTCATAATGGTATTTATGATATTTATCACGTTAATTAACATAAACAAAACCAAGTAAATATTACTTCGCACTAGTTGGTGTGAATGAACCTTCCCTGTATCCGGCCCATAGATCATAGACAGTCTAAAATAAAGGTTTCGCTGGGCGCAATCGTCACGACTTCGCGCGATCTTATTTCAGTACCGATCACGAAAACAAGCTTCTCTATAACAAACCCGTAGGCCAGCAGATAGGTATTCTTTCGACAAATACCATGGTCATTGTGTTGCGAAACAATGAAGGAATTACCTCGATTTGCCTAGAATGTCCCGAGTGCTGTACAGACGCATTACAATGCTGATCAGTCGCGCGGAATGCTATATGAGGAATGGGAAAAATTGCCTTTGATGGCGTGTGTGAGTAGGCAGGCATCAGTCATACTTTACAAGTTTACAACATATGGCTAATGAGGATGGTATTGTGAATCATTAATGTCTTTATTTATTGGTTGTTGTAATTAAATTGGTTGTCACCATGTTTGTGGCAAAGTATCTTCTTTGTCGGATACGGAATGCGGTGCGGTTTAATCAATGCATTCTGAGCATTAATACGTTGTGTTCGTTTAAGTGACAAAAACAAACCCAAGTTGCTAGGGCGCGGCGTGTGTTCATTGTTTACCTACAGTGATCTCAGACGTAGATTATAGAAGATGACTTTTTAAAGCACGATCACAGTCGCAAAGGGTCTAATTTGCAGCCCACGGCGCGATTGTTTTGGACTGCGCACGCGCACTGAAGCGGTATCTAATGATTGGGATGACCTTAGCCTGCTTACGTCTGATGCTGACTGCTGGGGACCCACCGGAATTATCATGCCCATTAACATGTTACACTGCTTACAATGCTCCCCGTCGGTGTTTGTGGTCTATGCAAAGGTCGAGTCAGTCAGTGCGTTGCTCCAATTTGTTCTCTTTGTGGTTCGCTGATAGAAAAATTAAGCATGAATTCGCGACAGGAAAAATCATCTTTTCCATTCGCAATCTGATACTCGGATCCCCCTTATCAAACTTGAACGAATATTATGTTTTAATTATCCTATCCCGCAAGAAAAGCTCATGGTCATGATCATGAATAACGAGCAGAGCGATAAGTTATACCTATAGGTCTGAATATACTCATGGACATAGCTTAATTTAAGATAAAATATTGATAATTGGTTTCGCTTGCTGTTTTCGTTTTTACCTATCGATAGTAGTAAATCTTCAACAGGTAATCTTCTAGGTAGATACCCAAACTGGGGCCAACAACCGGGAAATGTCTTTAGTTGCTTAGGAGTTACTGCAATGACATAAGTTACGGATTTAGAGTGGCCTTAATTAATTTTGTGCATGAAGGAACATTAAAAATAAGAAAAAATATATATAGGACCCTGTGGCCTATACATCCACCCAGCTAACACCACGAGCAAAGACCACAAACTGTAATATCTACTTATCAAAAAGTTCAAAATAGTAAATCTAATATGGAAGTACCTAGTCTGACAAGGTCAGAGTTTACGACGTGGTGCTAAGGTGAATACTCGAACGACCTTGTCTTGTAAGATGCGACCGTTATAGCTAGAACAATTTCGGGTCTTGCAGATTTAAAAATGTAACTACAGACGGTACAACTCGGTCGGGCGGGCCCTGTGGTTGGGCCGGGCATGAAGCCAGGAGGATGGTGAAAAAAAATGGAGATGCCTTAGAAGAGTTTACAATGCTCTATTAAAAGGGTATCATGTGTTGAAACTGTAAAATAAATCATACTTCTAACACCTGTATGTACTACCATGTCATGTGATAAAATGCAATAAATACTATAGACACCCACGGGTAAAATAAAATATTTCTTAATGGTACAGCGTAGTGTTGGACGACCTCCGGCCAGGGACCGATGACTTAAAAAAGGCGGCTGCTAGCGACTGGATGGCGAAAACGGGAGATCGTGCCTTATGGCGTACCCTAGGGGAGGCCTACGTCCAGCAGTGGACTGCAATATGCTGATGTAGGATGTAGGTACATAAGACCACTAAGAAATAAACTCGTCTATGTAGAATAAGCAAAAAACTTATTCCAGCTAATAAAATAAAAGCGTGGTGTATATCGTGGAAAAGATAGCGTAGGAAGCTTTTGAGGTATGAAATCAGGGAGTCTCAATCGTAGGAGAATCGTGTATTTTATAGATAAAACGCCAGTAAATTTGCGGTAAGATGGGAAATTTACGGTTAATCAGTTCATTAACCGGCTTCAGTTGCACCTGGTGTAACCACATTGCACCGTCTGCCTCGCTTAACGCATCTTGCAGATTTAAAATGGTTCATAATCGTAATATCGCGATCAATATGTATCAAGAGTAGGTCGCTGCAGATCACCGGCCTTGCACGAGGTCGCCGCGATCATGAGCTAACACTCAACATTAATGTTATAATTCAACAATAATAGTATCCACACGCCTTACATCACTGATCTATACCAATTCGTGATTCATTGCGAATAGCTAAGTGCTCTTTTTTTGCATGAATGCCAAAAATATATCTCACACATGATCTTGATTATGGTAGGATTTTTTCTTAGCGAATAATTGCCGTGTGTTGCCCTTAGAATAGCACGAATTTTATCCGTGGGTGTCGTAAAAATCTATCAAGGGTTAGCATCCAGTGAATGTGAATGGGCAACAGAGCGTTTCCTGTGAACGTAACATCTTACACTGAGCTTGCCAAACGTGGTGAGTTTGGCAATACCCCCCGATATGGGGAGGCCAATGTCCGTCCAGCAGTAGACGCTTGTGGCTGTTAATGTTAATGAATACTTAGCTATTAATGTCATTTTCACGTTTTCGTTCGTTTATATAGAAATACATACATACATACATATATCACGCCTTTATCCCTTGCGGGGTAGGCAGAGCGTAAACGACCGAAAAAACGGCCACTTACGCCACGTCTGACAAACGTTTGAGGGTCATTCGGAAAATTGTGTATCGCCATAGTGATAGGTTGTCAGCCCATCGCCTAAAATTGCTATACACACCCTCGAGTCCCTTCGTCGCCTCTTACGACTCCCACGAGAAGAAATGGAGTGATGCTATTCTAAGCCGGCATCACACGGCACTTTATATAGAAAAGAGACAGGAAATATCATACCTTAATTCAGTCAATCGCTTGCTTAAATGCTGTTTGAACCTTTTTAAGGTATTGTCTAAACATCAAATGACACCTAAGGATGTGCAGTCGGTTGGTACCAGGGGTACTCCAAAAAATCTTGATTAGTTTCATCTCCAGTTAATAAATACATGATAAAAAATTAAACTTATTCTCATACAAGAAGTAATTTTCTACTAATAGATATAATTATTAGGCAAATATTGCTGGGGACAAAAATAAATCAGTTCTTTTAGAGCACCCCTTGTGCTACAACAGACTGTACATGACGACTGCAAATCTTCTGTCTTTTTTTTGCTTACCTACTTTAATAAAACGGCAAATATATTTAAATACATATTTTTTTTTGCCATATATTTACCGATCTCTTTTAATTTCTAACAGAAGCGTCACAAAGGCACCGTCGTCCGTCCACTTCACAGTTTTACTATTTATTTTCCTTAAACTCTGGTATAGCGATCAAGCTGAATGTAAAGGTATGAGTCACACTATTCGTGAAACAGCAGCTGATAAACATAAAAAATATGGTTATCGAATGAAACTATAATAAAAAATATTTGATTCCGCAATGCGACAAAATGTCAAGGGTCTAGATAGCAGGTCTTTAGGAGTAGTAATAGTAACGTTTCTCATATAAATTCCGGGTTCGTATATTCGTTTCGTACCATCGTAAACGAAAAATGGTCACGATTACCCTTTGTTCAGACTTTAAAATGTTAGTTCATTTTAGGACTTCAAAATTAAACGAGATTACTTTACAAAAATAAGAACATTTTATTTTAAAATATCAACTTTTGAAAACAACGTTAACTTAAAATTATTCAGGTTTCTTCACTTCGAACTTAAACTATGATATTAGTTTATTAATAAAGGTTCTCATTTGTTCTGTTATGTTAAAACATTTTTTATACCTAAGGATAAATTAGTTCATTGGGTCTCATCTAGTTAAATCACACTGGCGCGCTGTCGATTTGTACTTGCGTTGAGGCATGCATAGTTAAGTAAGTATGTTTAAAATTGCAGCCTTAGAATCATAGAGTTTATTTAAAAGGCCAAGCGCGACTCGCGCTCGACTTTACGCGTGTTGTCAAGTGCTAAGCGCTTTTTTCCGCCATCCGGTTAACGGGATTCACTTTACAAGTGATCTTGTAAGATTCTACCATCTTCACCGAATCCCGAACCAGGATCGTCGATCGGATCGTGAAGGAATGCGAGAAACAGACCGACACGTCGCACAGAGCCGTGTGGAAGCTCAGGTACAGCCTGTAGTGGGTCTTTTCTGTTCTCTGCCTGAGTTTCATTTCGACTCTTCCAGGCAGTTTGTTCCCTTTGTGCGAGCAGGCGACGAATTCAAAATCTTCTAATGTTACATCTTTGTTGCTCTCGTCTCGTATACAGACGTGCCAATTCTGCGGCGCTCCCGGAGTGAACTTCACGTTCTTCGTATCCGCATCCAAACTCACGTTGAAGTAAATGATCAGATTGCCGCATTTTCGATTTACGAATAAATCGTTCTTGTATAGAATTAGGTTTTCCGGTTCGATAAATTTCGGTTCGGGTAGACGCACTTTCAACTCCTGGCAGGCGTTTTTGACCAAGTTTAATAACTTTATGCAGTGATTGTTGGTGTCGGCGACGTATAGGTATTTGCCATCCGCGCTGACAGCTAAGCCCGAAGGCTCATTGAAGGTTACTGGTTCGACGCTTTCGCTCAAGTTGGCATTGATTGTGGTGACCCGTTGAATGCCAATATCGACCTTCTTTATCTTGTGGTTGTATGTGTCGGCGACATACAACGTCTTGTTGTGTTCGCAGTAGGCGACGCCGAGCGGGTGCTGTAGTTTGGCGTCCGAACCGATGTCGTCCACGTCGCCAAATGCGAAAAGATTCTGTAGACAAAATACATATTATTAAGGTTTATTCAAACAGCTACTGCCGAACCTAATCGTGTTCAAACGGCAGCGGTATCCGCTACAGCAGTACCCAATTGTGTTCAAACGGCAGCGGTATCCGCTACTACCGTACACGATTGCATTCAAACGGCAGCGGTATCCGCTACTGCAGTACCCAATCGTGTTCAAACTGCAGCGGTATCCGCTACTACCGTACCCAAATGCGTTGAAGCGGCAGCGGTATCCGCTACTACCGTACCCAATCGTGTTCAAACGGGAGCAGTATCCGCTACTACCGTACCTAATTGCGGTCAAACGGCAGCGGTATCCGCTACTGCCGTACCCAATCGTGTTAAGACGGCAGGTATCCGCCACTACCGTACCCAATCGCGTTCAAACGGCTGCGGTATCTGCTACTACCGTACCCAACCGCTTTCAAACGGCAGCGGTATCCGCTATTGCCGTACACAATTGCTTACCGATTGGCATACCGTTACCCACGGCGATAGCGAATATTGGTGCGATTTCAATAGGCATTATGAACATGGTCGCAGTGCATTATCGTGGATCTGACAGCTGTTGCACAATGTTTTTAAGATGGCTCTACTGTAAAGTTCACTCGCTTGGGTAGTGTCCCAACCAGCGTAAGTTTACCTAAGCGAATGAACTAGAGGTAGTTCGTTTCCATTCTGGACTCAAAAATGTCGCAAAAAGGAAAATTCGTGAAAGGAATAAAATGGTACTTTGTAGCAATGCGACCTCCGGGCATCGCACTATTTTGTCAACACTGTCCACCACCAACTTCATCTCATCTTTCACATTTGAATTTAGAATCGCTGTCGTTCCAAGACGCCATTTTCCAGCAGATCGGGCAGTCTAAAGTAAACCTCGTGACGGGCTAGTTGCCCACAATGTTTTGTAAGTTACCAGTGTTCTTCCCCCCCGCATTAAATCCATTGACCAAACCAAACAAGAGTTTCATTGCCTACACTGACGATTGTCGCGGCGATGCGACAATTTTCCTGATATATTAATATCTGAAATTGTTGGTGTTTGTAACATACCAGTGGGTTGCGGTCGCCTCCGCAGAGCGTGGTGACCTGTCCGGCGGTGAGCGCCAGCCGCCTGATTGAAGAACTCTCCGAGTCCGCAATGAACAGTTCGGGACTTGAACCTGATCAAGAAAATTCCGAACTGTATTTGCTTTCTCTTTACATTGAGGAAGGACCACCGACTGGTCCGAATACGTCGCGATAACGCGCAACAAAATAACAGTGAGTTTAATCCGTGTTCACTTAAATGATTTAGTTATGTCTCACTTAAGTTTAAATAGTATAATTTATCTTTACAGTTTTTATATACACATACACATATCACGCCTATTATCCCCTGTGGGGTAGGCAGAGCGTAAAACATTTACGCCACGTCTGACATATATTTAAAGGTCATTCGGAAAATTATGTATCGCCATAGTGACAGGTTGTCAGCCCATCGCCTAAAATTTAAATACACACCCTCAAATCCCTTAGTCGCCTCTTACGACTCCCACGGGAAAGAAATGGGGTGATGCTATTCTAAGCCAGCATCACACGGCACTATAGTTTTTATAACAAATCCGTTTAAAAAACGAAATAATGTGACTTCGGCCGAGACCTGAACCGGGGGCCGCGGAACACCGTCCCACTGGACTGCCATTTGAGCTACCGGCGCCACGATTAAAGTCCCGAAATTCTCGACCTAATGATGATAGATTAAAAACAGCTTCTTTAAAAAAACAGCTTTGTAAGTGGCTGAAATCCTAAAACAGTACAAAAATTCGTATGAAAAGTTGATTTCCTTCTTCTTTTCGTGTGGGACACCGAGCTGTCAAACGACTCGATGAATCCCGGTGTCAAGAGTTTTTCAACTATGGATTAAATAGTGATTTTACCTTGTCGCACGGCTAATCCCGAGGGTTGCGCGAATGCGGCTGTATGTGGGTAAGTGCTGTTGCGCGCCGCTTCCGCACCCGACCCTGCTATGCAGACGCACGTGCCTGAACAAAACAACACGATTTTAAAACTTATCACACAAACGAGATGGAAGAAACGATTAACATTGATTAAATTGGAATACAAAAAAATACAACAAGCTTTATTGCCAAAATTTTGATACAGAATTTGATTGACTGGGAGGGCCAGTAAATACCAGTAAGTATTTAAAACTTATGTTGGGAATTACTCCTCTCCCCTATGGTTATATAAAGCAAAGACATCAAAATAATCGTTAGCTAGACGTGCGTAAGGAATGTATGTAGGTAAGAAGTAGAAAAAAATATACATATCTTAGTTATATCCTAACGTAGATAATCTCAGATTAAAATTAGGGAAACATAACTATGGAAATGCGCTGTGCGTGTTTGTGTGTTGATAATGAGTAGTAGTAATTTAGCCACAAACAATTATACATATAAACTTTTATCTACACTCGTCTCATAATGTTCGAATTATGAATTCGAAAACAGATGCATAATGACCTACTTTATGCATTCTGCCTATAAAAACTAGGGTTTACTATAAATTACAGAAGCGTAATGATTTAATGAGAAAACTCTTAATACGATAAAGTTGAGAAATGAAACGAAGTTTCTTTTTCCAATACTCAAATCGCTATCAATCGCCGCACCTGACAGTTGTTGTTGTACGGTAATTTTTCGGATGTTTTTCAGTTGTTTTAATAGGTTTTTGTTCTGTTGTTGTTCAGTTGTTGTTCAGTTGTTGTTCAGATGTTATTCTGATGTTGTTCAGTGTTGTTCAGTTGTTGTTCAGTTGTTTAGTTATTTGCTGTTGAGACTCGACATCTAAGCAACTGTTAGTAAAGAATCTTCAAAAATTCATATCAAGCCACATTACGTTCTCGTATTGAATTTGACCATGTATCGGGCCTTGCAATCGCCGGTGCGGACGTTTGGAAAAGTGTTCAACTGAGTAAATTTTTTAGAGTGTAGATAAAATAGTGTATGCAACTGCATATAATTAGGCATTAGAATGCTCGTGTCAATCTATTATCACACTCGGCTACGCCTCGTGTGATAAACAGACACTCGCATTCTAATGACCCCCATTATATGACAGTTGCATAAACTACTATTAACTCACCTTCACTGAAGCTCTTGTACTTCCACCAGATGGTGTTGTCGAGGAACAGCGCCCACACCTGGTGGCTGCCGGCGCACGCGATCAGGAGGACACGACGTTTCTCGTCTTTCTTGACAACCTCTTTATCTACAAACAAATGCACGAAATACTGAAACGAAAATCGGCCATATTTGTCATTCCATCTTGACAAGTTTAGTAATTCAAAGCAAATAAAAGGTTAGATGTGCCTACAAGTTAACAGAGAATGCGCATCATATAGCTTAATTACAGCAGTACTACCTACTACATTTTAGCATTTAGGTGTGATGGGGAACCAATAACGCACTTTCTCTTTTGGGCTCAGTACTGTTTATCCAAGCTCACAGGTGCCATGGTTAATATCCTACGTCATCTTGAGAAAACTGCGGTAACCTAGATGGAAGAGGCGTCGCCACTAGTGATGGCCAAAGTCACAGGTTTAATCCTGCCCTCGGTAGAAAATTTTGCAAGTTTCACATTTTTTTATACCTAACACGGGAAATGTTTTAAGATATTCGATAAAATCAACATTTACCTTTGTCTTCCTCTTTCTCTTCTTTGTCCTTATCGGCTTCCTTCCCCGGCGCGGGCGGGGCCGGGGGAGGAGGAGGGGGCGGGGGCGGGGGCAGGGACTGTCGCACGGACATGTCCATGTCGGGTGTTTGATAGAGGAGAACGTCCCACGGTGAGGACAAAGCTTGCAGGCCGAGGCATTTGCCACCTATCAGTAGAAAGACAAAACTGTCACATGATTACTTCACTTATCCTTCGTAGTTGTTTGTGGCGAAAACGATCGTTATTTACGGCCGTTTACACTTATGCGCTACGGATAAAGGCGTGATTGTGTATCCGTTGATGAAATAAATGTATTGTCTTGTGTTTGGGAGATATCTTCGACAAAGTACTAAACGCAAAGGTTTAAGTACTTTGTCCAATCACGAATTGGATGAAATTCATTCAAATGCAACAGCAACTACTGCGTAAGAAATTAATAGTTTTACATCTTACGTGTCCTTTTTTATAGTTTCATTGTGTCATTCATTACCTAGATCGCCTCGTGCAGATTGATGGCCGGTTCCAGCGAGGATCTCTACAGATCCATCATCTAAGTGTATGGCTCTGAGCGCGTGGTTGTTTGTATCGCAAACCGCGAGCACACTGCCTGACAACCAGCATAAGCCTTGAGGAGAATCGAACTGCGCCTCGTTGAATTCTGGCAAATGAAATACATTGTTAAAATCATCAAAACGTTTCTTTTACGGTAGGGCACTTTAATAAAAAAGAGACTGAGTATTATGGTATTACCACTTTATATTGGACTTTATTTCCTCAAACTTAAGTCAAAGATCAAATAAATGAGATTCTCTATGTAATTTTGATGTAATCAGTTACAGTCATTGACGACACTACATACATATAGTTAATTTGTGATTGACGATCTGCCTGTTAGGTAATGGGTTAACATCTTAGCACAGAATATTGGAGTAATATTGCATACCTGACTACCTGTACATTTTTATATATCTCGCAGGCTTTATTTTAACAAGTCTCTTTATTTCATTAAGCAGCATGTGTTTTTGGTTTTATTTTAATTCACTTTTCATTCAGAGAAATAAAATTTTATAATGTGACACATTCTAAAAGGTCTCAAGTCTAACAGTTCAGGTGCCGGAAACAAATTCATTTGCCCCACACTTATTTAAAAAAACAAATGTGACGGTAACTGTAAACTACTTTCAATCTTTTGTTTTAGATCGTAACTTGGTCTATCCACAATGATTTCTATGAAATAAAATTAGGTTTTTTGTATATACTTTTATAAACCTTATATAAAATTTCGATGTATAATAGTAGTTTATGCAACTGTCATATAATGGGGGTCATTAGAATGCGAGTGTCTGTTTATCACACGAGGCGTAGCCGAGTAATTTATAGTAAACCCTAGATTTTATAGGCAGAATGCATAAAGTAGGTCATTGTATGTATCTGTTCTCGAATTCATAATTCGAACATTATGAGACGAGTGTAGATAAAATGCTTTAAAATTTAACTACGTCCTTAAACCGGAACGTAAAGTTGATGTTATTGTCAATTTTTTTTACCATGCTTAGAATAATGTTCGTGTTCATCCTGCTTTGGGAGACTCACGACTTTTACAAAATATTTCATGTTGTAGTTGCAATAAAAATACTAAAAAATATGTTTGATTATATGCGTTTCCAAATGGTATTTTTATTTTAGTATATACCGTTATATGCAATAACGTCCATTATTCTTTGTGTTGATTCTCAGCTGAAAATGATCAAAACGACGAAAAACCCAATATACTGGATAGAATCGAATTTTTGCCTATTTTTCAATTGATGGTTTGAACAAAACTAAAAAGATGTTTAAATAAAATATATTAAATCATAAAATTGACTTACTCCCGTCTTTAAACCCTGGATCCAGTCCGCCAATGATGCGCAGTATCAAGCCTGAGCAGTCCGTGAGCAAGATGCGATGGTGGCCCGTGTCGCTGATTGCTAGGTACGGCTCTTCTGGACGTCCACGGTAATAGGGGTTCACTGACAGCTAAAGATAAAAAATAAATAATATAAAGGTGAAATTTTACAAATGACGAAACTCAAAACAGAGGATGGGCTGGTGATAAGGAACAACTATTCCCTTAAAACATAGGTCGAAATATAACGAAAATAATTTGAGCTTCCATAGTAACTCTGATCAGCTGATTGGCAAGTTTGTATGGGAAACCAATTTTTTCCCATTTTGTTGGATTCCAGTTGAAAAAAGCGTGTGAAGTTGAAGTCTTTTATGATAAAATCTGACGATACCTAAGTTAATATATTATGCCTGGTTTTACCGCCGTCAAACAGGCACACCTCTACTAAAAGGCCGTCAGAAAGATAAACTGGACCCTATGACTATGGCTTAGCTTTAGAAGGCTGACTCTGGGTACCATTTTCATATAAATCTACTAGCTTTAAGTTTAAAGGTACTGATAACTGATAAGAATTAAGAAAATCATTCTGACTGGGCGTTTTTATTTTAAACATTCTCTGTTGACTTGTAGAAAATGGATTTACAAGCAATATAATACGTTATAGTATACTGCAAATACCTTCTTACCTTACTGGGGAACCTGAGTATTTCAGTTTCTTGCGACTTGAGATGCAGCGACGGCGCCATTGCAATATTGGAGTTGGAGATGCGGCTTTTGAAGTGGTTTAACATGATGTGTGTGTACAACACTAAATCTTCTCTGTGGCCCTCCCCAGTGAAAACAAACAGTGGTTTGTTCTCGGGACCTGTAAATAAAATGTCTTATGTCCTCTACACAACAGAAGAAGGGTTGTTTATTTATAATATATTAAATATATTGCTTTATCCATTAATTTTGTTGAATTTATGTAATACTTGCAAATGCAAAAGTGTCAATGTCTTACCAACATCATACCTTGTTCAAGATTAAGATTTAAAAACATTTAACAAAAGTTATACTTTAAACTATAGCTAATTAATTTATAATTTTCTCATAGATTTAACATAATTGAGGTATGCCTGATAACAAAGCAATTTCATACAAAACTTAATACCTAAGATGAGCAATGTGGGCCAGCATCTGATCCCCAGGGCGTCCCACATGGCACTGTCCGCATCATTGACCACCGGATGCTGGATGTTGTACCGCTGCACGGCGGACAACACATTCGCAGAGTCCTTCTCATTGCTGAACTTAGCACAGTGTACACCAATCTGGAAGAGGATTAAGTTTAGTTTCTTGAATAAACAAACATACAAGCAAATGTCATTTCCTTACTTATATATATCCTACTGTAGGTGGATGTGGGCTGAGAAAGATGATAATGATGATTTTGTGTGACTGTAACTGACTGTAACATTATGCCCTATAGTTGCTAAGGTCAATAATATGGAACCAGTCCTCCAAAAAGGGGAAGGCTTATATCCAGCAATAAAAAATCTGGTTGGCCAAGATCCAATTTAATTTTTACAGTCAATGAAATATGTATAAAAGTTAGGTATATGCATTTAGTAGCTTCATATTTTTTATTTTATTTCTTATTACCACAACAACTCCATCAGTGACTTTATACAAAGACTCCAGGTGTGCCAGATCTGGTAGAACATGGTAGCAGTTGATGCAGCAGTATGTCCAGAAATCCAAAATCACTATCTTCTCGGCACAGTGTTGTATTAAGGAAATGGGCTCCGACACATTCACCCATTCCAAGTCTGAAAATTATAACATCCTTGTCATATGAATAAGCAATGCAGCATACTTTGGAATTAAATAAATCAACATGATAAACAATAATTAGTGAGAGATTGTTATGATTGAAATTATAGGATTGTGATCATACGGTCCCTAATTTTGTTTATAGTTTATATATATATATCAAGATGTAACTTCAATTAGAAGTTCGTAGTCAACCGGCATAACGGTTTGCTTACTTTTTTTGAAGTCTTCAATGGGAGGGACAACAGACCAAACTTTCTTGATGTGAGAGGAAATCAAAGATTCTTTGTCGGTTTCGCTGCTTAAGCCATTCAACGCCTCGGTCAAGTCCATGCACGATTGTGCTACGAAGTCCAAGGGACTTGATTCCATATTTATCTTATCGTGTCACAAAATTGTGATAATTGGAAAAATCGGAAAAATCACAGAAAAGAAAGAATACAAATTTCGACTCAAATGTCAAATAATTAATAGTGCGCTTTAAAGCACAGATCATTTATATATATGTCCTAAAGGCTATAACAGAAAGTGTAGAAAGAGATCGCACTTTACAAAGAGATTAATAGGTCACGCTCCTTGCAAAAAACGATAGCAGTTTTCAATGCGTCGAACCAATGCTCGTTTTATTGAAAGTCATATTATTTTGAAAATCTTTGTGAAATATAAGAAATGAAATTAAATATTTACACAGCCTTGCGAACAGATGAACTTGGATGCTAGGTTGATTTATTCTTTTTTAAAGTATACCCAATGTTTTCTGTTTTCCGAATGACAAGAAAATAAGTAAGTGGCATGGCAATAAAACGAACAGTCTGTTCTGTTCAATCAAGTTGTCAAAAATGTTGTCCGTCACCGAAAAATTGTTTTTGTTCGGACGAGAATTATTTTATTAGTTTTCCGCAAATTTTCAAAGTTTAGTTACTATCAAACACTTTCTTTTAAGTTAAGCTGCTTACGAACTATGATAAAACATGGATACCGTGTTTGATATATGTTTACTGGCATCAGAAGGTAACAACGTTGAGCCCGATGATATTCCGAAAACAAAGGAGAGTGTTTGGGTTCTGGGCAAGAAATACAGCGCCATTCAAGGTTTGTTGGATCCTTTTACTATCTGAAGTAATTAAAAATAGACTCATAACTGGCGATACAAGCTGGCAAAAGACAATAGAGTTTCTGGTCTGTTTGTAGATCTGGAGCGTATTAGACGGGATATCTCGTCGATCATTTGGTGCACGTACAGGAAGGGATTCGTGCCTATAGGGGATGAGGGACTTACCTCTGACAAGGGATGGGGCTGCATGCTTCGTTGTGGCCAGATGGTCTTGGGAGTAGCGCTGGTCAGAATCCACTTATCAGCTGATTGGGCATGGAGTCCAGAAACGAGGTTTGTAAACTAGAACTTATTAACATTGGGATATCTTTACCTTAAATAAAATTATTCATAATCTCAATAACTCAATTTTAGAGACCCAACTTATTTGAAAATCATACAAAGATTTGAGGAGCGGAAACAGGCGCCATACTCTATTCACCAGGTGGCTCTGATGGGGGCTTCCGAAGGCAAAGAAGTTGGACAATGGTTTGGACCCAACACTGTTGCTCAAGTATTAAAGTAAGTTTTTGTTTTATTACTTCAATTAAGTTTTAAAATGAATTGCAGTTAAGCATAAACTGTATTATTTCTCAAAGAAAAGTGCTATAAAAATGATATCAGTCTTATAATAATTTAAAATATGTGTCCCATTAGCTTTTATTGTTGTTCTTAATATTTTTTATATTTTTAAGTCCTACACACCTTCAGTCATGAATACCTGTCTGAACATTTATAAAAAAATGCATGTTTTATAATATGATTCTTACTGATCTGTGTAATAATAATTATGATTGCGAATAACATGTAACAAAGGCATGATGCATGATTTAATAGTGTTAACATTTAGTCTTCATTTCTTATCTAAACTAGCAGTTGTTATAACCAGACTAGGTCATCTTCTCTAGGTATGAATTTGTGTGAATCATAAATGCTATAAAATGCTTACAATATAAAATGATTGATTTTCAGAAAATTGGTGGTGTTTGACAAATGGAGTTCCCTTGTGATTCATGTGGCTTTAGACAACACTGTTGTAAGAGAGGATATTTGTGAGTATGAACAAACTAGGACAAGTTGCACCTAATAAAAAATATATGTGTAGGTAAAATGTGTATTACTAATACAGGGCGTTTCAAGGGGCCAATCAGCCTAAACAACTTTCCCCAAATATAAAGTGGAAAAATTAAAATTATTTGGATTAACTGATTACTTTCCCAAACAAGATGACTTGATCATATAACAAGCTATATGGTAGGCATTGGGATTTGGGAGGTTAAACATTTTAGCTGTGTACTTAGGAAGTAGTTTTCATAATTCATAGGTTTGTTTACCCTAAATTGGGTAAACACAAAAAATTGTAAATAAATTTATTTACACAGGTTTTAAACTTGTCAAAAAAATTGTTTTCAGTGCAACAGTGCATAGTTGACAATGACAGAGGTGATTGTTCAAGCACACCAGACAATCTGATAGTGACAGACTGGATGCCGCTGCTGCTAATTGTGCCTTTACGCCTTGGACTCAGTGAAATCAACCCTGTGTATATTGATGGACTGAAGGTAATATATACCCATGTTGTAGTCACTTATTACAAATCTCGAACAATTCATGGATGCATTATTTATTATCCATACTAATATTATAAATGCGAAAGTGTGTTTGTTTGTTTGTTTGTTTGTTTGTTTGTCTTTCTTTCACGTTACAACAGAGCGATATCATGCAGTGTTTTTTAGGTGTGCAGTTAGGTGAGAGGCTGGAGAGTGACATAGGCTACTTTTTATCCCGGAAAAACATATTTTTCCCATCGGAAAAGCGATTAATGTTTAGCAATAGAATACACCCATACTACGAACATAGATGAGTATCATGCAGCGATGTAAAGCATTTTTTTTTTTGAGAGCAGCTAAATGAAAAGCTGGTGAGTGACATAGGTTATTTTTTATCCCGGAAAAACATATTTTTCCCTTCGGAAAACCGATTAATGTTTAGCAATAGAATACATCCATACTACATACATAAATGAGTATCATGCAGCGATGTAAAGCATTTTTTTTTTGGAAAGCAGTTAGATGAAAAGCTGGTGAGTGTCATAGGTTACTTTTTATCTCGGAAAAACATATTTTTCCCATCGGAAAACTGATTATTGTGTAGCATAGAATACATCCATACCACATAAAAAAGATGTATATACAGGATGTAAGGGACAGCCCTCCGAATACTGATATTCCCATAGTAAATGCAGTGAGCTGATTGTGATTTTGTATGGGATATAGAAAAAAAGAATTTAATCTATGGCAGGTTGTTCAGTTTCATGGTTTGAATACACCCAATCAGTATTCGAAGGGCTGTCACTTACACCCTGTATAGCACTACTATGAGAATGTCTCTTGAATATGAGTTTTGGGATATGAATGTGGCTTTAAGGGTGATGTGGGTATGTACTTGAGATACTTCTTACCACAGTAGTAAAGTTAATTTCTACAGTTAAACATGATTTGAAAGTCCATTTCTATAATAATAACCATTTTTAGCACAGTAAGTTTGCCCTGCGTATACTTGCGAAGACACATAATAAACTTAAATTTTTTGGTACCATAGTCCTGAAAATTGAAGACTAGGCAAAATCATTATACTGCGTATTCATATTATTATAATTCCAATCCAAGAACATCCATCCCCAAGTTAATTTGGTTTGGAGCTAATATAGGTTTTCAAATCCTTGATTACATACCCACTCCTTTCTTTCATGTCTTCTTGGAGCATGTTTGTATGTAATAAAAATTTCAAAATAGCAGGAATATTAAAAAAAATTAAAGCTATATAGCAATCTATACTTTCTTATTATTTATTAACCACCAATATAACCCATTTTGACACAGGGATATGGTATTATCCCGCCGCGGTGAGATGTTGCATAAGTTACTTAACTCTGAGAGTACTGTTGCATTCAAACGGTGAGTTTTATGAATATTTTTGTTAACTACTGTTTAGAAAAATATAAAAATAAAAAAATAACTAAAAAGGTAACAAAAAAAAAACACAAAATCTAAAACAAATTCATTCTCAAAAATTTAAAAACTAAAGTTGATGGCTTCCTAAATCTACCGATAGATGGCGCCACTAGGTTTTTAAAACGCGCTATTGGAATTTTTTCCGGCATCGGATATAGGTCCGAACATCAGCCCGCTCGCCACCTTATAGTGCATACACTATAAATGTGTCATAATCTTCTTTCTAGCGTCGTAATATCTTCATTATTGAAGGTCGTAATTCCCCTGATGGGAAATATTTTTCTCATTCAGGATTCTTTTCCATCGCTGCGTATCTTTGGCGACATAGAGCGCTGAGTGTATTTAATGAGACCACCTAATTGTACTGAAACCTCTTGGTCGTTTGCCATCGACTTTTCCAGTGATCATGAGTGCAAAGTGGCAAAAGAACTCAAGGATCATTCTTGCGCCTCATTACTTGATTTTACAATAGCCTGTATTAGTGATGGTAGCGCCCAGGTACCACAAATTATATACTTTTTCAAGGAAGTGAACCATTCCAGTGTAGTGTCTGTGTATCGGTGAATAGTGATTTTAGTGCCCTCCCAGTTTACACAGTTGTTCGCCTTACGATGTGTCGTTTAGAATACACAACTAATTAATAAAACTCTATGAGTACGCGGGCGAAGCCGCGGGTAACAGCTAGTATGTTATAATTTAAGAATATGAATAAATTGAAATAAATAAAAATATATTATCAAATAACAAGCATGCCATAAAACAGCCGCGCGTTAGATTACCTATACCAACAAAAAAAATATCTTTAATCATTATGGTAAGGCCATACCATAAATTACCATGATGTGACCAATGAACAATGAAACATTTTATGAAATGGTTACAAACTATGAAAGGATCATGCCCACCGAGTAAGGGACTCCAGGCCAGATTTGCGTCAAGGCAGAAGTAGTTTCAAACGGTTTATAATTAACTTCTTATTTACCTCCTGTTATTATTTTTATGTTAAAAACCCGGAGTTCAAAGTAATTCATCAAATTGTAACATAACCTAGAAATGTAGGTCCCCATATTTGCTGTCATTTTACACGAGTATTTATCATCGACATGAAGTTGCTAGGCCATTCGCCTAGCTGGTGAGATTTCTATGGTATTTATACTTACCTAAGGTTTATATTACTGACCCTAATAATTCGGAAGGTAAACAAGAATCATTAGATTGAATTCTTGTGAACTAGTGAGTTCCTTAACCTTTTCGCCGCCAAGCCATTCGAGTAAAAAATTGCAACCAGCGCCACACCAATTTCTTGGGAAAGAAATACTCAATAAAATAGAGATGTCCAACAGTTCATATCGAAAATAAATCTTCACTTTTTAAACCGAGTTTTGATTAATCTAAAATCATTATTTTGCCCTCTACTTTTCAGTTCTGATTTCATATAGGTCAAAATAATAATATCGGATAGTAGTAGTAGTGGTGGCCTCGTAAACAACACTAGGCATATTCAACAAGTTTATTTTTAGTTCAGTTTTCGATCAGCACTGGCGCATCTCTATTACGCGTCTCTCTATATCGTGTAGTCGGTTATAGACGACTGTGGCGTCGGTGGCATTTCTATATTTTCAAACCCTTAAGACAAATAAGGATGTGATATAGAATATCGATAAAAAAAATTAGAACATCATAGGATTTATGCTGGTATTTATTTTAATATTTTATTGTGACTATTTGTTTTCTTTCATTTCTTTTTCTTATTTTACTTACGTTGAATATTAATTAAAAACGATTTTTAATAGTAATGAACACGATTTAATATAAAATATTTATTAAACATTACTAGTGTCAACATCTTTAATTAACGAAAATAAACAAGTTATAGAATCATGTATAACAATAAAATTGGATCAATAAAAACGAACAAAATACAAATATTAGTACTGATCTGCTAAGTATTACTTAAATAAATATAATTATGAATACATAATTTGAAATTAGGAGTGCCGACATGCACACTCACTTTTTCTATCGTAACATACAAAATTATACCTAACAGATATCAACTGCACAAAAATATACCTATGATATGAAACGAAACTAAATATATGATATAAAATTCACTAAAATCAACATGCATAATCAAAACTTACATTCAAATTTGTACTTAAAAACTATTTCGTTTGAGCTTCTTTTATGGTCGCATAGACTTCGTCCCAAACCTGGTCCAACTTCTCGTCGGGGACTTCTTTTAACATTTCTTTCGTTTTGTTCAAAATAGTTTTTCTTTTGTCAAAAAAAATAAGTTTCATGTCTACTCTAAATAAATAATTAAACTAATAAATTATTACAAGTATAATCAATAACATACGTCTGTTATCAGCATGCTTCTGCGTAGAACTAGGCAAAGGAGCTTCTGCAGCTTCTTTTCTTTTTTGCTTATCTGGAATACACAATAATTGATTAGGTATAAGTTTAGTGTAAGTAATTTAAATCTAATGATTTTTAAACGAAAATATTCAGTCGCGTATGTTGATGCCTTTGATGTGGAAGGACAAAATAATAATATAAAGAAACAATACGAGACAAAATAACAAAGAAATGAAGATAAAGTATATTATTTGACTTTTATTTTGTACATAGATAAGATATCTTAAAATGCCCTACAGAACTGCGACGGCATATGTCTATTTTACATAAGGACAACTTTCTGTTATTAAATTACTAAACTAAAATTTAACATAGTCAAGTCCAGTAAATAAGTAAGTAGGTACTTAATAATAATAATTGTTAAAGCCCATAAATTTACTTGTTGCCATATAATTTGAAATAATAAATTCGGTCAGTATTTTGTACTCACTTTTCATCGCCTTTATTTCTGCTTCAGCTATTTTCTTCCACTTCAAATATTCGCGACGGGACATCATCTTTTATGCACTTTAACTTGACCGTACTCGTCAAAAGAAACTGAAGGAATGACAAAAAAACATATCTCATAACATAACACAAACTAAAAAAAAGCACGAGTGCCAATTACTTTCGTGAAAAAAACTGCAACTTTGAGTAAACAGGGCCATAAAACACGTGCGCATAAAACAATAAATTGTTCCAGGCGGCGCGTTTGGTTCAAACAGCTCTTATCCTATGAGGTTGCGGTATTTCGTTTTTGACCACAAGAGACAAAAGAAATGCATATTTCTGGTTTTATTGTCATTTGCCGCTATTATGCTTGGTTTAAAACTATTTATGTAATCTTCATTGAGGTTACGTGTCTGATGTGTTTCAAAAAATCTTTCCCATTTTGGTAAATAAATTAAAGGCAAATGTCAATGATTTCTGTCCGACAAAGATAAGGCTCAAGGTGTTACTCCGTGTACAGTATTGTACCTATTCGTTTGTAAATTAACATCCGTAACAACATTAAAGTAACTATGAAATGCTAATAATTTATTTATTAATAAATTAGGTATTTACTTTACCTCTAAATCTTCTTCTTCGAGTAATCCACGTTCCAAAATCTGTAGAAGTTCTGCTAAACTAAGCTCGTCGGCACTCATTTTCCCATCACTATTTTTATGTCACTACTGCAATGACGTCAGAGCGTGTCGTCTTTACCCGACTACGGCGTACAGTGCACTTACAATGGTCAAGCAATTATCGCTGTGCACGAGTCGCCGAAACCGGTTTGTCGATACTCAATCAAACAAAGAAAATAATGTCTAATACTTGGCGTATTTCTACAAATCGATGTCGGGAATATTTTCAATATACATTAAAATAATAAGAAAATGTTATTGTTATGACAAACTTGACAAATATCTAGGCATAGTATATTCCGTAAATATATTATAGATGTATCGATATTTCACATTTGTACTAGTAAGGAACAACACTTCCAGTCGTGTGGGGCCGACTATGGCGTGAGCGAATGGTACTTCTGACAGCTTCAAAACGTAATCAGTATTTTTCTTATTTAAACTACAAATCTAATAAATATCTAAGCGCAAAAGTTCATAAATCAAAGTAGAGGGTACAATAAATGCAATATGCGAAAAATAAAAGATAGATACGGTTTTAAAATGCTAGTTTATGAACATAAACTTTGACGAAGTTTTGTCGGCTGTACCCGACCGTGGCGCTGACGGCAAGTCGCGGGTTGTCGGCTATACCCGTCTGTGGCGGTGAAAAGGTTAAAGATCACGGCAGGGAAACTCGTCTGGTCTGGACACACTGTAGATTCTACCTCTAGAGGTAGACCATTCCAAAACACAGCACTCACTGAAATCCCTCCCGAGCCCCAGTGACGAAGACTACTATTTTTACTACCACTTACTAATTCATATTGGGCGGGATGGAGTGGATAGCACAGTTGTTGCAGTTGAGGAACAAAAGGTGTCATTTTTGGTGCACCTCTGCTATGTGGTGCACCTAGTAAAAAGTCACCTTTTGTGCCTAACACAAGCTACATGTTACCTACTAAGTTGCAAAAAAATAAAATGACACCTTTTGTTCCTAACCTCCTCAGTTGTAAGTAGGTATAAATTGAAAGAAGAGGAAATAAAATACAACAAATAATGCAAAAATATTGTTTTAATTATCTAGTCACTACCCAGTCGACATTGGTTCATTTGGCTGGAGAGCGTCCAACGCTATGCTTGCCGAGGCACACATAATAATATTATTTTACCTTAAATAAAAAGTTAATCATTCCTAGCCCCCAGAGCACACACACACACACAGAACAGTGCATGCTGCACCTGAATATCCGTAAGAAAGCATGTTCTGTGCTTCGGAGGGCACGTTCATGTTCGAAACAATTGACGAATACGCAGTGGCCAGATTTGTTAGCAGCACACCTATACACAGAAGATGTAATTTTTGGTACAACTGCTTGAGGAACTGCTTGGTGAGCCGGTGGTGGGAGTGGAGGTGGCTCTGGAATATTAGCGTCTGCCATATTGGGGCGATTCAAGTCGTGCTGTTGTCCTCGTTCCATTTGCCTTGTCGCAGCCCTATAACAGGAGGCACAGACACGTTCCATTCTTGAGACCTGAAATGCATAAACAATAAATTATGTTGCTATTAATCACCATAAAGGAATTTATTATTAAACTGTCTCCGTGGTCTATAATAATCCAGTTTTTGCCATCTAGTAGATACCAGCCGCTTAGGTTGTATACTAGGTATAGGGGCATAACTATCAAGGGTGATTGAATTAAAGAAAAATCATGTAGTCTTTCATATTGTCTAAATAAATACCTGAGTTGGAGATATCCAAGACCGCAATAGGTCAACCATTCGAGGAGAAGACACTTCACGATATGTGGTTGCTGATTTAGGGGAATTCGGAAGGAATACACCGATTTCGCCAATCAAATGTTATTGGCAAGGCCATATTGGCCCACGTATTGTTTATTAGCCGTTTTCGTCAGTAATTTCAATGAAAATTATTTCAGGAAAAGACAAAATACAATCCAAGAAACTAAAGCAAAACTAAAGAAAGAAAAACACCAAAAGTCAATCAACGTCAAAGACACATGTCAAAGGAAAAGAACAAAAAGGAACTATACATGTAGAAAAAAGAGTTTACTACCCTCTGACAGGAAAAAACTAAGGGAAAAAACATGCTGTGTTTCATGGCCAATCAAAGCAAGATCTAATTATGTAATAAATAAAATCCCGGGTTTAAAACATACTTTCAAGTAGCAAGAGGACGTAGATTAATTATAATATTAATTTTAATATTAGTATCATCTTGACGCATGCGACAAAGCAGGCCCAAAAATGGGCATGATCCTTTGTTCATTTGGTTAACAACCGTGAAAATCTTTAAATGCACATAACAACATAATCCTTACTTGGATCACGGAAAAAGAAAAGTTTATTTTTTAACAAATGATTTGGCATGTATCTCGGTGGTGTGCCAGATCCTCTTTGGTCTTCTTCATAAGCTTGCTTTGTCATCAATTATTTATTCCTTCAACTAGTTCTTTCTAGAAAAATATTTATCAATATAGTTTTAAATACCTAAAACAGTTTGTTTTAATTTCAGATGTGCTTCCAATGCCCTCAATCAATTGGCGTGATTGGAGGGAAGCCCAACCAAGCTCTGTATTTGATTGGTTGTGTAGAAGATGAAGTTATTTACCTAGACCCACACACCACACAGAAATCTGGATTAGTTGAAGTGAGTTACTTAATCATTGCTTTGACATTCTGCAAAAGAAAAGGGCCAGGAAATATTCAGCTGCCCTTAGTTTTTTTATATCTTGACGGAAGCTGACTGTATAAAAAATAAACACTCTTGTGTATAAAAAAGGTTATAAATTGAATGAAAATATTAATAGAAAATTATAAAGGCGAGTATTTACTTGGGAACAATTGTTTGGCGACATGTTTTGCAACAAATTCCCGAATATTGCGCAGCTATGTTTTCGATATATTCTCTCTCTCTTTTCGTGTGGGACACCGAGTCGTCCAATGACACGATGAACCCTGGTGTCAGACTTTTTCAACCGCCTACTACTAGTAGTAGGCCTCTGACATGGTTGTGTAACGACCGCCGTCTAAGTAATAGACAGCACCCGGGACCGACGGCTTATCGTGCCCTCCGAAGCTCGGAACCATTTCTTTTCGGACAATCAGGTGGTTCACTCTGCAATGTCCTAACCAGACCGGGAACAAATTCACAAAGTGATAAATATCAACTTTGTGAGAGTCCCACCGAGAATCGAACCCGGAACCTTTGCGTCGCAGGCAGTCGCACTACCACTGCGCCACATCGGCCGTCTTTTGTACCAGATACATGTTACTGATACTATTTTGTTATTTTGTCGCGAAACGCTCGGTAACTTGTATCGAAACGTTTCTCAACATGCCGCAAAAAAGATTACCAAATGATACGTGCTTTTAAACATTTTAAAAAGCAATGTGTAATTGTGTATTCAATATTATGATCCTCTGTATAAACGTGTTTCAGACTAAAACGACAGATGACCAGAAGGAAATGGATTGCACTTACCACTGTAGATACGCGTCTCGAATACCCATCATCGCGATGGACCCTTCCGTTGCTGTGGTAATTATATTTTCGTATTGGCTACAAGTTTGCAGAGACTGTCTACTTGTGACTGTGATTCTCACTGGTTCTTCTGTTCCTGACAATATACGCCTATCTTGCTGTGTCTATCACTGTAAAAAAATACTTGATTAAATCAGTTGGAGCCGACCAACGTCCGCTACAGAAGTTAGGCAATGACAGAAGATGTATTGATTTTTGCAAGGCTCATTTACTTCGTCGGTTCTACAACTCAATAGTGACTGTTCTCTTTCAATGTACGACACAATATACTTCGACTGCCTCGATGATCTCGCTCAATCTTTTTTGTTTGCAGTGTTTCCTTTGCCGCACTCGGAGCGACTTCGACTCCCTGTGCGACACGATACAGAACAAGCTGATGAAGGAGCCGCAAGCGCTGTTTGAGCTGTGCGCCGAGCGGCCCGCGCACTGGGGGCCCAGAGACCACGACATTGATCTGCAGCATACTTCCATTTTTAACGGTAACATTAAAATCACTATAGGTTGAGTTTTTATGCACATCTTACTTTTTTCTTTATTCTATCTGCAGTCAGGCTTTTGGCCATGATCAGATGTCTATAGTTGAGTATTCGTGCACATCTAGCGACGTTTATAGTCAAGAAATTGGGTACCCTAGACAAATAAGATTTAACGCCCCATGGCTGTGCTACTCGATTCACGTTCAAATAATAAAGCGAGCGAAGCTAGCTCGTTGTTTAATATTAAAGTAACTACGAACGGTGCTACACTCCGCTCTCCGCAAGGCACTGCAAGCGAAGCGAGCGTAACGTTTCAGTAAGTATAGGCGCATGGTGGTATAGCTAATGATTGTTCGTTGTTTACAGAATTCGAAGACGTGGATCGACAATTTGATGATTCTGACGATGAATTCGAGATACTCTGAAGTAAGAATAATATCTATGGTATTTGTTGTTCTGTGTAAATAAATATTATTACATTTATTATTATAATATATACACGATAGACTTACGGTGATACTCTTATGTATGTTTGTTTATAATGAATAATGATATTACGTTCGATATTTTATACTATAGAATTATTGCTACTGATTCTGATAGAACGTTTCTTTAGCTCATTCTAAGCTACTCTTGTCGCTTTCTTAAGTTAGCAAAAGTAAATGAGGCACGATATATTCAATCGTTTGGTCATTTGCGACGTTTGAATTGAGAGCAAAGTCTATGGTCCAAGGTAAAAATGTGTTATGTTAGGGAAGTAAACGTGACGTTAAGGAACCAAATTACAGTGGGAGATTTCTTTCGCAAATATTAGTGTAAAGAGTTGCCAAGATTAAGCTAAAGAAGTGTCCTGTCAGAATCGCTACCATTATTGATTGTGCCTACGAGGAAAGGAGCAGCTTAAATATTTTTAAACTCACTGAAACGTGTAATTTAGACTGGAATAGAATAAGCATTGGCTTTATATTTTGCAGTGCCTTTAAAATTTTAACAATGGCATTTTCCAAATGTCGTTACATTCCTAAACTTTAAAACAATCAATCAGTCCAAGAGATGTCTACATTCAGCTGTTAATTTCTAGTCATAGTAGATAGGCACACTATTAAAATACAGCTTTCATAACTGAGAACAGGACGAAATACTGTATATTATCTAAATTTATATCTTGTGTGTTTGTATTGCGCGTATGGCTTTGCTAGCGCAAGCACTCGTATGAAATGTATCACAAAATATGCATAATTTGTTAGAGTGAAATAAAGTATGGGCGAGCCATTTAATGCTATTATCTAGTAAACATAAGTTTGTACAGATATCTATCAAATATGTGGACATCACAAAATTACTTGAAAGTTTAAATTGTATGAATGATGAGTTGAGTACTATGTGTTTGTTTTGTACCGATACTTGCTTTCTGAGTCGTCGTATTTTGTTCTAAGTACCCAATTGTATGGAGCAGCCAAAGACTCAAATATTTTTATAAATAAATTACAATTGAATTAATTTTAAATTCTTTGATTTTATTTATGGTACCCATTAGGCACGGCGCGCAACTGGCGCCAGTTTAATACAAATTGAAAATAACTGTATCGTAAATGAACAAGATTAGATATTGGTGGTCGCGGAACAACTGACTGACACACGTGGACACCGGAGTTTACTTATGCTAGCCAGTATAATAAATTACGGTACAGTTCACTTTCAATTTAAACCTGTGACAAGTCACGTCATCGATTTGTTAGTACAGCCAGTTATAGACGTAATTCACATGTTAGTAGCATTCAAAAGGATGAGATAATAAAACTATTCGCTTCCTTATACACATGACATCACCGTTTATTACGTACAATTAATTACTTTGGTAGTTTCAAACATCAAAATTATTATGATTAGATAGGTACTTTCTTAGGAGACATCGGAAACAATCACAATATTCGTTATACTACAATTTATATACAGGGTGTAAGGGACGGTGTACCGAAAACTTTGCAGGCATGATCAGACCATGAAACTGAACAACTTTTACTATGGAACCTATGTTAGGAAACGAATTTTTTTTTTTGAGTTTCTATAGAAAGTCAGTCAGCTGATCGGGAACTTTGTATGGGAGGTCGAAAAAAAAATCTCGTTTACCAACATAGCTTCCATAGAAAAAGTTGTTCAGTTTCATGGTCTGATCATGTCTGCAGAGTTTTCGGTACACCGTCCCTTACACCTTGTATAGTACCTACAGTTCTCTATCTACTTTATGATCAGAAAAGCAAAGTAAGTAGTGACATAATCGGTTTCTGCGTCATATTGGAACTACGCTCTTAAAATTGGCAAGGGAAATATTTCGTAGATAACTCTGGCTTGCGACAAAATCAAAATAATTTGGCACTACAGTTTCATACTACAAATTATGACTTCCATACTAAAAATTTCGAATGATTGATTACACAATTTTGGCCCCAACATCGTAAAAAAAATACTATAAAATATCACTGGCTGGATTGGTTAACAATCTTTGTGTTTGACCAACCATATACTATGTGTAAAATGATGGTGTGAGTGATCATTGTGCTTTTTTAGCTATATTTAACTGATAATGAGCCTGTAGGAATTGAACCCCCATACACTGAAATATGGGTCAAAAACTTAGTCTTCTGGTTTTTACCTATTGCAAAGGAACACCAACACCTTTATACTTATTGGCTAAAACATTTTAACTTAGTAGGTAGGCATACCTATAACATAAAATGTTCTTATAAAAAAAACAACTTAGATTTTATTATGCACAATAACTACAGAAACTTCATAAAAACATGACTAGCGCTAAATAAAATTGAAGGATGTCCACATTTTTCTCACTGATTTATGAGACAATATTTCAGCTTCATAAAGTAAGCTTTAAAAAGTATTAAGTGCAAAATCAAAACAAATTTCATGCAAAATCTATTACAATTATACAATTAAAATGCATAAACGTACCTACACAACTGTATCAATATAGACATTCAAATTTCGTAAGATTTTCTTAAATATAGGCAATAAAAAAACTGAGCTTAGGAAAAACAAACAATTAATAACCATACAATTTTAAGTTTAGTAGTCATGTTACGTACAGGCACAGGGTGTAAGAAACAGCCCTCTGAATACTGATAGTGTATTAAGACCATGAAACTGAACAACTTCCCACGTTTTTTTTTTCGGGAAACATATATATTTTTTATTCTCATAGTAAATGCAGTCAGCTGATAGTGATTTTGCATGGGAGGTTGATTTTCTTTGTTGTTTCCTGACACATGTTTCTAGGGGAAAGTTGTTCAGTTACATAGTTTGTATGCACCCTATCAGTATTTGGAGGGCTGTCTCTTACACCCCATATATTAGTTTCTGAGCAGTTGCAATATCACAAATAGATAAAGAACTCATATAAATATGTGCAATAAAAGGTACTGAAAGAAGTATTATACCTTGATTTTCCCAGTAACCAGTTATCCCAGTTATCAGATATAATTACAAAAATGTGGCTTGAAAATACATTGGACATGTTTAACGGGATTAACTCGAAATATCCTGTGTTTACAATCACAACCATTCATAAATTCAAAAATTTCAAAAACTTCACGATATTATATCCCTACATATATGATATACATAAGTATAAGAATTTAAAAATATAATAGCTCTTTTAATTAATTATATTAACTATAGTTGTATGTATGTTATAATCGTTATAATAATGTATCAATATTATGTAACTTTTACAACTGGACATGAACATTCTTAGTATGTACTTTTAGTAAGGTATATAATTAGATTAATCTTTAATCGACTGAAGGATAAATAAAATATGCCTAATATTGATGCGTAAAGTACTAAAATTTCCTTAATAATTCTAAGAGAAATGCACTTTTGATATTGCAGGAAGTAATCTAAACAAATCACTAACAAAATAGTTTTTAATTTATCAGACAACAAATTTGTCAAAGTTCTGACAGTTTAGTAGGTACTTGGGATAAGAATAAATTGTTATTTATATTTTCTATGCTCGAGTCAAATTTTGCAACAAAAAGATTTGTATGAGACTTAGAGGACACATGTGTCCTTTTACAAGCGAAAGGGTAAACAAATTCTATTCATTAGGCTGTAAAAATAAGATGATGCTAGAATTGTTCTTGTCTAAAACACAAAAAGTAAACTTACATATATCACATCAAACACTTACATAATTATGGGGCAATTGAATTAAAAGTTATATGAAAACACTGACAAGGGACAGATCTTTCCAAAGATACAAAAATTTTCTTTAAATTGATGCAGATGCTATTCTGTTATTTATAAAATTTAATACTAGCACAGTAATGTTGTCTACTGACCCTCTATAATAGGCTTGTAGGGTCAAACTTTTAGCTCCAAAGTCAGGTTCATCCAGTCGTTCTTTGATGAATTTCACAGCCTCTTCATTTGTAAAAGTATCCCAAAGACCATCAGAAGCAAGGACAACGAACATTGGTTTGTGGTCATCAAGGTTAAAAGTGAGAATGTCAGGGTCTGCAATGACAAACCTCTTATCCTTTAATGGGTAGTCACCCATGGCCCTGGAAGTTGCGAGTATACCAGCAACTCTCCACACACCATTGAATGCTATGTACCCACCAGCTGCTTCTATCCTCTTCTGTTCCCGGACCTAAAAATGAGGGCATGAGTTTGAGTAAACAAATTAATTTAACTGGTTTCAGTAGGTAGGTCCTAAGTGCTATAATCATGTTACTGTTTACTTGAAAAAAATTGTCCAAGGATGACAAAACAAGTCCTGTCTGTTGTCACCAAGTTCACAAACATCAAATTGGTCTGATTGGGTAGTAGACCCTACTTTACTATTTCTTGAAAAATTACCAGTACAATGATCAGATGTTATTCATAGATTTATGCAATTACCTACACAGAATTATCTTGGACAGTTTACAAAGCAGTAACCAATTTTTCATAGTTGATTTGGATTTCATAGTTGAAATTACATGGCAATGAAATTCATAGCTTCTTCTTGATAAATTTTTTTTTTTTTAAATCCCTCAAATGGTTTTTTGTACTCTCATATATGTTAACTAAATGTTCTTACCTGTTGTGGTTTGTGGTCAAATGAAACGGGAATAGCATTGCCTTTAGAATCACACATCACACCTCGAGAATCTCCCACATTAGCAACAATCAAATGGTTGCCTTCCATGATTGCGATCAGAGCTGTGGTTCCAGCTACATTCAGAGACCGTTTAGCAGCTTCTACAAGCAATCTGTCAGCAGCCAGCACTTCATCAGTAAGCAACTTGCCAAAGTTTATCTTCCCCTTATCTAAATAGCTTGATAGAGGTACGGAAACAGTTTTAATGGGTGTTGAGGTAGGCCTGACTTCTCTTGTGATAGGTCTAGCCTTTGACAGCTGGGCAAGAAGCAGGGGATCAGTTATTTCCTTCTTTTGTGTATCATCAGCAGTGCTGGCAGACTTTTTAAAACTACTTTTTCTCTCTACACTTGTACTGCTTTCTTTCTTTTCGTCTTCTTTAGGTTTAGCTTCATCAGGATACTCTTTGGTTGGAGTACTGATTGTTTTACCATCTTTGAATGCATTGAGCTCTACTATTTTATTGTAAAGGTTTTGTATGAGGTGGTCCTTGGCGTAGTTGGCCGCAAATTCACCGCCGTGACCGTCGAATATCGCGAATAGAGACACGCCTGTATTGTTGATATTTTCGTTGATAATGAATCTGTCTTCCATGTGCATTCTGCGGCCTTTGATTGCGTAAGCCGCACTGAGAGTGCCTTTGAGCGCCCAGCTTTGTTTGTCGACGTCTGAGCCTTCCATAAACTTCATACGCTGAACACTTATCGGAGACATAGCTTGAGACAGTCTGCTGAGTAAAGTACGGCTCCATAGCTCGATACTTTGTAAATACATGAAAATTATTATCAAACCTACAGTGATCACCAGCACCTCTGATCGTAAGAAATAAAGTCGCACCATTTTCCATAAATAGCTCACCGGCGCATCGAAAGGAACACTGGTTGTGAAACGAGAAAAGATTTTATTGACTGAAAGATAGGTTTGGTACAGCACTCTGTCCTCTAGTTCGTCTTCCATGTCCTTGACTGAAAGTTGCACTAATCGCAATAAAATCACTCTGCGTAAACTACTGCGATAAAGCTATGGCTTTTTGGTTTATTTACGAGTTTACGTACAAGAAACACCCGTCCTATTTTCTCATTTCGCTCACCTCGATTTGAATTTGATCGAATGACGTCAAGTAAGTACAAGGAGGATCACTGAAATTACATCTTATTTAGATCTATTGTCCTCTCTTTTACTCCTATGCAAATAGATAGAGCCCTAATCATTACGACTTACAACAGCAAACCACATTTTGTGTTTGTGCCAGCCCTGAATTTTGACAGTTATGAAGTGTTGCCATATTAAGTATTTTTAAAAGAACTAAAAAAAGGAAAAAAAGTAAGCGTTTATCTGAGGCGGTTATACACAAGGGCGTTTATAAAATCGCGTGGCAGTTGCCGCAGAATACTATATGTATACTCCTTATCCGGAGGTCATTGGACCATCTGGTTTTGGCCAAATCATAGTGCGGGTCACTGGTGGCCTGAGTTAAGGTACTATTCCGAACCGAGCGGCCGACGGCCAACAGCATATGCCGCGGCGGCCAAGGTCGGCCGTCGCGGCACTACTGGTTCGTATGGATGGATTTGTATGGGATACTATCCGAACCGAGCGGCCGACTGCACATGCCGCGGCGGCCGACGTCGGCCGCTCGGTTCGGAATAGCACCTTTAGTGGCCAGTTTTAGTCTAATAGCACGTTCACATTGGGAAGTGGGCAGGTTACTCGCGCTGTTACTCGTCATGCCGCTGCCACTTCCCGTGCTCCCTCGAATGTCGGCTTTTCGTGCGCGACGCAATAAACGGCAGTATGAACGCGAATAGAATGTACTGCTATCTCATACATACATATATCACGCCTATATCCCTTGCGGGGTAGGCAGAGCGGAAAAGACCCAAAAAACGGTCACTCACGCCACGTCTTTGTCAGACGCTCCAGCAGCAGACAAGCGAACTGGAGCAGCGATATGCGCACGCCGTCTGAACATGCGAACGGATTCTCTGGATCTATTACCTGTATCAGAAAAGGGAGGAAAGCGTTATTTAATATAGGCCAATTAATGAAAACATACATACATACATACATACATAAAGCACGCCTATATCCCTTACGGGGTAGGCTAAGCTTTAACGGCCGTAAAACGGATATTAACACCACATCTGACAAAAGTTTGAGGGTCATTCAGATAATTTTGTATTACTATAATGACAGGTTGTCAGCCCATCGCCTAACATTGCAATACACACCCTCGAGTCCCTTAGTCGCCTCGTACGACTCCCACGAGCAAGAAATGGGGTGATGCTATTCTAAGCCGGCATCACACGGCCACTTGCTTTCTTGCTGATATATGTATATTAGCGAGAGAAGAGTAGGTATGACGGCAGTGTGTGAACACTCACTCTCGTTGATACTTCCGCGGAAGTATTTCGAACGATTTGCGACAGGGGGGCACTGGGGCAGTAGCAGGAGCATGTGCATAGTTTAAACGTGTTTTTACATAAAGCGTACTTTGATAAAACTGGTCTTCCTTGTGATAAGTAGTTACCAACGGCCTGCCCAGCGGTTTCAGCGGGAATAGGCATTTTCCCGAAATTTCACATCTGGAATCACTCCTACAATAAATAAATAAAATTATGTAAAAAAAACTTTTAAAACAAGCTTTTATTTAAGTGCTCTGAAAAGATGAAAATTAAATTTTGAATGACATTAACCACATTAATTTATAACTTTACAGAAATGAAAATTTAAAAGCTTGTCGCGATGCCTAGAAGAAACTACCTAATTACAGTTAGGTGCGTACCTAGTTACAAAATTTCAATCACAAATTGAAAGTTTCGCAACAAGCTTTTATTATATTTTATTTAATATTTTTTAGTTTCAATCGATAGTTATTGATCAATACGAAATTCTTTCTATAAAACGGAGAGACCTTCAATAGAAAAACTTAAGGCACGGGGAAAACTTACATTAGGATAAAGTAAAATTATCTCTTTTATATTCTATAGAAGTAGGTTGGTACCTACTCCTCCGGCATCCCTAATAGAAGAATTAGCTTGGAATATGTCTTAGTCTTTAGGTCGAAGACAACCCTGGATGTAGCGTCTAATTCATGGTGGGCCTACCAACTGCCTATAATAAACGAATTCGTATACAAAATTGCAAGTCCCAGCAGTTGAATATTGAGGAGTTTCATAGTTCGAAGACAACCCTGGATGTAGCGTCTAATTCATGGTGGGCCTACCAACTGCCTATAATAAACGAATTCGTATACAAAATTGCAAGTCCCAGCAGTTGAATATTGAGGAGTTTCATAGTTCGAACTAGTTCGAAGACAACCCTGGATGTAGCGTCTAATTCGTGGTGGGCCTACCAACTGCCTATAATAAAGGAATTCGTATACAAAATTGCAAGTCCCAGCAGTTGAATATTGAGGAGTTCCATAGTTCGAAGACAACTCTGAATGTAGCGTCTAATTCATGGTCGGCCTACCAACTCCCTATCATAAACAAATACGTATACAAAATTTTGTATCCCAGCTATAAACCGCTGAGGAGATCTCTCGTACGGATCCTGGCAGCAGCATCAGGTCAAATTTATGATTAACATGCATTGTCATCGGTTCTGGCCCAACATGCAAAATTTCAACTCAATCGGATACCGAGAAGTGGGTCAAATTAAACTTGCAAGATTTGTTAACATACATACAAGTCAAGTTAAATAAAAGCTTTTAAGAGTCCTACTTCTGCGGAAGGAACGAAATTCAAATGAAATTCGGAAGTCATGTCAAAGAGTATATTATAGAGGTGTCACCATTTCATAAAATGTTAGTCTAACTGGTACTGATACAATACTTGACGACCAATGGTAGTGCGACTGCCTGCGGCGCAAAAGTTCCGGGTTCGATTCTCGGTGGACTACTCACAAAGTTGATATTATAACTTGGAAGGAATATGAACCTACATTGTACTATGAGGACCATATTTTGAAATAAGCTCAACCATCCTTAATAATTATGAACTCTATGTACTGTCTGTTTGTTTGTTATTTTTTCACTTTCAGTAAATGAAAAGAATTCATCTAAGAATAAGGACATAATCAGTTCACAAAACACTTATCTTCATAACATCTCAAATCATATTTGCAACTTTTTAGTTTTACGTTATTTCAGAAGAAGCAAAATCTTTAAACTACATAAAGCCAACTAATTAGTTCAGTTTTTAAAATGCAAGTGGCCAGTATCATGTTACGCACTTCGCGCGAACATAATTTTTGTTTTGTTTTTGTCCATCCTGGTATTGTACATTTTTCTTGCGAACTTCGAGAATGAGAAACTTTTTTGATATTTCTTCGTCATTTTCGTCATTGAGAGCACCGTAAGCGCAACTAATACTGTTCAAAATATAAATAGCAAAAAACAATTTAGCGACGGCCATTTATTCGAGTATGATATTATGATAATGTATAGTGGTCGCATTCTTGCACCGTTCATTAGTTTTTGAACAATATTTGTTGAGCATCAGACGCCGCATGCCTAAAAAAATTTATATAACATTTTCAAACCTTCGACCACTTCAATCTTTTACCTTTCCAATGTAAAAAATCACCGACACCAGTTGAATTGCTTCATAATTAAAGAAATTTTCATACATTTTGGTGATATGTTATAAAGCAACTAAGAAAAATTAAAAATCAAAAGGACTTCTTAATTGTTTTTTTTTTCAACTAAGGTTTTTAATCCATTCCTATCTGGATAATCCTGTAATTTTTGGTCTAAAAATTGGTATTTTAAGAAAGGGGGTTTATAGGCCTATACAATATTTGGTATATTTCGGTGTTACCAACGAACCAGGGTGACCACAACCTTATAATATAATTATATCCTCGACCTTCCCGAAATGATAAGTACCTGCAAATTACTTTTAACATTAGTATTGGCATTTTGTTCGGTGACACTCTAGGACTTTCCAACTAGGTATAAGTCTAGAACCTTTCAACCCAGTGCTACTCTGGCAGAACATCTTAACCCAGAGCTAACCCACTCTAGAACCTTTCTACCCCATAACACTAAAAACCTTCCGACTCAATTGATCCCACTCTTAAACTGAAATCTGACAAAAATCTAACGACTTTTGTATACTAGGTACGCTAGTTGCAGGAGATATGGGCGTGATATGTGTATGTATAATTATGTACGTAAGTAAACATACATAATTATTATACTTGCTTTCTTATAATTTGTCCTAAAACTGTAGTTGGTGGTGACCGTATGCGCAGCGCTTCATCTAAACAATTAAAAATTTCCGCCGTGGTTAAAAAACTGCTTTTGTGCCGCCGTGCCGCCGTCTAGTGTTGCATATAAATCGAACCTTACTACTTCATAGTAATCTGCACTAACAACCACGTCATCCTATTATTTGATCGTAAAAATATTTTTAATACCTACGTCTAATCGGTTCATATTTTGCGTTTCGTTCGATGTATCAATCAACGTAGTATTGACATTGGCAAAATTATCCATAGCGGATAGAATATAGAATGCCGTTGTTGTAGATAGTTGATATATTTTACGGCAAAATTCTAGCTACAATAACTTTTACATACATACATACATAAATCACGCCTAAATCCCTCACGGGGTAGGCAGAGCGTTAGCGGCCGTAAAACGGATATTAACACCACGTCTGACAAAAGCTTGAGGGTCAATCAGATAACTGTGTATCACTATAGTGACAGGTTGTCAGCCCATCGCCTTAAATTGCAATACACATCCCTCGAGTCCCTTAGTCGGCTCTTACGACACCCATGGGTAAGAAATGGGGTGATGCTATTCTAAGCCGGCATCACACGGTAACAATAACTTTTCATTGTCAAAATATCGAACAAATGTACAGTGTGTCGCGTCTGCATCATATTCGCTGTTTTCCCGGTGGTATAGCCGATCTGCACAAGTACACTCCTGGCGCAGAAAGCTGGCTAAAAAACCTAGACACTGATGTATGATCCAAGCAGGGATTGCCATACGATATGATGATATGATGATGATCATATTCCGTTTATCTATGATCAATTCCACGTCAGTTTTGACAGCAGAGGAAACACATCAAAACAAAAACCTTTTATTTCCAAGGAAAGCAGCCGGAAACAGTAAGTGTTTTGCTAAATTTCTTAATAACTAAGTTGTTTTGTCAAAAAATAGCCGCCCGGGCGGGTTCAACGTGAAATTGCCATTAATAATCATACTAAGATCAATACAGTTCGATTAGCACTGGCGGAGGAAATCTCTTACGCCATGCGTCATCACTGAAAAATAGAGGTAACTTCAAATTTTAATTTCTCCGTAATTAAATATAAAATGAGATTTTGCGCTGCCCTGGCTTATTCCTCATATCTTGAAGATTAAAAAACAAAATTTTGTTGACAGTTATGCGCCTTAAATTATGTATAAAATGCATTCTCGTAGCTCGTTTTCACCTCACTTCATGGAAGTAGGCCCGTTAATAAAAAATAGTGTTGAACGGCCGGGATACTTATCGGGACACGGAAGCAAGATTATTTTATATTATTGTTAAGTGATGTTAGCTTGGGTCTTTCGTCGATTCGGTGTCCCTCACGAAAATAGAACTTTAAGTACTTATATTTATTTTTCTCTTTATATATTCGAAGACTTTTCCTACAGCATTAAATTAAAATAGGTTTATATTTATACAAAATGTATTAAAACAATGAAGATTAATAGATTACAATTGAGTTGCAGATATAAAAGTTTTGTTTCGTGCACATAGTTGTTACAATTTATTTTATACAATGATTATTACAATTTGAATCACTACTACTAGCATAATAAAGGTATTGATTTCATGTATCTCTTTTTAGATGGTTAATTTTGTAATACCTGCCTGTTGAATTTAATGCAGCAAAGGACAAAGGTCTCGATTTTGATAGGATATTTTCTCAGTTAAAGGTTCTCGGTTCAAATCCTGCCTGCGGTAGGAAATTTTGAAGTTGCAACACAACGCGAGAAGTGTTATAAATTTGGTATTCAATTTATCGCGGGCTTTCATCGCTTCCGCTACATTCAATCAGTAAAGAATTTGATAAGTTGCTAGGAATCAGTAAAGAATTAATTAGTTGCAAACTTGCAAAACTATGCTGTCGGAGGCCAAGATCCTTTAGGTCACTGAGCCACCGCAGTAAGTAAGTAAAACTATGCTAATAGATGGAGCCATGCCACGCGTTATTGACATTATGATACACTTGCGAGATTTCATCTAACTCATCTGAACATTTGTTTGCTAGCTAGGAACAGCTATAATTAGTCGAAAATGTGTCCAGCAGTGGACTGCAATGGGCTGAATTGATATATGTATGAATGTTTATGTTCTATCAGAATCGAGGCCAAATAACTAATCGTCAACAATATACTCTAAGTACAAAATAATATTTAAATAACGTACACAAAAATAAATTACAACAATTAATAATGAACTATAGTTTGATAAACTTTCTTTGATAGAAATGTAATGCAATAAAATTAACATCTATAATTTAAAATAAATAGTCATGGAATGAGTGAAAATTTCATGAAACTGAAAAGTATAAATATAAAGGACTAAACTTTTTACCGTTACTCTACCAATACATAAAACAAGTTGACTGTGTTTGATGGCGTATGAATAAACTACATAGGTACAACTAAATTTCATTCTTTTTAGAAGGGGATTTATTGGCCATATTAAAATGGCACCAAAACATAAGGATGGCATGTTTTGAAGGTCGAGCGATATACCTCTGATTTCGGATTAAGTTTTTTATATAAACCATAGACAAGAATCGAGCTGTTTCATGGATGTTTCCAAGTATTTGTTGTTGAATCTATAGTTTGTTGAGAAATCCCTTAAATCCGAGGCGATCTAATATGTATGATAAATAACTATAGACAAGCTATAGACCATGGATTTTTCATGTGAATGAGTAGAGTAGGAAACATGTCTGACTTACGCTATTATAAATTAAACAGTACAAATAAAATAATACCAACATGAAACTTAGGCAACACAAAATGCAGTGGGAAATGTACAAACGGGGCAAGTATACTATACATGCTTGCTTAATACATCTTGTTTCTCTTAGGTATGTTACTGGAGGTATAAAATCTTAGCTAACTCTTATGACTATAATTTGTGCTTTTTATTGTTCTGGTTGCAATATGGCCAAGCTTCCAAAATGGCACATTATAAAGATCGAAAATTACATTGAAGTCGAAAAGGAGGATGGATATTTTAATTGACAATATTATATTAATAAAAATACTTTTCTTTATCTTCTATCATCTCAAACTTATAATAAAGTAATTAAATGAGATTCAAAATTGTCAGAATATAATTTGAATAAGAAGTACTGAAAACAGTATTTAAATCCGATAAAGCCATTAACTTGACAAATCAATAAAATTGTACAAAAATTGTGAATTATTATTTCTTTAGGACAGACAATTGCTAATTTAAATTGGACTACAAAGCACGTAGTTAAACGCACTTAGACAAGATCAAATACAGGATATCTTTAACATAAAATAGTTCTTCGTCGCATTGAGAGGTAATTTCGGACTAAGGTTACTACCTTCTATAAGTTTTGACTACACACCCGCGGTCCGTATTAGTAAACAGCTCTCAAAACTAGCAAACATGTTATTCATTTTAATTCGTCTCGTATGACTCCTACGTGTCAGATCTGTCGATTTCAGACTTGAGTTACGTATACAGGGATTTGAAAAATTAAAATATTACAATTAAGTACAAGCAGTCCAAACTGAATAACTTTCCCCATAAATGTCATCGGAAAAAGTACAGAAATAGAATGGAATAGCTGTATGAAAATATGGTCTTTCTAGAGCCTAAAAAGACCAAATTTATTTCATACTTCATTCTCGGTGTTTCTTGGATTCTGAAAATTCATGCGATTTCATACTTTGAATTACTTTCAGAATTTTCGAAAAAACCTCAAGAGATGCTTTCCCGTTGAAAACGGGCTTTTGTCATGTTTTTAAGGTAGTTAAGGTAGTTAGGGTGCCAAAATCGCTGAATCTCTGGACAGAACCTGTTAGGCAGGTTATGTTAGTTCAGGCGTTGCTGGATTCGAGTTCCACCCCGGTGACGGTGGTGCTGAGGCTGCCGTTGACCAGTATGTCTTGCAGCGGCTGCCCCAGCATCGGCGCCAGAGAATCGCTCAGCTTGTAGTAGTTGGAGTCGAGAGCCTCGTGGTACGTGACCTGGTCCGAGCTGATGAGCTTACCATTCAGCTGCAGCGCTGAATGGCAGATCGTGAGGAATTCTCTGTAGGAAAAATAAATAATTGAAATAGATGTCTAAATTTAGATCCTATCGGCTGCGCCATATAAATCAGCCTAGGGATTATACTCACACATGCAAAATTACGCCTTTATTTCCCTTGCGGGGTTGGAAGGGCGTTAATACTTGCAAGCTTTGCTAACTTAGTCATCTCTTACGAGGTCTACGGGTAATCGGCTGATTATGTATTACATACATACATATATCATGCCTATGATCCCTTACGGGGTAGGCAGAGAGTAAACGGCTGTAAAAAACGGACATTTACGCCACGTCTGACAAACATTTGAGGGTCATTTGGAATATGGAGTATCACCATAGTGACAGGTTGTCAGCCTATCGACTAAATTTGCAATACACACCCTCGAGTCCCTTAGTCGCTTCTTACGACACCCACGGGAAAGAAATAGGGTGATGCTATTTTAAGCCGGCATCACACGACTATGTATTCGATACGCAAAAACTTTATCGACATAGACATCAACAAGATAAGAGTTCATCGGGCCGTTTCTCGACTCGGCGCTCCATATGAGACGGCGATAATGATAAAATAAGATACACAGGGAGTAACAAAAAGGGTATAACTAGCCAAAAGGAGCTCAAGGTACTTAGGAAACCAAAAAACTGTCCCCATAGACATACATCGAAATGTAATAAAAATTGGACCTACCATACAAAATTGTCGATCAGTTGGTTACTAAAAGAAAGTCAATTTATTGTTAATATTTCGACACATGTTTCATGGGAAAAGTAGCCCGGTTTCATGAGTACGACCTCCTTTCTGCTTGTCATACCCTTTTTGCTACTCCCTGTATAAGTATTTCGTTTTATGTGACTTATTTTCGAGTATATATTAACGAAATGCCTCATTTTGCCGTGTGAATCCAGCTTAGAATAGCATCGCCCCATTTCTATCCCGTGGGAGTCGTAAGAGCCGACTAAGAGACTTGAGGGTATGTATTGTAATTTTAGGCGATGAGCTGACAATGACAACCACATAGTGACATGGCGATACACAATTTTTCGAAAGATCCTCAAACATTTGTCAGACGTGGCGTAAATGTACGTTTTTTGCGACCGGTTACGCTCTGCCTACCCCGCAAGGGATTATAGGCGTGATATGTGTGTGTAAATGCCTCAGTAAGTAAAACAACTAGCTTGACACTTACTTGAAGGTGGCTTTAAGTTTGTCGACCATCTCCTCCGGGTACATCTGCGCGAGCGTGGGGTCGAGGAAGGCGTTGGCGTACGCGAGCGGACCCGCGTTCACCTGTACACACACGCTGCCTTGCAACCTGAGAATAAATTGCAATTAGTCATATGCCATCATTAGATTTTTATTAAAATTGTTACTGTGAGACAAAGTAGAGTTAATAAATGGTTATTTGGAATTAGGCAAAATAAAAACAAATAAAAATAGTTTGGCAAAGGTAGTGGTTATTCAATATAATTTATTACTACAGACTGGGCGGATGGCGTAGCGGATAGTACCTCCGCCTGCTACACCGAGTGTCGTGGGTTCAATCCCCACAAGACACAAAATATTTGTGTTTAATCTGGGTGTTTTCTATGTATCTATTTACAAAAAAGTATTTAAGTATAAATAGCAGCTATCTAGTTCTCATAGTACAAGCTTTGCTTAGTTTGGTGCTAGATGGCAGTGTGAATTGTGCAGAATATTTATTTATTTATTAAATGGTAGGTGTGGCTAAGAACATTCATATGACAGATATTCTACCGATTTCACTACTTTTGCTAGTATTCAGGTCGACATACATCATAATAAATTGCAAGCTTCACATTGATGTTTGTACGAGGGAAATACTCATTACCTGAGTTGTAGTTTCTTTATATCAGGCGCCTTGGCGTTGACGATTTCTGTAAGTTCAGTGACCTGGCTCTCCATTTCCAATATCGCTACTTCTATGGGACTCTTCTCCTCTACTTGTGTCTCTATTACCTTGACGCGCCGCTTCACGTATGGAAACCAGTTTTCAGCTGGAAACATAAAATAGGATTTCGATTTTCTGATATAGTTTTTGGCTTTTGACTTTTTCTTAAGGCACAAGTGTATAAAACGTGATGATGATTTCTTATTTTATTAATTGCTTAATAATGTTTAAAAATATTATAATTGATGACGAACGTATAATTTGACTTTTAAAGCCAATGTCGTTAATGGTCAGCTTAATGATGATTGATAAGCCTATTAAAATTATGTGTATTTTAATGCGGCCGTGTGATGCCGGCTTAGAATAGCATTACCCCATTTCTTTCCCGCGGGTGTCATAAGATACGACTAAGGGACTCGATGGTTTCATGTGTATTACAATTTTAAGGAAAGTGTACTCGTGAACGGCCTCGACGGTGGCGCCAATTCACAAAAAATATTTTCTCTTTATACAAACAATATAAAATTATAAGAATGTCCGTTGCCCAAGTTTTTAGTAATGTCCTAAAGTAAAATTAGAACCTTAGAACTCCAATGAAATATTCGCTGTAAATAAAGTTATGGCAATTAATACCGAAATTAGCTGTTTTTAGGCAATCTTGCATAAATTTAATTACGGCTGACCACTAAAGTGATACACGATTTTTCTTTTCTCAAACGGCCCTCATATATTTGTCAGACGTGGCCATAGCGAGCGTATTTTATGGCCGTTAACGCTCTGCGTATCCCGCAAGGGATAAAGGCGTGATGTATGTAGAGGTATGTATTTAAATTTATGTAACTCTCAAAAACGCGTTCTCAATGATCGTGGCTTTCTTTTGAACCATGCGTCGTATAAACTGGCAAAATTTTTTCGTCGTGGGGAGATTGCTAGTACCTTTTAAGACTTTCGAAAAGAGTTAATCATATTGTTCCTTTATCAAGTTCGTTCAGCCTTATCTGGCCTAGTCTAGAAATCAAGAAGCACAAATCTATCGTGGATAGAAAAATGTTCTCACTTTTAGAGCAAGTTGAGTAATTAGTGTCAGGATCTTAAGGGATAGCCCTGAAAAGAGTTTGGGTCAATGCGATGAGAAGACAAAGACTGCCCCAAGTCGTGCGCTCGAACTAGTGCATGAACATGGCTCTCTGTAATGTGAGCAGCAGACTCACCTGTGAGGTGCGTGAGCCTCAGCCGCTGGTGGTGCACGGGCCCTCTCGCTGCGCCGTCTCTAGTGAACGGCGTCTCGAACACGAAGCGCCGCACGTTATGAGCCCGTTCGAAGGCACCCTCGCCCGCCGAGCTGACGGTCGCCGCCCCCTCGGGCGCCGGCTTCACCCACGTCACCTGGATGTACGCTAGTTTGCTGTCTAGCTCTTCGCGGTTCACCTATGGCGACGAATCAAAAATAAATACATGCGAGTGATCATGACAGCCAGAGTTCATATTTTGATGAACTATTATGAGCCACTACGAGAGAGACCGCGTCTGCGGTGTTTCCCCTCTGTCAATGGCACATCTGTATCTATTGTCTTCATGCACGTACTAGGACCTTAACAAAATCACGGAAAACGCTGTGTGCGTGACCGATAGCACCAACTCAAGACGGGCTGGTGATAAGGAACAACTTTCCCCACAGCTGCGCTTAGAGCCTCAAACTACACCCTCGCTAGTAATCGGTCCCTTTCTTTGCGCGTAAAGAATGTAGGTACTATTATCTACACTCGTCGCATAATGCTCGGATTACTAATTCGAAAACAGTGTTTTATGCATTCTGCCTGAAGTATTAACGAGTAAGGAGTTTCTTCATGGTTTTTGCCTTACGATCAAAAGAGAAAAAAAACATTTTTTTGCCGTCTATTTATATCCTGTGTTTAATAATCCAATGAAAAAACATGAGTTCGCCCTTGTTTGTTTAATGGAATGTTTGTATAGTGTAGAAAAAGTAGTGTATACAACTGCATATAAGATACGACTGTTGCATTAGCTACTATTTCCTAACTTTTCAAAACCCAACTCAATAACATACTCAGGTCATCAACTAAATCATAAAGATTTACATGACAAAGCCTCGTGCTCGACATTATTCTAATGATTTGTCATCCATAACAAGTCCGTCAACAGAATTAAAAACGGTCCTGTCCTTGTTTCGATGGTTTTCTATCTGTCAAATGATAGCTTACTACTCGCAACCATGTTTGATAACGTTTTCAGGTTGTCTAGAAAAAGTCAAGAGGAAGGTTTATAGCTACTTTTTGCCACGAGACGTTACACCGGATAAAACCTCGAGTGCGATATTCTTATATTCGCCATACTAAAATTTTCGTAAATACATTACCGGGTCGCATGATTAAATCAGTCTTTTTTTTGTCTGAGTCCATTAAGATTACACTAACTCTAACTGTGCCTGTTTTTCTGATTGAGATTTAAGCGCAAGAAACCGCAAGAAATCATAAAAAGTCTTACCGGCGCAGAATCCATGATCATCTTGACATGTTCAGCTCCAAACTTCTGTTCGTAATACGACTGCAATTTCTCAGATATCTCACTAAGCGACGTCACTTTCGGCTCTTTGTAGATAAACTCTACGCCTTCCTCGTCCTCGCCGAAATACGTTTTACCGAAAAAGGCTACCCGGTAGAACCTTCCCAGGAGTCGTTTACCCGAGTTGGTTACTTCGATGACTTTGGCATAAGCTTTGGTTAGATGTTGGTAGCATGTGAGGAGTGCTTGGTAGTCCTTTCGGCGTTCGTATATGGGGATTATGAGGCGGTATATTGGGCCGAGAAGTTCGTAACGCTCGGCTTTGTCTACGAATTCTGTGCAAATCATGAGTTGATCTAGTAGAGCCTGTTCGTTGTAGTGCACATCTGCCATACCTGTAAAAGACGTAAAAGATAATTTAGATTGTTATTTTTTGTTTCACAATAAATCGACAAAAAACTTGCTTGTGTTTGTTCGGTTTTTATTTATTTATTTTATTTCGGTGTATGTTTGGTTTTTATTTAAAGCAAAATATGATGGTAATTAATAAACCCAATTAGGAAAATAGATGAAAAAGGGCAGTATTTTTGTTTTAATTAAAATTCCGTTTAATTATGGCGTCGGCTGCCAATTTAATATAAATGTAATGTTTTTGTGCTCGGTCACTGAGTAGTTCGTCCTTCGATATGCAAAATATGCAAGTTTTCATTGACTTTTTAATAGTTTATTTTTAGTTTAGACAAGTTGGTTAGATGAGTGTATGATTTAGACGAGTTATCTTGCAGCGGTAGCGGCGTTCAGTCTTCCTCGCTAGGTGCTCTATGTAAATGTTTAGTATATAAATTGTACGAAGGCTCAGCGCGATACAGTCGAAAACGGCTCGCCAGCGCGCGTGCCGGCGATGTCAACTGTTCACCGCCACAAAAAACTCAAAATGTATTCCGCGATTTACGTGTGCTCGCTTTTTGTAACAATAGTGTGTGGCGGAAAAACCTTGGGAGAATTTGACAGCTTCCCAGTCAAATATTTGGTCCGGCAAAGGTTACAGGTGGACCTCAGCAATAGCACGGAGTTAGTGGTCGCTATCGTGGTAGGTGTTTTGTTTGTGTTGTTTCGAGTTCGTGAACGGCCTTGGTGAATTGTCTTGGAGGCTATTTCTGGATGGGACGAGGATGAATTGCAGTGGGTGCTGCGAGGGGCGAGCTATTGAGCGGATTGCGGAGATCACGCGGCCGCGCCGTGCGCCGCTCCCGCTTCCTATATGAATCGCTCCTCGCATTCAATGAGGAACGTGCCATTCAATAACTACACAAGAAAATGCAAACATACGTTTCTTGTTTGTATAAGTGTACAAAAATGATATCGGCAGATGTTGATTTATAAATAAAGAAAATATACTTCCTAATATGTATCTACCAAATTATAGTGACGTAGGTTAGGTACATGTTATTTGTCAAGGTATTAATATTGAACTTTAGATAGAAGGAAAGGCGGCGTATATCGAAATTTGCGAGGCGTTCAGGACTATTAGATCTGCTAAAACTTTACCAGTCGATGTCTGTCTGAAATAAATGGTGATACAAAAAGTGCCCATGACCTTGCTGCACATGCCTACATCAACTTTTTTTTCTTGTGAATGATGATTAAAATTATATTTAACACAATACTAGCTATACAATCAAACCTATCAGACAAGCAAAGAAATATAATTTACTACTTAAAACGTCAATATTTTTTATTTATATTTTAATAAAATACTATGAATTTAAAATTTTAAGCCATGATGTTTGGTTTATTAGTATTGTAACAAGTAATATTGACCGTTTAATGTAATTATGTACGTATTACATGCTGATACGAGTGAGTTACAGAAGTTTTACGTATATTACAGCTTAATGTAGAGAAGAGAGCATTTTCTTTTTATGGAGAGTAGTCACGAGTCACAATCGCGTCGGACTATTAAGATATATTTGTTTTGAAAATATTAATGTTATCGCGTAAAATGCTAACTTAATAAAATATACACGGCATGAGGGACAGCCCTCCGAATACTGACGATAAAACTGAACAACTTCACGTAGATAAATAAATATTTCCAGAAACCTCCAAAAATATTTGGCTTCCCTAAATTTCCCAGATTCTAGGGGAAAGTTGTTCAGTTTCATGGTCTGCATGCAACTTATCAGTACTCGCTGTTCCTTAAACGGTTTAACGGGTTTAAGTTAAACCCCGTCTATCTTGGACATTTCACACAGCGCCATCTAGCCCCAAACAAAGCAAATCTTGTACTACTGATATACAAGATTGCTGATATAATACATAAGTATATATTTACATATATAACATACATCTATGTATATTTATACAAACAATACATAGAAAACACCCCGACTCAACACAAATATTTGAAAATTCACTTACGAATACGTGTGCTGTGTGGGGATCGAGCACACGACCCTCAGAGTAGCATGCAGGGGTACTATGCATTACACCAGTCAAAATTCTATTATCTAATTATTTATATTTATAAAGAGATTCTTTCATTCCTGCCAAATTGTTTTTATTGGTATTTCGACCCGTAATCTTGATTCTATAAGAGCTAAAAATAAAAACTATGTGTCGGTAAGAACCCGTTTAAATTAAGAATATACGGATTAGAGATTATTTGTTATTCAGATATTCCGGCATGGAGATCGCACTCCAGACCAGGAGGAGCTAGACTTGTACCCCGAAGTGGACAACAAGAATATCCTGTTCCCTTTCGGAGCAAAGGCTTTGACCAATGTAAGTTACGATACAGCCATTTCTACACGAGTGGAAACAATATGCGAAAAAGCTTCTTATCATCTATTTTCAAAACACTTAATTCGCGTGACATAGAATGGAATTCAAGTGTTTAAATTAGTTCTGAAATGTTATCAAATTGTAAGGTACTAAAACCGGTTTTTACGTACGGTTCGGTTTGTTTAATAGTTTTAGTGACCTTTTTACACAAATTAATAGAAGTCAGACATACGCATGTGCATTTTTTATTATTATACCATCATTTTACCTAATATTAACGGCAGCCCGAACAGGATACTGAGCGCACTGGTATGTGGTGGTGGGATTCTTCCTTCACGGAGACTTTCAGCTGCCAGTTACTAACACTAGACTGTAAGCTTACTAACTATGTTTTATTTATTTATTCTGATTGATTATTTGTGACCATGACATGATTATTACCTAATTACTACTTAAATGGATTTTATACCTGAAATAAATTAATAGATTTATTATTATTATTTTTACCAGAAAGGTAAACAGCGGTCGTACCGCATAGGCAAATATCTTCGACGTCGGTACGACAAGCTGGTGAATCAGCTATACCTGCCGGAGGAGATCGCCCTATGGTCAACAGAATACGACCGAACTAAGATGACAGCCCTAGCCGCAATGGCCGGCATGTACCCCCCGCCGCCCGCGCAACGCTGGAACCCCTCGCTGGACTGGCAACCTGTCACCTACAAAACTATACCCTACGATGACGATGATGTAAGCTAAGGATTCTTTTAATAAAGACGATTGTAACAGTAGAAAGTAGGAGATAGCAGTAGAATTAGAGATCGGTTTTTAAAACCAGCTAACATCGTAGAAGGCCGCGCTTCAGTGTAGAAGGATGGACCGATGACTTAGAGTGCGTCTGGTTGCGACTGCGTAGCGAGAATGGGAGATCGTGCCTTATGACGTTCCCATGAGGGTTGGCCTACGTCCAACAGTGGTTGAAGTGAAACTCACTACGAAAAAGATATAATTTTTAATATTGATATACATATCACGAGGAGATAATATATAATTTCATTAAAGTTGCGATTTTGTTGCAGCTGTTGTATTGGTACAACTGTCCCAGATATCTCTCGCTGAGGGATAAAGTTTACGAACAACCAGAAGTTAAAGCATCTATCCAAACCTACAACGAATTATTTGAATACCTATCGAATAGAACTAGTACTGACATCGATACACCAGAAGATGTGTTCTACTTGAGCAACTTGTTCCAGGCGTTGGTATGTGATCAAAAGATACTATTTATCTTACAACCGCCAGACAGCCACTGACAAAGGCTACCACGGCTTTTAAGCATACTTACTACAGCCAAATTATAAAAATCCAGATAACAAAATGTTTGTTTTTCTCAGGAAAGTATTAAAATACAAGCTCCAAAATGGGTCCGACGTAGAAGCAAGGAAATTAACGATGTAACGAAATTAGAATACAGTATAGAGAATTACAACCCGGAACTCATACGACTAGCCTCAGGTGATCATAATAGTGTTACTATTTACTTGTACTTCAGTGTTGCAATCATTTAGTTACATTGATAAGGCAGATAATTTGTCAAGTTGTATTTACTTTTTGCTACTGGGATAGAGATACCGAAACCTTGAGAAATCATCAAAACTAAATGCTCCATTAAAACATAATAAGCCTACTTACAGAAAAGTGTGGAGATTACCTATTTAAGATGAGCTAGGCAACTAACCAAAATATGATTACCAGCAACTATCATTATCATCTGTAAATTATCATCGTTTTTCTCATTTTCACTCCTAGTAAATCTTCTAGGCAGTGAAAGTTCCGCACCTGAATGAAGATCGTATCATAAATAAAAATTCACTCTTGTTTGAGTTATGGTTCCTTTAACGGGCAGAGCATGATAAATTTTTTCATTGGTTTTTAAATCTATTGTGGGTAGATAAGGTTCAATTTTAGGTGGGAATATTCTTCCCACCTAAAATTATAAAGGGTTAAAATTATGAGTTGATCCGTAAACTTTGTCCACTAGGAGTACTAATGAACGAGATACGCAACGTAATGAGCCAGTTCGTGCACGGACGGGAAGATGGCCGCAAGCTGAGGATGTATTCGGCCCATGAGAACAACGTGGCCGCCCTGATGGCCGCTGTGGGGGTTTTCGAGCCGCATCAGCCGCCGTATGGATCCACGTTCTCCTTGGAGCTGCGCAGGGGCGTCACCGGCGAGTACAGTGTCATGGTAAGATGGACGGAGGATGTATTCGGCCCATGAGAACAACGTGGCCGCTCTGATGGCCGCTGTGGGGGTGTTCGAGCCGCATCAGCCGCCGTATGGATCCATGTTCTCCTTGGAGCTGCGCAGGGGCGTCACCAGCGAGTACAGTGTCATGGTAAGATGGACGGAGGATGTATTCTTCACATGTTAAACATAATTCTCAGTATTTCGTTGTTCTTCGTTGAGCGACATCTATTAGCTACCGATTTTTCCGTGTGAATAGGGAATATTCCTATGTAAGTCTGGATTTATATGTGTAGATTACGAAAAGAAAAGAATCCTTTTTGTTATAGAGATAAATAGCGTATTGTATAGCAGTAATATTAATTATTTACAGGCGGTGTACACTGTGGACCCCTTGATCGTCGATGAAAGGGTACTCGAGATGTCTGGCTGCAACGGTCAGCTGCTCTGTCCCTTCGACATGTTCCTTAACATTACGTCAGTGTACTCCTGGACCAAAGAGCAATGGAAGCAGGCCTGCCCTATAACGAATCCGTGAAAGTGATATATAAAAATCTGTTTGGCAAATATATGAGATGCATTGTTGTAAATAAGCATGGTTGTCAAATAAAAAGGCTGTGATTTCTAGTTGATTTCGTTTTATTTTGTATGTAGCTATTCCTACACGTACTACGCGGATTACCGTAAAATTCACCTACGTTAAAATATTTTCTAAGACGAGTGCAGATGACTTACCCTGTGAAAAATAAATCACATCTCATGTAGAGCTAAGCTTCTGAATTTACAGCCCAACCCTACAACAGCACAAACTCTTATTTAGAATTGTATGGCTACCGTCACAAAGGCGAAACGAAAGCCTTTTGTGTTATGCAAATATCTAGATTCATCGAAGTTATGTGTTATGTGAATGCTTAGTTTCGGAACGACACGGCACGACCTTAGATAGATTAGGAGCTATTTATTAAACAAAAAAAGAGTAGGTAAATAGTTGTAAATTTACTGCGACTGAGATTATTACAAACTTATTATCTTTTATCTAGTGTTAGATAAGAACACGTTTAATTTATATTTGCTTACTGATGAGATGAGTGAAATACAAAGGCAGATGTAGAGATTCCACTACTGAGATCACATTTCAAGATAATGGTGACTTGAACTCGACGCGTGCTATCATGAAGACGTTTTTGTGATGAAACTTTATACTGATTGATTAGATTTTATTATGGTGCGTTTGACTAGCATCTGCGTTAGGTAAGTTTATTTTTATTTGCGACAAGCTGCTTAAATATGTTAGCTAAGATCTCATTTATGTATGTAGGTATAAGTCTATCAGAATAGAATCAATCCATTGCTTGATGGCTGATTAATAGACCAATAACGTATGTGTCGCATACCAAATCTTAAAACACTTCCCGTGTTAGGGAAACATTTTTTTTAATTTGCAAAAATCCTGCCCACGCTTGAAAGTTTTGCAAGTTTTCAAAAATGAACTTATGTGTCCCTTTTTGTCTCAAAATTGTTCATGTGCTTTTTATTACGACAACATATTTGCATAATAGGTATGCATTTCAAGTGCAACAACACACCACACTAAACACGTCTAGCCATAAGCGGACAATGCGTTCACGATAAAATCTGTGTATTCCATTGAGCGAGCAGCAAGGGCGTCACCGGCAGACGAGATGAGCCATACAAACGACGGACGACGCGCGTTTGTATGAGGGTACCGTGCCACAATCGATTGGACAAAGTCAATCATCTGAGCTGGCAGGTCGCGACCGTGAATCCGTGGCGGCGTCCCGCGCGAATCAGTGCCACCCCGCCTCGCGCGCCGTCAACTTCCTGCCTACTGCTTTATAGTTTTCTATCAGTTTGTCCGGCCCTTTCGCGTAGTGATTACATGGCAACATAATCCCATCCAAGAGTATGGGTGAATGATGCGCGAATAGACCAGACCGAATAGAGAGCAAGATGTAAAACTGCACGCCCGACGTAGGAAAATGTAAGTCCTGTGCGTCAGCAATAGTAGCTCTACCAGATGCAATTGAACAATCAAACCAAGTATTTAGACCCTATCTGTTTAGGAAGTAACAGGCTTTGTAATGATTGATGATATCGATTAAAAATTGTTTTTTTATTGCCTAAACAAAAAAATTATAAATGTGTTATTAATTAAATTACATTTTTGTTAACACATCTAACTGGTCTAATTATTTCCAAACAATTAATTAAACGAATTGTTCTGTTTAATTGATCATACATAAACAAGTATTTTGATTTATTAAATATATTTTTTGTCGATACTTACCTACATATTTTTTGATATCTTACAGGATGATTTAGCATTAGTGTATAATTTAGCGTTATCATCACTTAAGGTCAATAATTATTATTTAGCAGATCTATTATTACATATTTTCGTAATAAGATAAGATTATTATTAACTTCATCCACATTTTGTTGAAAGGCTATATGTTTTATTTATCAAGGCTATTTAATGGTTCTGACAAAGCGTTTTAGTGTAATTGCAGATGAAGAAAACGGACTATAAAATAGATAGATATAGGTAGTAGTAAGAGATTTGCCGTGTGATGGCGGCTTAGAATCATCATTACCCCATTTCTTTCCTGTGGGTGTCGTAAGAGGCGACTAAGGGACTCGAGGGTTTCATGTGCATTACAATTATAGGCGACAGGCTGACAACCTGTCACCAAAGTGATACACAATTTTTCTGAGACGGCCCTGAAATATTTATCAGACGTGGCGATAGCGACCGTATTTTTACGGCCGTTATCGCTCTGACTACCCCGCAAGGAAGAAAGACGTAATATATGTGTGGTATGTAGGTAGATATTGCTAGTTATCAGTGGCGAAGGCAGGTATCATATTATACTTGGTAGGTATCATTATTAAGTATTGCAAAATAATGAAAGGTAAGCCGATGGGAATCGGGTTGTAGGAAGCTGTCGCCACCGCTAGTCTAGCTAGTATTGCACTATCGTACTTGCAGGAAAGAGGGCGGTCGCGAGGAGGAGCCGACCAACGCGGCGGACTTGGCACAGCGCATGCGCACCGAACACACCTGCTGCTGCCTCGGCGTGTTGGTGGGCGTCTCGCTCATTGCCGGTATGTTTATGGCCAATATCTCCACACAAAAATTGTTAGTAAGTGCTCAATCGTCAGCTGCCTCGGCTTCATGTGGCCCTAGCTATGGCCAAATCTAAAGGCCATGAAAGCCCATAATGCCAAAGGATTTCCCACTCGTCGGAAAACAGAAAGCTGTTTGCGTCAGATTTCAATGGCTCTTACAAGACTATCACCACATAAACTATATGCCTCTGTTTTCGTACTAAACTCAAGTTTGATATAATCTGCTTCTAATCATCAGTATCTGTAATCAACAACTATAACAACATTTTACCATTTTGTTTTCTCCGCAGCCCTCGTAGCTGTTATCCTCATGAAAGACAAAACAGTTGAACTGACGGCGCTTCGGCAGGTTCACGTGGTGAGTCCTGAGCAGTCTTATGCTTTCAAAGAAAACAATGTAAATGTAGTTTTATAGACCAGGTTTACATCATTCCAAGGTCACAATTTTGACCCCTACTGAATGACTAGTGACGAATGCACTTCCGAAAGTGCAATCAAAGAGCTAATGTTGTGAGATAGGTTTATGTTTTACAGTGTTTTTGAATTTGAAATGAGCACTTTGATGGGAGAGATGTTTATGTTACGCTAGTAACTTCTGCCTAATATGTCGTTGAACCTTTGTTTTGTTTATATTTTCAGCTAATGTCACATGGCGAACGCACCCCGAGCGAGCTAGAATTATCAATGCTAGGAGCCGACCCACCTGACAACGTATTCGCGCCTTATGGAGCAGGTGCCATGACTAATGTAAGTTTCTAGTTTCAGGCATTCTAGTTGTACGTACACCCATAAACTTGAAACTTAAGAAGAAAGGTCATCACTAGAGAAATTGCGAGCAGTGTAGACTCTTTAGGTTCAGAAAGCTACGCCGCCGTAGACCATACAAGCCTACGATAGCGCTACGAAATCTATGGTTACGAAAGGGGGCGTTGAAAGTTATTTTGCAAAATAACTCTCAACGCGAATATGATCAGCCAGGCCTTTCCTATTCACTATACAGCTATAGACCAAGCTCCAGACTAGGTTAAGTAGTGCTTTGTGTATGTATTGTATGTGATCTAGACCGCCATATCAATATCAATGTGTATGTTATTGTATGAATGAAATATACAAGCAATAAAATAGCTGACGGTGGGAACTTGTAATAAACGAACATGAATAACTTCATGGGAAGTTTACGGTCTCATTGTCAAATTGAGGGGATTGATCGTAGTTCCGCTATTCATAATACGATGACGTAGTACGCGCGAAAAAACCAATGTCAATATTATTATTAGGTAAATTTTTATCACTTTCTGCGAGTAATATATTTAGAGTTGAATATTTGATATTGTTTATTAATAATGTTATTTTTTTTACCTATTGTGTCATACGTCAATCATTCATTAAACTGTGATACAAGTAAGTATCTACTTCTAACTTCTACTTACCTATAAGTAGATGGAGGACGGTTTAATATATTATTTCAAAAAAACACATCTGTCAATTTTATAAAAAAAAAAAAATAGCAACAATAATTTAGCATTCTTTACAAAAATCCGCCCAAATGGTTCCCTGTGCAAAGTTGCCCATAACGCCAGCCGCGTTTCCACGTTGGATTGTCAGCGATATGAGCTGTACCAGGAAACATTCAGCGCGGGGATATGTACCAAGGCTTCTCAAGCTTCATTAAACTGCATTTAGACATTTCATAGGTAAACCCAAATTATGAAATCGAAACCGTTACAGAAGAAGGTCAATTGTCATAACTAGATCCATTGAAACACAGTAAGGAAGAGACTATCATATCCGTGTTTATAACATCGACCTAGCGATATCGTTTAGAGGGACAGGGCAAGAGCGATGTGTTTATAAGTGCGTTCACTTCCTAGTGGCAGGCGACGCAGGCGCAAACGACGGGTGCCGAAGGTCGCGGGACCGAAACAGGAACGATCTGTCAGCGCCTGATAGCTGTTACACTAATAATGATTTATAGCTCGGCTGGCACACGTCTGATGTAGAAAGTTGGGATGGGCGCGTGGCGGCTGGCATTGAACTACTGAAGGACGCTGGGAAGCAAGACGTCACATACTTGTATTACTTATTCATGTTGTAAAATGAGTGTATAACTGAATTATGATCATGAATTCAAACTACAATAGAGTAATTCTTAGCGCTGCTGTTTACCTCAGCATATTTATCTTATTCAACACGAAATAACCAGGCAGCAGCGGGTGAAACCAACAAAATTTAATTTACATACATACATACATAAATCACGCCTCTTTCCCGGAGGGGTAGGCAGAGACTACTTCCTTCCACTTACTACGATCCTGGCATACTTTTTTCGCCTCCTCCACATTCATCAATCTCTTCATGCATGCTCGTCGGTTTAGGGTACTCTTGACCTGACCTTTCTTTAGCACGTCCCCGATTTGATCGAGGTACACACGAAGTGGTCTAAACCTGCACAGCCAGACAATGCCATCTTTTAACGACAAATTGAATTCATTGAATACCATTATAGACACATTAAAACACACACATTGACTGGCGCGCACACACACTAGAATTTAAGACGCGCAGTTTGATGACCAATAATAATTTAAACCTTAATTTCGCTGCTTGCATCACAGCAGTCGTAGCTCAATGGTTAACATAGCGGACTTTGGAAACAGGTAGCTAAGGATCGAGTCGTGGTTGGTCGCAGGTCTAGGCCTGTTTTTTTTTATATTGGTTATACTTACTATTTTTTAATGATTATTTTGCTGTTGCTGATAAATTTTTATACTTATCTGTGTAGTATAGTGTGTGATATCGAATAAATAAAGTAGTTTTGAGGATATAAGGTAAAATGAATAAAACTACCATAATATTTATCAGTTAGGTATTTATTTTGGTTTTTAACTATTCAATGATATTGGGTTGGGTTGCATAATGTTTGTTAATGTGCAACAATAAATAGGTATGTCAAAGTGAATAAACATGTTATAAATGAGATAACGAGGTAGCCTCATTCCTGCATTTATTGTAACAATAACATCACTTAACATATTTTTTATTGGTAACACATTAAGCCTAAACTGAACCAGGGGATCAATTCATTTACATTCTTCGTTAGATTGTGTAAACAAAGTTAAATAATTATGCAGAATAATTAGGTATTAAGTGACAGGTTAACTTGGTATTTTGATTGTTTGAGAGCTTGAACAGTTTCAGAAATTAACTAAGCAGTAAGTATCGAATAAAATAAATCTTCTGCAAAATTCCCAACCCAATATATTAATATCTACCTATTTAAATATTTCAATTTAATAATAATTTAATTTTAATTTAAACGGCTTGGCATGCTAGCTACCATGTTCGAACACATTGGTTTACCACGCATGGACTCCCAGGTGAACATGGCTAAGTCGCGTAAATTTTTCTTGGTCCTGACTTCAGATGGGTCCCAGTTAAGGACCATTTGACCCCATAAATTTTCTATGGGATTTAAATCCGGACTCTTTGACGGCCAGTTAATAACAGTCACGTCGTGCTGGGTTCGCAACCAATCCTGGACGATACGGGCTTTATGCACAGAGCAATTATCATGCACAAAATAAATGTACTGATTTGGGTAAGCAATACGCACTGTAGGCATCATTACGTCCTGCAATATTTCCACATAACTCTCGCTAATGAACCTTCCTTCTATTTCAACTAGTTTTCTAGGTCCCATAGAAGACACCACAGTCCCACTCATTCTATTTGGGAGAATGTGAATTGGTCTGTAACGCTTGCCTCTCCAGCGCCATAAAATCTTGCGTCCAATCTGTATCCGATTTAAAAGCTTTTTCATCAGTGAATATTACTACATTATTCTCCCAATCAAAGTTTCTATAAATATATGCAAATCGGACTCGTGCTTGTTGATGAGCAGCTGACAGCAAATTTTTTGAGCTGGCCGATAACAACTTATACCAGCTGCGTGTAAATGGGTCCTTACAGTTTGTAATGTCACTCCGAACTCCTTTGCTGTTGAGCGAGTTGACAAGAATGGGGTATTAGCATGCTTGGCAACTATCCCTCGGTGACGCGCTGATGCATCCGTGAACATCACGGCCTTACGACCTTTCCGGGCAGGCAGGATGTCACCGGTATCGGCGTAACGTAACCCACAGCGTAACAGTTCTTTTCTGTAAGAAAAATACCTTGTCAATCTACAAGTATTTATTGTAGGTAAATGCCAATAATAATAAATAGGAAACTAAGTAAGTAAATATAATAAGCAATCTAATACCTATTTAAACATTTTAAATAATGAACGTATGGCAGGTAGTATGTAGTAGGTATCTTTATCTAGAAACTTAATGTTTGGATAATATGAACGACCTGACCTGAAGCATTTGCGCTAATTTTGTAAAATAAAAATATTTAACTTACATTTAATTGAAGACGTCGAGAAATTTCATAATACTAAGATTATCTTCATATAGCACTATGATTTTTGCTCTAAGCACTGTATGTAGACAAAGGAGCATACTATAGGTAGACATAATTACGATAAAACGATAGCAAACAACAACACAAAGAAACATCGAAAGCTAACGGTTAGATACGTAGGCAGTAGTCGATACAGATCAGATGACTGTGCTTATTACTTACCGTCTAATAGTTATAATGATTATGTGCAATACCCACAAACATCATTCATTCAAAATAACAAATGGGCCGTTAACTAAAAATTATCTTACATATAAAAAACAAAAACATAAAACAATACACATGGGGGGCGGGATCGACCCAGTGTCCTACCATAATTTTAACTCGCTCTAAATCCAGACGCATACTATCTCGGCTATGCCAGCTGTGACGAGTGCATCGAATTTTTAAACCACTTAACTACTTACCTATGACGTCCTACCGACCCTTGCTATAATTTGTAAAGTGCGAATATGATGTATGCGGCTGCGCATGATATGCGTGCGCGTAAAACAGGTTCTCTGAGTTCTGCCGGCTCAGAGGTATTTGATTTTTATTATAGATGGCGTTATTCGTAGTTTTAGTTAGACCTGTGCAGCCTATTCATTTGCGCACTGTACGTTCGTCGAGGTCTTCCCCTTCCGACGTTCCCATCCACACTTGCCATTTACACCTGTTTCGTTAATCTTCTTTCGTTCATCCTCTCTACATGACCAAACCATTTAAGCATACCCTTTTCTACACCAGTCACTACGTCTTCTTTTATACCACTACGTTCCCTTATCACGCTATTCCTTATCCTGTCACTCAATTTTACGTCAACCATACTTCTTAACGCTCTCATTTGTACTGCATTTATTCTACTTTCATGCTTTTTCTGCCATACCCAACTTTCACTCCCATACATAAGTGTCGGAACTAACACCCCTCTATGCACAGCCAGACGAGCCTTATCAGAGACTTTCTGGCTGTTCATAAAAGCGTGCAACGCTCCATTCATCATGTTGCCGGCATTCACCCTTCTTTCGATGTCACTTTCACACTTTCCATCTGATGTGAACATGGAGCCCAAATACACAAACTCTTTCACTTGTTCCACCCTCTCTTCTTCTATCATAATTTTACACTCTGTCATATTTTCCTCTTTCTCAAAAACCATTGCTTTCGTCTTACTTACATTCACTTTCATTCCTTTCTTTTTCAAAGCCTCATTCATAATATTTACCATCTCCTGCAACCCTTCAGCCGACGACGCAAGGATAACTTGGTCGTCAGCATAGAGAAGACATTTGACGAGTAAACCATTCATTCTCAGACCACATTCACTCTCTTTCAAATCTTCCAAACAACTATCCATGAACAGATTGAACAGCCACGGTGACGCAACACATCCCTGTCTAACACCTTTCTCGATGTTAAAAAGTTCAGTGTACGCCCCGTTTATCCTGACACAAGCACTGGAATCCTTATATAAGGATTTCAGTGCTCGTATCAAGATACTGCTCACCCCATGCATGGATAGTGCCGACCACAATTCATTCCTCACCACTCTGTCATAGGCCTTTTCCAAATCTACGAACGCGCAATAGACTTTCTGGTTTTTGGCCAGGAATTTTTCAGCTATGCAGCGCAAGGAAAAGACCTGATCCGTACATCCCATCCCCTTACGAAATCCTGCCTGAGCATCCCATACTTTCTCATCCGTTTCTTTCATCACTCTTTCAATCAACACCTTTGCATACAGTTTGCCGACGACACTGAGGAGGCTTATACCGCGGTAATTTTTGCAGTCCAGCTGTGACCCTTTTCCTTTGTATAATGGCACTATTACAGCTTTGCACCAATCACTTGGCACTCGACCGCTTCTCCAACAAAGGTTAAAAAGGAGGTACAGCTGACTAGCCACAACGCCTTCGCCAGCCTTCAGCATTTCGACCGACACCCTATCATACCCTGCAGCTTTACCAGATTTCATACTTTTTAACGCTTTCACAATCAGGAGGTACAGCTGACTAGCCACAACGCCTTCGCCAGCCTTCAGCATTTCGACCGACACCCTATCATACCCTGCAGCTTTACCAGATTTCATACTTTTTAACGCTTTCACAATCTCATCCATTTCAATCTCACTTTCGTTCTCAATTTCATCCACTTCTGCAGTAGTTATTTCTTGCGCTAGATCTTCTTTCTCAAATAAGCTTTCAAAATATTCCTTCCATCTTTTCAACACACATTCCTCACCTTTTATTACACTACCATCCAGGCTTCGAATCCTACTCAACTCGGACGACGTGGTTTTATTTCGAGCTGTCCTTATGGATTTCCAGAAAACTTTCAAGTTGGAACGAAAGTTTTCCGATAGCCTCCTGTCAAATTCATCCTTATTCTTATCCTTCATTCTATCAACCGTCTTTTTAACTACATCCTTCACACTTTTATACTCCTTTCGTGCTTTCTCTACATCTTCATCCGTCGCTTTTAACATTCTTCGGTTAGCTTTAGTAGCTAACCAATCCAACCATGCTTTCTTCTTCTTCTGCACAACTTCTTGTACCTCTTTGGTCATCCACGCACTCCGTTGTGTTTTCCCTTTCATCCTTTTGGAAACTCCACACACTTCTATCGCGACATCCACAACACCTTTTTTAAATCCTTTCCATCCTTCTTCAATGTCAGACATCTCCTCTAGGTCATTAAATTTCTCTTTCAATCTTTTAATATACTCCTTTTTTACCTCTTTATCTTGCAAATTTTCTACTTTCACTCTTTCTAACGCACTACTCCGCTCAGTTACCCTGTGCCGCCACCGTTTGAAGAGACCACTTATTCGTGATAGCACCAGGAAGTGGTCTGTGTCAATATCAGCACCGCGGTACACTCGGGTGTCTACAACTTTACTCTTCAATCTTTCATCCACAATCACAAAATCAATCATAGTTCTTGATGCACCTTCCGTTCTTGTATAAGTGTGGATCTTTTTATGTTGAAACATTGTATTCGACACAAAAAGATCCCACTGTAAACAAATCTCTAACACACTCTTTCCATTTTCATTTACTCTTTCATCACCAAACGTACCAAGAACCTTATCATACCCATCTCGCTTTATACCTACCCATCCATTAAAATCTCCCAGCATAATAATTCTTTCATTCGCCTTGCAGTTTTTCAAAACATCTCTTACATTGTCCCAAAACTCCTCATTTTCCTTTTTCGCTTTTGTGGAGCCACCCTTACCCACATCCGTCGGTGCATAGACACCTAGGATAAAGAGTCGAGTGATTCCGACCTTCAGCCTAATCCAGAGGAGTCGAGGGCTCACACATTCGAACTCAGTCACGCATTCAGCCATTCGTGCGGAAAGAATCACGCCGACTCCCTTACAGCCTCGGTCGGAACTAGAAACCCCAGACCAATACGCTGTGTAGGGGCCATATTTCAACGTGTCGCAACCTTTCCGCTTTGTTTCATTCACACATAAAACATCTATGCGCCTCTTATCCATCATCTGACATACTTCACCTATTTTATCCACCATTCCTCCCCTAACATTCATCGAAGCAAAGCGGCTCTCTGTAGCCCGCAATCCGCACCCGACAGGAACGAGACGTGATGAGTCGCGAACTCCTACATCGCCGCCATATAGATTTTGGTTTGAGTTTAAAATCATTGCGTTCCCACGAGAAGCTAGGGAAATTTAGTGTCAATCCTGGCAGAGCCCCGCATACCAGGACAAGGTTAGCCTTAATCTGGGGTCACCCGGTCCCAGGGCATATCGGCACGCTAAACTAGGCACGCCCCTAGCTATGCATCCATCGGCGCGGCAGACCTTGGATTGGCGGAGAGGTAAGGAGTAAGGAAGGGGAGGGAAAGAAGAGAGATAGGACTTTGTGACTTGGGAAAGGATGAAAGGTAACGGATACTACTACCTCGGAGGACAAGGTTTGAGGCCGTAGTAGCTCGGGAAGCCGGGGTCGCATACCCGTAATATCAAAACCTAGCCACCGGACAGGCAGCTTGGCTGTATATCCCTTGGCTCAATTTAATTTAGTTTATTTTAATCAAGATATGTTTCTAATAAAAATATATCCTGGACAATTTACACAGCGCCATCTCGCCCCAAGTTAAGAATTGGACTCATCATCATCATCATTGGCCTCACACGTCTGTGACAGACTATTTAATCAGTGTCTGAGGCAAGACTTTTCATGGCATGACTTGGCATGGCTTTCTTGTTAGCGAGACCAGGCATTATCGTGTGTTTTACGCCCATTAAACACACGCTTACGCCATTCGTCCCTATCCTCAGCAAGCTTCTCCCAGCTTTGATGGTTAATGTTAAACGCAGCCATGTCCCGCTTGGCGCAATCTTTGAAACGCAGCATAGGTCTTCCAACCCCTCTTTTAGCGTTTGCTACAGCGCCAAGGTTCGATCCGGTGCACATGCCCTAACCACTGCAATCGTCTCTGCTTAAGCAGGGCGGTAAAACTAGGCAGCTGCTTAAGACTGCAATGCTGCTGCTTAAGCAATGAACTAGTCAGCTGATATTAAGACTTACATACTTTTTTTTGCAAACAAATACATATTATATGGAAACACTCAGACTAAACACAATCTGTGTTTTGTGGGGATCGAATCCACGACCCTCGGCATAGCAGGCAGGAGTACTGTCCGCTACGCCCTTAGGCAAGTAAAAAATTTGAAACATTATCTGCAATAATCTTGTTTTGTTTGTTTCAGGAGGGAAAAATGCTGACTTTCGAAATGGGCGCATTACTTAGGAAACGATATAATGATTTCATGGGACCCTACTACTTATTCGGTAATTAATTTTACATGATTATCTTGAAATTTTTTATGCTTACTCAGAACTTTCTAATAACTTTAAGAAATCATGTATATTTTAGAATCGAGCATCGTAATAGCGTCGGACACGGACTTGAGCAAAATGACAGCGTTGCTGATATCTGCGGGTCTGTGGCCTCCACAAAACGAACAACAGTGGAACGAAACCTTCTCCTGGCAACCCGTCCCTTACACGTACCCACCACAAGAACAAGATTATGTAAGGCATTCTAAATTATACTTCAAACAAATAAATAGTACGATTAATTATAGTAAAGCTAGCTAAGTAGCAGATGATATAATATTAGCAACATTCGTACGATACGACTATAATGACGAATTATTATCAAGTCTTAAAATTAGTTTTGTCCAATTTGACCAATCCACATAGTGCCCAGTACGCATGATGACCAATAAATAGGCTCAGTATGCTATAATTTGACTAAATGCACATCTTGAAAACTTCCTTTTGCCTCATTTTTAATACTGACAATTTGTTCTATTTTCTAGTTGCTATATGAAGAAAACTGTCCTCGATATAACCAAGAGAAGGAGAGAATACTGAATGCGTTTATAGAAGAAAGTCTTCTCGTTCCGTATAAAGAGCTGTTCAACAAAATTTCCCAGTGGACCAATACGAACTTCAGCACGCCTCAAGAAGCCTTCCATTTGAACAACTTATTTATCATTCAGGTATGTACATGTGAAAGTGACAAAGTATTGACTGGGCCGATGGCGTAGCGGATAGAACCTATGCCTGCTACGCCTAGAGGCGTGGGTTCAATCCCCACAAGACACAACTATTTGTTGTAATTTTCAGATATATGTGTTTAGTCTGGGTGTTTCAATGTACAAAAAAATAGTGTTTAAGTATTAATATCAGCTATCTAGTTCCCATAGTACAACTTTGCTCAGTTTGGGGCTAGTGAATTGTTTAGGATATTTATTTATTATTATTATTGTTGACAATCCTTCCATATTTTCGGGCACATGCAAGTGGCTGCTTCTGTCTTTGGCTATTGAGACATTTTATGCTCATCTGTATTCGACCATAAGATATAGGTAGGTATTTGTATTGAAAATCAAAAGAAATATAGAAAACAACTCTATCTTTATTTTATGATCTTGCAGGACGACATCAAAGTGGCAAGTCCAAAATGGGCGAAACACGTGAAGAGAAAACTGACGGATGTTGCTCGACTTGAGTACATGATGATGTTTCAAAATAATCTTCTGCGGAAACTCAGCGGAGGTACGTTTTCTTTGCTATTTAAACTCCCAAGCTATAAAAAGTGTCTCAATCAATTCATCAACTCATTTAAGATATTACTTTAGAAGGTCTTTCAAAGCAGAAACTGAAGATGTAACAAGAAAAGAATGGACTACAAATTCTAATTTTGTATAAAAAGAAAATTCCTAAGTTTTATTTTGAATTAGTCTTAATCTGGTTTTAATATATCAGGTACTAAATTAATAAAAAAAATAGTGTTAGTTTTACCATAAGAATAGATAATAATACTGGCGTATAGAAACGACACTCCTTTGTCTGGGCCCCAAAAGCCGCGCTTTAAATACCTACTTCCCCCCGCAGCCCGTAACGCCCCGCACTCTCCCGCGCTTTAAGTCGGGGCTGTCACGTGCCAATAATTTGATTCCAGACTAGCGGCCAGTCAAGCGGTTGCGACCGCTGCTTTCCCGTGGGAACAAAATATTTACCCGTTTTAAAGTCTTACCTTACCATTTTATTGTTAATAGGTAGGTACAGAATTTTAAAATAGGTGCAAAAATGGCGCCGTGTAGTGCCAGATTAGAATAGCATTCTTTTTGTAAAACGCGTTCTCCCTATGAATACAACACCTTGCAATGCTAAATTTTACACAAAAAATGAAAATTCGACCCGCACGACGAACGGTTCCGCGGCGAAGCGTACTCCCGACTGAATTGTTCGCTAAGAGACAGCCAGACGGATTGACCTTGAGCGCGTCTGGAGCGGGAGTGTCATCTCTATGTGATTTCTACTCTATGGTTTTACCCGTAAAACTGAACACTATAAAAATATTTGCATGAGTTTTATAGGACCTTATGTAACTTGTTTACGCACAGGAGCGCTGCTTCAGCAGATATTGAAGGAGGCTATATCGATAACCAAAAAGGACTCCACAATTCCCCGCGTGATCGTGCGCACTGGTACCCCACTGACAGTCGCCGCATTGCTGTCAGCCTGTGTGGCGCCCCCACCACGCCTGCCTGACCCGGGAGTCGCAATACTCTTCGAACTACACGAGAAACTCCCATCCGCGAAGGATATTAAAGAGCAGAAGGTTCTTAGTGATGGCCAGAGATTTGGTTTCAAGGTGAGACTCACACACACACATATCACGCCTATAATCCCTTGCGGGGTAGACAGAGCGTAAACGGCCGCAAAAACCGGACATTTACGCCACGTCTGACAAATTTTTGGGGTTCGTTCGGAAAATTATGTATTGCCACAGTGACAGGTTGTCAGCCCATCGCCTGAAATTGCAATACGGTGCTGAAATTGCAACCTGTCACTGTGGCGATACACGAGTCCCTAAATCGCCTCTAACAACTCCCACGGGAAAGAAATGGGGTGATGCTATTCTAAGCCGGCATCACACGGCAAGGTGAGACTCTCCTTCAGAAATGCAAACTGACACTGATCGCTTAGGTCACCAATAACAATATTTTTCTCAAACATGCTAGGAAATGTGTTCATTTCTTTCAAAAAAGAAACCGCGAAGTTTCACATTGTTTGTCACGTCTCAGATCACGCCAGCAAAGTTGTATGGAAATCCTTTGCTGGTGTCCATTAAGATAAATTCGTTATACGCTAAACCCACATAATTTGATTTCAAAATTATCTCGATGACTCTCATAGAAACGGAACGTAATGTTGTATGAAACAGGTAACTAATCACAATCGACCCCAGCCTGCGCAGTGGAAAATACAAATTTACAGCTGAAATCGATATGTGACAACGACCGCGGTATCGCGGTGCTAGAAATACCTAAAGCTAATAAATACTAAACACTAATAATGTCTGTGGGCATCAAAACCAAAATTCACAATAACAAAATTTTGTACCCAAATTAATTCACGTGTACCCAATGTTCATCAGATGTGTGGTGGCCTTTATATGTTATGCAACCAAAACGTAATACTAATTTCGCCTATTATTACCGGTATTTGGCGTTACGTTGCACGTATTAGCACTAGATTATAAGTAAGTACCTCCAAATTATATCACCCCACGAATTCCGCAATTCGTACTAAGGAGTCACAATGATATGGTACGACAAATATGACTAAGGGAACACACCATTAACACGAATAAACAGGTTTACACTTACAGTCAACGTGCCGGTCCAAATGCATAAAATACCCAACGGAGAAAGGAAGTACTGGGAATGGATCAAAGAGGAATTCCGTGGGTACTTACAGGGCTGGGTGGAAAAGATATCGACACCCAGCATTCCAATACAGCCTTGGCGCGTTATTCACTTCAAACCACTCACAGATTCTGTTCGTATTCCACTTTGATATTAGTCATTACGCGTGACCCAACCCGAATTTGGGCCGTACAAACGCGGGCCAAAATGGCCACTTGATGCCTATTCAACGCGACGCTCACGTGGAAGACGTCGAGACATCCAACAATCACTAAGCCTGGTATTCTAGTATAACCCAGGAGAACCGCAATAATACGATGCATCAACACGCGCGATCTCAAATTGAATCGTCCATTACACACGGCATCACAAAACTCGTGGCGGGAAATCCGTACAAAACACAATACGCTTGCCCGAGCGGTTTTGAGAGACTAACTGCGCGGCGCCGAAACCACCGCTCGGCGCCGTCAGGCGCTCTGCGCGCACGTCGCCAGTCTCGCCCTGCGAGTGAGAAAGGGACAACACACGCCTAGAGCGACGCGTGCGATCGAGCACCGCGCCGCATTCATAGACCGTCATTAATACCTAACTGATTCCCCAGCATAGCAACGCTAAATTAAACATTCACCCGCCCTAGGCCGAATCCCTTAGGCCTATTCACTTGGTAGACGGGATAGCGTTGCTACTGCTCGCTTAAGAACCGAGTCCCCTACTTGAACTGTCGCGACTCGAGGAGTGCCATCACTACCTGGGAACAAGTTGAGAATGCGCCCTCTGCGCCAACGCAGTGGCGGCAGGTTGGCATCCTTAACCAAAACGAGATCTCCGATGCGAGGGGGTTCGGTTCTGTCCGTCCACTTAAGGCGTTGCTGCAGAATGTGCAAATACTCAAGCGACCATCGCTTCCAAAAATTCTGAGACATTTGCTGCAACAACTCATAACGCGACAAACGATTGCTATTAACCTCCGTGTAGGGGTATTCTGGCAAGGCGTTAAGTGGTCGGCCAATCAAAAAATGCCCTGGTGTCAGGGCCTCAAGATCATTAGGATCTGAGCTAAGCGGACACAAAGGACGTGAATTGAGTACAGCCTCAATTTTACAAAACACGGTCGCTAGCTCCTCAAAGGTTAATATCGTTAAACCTATAACGCGCATCAAATGCGTCTTGGCGGACTTTACAACCGCTTCAAAGATACCACCCCAGTGGGGGCATCCTGGTGGATCGAACACCCAGTTGATGCCCTGACGGGAGAGGCTCGTGCCGATAGCTTCCTCGTTTTCCGTTAAAAACGTTACAATTTCTTTCATACACCTATCAGCGCCCTTAAAGTTGGTACCACAGTCCGACCTAATCAGCGCTGGTCGCCCTCTTCGCGACACAAATCTATCCAAAGCTGCTATGAAAGCCTCCGTAGTGAGGTCGGCCACGAGTTCCAAATGGACGGCCTTGGTTGCTAGGCACACAAACACGCACAAATACGCCTTGATTGACTTCGCGTTGCGAAGGCGTGATGCTTTAACCATAAAAGGCCCCGCAAAGTCCGTTCCCACACCCGCAAACGTCCAGGCTTCCGTCACCCGGTCCGGTGGGAGGTCTCCCATCTGAGGTTGCATTGTGGCTGCCTTCAACCGATAGCAAGGCAAGCACCGAAACACAATGCTCCGTACCGTACGTCGTCCTGACAAGATCCAAAACTCGCGCTGCAGAATAGCCAAAAGGGCATTGCAGCCCGCATGCGAGTTCTTCTCATGACGATCCCTAACTAAAAGCTCTACCAAAGGTCCTTTCTTTGGGAGTAACAGCGGATGGCGTGCTGAAAAGGGCAGGTTAGCGTTCCGAAGTCTACCTCCAACCCGGAGCATACCAAGCTCATCCACGAACGGGTTGAGGCGCACAAGACCTCCCTTCAGCTTTCCACGACCATCCCTGAGCAGCCTGACCTCCTCCTCAAAATGTTCCGCCTGGACGACCTTAACCAATATACCTAGAGCCGCATTCCGTTCCGCAGGCGAGAGGACAGGTGCTAAGTTCCGTTCTGCTTGAGGTTTCCTACAGTTAGACACGAACCGTTTGATCCAACCCGTCACACCTAGAAGTTTGTCGAGGGAGCTGTATCGTTCCAGCAAGCAAGCCGCACTTGGCTTTGGTACGATCTGCCCCACGTTCACTCGCAAACCTCGATCAGGTGGCCCAAGTGGCGCTCCGCACTCATTGAATGGCCATTCCTCAGGCGATCCAGTCAGCCACTGAGGTCCCCACCACAGTGAGTGACCTACCAATTCAGGGGCCCTACATCCACGTGAGGCGCAGTCCGCTGGGTTCCATTCTCCCGGTACATGTCTCCACACCAACGGAGTTTCCGATCCCTTGATCTGTGACACCCGATTTGCCACAAAAACCTCAAGTGTATGCACCGACGTCTGTAACCAACACAGAACTATCCTACTGTCGGTCCATGCGTACACCGTTTCATCTAAGTTGATGGTACCGCGCAAATTACTAGCGACATGATGTAGCAAGCGCGTGAGAAGCGCTGCTCCCGCCAATTCCAACTTTGGAATGGTCCATCTTGTCCTAACTGGAGCCACCTTACTCTTGGCCATAACCAGACGCACATCTACAGTTCCCGTTGAACTGACTGTCCGCAAATAGACAGCTGCCGCGTACCCTCGCTCCGAGGCGTCACAAAACCCATGTAGGGTCGCCTTACATCCCGCCGACGGGAGTAACTTGCGAGGTATCGCGATGCGTACAATCCCTGGTAAGGTGGTTACAAACTTTGACCAATCATTCAACAGCTCTCCGGAGAGCTGGTCGTCCCAACCCATGTTCGCTAGCCACAACCTTTGCAGGAAGCACTTCGCCATGAACGTCACCGGTGCGATCCACCCGTTAGGATCGAACGTTCTGGCGATCGTCGACAATACCGACCGCTTCGTCCAGGTCTTCTGCAACAGGTCTGGCTCAATCTGATACGTGAAGACATCATGCGTTGGCCTATACTGCACCCCTAGGATGCTCAACGTATTTGGGTTGTCCGGGTTCTCAAAAAGGTGCGGGTCCTGCTGAAACTCACCTGGTAAACCGGCCAGGAGCTCTGGACAGCTGGACAACCATTTCCGCAACTCATAACCTCCGGACTCCATGATCGCGATCAGCTCGTCTCGTAGGAGTAGTGCCTGTTGCACGCTATCTGCACCCGTGCAGATGTCATCCACGTAGACGTCGCGATCCAGTACTGCTGCGGCTCGAGGGAATCTTACCCTTTCCTGTGCGGCCAACTCTCTCAGCGTACGTACTGCCAAATAGGGACTTGGTTTCAACCCATACGTTACCGTGTTGAGCTCATAAGTGACCATCGGCTCGTCTGGGCTCTCACGCCACAAAATCAGCTGGTACCGACGGTCATCCGGGTGTATAATTGTTTGGCGAAACATCATTTTGACGTCTGCGACGAACGCTACTTGGTGCAACCGAAAATCTGTGAGGATGTCCACAATGTCCCGGTTCAACTTGGGACCCGCGTGCAGACACTGGTTCACAGACACACCATTCGATGTAGGAGCAGAACCGTCAAACACTACCCGTATCTTCGCCTCCGGTGACTTCAAAACAGCCAGGTGTGGTATATAGTAATGCTCGACACACCTCCAATCTATGCTGGACACCGACATGTGGCCTAACTCTAGGTACTCCCTCATGAATTCGATATACTTCTGCCGAAGTGCTGCATCTCGCTTCATCTTTCTCTCCATAGCCAGTAGTCTCCGTTCCGCGATCTGTCGCGAACTACCTAAGGAGGGGCGGTTTGGGAGAAATGGCAGCCTGGTAACAAACCTACCTGACGAACTTCGTGCAGTGTTGTATTGATAGAACAGCTCGCACTCGTCATCCTCTGGCTTCCGTCTATCCGCTGTGGGTGGCTCCTCAGACTCCCAAAACCTCTGCAGCACCTCCGACAACACACTACCATAGAGCACCGTATCGCCCTCTGGTAGGTCCTGAGATCTCCAAACTGGGCCAAAAATAACATACCCCCCTGTGGTATCCACGGCCACCAAACCAGTTTGCTGAAGTACACGTTTTCTGCCACACCAAATTCTCCCGAGGACATCTGACCCGAGAAGAACGTCCACCGTACCGGGAGTGTCAAAGTCAGGATCAGCTAACTCTAAGCCCGTGGTCAACCCTCGTACCGTTGACGGTAACCGAACCTGAGGGAGCTTCCCTACCACTTCATCCAGCACCACTGCTGGGGCATGATAGCTGACCCCTGTGCATGTGCTACCTAATGTGAACTCGAAGTTCACCTGACCCCGAACGTCAACATCTAAACCTCCTATACCTACAGCCCCATCCATTGAGGGCTTCATGTTTAAGCCTAGCCTACTCACCAGCCCACTAGACAAAATACAGCCCTGAGCCCCTGTATCCAGTAAGGCTCTTACCTGTATACTACGGCCACCGTATCCCCATACCCAAATCCGAGCTGTTGGCAACAATACCGTGATTGGACGGGGGGCCGAAGCTGGCGTGTAGGCGGCAATTACCTAGCAGGAATCTAAGCGCGGCGTGTCCGCGTCCTGCGGGGGAGTCCCTCCTCTCCGTACACCTATGAGTGGGTCCCACTCCTGATGGTAGGGAGGTCTGGTCATGTACGCCATGGCCGGCAACCTGTAATATCCCTGCGGCAGACGCGCGTATCGCGAATGCTCCTGCAACCGCGGGTTCTCAGCCAAGGGCAGAGGCATGCGTGGGTCGTGAGCCATGTTGCTCACGCCCGTCGAGTACTGCATGTACTGACCCTGGTGCTGCCTGGCGTCCTGATGGTGGCACCCGCCCGTAGCATCACGTACCTGTGATGGGTGCCCCTGACCGTTGCCCTGTGACCACCTACCCCGTTCCGGCACCTGCTGCCGTGGTGGTCTCCACGCCTGTGGCGAAGGGGACATCACCTGCTGATGTCCCTGACCTCGTCCCTGAAACCTCGGTGGAGGAGGACTTCTCCTTGGAGGGGGTGGGGAGCGTTGCTCCCGTCCGTGCTGGGCAGACTCCGTTCGCTGACCCGCGTCAGCTCTGCCACTGTAGTCTCCGCTGCGGTTCATGCAGAGGAGCTGATGATGGGCACCCTGACAGCACCTACAGTTGGTGCTTGAGGGGCACTCTCGCACCAGATGCGGCCCCAGGCATCTGAAGCACCAACGCCGTTGCTGTGCCACACCACGACGTTTCTGCACCCGTTGTGCAGCAAACTCCTCACACGCAGCCACCTGATGCCCCGCCTCTCCGCAGTAGGCACACCCTAAATCCAATTTAGCGACATTGTATCGCCTGGGTGGCCTACTCTTGCCGTCTCGCGCCTGTGTGCCCGGCCGTTCCGGGCGGCGAGCGGCCGCAGACTCCGTATGAGGCGTCTCCCCAAATTGGGCATCCATACGCCTGCACTCGGCCTCGAGGAAGGACTTCAGTTCCTCGAAGGTCGGGAGGTAAGCAGATGTCTTGCCTCCGTGTGACTGCTCAAAACGAGCGGCCATATCGCTCGGCAGTCGGCGTAGCAGCGTGTGAACTAGGACGTAATCATAACCGGACACCGGCATCCCCTGTCTCTCAAGAGCGTTCACTGCAACGCAGACAGGGTTGAGGATCCTGACCCGGAGGTCCGTGGCCCGGGTGATGGTCGGCAAGGTGAGCCACTGCTCTAGCAGTCTGTCAACTATGAGACGTTTGTTGCTGTATCTCTCGATCAGCAAGCTGCGAGCCGTCTCATAGCTGGCATCATCGACTGGGAGATGCTTTACTACCTCGTGGGGCTCACCCTCCAGCTTCGCCATCAATTGGGCCATTTTATAAGCCGGCGCCAAATCAGTGCGGTTATGGATTACGCTGTCAAACAAATCCTGGAATCTAGTCCAGTCAGCGTAATCACCCTTGAAAACCGGAACCGCCACCGGCGGCAAGGGCACTTGTAGCCCTGGTCCCCGTGGACCATGATGTGGGTCCGGTTCCCCCGCGCGGCATCTTATGATAGTAGCAGCCGCCTGCTCTATCTCCTGTGCCAGCTCGAAACACTGCTCCACATTTGCTGTGACCGTACGCTGGGCCGCCTCATCAGGCGTTGCCTCAAAGAACTCCATGCAAGCAGCGTAGTACTCTGACACCTCAATGATCCGCGCTTCAACCTGTTTCGCACCAGCAAGGAGCGCATCCTGTCGGTCACCGCGACCGACCATCGCCTTTGTACACGCAAACCATGTCAGATGCGTCTTAATCTTTACCTTACACGTAGTAAGTGAGGGAGCCATGGTACCAACCTAAAGTACACCGAACCTTATAATAAAAAACAATAATAATCAATCGGCCCTGATCCTACCGTTAGGGTAATCCGTACAGGGTATAAACACAATAATAATAAACAAGCAATTCACTAATTGATTGGCCCCGATCCTACCGATAGGATACTACACACAGAGCACACAATATAATTACAATAAAAACGAAAAATATATATTTTTGTTTTTATGTGGGTATTTTGAAAACTTAATGCTAAAATCTTAAATCTAGTGGCCTTTACGGAACCACGCTCTGCTACCAAAAATTGATCACAATCGACCCCAGCCTGCGCAGTGGAAAATACAAATTTACAGCTGAAATCGATATGTGACAACGACCGCGGTATCGCGGTGCTAGAAATACCTAAAGCTAATAAATACTAAACACTAATAATGTCTGTGGGCATCAAAACCAAAATTCACAATAACAAAATTTTGTACCCAAATTAATTCACGTGTACCCAATGTTCATCAGATGTGTGGTGGCCTTTATATGTTATGCAACCAAAACGTAATACTAATTTCGCCTATTATTACCGGTATTTGGCGTTACGTTGCACGTATTAGCACTAGATTATAAGTAAGTACCTCCAAATTATATCACCCCACGAATTCCGCAATTCGTACTAAGGAGTCACAATGATATGGTACGACAAATATGACTAAGGGAACACACCATTAACACGAATAAACAGGTTTACACTTACAGTCAACGTGCCGGTCCAAATGCATAAAATACCCAACGGAGAAAGGAAGTACAGGGAATGGATCAAAGAGGAATTCCGTGGGTACTTACAGGGCTGGGTGGAAAAGATATCGACACCCAGCATTCCAATACAGCCTTGGCGCGTTATTCACTTCAAACCACTCACAGATTCTGTTCGTATTCCACTTTGATATTAGTCATTACGCGTGACCCAACCCGAACTTGGGCCGTACAAACGCGGGCCAAAATGGCCACTTGATGCCTATTCAACGCGACGCTCACGTGGAAGACGTCGAGACATCCAACAATCACTAAGCCTGGTATTCTAGTATAACCCAGGAGAACCGCAATAATACGATGCATCAACACGCGCGATCTCAAATTGAATCGTCCATTACACACGGCATCACAAAACTCGTGGCGGGAAATCCGTACAAAACACAATACGCTTGCCCGAGCGGTTTTGAGAGACTAACTGCGCGGCGCCGAAACCACCGCTCGGCGCCGTCAGGCGCTCTGCGCGCACGTCGCCAGTCTCGCCCTGCGAGTGAGAAAGGGACAACACACGCCTAGAGCGACGCGTGCGATCGAGCACCGCGCCGCATTCATAGACCGTCATTAATACCTAACTGATTCCCCAGCATAGCAACGCTAAATTAAACAACGAGGCTGTATGATGTGAAGACCCTTGCCTGTCCAGAATTAAAAAAGAAGAGAATGAACTAAACATTTAGTATGGCTGAATATTACGTAATACTGTGCCTTACAGGCGAATTTATTTAAAAAAATTACAATTGGTGGGAAAATTGTAAATTTTTATTTGTTTCTTTGTGTTGTGGTCGCTAGCTAACTTTTATAAGAAGTACAATCTTTCATTTCCTAGCCTTTTTTTGAGAAAAGCACTATGTAAGCCTCGGGGAAAATTACTTTGCTTGACTTGTATAATTGAATTCAAACTATACTCGTCCAGCAAAGTCTTATTTTCCATACCTCGACAACAATGTACTATTGCCTGCTTCGTTCACACGTTTACATGAACGAGCCATTCACACAGATTTAAGAGGTTACAAATACCGCTTGAAAAGTACACACATACATACAGGGAGTATCAAAAAGGGAGTATAACAAGCCGAAAGGAGGTAAAGGTACTCATGAAACTGAACAACTTTCCCCCATGGAACACGAACGAACACAAAAATTGGACCTCCCATACAAAATTGCCGATCTTATCTCGAATTTACTATGAAAGATGCGTATTTTTTTTTATTTCGACCTATTACTGACTTGTTACTTGGGGAAAGTTGTTCAGTTTAATGAGTAGCTTTACCTCTTTTCGACTTGTTATAAAAAATTTGTCTCTCTTGTATATCACACATATATTCCTTGCGGAGTAAGCAGAGCGTAAACGGCCGTAAGTAAAGCCTCGTCCGAAAAACATTTTGATGGTCACTCAGAATACTGTTTATCACCATAGTGACAGGTTGTCATACCATTGAGTCCCTTAGTCGTCTCTTACGAATCCACGAAATAGGGTGATGCTAGTCTAAGCCAGCGTCACACGGCATGTTGCCGTAAGTAAGAGACATTTAAGCCTGGTCTGAAAAACATTTTGAGGGTCACTCAGAAAACTGTTTATCACCACAATATTTTCTTTTTCAGATTTACTACTGGGACGACGATTCGGCCGAACCGCGTTTGATGGAAGTGCCGGGCTGCAGTCCGTTCTGTCCGTTGGAAACGTTTGCGGAACTCACCAAATATACTGTATCTCACGACTACAAGAACGATTGTAAACTGGTGCCTGCGACATAGGGTTTGGTTTGGTTTGCTGCCCTACTTATTAATTGGGTTTTTGGGAGTTTTTTATTGAGTCCGAAGACATGCTTGCAGGATTTGTGCGTAAATATTGGAGGATCGAGGCACATACTGTTTTACAGCATAAAATGTTATTTTTACAGTATTCTGTGGCCGTAGAGATATTGAAGACGAGACAACATGGTCTTAGATCTTCCAGTGTCCAGAACGGAAATATTAAAAAAGAAATGTAAGAGTTGTCAAGCTTTATAAACCCAACGGCTGCTATTGTATTAAGTAATAACATTACGTAAATTTTAAATAAATTTGTCTTTCTTTTTGGTAATAAGTTATTATAAATCTTCTTTTGCGAATTTAAATATAATTCTTCAGTGAATCAATTACCTCTGTAAATATATAAATATATGACATAACATTTATTCTACCATAATTGATTTAGTAATATTAAGCTGACTACTTGATGCATAAGAATTTTGCAAGTAATTTAGAAATGATAATTTCAAGCTGTTTAGAAGTAATCGAAAGTGACAAGGCTGTGTATATTGTAGAGTGATACGTGGAAGGACTAATAATAAATAAATAAATACTGTTTATTGAGTTACAATTATTACTGTTTTATTTTTGTTTTCACGTACGAGATTTTTTAAAATCTCAAATAAGTGGGGTGCATAAACACGCATAGTGAGCATCGAGCGTAAGAAGCCTGACATTTTAAGTAACGTTTGCGTGGCATTGCATAGAAAAACATCCTTGATCCTATTTACTTCTACTACTTTCCTGTAACCTAAGATTGTCTGGTAGAAATAGCTTCCTATAAGGCTGCCTACATCGTACTCTTTCTTTTCTATCTATATGTCCATGTCTTGTTTTTGTGCATAGAGGATTAATTATTTAATGTTATGTAACTAATAGAGCGTTAGGTACACGTACGAGGGTGGGCTCATAATACAGGAACCGTGGCCGACGGGCGCGTCCAGCTGTTAACGATGATGATAATTATAGTTAATACTTGCGATTGTTGGCACTTGGTGAAACTCCATGTTTAATACATTTTGACAAAAACACTTGTAAGTACACAGATTTATTGCGGGGTAACCCGACCGGTTTCGCTCACATTAGCATTTTCAAGGATTTTTATAAACAAACTAAAAAATAAAATAATTATAATTTAGTGGATGTGATGTTCTTTCTTCAACAATGTTTTGTGTTTAATAATCAATAAATGATTATAAATATAAATAATTATAATATAGCGGATGTGATGTTCTCTCTTCAACAATGTTTTTTGTTTAAAAACCAATAAATGATTATAAATATAAAAAATTATAATTTAGCGGATGTGATATTCTTTCTTCAACAATGTTTTGTGTTTAAAAATCCTTGAAAATGCTAATGTGAGCGAAACCGGTTGGGTTACCCCGCAATAAATCTGTGTAACGTGTTTTTTGACAAAATTATTGATGATTTTTTTAAAATTATGGATGGGTTTGCTCTTAACTCTAGTCTAGGTCATAGGACAGAGACAGAGTCTAAGATGGAGCGAGCTCATGACTTCTAATCTGCAAGTGTTCGACTCACCCTCGTCGATCTTGAGCCCCGCCTCGTCCTTGGGTATGTTCATGGAGACGTGGTGGAACTGGTCCGCGCCCCACGGCTGCGTGCCGCGCAGCTTCAAGTACTCGGCTATCAGCGCCGCTATGTGCAGTTGGCAACACATCGCCTGCAAGGGAAACTCTCATTCAATCACGAATATTTATAGACTTTTTATCAAAAGATTATGCCCACGAAAGTATAGATGCTCTTACTATTTTGCATTAATCTTGCGGCGCCAATTGCAGGCCTCGCATCAAAGCTAAAGTTAAGTAATTAAAGAGTCTAATCATTGTTTAGCTTTTTTTAACAGATGCTTGTTTAATTAAGCAAGCATCTACAGCAGTTCTGTAGTTATTGTATATTTAAGTTGGGAATTGAACGATACAAACGTGGTGAAGTTCGAGTCTTTTTCGTGTATTATGTTGTAAATTAGTTTTCTTCGGTAAACAATATATAAAAGGACAAATCTCAGTAAAATCTTTAGTAAAAATGGTAAGTTGATGAACTTTTAAAAAATAATTTAGTTTCCCTGTCTTATGCAACTAATTGCAGTGGCGAGTCTCGTTAAAATTGAAGATATTATATATGGCTTTACTTAGTTTAGTGATGCTCGACGCATTTTAAGACCAACTGGACTAAAAATGCTTACCACGAAATCACAATGAATAAAGCGCGGGAACATTTTGCAGTAAAGTGAGCAACGCGCGTGAAAATCCTTTATCGCGGCACGCATGTTAGCTACGCAGGAAATATCATTGTCCAACTTTTTGCAGTAAAGTGAGCAACGCGCGTGAAAATCCTTAATCGCAGCACGCATGTTACGCAGGAAATATCATTGTCCTTTGTGAAGGTCCCGGCACGTACCTCATCGTGGTCCCCCTGGCGCGCGTTGTGGTCGGCGAGAGTGCCGAGCCACGCGTGCCGCAGCCGGGGAGTCGCGCGGCAAGACGCCGCGAGAGCGTGCTGCAGCTCTGCTAGGTGGACGCTGCCGGCACCTAACATACACAACAACGTGTGAAATTGTGGGGTCATCCAATTAATTTCATTTCGGGCGGCGTAATAGTACGGTGATCAATCTCGTGACAAAATAAGACACCCCGTGTTGTCCTTCGAAATGACGAGGAAAACTAAATCGCCTTTCATTTTGATTAGTCGAAAATAAGAAAATAGTCAACAAAAATTCAATAAAATTACTATGAAATCTAGGAATTTAACAATAGATAGGAAATTATAGTAAGTAATATTTGGACACAGTTTTTTTATTTTCATCTAAGCATATCGGCTTTAAGATTCTCTACCAATTTAAAGTGTTGGGAAAGTAAAAATAAATAGAGCATTTCAATATCTTTAAAAAAAACTCTACATTGAAATGACGCATTTTAGGCAATTTTAACGGAATAGAAGCTATAGTTGACTCGATTCCACGTTACTGACTAAAACGACTAATTAAAAATCACTGTCACTTTCCATTAAATAGGTTTAGAAAGGGATAGTAGACGCCATAGGCAATTTTAGTCATGTCATGTCTTATATAGTATGATCTCCTCGCCATTTCGCAGATTTCCTTATATGTTTAACCGCCATACTTTGAATCGCCGTTAAATTTTGACAGATACTGCGTAAAATCATAGGCAATTTAAGAGGCGATCATCTTTAATCCTTGTCTAAGCTTATAACAGAAACAGTGCTATTTTAGTTAAAGATGTTATTGTTAACATAGAATTATTATTTTCGTGTGGGACACCGAGTTGTCCAACGACCCGATGGACGCTGGTGTCATGTACATGGGAGACCAATGTGGCGCAGTGGTAGGGCGACTGCTTGCGACGCAAAGGTTCTGGATTCGATTCTCGGTGGGACTCTCACAAAGTTGATATTTATCACTTTGTGAATTTGATCCCGGTCTGGTTAGGACATTGCAGGGTGAACCACTTGATTGTCCGAAAATAAATGGTTCCGTGCTTCGGAGGGCACGATAAGCCGTCAGTCTCGGGTGCTGTCTATGATTACTTAGACGGTGGTCGTTACTCACACAACCATGTCAGAGGCTTACTACTAGTAGTAGGCGGTTGAAAACTAACACCAGGGTTCATGGTGTCATTGGACGACTCGGTGTTCCACTAGAAAAGAAAGAGAGTCATGGAATTGTGTCTAGTATATACCATCTTAGGCTCTGTCTCTGTCCTATGACCTAGCCAATACTTAATAAAAAAAAAACTGAAGCCCCGCTGCCCACTCCCGAGAGCCTGGCCCGCGCCCCGACCACGGTGCGCACGCGCCGCATCAGCTCGGCCACTTCCCCGCACAGGCCGGTGCCCTTCATGGAGTAGAGTGTAGTATATACCTGACGCCCCGCTGCCCACTCCCGAGAGCCTGGCCCGCGCCCCGACCACGGTGCGCACGCGCCGCATCAGCTCGGCCACTTCCCCGCACAGGCCGGTGCCCTTCATGGAGTAGAGTGTAGTATATACCTGACGCCCCGCTGCCCACTCCCGAGAGCCTGGCCCGCGCCCCGACCACGGTGCGCACGCGCCGCATCAGCTCGGCCACTTCCCCGCACAGGCCGGTGCCCTTCATGGAGTAGAGTGTAGTATATACCTGACGCCCCGCTGCCCACTCCCGAGAGCCTGGCCCGCGCCCCGACCACGGTGCGCACGCGCCGCATCAGCTCGGCCACTTCCCCGCACAGGCCGGTGCCCTTCATGGAGTAGAGTGTAGTATATACCTGACGCCCCGCTGCCCACTCCCGAGAGCCTGGCCCGCGCCCCGACCACGGTGCGCACGCGCCGCATCAGCTCGGCCACTTCACCGCACAGGCCGGTGCCCTTCATGGAGTAGAGTGTAGTATATACCTGACGCCCCGCTGCCCACTCCCGAGAGCCTGGCCCGCGCCCCGACCACGGTGCGCACGCGCCGCATCAGCTCGGCCACTTCACCGCACAGGCCGGTGCCCTTCATGGAGTAGAGTGTAGTATATACCTGACGCCCCGCTGCCCACTCCCGAGAGCCTGGCCCGCGCCCCGACCACGGTGCGCACGCGCCGCATCAGCTCGGCCACTTCACCGCACAGGCCGGTGCCCTTCATGGAGTAGAGTGTAGTATATACCTGACGCCCCGCTGCCCACTCCCGAGAGCCTGGCCCGCGCCCCGACCACGGTGCGCACGCGCCGCATCAGCTCGGCCACTTCACCGCACAGGCCGGTGCCCTTCATGGAGTAGAGTGTAGTATATACCTGACGCCCCGCTGCCCACTCCCGAGAGCCTGGCCCGCGCCCCGACCACGGTGCGCACGCGCCGCATCAGCTCGGCCACTTCACCGCACAGGCCGGTGCCCTTCATGGAGTAGAGTGTAGTATATACCTGACGCCCCGCTGCCCACTCCCGAGAGCCTGGCCCGCGCCCCGACCACGGTCCGCACGCGCCGCATCAGCTCGGCCACTTCACCGCACAGGCCGGTGCCCTTCATGGAGTAGAGTGTAGTATATACCTGACGCCCCGCTGCCCACTCCCGAGAGCCTGGCCCGCGCCCCGACCACGGTGCGCACGCGCCGCATCAGCTCGGCCACTTCACCGCACAGGCCGGTGCCCTTCATGGAGTAGAGTGTAGTATATACCTGACGCCCCGCTGCCCACTCCCGAGAGCCTGGCCCGCGCCCCGACCACGGTCCGCACGCGCCGCATCAGCTCGGCCACTTCACCGCACAGGCCGGTGCCCTTCATGGAGTAGAGTGTAGTATATACCTGACGCCCCGCTGCCCACTCCCGAGAGCCTGGCCCGCGCCCCGACCACGGTGCGCACGCGCCGCATCAGCTCGGCCACTTCCCCGCACAGGCCGGTGCCCTTCATGGAGTAGAGTGTAGTATATACCTGACGCCCCGCTGCCCACTCCCGAGAGCCTGGCCCGCGCCCCGACCACGGTGCGCACGCGCCGCATCAGCTCGGCCACTTCACCGCACAGGCCGGTGCCCTTCATGGAGTAGAGTGTAGTATATACCTGACGCCCCGCTGCCCACTCCCGAGAGCCTGGCCCGCGCCCCGACCACGGTCCGCACGCGCCGCATCAGCTCGGCCACTTCACCGCACAGGCCGGTGCCCTTCATGGAGTAGAGTGTAGTATATACCTGACGCCCCGCTGCCCACTCCCGAGAGCCTGGCCCGCGCCCCGACCACGGTGCGCACGCGCCGCATCAGCTCGGCCACTTCCCCGCACAGGCCGGTGCCCTTCATGGAGTAGAGTGTAGTATATACCTGACGCCCCGCTGCCCACTCCCGAGAGCCTGGCCCGCGCCCCGACCACGGTGCGCACGCGCCGCATCAGCTCGGCCACTTCACCGCACAGGCCGGTGCCCTTCATGGAGTAGAGTGTAGTATATACCTGACGCCCCGCTGCCCACTCCCGAGAGCCTGGCCCGCGCCCCGACCACGGTGCGCACGCGCCGCATCAGCTCGGCCACTTCCCCGCACAGGCCGGTGCCCTTCATGGAGTAGAGTGTAGTATATACCTGACGCCCCGCTGCCCACTCCCGAGAGCCTGGCCCGCGCCCCGACCACGGTGCGCACGCGCCGCATCAGCTCGGCCACTTCCCCGCACAGGCCGGTGCCCTTCATGGAGTAGAGTGTAGTATATACCTGACGCCCCGCTGCCCACTCCCGAGAGCCTGGCCCGCGCCCCGACCACGGTGCGCACGCGCCGCATCAGCTCGGCCACTTCCCCGCACAGGCCGGTGCCCTTCATCGCTTTATCCCCCGTCGCGAAACAGTTGATTACTGACAACGATTCTTGAAAACGCTTGAAGTTCAGTGATGTGGAGTCTAGTAGCTTTGATACCGCTATTATGACCTGCAAATTAAAACTATGTGATTATAAATATTATTATTACAAGCGAAAACGTCTCTTATATCTTTAAAGAGATTTAATATCTTATTGATCTTTATCTGAATGAGGATCTAAGCAGATCGATTCCAAACGCAGAGGTTGTCCTACCAGCTTATCTTTGCTAGTTTGGGTAATGTTTGGATTTTCGTTATTCACTGACCCGATGACAAAAATAAAGGGATACAAGTACAAATTTAGGTATATATTCTGTGCACGTCTTATCTGCATTTCTTTTAATACCTAATAATAATTAATCTTCCCAAGATCTGCTGTAAGAAATTTCTTATGTGTTTTTCTCTTACTGTTCCTGTGTACAATAAATCGTAAAATAAAATAATTAATAAAATACATGCAAAAGTTTTCCCAAGTGTACCTGAAGATGCACCCTAGTGACACTTCCTCCAGATCCGTGCTGGAAGTTCGCTCGCATCAGCAGATACAGAGCAGCCGCGGCCTCCCTCCGCAGCCACGCGGCGCGCGCCTCGCACAGCTTCACCACTGCGCTCACCACTCCGGCGCATACTGTGCTGCCACCTACAGGAAATTTAAAAAGATATCAACGTTTTCTACAGGTTTTATACCTTGATCGAACATAAATAGCATACAACCGGTAAAATAAAGGCTCACAACCTCCTAAAGGCCATGCCATTAATTTTGCTGCTTTATGGGATAAATAACTGGCAAGAATAACTGCCGTCAGTGTGTAAAAGACGTGCGAAAAAGGCATTGTTAGTTATGTCCAATTAAGACCCGGCGTGAGATAAGATAAAATAATACAAAAGTGTATTTTCCAGAATACAGTACATAATGTCTTAAAAATAATAAATTCGTTCAATGCATTCAGCCTGCTCGCAGGTATGCAAATATGGCACTATAATACACTTAAGTTAATAAAAAAAAAACAGAAATAAAATAAAGAAAATGTCATAAATACTAAGTTCACAAAAAAATATTTAAGTTCTTATTAAAACATATAATCCATAGCGTGCTTGCTACATTGCTAGACCATGTAGTATGTCTAACTGACTAAGGTAGAAAGAAAGAAATCTATGGTACATTTCGTTCATGTGTATACAACACGCATGTAGTGGGCAAAAGCTAATTGTAATGCTAAATAAATGTCATGGTTTACATATACGTTACCTTCAAAAAGCGTCTCTGAAAACTGGTTGATATACGCCCTCAGCGCGGCAAAGAGATGTTTGTACAGCGTCTCACTCTGCGGATGCTGTAGTAACTTGATGTACGGTTTGGCAGCGATGCCTTCAGCCGCTCCCAGGTTCTTCATGAACAAGCAGGTGCGGTCTATGATGATCAGCCCCACTTCCGTTGCTAGGCAACCGGCTGATAATACTGAGTGTTCAGCTATCGCTTCCAGTTCTGCAAAGACAAGTTGAATAGAGTTCATAGCGCTTTTTGTAAGTTGAATTCGAAAGTTGATGCCGGCTTAGAATAGCATCACCCCATATCTTAACCATGGGCGTCGTAAGAGACGACTACGGGACTCGAGGGTTAGATGTGTATTGCAATTTTAGGCGATGGGCTGACAACCTGTCATTATAGTGATACACAGTTATCTGATTGACCCTCAAACTTTTGTCAGACGTGGTGTTAATATCCGTTTTACGGCCGTTAACGCTTTGCCTACCCCGTAAGGGATATAGGCGTGATTTATGTATGTATGTAATTCGAAAGTTACAAAACACATTAAAATCTCAGAATTACAATAGGATTAGGACAACATTCTAAGTAGTTCTCTTACTACAATGGATCAATCCAGATTGGAAGATGGCACCAGCTTAATAAAAATACTTAAAAGGGACTGTCATTTTCTTTACGACAATCTTCTTCTTTTCGTGTGGGACACCGAGTCATCCAACGACCCGATGAACCCTTGTGTCAGAGTTTTTCAACCGCCTACTACTAGTAGTAGGCCTCTGACTCTCGGTTGTGTAACGACCGCCATCTAACTAATCATAGATAGCAACCGGGACCGACGGTTTAACTCACGAGAATGAAATACAGTTGTTTGGGGAACAACCGTAATCAGTTGTAGCAGCAGGTTTATTTTACTTACCAGTAGTTACAGTAGCTGTGGCGAGGTTCTCCCTATTGACAGTATTGTTTTTATTCTCGACAATGATAGGTGGTTCCTTTGAGAAGTCGGGCGGGCTCATTCTCGCGGGTAACGTCCTGGCTTTGATTGGCTTAGGTTTCCCGTTGCAGTCGGGAGTTGTGGCTTTGAGCTCAGATAGGATCCGCTTACGGCCTATGTATTGGAACTGTTCCGCACATATTCTGAAAGTAGGTTAAATCATTGAATACCAAAATTTTAAAACTTCTTCTGTGTAAGGTATTTTGCAAGTTTTCCAAAATTGAATACTAACACGGGAAGTGTTTAAAAAATTTGGTATTCAATTTATCACGGGTTTTCATCGCTTCGGCTCCATTTAATCTGTATAGAATGAATTAGTCGCTGGGTATTCGTTGTAAAACTAACCCGGTAACATCAAGATACCGTGGTAAACCAGATGGAAGAGTAGTGAGTAGTGAAAAACGAAAGTCGCAGGTTCAAATCCGGCTCACGATAGTAAATTTTCTAAGTTGTCTAGGTATTTATAATTTAATTTATATTAAATAAAGCAGTAAGCCAAATTGATATAATAATAATGAATTATGTATGTTAAAATCGCACGACATTCTCTGCTAACTTGTCTATTTCATTTCATGTTATATACCTAAGTGTTTAGTAATAACATGTTTGATTACGCTCGATATAAGTAAAATAGAAACTGCGCTAAATAGAGAAGTGAAAGGCTGGAAAGAAATAAGCATCTCTATATTCTGAATAAAACTTACTCTAAAACATTGAAGAAAGCCTGCTGGTGCGCGGGCGAGTGTGTTTTCCACCATTCCACCAGCCTCTCCTCGTCCAAGTATTTCAGCACGAACAGGAAACACATCAGCACATCACGCACCTCCTCTGCAGACATCACACCGAACCTGACAACACCACAAGGGTTAGTTACTATAGCTTATCAATGCCGTGTGATGCCAGCTTAGAATAGCATCACCCCATGTCTTTCCCGTGGGAGTCGTAAGAGTCGACTAAAGGGACTTGAGGTTGTGTATTGCAATTTTAGGCAATGGGCTGACAACCCGTCACAATGGCGATACATTATGTCTCGAATGATCCTCAAATATATGTCAGACGTGGCTTAAATGTCCGTTTACGCTCTGCCTACCCCGCAAGGAATAAGAGGCATGATATATGTATGTAACAATGCTCTTGATTTTTTCCTAAGGTAATAAGTCTTTATTTTCGTTCGTTGGCCGCACTTACTTTACCCAGATAAAGGAAAAAGTCAATGTCGTGTCGTATCAAGAGGTTAAGTCACTGGCGGAGAGGAGAGAAGGTTGGAAGTTACTCCACCGACAAGAGTTTGACTCTTAAATTTGAAGAAGAAGGCCTCAGATTCGAAGGTCCTGGGTTAGATTCCCGGAGGAGCACTTACAAAGATGGTTTATCCACAGTTTATCTGTTTGTTTGTTCCTAGTTTGGATAGAAAATTGCAGGCTGAATAACCTGATTGTCCGAAAATAAAAGATGGTTCTGTGGGGGCACGTTGAGCTGCCGCTCTTCGCTGCTGTGTATGATAACTTAGACAGCGGTTGTCACAATAACTATCTCAGAGGCCTACGAAACGGTTCTCTCTTTTCTCTTTTCGTGTGGGCCACCGAGTCGTCCAAAGACCCGATGAACCCTGGTGTCAGAGTTTTTCAACCGCCTACTACCACTAGTAGGCCTCTGACATGATTGTGTTACGACCGCCGCCTAAGTAATCATAGACAGCAACCGGGACCGACGGCTTAACGTGCCCTCTGAAGCACGGAACCATTTCTTTTCGGACAATCAGTTGGTTCACCCTGTAATGTCCTAACCAGACCGGGAACAAATTCACAAAGTGGTAAATATCAACTTTGTGAGTGTCCCACCGAGAATCGAACCCGGAACCGTCGCGTCGCAGGCAGTCGCACTACCACTGCGCCACATCGGCCGTCACGAAACGGTTAAAAACTCTGAGACCAAGGTGTCCCACACGACAGAAAAAAGATGGTATTCCTGTCACTTCATCCAACAGCAAAATAAGAGACAGTTATCAATAAAATAAATCGGTCATTTGCCGGCTAAAGTGACGTTTGATTCGTCAGCTGCAGAAGTTACAGGACTATCGAAGAATTAGATGAGGAAGAGCCTTGTCAGAAACAATCAAGGCCATTTTTAAAAGATTAAAAACAGGGTTAATCGCCGTGTGATGCCGGCTTAGAATAGCATCACCCCATCTCTTTCCCGTGGGTGTCGTAAGAAGCGACGAAGGGACTCGAGGGTGTGTATTGCAATTTTAGCCGATGGGCTGACAACCTGTCACTATAGCGATACACAATTTTCCGAATGACCCTCAAATATTGGTCTGACGTGGCGTAAATGTCCGTTTTTACGGCCGTCTACGCTCTGCCTACCCCGCAAGGGATTATAGGCGTGATATGTGTGTGTGTGTAAAAACAGGGTTAATATAACTGACAACATTAGGTAACAATCCCACCTATTGTACTCAACAGAACACATGACAAAAGCACAGAGCAACGTTACCTGTTGACCTGATCGCCGATCTCGCTCAGGTCCGGCTTGGCCGTGTTCCTCGGCAGCGAGTCCCCGCCGGACAGCGTGGAGACGGACTCCAGCGAGCTTTGCGACGAGCGGTTCGCGTGATCTACGGACAACGTCCACGCGTCTAGTTCAAGCTGTCTAAAGTGATATCGTGTGTATTTGTGCAGGAGATATTGATGACGAAATTCAATAACAGTCTACGCTGAAGGTGATTTGATAGACTGCCGCAGACCAAACGTACGTTTTTTCGAGCGACAGCTGAAGCGTTTCACATAGAAATTCATAAAAATGACCGTACGTAATTGAAATAAAGATAGCATTGCCTAGAATGACAAGCGCCGCCGCCGGCGACCGTGAAAGCCGTTTGTCATTCTAGCCAATGTCACTTTTGCTTTAAGTGCGATAGAATTCCTTTTCGGATTTCTAGTCAAAAGTGCTCGAGGTGTCGCTCGCAAAAACTGCTCTTGTTCTGCGGCGGCGTAGCTTGCAAATATTTTCATATATCTCGTTACTCACGTCAGTAGCTAGAAAAACAGGCATCACGGTGTGTTTCAAAAGTTTATGTGTACATAGTCACAAAAAAGGGTCTGTTATTTATTGTATAATATTCCATTTTAAAGTACTTGCTTCTGCTGCTGACTTCTACTACGTCCACACTACACCTGCTCCTGCTCCTACCACTAACGAGAATATTGGTCGAAATACTTCCACGGAAGTATCAACGCGAGTGTGAGTGTGTTCACACACTGCCGTCATACACCCCTCGCAGCAATACGAGCGAGCGAGATAGCATAAATCCCACTCGCGCTCGTGCTGCCTTTCCTTTGACTCACGCACGAAAATCCGAAAATCGAGGGAGCACGGGAAGTGGCAGCGGCATGACAAGTAACAGCGCGAGTAACCTGTGTACATGCTCGCGCTGCCAAATTCCATTACTATTTCCCTGCCCATAGCTCGGGCGTGTGAAAGCGGCATAAAAAGTTCACTGAAAAGTTTATACATGACGGCGTAAATATGCAAGCCTATTCATTGAATACAAGTACAACTGTAAAAGTAAACTACTTCGAACGAATATTTGACATTACAAAGTGCACATTGCGTGAACACCACTAACATTAAACCCTAAACCGTACACAAAAAACACATACCTTTTCCAAACACAATGTGATTGTTCTGAACAACCGGCGGGTCTTTGAAATGCGCCGAGTTTCTGACGGGCGTGTGATCGAAATGCAGCGTGAGTCGGTTCCTCCTGGGCGTACTGCTGGCGGACGCGACCTCCTTGTGGTTCAGTATGCCGGTGAGGTCGCCGTCCGGACGGTCGTGCCCGTTCTCTATGGTCGGGCTTGCGAGGGACTTTGTGACTAGGCGGTGGGCGTTATCTGTTTGAAAAATGTAAAGACTTCTTACAAACATCTTATGCCATTAGATGCGCGCCGTGTACAGTAAAATTTTTGATGGTTGGAGTTGCAGAATATAAGTCGTTAGATTTTGGATCATGCTAGCCAATACTTATCCACTTATATATAACGACACAGTAAACTTTGTTAATTACTTACTGACGGCACGCCTCAAATGGCAATAGCTGGAAACTTCGTTCAGATAAATCAACTCGTTGGATATACTTCAGGTAAAATTTATATTTAAAAATAACCGCGTTAGGAAAACGCACAGCTCTAACAGAAAACGGACTGTGATTGAAGGTAACTTACCGAGGACGATGGTAAGCCAAGGCGCATACAACTGCGCTACCCGCGCGCGGCTCTGCCTGCTCCGGTACCGGTCGTCGTGCTCGTGCTTCGTCAGTAAGGCTCCATCTCTAACAGAAACCGGGCCGTGATTGATGTAACTTACCGAGGACGATGGTAAGCCAAGGCGCATACAACTGCGCTACCCGCGCGCGGCTCTGCCTGCTCCGGTATCGGTCGTCGTGCTCGTGCTTCGTCAGTAAGGCTCCATCTCTAACAGAAACCGGGCCGTGATTGAGGTAACTTACCGAGGACGATGGTAAGCCAAGGCGCATACAACTGCGCTACCCGCGCGCGGCTCTGCCTGCTCCGGTACCGGTCGTCGTGCTCGTGCTTCGTCAGTAAGGCTCCATCTCTAACAGAAACCGGGCCGTGATTGCAGGTAACTTACCGAGGACGATGGTAAGCCAAGGCGCATACAACTGCGCTACCCGCGCGCGGCTCTGCCTGCTCCGGTACCGGTCGTCGTGCTCGTGCTTCGTCAGTAAGGCTCCATCTCTAACAGAAACCGGGCCGTGATTGCAGGTAACTTACCGAGGACGATGGTAAGCCAAGGCGCATACAACTGCGCTACCCGCGCGCGGCTCTGCCTGCTCCGGTATCGGTCGTCGTGCTCGTGCTTCGTCAGTAAGGCTCCATCTCTAACAGAAACCGGGCCGCGATTGGAGGTAACTTACCGAGGACGATGGTAAGCCAAGGCGCATACAACTGCGCTACCCGCGCGCGGCTCTGCCTGCTCCGGTACCGGTCGTCGTGCTCGTGTTTCGTCAGTAAGGCTCCATCTCTAACAGAAACCGGGCCGTGATTGATGTAACTTACCGAGGACGATGGTAAGCCAAGGCGCATACAACTGCGCTACCCGCGCGCGGCTCTGCCTGCTCCGGTACCGGTCGTCGTGCTCGTGCTTCGTCAGTAAGGCTCCACCTCTAACAGAAACCGGGCCGTGATTGATGTAACTTACCGAGGACGATGGTAAGCCAAGGCGCATACAACTGCGCTACCCGCGCGCGGCTCTGCCTGCTCCGGTACCGGTCGTCGTGCTCGTGCTTCGTCAGTAAGGCTCGCAGCACACCCAGTGCTGTGCGTCGCTTCTGAGGCGCTTCTCGAAGAGACAGCTCCACCTGACCAACAACCATATTATAAACATACATACACATATCACGCCTATATCCCTTACGGGGTAGGCAGAGTATTAACGGCCGTAAAACGGATATTAACACCACGTCTGACAAAAGTTTGAGGGTCAATCAGATAACTGTGTATCACTATAGTGACAGGTTGAAAGCCCATCGCCTAAAATTCAATACACATCTAAACCTCGAGTCCCTCAGTCGTATCTTACGACACCCAAGGGTAGGAAATGGAGTGATGCTATTCTAAGCCGACATCACACGGTACACATTTCATATTATCGGTAGTTTAGAAGTTTTTGTAGCACTAACGGCCTTAACTTTTTTTGACGTTAAATAATGTTTTTTTTTATAACTACAAGCGGCCGCGGACCTGAGTGTATGGTTTTAATCCTCTACTGCTCCACACGCTCCTGAGAAAGAGGGTCGTAACAGACGAACAAACAACAAATGATCCTATAAAGTACCGTTTTTTAGGGTTCCTTACCCAAAGGGTAATAATGGAAACCCTATTACTGAGGCTCGGCTGTCCGTATGTCCGTCCTACAGTTACAAGGCTCTATCTCCTGAACCGTTATACCTAGACAATTGAAATTTTCACAGATGATGTATTTCTGTTGCCTCTATAACAAGAAATACAAAAAAAATTAATAAAGTAAATAATTAAGGGGGCTCCCATACAAAACACGTGTTTTATTTGCAAGTTAATAGTTCGGAACCCTTCGGCGCGAGTCCGACTCGCACTTGGCCGGTTTATTTATTTTGAGTAACTTTAAAATAGTTTTTATACCCATTGTCCATTCAAACAGAATCAACCAACATGTTGCCATTTTTACAATAAAATATACATTTCTCACCTGTTTCAATAAAGTACCGGCGAGAAAATGTCTCATGGTAAAGTCTTCAGTGAGTTTCAACTTGGCCGGGTCGTCGCTGGTGTCCCTGGTCAGCTTGTTGGCCTGCAGCGGCAGGTTGAAGGGCACGAAGTGTTCGTGCGAGCAAATCGTCTGCAGGAATGTGAACTTGAACTCGAAGAGGGCCTTCGCGTCGCACGGCTTGAACTTCTCCAGGTACTTCTTCACTTGGCGGAACACGAAGCCGCGGTCCATGAAGGATAGGCAAGACTGCAACAAATTAAAGGTAATATTAAAACTTGTGATCTACGATTAATTCGGATCAAACCAAACCACACGTGATATACGACTATGCTAGAAGATACTTTTTTCATATGATGGATGACACTGTTGAAAGCTTTGGCTTCCAATGCCCGGGAGGATGTTTACGCACCTAAAGCTTCCCACGGTTGACCCACCGGATATCGTCATAGTGTAGTAGCTATAGTATTAAGTTTAGTATAGATATATAGTTATATTCGTTTGTTACCTTTCTTTTTTAGCTGATCTAAATCAATGGTCGCATTTTCTGATATTTTGTCAAAATGCAGCGAAATTTCACTTTAAAAGGCATTTTACTGTCTTCGTAAACCCCGAAAAGTCAACATTGTGAAGCAACATATTATTTAGCATCTTCAAGCATAACAAATGTCACCGCGGTAAGACTAGACCGTAGATCGTTATAAAAAAACACACACACACACAGACAACCTCACTAGGATTGCGAGTGCTAAATCGAAATGAAGTCATTACAGTAGTGTAGCGACCTCTGGGAGCTACGACAAGAAGCTCACTCAAAGTGGTTCACGAGCAAGCAAGACGCAACAGAAGTTCCAACATATCTCCAAAGATGGCGCCACGTGACAGAACAAAGAGCCTGAAACGCGGTAGCGAAGTGTTTCACCGCGCAACGCATATATACAACTTCCAATTCTATCCAGGTGGCCACAACATCCGGCCAGGCGGGTAGCTACCCTTTTCCCGAACCCACCTGGAACCCTCCATTCTGCTTATTGGCATCATTCCTGTCACCCGCCATAGTAGTATTATTTCCCTTAAAACTTTTTCCTCTCTAAAACGAATACATAAGTACAATAACATACATACATACATATATCACGCCTTTATCCCTTGCGGGGTAGGCAGAGCGTAAACGACCGAAAAAACGGTCACTTACGCCACGTCTGACAAACGTTTGAGGGTCATTCGGAAAATTGTGTATCGCCATAGTGACAGGTTGTCAGCCCATCGCCTAAAATTGCTATACACACCCTCGAGTCCCTTCGTCGCCTCTTACGACTCCCACGGGTAAGAAATGGAGTGATGCTATTCTAAGCCGGCATCACACGGCAATAACAAATACAATAACAAAAGTACAATAACAAAAGCAATAAAATAAATAAATATTATGTACCTTGAGAAAAGTGGCAAGATTCTTGTTGAATATGTGCGTCTGCATCGGCTGCTGCAGGATGTAGCAGGGCTCCACCGCCGTCACCAGCCGGTCGATGTTCTCCAGCAGCTCCGCCTGGAACCTCTCGTGCCGGGACATCTGGAAATATAAGCACGATTTATCCTAAACCAATGACCACCACAAAAACTCAGTAGCGAATTTTGAACTGTGTTATTTTCGTACAACGGATACAAATTACAATTTGAAGGCTTTTTCTACCGCAGGGCGTTAGTTAAGTATACAAGTTTAAGATACATACATACATAAATCACGCCTATATCCCTTACGGGGTAAGCAGAGCGCTAACGGCCGTAAATCGGATATTAACACCACGTCTGACAAAAGTTTGAGGGTCAATCAGATAACTGTGTATCTTTATAGTGACGGTTCTCAGCCCATCGCCTAAAATTGCAATACACATCTAACCCTCGAGTCCCGTAGTCGCCTCTTACGACACCCATGGGTAAGAAATGGGGTGATGTTATTCTAGGCCGGCATCACACGGTACAAGTTTAACACACATGTAATATTCTCTGCTAACTTGTTAAATTGATTGGTATAAGAACACAAAATACTAACATTCTCTCTCTCTCTCTTTTCGTGTAAGACACCGGGTCGTCCAATGACCCTGGTGTCAAAGTTTTTCAACCGCCTACTACTTGTAGTGGGCCTCTGACATGGTTGTGTAACCACCGCCGTCTAATTAATCATAGACAGCCCCCGGGACCGACGGCTTAACGTGCCCTCCGAAGCACGGAACCATTTCTTTTCGGACAATCAGGTGATTCACCCTGCAATGTCCTAACCAGACCGGGAACAAATTCACAAAGAGATAAATATCAACTTTGTGAGTGTCCCACCAAGAATCGAACCTGGAACCTTTGCGTCGCAGGCAGTCGCACTACCACTGCGCCAAATCGGCCTAACATTACCTCCTACCCTTACTAGTTTGCAAAAATGCCGTTAGCGAAGCAAATTTGGAATGGGGCAAACATTTTGACTAAAGCCGCCAAACCAACCTATTCAAACAACAGTCTCTGTTAACTTTTAGCCTGTCTGATCCCGATTCGGAATCAGCCAGAATATTGTACGAATTAGTTAAAGTATATTTGATGAATAGATAGGTCTATTGATTATGTAGATATTTACCAACAGTATGTAGTAGGTAGGTAGATATTAGTTAGTAGGTAGATACTAGCATTTAGTTTAGTTTAAAAATAATGATACATTGTTGTTTTAGTCTATTACATAAGGTTATTGTTTGGTATATTGTTTGTGAGCCACGATGAGGGTGGCATTTAAAAAACCCTCTATAAATAAATAAAGATTATAAAAAAAAACTTTTAGCCTACAAGTTACCCCACCTTTATCCGTCCAGTGTTAATCAGATACTGCGCCATGCTCTTAGTGACGATGTCGAAGAAGAAGCCGGAGTACTGCATGAACTTGTGCCCCAGTAGGAAGTCCTGTTGGTTGGGCTCCACGAACCTGTGCAGCGGGGCCGTCAGCACGGTGTGCAGTTTGAATTCCACGCAGTTGAATACATACTGCAATTATAAACAATACGTTATTTATCAAAAGGGGATCTATTTAGGGGAAATCATTGAACGACCTGTATATAGAATACTACCGAAACGATTTTAATGCGCTTGCTTTTTTCCATTTAGACCTACCTTAGAAACAAACTAATTACTAAACTATTCTAACATGCATTACTTATTACTAGGGACACCAAGGCCACCGTCTATGGAATAAAGCCTCATGGCTTGTAAATGTGATGCCGGCTTAGTATAGCATCACCTCATTTTCTTAGACGGGACTAAGGGACTTGAGGGTGTATATTGCAATTTTAGACGATGGGCTGACAACCTGTCACTATGGCAATACACAATTTTCCGAATAACACTCAAATATATGTCAAACGTGGCGTAAATGTCCGTTTACGCTCTGCCTACCGCGCAAGGGATTATAGGCGTGATATATGTATGATGTATGTAGGTTGTAAAATTTTCATTTGCAATATATTGTACTTAAATGCGTACCGTTTTGCAATAAATACATACCTTGACATAACTATCAAGTAAGTCTTTTCTTCCGTAGTCGTGGATCATATGCACAAAATGCACGATCAATTTAACTATTTGGTATCCCATGTCATGTGAGTAGCTTTTTTCAACAGTCTGGAAAAGAAAAGATAAAAGTATAGATTATTGTATTTAAAATGTGTCCATCAGTTATGTCCATTCCAAACAACTGAAATAGTCAGATTAAATTTACGTTACTAAAAGAGAATCGACCGAATCGCAGAATTATGTTAAGAAAATAAAGAAGAAGCGCGGAAGAGAGACAATGAGGCTTTTTCAACTTTCCACTACCCAAGTTCAAAAACTAGGGTTCATCGGGCTATTTGTCGACTCAGTGTCATATAAAGCAAGGAGAAGAGGAAAAACCAATTATTTGTATACTCACCATTAACTCGAACAGCTGATTAAGTATAGTCGGCAAGAACGCCACGAGCGAACTCTGCTTGATCGCATGCGCAGCTTTCAGCGCTGTCAACACGTCGTTCCACGGCGGCGGGGAGGGGGAGGTGGGGGGGGAGTTGGCCTTGATGAGGCGCTCGGCTTGGCTGAACAGGTTGTGTAGGTGCGGGTCGCGCGTGGCCACGGTCGAGTCCAGGACCAGTTGGCAGCGGAAGAGTTGCTTCTCGCCTTCCACCCATACTACTTCTGGGCCTGAGTTCTGAAAATAAATAAAACAAGCTAATTATTAAAAAAAACTTAAACTGCAATTTGTGAACATGAAATTCAAAAGTTAAGTTCTCAAGTATACAATTTTGAATTGATGAGATTTTAATAAAGCTAGTGTCACTCGCGCTGTTGAGACGAATCTAACGACACCTCATTTATGTAATTGTATCAGGCGTTACTTTGCGGAAGTCCATCTTGATTGAATAAGATAGAAAGGTATTTAGCTTCTTCCGCACTTCGAGCAACACGGTCTTCCGTCTCGTTCCGACCCGGAAGGGAGGAGCCTTAGCCATTTTACTTCATAGAAATAGTTCTGTCGTTTTTTGCGGGGCGCGGGGGGAGAGGTAGGTAAAGCTGTCAAGTTAGTGCTTGACAATATCGATGTTTGACTATCGATGAACTTCAAAAGTGTAGGTACTAAGCCGCTTGTGTTGTTTTTTTATTTATATTTAAACTAAGTTACATAACAATAAACTTTTAAGTAGTCAAATCATGCCATTTTAGGGGTCCTCTAGTAATTATAAGAACCATGGCCCTACAAAACACAATCACCAACTAAAAGCTGCTTAACATTTGGTATCTAGATAATCTTCTTTTGTGTGAGACACCAAGTCCTATGAAGCCTGGTGTAGAGAGTTTTTCAACCGCTTACTACTACCTACTTGGCCTCTGACATGGTTGTGTTACGACCGCTGTCAAAGTCATCATAGACAGCAACCAGGACCGACGGCTAAACGTGCCCTTCGAAGCACGGAACCATCCCCTTCCAGACAATCAGGTGGTTCAGCCTGCAATGTCCTAACAGGTCCGGAAACAAATTCACAAAGTGAAAAATAACAAGTTTGTGACTGCCCCACCGAGAATCGAACCCGGAACCTTTGCGTCGCAGGCAGTCGCTTTACCACTGCGCCACATCAGCCGCCATGTCTAGATGATGACGTTATCGTAGGCAGTCCAGATGTGGTGTTCGAAGCCGGGCAGTCGCGTAAAGCTATTATGAATGATTTTAATGCCGGAATCTACCTTTAAAAAAATAAAAAAAAATAAAGATTTTATAAAACCGCAGTGTGCGGAAGGACATGGAAATATTCAAAGGGACAAAGTTGTTGAATTTCCCGAAGTTGAAAAGTGTCTCATAGAATGGATTGGTCGAGGCAGCGCGTCTCTGGGATTCATTGCCACCCGAAATCCGGAAAGCTTCTGATCGTGTTGCTTTCAAGAAGTTAGTGTACGATCACTTTGGCCGGCTTCTTAATCGCAATAAGTAGTTTCTGTTGTCAAATAATCAGTCTCCACTTTTTGTTTTTATGAAGGTATATAGCAGGTACCCGCTAGTTAGTTTTCAATTTTCTATTTAAGTAGTATTAATTTATTTCTGTTTACATTAGAGTATGTATATTAATATAAGTAAGTTTATTTTAGTAAGTATTTGTGTAGGTATATTTTAGGAATGATATGTATGTTATATATTTATATTTATTTCATAGTAGTTCAATTGTTTCCATTATTTTGATTTCACACCCGAGTGCACCCGTGTATTTTTCTCTCTGTTTACCTTCTGGTTGGCCGGTAGAGAATGCCGCGTGGCATTAGGCCCGCCTTTTGTACCATGTGCAATAAAGTATAAAATAAATAAATAAATGGATTAAACAAACTCTTGATAAAAATATTTCATTCACATCTATATTATGAGAGATACTACTCCCAAACCTGCATAAATGACAAACTGGTTTAGTAAAAAAACTCTATGAGCGAGAATAATATTCGGGTCCCTTGATATCTCGCTTATCCAGGTACATTATAAAACCATGATAACAATTATTTGTCTAATACATGTGATTAAATAATACCCGCCTCCTATAATATTCATCGACAAACATTATGACATGAAACGGTAACATCACTATTGTTGCTATCGTCGAGAAGTCGGATTTATCGTGCGATCGATCTGTAATTTGTACGAGCGAGCGGACCAGATGTTGTTGAAAAATCCAACAACTATTTAAGAATTTAGTGTTTAAATGTATTAAATAGCAATAATATGTTAAGAATTTACTTACATGTGAAATGTAACACCATATTTTTGTAAACTTGATGTTCCAGACCTCTTTTTACATCAAAAAACTAACATGTGTTCTCTTGCACGACTGGACTCGGTCTAGGAAAAGATCTGAACGGAACTGGTTTTTATAAACGCCAATGCCCATTTCGGCTTGTACTTTGACAGAGGGGAAATACTTTCTATGCCTACTCCCTTCCGGGACGGAAGGCCGTCGTTGCTCGAAGCTTCCGCACTTATGATGGCTAGTTATGCAGCTAGTTGAATGCACCACGCGTACGACCGCAAGTTAATGCAGATGCACAAGCGATGCACTTTAATCGCACTACTTCCACCGTTTTACACTCTACACGTGTTTCGCCCCTCCACGGAGCATCATCAGGAGATGTTCGATGTCGAGTTCCGAGCACCTCATATGTCAACATCCGTCTAGCCGTTTGAGCCCGTGAAAAAGAATTTACTTGTCCACATACATACATCTCGAAAAACATTAACCTCCTGAGCCAGTCGGGTAAATATATAATTGAGTATTACATTTTACTACGCTTAAACGTTTCGGGTATACAATTTTGAGAACTTGCAAACATGCAACCAGTGACTATCACTGTCACTGTCGCTACTAGTAATAGCAAAAGTCGCAGGTTCAAACTCTGAATGCGGTGCAATTCTGCAAGTTCTACAAAATAATATAAATTGCCAAAGTGGTGCAACTTCCAGGAGAGCTGGCCACATCAGCTGCAGATAGGGCGGCGATGATAAAATTGACTCCATTAACATCTATCAGGAACTTTTAATCATTTAAGTTTTGACACAAAAGGCGGTTTCAATACTCTGATACCAGGATTCATTGGGTGGTTCGTTAAATAGTTGGTATCCCAGAGTATAACAATAAATTTTGTAGTCATAGGCTAGCTTATAAACATCTGAATCAAATAAAATCAAGTTTTTAACAACTTACTTACCCCTTTACCAAGTCCAAGTGGTTGTATGGCAAGATAACCGGACGGCAAGTGTGTTGCGATTGGCAAGTTCACAATCTCGTCAACGAATTTGTCATTCTTCAAAAGCGGCACCCATGCGTACCTGAAATGGCCGATATTAGTAAATAGATTCAAACAAGGTGTATGGGACGGTGTACCGAAAACTTTGTAGGCCTTATCAGACAATAAACTGAACAATTTTTATTATGGAGCCTATGCTGCGAGACGCAATTTGTATTTCGAGTTACCAGAGAAAGTAATTCAGCTAATCGGGAATTTTTTATGGGAGGTCCAAATTTCTTTCCTGTGTACCAACATTTTCATAGAAAACGTTGTGTAGTTTCATGGTCTGATCATGCCTGCAAAGTTTTCGGTACACAGTCCTTTACATCCCGTGTTTCATAAGTTTGGTTTAAATATAATTATAAACAGTAAATCACACAAAGATCTACTTTGCTATACTTTGTAAATGACAATAGTTTCAGTACTTAAAATTCTGAACTTTTATAAAATTAGTAGACTACTCACCCAATACAAGTCTCAACATTAGTGTCATTTTTCTTAGCGATATCGCAGGATATGTGATGGAAGGTGAAGAGTAGATGATGCTGCGAGGTGATGGTGGCTGGCAGCCGGAGCTTGGCCTCGTCGCACCACGTGGGGCTGGCGTTGTGGTGGAGCACTGAGCACCGGTGTTGCGTCGTCATGCCAGTCCGTCCGTACACCGCCTACAAAGAAGACACAATCTCACTTTAACCAGGCATAAGGCAGAGCATGAGAATTGTTTTTCAAGTGTATTGGGGATACTGAAGGTTCAATTTAAGATGAGAACATCTTTCTCATGACCTTATAAATATATTCAAGTGGTATATTAAAAATGCTTAACCAGATTCACATACAGTAAATAGTAAGACTCTTAAGTGATACCTCATTAAACTCACGCGTTATTCTGGCGCAATAAAGAAACATTTAGGCATACAAACAACCACATAATGGTATATATGATTGCTCCCCATCCACGTTTAGAGTAGTCTGTATAATACGCTATGTAAACTGACATATGATCAACGACTTATTCTCTCCCGTACCACAATCCCTGAGCTACCAGTGGCCTGTGCTATCATTGAACAACTACAATTCTACAGGCGAAAAAGTGGCAACATCGCGCCAAAATTAATATTTAAATAGCAACACTGATGAAAATTACAACTACAGGCGTTTTTTGAAGCTACAGGTCTACAATTTTACAAGTCACAGCTACAGGCACCTGTAGATTTCCATCGACAAACCATAGGGTAGATTTTGCTTTTAAAAACACAATCGAGCAAGTTTTTACAGGTGTTCATCAAAAGACTTAAAACTACAACTGTAAAAACTTACAACTTGTGAATAATTTTACAGGTCGTCTGACCTAGGTTATTATTTTAAAAGTGCAAGATTTCTGCATAAAAATCTATTCAATATGTTCAAAAGTACTCAAAATGCGTTCCTTGCCAAATTATTTTGCTCGAGGCGTTAAATAAAGCAAAACTTTATCGTCAATTGTGGATTATTATTATTATTCACAACAGTACTATTTTAACGTACTCTATCAATAATATGATTTTAATTAGAAATATTGTTGATTTAATTTTTATAATTTCCTTTTTATTAAAATAATAATTTTCAGTGTAATGTCATATTTAGCTAAGTGTTTACATACTTTCACATTATTTAATCTGTGCTATAACATTGACGTTGAATTTGAGTGAATGAAATGAATGAATCGATAGTGTTGTACATCGACTTGTAAAATTTACCTGTAGTCGAGATTTTGGACCGGTACTGACAATGGTAGTTTTACAAGTGTCTTCATAAAACGCCTGTAACCTGTAAATTGTAACTACAAGTGCGTTACAGGCAGATTTCCGCCTGTAAATGTGGACCTGTACCTGTACAATGATAATACATGGCACAGAAAACGCTTCTTGGCTCTAGTAACCAGTTAATAAGATTTATAGTTCAGCTCTGGAGGGCGGACATATAAGTGGTGTATGTACGCTGCATACGACTGATCCACATTTAGAGTAAATTGAATTAGATAGAAAGGTATTTAGCTTCTTCCGCACTTATTAATAATAAGTGCAATCAAGATGGACTTCCGCAAAGTAACGCCTGATACTTTTAGAGTAGTCTGTGTAATGTCATTCGCAATGTACTGACTTACCATCAACGGCTGATTTTCTCCCGTATCACAGTCCCTGAGTTCCACAGAGCACGCAATATTCCTGGCTCTAGTGAATAGTTTCTGAGATTCAAAGTTGAGCGCTAGAGGGCGCACATATAAGTGGTGTATGTACGCTGCATACGACTGCCCCCCATCCACATTTAGAGTAGTCTGTGTAATGTAATGTAATACGCAATGTAAACTGACTTACCATCAACGGCTGATTTTCTCCCGTATCACAGTCCCTGAGTTCCACAGAGCACGCAATATTCCTGGCTCTAGTGAATAGTTTCTGAGGTTCAAAGTTGAGCGCTAGAGGGCGCACATATAAGTGGTGTATGTACGCTGCTTGCGACTGCTCCCCATCCACGTTTAGAGTAGTCTGTGTAATGTAATACGCAATGTAAACTGACTTACCATCAACGGCTGATTTTCTCCCGTATCACAGTCCCTGAGTTCCACAGAGCACGCAATATTCCTGGCTCTAGTGAATAGTTTCTGAGATTCAAAGTTGAGCGCTAGAGGGCGCACATATAAGTGGTGTATGTACGCTGCATACGACTGCCCCCCATCCACGTTTAGAGTAGTCTGTGTAATGTAATACGCAATGTAAACTGACTTACCATCAACGGCTGATTTTCTCCCGTATCACAGTCCCTGAGTTCCACAGAGCACGCAATATTCCTGGCTCTAGTGAACAGTTTCTGAGATTCAAAGTTGAGCGCTAGAGGGCGCACATATAAGTGGTGTATGTACGCTGCATACGACTGCCCCCCATCCACGTTTAGAGTAGTCTGTGTAATGTAATACGCAATGTAAACTGACTTACCATCAACGGCTGATTTTCTCCCGTATCACAGTCCCTGAGTTCCACAGAGCACGCAATATTCCTGGCTCTAGTGAACAGTTTCTGAGATTCAAAGTTGAGCGCTAGAGGGCGCACATATAAGTGGTGTATGTACGCTGCATACGGCTGCTCGGCTTCTAAGTTTAATGTGGCAAGTTCGACCGTGAGCGGCGATGTGGGGGGAAGCGGGAATGGTTTCAGCGCCGCATAAGCGCTTGTCATGCAATCTGCGAATAGGTAGATGAGAAACATAAATAAAATATCCCAAACTATTGAAATATAGTTACATTAAAAAAATATGGAATGATTACATTTCCGCCCCGCGGTTTAACCCGCAGCTGTTATCATATCTGTGTATCTACCAAAATATTAAGTGAAGAGGTAACAGACATACGGATATAAACTCTATTAGTATGAATGAGCATTGAGCAAATAGGCTAGATTTGACAATGATCAAACTAAAATTCCTTTCTTTACATATTTTACAAAAGGCACAATAGAATCAGAAACGCACTTGGTATAGGTTCAGTGGTGTGCTGTATGTTGATGGCGAGCCAGCCGGGCACGGCGGTGAGCTTGGCGAGCTTCTCCGGCTTCCGGAAGTCCGACAGGATCTTGAGCAGATCTTCGTCGGACATCTTGTTCGGCTCCTGTCGGTATATGGCCGAGAATTCCGGCGTCGTGTCTAAGTCATTACTGTATAATCTGCAAACATGTTCACGTGTACAATATACTGCTAAAACACTATAAAACGATCGTCTCAAGATTGTTTTAAGATTTTGGATGCATTTGAAACTAATTACAGTCTAAACCAAGTTACATCTTCTAGGATTCAGACTAAACTACTATAATTCAAATCGTTTTACAACGCACATAGCTTTCGCCGTTCGTTTGCAATATCACATGCGAAGCTTCGACATCAACATTTTTCTGAACAATTTATATTTATAGAACAACAAACCAACAACATTCTCTGTAAACTTGTAGCACTTAATACATCTACAAACGTATTCAACTTACTTAAATAATGGTTTAGCGGCCCACGCAAAAGGCATTCTGTACGTTCCGACTCGGTTCGCATAAGCTTGCACAGTTTTGTGAACTTTGAGCCCTAAACGCGGGTCTTTGGTAGCTTTGAGGTAGGGCTCCAATACGTGACTGACATGGCCCTGTAGGATCTTGTCTATCCGCACTACTAGGAATAAATCTGGGTGCGGGTTGTTCACTGATAAGAGAACCTGAAAAGAAGAGTTACTTTAGAATTGAATCAAAACTAAACTAAAAACACATTTTGTCTCGATTGAGCTTAAAAAATATAATCCAATCAATGGTTGAAAAAAGTGTGACAATCAATACCCGAAACGACATGCAAGAGAGATCACGACGCGTTTTGGCTCAGGCTGGTTGAAGTGTGGATATCACTAGTGCCTAGTGAAATTTGAGATTCAAGACAACGCCTGTGACAACGCGCAAATATCAACACAATTTTTATGGTCACCTATTATTTCGTAAAACTAGTCATCCATTTTTAATAGTTTTACAACGCAATTAACAAAATAACTGAACTTACTTGTTTCCTCGACTTAAACCACTCCTCAGGTATTTGGTTAACATCTAACTTTACATCGTAGCTAAAATTCTCAACTAATGACTTTGTGCACTCGTTGTCTTTGACTAGATCCCTCACCGCGTCGTGGTTCAAATCGAAGTGGAAGTTCTCTGTAAGCTTGCGGCCGCTGCGCGCGTCGTATACCGCCAGGTGGGTGAAGTAAGGTTCCACCTGGCATAGTAGTTCCTTGTCGCCGTCTATAGGCGCTTGTAATCTAAACTTTAAGCTTTCGCATTTGAGCAATATTCTTTGGCCAAAGTGTTCTCTGAAACGACACAAAATGTTCATAAATAAAAATTTCTTTGTGTGTACGTACGAAATACAATGCCCTCAATTCGGGATATAAATTCTCTTGATTTACCTTAAAAAGTGCTGTCACTTTCCGTCAAATAGGTTTAGAAAGGGAGAGGAGATAAATCTAAGTCCTTTCATGTTTAAAAATGACAGTAAATGGGTTCTTTAAATTTCAAGTAAATTTAGTAGAAAACACGTATCTTGCGTCAAATTATAAACATGACGTGATTAAGACTAAGATATCTCCTAATCTTCTCTAAATCTATTTGACAAGCAGAGACAGCACTAATTAAAAGTAAGTTAAGATAATTTATATCCCGAAATGAGGTTAGTATTTTGGTAAAAATTACATTCATAAATGGTCTTATGAATGACGCTGACACAAACCATAACGTAAATAAGGTGTCTGAGGTGTTTTGGAAAATCCAAGGAGATCAATTTTGCTGGACGCCTTTGAAGACTTTTTTGCTACGGAAAGAATGCCATTTGGTTTTTTACTTGAAAGGCAAAAATCATCATCGTTGCGATCAATGCTAACAATCAATATTTGTCCTCAGTTCCTACCTTTTATAAAAAATAATGTTATATTTAATTTTATCATGAAATACTGACTTGAAAGGTTCCAGCTGAGGTTCCGGTTCCGGTACACGCTTGTACGGCAGGCTGAAGATGGCGACGCGGCATTCATTGCGCGCGGCCGCTATAGACATGTCGGTCTCACGGGAGTACCGCATCAGCAATGGATTCATACTGTGCTCGAGACCCTTTAGAGTGCCGTAGATAGGGGGCGGAGGTTCCGCTGTTAGAGATACATCAGCGTCTGGAATGCAGTTGAGCTTTTAAAAACTGTCGAAACTAACAAGCTATCATTTATGTATACTTTGCAGGGTCATTTAATATTTCTAATTTTCATGATGGTTTATAAATTTAAAACTATTTTTGAAAGGTTCTTACCGACGATAATTTATTTCTGTAACTGTTTTTATAAATGTGTCTGGTGGTACAATAAAGTTAATACATACATACATACATACGATATATTATTATTTTGAGTCCCGATATTTCGACGCTGTTGCGTTTAAATTATAACAATAAATAATGTAAACAACCGCGAAAGTTTAAAATTTAAAGACTACTTTGAAAAGTTAGTGTTTCCAGTGATCAAAATAATAACCATAAGTGATAATTTTAAGTTTGTTTGAACTGTATGTTTACTTTTTTTTAATACAATAAAGAATATATATAATATAAATAATGCGTGCCTCACGCGTGCCCAGTTAGGACAGTTAAGCAATATTCGTCACACGTAAATAATAATCAAGCATGGTAACCACAATGAACATGGTAATTGCAACATCAGCGAAATATCGCGAACTCAAAAAATCTAACTGTAGGGTTCTCAAGAACAACACGAACATTACCTTTATCTAGCACCTCGTCAATTTGTTGTTCCTGTGTCTCGTGGCTCTTCTTGAGCGCCGCTTTGAAGGCTGTGATCCAGTCGTTCATATCCTCCTCGCTATCAGCCGAGAACGAATACCCCTTCCCGCCAGACATGCGCAACTCGAAGCTGAACCTGCCACGCTTTGGATTCTGGAAGACAAACAATTATATTCAAGGATTAGCTAGGTTTCATGATTAGATTTGATTAGTAGAACGCGAGATGTTTTAACCACGCGTAACAGTCACAGATTTGGTACTGATTCAAAAATATGCCTACTAATCCAAGGAAAAATACGTTGCTTCTGCAAGGTAAAAACAGACATTTTACCAGCTGTTTGTTTTCCTAGTCATAATTATTTAAGGCGAGTGTAGCCGTCAATGACCTCGACAGTGGCGCCACTTGATAAAAAAATATTTTCTCTTTATACAAACAATCTATCAGAATTTGTATCAAGAGAAAATATTTGTTTGTGAAGTGGCGCCACTGTCGAGGTCGTTCACGGGTACACTCGCCTTAATATTTTGAACAAAAAAGTAAATTGTCAGCAGAGAACGAATGACCAGCAGAACTGAGTCTTATTATTATCACGCATTAGTATCATAAATTAGAAAGATAAATTACTTGTGATGACAGTTTAAACTAATCCTGTTTGGTTACGTACGCTTCTCACACTTTTACAGCTTATTGGCTTTAAAGTTACGCAATATGTAAACCATACTAGTTCTGAGTATATTTGAGACGCGGCTTGTCTCGTCTTAGTAGGTTAATAGGTAAACGATCTCACCTTAACAACATCTGAGCAAAAATCCATAACTATAGTGAGCTTTTGATCTGTCTTCTTCTCGTCTTTATAAACTTCCAAAATATATGTTCCGTCTGTTTCCTTAACCATTGAGCAATATCGTTTCTTAAAGGACTTGGACGCGAGGTTGCTGAAGATCCTTTCTGAGCCGATCTCCGGGCCCTTGAGCAGGTAGCCCTCTTTGGTGCCGACGTCCACTTTCGATTGAGCCTCATTATCGCTTTCAGTCTCCGCGTCTAGGTCGTATACTTCCTCTGGTAGTTTGGTATCAGTTCTAAAAGTTAGCCAAACGTATTTAGACTCGCAACAACGACAATTACAAGAAAGGAATGACATGAAGTTTTTCCTATCTCATCTAACTCTGGACAGCTAACGAGAGTGTACCTAGATCAAATTAGTAACTAAATAATATCACGCTCTCACTGGCACTGGCAATCATAGGCTTCTATTACGATTCTTTGTATCGGAGTAATAAGCACAAAGTCAGGTCTCTTTCTGCAGAAGGCAGGTGCGCTAATCCAAACATGAATCCTCTTTTACACCATGAATCAAGTTATGTTTTGAGCCAAGACACGAGTGTGAGTAATAATCTCAGCTTTCACTGCCTATGTTCTTAAGTTTTTTTTGTAAACACAGTCATTGATCAAACAGCCACACGCGCTACCTAATCCCAGTTCATTAATATCGATTCGCGATTCTGCAACAACAAACAATGCTAGTACTAACGCAGGCTGATATAATTATCCTCATTTTAGTACTAATAAAGCAGGATGTGATTCAGAAATGGTACAATATGAAGCGAGTTTAGCCTTGGATGTTTATCATGGAAGCATGGAAACTGTAATGTATTTCTCACGGCCGTGAATTGAACTCTAATTGTCCTGCTAATGAGATGCAGACATGGGGGTTTCGTAATTCGGTTCGTATTGATCAAAAGTTCAACAAATATTTAGTTCCCTAATCTGAAAAGTATATTTTTCTTTATAGGATTGGTTTTTACTAAATAAGCTGATAAGATAACGTTCTTTATAACCATCGTAGTTTTAGTACGTACGTACTTCCGGTTGAAGCTTAGTATCAACTTTTACTTTACAGAAGGACTTGGATTCTGCAAGCTAATTTTAGCTAAAAAAGAGACTAAATACTTTTTTGAACGAAATTTGAGGCGAAGAAGAAGAATCCGCTTCACAATTGTCATTTGCTCGTTGATTTTGTGTTGTCTGATCAAGACCTTAGCATCTACATAAGGGATATTTTATTGCAGAGGATAGATGATTGATATAACTATGAGAATACTTAAAAAATACGTGAGATAAGTAAACATTAAAAACGTCATACGAATAAATTAGTTAAACTAGTGTACGCACGTTTAATTGGCACATTCCACAGTAATCATAATTTTTATTAGCCTTAACCATGCCTAAACAGACAAAAATTGAATTTAATGGAGACCTAGCTAAAGCTTTCTAAAAATTATCATATGACGCGGATTTACATAATTAATTGCGTTTTGAACAAAAATAAAGTAGCTTATCTAAAAACTCAGCTAGATAGATCATTAGCATATATATTATTTTCTCTGTATCAGTACTTTGTTGTACTGGTAATTAAATATTAGTTTGTTTGTTTCTGTAAATAATTACCTTGCATTTAGATAATTCAGATCAGAATGATTGCATGCGGTTTCGGAAATAAATATTGGAATTCTGGCAAATGTTTGAACATAGATAATGTTCCAACAACAAACACAAAGGTAATTTAGATTGTAACTGATAAAACTGCATGTTTGTTGAAGGTCAGCAATTTTTTCTCTTTTATTCCTATTGAAATGCATGCTTTTGTTTTGTTTTGTTCTACAGTATGCATACAACAAACACATTAGCACCAAATTAACACAAAGCTTACCTTGGCAAGTTCACATAAGTACCAGAATAGCTGTGGTACTTGTAGTGAATGAGATTCCAACTAGAGGCATAGCTGAGGAGAGCCTGCCTTGTCAGAAGAGGACAAGTAGAGGCTGTTCTCACATCTGGCACTGCTGTGGTTACAGTTCTCCAACGCCTTGGCAGGACTACACTCTAAAAAAGTTGATATAGTATTGAGAAATGTACAATCTTTAAATATAGGCTAAGGTTTTAGTTTTAGTGCATTATTCTAATGTTTCTTGGGGACATTGTTTAGTTTCAATTCACCTAGTGCAATTTATAATCAATCATGTACAATATTATAATTTGTGTATAAATATGGGTTAACAGATTATTTTTAATCATAATCATATTTCATGTAAAAGCTTTTGAAACACCTAGATATTTTTTTACTTTTTCTCTATGCATTTATAATTAGTTAACAAAATAACATTGACAGAAACTTTACATAACATTCAAATGTGAGCTAGTTATGTAAATAATTACATAAAAGTTATTAACTAGTTCTCAGGCTGTTCTCAGAAAAAGTATGCCTTAATTATACTTAAATAGGCACAAAGGCTAGAATTTACTACTGATTACTTGTAACTAAGGCATTCTAAAGACACGTTTTTATAAAAGAGCACTTAAACTTTTATAAACCTTGAGTGTAGGCCAGGTATATATGAACCGTAAGGTAACCTTCGATAGTAATATTATGCTGCATTCTCTCATTAAAAAATCTTATTTTTGAACACTAAATTTTAAAACATTTCATTATGTAAGGTGAACTTACGAAATTTACTTGCATACATACACATCTCACACCTATAATCCCTTGCGGGGTAGGCAGAGTGGCCAGGAAAACGAACATTTACACTATGTCTAACAAATATGTTAGGTTCATTTGGAAAATTTGACATGCAACATTCAGTTCTAAAAGAGTTATTTTTGTCATTTAAGATTTTGTTCACTTAGTAAATAAGTGGCAAGTTTAACTTAATACTGCCTGCTTTATGTAGCCTACTGCTTGACTAAGTCCTGACTCTTTTTATACCACCTATCTGAAACAACAGATTCTGATTGTCTTTAACTTAGTAGCCATCATGAATTGCAGCAGTCCACTGCTGGATGTGGACATAGGTTTGTTATACTCACAGGCACCACTGCAATCCATCACCTGAATTCATTCTTTAGTTGATTTTTACACCCACAGTTGGAAAAAGCCACATGTAATTTAGCTGTCTTAGAAATAGAAAATAAAAACTGAGCTTGTACTTACAGATACATCATCAGAAGGATACAGCAGAATGTCCCTGAGAGGGTCATTCAGCAGCAGTGTTTTATTCTCTGTAATGTATCTCTCGAAATCAAGTGCTGTGCATTTTGTGGGTATAATGTTCTGAAAATAATCATATATATTTTTTTTGTATATTTTTATAATGGCAAAGTAAAATAAATAAATCTAAGAATTGGGCCAGAGTATACAAAAATAATATTTATAGGGAAAGCTATTAATTTTAATGGTCTCTTACATTAGATAAGGCTTAAATTTATTCAACATAGTATTAAAGACAATGTATCCAAACATTGCTGCTCATTCAAATTATTTACATAAACAGATAAAAACATTGAGGTTTTGTAGGGTAGGTATGAATCAATTTACTACAGACATAGATATGTATGTCTTTTCTAATTTCTCAATAAGAAACCTATTCGCTGCGAACGGCAGCGGCGAGTACAAACAGTTTTCTCCAGCATACTCGCTTTTACTGAGTAAAACAAACATTAGAAAAGCCGTAAATAGGTTGAGATAAAAACATGCTTTCTCTAAACATACCGTCGAACGAAAGTCCAATTAGAATGTAAAGTATTATATTTATCAATAGGAGGGTTTCGACCGTTAAAAGGCTATTACTTTATAGGAAAATAGATGAGTAAAGGCGGATAATTTACCTCGTACTCTGCTCCATTTCCACCATTCTTCTTCGACTTCGAATTAACAGGAGGCATGTTGGATCTACCACGACACACAATCTAAAATAGACGATGACGGGCACGGTGTTTCTCGATTGTTTACATTATGCACAAATCAATTCTCTACACAAAACGCCGAAAATGAAACCCGCAAGATACAACTGCGAAAAGCGAATGGAATGAATGAATGACATTAGTCTGACAGTTGTTATGAACCATAGACAAAATAGATTTTTAGTGTTGCCATAAGACAATTTTACTCCAAGGCCTATATAGACGAGCGTTTTTTTGTCTTGACGACAGTTTCGCCCGTCGACTCGTATTAGGCCCGCGCTACGGAAGAAGTCCGGCTGACGCGGGGCGCGGCGCATCTTAGTGAAGGACGATTCAATAATCAAAGTTTAAACTTAGATAAATGATTGGTTCGCTTCCAATCTTTCATCTAAGGTTCACTAAGGTTTCACTCCAAGAATACCTTTTTAGTTCATTTTTTTCTTTGCGGAAGGCTTTTTATGGCGGTGCCAGATGGTGCTACTGTGATGTGAATGTATTCGGTATTTTTATAGCGATTTTTTAACTAAGGACTTGTCCTATTAGAATCGAGATCATAAAATGGCGCGCGCGCTAACTTTAAAAAAAGAGTGAGTCGCTTGCAACATGTGATTTAATATAAAAATAATAAAATAAAAATAATAGTTCGTTTATTTCATTAAGACATACAAATAGTTCTTAAAATTGTGTGTGCTTTAACAGTAAGTTCTTGCAGTAAGTATATTTATTTAATTGGTTGTTAGTGCACTGAACAGAAAGGCTAGGGCAATTTGGAAACTTAATCAAACGAAAAATTTAATACAACCACAAACTTTACGAACGGCGTATAAGATGAAATACCTACATTTGGTAAGTTGTTTTTCTTGGAGACATTATCGCATTTTTCGTACAAATCTTTATTCTGATAAAGTTTCGAAGTTACCTACTTTTTAGATAGGTATAACAAACACTTTAATTTTTGTAGCTTAAGTAATATTAAACAATTTTACAATGATCGAATCCGTAATTTTATTATTTTGTGTTGTTCTTTATGCCGCGTTCACACACTTGACCTATGGGCAGGAAAATAGTAAGGAAAGTGGCCAGCGCAAACATGGCTGCTACTCGTCATTCAGCTACAACTTCCGGAGCTGATCTAGTGTCGGTTTTTCGTACACGAGTCAAAAGAACGGCAGAACGTGCACGGCTGGAATGTATTCCTCTCTCGCTCACTCATATTTGCTGCGAGAAGAGAATGACGGCAGTGTGTGAACACTACCTCGCATTAATACCTTCCGTGGAAGTATTTTGGGCAATATTCGCGGCAGAAGTATAGTATAAGCAGGAGCAGTTCCAGTGTGTGAATGTAGCATTACTTTTTCGTATATAGAGTGAGCTAAGGCTCGTATGATTATGCAGATCTTTATTTACGACTTTATTATTTGTCTAACTTATGCTAGGATATCGTTAAATTAAATTCATGCTCCTTACTGCAATCAGTCATTTTTAAACAATAAAATTAGTAATAGGTACTTAATTCATGTAATAACCCTTTTTTCTAAGATTTCTCTTCGATCAACGCGGCCTCGGGAACGAGACGAAAAAAACCGCGGTGCTCGAAGTATTTTACAAAGGTTAACTTAATTATTTTTGGTTTTACCTATGGCACAAAAATGTGTTAAACGTGGTGAAACAACTTAATTATGTTCTATTTTATGATACAGAAGATAGTTAAATAAATAAAAATTTCATTTTAAAAGGTACTCTAAGGTAACATGCTCTTAAATAGGTACGGATAAACAGCACATTTATACAGCTATGAAAAATATCACACTAGGTAGGTATTTGAGTTGAGTATTAATAAAATTATTATTTCGTTACATTGGTCCTTCCACTCGGTCGGACTAATGCGTAGTAATCTAGCAGTCTGAGTGTTCGGCTCTAGTTTGCGGTAGGAATGTGAAGACGGCAGCAGCGCCGGCGGCGGTGGAGAGTGCGCTGGGCGAGGTGCGCGGCACGTGCTGCGATCTCAACACCACCTGCACCCGCGCCGCCACCGCTGTCGCTGCCGCCGCCCCGCTTCGTCAAGTGAACTCCTCATCATCGTCCTCGCTCGACTCCGAGTCGGGGTCGGGGATCGTCGCTAAGTAGTCCACAGGAGGGCGTGGAGCGGGAACCAGGTACCCCGCGGAATCCTGCGGCGGTGGAGGCGGACGTGGCAGCCGTATCTGCAAACTTGGCCCGTTTGCCACACTCGCCACTTCCAATTTTCTACAGATCTCTTCAAAATTTATTCTATCTCGCGGGTCTGATCTCCAACACTCTCGCATCAGCTCGCAAGCGAACCTCGGACAGTCCTCGGGAGGCACTAATACTATACCCTGTAAAATAATTTTCGTTGCATCTTCGTTGTTGTGTCCGTAGAAAGGCTGTTTGCCTCGGCTGTATATTTCCCATAGCACGACACCGTATGACCACACATCTGATTCGTGCGTGAAACGTGCGTAGACTATGCTCTCGGGGGACATCCATCGGACTGGCATGGGGCGTTCACCGCCCATCTTATAGTAATCGCTGGTGTAAACATCGCGTGACATTCCGAAGTCAGCGATTTTGACGGTGAGGTTGGCTCCGACAAGGCAGTTCCTCGCAGCGAGGTCGCGGTGGACGAACCGGCGCGAGGCGAGGTACTGCATGCCTCGAGCCACCTGCATCGCTACGTGCAGCAACGCTGAGTTATCCAGGGAAGGAGCATCTCGTCCTCCACCTCGAGAACCACGCAGCACACCCGCCAAGTCTCCCCACTCCATGTACTCAAAAACCATCCAAGGACTAGCGTTGATGTCATCTGAAAAATAATATAAATAATTATCGTATCAATAGAATACGCCCAATGCAGATTGTACAAAAATCTATAGCAGCGATTGCCCATTGGCAATCAATGGCATTTGGCAACAGCTATCTCTTTTGGGTTGGCCTCTTTGAGGTCCTCGTGTGTGCAGATCTCAGGGAGGCTCAGGAAGATAAGCAGGTGAGACATTAACTTACGAATGATAATAATAAACCACTTACTTCTATAAACGACTCCAACTAGGGAGAGGATGTTAGGATGCCGAAATGCGGACATGATGGACACTTCTCTCACAAAGTCTTCTTCTGCAGAGCGGCCAGCACTCTCTTTCAGTACTTTGATTGCTACTATATCTTCTCCATCTCCTGTTCTCAAAAGACCTGGGGATAACGGTACAAAATTAAGAACTAATGTATCTACTGATTTATAGGGATATTAATTTGAATAGCGTAGAAGAGCAAACCTTTATGAACTTTTCCGAAGCATCCCTCTCCAACTTCTTCAAGGAATGTGAGCGCGTGGCGGTCCAGCAGAGGCACCGGCTCATGGGTGTCATCTGCAATGGCTTGTGGAGTACCGGCGGTGACAGCCGCCAGGCTCCCGGCGCCATACACTCCGTACTGCGGGTTCGTTATATACCTTTCAGCAAGCAGAGGTTCCCCTGGGCGCACACGCTAAAAATGAAGGCAATGAGGATGATTGCAGCAGAGCGAAAACGAAACAAGAGTATTATTGAGAACGAGCATGCCATCAGGAATACAGCTAGTAGCTTTGAAGCCGATGACTGCGATCTCTAGGTACAATGATATCACAATAAAATCGTTACCGGTTGAGATTTTCCGTCGACGAAACCGATCCGTCTTCTGAGGTAGCACATGATGACTGCGGCTAAGACCACGACTAGTAGTAATGCGCCGCCAATTGCGCTGGCAACTAGCAGAGCACTAGAGTTTGCAGTGTGTGTGGTGGCTGTAGGGTACTCGCTGGACGCTGCATCTTCGAAAATGTAATTCGGAGACTGAAAAAGAAAAACAATATTGGAGTATATTATGTGTATTCCGTGTCAGGCACTGGACGACAGCGCTAATATAGGCAAGTGTAACTAGCTTTCAACAGTTTTCAACGTCAGTACTGCTGAAGCCTCTATTGACTGTGCTACTGCGGGTCACCTGCCCTGTTGATGAAATTATACAAGTATATCTAAACGCTAATAATGCGTTCTTATAACTGCGGGGTTTTCATCGCTTCGGCTATATTCAATCTGTTAAGAATGAGTCAGTCGCTGGGAATTAGTTTCTATACTATCCCGGTAATTGAGCCATGCCATGCGTTGTTGGCACTAAGATGCATAATTTTTTGTTACGGTAGCCCAGTAGAGGCGTTGGTAGTACTGATACCGAAAGTCACAGTTCGAACCCTGCTTGCAGTGCAATTTACGCAAGTTTTCGAAAATTTTATACACGTTGAAACGTTTTAAAATTTAGAACAAAAAGTTTACGACGTAAATAGGTAACTAAAACTTTTGCCTACCACTTATTTATTTATTTTTATTTTATTTTATTAGGCACATAATTCATACCTAAGTACTACATTTCCAATCTATCAAACTAATACGTAGTCTCTCATTTTAGGTGACACGAGGCACCGTTATCTATCACTGTTGAGCTGCCCGTCATGAATATTTATCAGTTCTCATGGAAAAACACTGATTTAGTTTTCCGTTGTACAAAATCAATACCGGGGCCACCATTCTTAAATCCACAGACCAAAGATCTCGCGCACGAGGGGTGACAGCACACGACATGACGTTGCTCTGTGGATTAATCAGAGTCATCTAATACGAGTGGGTGTTAAATTTCATCATGTACCTAGCAGAAACATCAATCATTTAGATATAGAAGCCCTACACGCAACACAACAGCGAATAATTCGCGATGCGATGCGAATTCGGAGTTATGTGTGGGTATCCTTGCCAACCCTTCTAACACAAAGTAACTATTGGCGGCTGCGCGCCGAATACAGAGAGCTCACTTCAAGCAAACGTCACGAAACTCTCCACAATTTGACATGCCGCCGTTTACAAGGAAATCCAAACCAATCCAAACACACTTGTAGTCGAGTGTCAACCGCATTTGGTGCGGACGTGCAAAATGACTCCACAAAAATATAAATTGGGTAGGGTAATAAATAGGTTTATTAGTATACGATGTGATTTGTACAATGTTCCTACAATATTTTTTACCAACTTAAATAAAAACTTGATTTCATAAAAGAACAAACAAGATTAATAACTCTAATCAGTATATTTTTTTATAATGTTATTTGAGTTTCTACTTAAATACATACATACATACATAAATCACGCCTATATCCCTTACGGGGTAGGCAGAGCGTTAGCGGCCGTTCAACGGACATTAACACCACATCCGACAAAAGTTTGAGGGTCAATCAGATAACTGTGTATCACTATAGTGACAGGTTGTTAGCCCGTCGCCTAAAATTGCAAAACACACCCTCGAGTCCCTTAGTCGCCTATTACGACACCCATGGGTAAGAAATGGAGTGATGCTATTCTAAGCCGGCATCACACGGCAATCACTTAAATAAAGGCAACTTTTCATTTTTGATGTACCTACATACACATATCACGTCTATTATCCCTTGTGGGGTAGGCAGAGCGTAAACGGCTGCAAAAACGGATATTTACGCCACGTCTGACAAAAATTCGAGGGTCATTCGGAAAATTGTGTATCGCCAGAGTGACAGGTTGCCAGCCCATCGCCTAAAACTGCAATACACACCTTCAAGTGCCTTAGTTGCCTTTTACGACTTTCACGGGAAAGAAATGGGGTGATGCTCAGTCTCAACAGCCCCAGAGCAGATAACCTACCTACTCGTCATTCCCCATTTTATAATAATTGTGCTATGTAGGTAGTATACGTAATGTAAATACAGGGAGTAACAGAAAGGGTATATCAAGCCGAAAGGAGATTAAAGTGGGGAAATGGGGAAAGTTGTTCAGTTTTATGAGCACCTTTCGGCTTGATATAGCCTTTCTTCTACTCCCTGTATGTTTAGGTACCTGCTCCATTGAATAAAATCGATAAGAAAACTGTGGCAGCCCTTGCCGAAAGCGGAAATAATCAAAAAAAGGGCCGAGTGATCCTTCTGTACATTCTCTATTTTGTGCTTCTAAGCCAAAACGCAAATTTTAAAGTCAAGTGAAGTCGCCGATTCATTCCAATATAATATAAATCAAATTAAATAAATTTTAAAAATAATTTTAAATAAGATTAAATAAAAAAATGAATAAAACATAAATAAATTTATAACTTTAAAAGTTAAAAATAATATAATTATTAATAAAAAATAATTTAATAAAAAAAAAATTAAATTTAGTTCAAAATGAAAATAATCGAAGGCATTTCTTTTTCAAAAATATTCGTGCTATTGTAGTTTTTCCTTCCTCTATATAACTTTGTGTTCAAAATATACAATTGAGATTACAATAATTGGGTATTTATTTACGCTGAAAACGAGTTCAAGTAGGATAACCTTATGTGATTATTATTAGGCTAAATATATTTAGGTAGGTGTAATTTTTCCTGTCGGCTCTAGATCAGACGATTTATTAAATTGTAAATGGTATATTTTTATTTATTTATTTAACCGTTTATTGTACACAATATAACACAAAGAACATTTCATATAGAACAATACACAACAGGTACCTATTTTTTGGAGAGTCAAGCAAGTCCTGCCCATTCACGAAGTTATTTTATTACCCAGAATGTGAATAGACGGCGCGGCGTAGAGAACTTCTGGGTTAGGTATAACATAAAATGATGAGCATTCCACAATATTTCATCTTCATTAATTTAAGATGCTCGCTCTTGTCGGTGGAGTAATATTGTAAATATTTAGATGATTAATTTTTTTGTCGTATAGCTACTACTTTCGACGAAAACTCTTATTGTGTTGTTACCTTAGGTTGTTACAAAATAGTTAGACGAGCGTTTTAGACAGTGTTTCCATATGATTTGACGCTGTTAAAAAGTTTAAATAATCTAACTTTTTTTTCGTAAAAACAGCGTTATATTTTGAAAAAGAAAACAAACCAAAACAAAAGACAAACCTTGTTTGTGTATTACAATGGGATCCGCAGGTGTATTTGAATTCCCAGTAGTGTAGAGCGGATATTGTATTCCGAGTATAAAATAAAACAGAAATAAAATTAAGTGGGACATACTCGTAGCTTGTTCCGAGTTCACAAATATTTTGTTACCAAGGGCTGAAGGCCGCTTACAAGTAGGTATTACAACTTTTAGATGTGTCTTTGTGTATCTGATTTTTAAATAAGTTCAAGAACTTACTCAGCATGGAAGAAATGTATCTATTGTAATGTTGTAAAAAAAGTAGATAAATTGCAACTTACTTGTGCCGTGGGTGACGATGGCGGGTACCGGTCAGATGAGCTGTTGGCAGTCCGCGGCGGGATCACGTTGTGGATCGGACTCGGAGTCACTGGCACTGGAAACGTAGATAAGGAATGAAAGAAAATACTAAACACAAACAGCTTGGACTTTTTATTATGAATTTGCAAACAAGCTGATATTAGAAAGCTACGTTTCGTAGCAATCTGCTACGGTGAAGTTCCGGGGTGCTACGGTTTGTTTTATTTAAGTTTAAATAATATAATCGCTGAAAAGAATTACCTTTCAAACTACTTAAATACATTTATAGAACATTACCGTTTCTGAACTGCGATAAAACTTATTTTAATTCGTTTTACGTATTCCAAATTTAACTTTCCGCTTGATGAATTCTGTTTCAAAACTAGTAACACAAAGACATATTCATTAAACTCATCTGCATCAAATTAATTTTGTGGCTTTTCAGCCAAATCCACTAGTCTGAATTAATGAACATTCTTTCATAGAGCGCAGAGCAGAACAAATTCCACAGAGCGCAGGGCAAAAGTTTGTGATGTTATGTGAACAGTCCTTTGATTTCTACTATGCTAACTTTTCTTAGTAGTGAACGTGTGTATTAGTTTCATCAAATCTAAAAGCACTTTTACTCAAAGTCAAAGAAAAAGTGTTAAAAAAAATCTATCTTATTACAGTAAGGCCATCGCAATAAGCCATATTTGATAGCTGTCAGATTCGTACTAATGCTATGGTAGAGAGTCCATTTTCCTTTGCTAACTTCTCTTATAGTATGGAACTGACAGCTGTCAAATATGGCTCATTGGGATTATGATCATGTTTTTAACGATAAAGTAACAGGATTTTCAAGGTTGACTTCACACAATTTATAATTTTTTTAACAAGACAGTTTGTGTGTAATATTTCACTGGTAATTTATACATAACCACTGACAACAAATGATAGCTGCAATCAGTCTGCAATTTAATCAAATAAATGACCTATTCACAAACCCTACTCTACAATTTCAAAGGTTTCTTGAATGCAGCCTTAAGGTCAATCAGCTGTTCAGAACAATGGGCTGTCTCGTAATCAGTCGCGTTCTAATTATGAAGTGCCCGAGGAAACCTAAAATTGTCTGTAGGCGGATGGATATTAATCGCACCGAGACAAAGTTATTGTCTATACTCTATTCTATGACAAAGGTTCCATTATACATTGATTTAGGTTCTGGTTGGATTTTAAAATTATAAGACACAAAAAGATCACCTACAGCCATGAATTTGCCTAAATGTCAAAAGCTTAACACGACCTCGGAACATGAACATGACGGAAGATCGTGCTGTTACAGCGTCAAATTGTTCCTTTGGTTAATGGCTGACCGACCCGATGGCGTAGTGGATAGTACTCCTGCCTGCTACGCCGAGGGTCGTGGGTTCGTTCCCCCACATGACACAAATATGTGTCAGGTTAGCTATTTTCAGATATTTGTGTTTAGTCTGGGTGTTTTCTATGTATAAAATATATTTATTTACAAAAAAGAAGTATATAAGTATTAATATCAGCTATTTAGTTCCCATAGTACAAGCTTTGCTTAGTTTGGGGCAAGATGACGCTGGGTGAATTGTCCAGAAAATTTATTAGGTATTTATTTATTTATAAAAAAGGACCGTACAATGTGGTGTAGAGGCGTAGAAAGCAAAAAATACTCATATTTAATTTACCATGATTAATAATCTGATGGGTAAGTACTAGACAGATAAGATAGCCAAATACGTTTACCTAATTAACTTATCTTCCTTTTGCCGATATATCGGGTGAAATTTTACTCGTGAACGATACTGAAAACAAAGGACGGGCTAGTGTAGAACAACTTTACCCATGAAACATAGTTCGAAATATGACTAAAACATTTTGAGCTTCCATAGTTACCCAAATCAGCTGGTCGGCAATTTTGTAAAATTTCACTCTATTCTATATAAGGTGGCAAATATTTTTAGGATGAGTTCTACTCGTGAAACTGAACAACATTTCCCACGGAACATAGGCCGAAATATGAAGAAGAATAGTTTTTCCATACAAAGTGACTCATTTTTTTAACAAATTTACGGGATGGCCAAACTTTTTCGTATTTCTATTTATGTTCCTTGGGGAAAGTTGTTCAGTTGCTAAAGTAGAACTCACGATTAAAATATTTGCATTCATTTTAATAGGACCTTACATATAGAAGAGAAAATTTTACTTTATCAATGTGAAAGGTAGGTAGTCGCTAATTCCAAAATCTCTGCAGAGTTCACGTAGTTATCATAGTTTTTATTTCCTATTGAGTGTGTAGATACCTAATTGGTATTATGAAATGAATCCCTATTGGAGACCAGAATAGATGGTAGGTATAAGAACATTGGGTCATTCGTTGACACAATGTTCCTCATATCAAGAGATAACTTCGTGGTCAAGCAAAATTTAACTCCAAGTTACTGTGTTATTGGAAAAAAACATACATACATACATACACATATCACGCCTATAATCCCTTGCGGGGTAGGCAGGGCGTAAACAGCCGCGAAAAACGGCCATTTACACCACGTTTGACAAATGTTTGAGGGTTATTTGGAATATTGTGTATCGCTATAGTGACAGGTTGTCAGCCCATCGCCTAAAATTGCAATACACACCCTCGACTCCCTAAGTCGCCTCTTACGACTCCCACGGGAAAGTTATGGGGTGATGCTATTCTAAGCCGGCATCACACGGCGCATGGAAAAAAACAATCGTGCTTTTTCAGTAAAAAAAAAACTACGCGCTGCGCGGGCCTAATGTCTCTTCAGAGTTAAGAGATAATAGTCAAAAACTTAGGTACCTGTGCTCAGACAGTAGTGGAACGTGCTGTTGTGGGGTAGGCAGGATATGTAGGTATATAGTTACCTGTGCTCCGGGGACACTTGAAGTCATCGGTGGGTGGCTCCCCGTTGGTCGTGCACAGGCAGTAGTGGAACGTGCTGTTGTGGGGTAGGCAGGCGGCTTCGGCCCCGCACGAGTACAGCTCGCATCCTCCAGGCAGGTACTTAGCTGAGGAGTTTTGTTTCGTATTTAGAACATCGACATCATTCATCTACCCTAATCCCAAAATCCCAATTTATTTAGGGTTGGTACGACATGTATTGGAAAATTAATAAGGGTAACAAGCATAATAAATAAAAAATAAAAATTACACGACTGCTTTCTAAGATAAAGAAAAAGATAAGATAAAGCCTAGCCCTATGAAACTCGGGATAATGTAAGGATTCTTTCGATACAATTCCCATTCAAATCTGTTCAGTAATTAACGAGTTACAGCCCTTTAAAGAATCGCACATATATACATACATACATATATGAACTCTTAAAAAAATACACTCCTTTTTTGGTTGGGCAGTCGTGTAAAAATATATCCATTCCAGTCGAGAAATTCGTATCGTCGATAAACATGATAAACATAAAATTATGTCATTGATTGACTGATGGTTTGGATAGTTAACTGCAGATAAGTATAAAAACGAGAAAAAAAATTAAATGCAAAAGAATAGGATAAAATATAATTTCTTAATGTATAGAACAATCATAAGTAATAAATAAGGACATATAAGTTAAGATTAGGATAAAATACAATAGATTTATGGATAAATTAAACAATAGGAAAAAGTGTAATGTTGTATACATATAACAAAACTGTAGTGCTCTACCAGGGTTCACGCATGAAACTATATATAATTAAGACTTCGTAAAAGCAATAAATTCTTAAGGGCGGGCCACACCGGCTCCGTATCCGTTCCGTATCCAGCTCTCGTCCGTAGTCACGCACGAACGTTGCGTATCCGTTCCGTGCTGCACGCAAGCGGTGTGCCGTATCTCATACAGTCCCATACATTACAACGTCATAAGTTCGTGCGTGACTACGGACGAGAGCTGGATACGGAACGGATACGGAGCCGGTGTGCCCCGCCCTTTACTTAATACTGATGCAGCGAACGTTAGATGCACGTTGAATGGTACGAGATTGCCTTATAATACGACGAAAATCAAAAGGCGACAAGAATTTAGAATTATGATGCTTATTGTGCTGTGGTGATTATTTAAATATATTGTAGCATTAGCATCGCTCTTCTTTTAAAAACACCATATTTAAATTTTCGAAATCGGGCATGGTATAGATTGTTAGTCTGTCTTCTTCTTGTCGGGTCAATGGCAAAATATGGATACTTCAGTTCAGAGTATATCAGCCCAAAACGTGGCCACATCGATGGCTCGTTGGTTGGCGCTGAAAAGGTCATCCTGGGTACAGGTGAACGGAGGGGTGGGGCACGACAATAAGTGCGACATAGATTGTATAGCGCCGCACTCACACTTGTCGTTCTCAGAGAAGCCCCATTTTTTCCTGAGTTCGTTACACCTACCGACTCCTGACCGAAGTCTGTTCAGCGCCTTCCAAATATACCAGGGAAGGTTGAGTCCTGGGGGCAGCTTTTCGGCAATGGCGCTGGATGAATCGGGATACTTTTTTGACCACAGTTCTACTCTGGCTTTAGATGGCTCGGACTCAAGAGGCTTGGTGCTTCGAATAAAACTGTGTCGGCTTTTGAGGCGTGGGGGTGGGTGTTCGAGTCCGTGGAGCGGATGCCTACTGTCTTGTTCTTGTTTCTTCTTTTCAATCGAACAAGCAACTTGCCGCCGAACGCATGGCGGTGCTATACCAGACAAAGAGTACACGGCGCTGAGGGGTGTTGGTTTAAGCGTACCCGTAACCACTCGACATGTTTCATTTAGGGCAGTATCCACATTCCTTGCGTGTGCCGAGCGCGCCCAAACGGGGCAAGCATACTCGCCTGCTGAATAGCATAGTGCTAAACAGCTCGTGCGAAGAACGTGGGGAACTGCACCCCAACGGGTGGTTGTAAGCCGCTGGATGATGTTGTTCCGGGCGCTCACTTTGCTTCTCACCTTGTTGCAATTGCTCTTGTATGTTAAGGACCTGTCCAGTACAACCCCAAGATACTTCGGGTTTTCATTGTGCGCTATCTCTACTCCCCGCCAAGTAATGCGTAGATGTTTTGCACTGTCTCGATTTCGTAGGTGAAATGCGCATGATTCTGTCTTGGAAGGGTTGGGCCGCAAGGAATTGCAATCGTAATAGTCATGGAGCTGTTCCAGGGCTACGGTCAAGTGCTGTTCAACAACTGTAAAGGATTTAGCCTGGCAGGTTAAGGCAAGGTCATCCGCATATAGGTAGTGTGAAGTGTTCGGAGAGGTGGGTTGGTCGTCTGTGTATACGTTAAATAAAGTGGGTGCCAGAACACTTCCTTGAGGCAATCCATTTATTTGGTTTCGCCATCTGCTTTTTTCGTGACCAAGGAGGACTTGGAATCGACGGTTTTGTAGTAGTTCGGCAAGCAGGGTGACAAATTTGCGGTCCCTTGTAAAGGTGGCTACTTTTGATAGAAGCCGGTTTATGTTGACCGTATCGTATGCTGCGCTGAGATCCACAAAAACAACGCCTGTCACCAAACCCCGCTCGTACCCATCCTCGATGTGCTCAGTCAGATTGAGGACCTGACTACAGCAGGATTTTCCTGGGCGGAAGCCAGCCTGGTCCGGGTTGAGCTGCGGGTCAATATTTTTCGTAAGGCGAAACAAAAGCAGGCGTTCTAATAGCTTGTATGTGTGGCAAAGCAGAGAGATCGGACGGTAGCTTTTAGGGTTGGCAGCGGGCTTCCCCGGTTTAAGTAATGCAATTACTTTGGATTTTCTCCAGATTTTTGGTATTTTAGCAGTTTCCGTACAGGTATTATATAGAGCTAGAAGCCAAGAAACTGCTACAGGGCCTAGATGCTTTAGTTGTTCTACTGTGATGTCGTCCATGCCGGCAGCTTTCCCATTTTTCATGTTAGTCTGTAATATCAAAGTATAGGCAAGTGCTGACACCTGTGTTAGTAAAGAGTAACTTTCAATATGCTTTCAATTTAAAATATATTAGTCTGTGCCCAACCAGCTTACGTGTTTCATTATAGGTTATGGGCTAACGTTTTATCAAGAGTTTCCTTACTAGTTGTGTTTTGTTTCTGGTCCGGCCGCGCCTGCTCCCGCGCTACTCGAGCCAGCCTTTCCTCGAACGAGTCTCGGTTTTTCTGAAATCAAAATATTTAAATATATAAAATCACGCCTTTATCACTGTTGGAGTAGTTAGACCGTCAATGGGGCTTAAAATTGACGGTTTTGCCATGCGTCTGTGAAATATTTACCTAAAACACATAATATATAAAAAATTAATTAGTTCTTCCTTGCTCAATTGAAATACAAAACAGAGATGAGCCTCATGCCTCTGAACGCCACCCTCAAAGCAAACTACATTTAAACATAACACACTAAAAAAAATTGTAGTCAACATCCTAGGCCTACATATAAAAAAACATGTTTGGCTCTATTTTATTCTCATACCTTGTATATTTTGATTGATTGCTATTACCAGGAGCACTTTATTTAACCTACCTATTAGTTGTTACCTGCTGATAAGTAGACCCAAACTAGACCTATAGGATAAGTATTCAACGCAAATATATGTTTATGGCGGATGACAGGAGTATTGCCAATAGGCAGAATGTAGAGTTCCAGGTGGTGTCGAGAAAAGGGTAGCTACCTACCCTGCCTGGCCGAGTGTTGTGGCCAGGGGACCGACTGGTCCGCCTGGATTGAATTAGAAGTTGTATAAGTGAAAAGCTACGATACCGCGTTTCAGGCTCTTTGTTCTATGCTAATCTGTCACGTGGCGCCATCTTGCAGATAAGTTAGAACTTCTGTTGCGTCTTGCTTGCTTGTGAACCACTTGAGTAAGCTTCTTTTAGTAGCTCCCAGAGGTCACTACATGTTCACGGGTAGAGACGCTAGTAACTTCATATAAAATCATGCATGGTAGAGACAGTAGGTCTCCATCAGCAATTCCAAACCGTCGTCGATTGAATCCTATTTTCATACTAATTGGTTTACATAATGAAGAACATCGCGCAATCAAACATTAGGGCTATAGAACTACTATTTATTCTTGTTTTAACTAAAGCACGATTTTGATTCGCAATAGTGACTCCCACAGGAATGCTAAACTAGAGTCAGATGTGTCATATTATTAAACGTTTTGATTGTTCTAAACGTATCCAAAATTAATTTTAATTGAGTTATGTAGGATTAACTTATTAATTAGGATTACAACGTCGTCTATGAGATTTTATAAGATTTCACAATTGATTAAATATGTCAATTTTTTTTTATATAAATGATTTTTATGACATCAAAGATTATTCTAAATCTTTTTAAATAATGCGAAATTCTGCGCCTGAACTAAACGCACTATAGGTGCGGAAGTGTTTACGTTATACTCGTATATACATAGTATGGTAGTAGTAGGTACTAGGTACACAAATAAAGCGCTATAATTGTTTATAAATAGCCATAAGTATTATATTAGTAGTACGATGTAATAAAAATAAAAGCCAACTGCAGTAGTTGTATGTATGGACAGTAAGTACCTACGTACATACTTCTACTCAATCTAAGTACGAGATACTCGAGTTATTTTGGCCACGTTATCGGGACGAGTAGCAAGCACTCCCGAGTCCGGGCCCGTAATAATAAATCAACAAATGAGTTATTATTTATATCATTGTATCGTTTACATTCCATTCCTATCCAAATGATTCTAAATACATACTACCTATTTACATTCTGTCCGTGTTTGTATTTTCACTCTCCAACAAATTCATAAAAAATTATTAGTTACAATATGAATTCTCAACCTGTTTACACGACTGCCTAACCAAACAAGGAGTGTAATGTTTTTAGAGTTCACGAATGTAAGTATGTATGTATGTATATATGTGCGATTCTTTAAAGGACTGAAACTCGTTAACCACTGAATAGATTCGTATGAGAGTTGTATCGGAAGAATTATTACATTATCCCGAGTGTCATAGACTAGGCTTTATCTCTTGTTCAAGTAAGTAACTTTTATAAAATCAAGGGATTTGTTAATGATTAACATAATATAAAGAAGACGTTTTTGTGCGTCCTGGCGCGAGAAGATTTCAAACTTATTTTCGTTAGAATGCTATATACACACACTAAGCACGCCTATAATCCATTGCGGGGTAGGCAAAGCGTAAACGGCCGCAAAAAACGGACATTTACGCCACGTCTGACAAATATTTGAGGGTCAATCGGAAAATTGTGTATTGCCACAGTGAATACACACTCCTCGAGTCCCTTAGTCGCCTGTTTCGACTTCCACGGGCAAGATATGGGGTTATGCAAATAGTATCTACGAAATAGAACCCTGAGAATTACACTGTGTATTACCTACAAAAAGTTAAATCTCGGAATTCGGAGTGTCAAAATATGATGTCGAAAGGTTTTCCGAAAAAGTTGTGATATCTCTCAAACTCCGCGATTGAACTCACAAATAACTTTTTCTCAGAAATTTTAATAGGTGTAATATGTATTTGGAATTGAACCATAAACTAATATGTACCTACTTATACTAACTAAGTTTCTATAGTAAGTATCTAGCCGAAATTCCATTGAGTAGGAGGGCACATAATGTTTGCTGAAATTATGAAACGAGAGTCTTGTTTGTTTGTTTGCAGATTGGAAATTTCATTCGTGACTGATTTGTGATTTTACCAATACAGCCTGCTTAGCTTAGGTAGTGAGGTGCATATGCTGCCTTATTAGGTACGTAGATAACTAAGTGAACTATCTTTAAGGTTAGGTATATTTATAGTAATGTTTCTTGGATGAGCCAGTCGCGTGCGACTGATTTTAAATCAATTCGAAAAATAGCACCGTCAGGCAGTAATTAGTAGAGTTTTAACAACGTCAAATCTTATGGCAAAATAATTTAAACATCGTCTTAATGCACCTCAGTTTTTCTTAATAACAAGGGTAATGTTTACGGGAAAATATCCAATTCAAACGAGAAACGAGGAGCATCAGGTGAAACCGTTGGCTAGATTGTTGGATAAACATTATTATAGTTTCGTTTCGCCTATATGTTTGTTTTTGCAGTCTGATCACGTCGTATAATAATTATCTTAAATTAACTCTAATTAATATAATCTTACACGTGGGCGAATAAATGCATTAAAAGTACCTACATACTAGACCACCTACATACTAGGCTAGCTTTTTTGTGCGCTCGTTTCATAGCCCAGTATGGCCCAGTAGCTTTTAATGTTTCTAAATTACTCTGACATAAGGTTTTAATGGGTCTTTCGTCAACTCAGTGTCCCACATGAAAATATAGTAAGTACGTGTATTGTTGTCGTGTGGTGCCGGCTTAGAATAGCATCATCACAATTATATCCGTGGGTGTCGTAAATAGCGACTAAGCGATAATCATTTAAACAATGGGCACCAGTTTTCCGTGAAAATGAATAATCATAGTCGTTTATTTTAAGATTTTTAGGCTGATAGTTTTTGGACTATTGGCCAAACCCAATATATACTATTGTGTGTCATTTAGGTAAATGCTAACATACTTTAGTTTGCAGTAGATAAATCGGCTCAAACTGGGTTTTTACAATGCGTCAACCGTCACGTATACAATACTAGTATATAATACTGAAATATTCATTTATTGACAGTAAACTCCGGATGAGCTCCTGCTCCCCACCATAATACAGTCAGGTGTAGATTTGAATAGCCCCGGGGCTAAAATAAAAAAAAATTGACAGTAAAGAAAAAATCTTTAATAAATAAGCTCATTGAATCGAAAATTTACGCAAGTGTAAAAAACACAAAATGTTATAATATGTGCTTTACAGACACAACGCAACCTACAAATAAAAGGGCGATTTTTTTATTTATTTATGGCCTAAAATAATGTCAGCTGTAGCATACTATTTATTATCCATGACTTTGTGTATGGCATCTTTGAACTTAACTCATGATCTTCTCGCAATAAACAAATAAAATAGAGAAGGGAAGGCTATTAGCACTTGTAGGTCTTCTGTTTTCCTTAAGCGATTTTGACGTGGATTGGATAACTAAATATAGCTTTGATCTTATGACCTGACTTACATCCAGTTCAAGAGCATAGGATTACAGTAACACGTAGTTATATTTACTATACTAATCAGCCGAATAATAATAAATTTAGTAGATAAATAAAATAAAAATTACGGTAGAACGGACGGAGTTTTGTATTTTGTAAGATACCTACGTGGCAAGCGTGGAATTTTTTTGATGTCATATTTAAATCATCTGAAATCCCGCGACTTTACAGGGTGAAATTTTAGAAGTGACCGATACCGAAAACTAAGTAAGAGTACAGCTTTCCCCTATGAATCAGGATCTTAACATAGATCAAAAACTGTCAAAAAATTTAAGACCTGCCATACAAAGTCACTCGGACACCTGGTACATTTTGTACGGGCGGGTCTTCTTTGAAATTTTATTTGGACCTATTTTTCTTGGTGCTAGTTGTTCCTTATCACTAGCCTTTACCTACTGTGTCCGTGTCACTATAAAAGTCACCATAAGCACATAAAACTTAAATGACTAGTTAATTTTACCAACTAAATAGCGTTTGTTGTGGCCATTCCTGTCCCAATTTATCTAAAATTACCTATAAGGTATGTCGTAAATATCTTATAAGATGTTCGTGTGTAAATTCGACATAAAAACGCAGAGTAGGTCGTTATGCTTAGTTTGAATGTAAACAATCAAAATAATTCTGGAAATAAAATAACAGAGTCATAATTACAAAGCCACGAAAAGTAGTCATTTTGAATATTGTTTTCGTATTCTATCACCGTTTACATTAGAAAAATCGTTTCCTCATTATTTTTAATTTCAGTCAGTCAAAAATTACCACTAGTTAGTTAACATCTTCAAGCTTTTGTTTCCAGTAATGGCGTTTGGTTGGAGTACAATGAGATGATGGCGAACAGTAGGAGAATAATGAAAGTAACAAATGCGAGGAAGGTGATGCAAACGCTACAATAGTAATGGCAACAATAGTAATTCGGAGTATTGTTAGTTGTTACTTGCGCATACGCACGACTAGTGCGCAACTAACGAGCTAGAAACTATTAGTCACAGGCGTACATTTGTAACACTTCTGCAGTCGCCATTTAAGGTGATACGAGTTCAACTAATAAAAAAAAGTTTTACGGGAATTTCAGCTTACATACATACACATATCACGTCTATAATAAAGCAAGACATTTACGCCACGTCTGACAAATATTTAAGGGTCATTTGGAAAATTGTGAATCGCCATAGTGCCAGGTTGTCAACCCCGTCGCCTATAATTACAATACACACCGTGTACACACCCTCGAGTCCTTTATTCGCCTGTTACGACACCCACGGGAAAGATGGTGTGATGCTATTCTAAGCCGGCATCAGCACGGAATTTCAGCTTTGTTATCATATAGAGAGCCTCAACCCTTTATTTAGTTAATAGGTTACTGTTTTAGGAACAAAAGAGATGGATCTTCCAGGGTGTAAGAGTGCGGGGGAGGCGCACCGTCTGCGTACACCTGGCAGCGCCAGCGCGGGCCGATCGTAAAAATGTTTATTTAAAAATCCGACCGCTTAACGCCGGCCAGTGATCTGCCGGAGAGAACCATCTGAAGAAACAAACAAGGATTCTTAGATACCGCTCTTGTTTTTTATTTATTTGGCAGTAGCCGTTCACAATCTAATACCTCTGAACGAGCAATTCTTGTATTTGTTTATGCACTTATTTATTTGTTTAGATCTCGGAAACTACTCCAACGATTTTCATGGAATTTTATATGTACAGGGTTTCGGGGGCGAATAATCGACCTAGCTAGGTTTCACTTTCCAAAATACGTGTTTTACCAACAAAACAATCATATCAATGCTTGTTCAACCAGGTTTTGAGTACATTTTACATCAACAGCCATAACAGTTTACTGAAGGACTTGGGCCTCAACCTATTGGGGGTAATTGTTATACTCACCATGCTTGGCAGGCGGATTAGCGAGCGCAGTGAAAAATGTGCATTCAAAGGGAACGCTGCTGCCAATTCCCTGGATAATTATCCTTTAGTCACTTTTTACGACACCCGCGAGTAGAATTGGGGTGATGCTATTCTAAGCCGGCACCACACGGCACATATGATGGTACATTAAAATGATCTTCTTTTTTTCGTGTGGGACTGTCAAAGGGATGTATAAAAGGTAAGTAATTAGTATTTATAGTCCGGTAGCAAAATAATGAGAGAAACTTGATTAACATATTAATATTATTATTAAAGAAAAGATGGAAATTTTTCGGTGTCATTGGTTACGGCAAAAATTTTGTGGCTTTCTTATTGCTTTTTTCGCAAAATTAAGAAACATGACGTCAAAGATTTCTTGTCCAACTTGTCATATTTCAAACATATTAAATATTTTGCGTCTTAATTTTGCGTAAATGATTTCCAACTCAATCTTGAAGATATTTTTAATGATAAAAAAGAAACAAAGATAAGACATTATCACAGACAATAACGTAGGCAATTCTAAGAAAATACTTCGAAAAAATATTGATAACGAGACTCGAGATTTTGCTGACTTCTTATATTTATTTCCATTTCAAGTACTCGTAGGTAATGATTGCATACCATCATCCCACTCTGTCTGTCTGTCTATTTTCCTAGAGTGTCGTTCGGCACATCGACTTAGCTATTGTGCTTTTCAACATAGTCTTTCTGTAACTGGAACAAAATATGATCGAATATAACCTTACAATCAACTAAGGCAGGGTAGGTAGGTAGGTATAAAAAATTGTCTCGTATTTGATAAGTTTCTCCTGTCGTAATACTTTCAATAACCTTTGATATTATAAAAACAACCCATATTTTGCAAGCAACGTAAACTATTGTAAGATCAAACAAGTACTTAAAACATGTATAAAATGTTGAAAGCAACTATGTAAACAATACATAAAAATACGATTTGTTTTGTTGACCATACAGCATTTATCTATGTTTTAGGGAGGTCACAACCCTACAAAGTGTGGCTCAAATCAAAATCACCGAAATAGATAGTGACTGGAAGTGTCAAAACGGGGAAAGTTCGTTAAGCCGCCCGCTAGGCCGCGTAATCCTGAAATGTTTACTCAGCCATAAAGCGCACTAAAGTATGACATAAAAAGTTTAAAAAGCTCTCAGTAGATCAAACAAGAGGAGTAGAGTCGTTTGCAGGCGGGGAGGTGTCGGGTTACCGCCGGGTCACATTTGTCTTGAATAATAAACTCCAGATTGGTGTCAAAAAGAACACTTTATTATCCCATCAACCCGTAAACGCCCAATTCTGTGCTCCGTAAGTGTTTATTTTTAATAAATCTTCCGCGAAGGTTGCGCTTGCGCCGCCGCCGCCGCCGGGCGCGTGCTTTGATCTGCAAACGCAGTTTTATACTCCACTCTGATCTGATTCGAAATAAAATTATTACAACTAAATCAATTTGATAGACAATAAAATTGAATTCGGTTCACGGTATGGTTTATATGGGTTCCTTTGTCAATAAAATTTTGTCTTCAATACTTTTAGTTGGGTCGAAATATTTTAGGAGTTTTGTTGACTTTTCAGGAACGGTTTTTAACAATGTTTTGGAAAATTTTACCCAACTTATTTGAACCTACTTGAGAAATGAAATAAAGTATGCGGGTTACCTACATACCAATTTAGTACAAAGTGATAAAAGTCCTTAGGAGTAGGTAATAACTTTTTATGATCATGAATTTATTTTTGCACAACTTACATGGCAAAACTTATTACCTACCTATAAAGATTATTTTACACATTAGGTTAAATCGCATTTTATCTCTTTTATTAGTACTAAATTATTAAAAGATGTGCGTTCATAGCATTTTAATAATAGCAGTTTGCCTTCAATTTGTATAAGCTCTATCGCTCTATGCAATTTATTGACACTGTTAATAAATAAAAAAAGAAATCGAAGGAATGGACGTGAACCCGGGATCGGGAGCGTGGAGTACCGTTCCATTGCTATTCCAACTGAGCTACCGGAGCCTAGACTGCTACCACCAAATTTTCGACCTCTTGATACCGCCTCGGAGCGAAGATTTTGGTCAATTCCTTATTGTCGAGTATGAAAATAGGAAAGCACTGTGAGTAAAAAAGTACCAATGCAGTGTAAATACACAATAGTCTATTTCCAAAGAAATGCAAGTATCTATTCTATATAGCCTCGGTTTTCTCGCCTGACAGAGAAAGCTGCGGTATGTGAGAATGCACATTTGCGGTATGCGGCTAAGATCACAAGATTACCTACACTGAGCATTGAATAGAAAGTAAAGGCTTAAAGTCCCTTCATTCAATCTTCTTCAATTTATCTGTGTAGATGGGGAGATACTTTGTTTTATATAGATGCAGCACTAATAAGCTTAGGTTTTAAGATATTTATTCTAGGAATCACATAAGTTTGATCACATGAGAACATACATATTAGGTAATACAGCTTAACCATAAATAGGCCAAATTACATTTCATACCATTTCACTCCAAAATACTGTTCTTCCCTCATTGGAAGGACCGCCAAATACCCAGCTGTATAGGTGTGTAGCGTTATGCTGCCCCAACAACATTGTTTTGGATAAAACTGGACAAGGCTTAGATACCGAGGATCGTGTTCAGTAGGGTGCAGAGGAATTGGACCAATAGAAATAGATGGAACGAGAAGAGGGAGGCCTTGCCCAGCAGTGGGATGGCGTGGGCTAAACAAGAGTAAGATGATGTGGACCGTATACCTATGTTTAAATATGTTAGTATGTTTCTACAGCACAACAAGTAATGATAAAGCTGTTTTTAATAGCTTTTGAAAAAACGTTTCTTCTTACGAAATCTTCTTCTTGCGAATGAAGCAAGCAAGATTACATTGATGGCGTAAAATCTGTGACCCGCCCATTGCAAGTAAATATAGCCCTTAGAAAGTGCTGCTTGTGTAACACTTAAGGACCTAACATGGCGAGACACCTAATAAAGAAGCGACAAATTGCCAGCTATTAAGCTACTGAATAGGTACTTATGTGAAACATCTACTAGCCCTTTCAAGCATCAACCAATACTAGTTTTTCTTATAAACTGCATACAAACTAATATAAGGTTAGTACCTTAAAGGGATAGGTTGATTGCTGCTGATTAAGTATTTGTAAAATGTATACTATAGCTTCACTTAAGTCTACTATACCAATACTTATGCAGTGGTAGTGCGACTGCCTGCGACGCAAAGGTTCCAGGTTCAATTCTCGGCGGGACACTCATAAAGTTGATATTTATTACTTTCTGAATTTGTTCCCGGTCTGGTTAGGACATTGCAGGCTGCACCACCTGTTTGTCCGAAAATAGGGATGGTCCCGTGCTTCGGAGGGCACGTTAAGCCGTCGGTCCCGGTTGCTGTCTATGATTACTTAGACGGCGGTCGTGACACAACCATGTCAGAGGCCTACTACTAGTAGTTGGCGGTTGAAAAACTCTGGCACCAGGGTTCATCGGGTCGTTGACTATTCATGTCTCACACGAAAAGAAAGACCCTATTCTCGCATTAATTAAGTCGTATAGTAGGTAATTTAACATTTATGATGTAGATTTACAATAGTGCAAGATTTTATAAAATTACTAATCGTTCATCAATTTGATTGTTGTTTTGTCAAAATTACGGCCTTTTGATATTGTGGCTAGTGTAGTTACAATATCCCAATAATATAGTTTAGGTTTTTATTACCTACATCATCATCATCATCATCATCATCATCATCATCATCACCTACATAACCTATGCTCAATAATCGCGTGTGTGATAGATAATCTACGTCTATTATTTGAATGCTATTTTAGTTCTAGTGTCAGCTGTCTGTTTGGTTGATATCGCGGGAGTTAATACGGAAATGCGCATTTGGGGCACGCGAACGCGAATTGATGGCCACGGACTTCGGAACTACGCCTCCGGTCTAGCCGAAATACAAATCTATGGCAGGATTGGCAAGTGATCCCGTTCTTTCAAAACAACTTTCAAAAGAAAGAAGCCTATATGGGCATTAGGAAAACCAATGATAAAATTAAGCAAAGCACACTTAACACAAAGGTTCCTAATTCTAATATTTTATACTAAAAGAGAATTCCGTTTCTTTTTTGTAATATACAGAGTGGCAGCCCTCCGAATACTAATAGGGTGCATTTAGACCATGAAAGTGAACAACTTCCCATGTAACATATTTCAGGAAACATCAAAATTTGTTTGACTTCCCATAGTAAATGCAGTCACCTGATTGTGATTTTGTATGGGAGGTGGATTTCTGTTTGTCGTTTCCTGACATATGTTTCTAGAGGGAAAGTTGTTCAGTTTCATGGTCTGTGTCCACCCTATCAGTATTCAGGGGGCTATCTCTTACACCCCGTATTTTAATTTTGTATATTAACAGCCACAACAGTCCACTAAATTTTAATATTTGATTATAAATATATCGTTATTAATTATAGTGTGGGCATGCAAAAAAAACTTGTATGTTTTGACCAGACAGTATCTAGGTATTCGTTGGCATGACAACTGCGGATTGTATAAGACCATCAAGTTTGACAACACAACATAAGGGTCACACGCAAAATTATACAGAACAGATACAGTTTTGTTCTGCCTTACTCCTGTATTTTTGGTCCGTTCAGATAACATCATAAGCCTAAAATCTCATACAATATTTAAGCAATTCATATTTAAGATAGGCAATTCCAGCAACCTTTTGCCATTCAGTGCGATCTTAATCAACTCTGTCATTTCATCACGTCAATCTTTTCATAATAAAGCTATGAATAATGTAGATCGGAAACCCCGGCGTCGTACTATGTTATGAAAATACAGGTTACAAGACAACTACAGGTTTTTAGTATATTGAGTACCCGGGTGTATTTCTGGTCATAATTGGCTAACCGTACTACGCAATGAACATCGAATTTCACCTGTAATATTGAAGCCTGTAGTAGTGATAATATCGGGCATTGGCCGTTCATAATAAAGTTGCGAACGTAATTTTATAGTCAAATATAAATATGTAGTATCCTACCTAGACTTAACTGAAAGCAAAATATCGGTCTGTAGAGCTTAAAAAGCCTCTGCTCTACAACTAAATAAGACCGTAGGAAAAAAAAATACAATAAAAGTATTACTTGAAAATTCGCGAAAGCATGTTTGTTTGGAACTCAGGAAGATAGAGACGGGCATTTAAATTAAATTAAAATATAGCACTTAAAATATATTTAATTTAGTATGGACTGTATTTGAAATTATTTCGCTTTCTTTATGATAAAATGGCAGATTCGCTTCAATTATTTTGATGTGTCTGTGTTGCTTCAATCAAACACACTTCAAACTTACAACACGTTAATCTATCTAATGTAGGTAATCATCTCTTTATTAATAGAAAACATGTGCTACCTTTTAAGTTCCGGTTAGGTTTTATAAGTATACACGGCAGCTACGGATTTGCAGGTTCTAAGACAAAAGTTATAGACAATTCACCAATTAAAAACACCCGCTTATATTTTTATTTACCGTTATATTTATGAATATAAAATTATTTTTGATGTACAGTTAAAAAAAAAAGTTAAAGTTTTTAGCGCCGCATTATTGCAAGTGTAATTTTTGATACTACTCGATTGTGTATAGGTATGTACTTGCCTACCAACTAAAATACTATTTCGCTACGGAATTGTCCTGTGTCGGGCGACAGGAAATTCATTATTATTTTTAACTTGGTGTAGTGTCGAGCACCTAAGTTGCTTGAACATTCGGTGTTGACGAATGTGGCCAACTGTCTTGCCGACATTCGTAAACTTTTGTGATTTACTTCAAACTCATTTTATAAAATATTTTTTTTTTAGTTCTGGACTCTATGATTTTAGCCCCGGGGCTATGAAAATCTACATCTCACTGTATGGTGGGGAGCAGGAGCTCACCCGGAGTTTAAACTCATAGTATTAGGTAGATTATCTCATAAATATCCCACAACGTGGCTGTTGCCCACACACAATGTGGGAGCACCTAAACATTACTTTGTCTAATTCTCATCAGTTCTAAAACCAGACCATAACGTTTCACTCACAGCTGTTTAATAATATGATTTGTTTACGAAACCGAATCTTTTGTTTCCATCGTAATTTTACGAACCTTACTCGAAGGTGTTTTGAAAAGAAGTGGAGTACTAGGATCTCGACGTTCATGATGTAAAAAAGGATCGTCTTTTAAAAGAAAAGAGGTTTCTTCAAATAATCAAATAAAGCGGTGACAGTATTAAATAACACAAGTGTAACTAAACAGAAATTTCCCTTTATGCATTGAACATTATATTAAATAGCCAAATTAAACATTGTGTAGAATAATAGACTGTTGGTTTACCTATCAAAATAAAATAAATTAATTCATAAATTGGAAATTTCTATGAATACCAGTTATTCTCCTTCATTAATTTTTACTTAAGTTATATTTTAATTAAATAAATCACGCAGCAACTCAGTTTCATTTTGATTGATCGTCGCTACACGACTAATATTCTACGTGCTTAGAAATACACGCATCGTAGGTAGAATCAGTAACACCACAACCTACCCATAGTAGATACCCATAACTGATAACTCCTAACCGCCATGGTATGAAGTTAGGAGGAGAGGAGCCATTTTATCTAGGCAAGCATTATTTTGGTATATTTCGATTTTTATTATTATTTTTGCACCTGCCTGTACTTTCCACATGCCCTAAGGTAGACTGGTAGATAATACCACTGGCATTAAGTCCGCCTGTCGGCAACTGGCTGGAGCCTATATTCTTTTTATCTATGTTTTTTATAAAGCTCATGTTGTCAGTTTTCATAAGTCATTATATCATTGTCAAGCGGAGCCGTGGTTTTTCTTCAATTTTCTTGCAGTCCATTTTATTTATCTTAGGCATTCATAATACCGCCCATGTACACTTTTGTGCATAAAGTTCAATAAATAAATAAATAAAAATTACCATCATCGTCTGCATCGTCACTTACCATCAGGTGAGATAGCAGACAAATGCCTAATTTATAAAAAAAAACTACATATATTGGGGTTATTCGTAATAGGTAGCTTATTGAATATTAGTATCCCAAATACGTAATATGTTGATACACCTATTGGTATGGGTAACTGGAGGTGCTGATAGTAGGTACAGATAAGAGTCAAGTCTTTTGACAGACGCATGGGTAAACGCACCGTAGTCCTATTTTTATGAGAATAAGATCGGAATTCGCAAATTCCTTGTGACGTTGCGTAAAATATGCAAGTACGGAAGACAAGTGGGAATATCGCCTTACTACAAGGACCTATACTTAGTCTATCTTTAGCGCTGATCCTTCAAGATAAGGCGCCTTCTTCCTCGAAATGCATTGGTCTTGTCCAAGTCCAACACGTCTCGAGGACTTGCAGGGGACAGTCTATTTGGGAACTTTTTGTGTATGTTCTGCCGTGTTGGGAAAGTCTTTTAACAGTACATGCAAGTCTGTTAAGGAGGCATCCTACTTACAATAAACCTTTGGCTCAGGGACTCAAAGTGGATGACCTTCGACACGAGTATCTGCCATATTTGTTCCAATCCAAAGCCGCTTCAGGATAGGCCATTGCTTAAAAGTCGCGCAAGTCAGACTGAACGACGTCGCTCCAGCGATATTTAGGATGACCGAAAAGACGGATGTTTCAATATACGTCCGTCAGTCCTTCATAGTGGAAGAACCGCCTTAAATCCTATAGCTACTTATTAAATACTTTGTACGTTTGCCAGCCATGTTATGAAAAAGCCTTATAAAAAATAATCTACATGACTACAATTTCCATGTTTACCTATAATTCTATAGCAAATATCTAGTTTTAAAAGCTTGCACAGATAAAAAAGCGATTGCCCTTGAACGGCTGTTCTGTTTATTCGACTGTCGTCTAGCACTTAGCGCTGGCGTCGATATTGCTATTTTTGCATGCTACGTAAACCATTGCAAACCAAAAAAATGTTTATTTTCCGCCGATATATCCTATTTCTATAAAATCTGAACGAAGAACGAGAATCAGTCCGGACTGCCTTAGTGGTCAAACGGTCTGATTTCGTTTTACGGATTCGCAGGCTGGTTATTCAAAGTTGATATGGTTATCTAATTTCCATACTAATATTATAAATCTGAGAGTTTAAGTGTGTGTATGTATGTTTCACGCTCAAACAGCTTGACCGATTTGGATGAAATTTGAACACAGATAGAATATAACCTGGGATGACACATAGGCCACTTTTTACCGCAGGAAATCAACTATTACTACGGGAAAATGAGTGGCAGCGGGTGAAACTGCTGGAAATCTAGTTTAACAATAAGAATATTTAATAAAGTGTGTCTTACTTTAAATAAAATAAATTACCCCTTTGTGAATTATACTTGTCGATTGAACATATCTACCCATAAGCCAGTGAATCCACCTGATTATCCGTAGGAATGACGGTTCCGTGCTTTGGAGAACAGGGTACTGTAAGACATTGGTCGTGATTTTAGAAAGAAAGAAAAAGTGTTTATTTGTTACCATTACGACTTCCCCATTTACAGTACTTTTTCTGCTGTACTAACCCTGTATATACCTTATTCCAATCATATATAAATATATAGTACTATGTAATATTTATCTCCGCATATCTGGATAAAATCTATCAAGAATTGTATTAGTTCATGTAAATGTTGTGAAAGGTGATTGCCTGTCAGTAACAATTTGCATTTTAGCAACTTTATTTACGAACCCATTCCTGTGTAGGAAGAGATTAATTATTTCCTTGAATGACCAGTTGTGGACGATGTAGAGGCGTACCAATGTTACAAAATCTTATAAGAGTAGTAAAGTAAGACACCTGTCAACCAAGCCAGACTTAGCGGCGAAACATACCGGAATCCGTTAAGGGATATGACAGCTCGCGCAGAATATCTATGTGTCTAACTAAATTTCTTTGTGACTTAGCTACTTTTAGGTACGGAGTTGAATTTTGAGCGTAATCAACACCGCACCGATTTTTCTAAAACCATATCTGTGTGTATGGATCTTTCCAGGCAGCCCTGATGTAATTATAATGATATACACACATGGCAGACGTGAGCGTAACTACTTTTTTTCCAATTTAGTTAGGTAACACCACAAATACGGTAAGTCCTACATCATGTCGGTATTCTTGACAAGTAAAACATTTTTAATAATCAGATCCGAAGATAGGATTAATATCAATAGTATGTACGAATCGCCATACAAATTAATTTTGTGAGTTACGAGTCGTGTTAAAGTTTGGCCGCACACGGTGGTATCTTTAGACTGTTCTTTGGCTACGGAAAGAAAAAATGGCAGCTATATCAAACTATTTTTTTGGCTATAATTTAGTCTTATTGTCATAAATAAATAAAAAACAAATAAATAAGCAGCATTTCTTTAAGTGTAAGTAATGGAGATTGTCGATCAACATGTAAATTAAAGGATGCTGGTTTGATTAACTATAAAAAATTTCGGGCTGGAAGTATTTATCAGTTACGTTACATTACAAGTAACGTTTTACTTAAACTATTAATGATATGTTTGGATTTCCCAGCGTAATTTAATAAAATGTTTATTCCGTAAGCAACTTAATCAATAAGAATCCAAAAAAATACATTATCGATAAAAGGGTCTTACTCTCAGCGCCACTGATAAATCGTCGATCTCGGGGTCAAAATAATTCAACACAGGTCGTTGTAAAAAAACCTCGTAACGGGAATTCCTTTGCCGAGTGATTAATAGGAATATTATACTGCCCACCTCCATACAAAACAACTTTATTGAATGCAGTTTGTTACTAGCTGTCCGCCTGCCGGCGTCACCTGCTGCGTATTTCTTTTTTCTTTGAAAATTTTCCCGAGGTAAAAGCCATACAATAATTAAAATAAGGCCTTTCCGATGACAGTTAAAAACAAAACAAATATCAATGCATATTTTTTGGATATGAGGTAAAAAACTGGGAACTAACTGGCGCCACTCTCGACCATGCCATATTCTCATGCGATTGGTCGATCATGCGTGTCAATGTCACAGCTTTGTGACTTTTATTTGGCGTGTTTTGGCACAGTTGCGCCCAGCAGCGTCATCTGCAATAGACTTAGAATTTTCTTTCCTATTCTAGTTTGTCTTTGACAACATTTGGGTGCCACTTTTGAAAAAATATGGTAAAATAAATACGTTGTACTGTAATGCCTAACGCCAATGCTTTTACAAAATAAAGACATAAGTACCTATTTCACACGGAACGCCCAAAAAAATAGTAGCTTCATGTATTGGCATTTAAAAAACCAGTACCAGTAGAAATAAAATAAGATAGCATATTATTGCCTATTTCTAAATCATCATAATGTTATGGTAAGCAAATAGCCCATAAAAAGGTAACAAATAGACATTCAAACTATTCAAAGAGACTTGAACATTTATAGGGAGATATAAGTTTATTTGCATCTTGCGTAATAGTAACAAGATTGGTTCGTTGTTGTGTAAATTATTGAGCATTATACAGTAAGATGTACGACTCATTAGTAAGTACATTGTTTAGCCTACTTCATAAATATACTTCGTATACAATTCATATATTATATCATTATAAGGTACTAGGAAAAAAAATGAGGAGGTAAGAGTGAGTGCGAATATACCTACAAACTTCTTACTGAAGCTTATTTTGCTTTTATCAAGGTAAAGAAAAGAAAATTTTACTGTAAAAGCGATGCTTTAGGTTGCGCTAATTAAGACGTATCACAAAGACAAGATTTTCCGTTGAAGTTGCGAAAACATTGAAAATTCCGCGAGTACTCAAAATAATTAAGTTTCGACCTTGAGGTGGCTTTAACCAATTAATTTCGTCTTTTGTAATATTTAATGTTTTAAATAAAGGTAAAATAAAAATGATATTTATGTACCTAGGTGATTGAATTGAGCGTTTACGAATTAAGACGTAAGAGGGTTTCAGAGAAGACTTCCTTTTGGGCAAATTGGGTTTCAGAATACACTTCCGGGTGTGTTACCAAGTGCTTAGAATTTACTTTAATTTCTATATCATTTATATTCTTCCTGTTTGTTGTAATGAAGCAAGACTAATATGCGAAAACAGTTACGGTTTGGTTTGATCGCAACAACGTTACGAAACACACCTTCGTACTGCGTACCTACGCTACTTTTAATATTTCATCAAAATAAATTCGTGCAAGCTGTAAAATCTCACTCTAAAAATCACGCCAGTGAGTATAGTATTCTTTGCTAAAAATCATCGGCTCAGCTAAGCCACAGATAATTATAATAAGTACTACTCGTAGTTAAGCATAGACCAAATAACTTGCGCGCGCCGCGTGACAGCACGTGACGTTTGGGTGCTGATTGAAGCTGACTTTATCTATCTAAGTAGAATGAGGATTATCACCTCGACTAACCTTGAGCTTAAATGTACATACTTAAGTTCTTATAATAGCGACGCCGATGAGGTAGGTACTGAAGTAAATGGGTGGGTATTGTTAAGTAACTTCCTATAAAGGAACTTACACCAAAGGTACTTGTACTTAAAATACTACATCGTGCCTTCTTATCAAGAGAAGCTCAAAGAAGTACTAGTCTCAAAAGTTTGTTGTTTTTATACAAATATCGTCTGTCTTGAGATTGGTAACAACACAAACGTTTCTCGAAGACAATCGCTCTGTGAAGTGAAGACGCTGCGTTATCTTCAGTTTTATCTCGGGAACGTGACCCCGCTATCTGCGCCCGCGCCGCAGCCCTCCTGGTACTGGCCACCACGCAAATACTTAAGAGTATTATTCAAAAATAACCAACATTTTTCTAAATCGTAGTGGACGAGTAGAGTTTTTGCCACGAAAGACGTTCCATAGCTGCAGCGCCGTCATCCAAAATGTTTAGGTAGACCAATTGTTGTTTTTCTTTTTTGTAAATGTATTTATTAAAATTAAAAAATAAACAGGAAACAAAACATCACCTGAAGAAGCAAGTAGATTTTAGGAAGATAATAAATTGCTAAGAACTAGTGAAAGGCGTATATGAAAATAAAGACCATTCTACGAGTAGAAAGTAATTAAAAAAATAAGAAGATAGGATTTTGCGTTCAATAGACTGACCTAGCTTCCAGAGATTAAGCTGAAAGAAAATTATTCCAGGTCTCTAACTTTTGCAAAGATAGTCGAAATCAGATAAAATGATTACCAGCGTAGTACCTACATCAAGTATAGTTTGAAAACAATCCGCTTCAGCACTGACGAGATGTCAGATAGAGTATGATGAACGATGGTAGACGAGTCATTTCGTACTTTCATTCGTGTCGAGCCAGTATCTAGCTGATGGCAACCGAAATTTCGGTCCGTGCCACGCGCAACGTAAGGTGTGCGGTACCTACCTAGGCAGGTTTTTAGGGGGGGGTTTCCTGTTCAGGGGGTCCGGTTAATTAAACGCATGTCAATAACAACCTTTGAAAATCTTGACTTCAATTTGCAACAAATGTTGTTTACAGATGGTGATGGCGTAAAATTACATGTCGTGTGATTAACCTGGCCAACCCCGAGGCAGTGCCTTTATTTTTGTTTTTTCTTCCGCCCGGGCCGGTTTTCTATTAGGACAATACAAAATTGTTATAAAAAGAAGATAAAAAAGGTAACACTATCCTACAGTGAGTACAGTATTATTTCATTTTACACAGATATATTGTGGTCTGTGGTCGGTACACCTAATGAATAAGAAAGCCGTTGTTCTGTGGCCATTAATTTAGGATCGCCGATCTGCGTGTGATGGTTTATGATCCTCGGGACCACCTCGCCGTGTTATTAAAAGATCGCCCGATAACCCAACAGTATGATTTACAATAAAAGTCGAAAGTATCAATGCGGTTATTTAATAATCTTTCATATTTCGTATCGGGAACGCGTCTTTCTCGCTTTTAAAGAGATAAATGATAGGTCGATATCTGGCTTTACTTGGCTGATTCCTTTTTCCCAACACCCTTTTCCTTTCACTTTCTTAGGTTGCGTCTTATGTTATAAAGATTGACAAAGAAACTAAATCTACATCGCTGTTAGATTTCCTACCATATTGACTTAAAATAAAAATTTACGTAAGCTCGAAATAAAATAACGTAGTGCATGCATTTCCCAAGGAACATCCGAAAAATTTATTAACGAATGATAATCCTTCACTAATTAATTTTTGAATTGTTTTATTGAATGAACAATTATTTCTCCTTCGGATTTTTTAAATTGCGTTCTGTTATGTTGTAATTTGGTAGAGAGCTTAGCCTACAGCCTAGTTTAGCTTAGCCTCTAAACTTCGTAGAGTGCATTTCCTACAACCAGGTAACAAGGTTAGACGCATTGTCATTTTAAAAATGAAGAAGAGGAATACTATATAAGTTATGTGCTATATTTTAGGACATTATATCCACTTTCTTTCATGTCACAGTTTGCTGTGAACTCAGAGATTAATTATAAAGAATATCATTCAAATAACTGCTCTTAAATTAATTTCGCTCTCAGATAAGTATCGCGTTACCCGCGATTTAGTCTGATGAACGGTTCGCTAGTATCTTAATAACGTAGATATCGAATAACATACCGATGTAATACAAAGTTTGATTGAAGTCAAGAACAGTGCGATCCACATTCAGACCAGTCCCGGGCAGATGGTCTTACGATGCTGAAAGGTCGTTAGGTTGGACAGCAAAGTCAAGGCAAGGATTTTGCTCACCTGCGCAAACTCAAATTCGAGTCGGTCAAGGAATCCTAGATGATAGGTAAAAGATGTGATAATTTGCGTGGAAAATATTTGATGTCACTCAAGTTTTAAATTCTTCGATTTATCTATGAGTAGCTGCGTAACTAAAAGTTAAATCAATTAGATATGACCACATTGCCATGTTATGCCGGCTTAGAATAGCATCATCCCATTTCTTTCCCGTCAGAGTCGTAAGAGGCGACTAAGAGACTCGAGGGTGTGTATTGCAATTTTAGGCGATGATGGGCTGACAACCTGTCACTATGGCGATACACAATTTTCGAAATGACCCTCAAATATTTGTCAGACGTGGTGTAAATGTCCGTTTTTGAGGCCGTTTACGCTCTGTCTACCCCGCAAGGGATTATAGGCGTGATATGTGTATGTATGTATGTATGACCACATGTTGTCAAAAATCTGCGACTGAACTATAAGCAAGAGTTATGACATTAATTAAAAGTTAAATTATTTTCAAGTCAATGAAATATGACTGGTGCGAAAACCTTTCAATGTCCCTCGAATTGGAAATACACATTATAATCACGCATCTTTCCCATACAGTACAGGTAATGTTAGAATTAAAACTTTTCTAAAAGTTAAAAAGAAAAAAATACAATCATCGAGTACAATACTGAATTTTGAAAGGTTAAATTCTAAAGAATAAATCACTAAAACAAAGATCAAAATAAAAAACAAAAAAGCTTTTTTTACATGGACGGATTTACAATCTACTTGAAAATAATTTATGCTGTAAAAAAGAATACTTCCTAATAAATTTTTATGTTATTCGATAACGTAGTGACAAATAAAAAATTATGTGATTGTTCAGATAACCCTATCTACATGTTAGTAGTCACAAAAGGTCACAGATTTTTAGAGTTATTGAGCTTATTAAGCGTCCCAAATCTGTTATAAATCAAAACACACATACTAAAATATGTCCGTCCGAATAAGCCATATGTCAAATATGCTGCTAGCTGGCAGATTATAATCATAATAATCATAATCATAATTTTTATTGCATATCATAATCAATAATGTACATTCTTACGAGTATTATGTATAATTACTGTATTATGTATTATGTATTATTAGTGCTAATGTTGTGGCAGAGGGGCCATTTTCCTTTGTTGACATCTCTTTTAGTATCGCGATGACAGCTGTCAAATATGGCTTATTAGAATGGCCTTGCTATACTGAGGGACTGTGCTTACGCAGGTATCACAACATAGCTATGTTAAATACCGTATTCTCTGGCACAATCAACAGCTGAGAGCCGATGGTTGGGGCACTACGGTCATCATCATTGGCCGCACACGTCTGTGACAGACGATTTAATCAGTGTCTGAGGCAAGACTTTTCATGGCTGTATAAGCCGATACGAGAGCAGCATAATTTTCCGCACGCTCTACAAGTGAAGGTGGAATTTAAGACTGACACATGCATGTTTTGATGAAGTTTTTGCCTTTTGTTAGCGAGACCAGAAAACCAGGCATTATCGTGTGTTTTACGCCCATCAAACAGACAGAACACGCCGTGGTAGACGCGAAGGTTCCATCCGGTGCACATGCCCTAGCCACCGCAATCGTCTCTGCTTAAGCAGGGCGGTAAAACTAGGCAGCTGTGCAATTTCTAGAACTCGCTCGTTCGTCACTCTGTCCTGCCAGGTTATGCAAGATACAGCATGCCTTTTCAACGATGATGATGCACTTTTGTAAGTAGCACGCAAATTAGCGATATAGCGCGGACTAACAAAAACAGGTCTTTGAATGTTATGTGTATGTAGGTACTTACCTAGCTATATATAATTAATACTTGAATAAATATAAAAAGCTAAATAAGATATATTATTATTATTTTTTTTACTAAATGGTACTATTTGTAGTTTAAATTAATTAGACGTGTTATTTCCTCTCTTCTTTATACCTGTCTCTACCCTATCCAAACGCCTGCCAGTACGAACCTAAAACGAAAGCATTTCACTACATACAGTTTCAAAATGATTGCATAATTTTTTTTTTCCGCCCGAGCTATCAATCTGAAAGCTAGCTTGGTATCAAAAACTTGAAACTATCATAATTTCATGCAATACTGTACCCGAATTTCCTAATATACGGGATGTAAAGTACAGCCCTCCAAATACTGATAGGGTGCATGCAGACCATAAAACTGCACAATTTTCCCCTAGGAACATATGTCAGGAAACGCCAATAAATATTCGGCATCCCAAAGAAAATCACAGTAAGCTGACTGCATTTATTATGGGAAATCCAAATTTATTTGAAGTTCCTTGAAATATTTTGGGTACAATTTAAAAGCTCACCAAAATAGTTTTTTTTCCCCAAAACTTAATAGCAAGTTAAATAAATTAACTCCATATAAATTAAACTCATTTTTAACTTAGTTTCCCAAAGAAAAATGTGTTAAGCTCCAAAACAAGTATACACTCGTCAAAATAATTGTACGTTGTGTACAAATATTCTTTTTGATTGCCAAAATGGATAAATGCTCACCAAATATTGTTTCACTAAAACAGTAACAATGACACCAAAATATACAGTTCAAATTTGCTTTATTGTAATCACATTATCTAACCTAAATCCAAAATAGTAGGCAGAGCGTTAACGGCCGTAAAACGAATATTAACACCACGTCTGACAAAAGTTTGAGGGTCAAACAGATAACTATGTGTATCACTATAGTGTTAGGTTGTCAGCCCGTCGCCTAAAATTGCAATACACATCCCTCGAGTCCCTTAGTCGGGTCTTTCGACACCCATGGGTAAGAAATGGGGTGATGCTATTCTAAGCCGGCATCACACGGCATTTTTATGGCTATTATATTGAATATGAAAAAGAAACGCCATGGTAAAGTTAAGGATTAGTGGTTTAGTGGCCCATCCATATAGAAAGTAGAAATATGAAAAACGAAATAATAAAATTTATAAATATTAAGAGTATAATGCGAGATTTTCATTTTAGCAGGCAGGTATTAAAAGTTAGGTACTATAGGGTAAAGCTATGTCAATTAGCCAAATCTCAGCAAGTCTTGTTCTGTCCGTACTAATATTATAACTCTGGGAGTTTGTGTGTGTGTATGTATGTATGTTTGTTACCTCTTCACGCTCAAACGGCTTGACCGATTTGGATGAAATTTGGAACACAGGTAGAGTATAATCTGTAATAACATAAATGCTACTTTTTACCGCAGGAAAACAACTATTGCTATGCTATTCGAAAATTTGTGGCAACGGGTGGAACCGCTGGGCGGAAATCTAGTACAATTTAAAAATAATAAAAGGATAATGCGAGATTTTCATTTAAGCAGGCAGGTATTAGATAGCTAGGTACTATAGGGGAAAGCTATGTCAATTAGCCAAATCTCAGCAAGTCTAGTTCTATTATTAAATTAGTGTAGCACCGTTCGAAATTTGCTCGACTGATAGTCTTCTGAAGTTGTTTGAATGGCCCTTCAGTCGGCAAAGTTCAAAAAAAGAATGGGAACGCTACGAAATGCCACAATTCAGATACTCTACAATTATTCGTAAAGTTGGGCGTATCGCGAGAGGGCAGGGGTCGCCAACAGCAATATTGTTCGTAAGTATTATTACGAAACTGCATTGATAAGTTTTGTTATTATACATGTAATAATTAGAATATTTTTTGGAGTTACAGAACATATATAATTACTTAGCTTTAAAAAGTATAATAAAACACACGATATCTTAGTGAATAAGCGTCGGTCCGGATCGCTAGACTTATGATTCAAATCACCCTAGTATGAACTTAGAAAAAATCTGTTCCAGATATTCCATGTTTTGTTCGGAAAGTGTTTTCTCATCAGCCCATCCTTAGTTTTCAGTATAGTTCACCAGTAATTTCATATCACACTCATCCTATATTTTTTTCTTATATAGGGCGAATTTGTACTAGTGACCGAAAGCGAAAACTCAAGACGGGCTGGTGATAAGGAACAACTTTCCCCAAGGAACATAGGTCTAAATACGAAAAAATTAATTTACATCCCATACAAAATTGCCGATCAGCTGATTTGACATATGTACAGTCAAGCTCACGTGCGGTTAGACCATTGATCTACAACAACCCTAGATTACGCGCGTACGCTCAAAAGGTGGGCCGGTAAAGTAGTGCACAATTTGCAAGCGAGCACTTCTTTCCCACAGTGCGTGGCTGGCCGCGAAACTGTTAACATGACCAAGTACGGGTTAACAAATAAGGCTGAGTTCAATAGATTATGGTGAGGTTCGTTGTGATATTTTGAATCAGGCGGACGCAATGAATCTATAAATCACTATGTATGAATGTATAGTTCAGTAGGTGACAAAATCTTAGCGTAATTTTGTATGAGGCGCTAAATCTAGGGTTGTTGTAGATCAATGGGTTAGACACTCAAACTGCCAATCTTGTCTTATGCGCATAGAACGGTTCAAAGTCCAAACTGTCTAAACCAGCCTGGGCTTGACTGTAAGTACTATGGAAACACAAAATATTTTTGTCATATTTTAACCCATGTTCCTTGGAGAAAGTTGTTCCTTATCAGCAGCCCGTCCTGAGATTTAGCTATCAGTCACTAGTAAAATTTCACCCTATATGTTTTCTTGTACCTACGACGTAGGTATAAGATGCAATGCAACATACATATTTGGTATTTAAGATAAGAAAGGAAGTCAATACGCACAATAAGGTTAACATTTTATTGTTATTACCCGATGTGGCAACAGCGAGGTGGATAATATGATTTCAATAACATTTTAAAGTGGGAAAGTGTGAAATAAAATACTGTGGTTACGGCTATAGACCTGTCAAAAGGTATTTTGCAACTAAATTGCATTTGCTGCAGCTCATTTAGCGTTTGTTCATAAATGTGCGTAAAATACAGTAAAATATCCAGTTGTGTTACAGTGTCAGGTTACATTTGGCTATGCAAAGCTATGATTGTTATAACACTATTTTCAAAGTAAGATACGTAGGACTTTATTATTGGTTTGCTATTTATTATATTCGCTAAAGAAAACGTGTAATAAAATAAATAAGTATTATGAGGTGTAAGGGACAGTTCTCTGAACTAAATACTCATAGGGTGTATTCAGATCATGAAACTTAAAAACTTCACATTGAAATGAAAACAATAAAAAATGCATAGTAAAGGCATTCGACTGATCGCGTTTTGTATGGGGTTAGAAGGGAAAAGTTTAATGGTATGTTGCAGCCTATCAATATCGGAGGGCTGCCGTTCACGCCCCTATTACCTTTGATAATACATTTTATTTCAATAGGAATTTTATGTAAAAAAAAACGGATAGACTTATTATAAAACGAAACTTAGGTATTAAAAAAAAAATTTATTAAAAAAAATATAGACATGTCCCATATTGTGTCTAAAAACTGCGTAGGCACATCAGCAGGACAACAGCCTGTTTATTTAAGGGACCAAGTTACACAGATTTATCATACAGTACCTAAGAATAACCAGCATCAGATGATCTCTTAAATGAGTATGTTAAATGTGCTGCTTCTTCTTCTTTTTCTAGTGGGACACTGAGTCGTCCAACGACTCGCTGAACCCTGGTGTCAGAGTTTTTCAATGGTAGTAGGCGGTTTAATGTGCTACTAACATCTAAGTATTTATCTTAGCGGTTGATAAGTTACCAGTTATATGACATCAAATATCTTATAATATGACATCAGAAAGAAAATCCTAACAGTCATATTATCTCGTGTGTATTATTTAAATTACACATAACTTACCCTCCGTTTACTTTTCGGTTTATCCGTCCCTTGCAAGGGATCATGATTTCTTCTTCTCATCCTGAGAAGTTTCAGAATTCTTACAGCAGCTGCACAAAATAGTCCCTCAACGCCTCTCTATCAAAATCAACTGCACCGAAAGTTTTTACTTGGCAACAAATCCATGAAGAACACATTTTATTATCAAACAACTCAATTTGTTTCTAAGATAACAGTAACACAAGTCACACACTAGAACCACTGAATACAGATCACGAATCCTTAAATCTGTAGCAGAAATTTACACAAAGTTTCCTTCAACATTATGAATTTTAGAACTGAAAATCCAAGTAGACAGTTTTCGCGGGAGAAAATAGTAGCGTAAAGTTTTGGCGCGTAACCGGTCGGTTGGGAGGCGTCCCGTTGCGTTTCCAGCTTGACGTAGAATGGCTAGGGCTGCCTCATCAAACTGCCATACCGCGCCGCCTCCGCCGCCGCTCCGCCCCGCGCGCTACGCCGCCACAACTCTGATAAATCACGCACCCAATTTCATCCCTTGCTAGTGAGTTGCTACGTTATCTTCATTTCATATAACAATCAGTTAGTAATGCGATACACGTGATAGAAGGGTCAACGGTTCAAAGAGTGTGTGTAGAGCAGGGCTACATGATTGCTGGGTCAGACCATTCTAATTTTAGTTCTTTTTTCGGCAAAACCGTCAATCCTCGCTGTCGCTATGTGTGATATGGAAATTACTGTACAAACTTTCACGACGTGAAACTGATCCACTTTTCTTGGTACAATTTTTTCGTAAAAATGTCCTCAAATGTTGTTGCTACTTGAGTGATTTTGTATCGGAGAAGCAAATTTTATTAAACTGTCTTAAATATGGATACTCGACCACTTGGCAATAATAGATGGGACAGAAAACGACATTAGTAATTTTGTTTTGGATGACGTATTAAATAAAATTTCCTAACTCGTTGCCTAACTCTATTTGCAAATGTCTCTACAGTCTAGCTAGGCTCTATCAGCCAACTAATTTAATACTGTACCCACGGTTTGGGTCACCGACAAACTTGGGTCCAATTTCACCTGTGGAAAGTTCCGAATTTCAATTACTATTAAAGACTATTCAGTCAAATTGTCATGCGTATAATATTATAAATCTGAGAGTTTGTGTGTGTATGTATGTATGTTTGTTACCTTTTCACGCTCAAACGATTTGGATGAAATTTGGAACACATGTAGAGAATAACCTGGAATAACATATAGGCCACTTTTTACCGCAGGAAAACAACTATTACCACAGGAAAATGAGTGGCAGCGGGTGAAACCGCTGTGATACAGTCGCAAATATTGGATTTGTATGAATCTAGTGTTTCATACAAATCCAATATTTGCGACTGTATCTGGACTATCCGAACATGATAGTTACCTAACGTTGTTCCTCCGATCTAACCTACCAATTTCCTAAGGATAACAAAAACAATAATCCAAAAGCAACACAAATAACAAGCAACATTTGTGTAAGTACAATGTTTATCAGCTGTTCGCTTAACTAATGTAGGGTACAGTCGTTTGGCCCGAGCAGTGCTTAAAACTAATGGCTACAAACGATTCGCAGTGAGGCGGGCTCGCTTAGCACCGCATACAAATTGGCTATAGAGTACCTACGCATTAAAAGGACTTAGTTGCTAATGCTTACAAGTGGTACAAGTTTGCACGTGTAAGTTTAATCTAGCTTTTATCAAATAAATATAAAATCGATATAAAGCAGCGGCATATTAACATCAATTTATGCATGAAAAAATCATACCAAAAACATTTTCATGTAAAAAGGTGCCAAGACGAGAGCAAAAGGCTTACCATGAGGAAAATATATCAGATCTCAAGCAAAGCCAAGCTTCTGAATCATCACCAAGCCCTACCTCTACCAACCCATATTTTAAAACTTCACATTTCAGTGAAAGTATGGCTTCGCCGTGTGACTTCTTTTTCTCTGGGTAAGCCTTAAGCTACTATCGTCTTGGCGGAATTCTACATGAAAAAAATATTTTGGTAATGTTTAATTTATTTGTGTTTTCTTTCAAAGAAAATATCATGCATACTTCCGTTTATTTCTTTATAGTTAAGGGTGTGATTTTATAAAACTCCTAATGTTTTTTCTTTGTTTCTAACTACACTTCCTTATACAAAATCTAGTAATAAAATTTTGTTGAAGTTTTATACAAACTTCCATGTAATTTCGGAGGGTAATGTTCACAACAGGATATTTTCTGTAGTCTGTATAGGTACTAAGCTTAGTAAGTATGTAAGTAAAAACACTTTGCTCATTCAAAACACGAACAAATAACAGAAAAACTTAAAACTAAAAATGCTCAAAGGCGGCCTTATCGCTGAAAGCGATCTCTACTAGGTAAGCTGGTTGGAGGAGAAATGAAAGGGAAGAAGAGAGTAGTGCATAAAATAAAGGTAAGATGAGACAGTTTACATACTTTACTAGCTTGCATACCAAATATCAGCTCTCTAGCACTTCAGGAAGTACCCAAACATTTTGATGATTCCGTTCCCGAGATATAAGGTCCTGCCTGACAGACGGACAACAAAGTGATCATATAAGGGATCCGTTTTTCTTTTTGAGGCACGGAACCCTAAAACTACGAAACACACCGAGAAAAAAATTGGTTACTGATGCCCCTGTGTTTCGCTTGGCTCGTCTTGGCAGGACCACGACCGTGCCCCCAGATACAAAATACTATATTAAGATTTATAATTATTAGACAAATTGTTCCGTTTCTAGTGACTGACATTTTTATGAATGGTACTTATCTACGTTGACCTTACATAACTATCAGCAAACTATTTAAGCCTGCGCCGAGCGGAATCCAACCGTCGTTTCATGTTTTCAATTAATTTCTTCAAATCTAAAACAAATATAAAAACTCTAAGATGGACAAACTGGTGTTCTGTACGATAACATAAATCACGCCTATATCCCTTACGGGGTAGTCAGAGCGTTAACGGCCGCAAAAACGGATATTAACACCACTTCCTGACAAAAGTTTGAGGGTCAATCAGATAACTGTGTCTATCACTATAGTGACACGTTGTCAGCACATCGCCTACAATTGCAATACACATCTAACCCTCGAGTAACTACGATAAGTTTATTTTAAAATACAACAATTAGCTTTGACTTGTGTTTTAAATTTAAAATCACTTAAACGGTAAACCTTTAAGTTTTAGTTTTGAGGACGCATAACAACATAAAGTTTGTTGCTGCAACTTGAAATAAACTTATCGTACAGGACAACAATATGTCCGTCTTAGATTTTTAATTATTGTTTCAGATTTTAAGAAATTATTTAAAAGAAAGTGCCACTGGACGGTCGACGCTACCTTAGTACGTATAGCATAGAATAAAATAATAACATTACCGTTGTGCATATACCTAGTGTTAAGTAGATATAAATGATATTTTAGCAAAGCAAAAGCAAGTTTAGGCTCATTTGATAGTAATGCAGGACTAAACCAATTTGTGCAATCTGATTAGTTCCTCTAAAACCGCTTTCATTTAATTGAGTCTTACAAGGTATCCCGTCACGTGTAAGTTTAATGGGTTTAAGTGGTTCTCACAGGCGTCACATGATTTTGCGGTATTTTTTCGGTTCGGTTAATGTACTGAGACAAAAGGAGTTGTATCAAGTATCAAATCTCATAGAGACGCCTACCGCATAACATTAACACCCGTTAAAGGTTGTCATTTGCTGTTATCAAACGACAACAGTGTTGTGATGTGGTTGTCAGACAGTGATATACTGAGAGATTTCTCACGTTTAAAATTTGTAGGTAGGATGTTAGGCATCCTGGTACGTAATTAAATACAAACGTGTGAAGAGCAAATAAGATAATTATATTCAACACATATTTTGGTTACGGGTCTACATTAAACAAGGTTAATCAATTAATTCGACGTGCGGCCCCCGTTTTTCTGCAGGAATAAAGCTTTTTCCTGCGCTTAAAAGTACTAAAAAGCCTTCTTTTAAAATCAGTCTATCTATTTAAAAACCGCATCAATATCCGTTGTGTAGTTTTAAAGATCTAAGCTAGGGACTCGGGAAGCAACTAAATTGTATACTATGTAGTGACTATGCGGTTTGATCTAATCTCGTAAAAAAGGGCATGACTCCTTTAGAAACAGATCTGCCACGTCATGATTTACGTCAGATTGAGTAAATGCCAAATCACAAATTACGTATGACGTAGGGATGGATGGATGTATTCAATTTAAAGTCTTTTATAACAACATTGCAATATGTTTACGATGCAAAAATGCCAAAAAGAATTTACAAGTGGTTTTAAGTATAAAAAATACCTAAGTTGTAGAATGTAAGTACTAGTACCTAAGTGATAGCTAGTTAATACTAGTTTTGAGATTGACAGCTATCATCTTAAATTAAGATTAAGTCAAGGCTTACAATTTCCTCAAAGATACTGATAAGTACTATTAATTATACTGTGCTGATAGTGTAGAATTCAAAATTACAGAGTAAAATTTCTTTGTCACAACTTTCTCAAAGAATCTGATAGCCCAGCATACGTAATTCCCGGAAAAAACGCATTTCTGGTTTGAAACGAATATGACGGCGATGATGAAAGCTGTCATATAAAATATATATCAGTGTCTTATGACACTGCTCCTTATGGACCTTGACCTCCTTTTGGATTGTTATACCATCTTTACTACTACGCCTAGAAGACGCGGCGGTTTCTCATGCGTAGCAACCGCACTCTTAGTGGTTTGAGTTCTCTGAGATCCCTCTGTATGTGTGAGTGTGTGTGTGTGTACGCAAAATGCTCGCAAAGTATCTACCAAATGGGCTATCTGTAATTTGTGGTATGTTTCAGTCGCGGGGTTTGGCATTTATTTGAATATGACGTCAAAGATTTTCCGCAACTGTCATATTCCATCATTGATCTACAACAACCCTAGATTTAGCGCCTCATACAAAATTACGCTAAGATTTTGTCACCTACTGAACTATACAGTCATACATAGCGATTTATAGATTCATTGCGTCCGCCTGATTCAAAATATCACAACGAACCTCACCATAATCTATTGAATTCAGCCTTATTTGTTAGCCCATACTTGGTCATGTTAACAGTTTCGCGGCCAGCCACGCACTGTGGGAAAGAAGTGCTCGCTTGCAAATTGTGCACTACTTTACCGGCCCACCTTTTGAGCGTACGCGCGTAATCTAGGGTTGTTGTAGATCAATGTATTCCATACTATCTAAAATGTATAGGTATCTTCGTAATCTATGTAATGTAAGTTAGCTGTCAGTAGATGTACTTTATGTTCCATTGACGACTTCAGTACTTGCTCTTATTCACGGCAAAGCACTTGTGTCAACAAAACTTTCACGGCTACAAAATAAAACCGGGGCCTCGTAGTAACTTACCGTTATAGTAACTGTTACTAAGTTACTTATGAAATGTTGTGGTAACTTTACCTGAAAATAGTTGTAGACCGTGAATTTTGATTGCCTGATTTAAAGCCACACGAAGCTAGACACTAGCTTGAACGGAACAATCGTTTTGCATTGTTTAAACCATGAAGCAAATATTTGATTAAAGAACCCACCATGTTCCATTATTTTCTTATATCGATGGCTGAAATGAAACTCCCAAGTAGATTCGATCGGTATCGGCTTACCTAAAACTGTGCTAAGACCTCTAAAGTATAAATTAAATAAATAATGTATTTGTGCTTCTCCTTATCTAGATAGGTATTTGAAATTTTAGTAGAGGCAGTAGTTTGAGAATTGTGTCTGGTTTGCGATTGGTACATTGACCATACTTCTTCTTCGAAGCTAATCAATTCTGGCGCTTTAGATGTTTTCTGTTCCTTTGTTCAGGTCCTCGGGTGTGCAGGTATTTGTTTCTTTAAATTTCAGTTCATCTCGAGATTTGAGACGTGTTTCTTCACTGTGCAGAAGCAGGCAGGCTTCTGGCGTAAGTCCGACAGCTATACGCCTTCATAAGTTGTCTTTATGGTTATAAATACTATCGATCTGCGTCCACTTAATGGCCACTATGCCCCCGCGGCGGTGGCTAAGCCACACTTAACAAACTATTTACGACCAAATTGAAATCTGTAACCGTGACAATGGTGTTGGATTACAACATTGCGGCTAAAGGTCTTATTCTGTACTCAACTGTACGTTACCCTTTGAAATCTGTTTGAGGTTGTTTTAACTGTTTTTAACACGTTGTATAAAGCGGTTTTCCCACAAGCCGTTCGTCGCTGTTTATTTACGTACGGTGCGTAAGGGATGCGTCTGAAAAGTCGTTTGATAGATCGCACCGTAACCGTATTCGTAGTGGAATAAGATCAGAATTAGCATTTTTTTTTCGTACGGTGCGTTGAAAATACGCAGCGACGGACGACAAGTAGAAGAACCGCCTTAGACAGCAATCTCTTTCTCTTTTCGTGTGGGACATCGAGTCGTCCAACGACCCGATGAACCCTGGTGTCAGAGTTTTTCAACCACCTACAACCACTAGTAGGCCTCTGACATGGTTGTGTTACGAACGCCGTCTAAGTAATCATAGACAACAACGGGGACCGACGGCTTAACGTGCCCTCCGAAGCACGGAACCATTTCTTTTCGGACAATCAGTTGGTTCATCCTGCAATGTCCTAACCAGACCGGGAACAAATTCACAAAGTTATAAATATCAATTTTGTGAGTGTCCCTCCGAGAACCGAACCCGGAACCTTTGGGTAGCAGGCAGTCGCACTACCACTGCGCCACATCGGCCGTCGAAAGACAGCAATAATTCTCACACATATATTTTTTGTTAATAAAATTGCGATACTTATAGATAAGAATGCAAGTATTACTTACGACATTGAAATTGTATTGATCGGGATGAATGAATCTTACTATGTTGTTCTTCTTCTTTTCGTGAAGAAGAATTTTTCTGTAAATCAAGCATATTGACCCTAACAAAAAGGAAGGCCACTTTGCCAGTGTTGATCACTTTAAGTACTAGGTACCGTATTACAAAGACTTTGTCACAAAATTTAAGTAGACAATCACAATAGGGGGAGGCCTAAGTACAGCAGTGGACTGCAATAGGCTGATGATGATGATGATGAATCACAATATAGAGTCGTTATTTATTTTATTATACTAATTGTATATGCTTGAAGTTGTAAGTGCCACGTTATACAGAATCCTGCCTTTTACATGTCTACTTTATACCCGTGGAAAATGTGAATAATCGGATTGTAATTGAGAGCAAAGTGTTAATTCTATCTGAAAGGTATTTTATGGTTACAAGGTATGTACTCAGTTAGTATATCCATCACTATCTACATAGTATAATATAAAGTCGCTTCCCGTATCAGTCCTCATGACCCTATGTTCCCTTGTAAGTTGTTAAGATCTTTAAAATTACGCAATGGATTTTGTTGCGGTTTATTTTAATGGAAAGAGGGGAACCAAGAGAAATGATTATAATGTACAGTACATGCCGGGAAAAGTTCTTCTTCCGACGGGAATGGCTAATAGCAGGTGAAACCGCTGGGCGGGCCGCTAGTATATTACCTATAAAGTCTGTGATGTATTATTATAATTAATTACCAAACAAGGCTTCGCCATGTGTAAGATAAAGATACATTAGTTATATTTGATCATGATCACATGTAAATTATAATAGATATATCTTTAATAAATTATTGAATTTCAGTAGCGGGAGTTCACTGCTGATCTGGCGCAGTGGTAGTGCGACTGCCTGCGACGCAAAGGTTCCGGTTCCGGGTTCGATTTTCGGTGGTGCACTCGTAAAGTTGACATTTATCACTTTATGAATTTGTTCCCAGTCTGATAAGGACATTGCAGGCTGAACCACCTGATTATCTGAAAAGAAATATGGTTCCGTGCTTTGGAGAGCTTGTTAAGCCGTCGGTCCCGGTTGCTGTCTATGATTACTTACACGTCGGTCGTTAAACACACAACCGTGTCAGAGGCCTACTACTAGTAGAAGGCGGTTCAAAAACTCTAACACCAGGGTTCATCGGGTCGTTGGGCGACTCTGTATCCCACTTGAAAAGAAGAAAAAGAAGAGTAGCGGGAGAAACTACGTCATTATTCGGTTCAGTCGCTGTATCCGCGTACTCTTGAACTTATTATGGAATCTCAACAATTTCGCTTTAATACCAAGCTCATTAAAAGAACAGGTTCGATTTTTCAAAAGGCGAGTCCTTCTTGTGTCAAAGAGATCAACGTGTCAATCAATCAAGGAGACAGCCTCACTCCATCATCATCTACGGACAATCATTAGTCCAATAGGTACTTGACCAATCACAACCCAGATTCAAATATGTCTTAATGATATAAGCTGTGCTTCAAGTGGCTTCATTAATTACATAATTGTCTATAAACATATTGCCTTATACGGATTTATGTGTGAATACATACGTTGGTAGATATATTTATAGATATACATAATATATTAAAGGCCGGAATTTTTTTCAAAGTCTGGAACCTGTTAGCTTTGGTTTACTTTGTAAACCTACTTCCTTACTTCTCGCCTGCCATTTCGAGGTGGTTAGCCACTCAAATAATATATATTTCAGTACTTACAGCCATTTTAAACCAATTTTTTGGAACATTTCGTTATTTTCTTTTTCTTTTGTAGATATCAACTTCGTCACTTATTTACCGAAGCTCCACATCAACAAACTCGTGAAATAGGTACGATAACGACTCTATTTCCATACACGGATGTGGATGGACTATTTTTCTGACGATAAATGGATAGCACCTGGTGGAAAAGTAGAGACAACAACGGGCGAAGTGGTGTTTGTTTTTGTATTTCGAACGCAGGGTGTTTAACCAGCCAGGATTTTTTGGAGGAAAGCCAACAGGAGCGCTCGCTCAGTGACTGATGGAGACGGCCTTAAGGCACTTAATACTTTATTGGAAGTAACTTAGTACCTTTATTTAATACTAGCGGCCCGCCCAGCGGTTTCACCCGCTGCTAACTGATTTCCCACGGGAAACAGACCTTCTCCAGACATAAATTATACATAGGTACATACATACATAAAAACCTTCCTCTTGAATTACTCTATCTTTTAAAAAAACTTCATCCAGATCCGTTAAGTGGTTTTGAAGATTTAAGCATACAAACAAACAAACAGACAGGGACAGACGTGAGAAGCGACTTTACTTTAAATTCCGTTTTTTTTAAATCCCCCAAGAGATGAAAAGGGGGTTAAAAGTTGGTATGAAAGATCGTTGTCTTAAGTGTGATCCGTTTCAAAATTTGTGATTAGACTTATGACTTAAAATAATTAAACACGTGTTTCAGTATATTTGAAATTTTAACCCTTAATAGGGTCAAACGGGGGTTTAAAGTTTGTATGAAAGTTCGTTTTTTTAAATGATTGTGATCTGTTTCAAAATTTGTGATTAGACTAATAACTTAAAATAATTAAACACGTGTTTCAGCATTTTTGAAATATTAACCTTTAAATGGGTGAAAAGGGGATTAAAAGTTTGTATGAAAGTTTTTTATCTTAAATGTGATCTATTTCAAAATTTCTGATTAGACTCATAACTTAAAATAATTAAATACGTGTTTCAGCATTTTTGAAATTTTAATTTTTAAAGGTGTCAAAATGGGGTCAAAAGTTTACTACCAATTGGGCTACCCGTTTTCCCATGGGAACCTGACAATTTCCCGGAATAAATTATACTTATAAACCTTCCTCTCAAGTTAATCTATCTAATAAAAAAACCGCATCAAAATCCGTTGGGTAATTCTAAAGATATAAGGAGACACCAAACGGGAAGCGACTTTATTTTATAATATGTAGTGATGATACGTAAATATCGTATGGTAGATATTAAATGAGAAATCGAAATGAAACCCTTGAAAAGCAGAGCAATATCTTATACCTCGAAATGGCCCAAGTAATTTTCCGGCTTATTTATTTGTTCTCTTGAAATAAAACCTGTTGAGTGAAAGCCTTCTTCCCTGAACTTCGCCCGCTTGTCAATCTTCCTTCAACCTGTGCAGGTAAATTTTATTGCGAAGAGCGAATTATTAGATAGCGAAATCTCAAGACGGGCTAGTAGGAACATAGATTGAAATATGGGAAAATATTTATTAGTTAAATATGTATTAGTTTCCATAGTAACTCAAATCAGCTGGTCGGCAATTTTGTATTGGAGGCCCAATTTCTTTTCCGTATTTCGACCTATGTTCCATTAGGAAAGTTGTTTCTTATCACATCCTTAGCACACATAACCGTCTTGAGTTTTCGCTATCGGTCACTTGTAAAATTTTACATTATATATGGGTAGCTACTATAAGCTATTGAGCTACACCCTACATTTTGGTAGAAAAATAGGCTGAATTGATTAACAATGTTTCTTTTGTGTATTTGTTTGTAGGGATAGGTACTCAAAGGACAAGGTACACTATTTTAATAATAATAACCTTTGAGCGAGTATTGTAGAAGAATGACATCGTCATTGGCTGAAAATTGAATAAATTTCGAATGTCAAATATTTGGTTTAATAGAGGAATTTCGGATTGTTTGTATATTACATCAAAGTTCAAATTTATCATATACTCGTATCGTGGCTATGCTTGCACGATATTTCTTTCTTTATTTACAAATTCTTTCATAGCAAATAACTAATCTAATAAGTCAGCAGATCAAGTATTTCTTTCTTTTGAAATACTAATGTAATTTTTCTTGAGGTTTACAGGCTGACTGGATGATCATGCCTGGATAAGATCCGGTAAACAAAATATTGCATTTTGTTCCGGAGACGTTTCGCGTTTATGGCTGAGAATTAGCCAGAGAGAAGCCCTGCTACCATCTAGTGATAATGCAATGCTGACTGCATGTATGTGTATCCAATTAAAATACTACGATGCAGTGATCGGAATGCATGGAGCGCACTGCGCGCGCATGCACCGCCGCGTTGCTGCATCGAAACAACGCTGGCTTTCCACAGTTATTCTAACTGATTTATTCGTGAGCTTCTATAGAACTATGCACAAGGAAAATGCAACATTATTGTTATTCAGTGCGGTCCGTTCTCCTCAGAAAATATCCTAAACTTTATACCTAAGTATAAGTATCTTTTTGTAAACAAACCAAAGCAGGTGTTTAATTATCCAAGTTTTCCCGCGCTACAGAGTTTTATAAGTATATCCGTACTAATATTATAAATCTGGGAGTTTGTTTGTGTATTATTGATCTTTCAAATTTAACAAGATATGTACCTACATAAACTTATAATAATACTGGCATAACCTCATCCTCGGCTCCTTGCCTCACAAAACTACCTCTGGGTGAGCCCTTTTGGGTCCCCACAATTAGCAGTTGTAGATTTTGAACTTTTGAGGTTCTGGGACCATGTAGTGTTTAACCTTGATTTAACCTACCTTTTAGTTCGGCATTCCTACTGCTTACGTCGAATAAACAAAATTCGAAAAATGACTCTCCTGAACCGAGAAACGCTAGAACATTAATTTAATTCAACAATTTGTTCTTCTATATAACATCTCAGCACTCTTACAAAGTGGCGACTTTAAGCCTGACGTATTTGAGATGGCCAAAATAGATGGTTACATGAGAATCCACTATTAAAAACGAATAAAGCCGGTCCGATATGTGTCTGTTCGGCCATTAATCAAAACAAACATGGTGCTGGCGAGAATGAAGAGTCATTTCAAACGGAATGCCATAACGATAAATTCCAAATCTTTTCTCTTGAAAAACTCATAGGTTTAATATAACGTACTTATACGTGTAACACTATCATTAAGTAGGTAATCTATCCAAGCTAAGTGGCTTTTACAGTTGGGTTTTAATAAATCGGTATAAATTTTCGAGTATCTTAAGTACGTGTTGCGCTACACAATTTTCTGACTACCCCTCAAATATATGTCAGACGTGGCGTAAATGTAAGCGTAAATAACAGTTTTTGCGGACGTTTACGCTCTGCCTACCCCGCAAGGGATAATAGGCGTGATATGTGTTTGTAAAGTATTATCCGCGCAAGTTGTCTCATTCTTTCTGAAATTGCGCGACTGAAATATACGCTGTACGCGGCAGGCGAGTTTTGGAACTTTCAAATATAATAAAAAATAAAAAACGCTCTCCTACTTACTATGATTTGCTGTATCGGAGTACCATAGACTGGCATACCCAGTAACAAAAACTCAATATAAAGGTCAATAGGGTAATTTAGCTGGTTGACCGGACACCAGTAGCTATCGGATACAGCACAGTTATTTGCACCGAAATTATTAGAAAAGTCAGTGTCTTTCCTACTATTCCCATAACATTTTAATTAGTAAGCATTATAACTGCTCCAGTGTCTTGTCAATTAGCCTCTTAAAATTTGCGAGTTCGGTTGTGTGCAAATACTCGTACAGTGAAAAAATCTTGGAGCAACGCAATTTTCTAGGTAAGTTACAGCGTTGTTTATCATTTATTACATACATACATATAATCACGCCTCTTTCCCGTAGGGGTAGGCAGAGACTACATCTTTCCACTTGCTACGATCCTGACACACCTCTTTCGCTTCTTCAACATGCATCAATCTTTTCATACATGCTCGTCGGTTTAGGGTACTCTTGACCTGACCTTTCTCTAGAACGTCCCCGATCTGATCCAAGTACGTGCGTCTTGGTCTTCCCCTTCCAACGTTCCCTTCCGTTCAACGTTCATTTATTGGATATAAATATTGACATAGTGTGACTATTTGTGATTCTAATTTACGTTAATTTCATTAAAAAGCTTAAAATGTTCAATATTTAGCATTAAAATTAGATGTCCGGATAACTAGAAGCAATTTTGGGGGAAATTTAGCTATCGGCCTACTGGTCGATAGCTAGCTGACAACCATTCAATTTTCAATCCTTTTTTCATTTCATTTTGAAAAGCTTCTGACGTATTATATAATTTCAAGCGTTCTATTATCCAAAGGCAACGGTTTAGTCAGGCGGCCATGCACCTTCATACAATAATTTGAAATAAATAAACATTAAAATATTTTGAAATTGGCGGCCGACTGAATTTGTGCATTTTAGTTATCGGCATAGAGTTTACTAATCTGGCCGAAAACCAAAAACCTTTATTTTGGTTTCCGGCAATTGAGTTAGGATTACTACTACAATTTATAAGTAGGTAAGTTTTTATTTTAACAATTTTTTTAAGCTTTCACGAAGCAGAATATTATTTTATATTTAGTTTTGATGATTAATAATGGCTTATCACGTTTTGAAGTATGGCAAAAACTTAAATATTGAATAAAAATATGTTCATTACGTTTACATTATTTTTTTTTTTAAAAACCAATTCTTACTAAGAAGCATTAAGCCTTATTTTTCAACGCATTACATGGTGGCCGAAAAATAGTTATTTTAGTGGGCGAGAACTAAATTTTCTGTCCGATAACCCCCAAATTCGCTCATTTCAGATATTTTATTGTTTATTTTATTTTTTAAAGTTTTTTTTTTAATAATAGGGGTTTCTAAACTAAAACTACAATATCTACATACACATATACATACACATATCACGCCTATAATCCCATGCGGGGTAAGCAGAGCGTAAACGGTCGCAAAAAACGGACATTTACGCCACATCTGACAAATATTTGAGGGTCATTCGGAAAATTGTGTATCGCTATAGTGACAGGTTGTCAGCCCATCGCCTAAAATTGCAATACACACCCTCGAGTCCCTTAGTCGCCTCTTACGACTCCCACGGGAAATAAATGGGGTGATGCTATTCTAAGCCTGCATCACACAGCCCAACTACAATATCTACTGATCTCAAAATCATTTTATGCTTTAGTCTCGTCTAAATATTTGATACAAATATATTATCTTCAAGTCAAAAATTCGCAAGGTTGGCCGATAACCCTCTAAATTACCCTAAATGAAATAAAATCTCTTTTTTATTACAGAAAAGGTTCATATTCCCTTTGGAATAAGGGAATATCTGACCTTCGACATGGATGGGGAAGGTAGCATAGGAAGGTAGCATTAGATATAATAAGAAGGTAGGTACACTGACGTCATATACTCGCAAAGATTTCGTAATGAGCCAACTAACGCAAAGGAATACCGAGTATTGTGTGATTTGTGCGCACTGAGCCGAAATCAGGATCTTCTTCGTGGAACCGTCGATAAAAAAGTGGCACGTGTATGTACTGGAGATGCACCGACTACCGCGACTAATCGCTTTAAAATCAGACGACTAGTCACCAACTCCAGAAATGGCCGATCATTTCTTTGGTGAAGTTTGGGAGATAAAAATCGAGCGTGTATTAGTTGTTTAAGCTTTATCTACAAGTGTTGTTTTCCGATTGTAACATATTCTTACTAGTTTTTAAAAATAAAGTATTATGTTAAAATTCAATATTGTTATTACATACCGACTAGTCTCCAACTATAAAAATGGCCGACTAGTCGGCGTATCTCTAATGTCCTTTCACAAACAAATAATCCGTACTTAGAATATTATAAATCTGAGAGTTAGAATGTATGTTTGTTACCTCTTCAGTCTTCACGCGCAAACGGCTTGTCCGATTTGGATGAAATTTGAAACACAGGTAGAGTAAAACCTGGAATAACACATAGCCCAGGTAACACACTAGCTGATCAATTGTCGAATTTTTCACCTACTTGAGGTTAAAAGTGTAATTAAAGATGTATAGCGGTTCTGGCCGCTACTCAAAGCTGATATGAAGCATTCAAAATATTTATAAATTCAATAGTCTGCATAAGACACTTCAAAAATATTTATATCAGCTTTTGGCTGTTTAAAGGATTATAATTACTTTTTATTAAAGTATTTTGCTGTTTAATGGTGAAAGACAATTCTTCTGTAACACCAGCTGCTTAGCAGTGTGACCGAAGGGTATTTTAACGTTAAAAGCTGTTAGTAAGCATTGAAGGAAACTTTTATACAGCTTTTGACGTACTTGCGGTGTAATTAGGAACCACTGTAGGGTATTTTGTTTAAAGGTGTGTAAAAAATACTTATATCAGCTTGCAGCTGCTTAAAGGACGCCTAAGTAGAAAATAATAATTCCTTTAGCTGAAGACGCGTATGAAGTTGTACCTTTAAACAGCTTTGTTTGAGAAATTTTTTAACGTCATTTTGCAGGTGCTTTGTAATTCTCAAAGTGTTATAGTGTATTTTTTTAATACAATTAAACAGTTTTTTATATCTGGATACACCACAAAAAAACTCGTTGCTTTTATTGGCACCCTATTACAGCTTTTTTAATCCAATTGTTAAAATGGTTGTTCAGACTGCAGATCCTGCTAACGTATTAAAATAAATGATAAAGTTAAAAAGGCCTTTATTCTACAATTTTTACATGACATATTATAAATCTAACTTATATTAGCGCTTAATAACTTATTGACTGGTCTTAAATCAAATTTACAATATGCTTTTGCAAGAAATCCCGAATTGGCTGCGAAAAATAGGTATTATAATACAATATAACGTTGAAGTCATTAGAACTGCATTATCCAATACCAACATACAACTAAAAGTATGAATAAAAGTCTCTTAAAGTAACATAAGAAGTCAATGGTTGATTAACGGTATTTTAGTCAGCCAAAAGAGTCACAAAATAATTTTTCAACGATATAAGCTGAACACTATATGGAAGCCATATCTAGCCTAAAAATAATTAGATTTGTATTTTTATGAATAAAGTAGATTCTATGAAATCACATTTTCAAACATTAATTTAAACATCAACTGTAAAGAAAATAATTTCATAAGGGGGATGAATATAACATTAGTTCAAACACGTAAATAATTATAGGTACTCTTTGTATTTCTAAACATTTTTAAGATTCAATTCTGATTATTTGAACGGCGCATGAAAATTTAGTTAGATAATTGGTATAAAGTACACGATCAAGTAGCACTCGCATTATGAACGCACTATGATCACTTGCAATCACTTATTCAGCATATGATAATATAATTTTACATTTAAAATGGAGTCTGCTTCGATAACGTCTAAGATGGATGTTCTTTTTTAATATTATTATTAAAAATAACAATTGTCAAAAAGCTGAAAGAAAATGTAAATACAACGTTGCAAAGGTAACAAACTGTACAAGAGCCGAAGATGGGAGCCTTGTACAGAATAAAACATATCATAATACCATAATAAACCTCTTTTAAAGCCTATGACAAGTCTTATTTCAGCTTTTATCCAGCCTTTGTAATACCAAAGGCTGTATAATTTGGGGCCATTTTTTGAGTTCACTGCACTGCTAACACCTTATTAAGGGCAATCTCTACACCTTTATACAGTTTTGGGTTTTCATGGCAGCTTTAATTAAGCGCTTGTGCAGCAATTTGTGCTACCTGGGAGGCTACTCTTTACCGCGGGGAAAAAACTATTGCCACGGGAAAATGAGTGGGAACGGGTGAAACCGCTGGGCGGAAATCTAGTAATTATAAATCTGAGAGTTTGTATGTGTGTGTGTATGTATGTTTGTTACGTCTTCACGCGCAAACGGCTTGTCCGATTTGGATGAAATTTGAAACACAGGTAGAGTATAACCTGGAATAACACATAGGCTACTTTTTACCGCGGGAAAAAACTATTACGACGGGAAAAATTAGTGGCAGTGGGTGAAACCGCTGGGCGAAAATCTAGTAATATTATAAATCTGAGAGTAGGTATGTGTGTGTGTATGTATGTATGTTTGTTACCTCTTCACGCGCAAACGGCGACCGATTTGGATGAAATTTGAAACACAGGTAGAGTATAACCTGGAATAACACATAGGCTACTTTTTACCGCGGGAAAAAACTATTACGACGGGAGAATGAGTGGCAGCGGGTGAAACCACTAGGCGGAAATCAAGTATAAGATAATTAAATCTATGGTTCCGTCTACCTACCCCCGAACAAGGTCGAGTAATCCGACTTAATTGAGGCAAAAAAAAAACTCCCCTTGACTACCACGATTCCTATCTCCTGTGCCCGATATTATCAAACTACAGGCTACAATTTTACAGGTGTAATTCGATGTTTATTCATATTCGGACTGTTCTAAGTATTTCACCTGTAGACTTGTAGGCTGAAGTTTATAATGACTATCTTATGCATTGCTAGCTGATCTATAAAATTTGGACCAGATGTAATAGTATATTTATTCAGGGTGTAAGTATAGACCGACAAACTGAACAGCTTTTCCTAAGAATTATATTTCAGTATTTTTTTTCCAATTCATGGTAAAGGCAGACAGTTGATCGTGATTTTGTATGGAATGTCGATATTTTTAGCGTTTGCTGCGTAGGGGAAAGTTGTTCAGTTTCATAGTCTAGTCATAGGCATCCTTTCTGTATGCGGGGGCCGTACCGTACGTACAACAAACTGTAAACGTTCAATCTACTTAGCTACTATATATTTTTAATGAGAAAAGTTTGTGAAATCATTCGTGAGACATTCCTTTCTGAATCTTTTTGAAGCAATTTTATTTTATTATAATATCTACTTGATCGAAAAGCTTCCGGGAAAAGAATCTCTCATCAGAAAAAAATAAATCAAGCGAGAGTTTAACTTTACAAAGAACTTAATGGATTTATTACTCTTATATCAGTAGGTAAGTACCTACATTGTATTTATGTAAGCCCGGATTTTTCTTTCATACTGCCAATCAGTTGCAATGATGATATGAGAGATTTGTCACATTTTTGCTTGAAAGAGAAAGTTTAGTATCTGCCACAGCTAAATCCCTACATGGTACGTACCTACCTATTTTTAAATAGTTATTCTGTCACAATGGAGTGGCATTGTCATATTTTGACAAAACTCCTTAAATAAAGATTAAAAAAAAAAAAAAGTTATTCTGTGCCCATACCTACAAATACAAGCTTAGAACACTTTTGCATTTTACGATAAAAGGAATTGCAATGGCGTTCAAGGATTCACAACACATACGCATGTAATTACCATTGTTTATTCGCTGCCGGGTGTTGGCTACGAGTGCAGCAAAGACTACACACAGTTTAAACTCTTTGAGAGTTGTTTAGGGCCTATTCGGGGTAAAAACATTTCACTGGAAATTAGCTAGTAGTCGGCGGTTGAAAAACTCTGACACCAGAGTTCATAGGGTCGTTGGACGATTCGAAGTCCCACACGAAAAAGAGAGAGAGCGTGGCAGGCAACGCACCTGGCTTAAGTTCGTCTACGGATATTTAGTTTTAGGTATGAGGTATGACAATTCGCGCGGTAAATGTTTGATACCGAATTCCGTGCTAAGTTATTAAAATTCAGCGACAACTATACTAGGTGTAGTATGCATTGCGATATCAATAATGATTCTAGCCTTTAAGAAAAAACAAATCTTCCCGGTTCCCTTTTTTGCAACACCATGTAGGTATATTTTTGAAGTCTGAGTGGAGATGGTAGAGATTATGGGTAATCGGAGCTTGGTGTTTCACTGCAGACAGTAGGGCATTGTGCACTACTCCGTTTGTGGGTCACCGCTGTCGTCAGCGTCGCTGCATCAACGGCGCGGCGCTCGCATAAGGAATCCTGACAGCTAAAATACATCACCTGCACTTGACGGTTAATTTGCGAATCTGTCAAAATTCAAAATGGCTTGATTGCGTTTATCATTGTGTACTTACTACTAGTCTTCAAGTCCAAGTACGTCATATTTCATTTGCGTGCGTCGATCAATTTGACGCAGAGCATAATCTCAATCCTGCTTATGTAATTAAATTGTATGAAGATGTGTAGAAATACTATAAAATACTCCCGTTTTTGGCACTCTGACGCAAATACACCGTAATGATACCAACTGACCATTTACAGGGGAGCATTGCGTTAACGTACGCAGGTCAATTAGGACCACACACGAATGTACCTAAGTAGGTACTGTTACTTGAACCTAAAGCACAGTATAAATAATAGTACTAGCGTACCTAAAGTGTATGAAACTTTGTCGACAAACTACTTTTCTACTATTAGATAATTATACTTAAAGGGGTAGGTGATAAGAGGTTAAATGAACGAAGTAAAATCATGTCGTGTGGGTCCTCAGCAAATTAGAAAATTTACCTAGGCACTGATTTTTTTTTTGTTAGAAAAAGAAAAGTGATTTTGAGTAGGTAAATTATAGAATTGTATAACAAAACTTTTCATGACCCAGTTATTATGGTGATAAATTTGATGTCTTACCAACATTGCCCTACGTCACTTCAAAACTTTGTCTTTTTCCTAGTACTAATTTATTTCGGCAAAAAAGAGTAAGTCCGTTACAGACCCCAACCATAGAGTAGAAATCACATAGAGATGACACTCCCGCTCCAGACGCGCTCAAGGTCAATCCGTCTGGCTGTCTCTTAGCGAACAATTCAGTCGGGAGTGCGCTTCGCCGCGGAAACGTTCGTCGTGCGGGTCGAATTTTCATTTTTTGTGAAAAATTTAGCAATGCCGAATTATTGTGGTGTGTATGGCTGCAAAAGTGATGCGAGGAAAACTCCGCATCTAAGTTTTTTTAATTTGCCTAAAGATGAGATTAAAGAGAGATGAAATACCTAGGTACCTACCATTCGTTATTATACGTAATTGTTGTGTGTACTCCTATTTTTACTTACGTAGGTACCTAGTTTCCATTTTCTTATTTAAACTACCTAGGTGCCTAAGTCATTGTTAGCTGATAATGATAAATAAGCACATTCGTATCGTAGGTATGTTTTGCACCTATTTTAAAATTCTGTACCTACCTATATAAAATGGTAAGGTAAGACTTTAAAACGGGTAAATATTTTGTTCCCACGGGAAAACTGTTAGCAGCGGTCGCAACCGCTTGACTGGCCGCTAGTCTGGAATAAAATTATTGGCACGTGACAGCCCCGACTTAAAGCGTGGGAGAGTGCGGGGCGTTACGGGCTGCGGGGGGAAGTAGGTATTTAAAGCGCGGCTTTTGGGGCCCAGACAAAGGAGTTTCGTTTCTATACGCAGTATTATTATCTATTCTTATGCCCCAACCCACCAACCTTTCCTCTAATTAAATATAAGTAGTTGTTAGAGAGAGATAGAGAGATCACAAAGGGACCTAATTATAATGAATAGACGTAAACAAGCTATCACATTAAAATTGAAATTACGTACTCATTACAAATTATTCAATAAGCAGAGACATGACACAGATTTACTTAAATGGTATCTTTCTACCAGGAAGTTCCTTTTCTAGTATGCTTACATTGTTGACATGCACACGAGTGGCGGCCATTACGTTATCAGCAGAGTATTGTCAGGAGTAGGTAACCAAGGAATGCTTTGCTTAGAATGTAACGGGGACAGACGTACCTACGGATCCATTATATTCCTATTGTATGGTTGGAGCTAACCTTGGGTTATTTTTACCCTGCGAAAGTAACTCATACCCACGGGAAAATCATTAGGTACGCCGCAGATTTAAGGATATGAGATACTTTGTTGCATATGACCTTTGACATTATGCTAGGCAAGTGTGCATGGTCATAGAATCCCAGGAAATATATATACTAGGTACTTACGTTACGCACGGGGTTTGTGTCTAAGTTGATTTCACCTCTTGATAACTCTGATCACGGTCTCAGATAGTGATCGTCTTCTAACATACTTACACAGTAATTTAGTTTTCCTATATACTTTACTAATTAGTTTAGAATAACTTCCTATAACGTATATCATAAATAATCATATCCCTGGACTATACACACAGCGCCATCTAGAACCAGCATACACATATCACGCCTTTAATCTCTTGCGGGGTAGGCATAGCGTAAACTGCCGCAAAAACGGACATTTACGCTACGTCTGCCAAATATTTGAGTATCATTCGGAAAACTGTGTATCGCCATAGAGACAGGTTGTCAGCCCATCGCCTAAAACTGCAATACACTCCCTCGTGTCCCTTAGTCGCCTCTTACGACTCCCACGGGGAAGAAATGGGGTGATGATGGTGAACCATAAGTTTTATCATATTTCCCTTCGAAATGTAGTTATTTTTTATGTCGTTGGCACTTTCCGCAGATGGGTTTCGAAAAACTTTGAATATGACAAATATTTTTCTAGCGTGACATAACTAAAGCACATAGATTAATCAACGTCTATGATTTGAAGATAGATAAATATAGATACTTACTAATGAACAATTGGTAGGTAGGTACATTGTCTCATAACTTCGAAAAGACTTCATCAGAATGGCACGCCGTAATATTTCATTGAATTTCTACACGTCACGGACGTTTAACATATGGTTTTCTATTAACACTAGGATTTATGGTCGCGAGTCGAGTGAGATAGGCGCGGGCGCAGCCGCGGGCGGGATTCCTAGCAAATTATCCATGTTGCTTGACTGCCAGGCGAAGGTCCTCGTAGAACGTAACTAAGTACATAGGTACATATATATATATATACAATCCATTTTTACTTGGGTAGATAGCTACCCAAGTAAAAGTGGATTTCAAACGGGTGAAATTCTTTTGACGGCGCGACGGTGCGATAATATTTATTTAACCGTTTATTGCACACAATATAACACAATGGACATAAACACAACAGGTGAGCTTATTTCTAAAAATAAAATCTCTTATACTCTTAGTAGCGAGAAGACATAAAGTGAGGCAGATGACCTGTACAACTTCTACACTAATATTATAAAGAGGAAAGATTTGATTGTTTGTTTGTTTGTTTGTTTGTTTGTTTGCATCGAATAGGCTCCGAAACTACTGGCCCGATTTTAAAAATTCTTTCACCATTAGAATCCTACATTATTCCTGATGAACATAGGCTATATTTTATACGAGAAAAAAATAGGGATCCGCGTGAAAATTTCGATAATGTAACCCAACGTGTGAAAAATGTACCAAAAAAATATCTTATATCGCGTACGCTGTGGAAATTATTGACAATAGAGCAAAGTGATGTACTACAGTTTTATAGAGGACATCAATGTCTATAATAATGTCCACGATACCATATGTCTAACTATTACAGTTATGCCACAATAACTACTATTTCATTTAAAAATGTACCAACTACGCCACATTATTCGTACCAGTGTAATGATTACATTTAATCATTACTGTATTAAAGGGTGTCAGGGATAGTCCTCAGAATACTAATATGAACATGCAGACCATGAAACTGAACAACTTTCAGGAAACGTAAAAAAACTGACTTCCCATAGTGAATGCAGTCAGCTGATTGTGATTTTGTATGGAAGGTCATTTTATTGGCGTTTCCTGACATATGTTTCTAGGGGAAAGTTGTCCAGTTTTATGTTTCATGCACCCTATCAGTATTCGAAGGGCTGTCCCTTACTCGGTATAAAAAGACGACAAAAAACATTAAATAATGCATTAAAAAATATACACTAAAATAATACATACATACACATATCACGTCTATTATCCCTTGCGGGGTAGGCAGAGCGTAAACGGCCGCAAAACGGACATTTACACCACGTGTGACATATGTTTGAGGGTCATTCGGAAAATTGTGTATCGCCATAGTGACAGGTTGTCAGCCCATCGCCTAAAATTGCAATGCACACCCTCAAGTCCCTTAGTCGTTAGTATATAATTATTATTTTAGTGTGATGCTTCTGCCCTCAAGTCCCTTAGTCGTTAGTATATCATTATTATTTTAGTATGATGCCGGTTAAGAATAGCATCACCCCATTTCTTACCCGTGGGAGTCGTAAGAGGCGACTAAGGGACTCGAGGGTGTGTATTGCAATTTTAGGCGATGGGCTGACAACCTGTCACTATGGCGATACACAATTTTCAGAATGTCCCTCAAATATTTGTCAGATGTGGTGTAAATGTCCGTTTTTGCGGCCATTTACGCTCTGCCTACCCCGCAAGGGATTACAGGCGTGATATATGTATGTATGAATGTAATATTAGAAACAGGATTTTATTTATTGTTTGTTTGAATCGAATAGGCTCCGAAACTACTGGACCGATTTAAAAAAATATTTTACCGTTAATTGAAATTGAAATTCTTTATTCAATGTAGGATAGTATTATCACTTATTGACGTCATGAACCGTCATTCTAAAAAAAGAAATTTGTATCACACAATTTTCTTTTTTTTATTACAATTTTGCTATGACTTAATAGAAAACCGGCTCGGGCGGGATAAAAAAAATTGAAATATAGACACTGCCATGGGGCTGGCCAGCTTAATCACACGAAATATAACTTTACGCCACCACCATCTGAAAACGATATTTGTTTCAAATTGAAGTCAAGATTTTTATAATCCTACATTATCCCTGATGATGATGATCATAGGCTATATTAAACTGTCTTATTCCCGGGGGGAAATTGTTAGCAGCGGGTGAAACCGCTGGGCGGGCTGCTAGTACTAGATATGATACAAATAAAGTTAGGCTAATAAAACAAGAACGGTACAATAAATAAAAATAATAATATATTTAAACGTTATTATTTGAACCATATTACAAACTTACATAATAGGTATAATTATAATTAAATTAATACCTGCCTACATAAATATACCTTCACAAATTATTTTGATAAAGATAATACTCTTTTACTCGTTTTTTGAATATAGAAATAGAAGGGCTGTGGCGCGCACTGTGACAAATGACAATATCTCTATCGACGGAGAATTTATTTTTATCGACTCGATACACCTAAGAGCATATTTTTAACCACGGAACAATGTTGAGAAAGTTCTTCTTGCGCGAGACAATGGGAAATTTTCTAGGGATTCTCGAGTGTCATGTAGAGGGCGCCAAGCTAACTTGAAATAACGTTTCTTTACACAAAAACTGTACCACTTTATAAATTATTCTGTATTTTGTGTTTATTGAATAGTTCTTAATTTATTATTGGTTATTTGTTTACTTACACGTATGACACTCAATATAATAGCAAGACGATAAGTTTATTTTGTAGTAAATCAAACAAACATAATTAATTTGTAACGAACACAACGTGAAACGGAACCTGAAACAAAACTATGGCTGACGCCAGCCATATTAAAACGTCAAAATTTCAGTTTAGCACAGCGCCCTCTGGTTTGACATTCAGAACTATCAAGAGAACTGTCATTAGAAAAACTCCCATTCAGAGAGCTTCCTGCATATAACAGATATCTAATCTGTAATCTAGATATCGTTGTGGAGCAAGGGCTACCTACGTGTCTGCACGCGATATCGTTCTAACGAACTCGTTAGTTGCTTTCAGTTCATAGTGTCATTTAGTCACCTTCTCATTCATATCTATAGTGTATCTGTAATACATTGTACTTGCACAAATTGTAAATGTTTATGTCAAATATGTCATTCGTGCCGAGAAAATATTAAATAAAATATTTGATTTATACGGACTTTGCATGTTCGTGGGTAATTTGATTGGTGATTTAGTTTGTGTATAAGTAAACATAAATCATAGAATATTGTCAAAAGGTTCCGTGCACCATATAGGTATAGGTAGCAGCCCTCCGAATACTCGACTATGACTACTACTATACTGGGCAGTATAGTTGTAGGTATTGCTATTACAGACCATGAAACTAAAAAACTTTCCATTAGAAAAAATTACAAGAAACGTCAGAAAAATTAAGACTTCCCATAGTAATTGCAGTCAGCTGATCGTGATTTTGTATGGGAGATAATATTTTTTGTCATTTCCTGACATATTATGTGCCGAGAGGAAAGTTGTTCAGTTTCATGGTCTGCATGCACCATATCAGTAAGTATTCGGAGAGTTGTCCCTTACATCTCGTATAACCAATGCTCAGTTATTGGATAATTTCTATACCTTTTGCCGTGTGATGCCGGCTTAGAATAGCATCACTCCATTTCTTTCCCTTGGGAGTCGTAAGAGGTGACTAAGGGACTCGAGGGTGTGTATTGCAATTTTAGGCGATGAGCTGACAACCTGTTACTATGGCGATACACAATTTTCCGAATGATCCTCAAATATTTGTCGGACGTGGCGTAAATGTCCGTTTTTTGCGGCTGTTTTGCGCTCTGCCTACTCCGCAAGGGATTATGGGCGTGATATGTGTATGTGTACTTAATAACTTCTTATTGAAGATTTTATGCTCAAGTTGTCTTAAGTGTCATATGCCTACCTATCAGCTATCAAACTATAATTATTATTACTCCTACTACTTTTTCGAAATATTTTATAGGGTATGATTTAAGCTGTCACCAATTGAAGTAGTTTCTGTTTCCTTAATAATAGAGTTTGCCTCCAAAATAATAGATTTGTCACCAAAATCTAGTCATCAAACAATATAAAATCAGTTCCACGAAAAATGACCTAAAATCATCGAGATATAAGGTCTAGTACCAAGTTAATATTTTTAAGTGTATTTTAATGGGTTTGTCCTAAGAAGTATTGAAGAAAATTTATTAAAAGTGATCACCAACAAATCATATTTTTGTCCCGAGAAAAATTTCAAAAAGTTTATAAAAAATTTGAAGTTATCATCATCATCGTTTCAACGAAAACAGTCTACTTAATACTTTACTGGACATATTATGCCTCCCCCAAGGAGCTTAATTCTCACAGGTAAAAGCAGTATTTCGATAAAATTTCTAGTAGGATAGTAAAACACATAGTTCTCGTAAAATAGTCAATATTTATTCCTATTTAATAAAAGAAGTAATTTTCTAGGCAAACGCGAATCATCCTAGAACTCATCGTCACTTTCCATCAGGTGCGATTATGGTAAAGGTTTAGCCTATACCATAAAACAAAGGTAATGCACCCTCAGCAATGAAATTGACGCGAATTAAGTAAAGTTGCACCTCGCTGCCCGCGCCACGCATCGTATGATCATACGACCCATTGCTGAGGTCTGATTGGTAAATTTTTTAAAGCGCGCCAATTTGGCTCCGCCTATTTGAATATTTTTTCATTCAAATTGACAATTGATGTATTAAATTGGTAGCGAACAATATTATTTTGATAACTAAATGAAATAAAATGTTACCACTGTATTGGGGACAAAATAGCAAATTAAAGGGAATCGCAGTCTAGGAACGAAAATTGATTTATTTGGTGACAGATCTACCATTTTGTGTACTAACCTATTATATAAGTAACAAAACTATTATTATGAGAACGAAGTATAAATTCAATCAATGCACTATAATTTCTTTGGTAATCCATCTTTTATTTTACACATTATATAACATTAATTTGGTGATCCATACCTGGGAACACATTTGTTTATCTGAGAACGAAAATATTTTGTGACGATAGATTTCATTATTTGGTGATACTACTTGGTGACAAATATAAATGTTGGTGACAGAAAATATAGTTCCCTATTTTATATCATTAAATGTACCTCTTTTTTTCAGCAGCATATATATAGGAAGAGGATCAACCTATATTGGTTATCCTTATATAGTAAACAGTACAAAAATCCGAGCTGAGCAGTGCCTGTCGGCATCACCCCATTTCTACTCGAGGGAATAGTAAAAGGCGACTAAGGAATCAATCCAGCGAACGGGCAGCAGCGTTCCTTATGAATATCTACAACACCTTGCACTGCGCTCGCTAATGCGCCTGCCAAGCGTAGCGAGTATGGCAGAAACCCCCCCTATAGGGAAAGGCCCATGTCCAGCTGTTGACTGTTGTGGCTCTTGTAGTTGTAGTATTAAAAAAACAGGGATATGTTGATCCCTTAAAGGGTAAGGTTGTTGTGTTGCTGAAAGTTAGATTAGGTTCCTACACTCCTCAGCCTAAGTCATCAACCCTGCAATTCCTGGAATGTTTTATTTGCTGAGCAGTATCCTGTAGGAAATAATGATGGTCGTTTTCCTGCAGTTACTGGCACTCTCATCTCCGCCGGTGATGTGGGAGCGGTGCTCGGTAGATTAGCAAAAAATAACCGAGAAAGATGCGCCTGCGCCGATAATCTACGCTTTGGCACGTCTCGGCAACATGAAGTAATCAACTCGGCATAAATAGACCTTGCAACCGCAGAAGAGCGACTTTAGTTGGTAAATAACTAACCACTAATCAGCACTCCTTGAGACCACTGGTTTTCCGTACATTACATACATATAGTACATAATGACAACAAAGATTTTCTTTGCAAGCTGTTATACAAGCTTAGTTTTTGACGAAGCATGTTTGAATTTAATAATGTTTTTAAAAGTAAAATTTGTAACAAAATGTGAGAGTACAAAACTTAATATTTTAATACTTAATTAACACTAATGATATGACGGCGATAATAATATGGTTTTAAATATACTTAATAAAAACACGAAAAGCCTTAATTTAACGTTCATTTTTCGGCCATTTAACGACCCGATGATCCCTGGTGCCAGTGTTTCAACCGACCTGGCTGTGTAACGACCGCCATCTAATAAGGTAATCATAGATAGCAACCGGTACCGACGGCTTGACGTGCCCTCCGAAGAACGGAAATATCTTTTCCTCGGACAATCAGTTGGTTCAACCTAACCAGACTGGGAACAAATTCACAAAGCGATAAATATCAACTTTGTAAGTGCCTCACCGAGAATCGAACTCGGAACTTTTGCGTCGTAGGCAATCGCACTACCACTGCGCCACATAGGCCGTCTTTTTTACTTTTGATCGTTTTTTTGATCTGTAAAGCACTTGACGCTGGACCAAAATCGATACGTTATTAAACGCAATGTTTTTCAGCTTGTATGGTCCATTACTGGACAATTACCTACCTCTCTTCCCGCTTTCGGAACTTTCATCTCCAAACACCGAGCCGAGTAAGTATGAGCGTCGTGTGTTACGGTAAATTAGCAAAAAATAATCAGGTTAACATAAAGCGATACCGCCTGACGATCTCAGGTCTAAGGAATGTTCAGAGTGAAAGATAAGGATAACGAAAATGCAATATGAAAAACTCATCGCAACCATGCTTGTTGCGAAAACGGAACTTGAGTTCACAAAAACATAAAAGTGCTTTATGAAACTACCTACAGGATAACCGCTGCGATAAGCGTGCTTTTGTTTATTTACCTTATTTAGTTTGCGCACCAAGTCTGCTTGCAACGAGCTTCAGAAACATTTCATTTGGATTCCGAAAAGCGAACGTATTTGAAATAACGCCTGTTAAAAAGTGTAACAGCTGTTACAAAAGGCACGCTTCAATCGGTAGTGAGATTTCTTTGAAGTAGATGAGTGTTCCTGTAGCTTATTCTGTTTATTGCCATTGGGCCGTACAACGCATCTTGTGAGTACCTACAGCATGTCATGCAGTCAGACAAAGGGATGCAAGGAGGAACACAAAATATGACGGATAACATATGGTTAAACACATATCTTGCTTGGTTTTAAAACTTGGCATAGTGAAGATTTTCGATATGCCACTTCACTACATAATAGTATAAAGTAAAGTCGCCCGCGTCTGTCCCTATGTCTGTTTCTTTGTATATATCTTCAAAACCAACCAACGGATTTGGATGTTTTTTTTAAAAGGATAGAGTGATAATTTATGTCGAAAGAAGAACTGTTTCCCGTGGGAAATCGGTTAGCAGCAAGTGAAACCGCTGGGCTGGCCGCTAGTAGTATAAAATGAGACAAGTTGGGCTGAAAAATAAAAGAATGAAAATTGGTAAGTACCTAGAGGTTTTAAACAAAATATTTTATCGGCACAAGGATTTTACCTATGTAAAATCCGATGAGTATTTATCCTGTGTAGAATCCCTGCACTAGACAGTAAATAAAACAATAAAGTTAAATAAAACTTCCTTCATTACAAACTTTCGGTAAAACTACCTTAACTAAAACAGGTATTGTATTAATGGGTATTAGTTTTTTGCCTTTTTGTTATATTTCTGTGTGTATAGATTTTACTTTCATAGCAGTATCATCGTTATTATTTCTATTGATGTAAACAATAGTTTCTCGTGGTTTTAACAAAACGAAAAAGAAAAGCAAACACATGTAACTCAAGATCAAATTGTAGAATACTATTTTTACAATAAAACCTCTCCACCAATCACTGAAGTTGTTCCCCACGATTGCCCATACAGAAATGAACACAATGGTCTCTATAGTGCACACTATAATCCAGTACACATGCCAGACCCGCACGTGCCGGAAACGGATCTTGAACTCCATCAGACAGAACAAGTATATGAACGCGAGGAATATATAGAACGCTCTACGCACCGTACTCGCTTGAGGAACGATTAGGAATAACAGCATCACTTGGTAGTGCGACATCAAGATTATAATGGCAGCGACCGGCACGCTGTTCAGGAATGCGGCGATAGAGAGCAGACGAGATATGAAGAACGCATACCACCCTAAGTATTGTATGAGCATGGCGGTGAAGTCCTGCGGCTCCAAACCGCGCATGAAGGACCTGGGTACGCGGCGGGGCAGCTCTGGCTCCTCAGGTATCACTGTACTGTACTGGTCGCCGTGCCTGCGCCGTTGCGGCGCTGATAGCCAAGCCGGGATGTTTTCTGCATTTTCCACCATCCGCTCAGCCCATACCGCGAGCGACATCGGTCTCGGAGCCGGAATTATCGGCGGCGGAACAATCTCCACTCTTTCTATGGGGAAGTCCTCAGCCCGACGACGAGGCGCTACTTTGTCAATTATTGATATTGGTTTCAGGTATTCTTCGTCGCTATTGAGCGATGCTGATCTTCGAGAAGCCCTGTAAGCTTCGTTTGGTACGAAATCTGAACTCGTCCCTGAATCAGAATAGTATTCTTCATCCCATGGGTGCGATTTTAAATCCTCTGTTGGAGAAAATTGGATAAGATCACTGTTTGCTTTTACTCTATCACTATCTGTTGCTTTTGTGGATGAGAATCGTATTAAGTCGCTGTTAGCGTTATTTCTGCTTTCGGTAGACTGCTGCGATGAAAGTGATGGTTTGTTTAGAATTGGTTCTTCAAGTTGTTTCTCTACTTCAATGGCTTTATTCTCATCCTTTGATTCTACTTTCGTCTGCCAAGGGTACTTTCTTCCACATATTTTTTCCCTCTCAAATCGTCTGTATATAGTCGCAGTACTTGCCATCCTCATCACAGACGCTACGATGCTCATAGCCTGAACAGACACTGAAATGTTTTAATACTTATTAATTAATTAGAATAGAAAATTCTTGTGAAATTGACACATTTTCGAAAATTTGTATAAAATTTGTTATTCCAAGAAGTTGTGAAAGTCGTTCCAGAGGATAGGTACCTACTTATTAAATTAAGGTTATAAAATATCGTATTTTCATAAATTTTATGATTTTTTTTGCCGTTTGATGCCGGCTTAGAATAGCATCACCCTATTTCTTTCCCGTGGGAATCGTAAGTGGCGACTAAGGGACTTGAGGGTAGTGTATTGCAATATTAGGCGATGGACTGACAAGCTGTCACTATGGATACACAATTTTTCGAATGACCCTCAAATATTTTTTGCGACCATTTACGCTCTGCCTACCCCGCTAGGGATTATAGACGTGATATGTGTATGTATGTAGGTATGTGTATGTACCGCGTCTTCCATGGCGCCCATTTAGAAACTAGATAAGTTCACGTTCATACTTGAACAGTTTCGTACCCGGGCACAGATTTGTGTGAAATTTTTTATTTCAGGCTAGAGTGCAGGTAGCTCAGAATTACTATAAAAGATCATAAATATCAATCAGTATAGAGTAGGGCAGTAAAGTAATATCAATAAGACAAGTATAAAGTAGGGTGTAAAGTTTCAAAAGTAAGTAGGTTAGAGGCTTCTTTATACTTGCTGCCATTCGTTTGAAAAATTGACATCATTTGTTGTTGTTACTGAAAATTAACATCTGCCTACCTTTCCCAAAAGCTGGGTTATTGAACCTAGTCATGAGGTCAAGTATGTTGACGATGGCATGAGGAGCTGAGTGTGTGAAGGCCTGCAGGAACAGATAGAGCTCCAGGGGCGAAGGCCAGCGGGCGCGACGTAGAGCCTCCTTCGTGCGAGGGTGGTCCTCCGCGCGCACGGCGAACACTACTTCTGTCCACCAGAATATCTGGTGCATGTATCTGGAGAAACAATACAAGGATTGTGTGGTCAACATAATTAGCTCTTATGAAGAAGGTTTAGGCGTGCCTGCATGCCATGCTGCAGGCGTAAGCTTCCTTTGAGAAAAGGTGGTCTTCATAGGAAAGGCAAATACATCTTCTATGCACCAGAATATTTACTGATATGCAATGGTGCATGTACTCGTCCCTACTCGATTACTCTTAATATTTTTGTTCTCCGGGTGAGCTCTTGCTCCCCACCATACAGTCAGGTGTAGATTTAAATAGCCCCGGGGTTAAAATCATAGGGTCCACAACAAAAAAAAAACTCTTAATATCGTGGATGTAACAAAATTTCATGGTTGCATAAAAGATTCGAAAAATAAGAACTGGGCCTCCCATGTGTCCATGTTGAGAACTCGGTCTGTAGGCTAGGTGGCAGCGTAGATATTAGACCTGGTAAGATCAACTTACCTGCCGATAGCAGCGACAGGGAAGAACAAGCAATTGACAAACTGCATGACGAGCCATTTGACGTCCGTCTTCTGCATCGTGACCTTCCACGTCGAGGAGTCGGTCTGCAGGCCAGGTGGGGGAGACGCCAGCGTAAAAACCAGGGTAAGCAGAGCTGGGAAGACCATGAGAACTATGCAGAATGCCCCCACCCTGAAAAATTATTTCTTTTGAAAAAAAGCTATTCATTTAATGTAATTAAATGTCCTTGTCTGTAATTTTATAATTTGCCTGATCTCCCGATTTAAAAACTTCGATCAAAATAATTTACCTGCATAATGCATTTGAAGATTTACTCGAACCATTTTAACTTTCGTTGTCCTTCTAAGGAGATCTTCAAATTATTTACCTACTTGCTAGATCTCTTCTACTGTAGGTACATAATCGTAAAGTACTTTTATTTTCCAACGACCTTATTTTATCATCACCTTGAAATACCTACTAACCCGGTATGCCCGTTGTTGTAATGTTCGTAAATCAATGCAATATCGGAGCATGTGACGGTGAGGTATACCACCAACCCTCCGCAAGATGGCAGCACTCGATGTAGCAGCAGAGCTTGCCATGTCGGCAGCCGCAGCCCTAGCAGCTCGCCGGATATTTCCGGGTCCACCTCACAGGTTACCATTACTAATTATAATTAATTACACAGTTCATACCATCTTATTTAAATTTGAGTAAATAAAAGTCCTCATTTACATTTTTCACTGACCGAAATCCTCAGATGGAGGGTTGTGTTCACATCTTACTGATCACGCACGACCAAGTTAATAGGTACCCCGGTGAAGGTACTCTGATATGGTACCTAAATACTGAATACTAAAATGAGCACTGACTCTAACTAATATGCCGTTTTCTAATAGAATAAAACTAAGTAGTAGAGAATGTATTTGTGTTTTTTTTCCAACAAAAGAATAAATTGCACTGGCCCACGCTGGCCACGCTTATCGATAACAAAGATAAGATTAAAAGCGTAGAGTCAAGCTGATAAATCAGGCAGGTGACACAGTTAGATATCAAAATAGTGGTAATGATGATTAATGTGCTTTCGTCCTCTGCAAGTTCTGTAACCTCTATTTATTAAGTAGGCAGAGTTAGAACCGTGGAAAATATTTTATTGCAAACTGTCTAGCTGCTTTCTGGTCCACGAAGCAGATTACGAATTTACGGAGTTGTAGCACTTCTTTCGCAGAAGAGAGTGGCAGAGCAGAGAGTTAGTTAAATAGGTTTTGCAGGCCACCAGTGCATAAAACAATGAATTCTATACTCCCACTGATTTAAACTTAACTTTAGAGAGAACATACATACATACATAAATCACGCCTCTTTCCCGGAGGGGTAGGCAGAGACTACTTCCTTCCACTTACTACGATCCTGGCATACTACTTTCGCCTCCTCCACATTCATCAATCTCTTCATGCATGCTCTTCGGTTTAGGGTACTCTTGACCTGACCTTTCTTTAGGACGTCCCCGATTTGATCAAGGTACGTTCGTCGAGGTCTTCCCCTTCCGACGTTCCCATCCACACTTGCCATATACACCTCTTTCGTTAATCTTCTTTCATTCATCCTCTCTACATGACCAAACCATCTAAGCATACCCTTTTCTACACCAGTCACTACGTCTTCTTTTATACCACAACACAACGTTCCCTTATCACGCTATTCCTTATCCTGTCACTCAATTTTACGTCAATCATACTTCTTAACGCTCTCATTTGTACTGCATTTATTCTACTTTCATCACTTTAGAGAGAAGAAACCACTATTTGACTTTCATTCTTTTTCCTTCTCAGTTATTTAAAATTCCCGCTTTTTTAATAAATTGTTGCTTTTTACAAAAAACTATTTTAACATTTTTTAAACAGTTACACTAAATTAAATCGGATACGCATATGTTTACTGACTGGATATTCTGGTTGAAGAATCGATCGATTGATACATCTCCAATGATTTTGTGTATCCGATTTTGTAGGTTTGTTTGACATTAAATTTGTGGTTTACTTTGAGGTTATTTTGATTTTTCATCAAATATTTCCATAGTATTTTCCATTAGCTATTTTCGACAGTTTCAGTGTAAATAAATTATGTAAAAATATTAAAGTATAGCCTTATCAACCTAATCAACAAACATGTTAAAGAAAATTGTGTCTCATTCGATATCTTACCTACGGAAACCACCAAGTTTACTTACGCAAATCCCAGAGTGTAGGATAACACATTTTAGGCAAATACACTGTGGCGTTTGTTCAGAGTATCCTCGACATACATCGAAAACAAATAATCAAACATCTCCAGCCATAGCGAGCAAGTATCAAGTGATAACAGAGGAAAATTCACCTGTTATAGAGCACACCATTGATGAGATACATAAACACGACAAATACCCTATTCTGAGCGATGAATTCGACGGTATCAATTTAGAAAGTGAGTTACGTCTAATAAAATATCAAAAAATTACAAGAAAATTATAGTACTACATGTTATTACATGTTATTATATTATAATAATATTTTTTTGTTTGTTACAGGAGGAAAGAATGGTGTCTTTGACATTGAACATCTCATAGACTTACTTCAAAGAGAGAACTCCAGAGATATATTTGTAGCCTCAGTGCCTAGAGAGATCAACTATTGTGAATACATCTGTGTTGTAAGTGCTAGAAGTAAACGGCACATCAAAGCACTTGCAGAGTTTGTTAGAAAAGTATACAAGAAAAAATGTCTCAAGAATGATCCTATACCAAGAATAGAGGGCAAGGATTCTGATGAGTGGATGGCTTTAGATTTAGGTGGGCTCTTAAAAACAATTTCATCTGTGTTATGTGTACTTCGATTTTTCTATTACAAACGATCAATAGGCAATTTGAAATTGCATTGATTATGTTCGGTAGAACGTTGTACATACAATAAAGGGTGTTTCTACTCGTGATTCTGAACAAGTTTTACTAGGAGGCCACATGCGATTTGGAAGTTTTTTTTAGGGTGTTCTATACATTTTCGCTGAGTAGGTATGAATTTTACTACAGAAAATCTAATTTTTTTTTTGCGAATTCGCATGTGGCCTCAAAGTAAAAGTTGTTCAGAATCACGTGTAGAAACACCCTTCATCATATGTACAACGTTCTACCAAACACCCTGTAGAACTCAGAAACAGATATATTATATTTTTTCTGTTTCAGGTAACATTGCGTTACACATTTTCTCAGACAAGGTGAGACAAGTATATGACTTGGAGACACTTTGGGCAGTCGGACCAGAGTTTGATGAACAAATTAACAAGAAGAGTGAAGTTGTGGAAATGTTTGAAAGCTATAGTTCCTTGTTGAAGGACCTGAAACCTCTAGCTTAGAAGAGGAATGTTGTAATGTAAATAAATTGTTAGAGCAAGACATCATACTGTTGTTTTATTGCCAAAGGCTGTTTGTTTTGGCTCTCGAATGCTGCTTGGATTTTGACTTACATATTTTACTCCACTTGTATTAATGTCTGAGGAGTAGTCGATAGGAAAATGGGATGATGTGAACTTAGCCTGTTGTTATGTTAACCAAGTTGGTCCAAACGCCGACGCTACGTCGAGCGTGCTAGATTCGGTAAAATACAAGAGCAGGGCTGCATGACGGGGGTCGCCCAGCCCGCGCGTGCTACTTGTATTTTGCCGAATCTAGCCCGCGCGTGCTACTTGTATTTTGCCGAATCTAGCCCGCGCGTGCTACTTGTATGCAGCTAGCGCTAAAGTCAAATAATAACAACCATTTTAAAGTCTCATATAAAATGTTTATTCTGCTTAATTATTACATTTAAGATACATATAATGTAGATTACATTAATTAATTCAATCACATCCATCATGAACAAAAATGGAACAATAACATTTAGTTGTTCAAATTAGAATATAAATAATACATTACATTAATGTATGTATTGAAAATTGTACAATGATAAACTATACTTGAAATGATTCTTTTGTCTATGATCAAATTGATCAATCGCTAATATAATTTGATATACAAAATAACAGTTTGGCATATTATTAAAACTAGCACTGAATTCTAAATGCATTCATTTTATAAAATAAATTATAAATGTTGACTAAGACATTCATTCCACATTCACAAGATCCTTAGTTCAGTCAAATTTCAGTTGCCCATACTAGAATTCTAAATTACACTAAGCAGAATATTTTTGGAAGCTTTCTATGTTATTGGTGCTTCTAAAACTAAGAGATTAAATAAAATGGAAGCCAATAAACTCTAATGTTTACAAATTAAGTAGTGATCAGTATAATGTATTAAAAATTAAATTTGGACCACATAAAAGTCTTTAATTTTACTTCGTTTACTGTTGCAATTATTTAAACATTTAATTTGCAATCAGTAAATGACTATAATCAATTAATTAATTTGCATTTGTGCACCATCAGTTAAATAAAAACAACTGACTCACTTATTACTTCAAAATTTCAGCTTAATTATTAGTTCTTACTTTAAGACATAAATATTGACATGATAGAAAGAAAACTATCATCACAATTATTACTGGATTTCTAGCAGATCATAAAGGCAGTTTGGCAGTTTTGTCACTTACTCAAACAAATACTGAAGCATATTATAACCAAATATTGAAATGATTTATCAATTGGTGCAAATTTACTAAATACAGTTCACTTTTACAAAATACACAAATATTAAAAAAGAATTTGTGATTTAATTTTGGATCCAATTTTGGCTCAAGACTTAAGAGCTAAGACAATATGGCCACGCTTCTCCTTACCCCAGCACCTGAATTGACATTATCCAAGCTTGACCATTTCTTAATGCCATTCTTAACAACCTCAGCTGTGATCTTGTCCTCCATGACCCGCGACATAGCCTCTAACTTTTGTGCTCTCTCCTTGCTGAGAGGCTCGCTGGGGAATGCCAAGTCATTTGCTTCAGCAAGAGTGCGGAGATCAAAATAATACTTTGCATAAACACTAGATGGAACATTGATGTTGAATTGCAACATTTCTAAGAACTGGCGTTCCAGTTCGTTCATGTCTTCTACTGTTATGTCTTTTAAGATTTGGCAGTAATCCACATTCCAAACAGCCTGGTCATCCCACACTTTACTTGCAAGTAGAATTGCTCCTAGGACTATTCTTTTCCAGTTGGAGGGGGCAATATCAAGTTCAGCACAAATCAACAGACGTTCCAAATATACCAAAGTGATGATAGCACATTCAGCAGTCAACTGAGCAGCATTGAACAATGTTCTTACAAACTTATAAATCTGCTTGTGTTCAGGATTGTACTTATCATAATCATCACTTACACCCTCTTTACTCAATGGGTGAAGCTTTTCATCAAATATATCATGCTTGCGTTCTGATGTTCTGTTTTTAATGTGGTAGTAGATTGCAAGAGCAACACATTTCACAGTATTTTTGAGATTAGGTTGAGACACAGTACTATCATCTAAATAAATTGTTGAACAGGAACTGCTTTTTTTGAGCTTATTGTCTGCAATTTGATGTTGACTCCTTTTTCTAGTCATCCCATTCTCAATTGACGCCTTGGACCTTTCCATAAAAATTGTACCTGCAATTGGATCTTGGGAAGGGTCAATATCTCCATCTTCAGGCTCACGTTCGCTGATGTGCTGTATGTTGTTCGAGCTGACCTCACCTTCAGGTAGGTAGTCTTCGAGTTTGACGATGTCCTTCCTGATCGGCGAAGGACTGCGGTAACAACAGCAACTGTTTTGGTTACCCATGATGAAATAACAAGAGGGGCTTTTAATGAGAGTTCGTTATCATTCTACATATACTGCCGCTCGTCTTAACACACCTAAACAGTGCGCCGATCCACAAGTATGACATAAACAGCCCATAATATCTGAAACAAAAGGTAACCATGAATATTCTATTACTGCATTAGCACTTGAAACGGGACCGTTACATTAGCAATCCTATATCGTGATTTGTTAAATATGTATTGACGCACCTTTACATTATTATGTCTTTACAATAAAAAGCACATTTCAGTAAAATGTAGAGCAAATCGAAGGGAAATTTTCTACTCGGCTATCACTTGACTTCACAAATTTTGACAGTTTTTTGACAAAACTAAACTGGCTGTCATTGTAATAGTGTTTATTAATCGATCGATTTGTGTGTTAGTTCGATACCAAGCTTAACAAAACCACCAAGAGTAGTGTGAAACGCTCGTCTGTACAGTATGAGTCATAAACAATATTGAAAATTAATTAAAATGGCAACACCGAACCAAAAATCAATATGGCGGACAAGCTTATCTGAAGTTGTAAAACCGCACGCTGTGATTTTCTTGTTGAAATATATTTGATTTTAGGTGAATTCAGGTACCGGCTCAGTCTTTCTCCTATTCTCGAGTTGATTTTAAATTTAGGAATAACTTTGAATCTAATACAAACATATTTCTTTCAGCATAAATAATGCGTCGTAAAAGCGAACGCACGGCTACCAAAAAAACCAAGGCTTCGCCTGAGAAAAAGGTTGAAAAGGCGAAACGCACTAGAACAAGACGTCGGAAGCAATCGACTTCATCGGAAAATGAGTCTGAGGAAGGCAGTCCACAGCGTCCGATCGAGACTGTTGAGGAACCTGTAAAAGAGGCGCCAACTACTCCTGTCAAGGAAGTTAGCCCGGAAGAATCACAAGATCAGGTATGGCAAGTCAAAACTGCTGAAGCTTCCGGAGACGTCGGTGAAATCCAAAAATTAAAGATATGCCTGACTCGTCCACCATCCACTCCAGAGAGAGTAGACAGATCGCCTCGTAGCAAAAGGAAGCATTCGCGCGCTACTAGTTCTAGCGACACCCCTAGTTCGGAAGGAGTTGATGAAAAGAAGCGAAGCAGGCGGTCAAAAAAGACGCGAGAGTCTAAAGATGAATCTGACAAAAATCAAGATAGTCAGGGTGATGAAGCAGAAGCAGACAATTCCACAGAAAAAATTGATGAGAAGTCTGAGAATGAAATAAGCCAAAGCACGGAGCATCAGACGGCACCAGTGTCAGATGAAACACCAGTGTCCACCACAACTGAAGAAACTAAAACCACAGAACCAGACACACAAACAAAGGATAGCAATGAAGATACAGAGTCACAAAGCAAGGCTTCAGATGCTGACACTACAGTAGTTTCACCTAAAGCTGAAACAGATACTCAGAATCATGAGGAAACTACACCAGCAAAGGAGAGCTCAGAGCGCCGGAGAAGTGATTCAGCTGAGAAATCTGAGGTGTTGGAACTCCATGCGGAAGCTGATGATAGTAAGATCGAGTCTTCAGAACCCAGCAAGCCAGAAGAGCAGTCTAAGAAGGATGAGGCAGACAATTCCACCGACCAGGACAGGACATCTGCTGAGAAAAAGGTAAGTATTAAACAAGCTAAATCTGGCTCGGAGGAAAAGTCTGCCAAAAAACACAGATCTAAAACTACTAATGAAACTGATGTTGTAGAAAGCTCTGTGAATATTGAACAAAAGAAGTCAAGGAAGAAGTCCACTGATTCCCACATGGACAAAGATGCAGATGAATCTATGGAAAGATACAAAAGTAGGGACATCGAGCGCTCGGACAGCACGCAATCAGCTCAAGATGATTATGTTCAAAATGGCCCAACTACACCTTTTGTTGTGAACAGAAAAAGGAAGTGGGGAGCACGGCCAAAATTGACAACTCAAAAATCCATCACTATTTCTACTGATATTCTCAAAGAAATCATACCAGATGTTAAACCAGTAGAGTTTGAGGAAGTGATTGAGGAGAAAAAACATAGGAGGATTGAAGTAACTGAAAAAATTGAAAGACCTGTGTTGCCTAAAATTATAATAGACAATACTGAGAATTTCGAAAGGAAAGACCCTGATGATATGGACAGCAAAGAGAACATAAGAGAAACAAATCTTGCTGCTAACAGAAGGATATCTATTGTGAAAGAGAATGATAGCATAATAGCAAGACCACCAAGTCCTCCGAGGCATAAGCAGTCCAACATCTTGTACATTACAAACCTTGTGAGACCATTCACATTGCCACAGCTGAAGAATTTACTGCAAAGGACTGGAAGAATAGCTGAGAATGGCTTCTGGATTGACAGAATTAAGTCTAAATGTTTTGTACAATATGAGAATGAAGAGTAAGTTATTTTGACTTTTTTTAATTTTCATAATTTTATTGATACTTTATAATAAAATATGCCTTTTTATTTTAGCCAAGCTGTGGAAACCCGTCATGCATTGCATGGTGTGACCTGGCCTGTGTCCAACCCTAAGACCCTGCAAGTAGATTTCTCTACCCAAGAGGCATTTGACAAGGCAAAATCAAATGAGGAGAATGATACAGCACCAGTATCAGCCATTCCAGGGACAGTAGAAGATTGGTTGAGAGAACAAGATATGAAACGAGAAAGAGGAGAGCTGGTAAGATATTATTTTAATCCTTTCATATTTTCAAAACCTATAATCTGAACAGTTTTGTATGGAGTCCCTGCGGCGGCGAGCCTCACTCGCTAGTCGTCTCTCACACCTTACACTGTGCGCGCGCACCACCTACATCAACTATGTATTAGGCAATCTAAAATAAATAACAACCTTCTGATTTGGAATCCAGCCTTTCGTTCAACAATATTCACCCTTAATCCATATGTTACAAGTATTGCGCTAATGAACCTAATTAAGTTGATACACCAAGCAAGCAGCTTACTTTGCCCGAGGCCCGCCTCGCGTGGCATGCGTCGTACTGCGCGGTCGGTGTGACGTGCATCGCCCGAGGCTGCCGAATGCTTCAGGCAACTGTCTGAACTGAATGCCTGCTCATGCATATTATCAGGTTCCAACTTGTGCGTTATTTTATTAAAATGTATCTCCATGTCACAGGATAAGCCATGGGAAAGGAAGGCTGCGATGCGCGAGTGGGACCTCGGGAAGAACGATAAGGAAAAGGAGGGAGTGATGAAAGACAGATTGCGCCGCGACGAGCGCATGGTGGACAAGAGGCGGCCGCGCTCGCAGGAACGCAGCCCCGAGCCAGGTATGTTTGGGCATTCCTGCAGCGTGTTCCTCCGAGGCCGCCCGCAACGTCACGCGCCCGTAATCACGACTTTAGGAGGTTCAGTTTGACCGCTAACACAACACCGCCACGCATTAAGCATGTTCATTTGGTCGCTCGGACGCGTAAAGGCACTTATTTGGTGTGCCTATTGCAAATCTTTGATTTTGTTTGGTGTATTCATTGCCGTGTGATGCCGGCTTAGAATAGCATCACCACATTTCTTTCCAGGAGGAGTCGTAAAAGGCGACTAAGGGACTCGAGGGTGTGTATTGCAGTTTTAGGCGATGGGCTGACAACCTGTCACTATAGCGATACACAATGTCCGAATGACCCTCAAACATTTGTCAGACGTGGTGTAAATAGCTGTTTTTTTGTGGCTGTTTACGCTCTGCCTACCCCGCAAGGGATTATAGGCGTGATATGTGTATGTATGTATGTGTATTCATATATTAATGTATACGTGGCAGCTTGATTTATACTGAACAATCTCAAAATATTGATACTGATATTATAAGTTATAAGCAGGTGTAAACTTTTAATATTTAAATAAATATATCCTTTTAATCTTATCATGCATATTGTAACATTTTTTAATCAGTAAATTTGTGTACTTTTTTTCAGCTCGAAAATTCAAGAAGAAAGAGGAAGAAGCACCCGCAAAGCTTTTAGATGACTTGTTCAGAAAGACTAAAACCACTCCATGCATATACTGGCTGCCGCTGTCGGCTGAAACGGTAATTTTGTAAGAGTTACCTTCTTTTACACCATTGCTTCGGTTGTCTAAGCGCCAGTTCTCATGTATTTTTTGTTTCAGATCGCAGTAAAAGAGGAACAGAGACGTAAACATATGGAAGAGCATGAGCGGCGCTTGGCGGAGCTGCGCCGGCACCGCGAGCGCGAGCGAGAGCGCCGACACTAGCACGGTCCGTCTCACTCGCACTCATACACACCTACACACACATCCACACTTTCACCCCCACATACATATTGATACACTCATCCCATTACACTACACATTTTAATCTGATGTCGCTCGTTCGACTTTCTTTTTCAGGTTTAAAATTTGTCTTCGAGATATTTTACATTTGATTTTTAATACTTTCTTGTTAGAAGAGTAACTTAGTTGTATGTTTATCATTAGTCAAGCTTACATAGGACTAAATGGATTTGGACTCGAGATAACCATAACGGAAGCCGTTCACGAGACTCGAACCTGAAAGTTTGTTTTATACAAATGTTATAGAAAGGCACGCTTGGAGGAAATCCTATGATTTATTTGGTCGTCGGAGTACCGCGGTCGCTCCCAACGCACCCGAGGGGACAATACGGCACTCTGCTGAGACGCGCTCGCTGTCGCGGACGCGGGTATTGTTGCTACGATGCCGTCGAGAAGTCTGCGTCTTCCAAAACTTGCGCCACTAAAGCTTGTTTGGAACTATTTACATTATACATACAGTCACCTTATACCTGTATGATGATATGACTACGAATCTTCAGTATCCTGAAGCTGTTGACATTCTCCAGATGATGATTATTAGATTATGATGATGATAATTCTGAAATTGGACACTGACATGGATTTGAAGAAATTGAGAACTACATGTGTTCGAACAATTATGAAAGAAAGAACTTATTCGAAGATGATGCGCGCTGAATGATGCTGGTGATTACTTGAAACTTGGGACTTTTTTGCCAATGGATACCAAAACTTAACGTAGATTGCTAAAAGTGATTTTGTATCTGGGTTTAGAGAACTTCAACTAGTAGTTAGCCAGAATTTAAACTGTTAGCCAGGTCTTGGAAGGTTTTCTATGGAATTTTGTTTTTATCGAAACTTCTTCACTGACTTGATGTTCAATAAACGTAATATATCCTACTAATGTATTAGTTTTTTTTATCCACAAATAAACGAAACTCCGCTCATAAATCAACAAACAACTTTGTATGAGTCCTAAAAATTTTGTACGCTTATAAACACAAATAGTTACAAATTACAATATCACTCGTCAGTGTTTAAACCAAGGTAAGATTACCTATATATAAAATAAATAAAAATATTATATGGGTTTGTTGAAGACTAGAAACCCTAAAATTGGAAAACAAAAAATATTATAAATGCAAATTTAAATTAACTAACTTAAAAATCAGATGAAAATTATCTTTAACAAATTATTAAAACTATTTTATCTGAAATAATGAGCCCTTACACGATATATAGGTATTAAATTCGGTAAATATCTATCACAGATATTTGCTTATCTTTGGATAAGTTGTAATTTATAGATAGTGTTAAGACAGTCGCGTTGGCTACGCGATTGTGGTGGTCGCCGCTTGTTTTATAAGGATTCAAAATGGTAAGTACCCATTCGTTATTAAAATTAGACCAAATTGCCATGGCGATTCAAGATTATTTGAAACGGGGTCTGTGTGCCCAGGTGAACAGTGTCTATTACACAAGTAGGACCAAATGGCTTTTCTTAACCCAAGGATGTTTATGATGTCCCAATTTTAAGGGTAGAAATTTCAATTTGTATGGTTCTTAACACGTTCACTGTGTAGCTTCAAATTAGGGTTTGAGACTTCACGTGCAAAATATTTGTCGTAGGCGCATTGGGATTTTGCTACTTGGATTTATTAAATTTATAGCCCATACGTATACGTATGCCAGTTCTATCTAATTATTAAACTCACACGTGCGATTTTTGACAAGCCTATAACTACACAAGGGAGCATGACCCATATATGTCGCACTCACGCCTCATTCAAATCTCAGAATGCCACACATATGGGTCATACACAGTGAACGTGTTAAGTAAAAGGTCAGAGGTATGTCTTAAGACTTCCAATTGAATAGTGTATTCTCTATTCAATCAGGTATTTGTCCCTTTTTGGGAGCGTCATCAATTTCTCCAGTTTAACTGTTATTTGGTTCGTCTAGGGACGTGTGCTATGGTGGGGCGTGTGCGCGGCGCTGGTGGCGGCGACGGCTGCGCAGACGCCGGTCACGTTGCCGGAGTGGCTCAGCGGACAGTTCTCGCAGCGCGGCTTCAGCGGAATATGGATCTCAGGTAAACACAAATAGGTGCACATAAAACACGATCACACGCACAGATCACATGGACATAGAAATAAACAAACACAAAAAGCACTCAGACCTAAAACCACTTATTTAATTCATTATCCATATGTCAGCCTCAGCCGGGATCAAACCCGGGAACTCTAATAGCCATCGGCGCGTTCAATGCACCATCTTTTGTAGCTCTTTCGTCGCTCTTTTATTCTAAAAGTCTTTCGTCGTCCTTAAATAATACCGTTCAGCGACGACGAAAGACTCTTTTGGTATAAAAGAGCTACGAAAGATGGTCCATTGAACGCGCCCCAGATGCATTTCCAATGAGCCTCGTCGGGCGTCAAAATCAGATTAGCTTGGAAATCGTTATTATTGCATGTGTAATTAAAAGGGGGAGAGGGCGACCTAGACGAGCGTATATGGACCAAATCAAAGAATAAATAGGTGTCATGTCGTATAAGGAAGTCAAAGAGAAGGCTCAAAATAGAGCAGATTGGATACTACTCTACCGACAAGAGCGTGGCTCTTAAATTAATGATGATGATGAATTCAATAATGATAGTCTACAAGTTAACATAGAATGTTCCTTACCTAAAATGTGCACTTCTACAGTGTAAATTCTTTTGAATAAAAATCGTGTTTTCTTTATTGTTTGCAGACACGGAGTTCACATACACGGTAGCCGACCCGGCTGACAAGGGCATCTACGTGTTCGACGTGCCCTCACTTGAAGGCAGGGTTCTCGTGTCAAACGACCTTATGGTGTGTCAAAGTTCAAACTTCCTCCATGTCATCGTTCTCGATTCTGGCAGTACTTGCCCCATTAACTTATTCCGTATTATTTTTACAAGTAAATAGAAATAAAGGGACTGATTAAGCAGAAATAGAAAAAGAAATAAAGAAAAGTAATTTAGTTAGTAAATAAATATAACAACTAATATACGATCACATCCGGTACTGAAAAGGGTAACATTAACATGCTCAGCATGTGTCACAGTCCAAGACTGCAACGCTTTTTTCAGCAGTCCGAAATAAGACAAAGAATCAAACGTCAACGTAACTAAATATTACTTAGGTGTGAAATAGCTACAGTCCCGCTGATTTTATTTTTTCAGGAATTCTTAAACACATCAAACCCGATTCTGTCTGCTGATAGAGAGTATATCCTTGCGTCCAGTGAAGTAGAACAGGTTGGTTCATTTTTTTATTTCTTAAGTCAACAAGAAAGTACTGATTGGTGTGATCAAAATCTCAGAAACATTATAGACCAAGTCCGGCCAACCCCAGGCCCCGCCAAGGCATTTGAATTATAATAATGACAGTAGGATTGCCTCTTAAAAATCGTGGCCCAGCGGCCCCTCAGTAAACTTAGAATTTGGCCCATTTGTAAATTCAGTTTGCCGACCTTGTCATAGACTGTATTCAACGGCCTTGTATGTTATGTTGGTTATATTTTATTTTATTTGCCTTCCTGAATCGTGCTAGCAATTGTTTTACGTACCTATCTAAAAAGTATGTAGTAAACGTGTTATCCGGATCATAAAACAAAATTACTCGCAATCTATAGATGCCGCTGTATTGTAATGTAATTATATCTGTGTATACTGTAATCTAAAAAGATAAAAGACTACTTACTAATCTCGCTTAGCCGATAAATATGTTTGTTTAAATTCTGGGCACACTTCCATTTTTTTCTTTGGAACTTGATATTCAGTTACTTGTAATATTTAACGATATTATTGTTTCAATCTCAGGTTTACAGACATTCAAGGACTGCTCTGTATACTCTCTACAACATCAACTCAACGTAAGATAAGATTTTTTAAATCAACCACACATGTACTGCGTCTTGCCGGATGCCGGCGCAAAATAGCATCACCCCATTTCTTTCGACTAAGGGAATCGAGGGTGTGTATTGCAATTTAGGCGATAGGCTGACAACTTGTCACTACGGCGGTACAATTTTCCAAATGACCTTAAGGGTCATGTTTGTCAGCGTAAATGTCCGTTTTTACAGCCGTTTACGCTCCGCCTACCCCGCAAGGGATTATAGGCGTGATATGTGTATGTACCGCGTCTTCCATGGCGCCCATTCAGAAACGAGAGAAGTGCACGTTTTCTACTTGAACAGTTTCGTACCCGGGCACAGATTTGTGTGAAAGCGTTCAGAGAAAATGTATGCAACAATATATTGCCGTCACTGAACTGCCCGCACACGGCTGTGTCATGTATGGTTGGAGATAAACCGAATAGGGTTTCGAGTCTTATCAATAATAAGTGTTTTACTAGTGACCGATGGCGAAATCTCAAGACGGGTAGTTGATAAGGAACAACTTTCTCCACGGGACATATTACATAGGACAAAGTATGAAAAATAAAATTAACCTGCCATACAAATAGAATTGTACGGCTGGTAAATTTTGTGTAAGAATTATTAAAAAATGGGTCTACGTTCCTTAGGGAAAGTTGGTCATTATCACCAGGCCCGTTCTGAGTTTTCATTATCGGTCACTAGTAAAGTTTCACCATAATAGTACATTACGTCACAGGCCGAGTATAAAGCAATTTCTGGTGGAGTGGCATTGGAATTTCGGCAGAAGTTGTTATTTCGGCCGTGGATTGTACAATACTTTTCTCTCATTTGCAAGGAAATAACAATAATAATACAGTAATTTGAAATTGGCGCCAAAACAACCTCGCACCGTCGCACCGCGCATGCGCGCGCCCAAGCGCGTTCCATTTTGGTAGAATTTAAAAAATGGAACGCGCGCGGTATAAGTGTTCCTGAACATGGTATTGTATACCATAAAACACCTAAACACGAAAGTGTGAAGTTATAGAACCTTTTTTTTTCCGGCCTAGTCCGGAAATTTCTATTACAGTCCTCTGCGCCTTGACTACATAAATGAGCCCATTGACGTATTCTTTTTTTAAAGTAATGAAGCCATTTCCGAGCAAATTGGAGAAAATACATTTTTCTACATTTCACAGCGAAATAGTCCGTATAGCGGACCACCAGCGCCTACAGCTGTGCATCTTCGGCGGCGGTCACTCGCTTGCCTACGTCTTGGACAACAACGTCTACTACCTGCCTGAGAACTCCAGCCAGGCTATACAGTTGACGTTCGATGGTGTGCCCGGAGTGGTGTACAATGGACACACGGATTGGGTGTATGAAGGTACGTTTTAGGTAATTTGTCGAATGTCGGTATCGGTACTGACAGTTTAGTCATATTATACAAGTTTACGCATATTAGGCATCAGGATGCTTCATTAAGCAGTGGTTATTCTGCGCTAGTTATAGTATGGATTGCTTTTCTTTGATAATTATTTATGTTCCAAGTTAACAAAGACTGTCCATGTTTTGTACTTAAATTCATACTTGAGGTATACAGGATATAAAAATCTTCTTCTTCGGGTGCCATATCCCTACCGGAGGTTGGCGATCATCATAGCAATTTCCACTTTGTCTACAGCCGCTCGAAACAACGACCTGGTACTCATTCCGTACCACTCTCTTAGGTTTTTGAGCCAAGATATTTTACGTCTGCCTGGTAGTCGGCGGCCTTGAATTTTTCCCTGGATAATAAGTTGCAGGAGTTTATACTTTTCATTCCGCATTATGTGACCAAAGTATTCCAATTTTCGCCTCTTGATGGTGTTGAGAACCTGATGATGATATAAATATATGAGCTGCAAATCTTTTGAGGGGTGAACCAGCCCATGAAACTGAACAACTTTCCCTCAAAGAACATTGGTCATAATATGAAAAATATATTGGACCACTCATATAAATTGAAATATTTGCAGCTTATATTTTGACGTCCTGTATAATAGAGGTTAATTTAACGTTTTTTTATGTATTATGATTTATGACGCTAATAAAAAAACATCAACAATCTATCAACAAAAGCTCTGGTTTGATGATGACTTCAATTTCCAAGTTAACATGGAATGTTGACGTTTTCTCGGATGTTGTTTTAAAATACTATGCCAAAAATTCCATACATATAAGGTCCTATTAAATTCAGAGCAAATATTTTTAGGGCGAGTTCTGCTCGTAAAACTAAACAACTTCCCAATGAACATAGGTCGAAATAAGAACAAAAAAAAAAATAGACCTCCAATAAAAAATGCCACATTGTATGGGAGGTCCAATTTTTTTTCATATTCCGACCTATGTTTATTGGGAAAAGTTGTTTAGTTATACGAGCAGAACTCGCCCTAAAAATCTAAAAATATTTGCCATATATGTTTAGAATTTTTGGCGAGTAAATATATTTGCACTGACTTCAATAGTACCTTATATAAGAAACTAGAACATTCTAGAATAGAACATCTTGTTTTTCCACAGAGGACGTCATGTCGACCGGCAGAGCCACTTGGTTCTCCACGGACGGCTCGTACCTCGCGTTCGCCAGTTTCGACGACACAGAAGTCGACACATACTCCTACTACCACTGGGTCGACAAACAAGACCCCGACGACCTTTACCCTGAACTCAAGAACCTTAAATACCCCAAGGTAATGGATTCGTTTTGAATAGATCTAGAGATTTATTAAGTTTATTTTTGACATTAACACAAATGTTCTTTTTCATAACTATAATTTATAAACGAAAATAATATAGCACTGTTAGTGCAAAATTAAAACACAGTGAATTACAAATTTATATAAAATCATAATAAATTTACATTATCGCTGACATAGGGGATAATAAAAATATAAGTAGTTAGAGCATGTATTTAGGCTGGAATAAAACGTAAAATGTTCTAATCAGGATGGGTTCCTCACCGGTAATAAATAATATTACTTATATCGTACAGGTGGGCCGCAAAAACCCTGACGTCCGTCTACGCGTGGTAGACCTAAACGCGCTCACATCCACCGGCAACGTAACCTTCGTAGAGATCCCGGCGCCCGAGGAGGTGTCGGCAGACCACGTGCTGGGCGGCGTGACCTGGCCCACTGCTGACGAGCTGGCCGTGCACTGGCTCAACAGGAGGCAGAACTTCTCCGTGTTCAGGATCTATAAGATCGCCAATGGGTCTATTGCTAGTTTTGAGGTAAGCGTCTTCGCGCTGTTGATTGCATTTTGTATACATACATGCTTGCATCAGCCTATTGCAGACCACTACTGGACCAAGGCCCACCCTCTCTTGTTTACGCCATCCAGTCGTTATAAGCCGTATTTTTTAAGACATCGGTCAACCTGGCCGGAGGTCGTCCAAGGCTACGCTTGCCGTGGCGTGCCCTCCACTCGAGAACCCTCCACTCCGTTACTCCACCGTCCGTCGGTTCTACGACAGATGTGCGCAACCCACTGCCAATTCAGTTTGCTACACTTTCAGACTATGTCCGTTACTTGCGGATAGTCTCATTCAGGGAGAATAGACCATCTATTGCATTTTGTATAGATGCTAAACTAGTCTGTAATCTTTAACCATTATTCTGTTACAAAGTTTACTAGCAGCTTACCCATGGTTACAATTTGTGATAAAAACGTATTTAGTCTGAACGAAGTGAAAGTGCAAACTCGACCGTTATTTTGAAATACTTACCGTCTTTCTGAATCTCAAAAAATATTGCTCAGTTTAGCACAGAATATAATATGACTAGGAAATAAGATTTTTTCTCGAATTTTAACAGTTTAGCATAGAATGTCAATTAGTCCTACTAATATTATAAATGCGAAAGTTTGTATGATTGTTTGTTTGATACTTCTTCACGCAAAAACTACTGAACCGATTGTAATGAAATTTGGCACACATATAGAAGGTAACATGGATTAACACATAGGATAGTTATTAATTTATGCGATCAACGCCGCGGGTAACAGCTAGTTCCTAAATATTTTAAAGTTCCAACATAACACAGAATGTCCAAGTGTAACTTTTTCTATCTTTTCCTTAGCAAGAGATCCGCGAAGCTCCCAACGGCTGGGTGCCCATAGCTCTTCCGAAATTCGGTCGCGACGGAGATTTCTACATCAGCCCGCGCTGGTCCGAGCGGCAGACCGATGGCATCATCTGGCAACACCTGGTCATATCCCAGAGGCTCAATGGAGCTATTGTATCGACTTCTATCACTCCTGGGTTCTACACTGTCAATAACTTCATAGGCATGAATGAGGATCTCGTTGCTTAGTAAGTGTTTAATTTGTTGGTGAGGGAGACTAGTGGTATTATCTGATAACACTTAGTCATATCTAGAGTCAGTATTAATAACTAGTTCTTGAGAATTATTATAGAGAAGCTTAAAAAGAACCAGTTAAAAATGAATATTACACAAATAGGGTACGGGAAAAGAAATATATTTGTCCAAAGGTTAAGAATTAATACGGCTAAAAAACCAGTAAATACGCTATACGTAACTAAAATATTTAACAGGCTGGATTTTTCACGGCAAAATATAAAAATGTGTAAAGCTACTTTAAAGAATTACTTCAGTTAGGCTAGAAGATATACCATAGTTTAGACAGTACATTGTAGGCAATACATAGTTTGTAAGGTTGCCTGTATAGGTTAGGTATATAATTAAGATAGGCATTACAATTTGTATGTTAAGAGTGCTTGTCTACAAACTGTTTTCGCAGTTTGGCGAGAATATTATAGAATATTATTGTAATATCTGTAAGTTCTCTATCGATAAATAAATACTCTCGATTCCACGTTACTGACTGAACCGGTTTAGCGGCTCACTTTCCGTTAAATAAGTTTAGTAAAGGATAGTGGACGTCGTAGACTATTTCAGTCGTGTCATGTCTTAAATCATCTTTAATTTCAGCGCCATTTCGCAGATTCCTTGTAAGTTTAACCGCCTTAATTTTAAAGAACTGAAACTCGTTAACCACTGAACAGATTCGAATGGGAATTGTATCGGAAGAATCCTTACGTAATCCCGTGTGCCATAGGCTAGATTTTTTTTTTAGTTTATCTCAGAAAGATCGTGTTTTTAACTTTTTTTTAGAGATTTTAGTCGGTAACATGGAATTGAGACTTGTTTGTTGGTATTACTGACAGAGTCTGGGGCAGTCGCATCAACCATTTTAATGATGATATTTAGATATTCTCACAATGATCCTTTGTCCAGCTACTACACCCGCACGGTGCCGGGGCAGCCGTGGCGCTCGCAGGTGCACGTGGCGGGCGCGCGCGACGGCTGCGTCAGCTGCAACATACAGGTAGTGTATGAGCTCCTGTCAGTGTATTCCCGTTGTCCCCGGTGACCGTGTCCCCGGTGATTTTGTCCCCGTTGAGGGTGGGTGTGGTTTTAGCAAGGTGTGGCGTGGTAAGATTTTGCCCCACCTTGCTCCACCTTCCCCACCCTGCCCGTCTTGCCCCAACCTCTGCCACAATTTGCTTTACCCTCGGCCACAACTTGCTTCATCCTCTGCCACAACTTGCTTCCCCTCTGTCACAACTTGCCCCACTCTCTACCACAAACTGCCCTACCCTCTGCCACAACTTGCTTCACCCTCTGTCACAACTTGCCCCACCCTCTACCACAAACTGCCCCACCCTCTGCCACAACTTGCTTCACCCTCTGTCACAACTTGCTTCACCCTCTGTCACAACTTTCTTCACCCTCTGCCAAAACTTGCTTCACCTTCTGTCACAACTTGCCCCACCCTCTACCACAAACTGCCCCACCCTCTGCACAACTTGCTTCACCCTCTGCCACAACTTGCTTCACCCTCTGCCACAACTCGTCCCACCCTCTGCCACAACTTGCCTCACCCTCTGCTACAACATGCCCCATCTGCCCCACCTTTCCCCATCCTGTCCCAGCTTGCCCCACCCTCAACGGGGACAAGGAAACACATTTCCTATTCAATTCAGTGCTAATATTTTTAGGGTGAAAACTTTCCTCTAGATACAAAGGTCAAAATATGAAGAATCAATTGGACCGCCCATACAAAGAAGTTCAAATAATGTGTCACTTTGTATGGGAGGTACATTTTCTTTTTTTACCTATGTTCATGTTTGGGAAAGTTGTTCAGTTAACGAGTAGAACGCGTTTAAAAAATATTTGCACTGAATTTAATAGGACCTTATATAGGTTGTCAGGAAGAGATCGCTTTTAGTTACTAGTTTTGTTTATTGTTGTGCAATGAAGTGTTTTTAATTACTAACAGATGCCAGACGGGGGTCAATGCTCCTGGGTCGCCGCCACCGCCAGTCTTGGAGGAAGGTACTTGACCATAACTTGCTCGTCCATTGATGAACCTTCGGCTGTCTTTATTGTGGACCCCTGGGTGAGTACCAGTTACGTATGAATATCTTAAATCATATCAAACAAAGTTTGGAAAATTTTCACGATTTACAATGTAATAGTTAATATTTTAATGGGGAAAAAATTATTGAACATCAATGTGGCTGGATGCAGAAGGAGAGGAAGGCCTAAAAAAGTTTGGATGGTTTGTATAAAAGATAATATAAAGCAAAAGGGTGTAAACGAAGATTTGACAGCTGATAGAGATGAATAGAAGAAAAAAACATGTTGCGCCGACTACAAATAAGTTGGGATAAGGGCAGGCAGATGATAGGTTAATATTTAAGCACTAAAATAAAGAAAAAAACTAGGTGGTTTGACATCGAAAAACTGATTTGCCATAAGTACGTCGACCCTAGACAAAAGACTAGTACGACGACCCTAGAAGACTAAGCATAATCTTTACCAGTGATTTGGACCCTTACTACCCTCACTTAAAGTTTATAACGTAGTGGGTATACCTACTAGGGGTTAATCCACACATTTCCCCACCAGAACACAACGGTCCTGTACACCTGGGAAGACAACGGCCAAGTCCGTCAGAACCTGACCGACAAGCAGCGCCCCACCAGCCTCATCTTCAACGTTCCTCTGGAGAACGGCTTCCCAGCGCCAGTGAGGCTGCATCTTCCGCCAGGACTTGATATGAATGATACCAACACCAAGTATCCACTCATTTTCAACGTCTATTCGGGACCTGGTACGAATGCCGTGACAGAAAATTTTGCCGTTGGTAAGTGCCTGTATTTTTTCTAAAGCAATGGGAGTTTTTCTATTGACAGTTCTCTTGATAGTTCTGAATGTCAAACCAGAGGGCGTTGTGCTAAACTGAAATTTTGACGTTTCAATATGGCTGGCGTCAGCCATAGTTTTGTCACAGGTTCCGTTTCACGTTAGTTTGATTTACTACAAAATAAACGTATCGCCTTGCTTTTATATTGAGTGTCATACGTGTAAGTAAACAAATAACCAATAATAAATTAAGAACAATTCAATAAACACTAATTTATAAAGCGGTACAGTTTTTGTGTAAAGAAACGTTATTTCAATTTAGCTTAGCGCCCTCTACATGATACTCGAGAATCCCTAGAAAATTTCCCATTATTCTTTCTTTGGGAAAAGCAGTCTTAGCACTGGGAAGGCTACGTTCGCGGCCTGGACTGGATTTTAATGATACCAACACTAAATATTAGCTTAGCTGCTTTCGGGACCTCTCTCTCATTTCGTGTGGGACACTGAGTTGTTCAACGACCTGATGAACCCTGGAGTCCGAGTTTATCGACCGCCTACCACTAGTAGTAGGCCTCTGACATGGTTGTGTAACGGCCGCCGTCTAAGTAATCATAGACAGCAACCGGGACCGACGGCTTAACGTGCCCTCCGAAGCACGGAACAATTTCTTTTCGGACAATCAGGTGGTTCACCCTGCAATGTCATAACCAGACCGGGAACAAATCCACAAAGTGATTAACATCAACTTTGTGAGTGTCCCACCGAGAATCGAACCCGGGACCTTTGCGTCGCAGGCAGTCGCACTACCACTGCGCCACATCGGCCGTCACCTACTACATGCTAATACTGCTGCTGCAGATGCTGTGATGGAAAGTTCCTCTGTTGGTGCGCCTGACGTTTCCTGCATAGCAAACTTTCACTGACAAACTTATTCTTCACCTGCCACCTGAAGTGTGAATACTTAACACAACAATACTATACTAAATATCCTCTGATTTTCCACAAGTGTGTGGGACCTAATACGAATATTGTGACGAAAAATTGAATATCAATGACACGATACTTGAGCGCGAACACTAATAGTCCTCACTAGGCTTCCCTGTAACTTTGGACATACACACTAATAATAATAAATACCACAAAGAACCGATAAAAATATTTAAGTAAATATAGCAATGCTAATGCTTTAAATTAAGGCGCTGAGTAGGGTGAAGCGACTGTCCTTTTCATTTCCGCTGCGTTCATGTGACGGTTGATGTGACGCAGTGGTAGTGCGACTGCCTGTGACGCAATGGTTCCGGGTTCGATTCTCGGTGGGACACTCACAAAGTCGATGTATATCTCTTTGTGAATTTGTTCCCGGTCTGGTTAGGACATTGCAGGGTGAACCACCTGAATGTCCGAAAAGAAATGGTTCCGTGCTTCTAGATGAACCTAGTAAATATGCAATTCCATTCAACCAAAATAGTTACTTGAAAATCAACTTATAACACAATAATGTGGCTACATACTGGTTAAAGGAAATTTAGTTTCGTCTTCGACACACAAAGAAGAAGAAGATATAATAGTTTTTCTTTTCTGGTTCAATTACTAGTTTTTTCAAACATTTACGTGATTTTAGGCATTTGAACGGCTCTAATATAGTATAGGGGGCATAAGTCTAGGCTTCTGTGTTGTCGTGCCATTTCTAATTTGCCCGTTCCACCTACTGAAAGCATTTAGTTAAACTGTGTTCGTCATTCGTCACAATCACAGCGCTAAAATACTCATTATAATATCAATACATTTAAAAAGAAATTGCCATAAGAAGGTATTAACAAAATTACTTGCTAAACCGTGAATACACAACTTAATTTATATGTACCGAATATTTGCTTAAAATAAATATTTATTTGGTATACAAGTGTCTAACTCGTTATTTGATCAGTTGGCAAGGATGCTAATATCGGCATGTTGTTTTATGCTATTGACGTTAGTATTTGTTCCACTTTTGTCCCTTTACCTTTTTAATTTGTCTTTCTACTATACTGATTGGTAGTTTAGTCTAAGGCTTATCCAACTAATAGTGCATTCAAGTTTTCAGTTGAAAAGAGATCATCTGAAAATAAGCAATTTCAGTCAGCTCATGGTGCATGGGGATGCGATATCGGAAAAATAACCGTTTCCCAAGTTATGTGCTTTGGGTAAAGTTGGGCAGTTTCATGAACTGATCATGGCTGTAAACCTTCTTCAGTGCATCGCATCGTCCCTTACGCCTAGTATTCATGGGCGGATCCCACAACAAGGTAGAAATAAAAAAGTCCTTCTGCAGGTTACCACACCTACATGGCGACCAGTCGCAACATCATCTACATGCAAGCCGACGGGCGCGGCTCCGGCCTCAAGGGGCAGGACATGCTTTTCGCGCTCAACAATGCGCTCGGCAGTGTCGAGATTGAAGACCATTTCGTCATACTCAGGTAAGAACCGCTCCGTGGGAAATAGAGGCAATCACCTACAGAAAATGCGTAAATGTAGCTGTTGGGAAACTGCTAAAAACAAAACGAATTTCAATAATTTTACGCACATAATTCTGACATCGAAACTAGTTTTAGGATTAGGATTGTGATAAAGCAGTCAAAATTTAATGCCACTTTCAGACTATGACATTATGGATAGGGAAATAGACCATGCTCCCGAGACTGTCGGCTATTCGTGCTCGTGTCATAAGAACGGCAGCACAAACGTTTGTGCAATGTATTGCTATCTTGCTCACTCATATTGGTGCGAGATGAGTATGACGGCAGTGTGTGAACACTCACTCGCGATGATACTTCGCGGAAGTATTTTAAGCAATATTCGCGACAGCGGCAGAAGCAGGAGCATGTGCAATAATGTGCATGGTGGGAACGTGCTATAAAGGAAAATATTTTTATACTACACCTACATGGAAAGTGCTCTATAGCTTTTTCAACATGAGTCATTGTTCATTTTTCAAATAAGCGGAAAGGAATAATACATACAATCGCTTTCTTCAGTGCTTTCTCCTCTCGGAAGTAAATGAAGCCACTGTGAAAACTTTCGTAAAACGGAGGAACGTGTCTCTAATACTTTTAGAGAATGGAAGACTTGGTTGAATGGACTTTTTGTGTTTACTTTTATGAATATAAATACTCTATCGCGCGAATTTGCTTTGGATTTTTCGTGGGTTTACTTTGAGGTTTATTGAACTGTTGATATGTGATTTTTATTCTCGTAGGTGTAGTTTAAAGCACTATCTATCACTTGGATGAATAATTCAGCTAATTAATTTGAAGTTTATGAAACTGTTGTTGTTTCTTACTATTTGGGGTGGTATGGGATCTACCTCCTAGCGGTCCACCCCGGGCAACGGCAACACAGGCTTGTCTGTGGATAAGTCCGGCTGAACGATCCCACGTGCGCGGTGGAAGGCTCCGTAAGGGGCCGCCTGGCTCGCGACCACCATCCCACCGAAGTCTGGCGCCAAGTAGCTTGCTGCGTTCCGTCAGTGTGTGGGAGTGCCAGTGCCTTAACAGGCTTCTTCTGGGTGAGCTCGCTCCATCTTAGACTGTCTCTGTCCTATGACCTAGACTAGAGTCAAGAGCAAACCCATCATTAATTAAAAAAAAAAAACTATCGTAGGTGTAGTATAAAGCACTGTCTATCACTTGGAAGGAGAACGATTACTAACGTGTGTGTATTGAGGCCCTCAGTTTCGGGCCTAAACTACACCCTCGTTAGTAATCGGTCTCTTTATTCGCGCTTGAACTTCCTCCTAACGCCCAGAGTTTTAAACGATCGCCACGCCAAGGTCCTACATAAAGTACCTAATGGTTCCGGCCCAGGAATTCAATCATTGAAAACTATGCCTTATGGTCTTTGCATTGCCGTCAGATTTTTTTGGTGTAACAAGGGATGTATTTAGAAGATGGTAGGATAGAAAAAGACGCCAATATTTACTACCTTTTTTTAGGACTCCGGGTTGCAGTATGTAAAAAAGTTATGTTATTAAAAATGATATTTTCATGATAAAATCTTCTCAAAAATGACATATTTAACCTAATTAATGCATACTGAGTGAGTAAAATTAAGTGTGATTGTTTTATTTTTAAAATGTTGAACTATATTTCTGTATATAAACTCTGTTTCAGAAGAAAAAAAATGCCAATTATGTGAATATTTTTTTTTTATTATTATCCCATATTGCAATAAAAATATATGAAAAATGCAAGAAAATAATTAAAGTCTCAAATGTTTTGAAATAAGTGTTACTACAAAAAGAAATCAATCATAGTTCTAAAGAGAGTATTAGATACCTATTTGATAAGTTGAAGTTGAAACTGAACCTGAGTTTTAAACAATCAGCTCCTTCAAGTACTAAAATAATCAAAATAAAAAACAAAACAAATCTCTAAAACCCTGCTTGGATTTAAACTAAAAATTATTTAGGAACTCTTTGTAATATACTTATGAAATATAATCAACAATTAACATAAACTGATGAATCACTATCAAAATTTAGGTAAGAAATGTTACCAAAAGCTCAAAGTCTGATATGAAGTCTTAAAAACTTAATAAACAATTATCAGTGCCTAAGTCTTATCAATACTAGACTCTTCCAACTTTTTATAACAAGCCTCAATATACTATTAAAAAGTAGTAAAAAAAAATTGAAAACAGGATAAAACATCCCAGTATGATATCAAATACACATAAAAAACTTTTAAGTGCAAATAAAACTCGAAAACTCAGCTTAAATATCAAAAATCCTAGGTAAATGGTAACAAGAATCTTAGGACATCTTAATGTAATAAAAATTTAGTAAAAAATTAAAATTAAAATATACATACTACACAATTAATATACAAATCTACCACAAGGCCTATATAAAGGACTTAGAACATGCCGTCGATTTATTTTACACAATATCACACCCCTGCCTTAAATTATTGTGTACTTATTGAGAAAAATAATTGAACTATTGTTTTTGTTAAAAACAACATGTGTAATTGAGAAAATTACACAGAAAAACTTGAATTTACTTACCTTCTCTACAGCGAGATGCAATCTTTTCCAACATTACGTCAAAAGTGACAGATATTTTATTGTTGTGATGGCACCATTGCTCGTCCACGAAATATTTAAAGATCCTAATTAGTCGTTCAAAAAATTATTTTCTTCCGGAGCGGGAAATTTAAACTACCAGATGACATTTAATTTGAGGTCCTTTTATTAGGACCGTGGGTCACTATTTGATGAAATTGAATATAATTCTGGGCCGGAATCACTACTCATTAGGAGTCCTTTATAGAGGACCGTGGGCGTTACGAGGATAATTAGAACATTTAAAATTGCTTTTATTTTCTTTAAAATACTACATAAATGTTGGCGATTAGTTCATGTTCGTTACCTACTCGCAAAAAAACACAAACAATTTACATATAGTGATAAGAAATTATCTTCGCTCTTCAAATACGTCCCCATCACCTCTTAAATTTATGAATCAATTCGACTTGCTCTCGTAGTGATTGAAACAAATTGTATGCGTAACCAATATCGAGTTGTTAAAATACTTTTTCTATGACCCACCATACAAATCTTGAACTTGAAAATTTTACGGTTCGCTCTTGCGGAACAAATATTGCGATATCGAATCATAAAATGTTAAAATGTTTGAAGCATTTGCTCTCTTTATATATCTTTGCATAATTGTGGCAGACACGTGTACGCCGCGTGTTATGGGTAGATATTTTTTACTTTTATGAGTTGATTAATGTTTAATAATTTAATTTTTTTTACCATATCATAATCATTAATCAATCATTTCATTTATTTAGCCGAAATAGGCAAGCACGCGCAAGGTATCTATTTACGCACCAAAAACAATAATTTACTGTGCTGCAGTCTGCAGATGTCATAATTGTAGTACCTATGCCATGTGTTGGCTTATAATAACATCACCCCATTTCTGCTATCGTAAGAGGCGACTAAGGGAATCGAGGGTTACATATGTATTGCAATTTTTGGCGATGGGCTTAGAACTGTACACATTTTTCTAAATGACTCTCAGACGTGGCGAAAATGACCATTTTACGGCCGTTCATACGTTTGCCTACCCCGCAAGGGATAAAGACGTAATATGTACGTACGATATAAAACGTTCTTATAAAGTCGTGTCAACAATAAAATCCCAAATAATCACTCCAATCTAAAGGCCAAATAACATCGCTTATCGTATTACAGAGAGGTCCTGGACCGCTACCAGTTCATCGATCGCGCGCGTGTGGGCATCTGGGGCCACAGCTACGGCGGGTACGCCACGCTGCTCACCTTGCTGCGAGATGACGACCACGTGTTCGCGTGCGGCGTCTCCGGGGCGCCTGTCACTTCGTGGCTCTACTACAGTAAGTAAATAGGACGCAACAATACACCTGGTATCTTAAGGTAGAGACTATTCCAAATGAAATGCTACCAACAAATAGAATAAAGACATGAAAAACTCGTTATTGTTAGACTTTGCGGGCTTTACAATAAAAATGAACAACAAACCAAAACTAAGTGGAGAAAACAGAATATGAATGACTGACTAAAACAATACTAAGATGTACGTACGTCTAAACGTACAGAATATAGGATTTTGTACGTAGCACCAAAACTGATTGCAGTGAGATTTCTATAACTTCAGTCTGATTTTAAATACTCTTTTCTCCTCTGAGACTGTGGCTTGAAATCTATATTGTCAATTTTTTCATCACGATTTGACACCAAGTGCTATGTGAACAGTAGACAGAGCATCGATCACAATATAATCCTTAAAGTAACATCTAATGAGGCATTTCCTTTCATATCCAAGTGACCTGGAAGCAAGGACCTTTTTATTATCTACTTAGTCTAAGAATACTATAAGGTCACCATTGGCCGTTACTCATGTTTAGATATAACGAGATTAATGCTATTTTATTAAATATCACTCAATCACATTTGTTTTATTAGGTAATATTGAATTGTTTTATCATATGATATAAATGTTTTTCTATTACTATATATATTTTTATAATAGAATGAATTTGCGTAATTAATATACTCTCACAATACACATGCTCATGTTTTTTTTTCTAATGTTATGTTACAGCATAATTAACATGAGTAATGTTAACTTGTTTAAGTTATTCTTCTGAAGAAATATAATATACCGCTGAATAAACATTTATCGTTTTCATTTCGATAAAATGTTCCTGGGAGAAAGTTATTCATTTGCTAGGGCTGGTGTAGCCCTTGGAATATTTGCGGATAATATCAGTGTTATATCATAATGATTAAGGACCGGATTACATGTAACCTAAAAAGCCTGATATTATATGGATGCAAATATGCATGAAAAATGCTTGAAACAGCACGAAAGGTGACGAAACCTAACAAAGTATGCAAGATGAAATTACATAAATAAAATAGCCAGCCCTAGCGCAGGCCTTGGCCTTTTTGGGCTGCTATAGGTATATAAAACACCGAAAAACAAAAACGAGTGCTTTTTTCTACTTTATATTATACGGTGTAAAAAAAACCGCTTGAATTTAATATAAATAAATACAAATACAAAATACATGTTTTAGTCAAAAAAACAAAATAATAAAAAAAATCTTTCAAACTCCTCAGTGTAGGATATTTCTTTATGATTCAGGATAGTCAGTTCTTCACGAAGACAGCGTTTTTTTCGGAAAGCAAGTTCTGTTTTCGAATTTTGACAGTTCAATCAGCAACAATGAGAACAATTAAACACGGGAGGGAAAACAAAAAATCATATACATCATAACAAGATTTTAGAGCAAATAAGTATACAATTAGCGTTGTCTTCTTCTTCATCGTATCCTCATGACTGACGGACGTGACTTTTCTGGGCTATGATTGTCACCAGCTTCTTCCAAACTGCTCTGTCTTGAGCCATGTGTACGGCCGCCTGTAAAGAGCTGTGAGTGGCGTCTTGTACTGCAACACTCCAATTTGCGATGAAAATGGCTTAAATATGCAACTGCGTATAATCCGGTCTCTAATAATGATAGTTGAAAGTAGAAACAATTGTTACGTTTTCCCCACAGACTCTATGTACACCGAACGCTACATGGGCCTGCCTACCCCTGAAGACAACTTAGCTGGCTACGAAGCCGGTGACGTCACTTTGCTGGCCGAGAAGCTGAGAGGCCACGACTTCTTCATCTTCCATGGAAACGCGGATGATAATGTCCACTATCAGAATGCTGCGAAACTGTACAAGGCGCTCGCTGATCTTAACATTCCTTTCGAGCAAATGGTGAGTATGAACTTTGAAACCGCTCTATCCATAAGAGAGGGGGTAAATAGTAAACAACTATTACAAATACATTTAAAAATGTCTTAGCCGTTTGACACCATCAAATTGTGTGAAAAGAGCTTACATAGTATCTCAAAGAGCGTCGAAAGTTTTATAATAACACGGCTAATGTTTAATGTCATTCTATTTTGAAAGTTTTTGTTGTAAACACCTGTTGTAAAGATAAAACTATGATGTTAGCAATGTTTTCATTCAATAGGTAAATAAAACTAAACGAGCAACTTATCGTTGTCTCATAAATGTGTGAATAGTTGATGATCATGTAAATTTATTTAATTCTTAATTTTCTTTGAATAATATTATATCCTCGTGGCCTTGAAAACACTTTTGAATTATTCATCAATTGTATAAAATCGCTGGCTATAGCTTAGTTAATTTTATTTATAACACATTACATGTTTCAAATTTTGTATTACTTATTCTTTTTTTATGATATAAATCAATATCCATTATAATGTGATAGTCAAGAGAAATAAAAAATATTCAAAATATATGTATTTAATGTTATATACGATGTATAATAATAATAATAATAATAAATCATTTATTTGCCATTAAACAAGGTACATAACAAAGATCAAGATAAAATTAGATATTAAATAAATCCGCTTGTTTAGCCATATAATAAATAGCATGCAAATGTCCACATTAAATAATTTAAACATAATCAAAACCTTAAATCATGATTCAAAACTCAATATCAAAAGAAAACGCAATGTCAAATAATGTAAATACAAGATATAATCAATGTCATGGAATTCCGAGTCAAATAATTAAGATATGTAATAAAATAAAATAATAATGTCAAAATACCTCACACTCATTAATTTCCTACGATTGACCTTTGGCAGAGAAACGAAAACGACTAAGAAAAAGATTCAAGGAATTCCTTCACCGTGTAAAAGTTTCCCTCTCTAAGCTGGTCACGTAAAAGTATAGTAGATTGTTATTCTATTAATCTCTCTTTTTACATCAATATTGAACAGAACTTTTGATAAATTATTTAGATGTTCGAGATCGAATACAATCAGTTTCGTTAGCTAAGCTTAGTTTTAATAACAGTGTAAGTAAAAGTATACACATATCGTGACCAAGATTAATTCGTCTATAGTATAAACTCTTCCAAGCCTCTAAGACATTTTATCGATTTTTGCACTAAATTCACCTGTCAAAACGTATCCTAATTTATCGTATGTTGTCCACAGTCGTACCCAGACGAGGCACACAGCCTGGTCGGCGTGAACCCGCACCGGTACAACTACATGGACCAATACTGGACGCGGTGCCTTAAACTATAAATAAAATGTTAGTTTTTTCAAAGTTGGTTTTTATAATGTGCAAAGATGAACTTTGAACTGATACCTATAATAGTTCCATGTGTAAACACTCGTATTCAGAGCTGTATAATTTTGTTGCCTTTGTAATTTTGCAACACACTGAACTTTTCGCGACAAGGATGACGCTTGCATGTTATTTACAGACTATCGAGGACAGTTGCACCTTACCTTCTACTTGGCAAACCTGTTCTTTAAAATAAATGCGTCTTTAAAGGAAAAGAAAAAATAGTAGCGACTAACTGTAAAATAATTTTAATGATAAATATTTATTTATTACATGAATAAAATATATTTCGTACAGATTACTTTAATTTCTTTATTGACATGCTTTTGCGGTTTACTTTTACCAAGAGAGTACTGTTACTTAAACCTTTAGACGAAAATTATTCAGAAACGGACTTTTAAATTACGTACATTAATCCTACTAGCAATGTTTATTCAGATGAACGTATTTGCACTCAATTACGTCTAATTAAACCAACCTCAATCGCCTACTTACTATGAAAACCCAAAGCCAGATTGCCGAAAATCTCAGAAAAAATTAGAAAGAAAACAGTAAGCTAAGTAGTAACTTAAGAGAACTTAACAATACATTCGGAGTGTAAGGGACAGCCCGCCGAATACTGATAGGGTGCATGCAGACCATAAAACTGAACAACTTTCCCCTAGGAACAAGAAATACATATGGTAACGACAAAAAACATTGACCTTGGACTTCATTAACCAAGGGAAGTCAATTTTTTTAGCTTTTCCTGAAATAGTTTTTCATGGGAAGTTGTTCAGTTTGATGGTCAGAATGCACCCTATACGTCTTCGGCGGGCTGTCCCTTACACCCTGTATGGAGCATTATAATGCTCAAATATGTCTTCCGCAAATTCTTATTCAAGATTGGACGAGCAAACTCTAGCCGTCAGCTTCCAACATTGTTTGAAACTTGGACAATGTTTGTCGGCCGTTGACAAAACTATGTCAAAAGGACTACGCTACTTTTAAGCTTTGGGAAGTTCCGCCCAACGTATTGACTTTAATAATGTAGGTACCTCTTACTTGTAGGATTTCAAAGAACTCGTCTTTTAGGTCCGAAAGGTTGAATTTGCAAAATGTTGGAATTTCGAGAGCCAGTTCCTTGAGAAGTGCCCAACACGCACTAAGACATATTATGACGTGGACACAATTAAATTGCACCAATTATCTTTCATAAATAGACTTAACTATATGAACTATATCTAGTAAATCAAGGTAAACCTGCCTTAAAACGTGTTCTATTTAACTACCGCATTACACCATCGGTAAAGGTCGTATTGTATGAAATGAAGAGGGCACCGTGCTGGCGCCTCGAGCAACCGGCTATCAAAAGTGAAAGGACCACGATTATACAATAACATCAATTGCTTCGATACAGGTACGTGTTTAGGGTGCCTGTACTTACTTACCTGCAAGTATATTCTAATATTATAAACTTAGCACTTGATGCCGGCTCAGAATAGCATCATCCCATTTTTTTCCAGCGTGAAAGGCGACTAAGGGACTCGAGGGCTCCATATGTTACAATTGTAGGCGACAGGCTGACGACTTGCCACGATAGTGATACACGACTTTTCTCCTCTCAAATATTGGTCAGAAGTGATGATAGCAACCGTATTTTACGGCCTGCCTACCCTGCAAGGGATAAAGGTGTGATATGCGTATGTTTAGTACTTAATTGTGTAGTGATAAACTTGACGAGACCCGTTGAATTGGGTGGATGAAAGGGTGAATAGATTATTGTAATACTTCGGTATATTCGGGTAAACAATTACCGCCTATGTTGAATGAATAGAAGCGACAGTTCTCTGTATCTTCTTATGCATCGTTAGGTACCTACTAGTTATTTGGAGCGTGGAATTAAGTAATAGTAGTACGTATCTACTTAATAGTGTTCTTGTGACATTGAGATGTTACGTGATTGTTGTAACAAGATGTTTTGCTTCTGTCGATCGTGATGGCGAATGATATCGACGGTATTTTTGAGAACGAAATATAGTTTAATTAATTCGTGGGAGCTTACAGACCTTAATGTTAGACTATTGAAAAAACAAGAATTATAAATTTAGAAACACGACTGAGCCTAGCCTATGGCACTCGGGATAATGTAAGGATTCTTCCTATGCAATTACCATTCGAATCTGTTCAGTGGTTAACGAGTTGCATGCAGTACTTTAAAGAATCGCACATACATATATGAACTAAAAACATTACACTCCTTTTTTGGTTGGGCTGTCGTGTAATAACGTAGGTATTAGTTATGTTTCCGTAATGCTCGTAATTCATCTGAGAGTCCTATGGCCCTAGTGAGGGATAACATGATCTCATTCATCATCATCATCAATGCCCAGATTCTTACGTGTAGCTGGTAGAATAACCTGTGTTGCCGTTGGTTGCTAAGTATGATTGCATTTGTGTGGTTAAACTTCCTATTATATTATTATGCAACTGCGCCGGCGTCGTCGGTGGTTTGCCGCCATTCAATATGATACATGCAGTTAAGTGGCTCATGGCTTGTATTGTAAGTGCCTTGTACCGTCCCGTCACTTTCCGTATTTTATGGACCTCGTTATGTTGTATGTTGCTTAAAACTTGCGTTAAATCCAAACACAAATATAAGTGAGGTTTGTAAGAGGAACGTGATTTTTAGTAAGTAGGTATTGCAAAAAAGGCAAGCTTAGAGAAATAGTAAGTAAGCAAGTAGGTAAGTAAAAACAATTTATTCACATTCAAAACACAAATATATAACAGGAAAACTTAAACTAAAAATGCGGTAAGGCGGCCTACCTATTACTTAGTAGGTATTTACCTACAAATACATATGAAGTAGTAGGTATGTAATATAGCTTGTAAGGAAGTTAAAGGTAGCTTTTCTGACTTACCTCTACGTTTACCTATTCGATGATAATCTATACAATAACTACGGAACATTATCTTTCCGCACGATCTAACAATTTTGTTCACATTTAAGGTTGAATGGTGGATATGATTGAAGGCTTTGTCGGCCGCTGTTGTCGGCAGGCTGACGTCCTTGGCTTATAAAGTTATAAAGCTGGCTTTTATTTGTAACAGTTCCTACCTAGCTCTTCGTGTATCGAAGTATGTAGAAAAAGGTTGAAAGCAACGCTTATGAATAATCAGTATGTCTGTGGGAATTCAAATGCTTTTATGTCATTGTTTAAACCTAGGACATGGCCGAAGTTAACATCGTTAATGAGCTGAGACATGACATGGCTGGTGAATGTCCAAGTGTTAATGCCGTTTGAAATGTTGCAAAAGACGACAAGTCACACAGCCCATATGCCATGCACGACAATTCGACTAAGGACGCAACGAATGTTCTACTTACGATTAAAAACAATGCACAAATTGCATAGCTACCATTTCAAAATCAAGACATGAAGCCTTCATCAATTATTTCGGTTTTCAATCATACCCGAAAAAAGATTTTGAAACTATAGGTTACTTTTGGTCAAAGGATTTTAGGTAAGTAGGTACCTATATACTTCGTTAGTATGCGCGAATAAACTACTGGCTTGACTAAAATAGGTAAATAGAGTAAGAAGGTACGTAATACATCAAATATTTAAGATTTAATCTGATGTTCACATTCGACACAAGAGTCTTATAAAATAACAATTAACAGAATTCAATAAATTAGGATAGTTGCCTACATTACAATACAATTTTATCTAAGTATACAAAACTACACCATAACAAAACACAAAAAGTAGAACAGATACAGTAAAACAAAAGTCGGTAAAATTTAGGCGGCCTTATTGCTGAGGTAGCAATTACCTAGTAATAGATTCAAAGAGGATCCTGGTCACGGTACCAAATTGTAACGACCTTAGGACTTGCAAAATTAAATAGTGCCTCTAACGAAAAGGTTGCATCGTGTTCGTGACGTGATCATGACGTGACCGACCACGACTACCTAGTTACGACGACAATCACAATACTCCGTTTCGATATAGTAGTTGAAAAAATTCAAGCTAGGTACTAACTTAACGTACAAAAAAATTACTGTTTATGCTGTAAAAATCGCGTGGTTTTGACCTTCTCAAGGGAATCAAAATTCAAAGGAAACTAACCGTGGAACTAGCGTTTTTTTTTGTGTGGTACACCAAGTCGTCCAACGACCCGATGTACCCTGGCGTCAGAGTTTTTCAACCTACGAGTAGTAGGTCTCTGTCATGATTGTGTAACGACCGCCGTCTTAGTAATCAATCATAGACAGCAACCGGGACCGACGGCTTAACGTGCCCTCCGAAGCACGGAACTATCTTTCTTTCCTGACAATCAGGTATATATGTAAGTATAAGAAGAAGAATGCAGAAGATTCGTTACCATTAGACAGCAAAACAGGTAAGTAGGTACCTAATTTAACGGTCTAGGTCCGAGATTAGTCGAATCCGTCTTAACAATCCAAGATTGATTAAGACTCACTTAACATTGACAAGTCTTAACCGTTTCTACTTTTATTACCAATTCTGATCGTGGAATGTGTTTCTGATTATTATTCGAAAGTGAAGCATTTGCTTGCCATCTAAGTGGTAAGTGACGCTGCATGGTAACTTGTAAGGCAAGTCACATTGTAGGTAGGCAAATAAGAATAAGTTACAGCATTTTAAATACATACATACACACATTACGCCTATAATTCCTTGCGGGGAAAGCAGAGGCGTTAACAACCGCAAAAAAAACAGACATTTACGCCACGTCTGACTAATATTTGAGGGTCATTCAGAAAATTGTGTATCGCCATAGGGACAGGTTGTCAGCCCATCGCCTAAAATAGCATTACACCCCTCGAGTCCCTTAGCCGCCTCTTACGACTCCCACGGGAAAGAAATAGGGTGATGCTATTCTAAGCCTTGAGCAGTAGCTCCCCATGGTCACGTCCCTCAGGAATGAGGCATCGACCGAGAAGAAGATTCTAAGCCGGCATCATACGGCACGGCAAATCTTAATTATCGTAATACTTATTTATTTTTCTCATTACGTTTGTAAGGTCACACAAGCAGTTAAATAATGAAATTAACTGATAAGGATAAGTACCTACATGTATTGTTAATATGTAATAATTTGTGTGCTGTAAGTTCCGAGATAAAAGTGTGATAATAGCACCATTATGTAACCGCACATGCACGCACAGCAATGAATTCATTCATATCCAAATTGGTCATACATATCTAACAGTAGTTAGGTACCTACCTATCTACAACATTGAATAAAAATTACAAATGGCTCGAGTTTAGCGGTTAACTTCCTCCGTTGTTGAAGTTGGTTAGGAAAGCCTACATGAAAGTTTACAGAACTACATAAAAGTTTTATCCAGTCTGCAGGACCATAATTTTCTAAACGCATCACATTAATTAGTAGGTAATTGACTTAGTTCTAATGAACCAACCATGATAAATTGAAAAATATTGACAAAATGATTCTTGAAATTTAAAGTTTTATGCAAAATTTTGTCAATCACTGGTGCATGATTGGCACCGGTAGATACGTCGTCGACCGAGCAAGGTTTGTCACGTAAACTTTTGTTTTGTCATGTTCTATTGTGACCTTAAACTTCCCTGTACGGTTTGCAACAGAATCGTTTATTTAATGCGAGTTCGCCTTGAGTCCACTGACATTTATCACACACATAACGCCTATAATCCCTTGCGGAGTAAACAGAGCGTAAACATTTATTCCGTAACAATAGCCATCAGCGATAAATTACGAACCGAAGTTACATAAAATAAATTAAAATGCCTACTGTTTCCTAATTATGCTAATGAGTAAGTTATATCTCGTATCCCAGTTAACCGTGACATTTGGGTATCATTTCAATCAAAATAAACTTGTTCTGATAATGGCGAATCTGATGGAGGTTATTGTTTGCTAGATCATGCCACAGTTATATACTTTCGGTATATTTATGACTGACCCGATGGCGCAGCGATCCCCGCAAGACACAAATATTTGTAAAGTAAATTGTCAGACATTTCTGCTTAGTCTGGTAGTTTTCAATGCATTATATATGTATTTAGTTACAGAAAAAAGTATGTAAGTATTAATATCAGCAATCCTTTTCCCATGGTACAAGCTTTGCTTTGTTTGAGGCTAGATGGCACTGTGGGAATTGTCCAGGATATTTATTATGTAGCATATTTTATAAATCGTCTCGTCAGTTGCCTTAAAACAGCTAAGTTCTTTTGGACCGTCTTAGCCCAGACTAGTCCACATGGCGTTTGGCTGATTACTTACTTAGTTGGTATTGGTAGTGACTGGTTGGCGAAATACCGAGCCCCATGATGTATCATTGGTGTATCCTCATATAGGGGAAGGCCTACGTCCAGCTGTGAACGGCTATAGACTGAATTAAGAATGGGAGTTGATGTCACAGTGTGCAATTCAGAATAACAATTTTATAACAGGTATCTATTTATCTTGTTGGTTTAAAGTCCACCTAAGGGGTTTGGAGTGTTGCAATAAAAATGTGTTTTCTAAACTTTTAGAACCACCCTCAGGTCCATAACTGACATGTTATATAGGATTAAATTTTACCGATAGCGAAGACAAAAGACGAGCTGGTGATTAAGAACAACTTTCCCCAAGGAACATACGCCATATTCAAAAAAATTTACCTGCCATAGAAAATTGCCGATCAGCTGATTTGAGTTACCATGCGAACTCAAAATGTTTTTGTAATTTTTCAACCTATTTTCCTTATAGAAAGTTGTACCTGATCAGTGATCACCAGTCTTGAGATTTTGCTATCGGTCACTAGTAAAATTTCACTCTATATATTTTTAAGATTATGTTTACTGAATGTAATTTCTATACTGTGGCATGTAATGTAATTGTCTTACGTCGTCGGGTGGCTGGCTGTAGCTGGTCCGGGGGCTGACTGGGCCAGTCGGTAACCGCGCAGGCGCGAAGCAGACGTGTGCGCACGAGTGTGACCGCCGGACTTGCGTAAACGCAACAGTCTCGCGAGTGATGTTCTAATTGGACCACTTATCTCATTGAGGAGGCTCGCTTTCGTGTTCTGACCCGAGAAATAATCACATGGAAAGATGGTGAGTTTTGGAATTTTGGTAGTAGATAATAATAACTTATAAAATAACAGTTCGACCGATTTTAATCTTACTTTAAAGTTTGCGATTTCGCATGCTTGGTTGCTATTTTGAGTCATACCTATATCATTGTTTGCTCACCTATCCTAATGAATTAGAGACACATTCGTCTTACATGTTAATCGCATATTTACTCAGAGTGTGTGACTTAACTTAAGAGATAATGAATGGGCCGTTACCTTAAACTTTACGCGCCGAGCTGTTGCAGTTCTTGTCATATCTAGTAAATGTCTACAGTTAGATCGATGCTTACGGATAAGTTAGAAGAAGTTTAATAGAAGCTTCCAACATCCTACAGGATATTGTATACCTACTCATGATATTATAATCTAAGGTGCGTCAAATATAACGTTTTTCCATATGGGACATAATGAAACTTATGTGAATTATTGTACTTTTGGCAAAATGTTATTAAAACGTTTTGGAAAATACGTCTATCTACCTTTCTGAAAACTTTTTGACTTGTTATATAGCAATAGCACTCAGTAGGTATGTATTTTAATATCAGAACTTGGCGATAACGACCACATTATTAAGTTGTATAAGATTATATTGTTTTCGAACACAATTTATATTGTTATCGAAATAAATGGAATACGAAAGATGGCACCTTTTTAGATGGATAGGTGATGAATGAAAATCATCTATGATTTAAAATATGATATGACAGTGCCTTATGATTATGACAGCGTTCCTACCTCCAAACAAACAAAATAAACAAAGCAGCGGAAGATTCACAAGTTAAGAATTGTTATGTAAAACTTTATTTTGCCGCCTGGACTGTTTATATTCTTATTCCCACTGAAACAAATCATAAGAGTTTACATATTACATACGTACCTACCTACATAAATTCTTGAACTAATTCCTACGGTAATTCATCAATTAATTCCCGAGATTAATTCCTACGGTATTTACTCCAGAATTTTATAAAATCTACATACAATTTCCCAAAATATCATACCCTTTCAGTAACTTCTAACTCTTCCTACTTTGAAACGATTATTATTATTATTCAATACACGGTAAAACCTGATTAAACTTCTGATCTGGTAGTCTGTACATGGTGATACATCATTTAATATGCGAAGTCGGCCGTAGTGACCACAGACTCTTAGGCCTTCAAAATCCGTGAATGAATAGTATAATTATTCATACAAAAATTTATACAAAACCCTGTAGCAAGCATGTACGAATTTAGACCGAGAAAGTTTAAGTGTCACTAACTAGCTCAAAGTATCCAAAGTCTCAAAAGATAGCGCGCGTGAAATTTTTGTCTGTTATAAAATAAAAGGGTATGGTCGGGTATATTTTGATACATGTATGTATGTTCTAACTTTAAACTTAAATGCACTGTACTGCACTACCTAGTTTAGTAGCTTAAAATCTACCGGTTCACACCATTTAAGACCTATAAATAGTATTAGACTTTGTGCTATAGTAGTATATTGTTTAGTGTTCTAAGATTAAGATAATAATTAAATTACTTGGTATCTTAAAAGATAAGTATTAAAACAGAATTGAGAAACGTAGGTACTTATGTGTCGACGCGCCGCGCCGCCAATACTTACTTTGTGGGATAACGTTTGGAAATCAAGCGAAACGTCATTACTCACTAGTTTGCTTTATTAGGTACCTACGTTTGTAGGTTTACCTTAGTACGTTTTATAGTTTATATGAGTAGTATATACGTCATCGATGACTATTGAATATGTACAGTTGTTAATTCATTCTTGATGACGTAGATCCGTAGGTAGTGCCTACGTAAAGCTGGTATGTACAAGCTAGCTTAGCTTCAAACAACTGAGAAATACCTTTAATATAAGGAAGGAAGTCTACAACGAGAAGTCATTGTTACCTACTAAGGAAAACAATGCGTCACCAAAGTTTTTATCCTTCGAGAATGCCTTATTAAAATTTTGTTGGAGAGGCATGAAAAATTTCGTATCAGGGAAGTTAAGCGAAACTAATTCTGATAGTTCCACGCCCACTTCCAAATAGTTTTTTGCCATCTCACCTGATGTTAAGTGACGATGCAGACGATGTTGAAACTTGCTCAAATGCTCACCTAGTTAATGCCTATTCACTCTCGCCTTGAAAAGGCCCAGGTTGTAACGTTCCGGAAACAGATCCGCAGGCAGGGAGTTCCACTCTTTAGTAGTTCGCATTAAAAATGTAGAAGCAATGCGCTTTGTGCGAATTTGCGGGGTGTCTTCGATATAAGGGTGGAATCCCAACCGGCGTCTCGTGCCCCGGAGATGGAATGGTGACAGAGGTACCAGGTCATGGAGAGACTGTGCTTACTCACAGTATTATCATTTATCGTCACAATTACAAGAGTTTTTTTTTTAATGTATTACATATATTTTGTAAAGGTTTTATGAAGAAGCTATGAATGACTCAACACATGATAAACCGTGAAAAGAAGACGATTTTCATTGAAGGTTAGAAAAGGTGGTTACAAGGATAGGTTTTCTCACGCAGTGTTTTTTTTTATTGGGTAACTACCACGGAAATTAATACCTATCGTACTTACGTACAGTAAATTTTGTAAACATAATCCCAAAACATGGAAACCATTAAAAATAACACTTTGGACAAAAAACACTAGTTTGTTTGTAAATTAGTACTCATAGTGTTGTCTTATATTAGAATAAGTTCACGTTGTTGTGGTGTATCGCTTTATAAGGTCCCTCACCTTTGATGATTCTTTCGAAATATAAAATCCATATAAAATTTCCATGAATGCAGCGAGCAAACAGGTTCGCAGTGGGTTAAAAATGGAATCGCAATTTATAATAATAACATACTCTCTCATACTTCTGTTTACTTTTCTAACTACGTAAATTTTAAAATAACGAAGTCCGACGTAATACACATACACTTCTGGGCAGGTTTTTCGAGGGTTTTTCCTGTTCAGGAGTCCGGTTAATTATACGCATGTAAATAACACGCTTCGATGACTTCAATTTGAAACAAATGTCGTTTAAAGATGGTGGTGGTGTAAAGTTTCATGTCGTGTGATTAAACTGGCTGCCCCGAAGCAGTGCCTTTATTTTTAATTTTTTATCCCACCCGAGCCGGTTTTCTATAAGGTCAATACAATATTTTTATATAAAAAAAGAAAATTGTGTTATACAAATTTCTTTTTTTTACAATGACGGATCATGACGTCAATAAGTGATAATACTATCCTACATTGAAGTAATTTCATTAAAAATTTTCATTTTCATAAAAACACATGCTTATGCTTAATTATTTTGCCTACTTGTGTTATGTGAATGTCACTCGCAACTTTCCGTGCTTTAACGCATGTAGGTACCTATATGTAACACAATGGTGGTTTTGCAGAGGTCGTTAGTTGTGCTTGTACTGGCACTGTTGGGGTACCACTCGGAGACAACTGCACAGTTGCCTGCAGAATTAAAAACCTTTTCTTTAGAGGAGCTGATCCCACTGAGACCTGACTTCTTCCCTGACCGGCTGACAGTGCAATGGACTTCAGGTAATACTCATAATATTCCAAATCAAATTTGGATCAAATGATATCATGCCATGCTAATTCTTTTCGATGTCTAATAACGGTACTTTGATGTCAAGAGGTGCATAAGCCTTTTCGCCAGATATTTAAAAATCGATATTTACTTAAAAGTTAAATTATATTTACATGTTACTGTCGAAACATCTTAGTCAATTTTCTAATTAGCATTATATAATAAAGTGATTGTTAATTTTTTTCACAACAATTGCAATGCCAAATTTAAAGAGGAGTTCCGCCTCACAAGTTTAATCTCAGTTATTTCCTTTAGAAATTTTACAAGTATTTCTAAATGATTGACGTTTCAGATTCGGAATATGTATTCAGCGAGCCAAACCTTGGAGTTAGGAAATATAATGTAGCCAGCGACAGTTTCGTCACACTGCTGGATGTAGTCGATTTGGTAAGCATTAACACCGATAAGCACCAATTCTTTTCCGCTTGCGTTTCAAGATTAGAATAAAATCCTACATTTTGTTCGGTTTTCAGATGAATTTGAGCCAGTACTCCGTTTCGTCCTTTTCGAAAGACGAGAAGTATTTGTTGCTGGCGACAAAAAAGAGAAAAGTAAGTGAAATGACATGATAACTTGGAGGTGATTGTGGGCTCAGGATGCTCCCATTACGTCATGATAGGTTATGTTATCCCGTAGCTACAACATTCCTTTCGATGAAAGCGTAAAAAGACTCCGTGGCCTTCAAACTGTCTTTCCGCTTAGTGAATTATATTAACATTTAATATTTTATGATTATAACGTTTTCTGCTCAATTAATAATTTCTCATAATGACCATTTAATATAACCATCGTATATGGGAGCTAATGGGCTAGACCGCAAAACCACAAAACGCTCTACATATTTTTCTTTGGAATAAAAAATATCATCATCCACGTATGTAGGTACATAGGGCTTCATGTACCAACTAGTACCTAAGGTGCATGACATCCGATACTTAAAGTGGCTTGGGTGGTCCCACGGGGTGGTCCAAATAAGTATGTAAGTTATTTACTTTGACTTTCGACTTGTTTTTAACAAGTATTGGTTCTGGTCCATTTCGCACTATTATATGCGATAAGCGTTATCGTAGTTTTCTTTTACTAGCTAAAGTTGTAAACGATAAAATTAGTTCTTGTTACCTTTAGGCAAATACGAACTTTATTATATTTATTATTCCTTTTACCTATTTCAACTAGCCTAGCCACAAGGGAGGGATCTCATATTACGATGCCGTGATCTAATCCATTAATGAAAAAGACACACAGCGTTTCACTTCTAAATCAAATGAAACGTTGCATCGCCGCCTGCTATTATATGAGCACACGCGTTGGAACAATAACTAAACTTGACAATTTGCTCTGCATTCAATGGAACGATAGACATCGCTGGCGGAGATATGCAAAATAGCGAAAACTCTTTTCCAGTTTCCTCGTATTTGCCTATGTTTCTAAAGAATGTTATTGGTTTTATAAAGTCTAGTCACATTATAATTTTGGGTTCCGAATCTGTTATAAGAAAAAATTCTTGCATCGATACTAAATTAAACTTATTTTCCATTTTCTTCTGAGCAACTTGTATAAAACTTTAATATCTATATTCTGTTTTTAGGTATACCGGTATTCCAGTATAGCTGAATATTCAGTCTACGACATTGAAAACAAGTAAGTTCGGATTAATACAAATAAATAATGATACGGTCCATCTTCGTATTGACTTTTAATTAATTAAGATTAAAATTATATAAGTACTTAATAAAGTATGACATAGGTAACAGATTCACTTTAAGAAAACATATAAAAGATAAAACTCAAATATTATGTAAAATTTACTTACTTACTTTTATTAATCCTATTGTATTATTGCTTCTTATCAATTTACAAACAAAAAATTGATAGTTAAATGAAATATATAACGTCAGATGTTTCAATACAGCCTTATAAATACTCGACTAACAGCTGTTTAAATTGACGATATCATTAACGTATAACGTTTAATATGTCAATTAAAATGTCACTTAAGAAATGTATGTAAATAGGCGATTTTTTCTCAGGAATAACTTAAACGGAAATGGGTATGTTGAGAATAAATTGAGCATGATGATTTTAGTGATTTATTTTTCTTGTAGATTAGAATTCTGTAAATAACATAATTTGTACAGTCGGTTGTAGCACATAAGGTACCAGGGGTGCTCCAAAAGAACCGATTTATTTTTATCCCCTGTTAATTCAAAATAAAAAAAATATTTTACTCATAAATGAGGTCGTTTTCTACTTAAATATATACGACTCGGTATCCCACTCGAAAAGAAGAAGAAGACTTAAATATATTCATGTCAATAAAAAAATATTGCTGGGGACAAAATAATACAGTTCTTTTGGAGTAATCCTGGTACCTTATGTGCTACAACCGACTGTACGTTTCATAGTATGGTAATTGGCACATAACTCACTTGTCCGCCTGTTTTTAATCTGAATCTTCTGAAATTGTGTACCTTACTATAAGTTTATACTCATCTGCTGTATTTTTCAAAATTCAGTGTGTGTGTGTGTGTTTATTTGTTGAAAATTTTGATGAGCTTGTTGATTTGCCATGTTTTCTTTACGTTCTTTTTATCTCCTCTCAGGTTGTCTGGTAGAGATAACTTCAAGCGATAACGATGTCTTTGCTCGAATTGTTTGTTTTGTAGTTTTGGTTGGTGGATATTACCTACTTAATACATTGGTAGATAGATAAAAAAATTGATAAGTGAAATTGATCGAAAACTGTTATGTAGGTATAGGGTGTAAGGGACGGTGTACCGTAAACTTTGCAGGAATATTCAGACCATGAAACTGATCATCTTTTTCTATGGAGGATATGTTGGTAAACGAGAAATTTTTTTCGTCCTCTCATACAAAATTGCCGATCAGCTGACTGACTTTCCATAGAAACTCGAAAAAATAATTTCGTTTCCCAACATAGGCTCCATAGTAAAAGTTGTTCAGTTTAATAGTTTGATCATGCCTGCAAAGTTTACGGTACACTTTCTCTTACACTACAATTAAGAAAATTATAAACGATAAACTCATTGATTCAGACTTTAATCAAATACCCGTGATGTCGTTTCCAGTAAGACAGTGATCCCGCTGTCTCCAAGTCTGCTGCAAGTGGTGGTTTGGGGCGCTGGTCGCTCCCTGGCCTATGTAAAGGATAATAATGTGTACTATGTGCCGGACTGCTCCCGGCCTCGCGACATCACCCCACTGACAAATGAGGGCGTCCCAGGACAGGTGTATTTTGGAGTCACCGATTGGATTTACGAAGGTAAGTGAAGTTATAGTGCGCTGGGAGCTCCCTTCTCTTAAAAAAGAGAAACATAATGTACTATGCCTCGAATTGCCCGTTTGCTCTTCACACTAATGTAGGCACCATGCGATCGAAAGCGATTTACATTATGTGGCAGTGTTGAATAAGTAATCACAAGTTTTCTTTCTATTTCAGAGGAGATATTCAACAGTGCGGAAGCGCTGTGGTTTTCTCCCGAGGGTACCTACCTGGCTGTGGCTTCCTTCAACGATACGAAGGTGGAATCAGCTGTTTACCCTTTCTACGGTCACCCTGCTGACCTTAACTTTCAGTACCCCCATGAGATTCGCTTCAAATACCCAAAGGTTTGTAGATTTAGAAAACCACTATGAACAAAAACTACTTACGAAAACTAAAGCTTTTGAGAATTGCTTTTATGGAGAACATAAATACCTATTTTACCCATAAAGTAGACAGTCTTATTCATGTTTATTTCAAAATGTGCATTGTTTTTCATCCTTGGCTAGTTCTTGGCACACGTCCGAATTCAAATCGAGTCCTTTTGTTTGCCACGCACGAAGTTTTGCAAGGACACACTGATTATTATTTGAGTACTTCATGCTCTTTGTCAACTTGTCTTACGCGTTTTTTTGCGAAATCGGTTGCATTATTTACTGCTTACTTAGCACAAATCGTGGCTGAAATAAATTACCTAGAAATATTTTGAGTTGATTATTACAATTTAATTGTTATTGTCAGGTAGGTCGCGCGAATCCAAAAGTTGGTCTCCGGGTGTTCAAACCTAACGATCCCTCCACCGACGCGTGGAACATCCCAGCCCCAGTCGACATAGTTGGCGCTGACCACATCCTAGCCAGGGTTAACTGGGCATCCGATCACAATCTCCTCGTACTCTGGATGAACAGAAGACAGAGCCTTAGCGTACTCATCAACTGTGACCTCCTAAAAGATCAATGCAGCATCGTCAAACAAGACACAGAACCTGAGGGCTGGATTGACATTCAAGAGCCTCTATTCGATGAAACCGGAACACAGATGGTCCAGATAGAGCCTAGCCAATTTGGCGATAAAAGATATCTGCATGCTGTACATTATGGCTTCATCTCGCAGTTTGCACTGGATATGACACCTGGAAATTCGACTGTTACCGAGATTTTATCATGGAACGCAGAAAAGGATACACTGCATTACATCTTGGCACCGGAAGATCAGCCTTGGTTGCGGCAACTATGGAAGGTGAAGGCTGGTGACCAAAAGTGTGTGTCCTGTAAAGAACCGATGTGCCATAATGTGAATGCCATGATGTCTGTTGGTGGTAGCTATGGAGTGTTGACTTGTACTGCTACGAATACACCTCCGAAGACGTTCTTATACGATGCTAAGGTACCAAATGCTTTCTTTTATAACATTGATTGGACGATTAAACAGACTGACAGCCTACCTAGGGTACCTGATTTGTTAATTCAACTTAATTACGAAAAAACCTATACTAGGTTCTTTCGTAATCGTAAAATTAGAGTTAGTTTCTGTAGCAATAAATCAATTTCAGCTTTTTGCTTTTTCAGACGGAGAATTTAAGACTACTCAAAGACAACACTCGTCTGCTAGATAAACTTAGCAGATACACATTACCAATGCTGTTGTTCAACAAGATATCACTGGGTCCCGACGTGACAGCTCATATAAAATTGATGCTGCCTCCTACAATAAATAAAAATGAGAAATATCCAATGATAGTGAGGGTATATGCGGGTCCTGGAACTTCAAGAGTCAAGGATGGCTATGATTTGGGTGAGTAAACATGCTATTGGGAGCTACGGGTTGGATAGGACTAATTCCGTCAGCAACGAATTCTCTTTTCCGTTGTCCTAGATTTTATTGCCCCGCTCAAACCAGAAGCCAGGACTTAAACTCTCTCGTTTTTTTCAGCAAAAGAAGGTAAATTTTGCTCTTTCTTAAACTATCTCATTGTTTTCATCAAAAAGAGGTTATTCAGTCGTATAGTCAAAAGCGAACCAATATCATCAATTTACAATCTTTAAATTCTAAAACACGAAAACAATTTGTTTTCAGAGTATTACAACTGGTATCTGTCAACCAACCGCAGTTTCATAGTGGCGTCCATAGACGTGCGAGGGTCTGGTGTGATGAACGTGGAGTCCATGCATGCTATCAACAATGCGCTGGGTACTGTTGAAGTTACGGATACTCTGGATGCTATCAGGTAGAACAATTTGCAGTTAAAAATGAAGCAAGCTTTATGTAAAGTAAAAGAAATCGAAAGTAAAGCTTTATGTAAAAGTATCTCGAAATTCATAGTTTGGAGGACTTAAGATTATGATCAAGCCAGTAGATTCTTTTACCTCTTATGGTAATTGTGATAAAGCTAATTATTGAGTATCGTATCGTAAATGGCGTACACAGCAAACAACGTGTCTTCTAAGTACCTAACACTGTGCACACTTGAGTCAATAAACATAACCGTTTCTTTTGCTCAGGAATTTAGTGCAGACGTACTCGTTCATCGACCCCAGCAAGGTGGGTGTGTGGGGCTGGAGCTACGGTGGGTTCGCTACCACCATGATGCTCATCTTGGACGATAAGAAGACGGTCGCTTGTGGGGCCGCCATTGCGCCTGTCACTTCTTGGCTCTATTACGGTGAGTATGTGTGTGTGTGTGTAGGTCATCGACCCCAGCAAGGTGGGAGTGTGGGGCTGGAGCTACGGTGGGTTCGCTACCACCATGATGCTCATCTTGGACGATAAGAAGACGATCGCTTGTGGGGCCGCCATTGCGCCTGTCACTTCTTGCCTCTATTACGGTGAGTATGTGTGTGTGTGTGTAGGTCATCGACCCCAGCAAGGTGGGAGTGTGGGGCTGGAGCTACGGTGGGTTCGCTACCACCATGATGCTCATCTTGGACGATAAGAAGACGGTCGCTTGTGGGGCCGCCATTGCGCCTGTCACTTCTTGGCTCTATTACGGTGAGTGTGTGTGTGTGTGTGTGTAGGTCATAGACCCCAGCAAGGTGGGTGTGTGGGGCTGGAGCTACGGTATTTAACTTTCGATATTAAACTATGAAAATAACATTTCTAAAGCAAAATTATTTTTAAAAGTGAATATTAATTCCCAATCAAAGAGCGAATATTAATATGTAAGAGCTGCCTGTCGCTCTATCCATTCTAAGCAGGTGATCGTTCAGAACGAAAATTTTCCATTAAATAGATTGTTCCTCGCTCCGATGTGGCAGCATAATGATAAGGCTCAAGTTAAAGCGATACGCTCTAAGTTTAGGGAAATTAAAAATAACGGAATTACTTAGACAAAGCAATTCAATAGAAAGGAAGCGATAAAATTTAATCGTTTTAAGAGGCGTCCTATGCTCAGTGGCGCTTTTAACTAAGAAAAACCTAAATTAAATTAACTTTAGATAGTGCTTATGCTATTGTAGCAGAGCCAGAGTGAGATGATCAAATATATACTCCATTAGACGATTTTATAATCGGATTAATTCCATACAGATTCGATCTACACGGAACGCTACATGGACACTCCGGTGAACAACCCGATTGGCTACCACCACTCCGACCTGATGGCCCACGCCAACAAGCTGCGCGGGCGCAAGTACATGCTCGTGCACGGCACAGGAGATGACAACGTGCACTACCAGCATAGCCTGCAGCTGGCTAAGGTGCTGCAGCACTCAGATATCGCATTCGACCAAGTGGTGAGAGATTTTTTTGACTAATGTCTCTCGATATTTAGGCTGCGAATCCACCAAAGCTGTGCGAGGTAGCTAAGCGGTGTACGAGGAAAAAATCCACCAATAGAATCACTTCATTTTCCTAGCCTCGCTCTGGTGGAATAAGGTAAAGCGAAGCGAGGCGTATAGGCACATACAAAACAAGCGACAAATGTGTGCAAGGGATGTGTTCCGACGAATGTGTTGCGAGAAATGTGCTGCGAGGAATGCGTTGCGAGGTTAAAATTAAAATTTTACTAATTTGAATAAAGAGTAAGTAAGTAAGTAAAAACACTTTATTGCACAAAATAACAAATAAAAATAACAGGAAAATTCATAGCTATCATGCGCAAAGGCGGCCTTATCGCTACAAGCGATCTCTTCCAGCACAGCTACACATCTTCGTACGACACATTTTACTCGCACAGCTTTGGTGGATTCTTAGTCTTAGAGACCCGTCCTATCCTATTTTGCGAAGAAGACTAAAAAACGGCACTTTGTAAGCACAAGGACGTTTTGCAAGCGGGACCTTATGCGTCGGAATGTAAACCAACTAGCACGTGGCCAATGCCATAATATGTGAAGTTGCGCGGACACAATGCACTGTGCATTATCACTTCATGGGCATAATTTGCAGATCCGTCCAGTCGACGAACGACCCCTTGAACCCCGGTATCAAAAGATTTTAACCCTCTTTGGCGAATACCTACAGATTTTGTCCTGCAGTTATGTATCTGACATAGTTTTGGAAGCAAATTTTGAGACGTTGGCTGCCCTCAATTCGGGATTTAGACTATCTTAACTCACCTTAAATTATTGCTGTCCCTTTCCGTCAAATAGGTTTAGAAAAGGATAGGAGATAAGTCCTGTTATGTTTAAAAATGACAATGGGTTCTTCGCAATTTAGTCACCTTGTGTTCATCGTTTCCATAATTTACCAAATAACACGAAATTATAAGACATGACGTGACTAAGATATCTCCTATCCTTCTCTAAACCTACTTGACAAGGAGACAGCATGAATTTAAGGTAAGTTAAGAGATTTTAAATCCCGAATTGACGCCATTGTATTTGTCAATCAAGTCCCTCCCATCTGGTTCGAATCTGGTTGAGGTATCACAATACTGCCATATAAATTTCATCAGCTGGCATTAGGCGAACAAGATGGCCCCATACAGATGGGTGCTGTTAGTAAGTGTAACGTGTCGTAACATTCGCGTCCCGGAACGTCTTACTACCAAAAATACTGAATTAGTACTTTACCTTTTGTGTATTCAATTACTTATTTTCTTTTCCAGAGTTACACTGATGAAACGCACTCCCTGCTCGGCGTAAGTCGACATTTCTACCATGCATTGGACCGCTTCTGGTCAGAGTGTTTCGACTCATAGAAAAATTTACAATGCTTGAGTGTTTTTTATTTACTATCACAATAGTATGGACTTATGTAAATAATAAATAAATGATGCATCGAAGGTAGCCAGCCGTGATCTCTAATTTAAGACGCTTTTTTACCATGTAAGCATTACGATTATGAGATAAAGATTTGTTAAATATATTTTAAAGCTATTTGAATGTTTCATTTTATGAAGTAAAACTGGTTGCAGTAAGTAGTAAGCTGTTTAATTATAAACGAATACTTATTACAAAAAAGATTAGAACCGTCACTGACATAAAAATGTGTTTCAACCAATATATAATTACTAGGTATAATAAAACTTTTGGTTTTTATACCATAGCAGCTGATAACTTATTTTAACGCAAGCACGTTTCTAATTAGCTTGGGCAACTTTTTCATCAGCCCTACATGGTTTGCTAAAATTCTTCCTCAAAAGACATTCGTCCGCTAGCTTAGGAGGGCCCTTGTACTGTAAGGTAAGCTGCACTACTCTTTCCGCTTCTCTGATGCCAGTTAGTCTTGCACCGGCGACGGTCGCGTAGTGGCCCGGCATGGTTGCTTCTCCAGCGAATAGCAATATAGGCGGCACAGGCTCTCCTGGCCCGGGCAGTGGACATGCTAGAGCTTGTTGCGCGTATCCTGCTGAACAGCAATTGTCGAACGAATAAGCACCCAAGAAGTAAGGGTCGCTCGACCAACGCGATCTTTGTATCGAACAAGGGTAAGGTATGCAAGTTCCCGTACACTGACGCAGAACTTCTGTTACACCTTCAGCCACATCTCTGTCGCATATTGCTTCCATCATGCGAGCGGCCTCCCCCACCACCAGTGCACACATAACATGCTTGCTATTGGGCACTATTTCGATTGCGACAATGCCGCTTGTCCAGTCGCAGCGGCTACATAGCTCTCCGGAATAGAATTTGAAGTTTAAATTGGTTGTTTGCCAATACCAAAACGGCCGGCTGTATTCCATATAAACTTTATTGCAGAACCCAAAACCGAGCCAACGCATAGCATCAAGTTTAGACCCGGGCAGCGCAGGGCAAAACATTTTTGAAGCATTCTGGCATAAAACTCCGAGAGAGACCGTAATAATCACATAGTCAGCGGGGAATTGTTCTCCATCTGCACAGGTGACGACCGCGCGGTACTCGGATTGAGGACAAGTACCCCAATAAATGCAATTTACTGGTTTGCAGTACCTAATGTTATTTGACGGTATTTCTCGTAACAAAGGCGCTAAAATCCCTACTAACCCAAGAGGCACCCGGACGTCTCCACCTGGCATATTCATGTAGCACCCGGAGTGGTCTGCGCAGATCAGTCCGGTGTCATCACCGCTGCGTGTGTTCAGCATGTGACACAACCCGAACATGATCCTAGCTGCGTCATGTTGCTGATCTTCAGGAAAAAAGTGTAACTCCTGCTGGATCCTTAAGCTCATGAAATTTATTAAAGAACCATGCTGTTTATAACCACCATAAGTAAACAATGAAGCAGCCTCTTCTTCTATTTCTCTGAATTTATAGTAAGCTGCAATGGTGGGTGGGAAAGGTAGTTTTCCGCTTGTGACTTTACTGAAGAGGCCTCGTGTGTGGTGCACTGCAGGGACGCCGGGCCGTGGCGGGTCTTCAGCAGCGGTCATCCTGTATACCGGATGTGTGGAGCAATTGTCCTGCTTCCAGTTTGCGCCGAGTTCCGTCACCACGTCGCCCAGCCAGCTTGACAAAATGCGTCCACCGGGTCTGAAAAACAAAGGAACCATATCTTACAATATTATATTAAATACAATAGGTATTTTTTTGCAGAATTTATTTTTGAGTTATGCAAATATACTAAATTTATGCGAAAAAAAGAAGTTTGATATAGCTGCCAATTTTCGGGTTCCATCCAGGCCTCGGCACGACATGCTGAAGAACAGACTTGAGATTTGTTACTACCGTGCAGCCAAACTTTAACACGACTCGTGAGTCCCAAAATCCATGTGTATGGCGATTCATTCCTACTAGAAGCTTCCTAGTTCTCAAACCTTTCATAGGCCTCGAGTATGGTATAGTTATTGATGCCTCGCTCCGTAAGCTTAGCGGCCGCCGCCAAGCCAGCCATGCCCGCGCCGACGATGACGACGCGCGGTTCCTCGTAGCTCAGATGTGCGTTGCATGGGTCCACAGCATAGATGCCCCGCTCTAACATATCTGGACGGTGGTCGTACAAAACATTTGGTTTTCTACATTTCACAGGTTCTTTACAATCAGGTTTTTCTGAGAATTCCTCGGATTTCCTAGAATAGACAGTTGATTTAAAATTTAGGTTGATAGAAAACTCTTGAGTAATGCAGGTAATGCAACTTCGCCTGCATTGTGTTATTTTATCGTTGGATATGTAAGATTAAGAGCTCTTCATTATAACTTTCTGATTGAACCTTCATTAATGACTCTTTATTGCACACAAGATAAAACACAGGACAGTAACATTTTAGAAAAACAACACAACATTTACTACTTATTTCTAAAAATAAATCTCTTCCAGCAGTCCTACGGTAGAAAGATAGCATAAGGTAATATCGAATATGAAACTGTCGGAAGTCATAGAGTTATGTTAGACCTTACTAAAGGTACTCACACACATGCTTATTATGGCCATGCTTATGTCAGTCATGTGCATCCTCAGTCCAAAAAGCACTTGTGTCAAGGGGTTTGCTCATGATAGGCATGGTAAAACAAATACTCACACACTTGCTCGTAATGGGCATGCTTAATATGTCAGTTATGAGCATGCTCAATCCCAAAAAGCACGTGTGGCACGGTTTGCTCATAATGCCGCTTATAAATCGTCAGTCGTAGAGTTGAGCGTGCTTCTTACTAGCACGCATGCTATTGTCATTTGATCCTATTTCACAGGAGAAGATTTATAGTGAATTAAATTTTTGTAATGGCGTCAAATCTCTTAGGTTTCAGACGTATTTTGCCAATGACAAGGTATCGTTCGCTCATTATACAGAGGTTCAAAGTACGGTTTGAAGACAGGTAAAACTTAAAAGCGCAGAAAGAGACGGACGGGAAGGCACATACAAATAAATAAACACATTACATGGAGAAGGACGGTCAGGCGCATAGTAATAAGTTACTTAGATATTGGCGGAATTGTCATATGATGACAGAGGCCATTTACACAAAAAAGAAATATAATTATTTTCGTGGTTTATATGTTTTGTGACTTCTTTGAGAAACAAAACGAATATGACGAGGAATCGTTGTTGGGGAAATGAGTAAAGTTTATTATGCGTGTTCTATTACAGAGCATATGAATATTTGTGAGATCCGGCAATCTGGCATCGCCGTTGTATGATAATGATTTATTATGGTTTAAACTAAAAAAAAAAAAATGTTTATTCTAACTGAAATATTTTACATAATTATGTCACGAGTCAACAAGAAAATCAAACGTTGCTAGGCTTCAAATAGCAAAGCACAGTTATGTTATGAGGTTATGAGGCTAGGTGCTACTATCCTTTTTCCATTATCATTAGTATCATAACTGACATAAGCATGCTCATTACGAGCAAGTGTGAACACTTGGCTGAGCTTGCTTATTATGAGCATGCTTATTAATCAAACGTGACCATAGATTGTCCTGTCGAGTTCGTCATAGATTAACTATAAATGTGATAAATAGACTGTGTCAGTGCGTTATATACTTAGTATAAAATAAAAATGATCAAAAACCAAAATATTGTGTGTTAAATAAACTTAGATCACAAGTTTCCTGTGATATTTTGCACGAACAATTCATTAGTGTACATTACAAAATAGTCTAGATGTGATATTGTGAGGTTCCAGAAAGAAAATTCAAACTGTTCTTACCATCTTAAGATTCTGGGCCATCGGCGAGCGAGCTGTGTAAGTAATTTACTTGATTTTTTCATATTTTTCTAATTTGAATATTATGATTACACAGGAATATTTTAATGCTACTAATAATAATATAAAATTTTACTTTTGATGTGATATTATCAACATGTTGGAAGGAAGTCTGCTAGACAGGAGAATGACAGGCACATAACACTATATACTCCTTGGCCGGAGGACAGGAGTATAGCGTTATTTGCTTTGCTGCTAGACGTCATTTGTGTTGCGAAATGTGACCTCATTCTTATTTTGAACTTACATCGTCAACCCGCGCCGCGTCTCGTTTGTTTTGTATAATTATTGTAAACGGGGTTTGGCAATACATACCTCAAAGTTGCCTCTAAATGAATTTCCCAGTGCCTCGGTAGCAAGTCGGTAGCAACCATAAAACCTGGTTTTCCGCACCAATAACTCAATTATGGCTAAGCCTCGCGCTGTTGGCAGGGAGGAGGTATCTCCGCAGCCATTTCTCACCAGATCAGCTGCAAAACGGCTACATTAGTTTCAATAATACGCCGCGCTGTGGATCACAGCTCACAGCTCACAATCCCAGTATCTACCTAATTCTGATTGGGATGAATAAACGAGCCGTCGCAGGCTGACTTTATACATGGTGTTAGGAAAAACAGAGTAAGCTATAGGGCAAATCCCTTAGAAAAACCTTTCCTGAGTTTACTCACTCACCCTTTGAAACTGAACAGTATTGGAATTTCGTGAAATAATTATCTTGACCATACAAATGAGGTATTAATTATTTTTTTTAAACAATAAGATAAATGCATTTTCAAAAGCAATGGAGCAAAAGTTGTTCAGCTTCCTGAGCTGAGAATCCCGCGAGAGATTTTGCGCTAAAATTATTGCTCACATTTAATAATTATAACTATTACAAGAAAAAAAAACAAATAACACAATAAAAGTAAAGGCAGCCTAACACCTTGTAGAGCCGAATAGCAAACCCAATCGAATGTTTGAGCCCTGATTTGATTGGAACTGTGATTGATGCAAGTTTCTCCATTTGAATTGTGTATTTAATTAGCGCGATAGCTTTCAGCTGTACCTACGCGGAAACTGATAGAGGCAATTTGTTTAAGCCGCTCTGTCGGAGTTAAATTGGCTCTATTGCTTAATCAAATTCACTAACAGTCATCTCATTTTCAAATGTAATTCAATTTTTATGTCAGTTCGTACTACATACGATAAGGTACATTTTCTCTTCCCAGTCAGGTATTCGGTAAAAAATATAATAGCAAGCGCTACGTTGAACTACGCTACGCTACGGGCGACGAGCAGGCTGGCAGGATAGTGGTGGGTGATGCGGGCGGGGGGAGGCGGGGAGCTCCTCGCGGGCACGACTCTGCAGATGGCGGCCTGCGGGAGCACGCAAGAAAACTGTGAGACAGATGCGTGACGCAGCGCGCAGGACCAGCCCCCCGCACCGCGCGGTGCGTGCCTCACCCCCGCACGTCCCCGGACTGACTCATCTCCTCGCAAAGCACATCAATATTCACGTGGTATGTGAGGCTGGTTGAGTCCGAGGACGTCGGCGTGGTGGTGGCTGCGAATGGTGTCGTACGTGGTGGCTGTGGAGCGCGTGGTGCGCCGTGCTGAGTGCGGGCGCGGCGCGGCGCGGGCGGGGCGTCGCGCGGTCGCGCGGCCCGGGCGGCGGCGGCAGTCGCTCGGAGCAGGCGGGCGGCGCGCGTCGCCCTGCGCTCTACCGCTGCACCGTGCACCTTGCATCGCGAACTCGTGGACAGGTACAAGCCGCGACCTAGCACCCCCTGTGTACCCGCTACGGTCATAAATGCTTGCACACGTGCACTTTTCATTCATACCGCAGCGGTTTTGGTTGCCATTTTTAATTTCCTAAGTTCGCGCCCCGTAGTTTCTGGTCCTTCGTTACATCCTTTGCCCTAGTAATTAGTGTCCTTTAGAAAACGGCAGTGTATTGGTGTTGAGATAAAATTATATATAACATTGAATATTTTTACGTTATCATTTTATCTAATTTGAGAAAATGAAAGCAGACATGCGTGGACGTCGAGGTATGTACCTACTTGTTAAACCCAAGGTTTGAGAAATTCGCGAAGGTAATTGCGAGGCGTCGTTACCTGTAGGGGTTTGGAAGGTGTTCGTTGCTTACAACTTAAACCTGAATTTCTCTGTTCGAAGATTTTGGAGCATTGACTGGAATTTATCTTGATTTATCTCATAGAAGTTGTCATGAGGGAGAAAAGAGCAATAGGACTGGCCTGGTGCCAAATGCAAACCGTGGCACATTATTATCTCAGAGAAATATTGTAGAAATATTAGAAGACATTAACGATCATGAGATACGCCATTGCTCTTAGTTAATGCGTTTCGATTCACGTTCTTAATCACATAGTTTTAATTAAGAATATCATAAATTGTGTGGACGACCAATATCATAACTTATCCTTTTCATACAAATGATTTGGTAACTAAATTAGGAATGGACGAATAGGTTACCTAGATATCCATTCGCTTTGGTACTAGATACCTTCCTAGCTTGAAGGAAAAGACATCAACGCGTTAGTCAAACGATGAGACCAATTCCGGTCTTTTGCCCAGGCTCTTGTAAGGTAATTCGCTCTTATGCAGTATGGAAATTAACAGTTGTTAAATTATTATATATAAATACCTAAATACCACTATTATCATTGTATTGCAACATCATATTAGTAAAATATAATTATATATTTTAACATAAGTTTATACTATGCCTTTATGTATAAAACTTAATAATGAAAGTCTAGTAAAGTATCATCAACATAGGGCACATACCGGGTGCTAGTTATATGACTTGCGTATATGGGTAAAGTTTGATTAGATCGTGGAGGTATCTGCATAACTTTTTCCGCAAATTTGATTGGAGTTCCCCTGCCCCAGCGGTTGGCGTAACCGTCCTAGTCACGCTGCTCGATCGATGTTTTTGGGAACTGCGGTCCAGATGCTCTATTTGATACAGTTTAGGGGTACAGGGTGGAAAATTTACCCGTATTTTCAGATGGACGACTCGGAGTGTCCTTTCTGAAAATCAGTAACGATTCAAAAATTTGTAACAGTTCGATCCGTAGACGACACCGTCAATGTTTTTGTAAAAAGGGACGTACATATTTCTTTATAGTTAGATACATTTCTGAAAGGTGGTGGCTCTACTGAACATCACATTATATAATAAAGTATAACATGATTTTTTACTTTCTTCATTATAATGATAGAAAGGTTTATGAATATGCTGTCTCGGTGTCCCACACGTAAAGAGAGAGATTGATATTTGAACAAAATAGGAATTAAAGACACTCGCATAGTGAATTAGTGGATATGACTCTACATGTGTAACTAGATGAAAACTATGTCATTAACGGCCACTGCTGGACATGGGCCTCCCCCTAATGGGGGGTATACCCACCAGTGCTAGATATAGTTTTCGAAGGGAATCCTGCTGCCCACACAGTTGTTTTTTACAACAACCACGGGTTGTATTGGAGTGATTAACATCACACGGCAAAATAATGATAAACACTTTATTAAAATTAATATAATTATTCAATTCAAAAATATGTAGTTTAGTTTCAGCGGACAATTATAAGTATATTAAAAAATACGAAAATTCCATCTCCTCGTCCACATTTTACTCCTGTATTTTTGCTAGTGCTGTTTAATTCACAAACTCTTACACGTGCTGAGTATATTTATAGAAGGTTTTTTTTTGTACATACATACATAAATCACGCCTATATCCCTTACGGGGTAGGCAGAGCGTTAACGGCCGTAAAACGGATATTAACACCACGTCTGACAAAAGCTTGAGGGTCAATCAGATAACTGTGTATGACTATAGTGACAGGTTGTCAGCCCATCGCCTAAAATTGTAATACACATCCCTCGAGTCCAGTCAGTCAGTAAATTTTATGAAGGTGATAAATATATGTAACCAGCCACGTAGCTAAATAAGCATTTTTGACGAACATTTTATTTTTTTGTAACTGTTTAGTGGATTTGGTCAAAAGAGGAAAAACAGTAAAATTTGTACTATAACTTTTTCTGAAAAACCTTAAGATAAGTTTGTTCGAATAGTTGCTACATAAGTATCCATTCACACCTACATCCCTTGCAGGGAGGGCAAAGCGTAAATAGCAATCATTTTCGCCATGTCTGACAAACTTTAGTATCATTCAGAAAATTGTGTAAAGTCAAAATGACAGGTCGTCAACCCATCGCCTAAATTTGCAATACACATGTTACTCTAGATTCCTTTAGTCGCATTTTATATCACCCACGGGAAAGAAATGGGGTCATGCTACACTAAGACGCCATCAACGGCAAACGGGATAGTCGATTTATTCAATATTTTACTCAATAGCGGGAAGCTGACGTCCAGCAGTGGACTGTTGTGGCTGTTCATGCTATTTTTTTAATAAAAACTTAAAACCTCAGTAAAGGTTGTCGCAGAATAGAAACCAAACCCTCCACATGAACCGTTTGTGTCAGATCATCGATATAACGAGTGCCGTTATCGTTCTGTGATGAATTGATTGGCGTCCCTTGAGCCGAGGACGAGATCCAACTACACGCCAACATACCATGGACGTATAAAACTAGGATACCATAGGTATTTGTTATAAAGTATTCGGAAGGATCTCTTTACTCGTGATGATAATCTTCACGGTAATAAAAGTTGAGTTGCAGTATGTTATGATTTATTTTACACAACTAGCTGTTACCCGCGGCGTTGCCCGCATAAGTGGTGATCAAAAATATCCTATGTGTTAAGCCATGTTACCTTCTACATGTGTGCCAAATTTCATTACAATCGGTTCAGTAGTTTTTGCTTGAAGAAGTAACTAACACACAAACATACAAACTTTCGTATTTATAATATTAGTAAGTAGGATTTATTCCGCTAGGGCAAGCTAAAACTAGGAAAACATAGGACCCAACCATGGAACTATAGAGAACCTGGAAGCCGTACTCTGTATTGAACAGTGAAGTTAGATTATTTGACCGATGCAAATCTCAGTTACGCCGTCTCTTTCTTATTTTCCCGAGTTACCCCGATTTACTCCCGAGTGTTCCCGACGTTTGCCCACGATAATAGTAATAGGGTAAAATATTTTGTAGATTGACGTTTTTTAAGTTTTTAAATACCTATAAGCAAGCGGAATAAAGTATGCTTCTTTTTATTTAATCTTGTTTGTTTCGAAGAAAAATAGTCCCGGTTACATCCGATATGAATTAAACTAGATGTTCAGCCTATTTACAAACTGTTAGAAAGGTCCAACGAATTTGGAGGTCATATTTCTTGACTAGTACGGACTCCAGTTTTACCTTCAAGCTTCTTGGTCCCAACTCAAGTTCAAATTGTCATTTGGTATTTGACCAGAAGGCAAATAGCTAAAATTATAAAATTTAAATATTTCTGCTGAACCTAACTAAAGTATATCTTTTCTAGCGCTACACAGTATCAGATCAAAGATAATGAGCGCGATCTACATCAAACAAGTTTCGACATTCCGGGTCATTCCTATGGCGACATCTAGTCCTGTTGTTTTAGATGTCTGTGCCGGCAGTGTAGTCAGAAGCATTCCAGCGCAGACCAATTAGACGAAAGGGGAAATTGCATCTCTTGGGATGGCGCACAAATTGCCCAAACGTCAGCACTTTACCGACACGACAATTTGGCTTTTCTACTAGTCGGGAGTTGTGAAAGCACCTTCTTAATGTTATGGCGAAGGTGTGCCGGATTGCAGGGTAAACGTATTGTCCCTACCTTGCTGTAGTCTATAATGGTGTAGTTGGTAGTAACTTTTGTGGCTAGACTCTTCAATTCAATCCTTTACCATTATCATAGCTGTCGCTTGTATTTAATTACGAAAATCTATTATTTTACATCTACCTACATAGTTACCTACTATTACTTTTCTTATTACCACGTTGGTGTTAAAGCACTCGTCATAAATAAAGAAATAGAAAAAATTAAAATGAAATTACTTTATTCATAGAGGATAGTATTATCATATCACCTATTGACGTCATGATCCGTAATTATAAAAAAAATAGATTTGTATAACACAATTTTCTTTTTTTAGGAGGCATAGATTACTTAGTACAGTAATAAGAAGAGGACAGAAAAAGACAAGTAGTTAGAATAGATTTTGCATGTTAGAACCATAACATACCTACTTTCTTACAGCGGAGTTTGATATTTTGATATTTTAAAAAGCTGCTAGTCAATATTTACCATATGGTTACTGGGAAAGTTGTTCTGAATGATGGCCTAAGTCATTTGTTAAGTTAAACATAGCAACAGAACTAAAAGAGAGCGTGTTCAGAACATTTCCGCGAAAAAGCTCCATAGCTTCATTTGTTGGTCCGCAGAGGTCGTCATCCGTGTCCACCGCGAGTAAGTCAGCATTTTGAACACAGTTTTCAATTTGCTTCTGTGTTTTGTCACAGCTAAAAACTCTGTCGTGTTTCGGCCGACCTGTGAGCCAGTAATTGCCATTCGTTGGCAGTCGCATGTATATTTCCATTATTCATTCGCGATCGCGCCACGGCTCCATTCAATGCCCTGCTGAATTTCAGATAGCACGTCGTCGACGAGATTTCCAATCTGCTGCTGTCATTTTACTATTTGTTAGGTGTTGGAGGTTTATGTAAATTGAGCCTGCATATCTTGATTGTTTATCGTTCTTTGAGTTCCGTTATTTCGTATTTTTAAAACGGCTGTAGACAGCCCGCATTCAAATTTAAATTCAGCAGGTGTGGGATTTCACTGGATAATATTAATTAATATACGGGTTTTCAGCATTAACCAATAATTGTTTTTGCATTTAGATGTTGCATTAAGTCCAGATAAAACAGTCGTTAAAGAGTTAAAAGTTTTTAAAAAATGACCTTGAAATATACATAAACATACGAATTTTCGTACATACATGGACTCTTAAAAACAAAACACTCCATTTTATGGCGGGCTCTCGTCTAAAAAGAGCTCAAAAGATCTATACTTTTCCACTTTACTTTGTTTAACTAGCTACTAACATTAAAAATCCTGACTTATTTTACTTATATAACTTCATAGACACGAAGGTAAAGGCTCCAGTAACTAGCTTTGTTACATAGAGAGCAATTAGAATTGGATCCGATAGAACTATTATATGTACGCTTCACTTTAAGTGTACCTTCCCCTTTGCATAAAATTGACCTTCATCCCGTTTCTATTACCATCACTTAACATTTGCTAGAGCAGACACAGCAAAATTCTACGCGTATTGTAGTACCTTTGTGAATGCTGTTTTGGCTGTAACTGTCTGATTTACAGTCACGCCATTTTAAATAAAGTATACAATAAAAATCTGCTGTGTATTCTAGCTTAAAATCTGGTTTATTTTACCATTAGAGTAACACGGTCTTCCATCTCGTTCCGACGCGTATTTTTACCACAGGCGACGAACGTGTTAAGTTGATATGTTTGCGGCGATTTTACAACTTCAGTGTCATGTAAGGGGCCTGCGAGAAGCCATCGGAAATCTCTGTGACACGTGGTCGTTCGAACTAACACTACGGCTTGTGGCTAGTTCATAGAAGTGACAAGTGAGCAAATATTATCCAAGCTATTACGAGTAGGTAGGTACTCGTGAAAATCCATAGTTTCAGTTTTAAAAGCAACTTATGCCAAATTATTTTTGCCAGTTATGCCACATGACTAAAATAAGAATGTAATTAAACCAAAAATAAGAATCTTAGTAAGTTCTGAATTTTGCGATGCAAAATTTCACTAACAACGTTTTGGCATGTCAACGTAGTAGTGGAACTAGATCGTTTAAGTAAATTTATAAACGTTGCTGTCGGGTAAAGCTATTATTTCTACACACATATCACACCTATTATCCCTTGTGGGGTAGGCAGAGCGTAAACAGCCGCAAAAAACGGCCATTTACGCCACGTCTGACAAATATTAGAGGGTCATTCGGAAAATTGTGTATCGCCATAGCGACAGGTTGTCAGCCCATCGCCTAAAATTGCAATACACACCCTGGAGTCCCTAAGTCGCCTCTTACGACTCCCACGAGAAAGAAATGGGGTGATGCTATTCTAAGCCGGCATCACACGGCATATATTATTTCTTATATCTAATAAATATTAACGTTATTAAATCTAAATTTCTAAAAGATATAAGTTGAAACATCTTAGACACACGAAAATCTAATTTTGACGTCTTATACAAACTTGGTCCTAGCAATGCAATGTCGCCTGCTGCCTGCTTGCCTGCCATGAAATTGTGCAAACTAACACTATTCTCCTACCGTTAGATATGTTCCTAAACAAAACAAACAAAAGGAGTGAACAGTGCAGGTACTATACATTACATAGGCAGGCACACAGATCTCTTATATATATGTGGCAGGCATACGTAGGCACATACATCAACAATATTGCTTTCACAGGGAACGCTGCTGGCCATTGAATTTATCCCTCAATAATATTTTACGTCACCCCCGGGTAGTTTTTAATTGAACTTTTGTTATCAGGCATGACACGAGAAATTACTTAGGTACTAATTAGATACTATATCTATTGAATTGATAGTACCGACTGATTAATAAGTGCCTTCTGAAATGAGTTCTTGGTCAGATTTGATTTTTAAATTAAGTATACCTGTCTACCAGTGGCGAAGGGTCCATACAACACTCTTTTTTTAGGGCTGGACTCTGAAATTTAAGCCCCTGGGCTTTGAAATCTACACCTGACTATATGGGGAGCTAGGACCCACACGGAGAAGTTTGTGTTTCAAACAACCAGCCCAATCGCGCCCTGGGTTGTTCTGGGATGAACGGATTGGACTGAATCGACCTGGCACGCGCTAATAGTTCCCACAATGGGGGACCTCCGTGCCCTCGCCGGTGGGGGCGTCAATTGCTTGAAGAGCTTGTGGATTGTGATCTACCTGCAATGGCTGCACCGGTGGCTACTTTAATGTCGTCATCATCAGCAGAAAGGAACCATACAACACGATTTACCCCTCGTCGCTGCTGCCTACTTCTTACTTATTCGTATCTTCTCCTTTTTGACTCGTACTTAAAGGAAGATTCAGTAAAGGGCGTTGTAGCTATTATAAGAGTTGTCCAGACCAATTATCATTAGGTAAATCTTATAGACTATAATTTTAACTACCTATAGAAAAGATACAGTTTTTACGAATACCTATTTGTTCACTTATCACGATTTAGATATAGGTAGGTATAATATTACTATAGAACTAGATTAAAAGCATTACCACAAAGCTGATTAGGTGATTAGCATACGTGAACCAATTTGGCATTATACAGGTAGGTTTCCGGAAACCTTATAATTAGTAGCAATCAATAATATCTGCTTTTAACACCTGACCGCGGCAGTTATAGCCAATCAAAGGTAATTCGGATATCGGTGACCGCTTTACTTGAGATTCTACTGTAAATACAGTTATATCATCATGGGCATAAACAGGGTGTAAGGGATGGTATACTAAAAACGTTTTAGGCGTGATCAGACCATAAAACTGAACAAATATCCCCCAGGAACATATGTTGGTAATCCGTACTTATAATATTACAAATCTGGGAGTTTGTGTGTGTCTATATGCATGTATGTTTGTTATCTCTTCACACTCAAACGGCTTGACCGATTTGGATGAAATTTGAAACACAGGTACAGTATAACCCGGAATAATACATAGGCTACTTTTTACCGCGGGAAAACAACTATTACCACGGGATATTGAGTGGCAGCTGGTGAAACTGCTGGGCGGAAATCTAGTGACAAATAAATTCAACTTCCCAAACATAGTCAATCAGCTAATAGTCTGACTCTGACACCAGGGCTCATCGGGTGGTTGGACGACTCGGTGTCCCACACGAAAAGAGAGAGAGCTAAAAGTGTAGGTATTTTGTATGGAAGATCGTTTTTTTTCTTTTATTCCCACATTAGCTTCATGAGGAGTTCTGCAGTTTCATTGTCTGATCACGCCTGCAAGGTTTTCATTACTCCGTCTCCTACATCCGCTTTACCATATCATTTAAATGCTTTCCTACGTTGACTAAAAAAACCTCGAAGCACTTAAATTATGCTCCATATTTTCCTGTTTATTTATTTTCCCCTAATGGATTAGAGAAGCCCAGCAAAAAATACCTCTTTTGGCGTAAGTGTCTTTACCCTACTTTTGGCAAGTTATTACAATAAATATTTTCTGGCCAAAACCCCTGGAGGTGCGTGGCCGACCTACTTCCACCCATGGCGGGCTAATATTCAAATAGATAAATCAAGTGTCTAGTTCTGGCTTTTTGCTCGTGAAGATTGATGGAGCAAATTTGCGAGATCCTTTACGATGTTGAACCTCTTGTGAAAGACTCTGTGTAATATTTCGAATAATAGTGCAGGGGCATAGGCAGGGGAGCGATATGATTGCAGAATCAGGGGCGTCTTTGGTGCCCCCGGCCACTCAATCTCGAACGCAAATTTTCTTTTGACGCCCCTGGGGAGAAAGAGGAAGAAATATGTCGAGAAATTGCTTTTTATTGCGATGAATGATACTTTCACTCTGATTTGGTGTAGGTAGGTATTCAACATAAACCAAATAAAATATATTGAATAAATTAATCTGGTACAATCACAGAAAATCTGGTAATTAGTTTATTCGAACGACGGACGACCCAATAAATCATGAAAATGTATTTTACTTCAGTTACCGAAATAGATAATTCTCCATACGACATAGTTCGAGTTAGGTCTATATCTATTTCAGTAACGTACCTATCTAAAAGAATTACGTACGATACCTCTTCCTTTCCTTTAGAACCTAATGGTACCTATTAACTCCCCCTCGTTCCGGCTCTGAGCTGGATATTTGTGCTGAAACTAGCTTGCTCATGTCCGGGGCTAGCCCGAGTGAACACGGACGCGCAACTTATACTGTCTTATCAATAGCTCAGTTTTGTATTTGTAGCTCCAGTCTATTAATGCAAACCACCAACAGCTGGTTCAATGAGGATTCAGGCCTTTTCATATGACAGTTTCCAATGAAAAAAAAAATATTTTAACCTAAATTTCCAAAAAATGACGCTTATCATGTTAATCATTATAGGGCTGTATAATTTCGATTTACGAAATTCCAGATTGTTTTAGTAAAGTTTTGTTTAGTTGGGGTGCTTTTTTATCGATTTTGAGTACAGGGTACACTGAAGTGACATCGGTTTATTTTTATTCCTTGCATCCTGGGGTATCCGAAAATAGGTACCCAATAAATTTTCTGCATATTTTTGTAGTTTTCGAGTTATTGAACTTTTAAAATTGTATGAAAAAAAAATCACCTGGCAGGCATGTTGTCTGTTTGTATGCATTAAGTTGCAATCATAAAGATTATGCTACAAAACAACCATTCAAAATACTTTAATCCTGAAAGCAAAATCAAAGAATAAAGCTTGGCGGTCGATTTTATTCAATACAACTTTAAAAGTTGAATAACTGGAAACAAAGAAAATTCACTAAAAGGTAGATACCTCAGGGTGTAAGGAATCAAAAAAAATATTGACGTTATTTCAAGGTCTATCCTGTATACTGTATATATACCTACTGTGTCACTAAATTTAACATTGAAACATTGGTTCTAAAGACAGTTAATAGAGCTAAATTTTAATTGTATTGTTGAAGTTAGCAGTTGATCAATAGGTACTATATATATTATACCTAACCTACTTATTATTTAAATAGTAGCCATAAAGAAATGTACGCTTTTCTGGCACGCTTTTTTCTTGCATAGAAAATTAGTAGCCTTGAATCCGCTAGTCAAAACATTTATTTAGTTTTATTCATTTTATTAGTGAAAAGTATGTAGCAAACATTCTGTCCTGTCATGCTTAACATTAGTAAAACGTATTAAGAATTATGTATCCAGTATTTTTATGTTATGAGATTGAGTTTTTTTTGTATGTTCCTATAAATATTCGTCAAAAATTACTGCTTCCTTCACGTTACTGCCTAGCTAGCTACGGAGGTTCTTTAGGAGACTTTACATTTAAATTTATCAGTTCTCAGTTGAGTTCCTTGGGTGCTCGTATTTTGAGCAAATATAGGTACTTATAATAAAAATATGTACTTACCTACCTAAGTGTTGCCTTAGGCTTTGATGAATCGATTGATTACATTCTGACATTAAAAATATGTTTAAGGCTGGTACGTCTACCCTTGTTTTTTAAAGATTTATGTCTTGTAATGTAGGTACTAATGTAAAATTATCTGTTTCAGGTGCCGAATGAACACTGGCAGTGTGTGCGTGCGCGTTTCGGCGATTCCAGACTATCTCTAACTAAACATTTTCAAGACAATTTACTCTCATAGTGCGTAAACAAGTGCTTCAAATATCGCTAGCTAATATAAAAACCGTTAATTACTCTTAATATTTAAAGTGCCTCAGCAAGGTTCGTCATAGAAAATAATAACTTTAGAATATCAACTCGTTTTATCGTCGGTGTTAGTCGATAGCGTAGTGTTGCGCTTAGTGTAGTGACAATAGTGACGGACAAGTGTCGATAGTTTGGGGACAGGGGTATTGAATAAAAAGTTGGTGAATTGGGAAAAAAGGCCGAACAAGTTCACCCAAGGATGTTATAAAGGTAAGTTTATTTTATTTCAAGTTTTCTTGTCTTTTGTTTAAAATAGAGTATAGATAGGCTGTTTATTATACACAGTGGATTACGCTTAAAAATGAGATCAGTGCGACTTTTGATTGATTACTGACATTATTAGCCACAACTGTCTCAAAAATAAACATTGACTGGAATATATTTTATGATTTATAATACAAATAATATTTGTATTTAAAAAGTCATATATTTTATGATTTGTTCGGATTACGGATTAAATTTAAGTCTAGATTAATCCGTGATATCTAAAATAATATTGAGTGAAACACAAGGGCACTTGCTATTCTCGTGTGAAATATCGGTAAGGAGCTACGGAGTGTCGAACAGTCAATAAAAAACTATGTCCATTGTTTGTAAGTATGTATCTGTAAAGTTTTCATGAAAACTGAAAGAAAAATGCGTTATTGCGTTATGCGCAGTTACTCAGTTGCCCACCATATAGCATAGTTAAGAAAAAGATCAGCAAGTCATCTCACCGGGGCATTACCTTGCGTATATCTATGCCACAACATGCGTATGTCCAAAAATTATCAACAAACACAACTAAAGGAGTTTTAAAGACGTTGTGACGTTGTGTGACGGCCGAAGTGGCGCAGTGGTAGTGCGACTGCCTGCGACGCAAAGGCTCCGGGTTCGCAACCCGGTGGGGCACTCACAAAGTTGATATTTATCACTTTGTGAATTTGTTCCCAGTCGAGGACATTGCAGGCTGAACCACCTGATTGTCCGAAAAGAAATATGGTTCCGTGCTTCGGAGGGCACGTTAAGCTATCGGTCCCGGTTGCTGTCTATGTTAACTTAGACGGCGGTCTTTACACAACCATGTCAGAGACCTACTACTAGTAGCAGGTGGTTGAAAAACTCTGACACCAGGGTTCATCGGGTCGTTGGACGACTCCGGTGTCCCACACGAAAAGAGAGAGAGAAAGACGTTGTCTTTTGTCCTCCTTGATACCGTCATTTAAGATCCTGATGAACTAGAGGAAACTAAAACCTGAATCGATATTCAGTATCATCTACGAGTATGAAAGCGTTTAACAGTTCCTCAATAGGTATATACAGTGCCGATGGGGCCCGAGGTCGTCCGGGGCCGCTTCCTGCGACATTCCAGCGCCCCGGCTCTGAGCAAGGGTCATCCTTTTAATGAGTGTTTTGTTCCATCTAATTTATGCCACGTTTCCTTTCGTTTTATTTTTAATTACAGAGCTAAATGTAGATCTACTCTCGTCTTTTTGCTGTTATAATTAACTTGGCAGCGTAAAACTGTTAATGTGTTTAACGCACAGTTCTTTTTAGTTGGGGTTAAAATAGTTCAAACAAACAAAGTATATTTTTTTAACGCATAAAAGGTGCATTGAAATACATTTGAGTATTCAGAATTAGTTCGCTAAGAACAGCCTCGGAATTGCCCACTCTATTTTTTGTGTGGGACACCGAGTCGTCCAATGACCCACCCACTGAAACATATATGCAAGTAAATAATCAGAATCTCGGAATCAATAAGCAGCCTTTTTTAGGCGAATTAAAATATCTATCATTCTCGCATTCATTGGTAGTTATGGACATCATCACCCTGTAGGGCGTACTTACAATTTTTCTTCTTATTTTTATTTGAAAATACTCTTCTCTAATTACTTCCGTCTCTCGTCGAGAAACGAAGGCGCTTCGTTCCACGCTCTGAAAGCACTAAATTTATTTTTCATATAGACGTAGATGCCGCCCCAGTGCTTCCGCGATGAATCATGAAATAATTAGCATAGTTTTTGCTATATCCGGCGAGGACCAGCATTCCAGTTGAGTTAGGGCCGGCTCGCCACATTTCCAGTTCGTCACATATAAAAAATGGGTCCTGATCCGTCATAAAGCTATAATGTCTAACAATCTTACACTCGGTTCGTCACAACCTACCTTAACCTTTTAAAGTAAAGTGAGACAAGTATGAAACGTACTAAGATAATATTAAAAGTGTGACGAACTTAGACATTAAAATTTAATGACAAATTACTAATGGCCCACACAGTGATTTATCCGCTGCTACTTACGCGTTTCCCTATGAGAATCGGATCTCTGCCCCTGGTAATAAGTCGATTGCTATGTGTTCCACGTTAGTGCTCCAGAGCCTTGATGTCCATGTGCCAACAGAAGCGGCTCATCGTGTTGAAAAGCTTTTGCTATGGAGATATTTCCGTATCTATTATGCTTTTGCTATGGTTCTGGTATTCTACATCACGTACTCCAGACCTTCAAGTGCGGACAAAAAGTATCCGTCTCCGATTAGAAAAAAATATCAGTGTATTTTTTTAAGATTTTTAAGCGGTTTGCCCGCAATAGAGTATAATAGCAGCCAACCCAGGTCTTTCTCTACTGGAAAAAATTTCATGGGAATAAAGTAAGTTCCCGTAGTAAAAAGTTACCTTTATTACTCAGGGATGTTGTAGCTTTTTAATGGTGAAAGAATTATCTAAATAAGTCTAGTATTTTTGGCGTTCATCGAACGAAAGGACTAAAACTCGTTCCTCCTAACCAGAACTATTTATATAGAAAAATTGTGACAATCCGGACCTGTGGCTAAGCAGGACTGTGACTTCCCGTCTTGTCAGTGTTCCAAGATTCCAGACGCGTGATAGCGACGTTTTATTTTCAAAACTAATGGGGGATTGTTACATTCCAGTCTTTGTTTTCTTTTATAGCGTTCGTAAAACTGTTTTCTGTCTTTACTAGTGTTTCTTAGATTATGCATCTAAAAAGATAGGTACAATAAAATTCCATGCAAATAACAACGCAAGCATTAAGTAGATAATATTAGATAAATGGCGCAAAATTTTGATAAGGTTTGTCCCGTCCACCCTACTAGTCAGATTGCGACACTTCTGTGTCAATAGGTCAGTAATTGTACACTGACAGTAATTTTTTGGTACCCAACTCAACTGTTCTATAATAACTCAACATCACTGCCTGTACAAAGTAAGTATAGTTTATAACTTCTCACTTTTGTGTATTGACATGATATGATGGTACATTGCTAAATGCATCGTCGTTACATGGCTTATGCCGGTATATTGGCAGAAGCCGCACCCAGATCGTTAGCTAGCAGCTCATATGAAAACAATTTGCATAAATTTTATGACACCCAGGTGGGGCAGGTAGTACTAAAAGGTAAAACAGTTGTGTATAACTTATGCTACATGTTTAATGCTATTTTTACTGATTCTCTAAAGAGCTCAAGTTTTCAAATACGAGATTCAGCATTTTCTAAATTTTAACTCCTTAAGGGGTAAAAAGGAGATAAAAGTTTGTATGGAAATTCATGGTTTTAAATATGATCTTTTTCTATATTTTTGATAAGACAAATATAAACTAAAGAGATAAATAATAAGGTACGTATTTGTAACTTTTAAATCGGTTTGTTGAGTTGTTCGTTGACTCGATGATCCGTGTGAAAAAAAATGCGGAAATGATACCGCGGGTGGAAACTCTAGTTGTACATATGATTGATAGAAAATTGTACTGCAGCTTGGAGGCCCTCTGAAAACATTTGCATGATTGCATACATGGGTACAACATTACCTTCAACATTTTGTTGTAGAACTGCAAGATTTACTATGTCGCATTGTTAAACAAGGCGGTTCACTCACTTGTCGTACGTAGTTCCGTTTTTCTAACGTAACAGAGGCGTCTGTCAAGTTGTTCGACACACGCGTCCGTTACGCACCGACTCACCGCAAGTTCCTTTCGTCTGACAGACGCATGCGTTACGTTGCGTTAAAAAAACGGAACGACGGTGAGTAAACTGCCTACCTAGAGATATAAGATAGAGATAAAATAACTCTTTATTCAATTAACACAATCACAAATACTCATCATCATCTTTCTGGACCTTTGTCCCATTTATTTGGGGTCGGCCTTCCCTGTCCTTTTCTTCCACTCTGCACGATTTAGTGCCATCTGTGGTTCTAAGCCGGCGGCTTTCAGGTCCCTTTGGACCGTTGTCCACCAGGTGGTGGGGGGTCTTCCGCGTCTCCGCGTCGTCGTGGGTATATCCAGTGCTACTTTTACCATATGGTCTTGTGGCCGCCTATGAATATGTCCGAACCATCTCAAGCGTCGTTCCACCAGTTTGTCTCATATAGGTGCTATTTTATAACTGCCTCTGATGTATTGGTTTCTTATTTTATCGAGTAGGGTGACACCTGCTGACCAGCGCAACATACGCATCTCCGTTGTATGGAGTTTATTTATATGATGTTTGTTTGTACCCCAGCATTCTGCTCCATATAATATAGCAGGTCTTATTGCTGTTTTATATATTTTGCCTTTTACTTTGAGGGGCATCATTTGTCGCACATCACGCCCGTCAGCTCCTTCCATTTGAGCCAACCAGTATTGCTTCTGTGTACCACATCTGAGTCAATTTTTCCGTCATTGCTGATGATGGAGCCAAGGTATTTAAATTTATCAACTGATGGTAATGGTGTTTGATCTATGAGTATTGTTATATCTTTCGGGTCCGTGATGTCATCAAATATGCAAGACATAAGCTCGGTTTTTTTACGACTGATTTTGAGTCCGTTTCCCTCTAGGGCTTTTACCCATGCGTTTAGATCAGTTTGGAGCTCGTCTGTAGATTCGGCTATAAGGACAACATCATCCGCATATAACATATTCCAGGGTACTGATCGTTGTATGTTTTTAGTAAGGTAGTCTATGGTTACATTAAATAGTAGGGGCCTAAGTGTTGAGCCCTGATGAACTCCAACTTTCAGCTCAAAACATTCTGAAATACCTGCAGGACAGGCGATCTGAGTCGATACATCTTTATACATATCCCTCATTAGGTAGATGTAATGCTCCGGCACAGACTGCGCACAATCACAAATACTCACATATAAAAAATAAATTATGAGGCCTATTTCCTCAACTGAGAATTAGAATTCCTGTATCTCAGGTAAACAGATAGCCGACATAACAATTATTTAAAAAATACTATACTATACCTACTTCAAGTAGTAGGCAGTTGAAAAACTCTAGCACCAGGGCACATTGGGTCGTTGGGCTGACTCGGTGTCTCACCCGAAGAAAAAGACTTTACTATACGATTTAAATAAACTAAAAACTAAACAATGAGGGGTAAATTAAAAACCTTTTACACTAGTTGCATTAATATATTTCTTAAATTAAACTATAAAGCCACCGGTTCCGTAACAGTCAGTCTGCCTGATGGATGATGTACCGGTCGCTTTAAAGTTTAATTTAAAATATATATTAGTGCAACTAGTGTAAAAAGTTTTTAATTTACCTAGAATATGGAGTTCCACCAAGAAATCACAACATAAAGTGTAACATACTAAACAATGACATTCTTTTAAACAACTTGAGATCTAATAATGACAACCTTCCCATAACCATGTTACAAATGACAACAATATGACAGTAATAACAGTAAACACGGATATAAACAGATTAAAATAATTAACCTTGTGTCCTACACGGCCAAGTCGAATGTCGCGTGGTTGGAGAGTCGCCAATTCGATTAACCATTCAAATACTTCACACTTTATTGACTAAAATAGTCTGTCAGCTGTTAAAATTCCTTAATCTTCAGTAAAACCCGTCTTTACCCAGAATCGTTCTTCCCAGAACAATTCTTGACCCCGGCCTCGCTCCATTGAGCTGGTTGTTAGATCAACCATATCACCACCTCTACGATCTTTCTATATTTTTTTCAGGCGTATATACGGTGAAATTTTATATGTAACTGATAGCGAAATCTCAAGACAGGCTGGTGATAAGGAACAACTTTCCCTTAGGAACTTAGGTTGAAATATGACAAAAATATTTTGAGTTTGCATAGTAACTCAAATCAGCTGATCGGGAATTTAGTATGGGATGTTGGAAGGCCCAATTTTTTTTTTGTATTTCGATCTATCTTTCTTAAGGAAGTTGTTCCTTATAACCAGCCGCCCATCTTGTATTTTTTATATTGATCACTCGTAAAATTTGACCCTAAATTTAGAGCCCTTTAAAAAAAACGTAATAATTTTCTTCAATGTAACAAGACGGAACGAGACGGAAGACCGTGTTGCTCGAAGTAAGACGGAGATAACGTAGATAGAATATGGTTGTAGCTATAATACAATTGTAGCCAAGTACCTACGAGCTCTGGTCAGACACTCGAAAGGCAATTTCGGACATCGAAGTTGGAAATCACCTGCTACTCCGTGGTTTGTCCTGGTCACTGATTAATACCATTAGATACGAATCGGTTCTATTTCCGGATTTCAGACGTAATATTGTATTTTTGACTACTACTTGTAATTTAATAGTAGGGTGCTAACGAACGACCGAATCGCCCGGAAACGCTAAGCTCAACTTAACAACTTTTCCCGAGGATATGTTCCTTCTTTTGTTCCTTGATTTATTTAAAATAAAACCTTCCTTAAAAAATATTTTGAGATTTGGTCTTTTTCTTTTCGTGTGGGACACCGAGTTGACAAACGACCCTTGTTTCGTTTTGGTCCTTGGAGTTTTCAAGAAAGTCGGTCGTTTCAAGGCACCCTTATATGTATTACTAGCGGCCCGCCCAGCGGTTTCACCCGCTGCTAACTGATTTCCCACGGGAAACAGACCTTCTCCCGACATAAATCATACATACAAACCTTCCTCTTGAGTCACTCTTTTTTTTAATCCCCCAAGGGATGAAAAGGGGGTTAAAAGTTTGTATGAAAGTTCGTTGTCTTAAGTGTGACCCGTTTCAAAATTAGTGATTAGACTTATAACTTCAAATAATCAAACACGTGTTTCAGCATATTTGAAATTTTAACCCTTAATAGGGTCAAAAGTTTGTATGAAAGTTCGTTTTTATAAATGAATGTGATCTGTTTCAAAATTTGTGATTAGACTAATAACTCAAAATAATTAAAAACGTGTTTCAGCATTTTTGAAATTTTAACCCTTAAATGGGTGAAAACGGGGTTGAAAGTTTGTATGAAAGTTTTTTATCTTAAATGTGATCTGTTTCAAAATTTCTGATTAGACTCATAATTTAAAATAATTAAATACGTGTTTCAGCGTTTTAGAAATTTTAATCCTGAAAGGTGCCAAAAGGGGGTCAAAAGTTTACTTTCAGTTGGTCTACCCGTTTTCCCATGGGAATGTGACAATTTCCCGGAATAAATTATTCTTACAAACCTTCCTCTCAAGTTACTCTATTCAATAAAAAAAACCGCCTCAAAATCTGGTGGGTAATTCTAAAGATATAAGGAAACACCAAACGGGAAGCGACTTTATTTTATACTATGTAGTGATAATCTTGGGGCATGTATCGCATTGGGTGAGGCAGCAATCATCAAGTTTCCCTACCTAAGCATACAATCATGAACAAGTCTGATAACGTTCTAACAACCTACTCAAATTATTGCGGGTAAATAGGCATTATTTTCAATAATTTTTTGCTTTCAGTCGAACTATTGTTCACTGATCGTTGAAAATCATATTTATTTTTGGTATGCTGTAAAGACATTCAGTGGTGAATGAACAATAACCATCAATCTATGTAAATCGAGCTCGGCATTCGGATACACACATATGTTTCGGGTTTAATCGCGTGTTACGAGCGATTGTGACCGGAAGCTGCAGTTGCGGCCATCGCCGGACTTCGGCGTCACCTGCTACCCGCTTCATGCATGCGAGCGGCCTTACATGTCTATAGTCGTGTTCGACATTTAGCCAGCTTTATTTTATTGTACATAGTAACAGTAAAGAGACAAACACATAAATAATACAGACACAACAGGCACTGCTTATCTCTTATTAGAAATATCTTACCATCGGGGAGGGTTCGGCTGAATGATCACTTTTACTGGCAGCACCGCATACGGCTGGCTGCACTGGCTTACAACTACCCTCCCATTGGATACTCGGCGAGTTCCGTCATATATGACTGACCCGATGGCATAGCGAATAGTACCCCTGCCTGCTACACCGAGGGTCGAGGGTTCGATCCCCACAAATATTTGTTAAGTCATTTTTAGATATTTGTGTTTAGTCTGGGTGTTCTATGTACATTAATAACTTATTTACAAAAATAAATAAAAATGTATCTAGTTCCCATTGTATATGGTTGCTTAGTTTGGGGCTAGGTGCCGGTGTTTGAATTGTCCTGGATATTTATTTATATGCGGATGCTAGTGCCCTTTTGAACGTCTATCTTAGCTCGCTTCATCGTCATCTAAACTGAATCAAATGGCCCAAATCAAACTAAGACGAGCAAGCCTATCTATCATTATGAAAATGAGAGATCAAGGTTTGCCAAACATTTAACTTTATTTAATTTATTCCGTTTAACTCCCATGAGTTATAAACAGAATAGTATGTAAGCTACATTAATACTCTAATCAGAATAAGGCACCAATTACGTTTCATTAGATGCAATAAAACAAGTAATGTAATACCTGGGTGTAGTCCGTAGGTATAATTTAATTTGGTGCTGTATGTAAGGCCGCCTTTGCCGCGGCGCGGGTAGGGCTAAACCTCAATCACGCACCGGAAATGAAACGTAATTCCTATTATGGCCGAAACTTGCTGCTAATAACTACATGGCCTCTGCCACTTAGAATGCCACTTACTCATATTTTACACACGCGTAAAATATTTACTATCAAATGAGCACAACAGAAAATATTAGGCGATACATGCGTTAGTAGATTGTAGTAAATTTTGTAAACTATTTTTACACTTGCGATGTTTCAGCATGCGACAAAAACTTCCAGACTGAATTTTGTGGTAAAATAATGTCAGTGAAGGTAGGTTGATTGGGGTTGAGTGTGTTAGATTAGTAATTGACAAAACCAAATAAACCTAAAATAAAACGTTTCATCAAACAAACAAATGTACGAACTAGACTAGAGAGTGTTATTTTACCTCAGCCAAGAGCCGGGAGCACCCGCAGCACCCTGGGAGTATGTTATAAAACTGTTTCCATAACAAAGTACTCTTTGTGGCTGTATGTGAGCGTGCATAAGATTTTTCTCTAAGATAATAAAAATAAGGAAGACAAAACGCCCTAGACTAGCAATGGTACAACAAAAATGTTTACAGTGCGACGTTTTAAGTGCGTTTGTGACAGCCTGAATTACCTAAATCGAGCTGCCGTCGTAGTCCTTGCAAAAGAACTCGCCAACCAAGTGTCACGGAATAGTCCAATGGAAACCGATGGTATTAAATAATAATCTGCGATAGTATTAAATATTAAAATCGCGCAGGTTTTCATCGCTAAGATTACATTCAATCTGTAAAGAATGAATTAGTCGCTGGGTTTTAGTTGCGAAACAAACCCGCTAAATGGAACCGTGCCCCGCGTTATGGGCATCAAGATACACTTGCAAAATTCACGGGCAAGGGACGAGCCGCGGTAGCCCAGATGGTTGAGGGGTCGCCACTAGTGATGGCGAAAGTTGCAGGTTCAAAATCTTACCGCGCTTGAAAAATGTGCAAGTTATCAAAAATACATACATAAATCACGCCTATATCTTTTACGGGGTAGGCAGAGCGTTAACGGCCGTATTTTTTAAAAATAATCAGCTAAATATACCAACAGGTAACCAACTCGGGTCAATGAGCATGTTATGAGGGCTGAAACGCTACCAGACTATTGCGCTCTAAAAATTCAGCTTGTTTTTGTTATCTTTCGAGTGCCCAAACATGAAGTAACTGAGAAATTTTGGCTACACTTCGTAATTTTTTGTGCTCCATCTATTATATTCCTTGGTCCGAGGCTATCTGTAAGTTTGCTAGGCGGCGCGGGATCCCGCATAACAATGGAGTTAGACAAAGCAAAGGGGCACGTCCAAAGGAGCGTGTTTTCAAAGGCTGTTCAATTCACTATCGACAATATTATGTATTCTTTGCTATCGATGTTTTCGGTACATCGAGTGTGCCTGCTTTATTATCGGATTTCGGAGCTTTCTTGTTTGCAAAAGTAATGTTTTATTCCGTAGAGTTGAACGGTAATATTTTAACTGTCTCAAAAGGAAGTAACGAACAAAGTTTTTAACTAGAATATTGTTTGCTCTAAGAAGACGATTTATAGTTGCACTTCACTGTGAACACAATTCATTTATTTTATTTTGTTTAAGTTTACGTCCGATAGTAATAGTAATAAAATTTATCAGATTTTTTGAAGTAGGTATAGTTATTTAGTTAGCACATACTTACTTATGATTTGAATTTAAAAGCGCAAATTATCTTTTAGTAATCAAATTTAATTGAAATTAAGTTCTTTTATTTAATCCTTAAATTTTCACATTTAAATACGTTTCGGTTCAAAAAGTTGCTGAAGTTATTACCTACATTCCACATACGCAAGCAAACATCGTAATATTTACAACCGAAAAACGATTTCCAACATAGCAATTGCTAGCGCACGCTAAATTTCCCTATCTTTTGCCGCTGTGCACTAAAACACCGGATTTAGAATGCGCCTGTATAGCAACCGCGCTCGTGTAGCGCGAGCAAGCAGAACGAGCGAGCGGAACAAGTGATACAAAGCGAACATTCCGTCGCCCGCTAAACCACACACTGGTTTCGTTTTTTGAATAAGTAGACATGGACAGCTCTTTGTTGAATTTAACAGACTTTTAGTAAGTTTCAAACACTAGCGAGTAAAACGCTGATTAGATAGAGTATAAAATTACAACACAAATCAGGAAAGTTTCTTGCACCCTTGCTATTATATTTGATTAAATAAGATACTATAACGAACTAAAACTTCAACTAAATATTAATATAGCGGCGTGGTTTGCAATGAAATATGAAGCGCGCGTCGTACACAGAATGCTGACTTCGCTGGACGCGCAATGAAACACGATACGTCACGAAGAAGCTTAGCCAATTAGAAGTCACGGTCTAAAGCGAGGTCAAGAAGTAGTCGAAGACTTAGTATAAATATAAAATCCATGACCTAGAGTTGGGCTGCGGTCCTCAGGTAACATCTCAGTTGCAGGGAGTACCCTATTCCATAATGCAGCATTGAGCCAACTAGATACAACTAATTACTCACTTCACAGTAGGATTATTTATTTTATTTAGTTAATGATGTGGCTAGACAACGACGTAGGTATGTGATTTAGCACTTAGATTGGTGTGATAAATGAAAATGGTTCACCTTTTCATTCTAGTTTACCTGCTCACACCGTATCCTCAGAGTTTCTCAAGGGTTGACTGGAATAGATCTAATGGGATAAGTCCGCCTTTGTGTCATTTCTTGTTTTTGATTTAATATGTGTTTTCTGTATTAGTTTTAAGAATGTACGGCTTGGATTGGTGTGATAAAACCATATTTTTATAAAAATGTACCTACTTTACATTGTATTAGCAAAGTGTAGTAATCTTTTTCCATGTCTAGTTTTTCCGACGCTAAACTAGTGTGCGCTGGCCTGCCATTTCCGCAATGCAATGCACTGACTGTGCATACTACATTACATTACACTATCTTTTTTCCAGAATGTACGGTCTTTTTTGCCCAGGCAAAGAAATAATACGTGGTGCCTGTTATGTAGTCCGCCCGGCTTTGCAACTCCCCAGCACAGAGTAACTAGATTACGTAAACACTAGGAAAATGCAGTTTTTATGTTACGTATTGCACATTATGCACAGTGCGCAAAATTATTTTAATTTTTTCAGGTATTGCCATGGGACGCCGACTTAGAATAGGATCAACACATTTCTACCGATTATTCATTTAGGTATTGCCGTTTGATGCCGGTTTAGAATAGTTTTACTCCTATTCTACGGGATAAATTCATCCAAGGATTGAAACTGTTTATTCAATGTAGGATAGTATTATCACTTATTGACGTCATGATCTGTATTTGTACAACAGCTGTTGATGGGGCAGCAGCGTTCCTTTGTGAATGTAACGTCTTGGATTGCGCTCGTCAAGAATTTAAGGATGGGCCAAATTAACTTGTCCAGTCGATATTTCGCTGTTAACAAATGGCAATTCGTTTCCTCCCATTAGCAGCTATCGCATCGCTATGAACAGATGTAGTAAGGTTTCTAACAGAAACTGCATAATATACCCACCGAGCTATCCGCTGGTACTCAGGGATAATGTATTTAGCATCATAACAGTTTTTTTATCCTATCCCATAGTTCCAAAGGTACGAAAGAAAACCAAACAAACACACACCAACTAACAAACAAATCTTTCTTCTGTAATGATTTAATATTAATAGTGTGCCCAACAGTGGGACACAGAACAGGCAGATGTTACATATGACTGAAACTGAACAGCTTTCCCTAAGGACATTTTTTCATATTTCGACCCATATTATCTGGGGAAAGTTGTTCAGTTTTACGAGTAGAACTTACTTTAAAAATATTTACACTGAATTTCATAGTACAGCACGGGAAATCTTGCAGCGAATGGTCAATGGCAACATATCTGGCCTACTAATAGTAGTAAGCGGTTGAAATCTCTGACACCAGGGTTCATCGGGTCATTCGTCGACAAAGTGTCTCACACAAAAGAAAAGGGGGTATAAGGAGTTAGAAGACCCGGGTCTACCTTCTTATCTTTCAGGCTTGACATACGAAGTTATATTCCTGTTTTCAGAAAGGCTATTATAAAGTTACATAAACTAGAAAAGTTACAACGACCTCCTGACATTTGGCCCAATGAAAAGCTTTCAAAACTTGGAACACTTCTATTCCGTCACAGAAGTTTTATTTCTCCATTTGACTACGAACAAAACTTTTAAAACTAAACATACAAGTCCTGCTGAGCTTAAACTCAAAAGCTAAAATCAAACAATTCTTTTTAGGGTTCCGTATCCATAGTGTAAATGTCCTCGGTACGGTGTATAAACAAAGGAATATAGAAATACTAGCGTTTCCGCCTGCGGTTTTAGGCGAGGAGTTAGCGCGTGCAAGTTTTTTAAACCTGTTATATTTAGACAATTACAGCCATAAAATTCCGAAAAAATATATGTGATTGTCGAGGATCTAACAGAACTTAACATGATAAAAAATATACTAAAAACTTTCAAATACGTACTTTATTAATTTATCTTCTTTGTTTAATCATATTTTTTTAAACAGATCACATTTAAAAACAGTAAAATTCTATAGAAACCTTTTTCCATACATATTAGGGCTTAATTTTTTAAAATGTTGCGTCCTGTATTTTATAACTTTAGTTAAAAGAAATAGCCTCAAAGGCCCAAAATTTTCATACAAACTTTTATCCACAACAATTTTTTTTGCTCGGGACTGTACCTTCTTACTTATCGAAACAAATAAATATAAATTTTCTGGACGATTCACATAGCACCATCTAGCCCCAAACTAAGCAAAGATTGTACCTCTACTATGGGAACTAAATAGCTTATATTAATACTTTGATACTTTTTTTTGTAAATAAATACATATTATACATAGAAAATACCCAGAATAAAAAATATTTATGTCATTTGAGAATCAAACCCTTGGCGTAGCAGGCAGGGGTATTATCCGCTACGCCGTCGGGTCAGTCAAATCTCATGAAAGGTAATAGTTAGAAAGTTCATATTTTCACATAACATGGACTATTGTTGCCGTCATAAAAACAAATTCTAAATAACAGAATAAAATTAGAATTTTCACATAACAAGCGAAACTTTTATGCCATTTTTACATGTGGTGTTGCGGTAAAATGGTACGGAAACCTTCGTGCGCGATTCCGACTCGCACTTGGCCGATATGTTGCTTTCTTTTCAGAAACTTAGCGTAGCTGCAGCATATCAAGCAGAGTAAACTAAACATGCATTAGCAGGAAGTCTGCAGGTGACGTTTTTAAAATTGAGTCGGTTGCAATATTCAGCGCGCGCTACAAAAGTTAAAATCGAACAATAGCAACCAGCACAGAGTAAATAGGAAATGAAAAATGAAACTTTTTGTGCATCAATATTCGCCATTATTTGGATACCTTAGAAACTACCTACTTGAGTATGACATAGTTAATCATTTTCTGTATCAGAAAAGGTTCCTTCTACTAAAGTTTGACATTTATAAAATCAAAAAACAAATATTCAATTTACTTATATAGAAAAATATCTTATCTACCAATGATTTTGAGCTTTAATACCTATCCTTAAAGTTCAAAACCATTAAAAGAACAAATCAATTGGTGGTACACTAGTTTAGTTTATTTAATGTGTATGTGCCTAGAAAAAACCTGCGGTGTGTGTATTTGGAACTAGAATGTCGTATAATTTATTATGTATTCAATATACTCACGACCAAGCAATGTGAAATCGCTGTAATTTCCGGGTCCAAATTGAATCCGTTGACATGTTGCCGTGACGTGCGGCGTGCGGCATTGTCCCGAGTCCCGTCCGGTCGCCTGCCGCACGGCACTTGCCCTACAAACGCACGGCACCCGCCATACAAACGCACCACATCCGGCCTAAAAACGCACGACACCCGCCCTACAAACGCACGACACATGCCTGGACTTGCACCGGCATGGAGGTGTAATGAAGTTTAATTGTATGGCAGGTTCACAATGTTTACGCTCTGCCTACCCCGCAAGAGATAAAGGCTTGATTTGTGTGTGTGTGTTCACAATGTGATAAGACGGTATATAATCCGGTTAATGAATGCTCTGCCGTGTGATGCCGGCTTAGAATAGCATCACCCCATTTCTTTCCCGTAGGAGTCGTAAGAGGCGACTTAGGGACTTAAGGGTGTGTATTACAATTTTAGGCGATAGGCTGACAACCTGTCACTATGGCGATACACAATTTTCCGAATAAACCTCAAATATTTGTCAGACATGGCGTAAATGTCCGTTTTTTTGCCGTCGTTTACGCTCTGCCTACCCCGTATGGGATTATAGGCGTGATATATGTATGTATGTATGTAATGAATGCTCGAAATCTAGTATAGACGACATGGAAGAGACAAATCATTATTATTTCAGAAATAGATTTAGGGTTGAAAACTGCAATATCAGTCACAAGAAACAACCATCCATTTATACATAGGTACTCACATAAGCCAAAACATTCCGATGCGAAAAGTGGTAGCCGACCGAGTCACTTTGTATAGTTTGTATGGGAAATCGTTATTTTCGAACCCTAACGATGTTCAGTTTCAAGGTTTTTATGCGCTTTTTAAAATATTATTGTATGTTAAATTGATAAGGTAGGTAACCTTAAAAATTCACACATATAGAGGTATAATGTAAAAAAAACTGATAATTCAAGGAGCGCATACACCTAAACTCACTACTAGTATTTTGTTAACGTCATGTTTCAGTAATCAGTTATATGTATGATATTTAAGTCGATATAAAATAGTCATTCACACAAAGCCTCTCAAAACTTCGGACAATGTACCACTATTGACCCAAATCGTTTATCTGCCTGCAGTTTACAAATGTCCCCGCGCTTTGTATATCGATGTTGTTTTTGGCGAATGATCCTTGTCGATATAAAGGGGTGAAGGCTTCGAGGGTGCGCCTGTTACGTCACATTTGACGTCAGATAATCCCCCCCCTACCCTCACTCGCTACGTGGAAACGGGAGCGCGGGGGTGATATGGCAAAATAAAAGTCTCCTAGTTAGAAGTTGTGCAAGCACGCACTTTTGAGCGCTTTTAATAGGGAGGGAGTGATTGTTTCAAACCAAAGCAGGCTTGTATATTATAGTATCTACCAATATTTCATGATACGATTTTTTTATGGTTTATTTAAAAGTATTGGTAATTTTAAGAAACTAAATTTACTATATCGACATAATATTATTATTTCCTTTTGTATATTTAGCTAAAGTTTTGAGGGCGCGACGTCACAATTTTTTTCGATACATAGACTAGACAAATGTCAGTTACGAACAAAGAATAGGCGTATTATGAGGCGTCACATAAAAGTAATTAAGAGTGAAGATACTTTTTTCAATAACTAAGTAATAATGCACTTTCTTATTATTCAAATCTGTAGATAATTAAATAAGTATATTTCTCGAATGGTATTCAGATTTTTCTTGAAATCGACCGTCTTAGCATAAGAAATTGCTAGTTATATTTTTGTATATACTGCAAAAGCCAGTAAAATTGGACCCACAGCTCAATTGTCCCAAAGGTTAATTGGCTCTTCATCTTCTTATCGTGTGGGCTGTCAGTAAGACAAATAAGTATTTGGAAATGCTCTACGAACCCCATTTAAGTTATTCAAAGGGGTGTAGCATTCTGCTACAATTACTACCATTTTTCTAAATATTTCCTGAAATCCATTTTATTTTATCAATTTGTTTGTTTACTTTCTTGATGTTATGTCAACCTTTCAAAGTTGACGGCTATCTATACATCATAGAGCCGCGTAGCTTTCTACTAAAAAGTTATTATACATTGATCTACCTCTTCGTATTTTCTGACCTCCTGGTACTTGTATCTAAATTTACTACGCCTGGCACTCTCCCTCTCCCTCTCCCTCCGGAGGAACTGAGGTCCCGAGCCCTCCAGCGTGCCTCGGAGCCATCCTCATAACCACCTCATCATCAAGCTAACATGAGATGTCAACAGATCTCCATGGACAGCGACGACTGGCCACTGACAAGTTCCATGATCTCAAAATGACGGCTGACGAGGTCGACGATCGTCGAAGATTCTAGAACCGAAGAGGATGACGATCGAAATGAAGAGCGCGATCGTCATCGAAGCTTCTGGAAATGAACATGACTATCGAAATGAAGACTGTGACAGTCAGCGTCAGACGAGGGTATAAAAGCCACGTCAAGCAGCTAGGGGATCAGTTTTGGTCTGGACTCTAAGTTGTGATCTCGAAGACTCCCAGTATAGTCTCTCACTGAGTAACCACTGTAACAGTCTATTTTAGTCCTAAAAGTCTCCCCTCAAGTGACGGAAGCTTAAAAGTCTCCCCTCAAGCGCCTACGCCTCGTCGGATTGAAGATACAGCTGCTGCGAAGACGCTCCTCGCGCTGGACGCGCCGCCGTTACCTTCTGTGTGAGTGGCCAGGTTATAATTTTGGTTTTCGTATCAGGAGGTGGTTATCTGTTAATTCTTTAATAAAGCCTTATCGTTTACGTTCCCTCTTTTACTCCCTCGGCCCCTCACTTAGCGTGCGGGCGCGAGGCTTGCTAGGGTGCCTACACACAGGACACTCTACCCACACTTACTCACTCACGCCCTCCGGGGTCACAGGCACTCGTGTTCGCGAGACCACTCTACAAATACTTAGCTATAAGTATTCACCTGCGGTTACCTTGGCTCCCTGAGCGCCGGTGCCTCTCGGAGCCTAGATAATACGACAGGGGCAAGAACATTTTAATTATAAATAGGATTATAATTGTATTTTACATTATCGCGCACACTTATATTCATTGTGAACACAGCCCAAACCCGCTCTCGGGTAGCGCAGAGCGCGTAGCCGGGCTACGGGCTACGGCGTAGCAAACGAGCCATACTCGCTAAAATGCTTCCGTAGCCGTTTATATGTCGACTCACCACCCCTGTATCAATTTTCGTATTTATAAGCCTCTTCTTGGGTAGGATCTGGGTTACAGGAAAATTGCCCATCTAATAGTTATGTGGTATATTATTCTTTTGTTCGCCTTAAATATTACAAAGCAATAACTTGGATACACTCAAATTTATAAAACGATAAAACGAATTTTCTAGAAACCGTCAGGAAATCCGTGGTTACGGTCCAACGTTGGAAAACTTTTGCAGTAGAAGATAGTTTCAGCTAGCGTTATTGAGTGTATTACCAATCAGGCTGAGAGGCGGTTTGAGCCCTCCATACCGCAGTGCACTCTCATCGACAAACTTATACTCTATAATATAGGTAAAAGTTGGTTTTGTTAATTTTTTTGCAAGATCTTTTGCCAACATTTTCCTGAAAAGTTAGAGTTGCTTGGTGCATGGCCACAGTTTTGATATATAAATAAATTGTTGGACTACGTACCAGTCTCGGTACCTAAATATTTTAAGGTGAAATAAAACATAATTATATTTACTGGTTTAGTTTGGTTCGTTAGCTACCAACAGTCGTTGGACGACTTGGTGTCCCACACGAAAAGAAGAAATGTCTGATACTTTGATTGTTTTGCTTCCATACCGCAACGGTTGGCATTTGAAAGATAGATAAAATTTAACACAACGGGCATACTTTACGGCTTTTTTTGAGACTATACAGAATGCTACATTAACATAGGACCCTACATTGTGTCAAGTGGCATACAGCTCTTGTGAATATATCAGGCCAGTCTAGACATAAGCACGACCGTTCCTTCCGGCTCATGTCCAGGTTTGAACATACACGCCACAGGCTAGTGCTGGCTTTGTATGCAGGCAAATATAGTGTACGGTTAGTAAAAAATATATTATGTTAATATTTTACAACAGATAGTACCAGCAAACATCTGACTTTCGTAACTAATAAAAACTATTTACACACCAACGTTCTTCAATATATATAAGGTGTAAAAAAATTAGCTAAGAATATTTAAAGGGGTGAACCAGTTCGTGAAACTGGACAACTTTCCCCAAAGAACATAGGTCGAAATATGAAAAAATAATTTGACCCTCCCATACTTAGTGTGTTACCCGGCCGGGATACCTAATTTGTATGGGAGGGCCAATTTTTTTTTCATATTTCGACCTATGTTCCTTGGGGAAAGTTGTTCAGTAGCAAGACGATGTTCATCACTCTAATCTTCTTCTTCTTTACACTGCTAGAAGAAGAAAATCAAAATCTTTTGCTACGGAAGCATTGCCGTATCTCTAATAGTTTAGCAGGGCCCTCCCTGGTAGTTTGCTGCAGTTACTCGAGACTTCTATTTAGATATCTTAGTTCTTTTTTATATGCAGTCAATAGGTAAAACCGTGCATTAAATCCGAAAACTACTCTGCGAGATCAAAAAATATGACAAAAGCATTATTTCATCTATATAGGCTGGGCTCAGCCCTTAATTGCTATGTTGTCGATAGAATATCTTTGAGGTTGGCAAAAGTGTCGGCAAACTGTCTGCATTATTCCAAATGGCGGTATTAGTTTAGTGAATGGTGTTACGGAGTTTATTGGTTAGAAGAAGCTACTGATCGGCATGCGGCAGGTCTCGAGTGCTGAACAAGAAATATGAGAGTAGGAATCTACATCGAGTGGATCTAATGAAATTGATAATAGACGGATTTGGAATTTGTATGATGAAACAGAAATAAAATATCTGTTTCCCATCAACCCTACTTTTCTAAATGTTACATTACAACAGTATCAAGAAAAATTACGTATTGCCTAAATCAAAGAACAAACGCCTTGACATATAATTTCAAGATTATTGCGGCTTAGCCTTTCTCCGCCTTTGGTTATCACTCTTCTTTGAAGCGTGTTAGGTATAGGTATTTGCAAAATGTAGGTACTTGAAAAAGGTCAACGAATACAATTTTTCAAGTGTCTAATTCCAAGCTAAACTCGCGCAGTGGAAGCGATTTACACAGGTAAATTTCGAGCAAAATACCAGGAGTTCAACTGGAGGCAGACAATGGCTGCGTTACGCAGCGCTAAATAACATACGCTGCACAATATATCAGCGCATACTATGAATCAAACGTGAACCTAAATCTATTTAACCTAATTAACTAAGTTGAGTGAAATTGGCAAATGATGTGTTCCAACCTTTACATAACTCGAGTCGGTAGTAAATACCGTCTGCCGATCTGGCGTTACGTCACACGTATTAGCACTAGATTCTAAGTAAGTACCTCCAAATTATATCACCCCACGAATTCCGCAATTCGTACTAAGGAGTCACAATGATATGGTACAACAAATATGACTAAAGGGAACACACTAAGACATACTAAGACAACTAGGTTTACCACTTACAGTCAACGTGCCGGTCCAAATGCATAAAATACCCAACGGAGAAAGGAAGTTCAGGGAATGGATCAAATGGGGAATTCCGTGGGTACTTACAGGGCTGGGTGGAAAAGATATCGACACCCAGCATTCCACTACAGCCTTGGCGCGTTATTCACTTCAAACCACTCACAGCTTCTGTTCGTATTTCACTTTGATATTAGTCATTACGCGTGACCCAACACGAATTAGGGCCGTACAAAACGCGAGCCGATATGGCCACTTGATGCCTATTCAACGCGACGCTCACGTGGAAGACGTCGAGACATCCAACAATCACTAAGCCTGGTATTCTAGTATAACCCAGGAGAACCGCAATAATACGATGCATCAACACGCGCGATCTCAAATTGAATCGTCCATTACACGCGGCATCACAAAACGCGTGGCGGGAAATCCGTACAAAACACAATACGTTCTCGTCCGAACGGTTTTGAGTGACTGAGTGCGGTGCAGAAATGACCGCTTGGCGTCTACCAGGCGGCCCGCGCGCACGCCGCCCCCTCGCCCCGCGAGCGAGAAAGGGACAACATATGCCCAGAGCGATGCGTGCGAAATCCGGGCGCATTCATAGACCGTCATTAATACCTAACTTACCCCAGCATAGCAACGCTAAATTAAACATTCACCCGCCCTAGGCCGAATCCCTTAGGCCTATTCACTACTGGGGAGACGAGATAGCGTTGCTATTGCTCGCTTAAGAACTGAATCCCCTACCTGAACTGTCGCGACTCGAGGAGTGCCATCACTACCTGGCAACAAGTTGAGAATGCGCCCTCTGCGCCATCGCAGTGGCGGCAGGTTGGCATCCTTAACCAGAACGAGATCTCCGATGCGAGGGGGTTCAGTTCTGTCCGTCCACTTAAGGCGTTGCTGCAGAATGTGCAAATACTCAAGCGACCATCGCTTCCAAAAATTCTGAGACATTTGCTGCAGCAACTCATAACGCGTCAAACGATTGCTACTGACCTCTGTGTAGGGGTATTCTGGCAAGGCGTTAAGTGGTCGGCCAATTAAGAAATGCCCTGGTGTCAGGGCCTCCAGATCATTCGGATCTGAGCTAAGCGGACACAAAGGACGTGAATTGAGAACGGCCTCAATTTTACAAAACACGGTCGCTAGCTCCTCAAAGGTTAATATCGTTAAACCTATAACGCGCATCAAATGCGTCTTAGCGGACTTTACAACCGCTTCAAATATACCACCCCAGTGGGGGCATCCTGGTGGATCGAACACCCAGTTAATGCCCTGACGGGAGAGGCTCGTGCCGATAGCTTCCTCGTTTTCCGATAAAAACGTTATAATTTCTTTCATACATCGATCAGCGCCCTTAAAGTTGGTACCACAGTCCGACCTGATCAGCGCTGGTCGCCCTCTTCGCGACACAAATCTATCTAAAGCTGCTAAGAAAGCCTCCGTAGTGAGGTCGGCCACGAGTTCCAAGTGGACGGCCTTGGTTGCTAGGCACACAAACACGCACAAATACGCCTTGATTGACTTCGCGTTGCGAAGGCGTGATGCCTTTACCATAAAAGGCCCCGCAAAGTCCGTTCCCACACCCGCAAACGTCCAGGCTTCCGTCACCCGGTCCGGTGGGAGGTCTCCCATCTGAGGTTGCATTGTGGCTGCCTTCAACCGATAGCAAGGCAAGCACCGAAACACAATGCTCCGTACCGTACGTCGTCCAGACAAAATCCAAAACTCGTGCTGCAGAATAGCCAAAAGTGCATTGCAGCCCGCATGCGAGTTTTTCTGGTGACGATCCCTAACTATAAGTTCTACCAAAGGTCCCTTCTTTGGGAGTAACAGCGGATGCCGTGCTGAAAAGGGCAGGTTAGCGTTCCGAAGTCTACCTCCAACCCGGAGCATTCCATGCTCGTCCACGAACGGGTTGAGGCGCACAAGACCTCCCTTCAGCTTTCCACGGCCATCCCTGAGCAGCCTGACCTCTTCCTCAAAATGTTCCGCCTGGACGACCCTAACCAATAAACTTAGAGCCGCATTCCGCTCCGCAGGCGAGAGGACAGGTGCCAAGTTCCGTTCTGCTTGAGGTTTTCTACAGTTGTTCACGAACCGTTTGATCCAACCTGTCACCCCTAGAAGTTTGTCGAGGGAGCTGTATCGTTCCAGCAAGAAAGCCGCACTAGGCTTAGGTACGATCTGCCCTACGTTCACTCGCAAACCTCGATCAGGTGGCCCAAGCGGCGACCCGCACTCATTGTATGGCCATCTCTCAGGTGACTCAGTCAGCCACTGAGGTCCCCACCACAGTGAGTGACCTACCAAATCAGGGGCCCTACATCCCCGTGAGGCGCAGTCCGCTGGGTTCTGTTCTCCCGGTACGTGTCTCCATACCAACGGAGTTTCCGATCCTTTAATCTGTGACACCCGATTTGCCACGAAAACCTCAAGAGTATGTACCGACGTCTGTAACCAGCACAGAACTATCCTACTGTCGGTCCATGCGTACACCGTTTCATCCAAAGTGATGGTACCGCGTAGATTACTAGCGACATGATGTAGCAAGCGCGTGAGAAGCGCTGCTCCCGCCAATTCCAACTTTGGAATGGTCCATCTTGTCCTAACCGGAGCCACCTTACTCTTGGCCATAACTAGACGCACGTCTACAGTTCCCGTTGAACTGACTGTCCGCAAATAGACAGCTGCCGCGTACCCTCGCTCCGAGGCATCACAAAACCCATGTAGGGTAGCCTTACATCCCACCGATGGGAGCAACTTGCGAGGTATGGCGATGCGTACGATCCCTGGTAAGGTGGTCACAAACTTGGTCCAATCATTCAACAGCTCTCCGGAGAGCTGGTCGTCCCAACCCAAGTTTGCTATCCACAACCTTTGCAAGAAGCACTTCGCCATGAACGTCACCGGTGCGATCCACCCGTTAGGATCGAAAGTTCTGGCGATCGTCGATAATACCGAACGCTTCGTCCAAGTCTTCTGCAAAAGGTCTGGCTCGATCTGATACGTAAAGACATTATGCGTTGGCCTATATTGCACCCCTAGGATGCTCAACGTATTTGGATTGTCCGGGTTCTCGAAAAGGTGCGGGTCCTGCTGGAACTCACCTGGCAACCCGGCCAGGAGCTCTGGACAGCTGGACAGCCATTTCCGCAACTCATAACCTCCTGATTCCATGATCGCGATCAGCTCGTCTCGTAGTAGCAGTGCTTGTTGCACGCTATCTGCACCCGTGCAGATGTCATCCACGTAGACGTCGCGATCCAGTACTGCTGCGGCTCGAGGGAATCTTACCCTTTCCTGTGCGGCCAACTCTCGCAGCGTGCGTACTGCCAAAAACGGACTTGGCTTCAGACCATACGTTACCGTGTTAAGCTCATAAGTGACCATCGGCTCGTCAGGGCTCTCACGCCACAAAATCAGCTGGTACCGACGGTCATCCGGGTGTATAATTGTTTGGCGAAACATCATTTTGACGTCTGCGACGAACGCTACTTGGTGCAACCGAAAATCTGTGAGGATGTCCACAATGTCCCGGTTCAACTTGGGACCCGCGTGCAGACACTGGTTCACAGACACACCATTCGATGTAGGAGCAGAACCGTCAAACACTACCTGTATCTTCGCCTCCGGTGACTTCAAAACAGCCAGGTGTGGTATATAGTAATGCTCGACACACCTCCAATCTATGCTGGACACCGACATGTGGCCTAACTCTAGGTACTCCCTCATGAATTCGATATACTTCTGCCGAAGTGCTGCATCTCGCTTCATCTTTCTCTCCATAGCCAGTAGTCTCCGTTCCGCGATCTGTCGCGAACTACCTAAGGAGGGGCGGTTTGGGAGAAATGGCAGCCTGGTAACAAACCTACCTGACGAACTTCGTGCAGTGTTGTACTGATAGAACAGCTCGCACTCGTCATCCTCTGGCTTCCGTCTATCCGCTGTGGGTGGCTCCTCAGACTCCCAAAACCTCTGCAGCACCTCCGACAACACACTACCATAGAGAACCGTATCGCCCTCTGGTAGGTCCTGAGGTCTCCAAACTGGGCCAAAAATAACATACCCTCCTGTGGTATCAACGGCCACTAAACCAGTTTGCTGAAGTACCCGTTTTCTGCCACACCAGAATCTCCCGAGGACGTCTGACCCGAGGAGAACGTCCACCGTACCAGGAGTATCAAATTCAGGATCAGCTAACTCTAAGCCTGTGGTTAACCCTCGTACCGTTGACGGTAACCGAACCTGAGGAAGTTTCCCTACCACTTCATCCAGCACCACTGCTGAGGCATGATAGCTGACCCCTGTACCTGTATTACCTAATGTGAACTCGAAGTTCACCTGACCCCGAACGTCAGGCACATCTACACCTCCAATACCTACAGCCCCATCCGTTGTGGGCCTTATATTTAAGCGTAGCCTACTCACCAGCTTACTAGACACAATACAACCCTGAGCCCCTGTATCTAACAAGGCTCTTACCTGTATGCTGCGGCCACCGTATCCCCATACCCAAATCATTGCCGTAGGCAACAATACCGTAATTGGCCGGGGGGCCGAAGCTGGCGTGTAGGCGGCGATTACCTAGCAGGAACCTAAGCGCGGAGTGTCCGCGTCCTGCGGGGGGGTCCCCTCTCTCCGTACACCTTCGAGTGGGTCCCACTCCTGCTGATAGGGACCTCTGGTCCTGTACGCCATGGCTGGCAGCCTATAGTAACCCTGCGGCAGGCGCGCGTACCGTGGATGCGCCTGTAGCCGCGGGTGCTCAGCCAAGGGGAGAGGCATGCGTGGGTCATGAGACCTCACCATGTTGTTCAGTCCCGCCGAGTACTGCATGTACTGGCCCTGGTATTGGCACCCGCCCGTAGCATCACGTATCTGTGATGGGTGCCCCTGACCTTGGACCTGTGACCACCTACCCTGTCCCGGCACCTGCTGCCGAGGTGGTGACTGTCTCGCGCGTGGTGAAGGGGGCATCACCTGCTGATGTCCCTGGCCTCGTCCCTGAAACCCTGGTGGAAGAGGACTCCTCCTTGGAGGGGGTGGGGAGCGTTGCTCCCGTCTAGGTAGGGCAGACTCCGTCCGCTGACCCGCGTCAGCTCTGCCTCCGTAATCTCCGCTGCGGTTCATGCATAGGAGCTGATGGTGGGCACCCTGGCAGTACCTGCAGTTGGTGCTTGATGGGCACTCTCGCACCTGATGCGGCCCCATACACCTAAAGCACCAACGCCGTTGCTGCACCACACCACGACGTTTCTGCACCCGCTGTGCAGCGAACTCCTCACACGCAGTCACCTGATGCCCCGCCTCTCTGCAGTAGGCACACCTCGATTCCAAATTAGCGACATTGTATCGCCTGGGTGGCCTACTCTTACCGTCTCGCGCCTGTGCACCCGGCCGTTCCGGGCGGCGAGCGGCCGCAGACTCCGCGTGAGGCGACTCTCCAAATTGGGCATCTACCCGCCTGCACTCGGCCTCGAGGAAGGACTTGAGCTCCTCGAAGGTCGGGAGGTAATCAGATGTCTTACCTCCGTGTGACTGTTCAAAACGAGCGGCCATGTCGCTCGGCAGGCGGCGCAACAACGTGTGGACCAGGATATAATCATAGCCTGACACCGGCATCCCCTGTCTCTCAAGAGCGTTCACTGCAACGCAGACAGGGTTGAGGACCTTGGCCCTGAGGTCCGTCCCTCGTGTGATGGTCGGCACGGTGAGCCACTGTTCCAGGAGTTGGTCAATCATGAGACGTTTGTTGCTGTATCTCTCGATCAGCAAACCGCGAGCCGTCTCGTAACTTGCATCATCGACTGGTAGATGCTTTACCAGCTCATGGGGCTCACCTTGCAGCTTGGCCATCAATTGTGCCATTTTATAGGCCGGCTGCAAGTCAGTGCGGTTATGAATCACACTGTCAAACAGATCCTGGAATCGGGTCCAATCCGTGTAGTCCCCGTGGAAGACCGGAATCGCCACAGCTGGCAGGGGCACTTGCACCCCCGGTCCCCGCGGACCATGGGGTGGGTCCGGCTCCCCAGCTCTACGCCTGGTGATCACAGCAGCCGCCTGCTGGATCTCCTGCCCCATCTCCATGCACTGGGTCACATTCGTCCGGACCGTAAGTTTGACCTCCTCATCAGGCGTCCCATCAAATAACTCCTCGCATCCATATCCATCCTGGATGGATATTAGTCATCCATCGTAATGACTAATATCCATCCATATATTTGATATTAGTCATTACGCGTGACCCAACACGAATTAGGGCCGTACAAAACGCGAGCCGATATGGCCACTTGATGCCTATTCAACGCGACGCTCACGTGGAAGACGTCGAGACATCCAACAATCACTAAGCCTGGTATTCTAGTATAACCCAGGAGAACCGCAATAATACGATGCATCAACACGCGCGATCTCAAATTGAATCGTCCATTACACGCGGCATCACAAAACGCGTGGCGGGAAATCCGTACAAAACACAATACGTTCTCGTCCGAACGGTTTTGAGTGACTGAGTGCGGTGCAGAAATCACCGCTTGGCGTCTACCAGGCGGCCCGCGCGCACGCCGCCCCCTCGCCCCGCGAGCGAGAAAGGGACAACATATGCCCAGAGCGATGCGTGCGAAATCGCGGCGCATTCATAGACCGTCATTAATACCTAACTTACCCCAGCATAGCAACGCTAAATTAAACATCAAGGGAACATGATCTTTCACTGCCAAATCCTTGGCACATATTGTCGTCTTAAATTATCGCTAAACTTGCTCGCTAAATTGGATATATCAAGTTCCATTCTTAGGTAGGTTGTACGTAGTGTAGGTAACTAGATCACGAAATCCTAAACTTTAGAGCCTCGCCCTTAATATAACATAGCTTATTATATTACGCGTACTTAATTAAGGTGCGTAATCTATATGAACTGCTGGGAACCTGCTTCCAGGGAGGGCGCGGTCGGGCTGCTCGTAATCGTTATAAAGCTTAACATTAACACTCGACACTGTTTTTGGGGAGGAGATTGTAATAACTTGTGTTATACGAAGATACTTGTAAAAAGGTGTACTTATCAAGGTAGGGGATGCCTTAAACTCCTTTATGCTTTTATGATAACAATCTATTTTTCTATCCAGTAAATAGTTGATACTTCGACACGCCCAATGAACAACAACGTAACTTGAGTTACGACAAAAATGAGTTAATTACATACCCTTGTTCGTTATAATTTTCTCTACACGTGTGTCCAACAAACGTATCTCTAAGTACAATAGAACCGAAGTTAGCGAGAATCACAACAACGTAACCTGTGGTTGCATTCTGAAAAAAAAGATTGTTTACCGGGTAAAACATGTTATATTGATTTACAATTTTGTTTTACGGATCAAATATTCTCCCTTTAAAAAATATAACAACTCATGTTTATTTACAATGATTGGTCGTTTTTTTTTTAACTAATTTACATGCAAATAGATTGCAAATTGAGTTACGTTGATTTTCTCCGTATTCAATTCATAGTTCTCCAATTGGACTAGATACTGATGAGGAAGATACTGTTTCGATACACGAAAACCAACCTTCCAGACTAAGATGTAAGTAACAACTTAATTTTAGTCATTGTTTGTTATTGATAGGTTATATTAATAAAAAAGAGTAAAAGTATTATAGAGGTATATACATTGAGAGGTTTGCTCTTGACTCTAGTCTAGGTCATAGGACAGATACAGAGTCTAAGATGGAGCGAGCTCACCCAGAAAAAGCCTGTTCACTTTTACTTTGAAGAGATTAGGGTTGTGTGCGTTTGGAAACACAGACGCAGGTAGTGAGTTCCACTCTTTAGCAGTGCGCATTATAAATGATGACTGGAAGCGCTTAGTCCGAATTGGTGAAATGGCAACCAGGTATGGATGGTATCCGGTGGTGCGTCTGGATGTCCGATGGTAGAAGGGACACTCTCCGAAGTACAATCAGTAAAAAATCGACAAGCAGGCAACCTTGCGGCGATGTGCCAGGCTATGTAGCTTGGTGTCCACCAGTTTTATGTCGCCTATGAGCCTCTTGGCCCTGCGTTCCACCGAGTCAAGAGCGGCAAGTTGGTATTTGGCTGAGCCATCCCCAATGTGACTGCAATACTCCATGCAGGATCGGACTTGTGCTTTGTAAAGAGTTAAAAGCTGTCCAGGCGTAAAGTATCGCTTCACTATATTCAGGATGCCACGCTTCTTAGCCGCTGTTTGAGCCTTGTACTCGATGGTCGCGCCGAAGTTTAGATTTGATGTCAACTCCATGCCTAGAAGCTCAAGCCTGTCAGTGACAGGGACAGATGTACCCCGAAAAGTAGGTGTCCAGTCGAAAGGACTCCTTTTTGCAGTGAAAAGACACGCCTGTGTTTTGGTGGCGTTGAATGAGATCAGATTGTTGTCGCCCCATTGGGAGACAAGACTTAAGTTCAGATCTGTTCGCTCTACCATGGCCTTTCTTAACGAACGTATTTCATCCCCACTGGTTCTTGCACCTGTCAAGTATCTCTCTGAAGCGGTACTATCATCTGCGTATCCAACAATACCATGCCGAAGGAGGTCATTGATGTGCAGCAGGAAAAGAGTTGCAGAGAGAACAGACCCCTGAGAAACTCCGGCATCAATGGCCATAAGGTCAGAGGAGCAGCCGTCAACGACTACTCTGATGGACCGTTCACTAAGGAAGTCTGAAATCCAAGTACAAAAATCAGCTGGGATGCCATAAGCAGGAAGCTTGCTGAGCAGACTTGCATGCCAGACCCTGTCAAAGGCCTTCGAGATATCGAGTGAAACGGTAAGTGCTTCGCCGTTTTTCTCGATGGCTTCGCCCCAGCAGTGCGTGACATACACAAGCAGATCCAGTGGACCAGTAGACCGCCCCCGGCTAAAGCCATATTGACGGTCACTGCGAAGATCATTGTCTTCAAAGTAGGTCAGCAACTTACTGTTAAGGTATACATCAGCCTATTGCAGTCCACTGCTGGACGTAGGCCTCCTCTATGGTACGCCATAGGTCATGATCTCCAGTTTTTGCCATCCAGTCGCTACCAGCCGCCTTTTTTAAGTCATCGGTCTATCTGGCTGGAGGTCGTCCAACACCACTGCCACTTCAGTTTGATACACTTCCATACTATGTCCGTTACTTTGGTCTTTTTTCGGACAGTCCCATTCCGGATTTTATCCATTATAGAGATACCGAGCATAGACCTTTCCATAGCTCTCTGAGTGGCATGTAACCGGTGGGCCAGTTTTACTGTCAGGTTCCACGTCTCGGCTCCATAGGTCATGACTGGCAGGACGCACTGATCGAACACCTTGGTCTTGAGGCATTGTGGCAAGGGTGATTCCAAAATATGACACAACTTCCCAAATGCTGCCCAGCCGAGCTGCACTATTCTGGTTATTTCAGCCTCAAAGTTGTCTCTACCCAGCTGCAAAGTTTTCCCAAGGTACACGTACTTTTGGACAACTTCAAGGGCTATATCTTCGATAAAGACCGGCTCTGGGATGATGTGTTAATTGAACATGGCTATCGTCTTGTCCAAGTTCGTCCCGAGTCCAACACGTCTAGAGGCGACGTTGAGACTGGTCAGCATTTTTTGCAGATCCTGCAGTGATTCAGCCATTATGACTATATCGTCGGCAAAGCGGAGATGTGTGAGATATTCGCCGTTGACGTTGATGCATAGTCCATCCCACTGCAGAGTCTTAAAGATATCCTCCAGCGAATTGGTGAAGAATTTTGGGGATATAACGTCACCCTGTCTTGCACATCGAAGTAGTTTGATGGATCCTGTTTTGCAGTGGGCAGTTGTACACAAGTGGCAGTGGGCTAGGCACATCTGCTGTAGAACCGACGGGCGGTGGAGTAAACGGGTTCTTGAGTGGAGGCCACGCCTCGGCAAGCGTAGTGTTGGACGATTTCCGGCCAGATGGACCGATGACGTAAAAAATGCGGCTGGTAGCGACTAGATGGTGAAAACGGGAGATCGTGCCCTATGGCGTACCCTAGGGGAGGCCTACGTCCAGCAGTGGACTGCAATAGGCTGATGTATGTATGTATGACAACGCTTACGTAAGTCTGTTACCGCAATTACAGCAGCTAAATATTAAGACTTATGTAGTTTGTGCTCGTCTTAACTCTAAAGCAATTTCAACTACATAACTATAATCACAAATTTTATAAGAATTGGCCTGTTGCAAAAAACTATAATTTTTGTGTTGTTTTGACATGTTGTTAAATATTATTTCTTTTAGTTTTAAGTGTAACTTTCGCACACAGTTGTATTACTGTTTATGAATAAAGATTGATTGATTAATCAGCAAGATTTGAATAAATCTGATGATAATGATGATTGCTTATTTTTATTTTCATTTGTTTTAATAATTCTGACTATGGTAAGAAAAGAAGTTTTGTTTTGTATGACACATATTAGTTTTTTGTATAACATATTATATTAAGTAGAAAAACATTAAAATATAAGATTTTATTGCATTATAGTTAGTAAATTTCATACAAGACTTACACTACTTGTATTACTTTGAGGTCAAAAGGTAATAAGTGCACAAGACAACTCAAACGTAACTCAGACATACACTGGATTTTACCGTAAAAAGGTAATAAGTACATAAGACAACTCAAACGTAACTCAGACATACACTGGAATTTACCGTAATGGTTCTATCTTTGAAGAATCACTATCTCAACTTACATTGTTATTGCAAGTAATATGCATCGTAGCCCTTCATTGTAAGTCATAAAACTCAAAGAAAGCAAATTATTATGTTAAAAACACATATAACAACATATAAAACCCGATAAATGTATTCTTTAAAACAAACAATCACTTAAATTAATAAAAAAACAAAAGCGTGAGAATTTTTTTAAACCTTAAAATCGCTGTACTGTAAAGTTTACAAAAATGAGATACGTTGTTGTTCATTGGGCGTGTCGACTTGTCTTTATGATAAGTAGACGTTAAGTATCCTATTAAGATGACCATATTTATTAGTAATGTTTGGTTGTAATTTGATCTTCATTATGACAATAATCTGCGCATAAAGTACCTACCATATTGTTTTTCCGAGGGAATATGATCTTTTTCTGGCATATATTATATAGACATGTAAATCTTGATCTTGAATAACTCTGTTCATTTTTTTTAAACGCATTTAAATCCGATGCGCACTTCTTAAAATTGAAGCATTCATATTTAATTTTTACTTGTGTATGACTACGATGTTACTCACAAGATAACGCTTAATCAAGCAAATTTGTATGATATATATTTTCTTATTACAAAAGAATCATCCACTGCCACTAAAGTGCACTACTGATCATGGGCCTCCCCATGTTGGAGGGTATTTGTCATACTCACTCGCCACGCTTGGCAGGCGGATCGGCAGGCGTAGTGAGACAAGATATTGTATTCACAAGGACCGCTGCTGCCCATTCCAAAGTCTCACGCATCAGGTGATATTGTTCTAAGCCGGCCCCACACCTTATGTAATTCCTGATATTTAATTTTGTCTACTTAGCATAATCGGAGAGCAAACAATTATCTAAGTGTTTTTTTTACTAGTACATGTATTGTTTATCCAATTAAAAGTTGGCTCGACACACCATGCCTCCGAAACAAACACGAGAGGACAAGACTTTCGGATCATATTTTCCTGCTTTATTTTTTAAATTTTGGAAGCTGCATTTTCTGCTCAGTCCATGTCTAGCAGACGAGGTGAAAGGTAATCCAATACAGTCCCTGGAGGCTATTTCCAACATATTCTTCTATGGAAAAAAAATTTGGTGCTTTCATTTTTATAAAAACCTTTAATGGTGGATTTTTGTTACGGTTTGCTGATGAAAAAGAGAAGTAACTTATATAGTTTGTACAGTCGATTGTAGCACATAAGGTACCAGGGGTACTCCGAAAGAACTGAATTATTTTTGTCGTCAGCAATATTTCTTTCTTGACATGAATATGTATGAGTAGAAAAGACTTCTTTTATGAGAATAAGTTTATATTTTTACTATGTTTTAACTGGGGATAAAAATAATTCAGTTTATTTGGAGTACCCCTGGTACCTTATGTGCTACAACCAACTGTACATATTTTTCCACAGTGTTTTTTTTACAACAGAGTAACATAAATGCAAATGCAACTGACTATAGCCCGCCATACATTTCGCAAAATAAGAAGTTCAAATATTTTTATAACTAATGTTGGTAGTTCTAAGGAAGAATATGTCATGAATGGCCTCCCCTATCAAATTACCTTTCACCCTGTATAATTGATAGGAAATTATGCCTAAAAAGGTAAGACAATATTCTGCTAAAAATATATCAAAACAAGTAAAATTAAGGTAAAAAAATCATTAGTATCACTAGTTTAATTCTAAAAATAGCAACACGAAGGTTGACATCGCAATATCTCCAAAATAGAAATTATAATTTATAACATTTACAAATTGGTTCGAGTGAATCGAATAGCACCTTCTACATACTTGTTAATTAATAAAACCAATCAAACAATTTTATTCAGAAATCGTTCAGGAGGCACCCCGTGCGTCGGCTAAAAATATTCCAAAAACTGCTCAGCTCAGAGTAAGCTAAACAAAAATTCTTGCCAAAAATGTAGATGAGCTAAGCCCATAAAGTTAAATGCAAATTGCATCAGACTACTTCCACGAGCAGTCTCTATTTCTTTTTACTGTACTTCGTAACATAAAAGATAAACTCCGTTCCGAGCTTTGGGTAAAAATCTGAACAGGTTGTCGGCACTTAGCACTTTCAGCTGAATATGAAATTGGTTAACAGCTGGGCGTCAGATGCATGCATCGCTGGTTGCGGTCACTGCATGCAACAGTTTGCAGTAACTGCCTTGCATAGATGGCCGCGTGATGTCGGCTTAAAATAGCATCACCCCCATTCCGAGCCGGTTTTCTTTTAGGACAAAACAAAATTGTTTAAAAAAAAGAGAATTGTGTTAAAAAAATTCTTTTTTTTACAATGACGGATCATGACGGCAATGAGTGATAATATTATCTTAATAAATAATTTCATTTTTTACTCGTGGGTGTCGTAAAAAGCGACTAAGGGACAATCATCCAGGGAATGGGCAGCAGCGTTCCCTGTGAATGCAAATTCTTGCACTACGCTCGCCAATCCGTCGCAAAGTGGGATGAGTATGGCAATACCCCCCCAATAGAGGGAGAGCCAAAGCCAGTAGTGAGCTGTTGTGGCTGTCAAAGGTGATGATGCCTAGATATGGGAACAGAGCTAGACTAATAGAGTCACTATTAGTAAAAATATTCAATTTTAGGCAGGCGGAATTACATGCAACAGTTTGCTGTAACTGTAACTGTCGTACCTATATCGGTTATAGTGATTGTCGACTTATAGTACCTATCTACCTATTTTCAGGATATCACTAGATACATGACATACAAAAGTGCAGCCAATGAAGACTAGGTTAGGGAATTTTGCAAGACTCTTTATTTATTAACACACAGTTAGGTCAGCAATTGCTTCCTTAAATTGCATTAAAAGGGATTATTAAAGGTAAGTGTAGTGTGATTTTGTCTAAAAAAAATTTTGAATTTGCTGAAGGATGGGTGAGCAATTTGGGCACCTCATGTCATTTAGGTCTTCATCTTGTCTTGATGTTTAGGTACGACTACAACAAAGTATATTGATTAGAATATAAAAACATATTTGGATGACTACTCATCCCTCTCATACATGCCAAGCTAAGAGAAAATTCCATTACGATATACAACACTACCTTTTAGTGATTACTTCCCCAAAGACTGCTCATCCTCATATCTAAGGAACGTGAACGTTAAGTGTTTTAATTATAAATACCAACCCGTATAGTTTGGGTCCTACTCCGGCACATGCCATGCCAAAAATTGAATGGATTTCGCCATGCATGTACCAAAACACGCGAAACTCCCATACCTATGTTTAGGACTTCATTTCGCGCTATTGAAAACACACTGCTGCCATGAATTCATTATTTTCACACGCGATGCCTTGTGATTTCTAGATGTTTCTGGAACGGCATTTCTCTGGAAAAAATAAGTTTTCCCCTCTGAGGAGTAAATATGACTGGTGTTGTTACCTTAAGCTATGTAGAGGAACTGTCAGAATGAAGTAAGTAGTCAAATTACCTGGTTTTTAATTCTTTTAAATTGAAATTAAAATCAATTTATTTTCTTTATACAGTACACAACACAGAATAATACAAACAAAACAATAACATTTAAAATACACGAAAACAATAAGAAACAAAAAAGTAGTTAAGTATTATAGATACAGACAGATGTAGAGAAGTAGGTAGTTGTGTTGTGTACTGTGCCAGAGAAATGGTTCTGACTCAGCATAAGTCGCAGAAGTAACTATGACGCTGGTATTCTGCCACCACCAAACGATGATACAAACGGTAAATCAGATCATGATGATCGTTTTTAGTATACGATTAAAAATATCAATGATATAATATTTATATTTCACCTAATTATACGAAAAGGGGGGTGATTAATCACTCTCGTACCTGCCCCATCGCCCGCTGTATCGCAGCAGGCTTCCCGAACCAATGGGAAGTAATCGAGTACTCGCTCATCTGCACGTGACAGCTCCGTAATTAATCGACACTACGTCGGATCAGTCTTTGGAAAAAGTGAAATAAATTAGAATAATGTTTACGAGCATTCGAATTCAAGACTGAACCCTGTGTGGTACTGGGTTAGAACTAAAGGATTGCGATTGTGTGTAAGGTACGGTGCAACGAAAACTTTGCAGGCTTAATCAGACCATGAAACTGAACAACTTTTACTATTGAGCTTATGTTAGGAAACGTTTTTTTTTGTTCGGGTTTCCATAGAAAGTCAGTCAGCCGATCGGATTTCTTTATGGGAGATCGAAAATAATTTCTCGTTTACCAACGTATCCTAGAATCCATATCCATAGAAAAGTTGTTCAATTTCATGGTCTGCACATGCCTGAAAAGTCTTCGGTACACCGTCTCATACACCCCGTGTAGGGTGAATTTACTAGTGAAAACAACTTTCCTCAAGGCACATAGGTCAAAATACAAAAAAAATAAAGTCCTCAGTAAAATTGTCGATCAGCTGATTACTAGGGATACTTACTCAAAATATTTTAGTTATATTTCTATTTAGTCATATTTCGATCAATGTTTCTTGGGGATAGTTGTTCCTTATCACCAGCCCGTCTTGAGTTTTCTGTAGGTCACTAGTAAAATTTCACCCCTTAAAATACATGTAACGTTCCCTTATCAATCTAAGCGTGGTCTCTTAGCTTGATTTGAAATACATGGTTGAATACACTCAATAGCTTATAAAAGCTGTAAAGCTTTTCTACGGTAACTTTCGAAAATCTCCGATAGGATTTTAAAGGTACTCATCGTCATAGTAGTGAGTGATACTAAGGTATTCTATTGAACTATTATTTGCTTTAAGCATATGGAGCGTCCAATGATAAGCAGTAAGTAACCGTGTTCGATGTCATCTAAGCTATCCGACTAGGTATTTGACACTGATGAAAGGGTCAGTAAATGTGTTGAAAGTGGATTATCTTATCCTTCAGAGTGGAATACCGCTGCTCACATACGTGTAGTAGCGGTATACCTCCATGCAAATTTTGCATAAAATCTTTCCAACTTTTAACAAGTAACCTACCTACAACTTTTGCCACATCGCTACAGGAAACTCAATGAATTTGATCAATGATACACAGCAGTATCTGAACTTAGACTATATCCAGAAAGAACTCAATTTATTTCGTCTTTGCAGGTGGACGTTGAAGTCTCCAGAGAAAGACAATTTATTATCCCGATACAGAATTGATAAATCTTTCAAAGACGAATCTGTCCAGGGAGCACCGTTCCTAATGCATCTCTCTCGTAACAGATTTCAATTTAATACACTCGATGACGTTTTGCAAAAAGCTTTTCAGAAAAGCTGAAGGGAGGTAAAAAGGAATTGGTTATCCATCGACCTGCCATATAGTGTGAAGTTCTTTCTATGAAGCTGTACCTACCTATACAGTAAAGTCAATGGACAAGGGAAGATAAAGAAAGGCTTTTTACGTATAATCTCAGAGCAAATAATTTTTTTAGACCTAACTTTATAAACACCATAATGAAGCCATGAATAACAGAAAAGAATCGCTTTGCCATGAAAAACTGTTTAGTTATTATTTTAATAACGTATTAA